>OX382240.1:15955285-18355285 GCA_947507525.1 Apamea epomidion | reverse complement strand
TTTAAGTATGCATTTGTTTGCTACTCGATGTACTTGCTATCACTAGAAAGCGTTCAATAATCGGTCACTTAACACGAACGCAACATAAAACGCTAAGTGCCGGTCGTAATCGGACATCAAACGGTTTGTTACACGACTCGATACCTACCCGGGTACGTCTCTCGGACGCCCAGCTGCGTAAACAAACATACGGTGTACATCACTAGCCAGTTACGTTCGATGTTTGAATTATTATTTTTTTAAATATAGTTGGCGATGTGGTGCAATAATGTTCAGCATCGGAATGTAACCTATTAATATTTTTTCATCTTCGCAAAATAGCCAGCGCTACGTAATTTTAGTAATTTCGCAACAAGGAACTTTCACAGTTCACGCTGAAATCGAGCAGCCAATGATAGAGCGTGTATTTTAAATTTTATTACAGTGTTATGACTACTTAAAAGAAGTAGCATTTACATTTTATTTCGCAGCTAAATATACAGCTGGCTGGTTTTAGCTCTCTGCTAGTTTTGACTTTAAATTATTTTGAACGTCAGACCAACCTCCTTTGAGACGTAACCGAATGAACCTTGCCGTGTAATTTTTCATCTCATGACATAAAATGGTAATAAAACCTGGAGCGAGGGCTGTTGCCCTTCGAGAGTGAACGACAGAACGAGTGAATGAATGGGTCCATTGACGGGACGTGACTAAGCCCTGAAATGCACCACTGAATGTTTAAACGGAATTAATTAATTTAATACGTTTTATTATAGTCGCAGTTTGAATGTATCGTTTGTCAAATAAGTCGGATGCATCGGACCGAGGATGACAAGTTTGAGAACATTCATTAGAATTATTTTTAATTAGAATTACAAGTCTTGTAAAGGTCTTATTCAAAAAGGTTCTTGACCTGACTAATTAAACTAAATTTAAGTTCAGTGCATCTTTTTCTTTCTATTTCATTAAGAAAAGGACAGAAGATAAATATTAGTTTAGTCCTGTCAAATTAGTCAGCGCCTGACGTAAATTGACTATTTTTGAATTGAATATTTTTAGTAACTATGTTTTTAATCACGTCTAAACTGTCAATGGGTTATCTTAATTTGACAGGACTAAACTAACATTTATCTTCTGTCCTTTTCTTAATGAAATAGAAAGAAAAAGATGCACTGAACTTAAATTTAGTTTAGTTTGAGAACAAGGGAATCGGCGCCACTGGCTAGTAAATTAGTCATTTTATACATTTAAGAACATACCCCTTTCTTTAAAAACGCTTAAAGTTAATGATCCAAGACTGTTCAACCATACATTTTTGACATTTAAACGTCGTTTTTAAACGTTTAAGCATTGTTTATAGATTAAATCTACCCTGACTTTAATATTGAATTCACTAGGAACCAACCAATTAAGAATAACTTTCCCGCTCATAATAAAACCAGCTAAGCAAACCTGTTGCAATTCCCTCGTCATTATATCAAAGCAAAGTCATTCCGCCCGACCAACAAGCGTCCATCTAACGACCGCAGCGATGGCCGCCATTTGTCACCCAGTTTATTATCGAAACAATTAGCCTCGCCGAGGGACATTCGCACACAATAACACCCCCTATGTATCGATCTACAAATAGAATGCGATAAATATAACTGGCATTTGTTAGTGGATTGGAAAAGGAGCGATTAGTTTTATAGCTATGTAGGTAGGTGAAAGACTCTCTAACTAATGACACCTGGAAAGTGAGGTGCGCAATGAGTTAATCAAAAGATCGATAAGTTTTTGGTAAAAGAGTCAGACGGAAAAGGGACCCCGAATCAGAGTTCTGCGGCTGTCAGTCCAAAAGTCTGACAACTTTTCAAGGGGTATTAAAACCCATTAACTAGGTTGCGGATGTCAGATAGGTAGTTGCTTCTTGTAAAATACTGGTATTCAGCTGCATCCGTTTAGACTGGAAACCGACCCCAACATAGTTGGGAAAAGGTTAGGCAGTTGATGAGGGTTAATTGGAGAGAGATGGTTTAACAAACAACCAACCTAACCCCGAACCCGGTTATAGCTTCTTCTGGCTTTCATTGCTCTTTAATCAGATATCGGTCGTCGCTTATCAAGTAATTTAATTTCATCACCACTGCTGTTAAAACGGTGAAAAAAAAAATCGGAAGGAAACCGGCATGTCCTAGAACTAAAAATTCGAAGACATGTGACATCAACCAACCCGCACTGGGCTTGCATGGTGGATTACGGTCCACTCCCTCTCACAGAGAGGAAGCCTGTGTCCCAGCAGTGGGAACATTACCTATAGGCTGATTAGCTATCAAGTAAGACGTTTATAACACACAAGGACATATTGGTCATCTTCTCTGGTAGGTAACCCTCACTCCCCCAGTGGCTGATTGTGTCTGCAACTATCATGGTCAACGCTACTAAGATTGCTGCAGTACCGTATTACATGCAAACATGACCGCAGGAAACGAGCCGCAAACCGCAGTAGGATGAGCACTGTAATTATGTAACTTAGATAATAGGTCACGGTGACTTTGTAAAGAACATCTTGAAGGGAGGAGAACGAAGAATTAGAAGCATTTGAGGGACAATTAGAAGCATCTGAGGGACAATTAGAAGCATCTGAGGGACAATTAGAAGCATCTGAGGTACAATTAGAAGCATCTGAGGGCAATTAGAAGCATCTGAGGGACAATTCCCGTAATTGAAAAAGTTCAAATTTAGTCACAATTTCATCTCATGTCAAAAATCATAAAATTTTGGGTAGAATGAGACTGAGATCCGAATTAGTAGACCGTTGTTCTTAAAAACACAGGATTACCCTCTGATAGCATGTGAGGCAAAGAGAAGTGGCAAATAAAATTGCTACAGCAGCAAATTGCATGGTAAAACTACGGTAAACTGGTAAAACTTGCTGAACAGAATTGCTCCAACTTTTTTTTTTGGTTTAGAAATCATCAAATGACCACTCCCGCTCTGGGCTGAGGGGAAGGGCGTGTCGTCAGACTTTTACTGTCTAAAACCCACCCGTGTTTCTTCAGTTGCTTGTGCCAGGGGCCACGGTATCTCTTTCGAACAACCCGCAGCCCTGGCGGCTTGCAGGCATCGGCCCTAGCGGACCCCGTCAGTTCGTGCTGACATCTCTTTGAGGCGCGCGTGGAACACAACGCGCCGTCGACCCGGGCCTGGTCCTTACCGGGCGGCGAGCTGCCCATTGCGCGCCGCCCGCAAGCCCGCGCCTACGGTGGCTGGGAGTCGGCTGTTGACTCCCGTCCAGGGCGTCTCCTGCGGCAACTACGGGCGTGAGGGCGCAGTGATTGCCTCTCCCTCACGCGCTCCGCCTCAATTTCTCCGACCTTACATAATCAATTCTTGTTTGTAGCAAAATAAATATACATAATTTAAAAACTAACTGTTTTGGGGGGGAAGGAATAACCTTCTTGTAAAAAAAACCGTCTGCATCTGTCAACAGAAAAAGCATCCAGTAAATTATGTAACACTTTTACAAACCAGCAACATCGTCGAACCGAGAAATGACCTGCCAAGTAAACTTCCATTATCAATGTCGCCATTACAATTTTTTCTTCCACCCTTATCACTGACTGACAGATACTGCACATATAAATAAACTGTCACCCATAAGCTGATTAATTACGAAGATTTACGCCGACAGCGTGCAGAGGGTAGGCAGATCAATCACTTGGTTGGATCTATCGCTGGACAGTTGACCGACGACCTAGGAGGACGGACGTAGGAAAATAAACATGTGTGGCTTGCAGGGTTGCCAACTTACATCTAGGTATACAAAATTATAATTTAAAAAAGTCGCTTTTCGCGTCTGTCTGTGTGACGGCGTTCTTCTAAACTAAGCAACGGATTTTCATTTGGCTTTCACCATTTGAAGTGATTCCGGAAGGTTTGTGGGTATAATACACATTGATACTAATAAAGAAATCTCGATGTTTTGTCAAGTCGTAAAAGCAAAAGAGGGTCGCTAGTTTTTTTTTCTATAACAATAAGCTATGTTCCCGATAGGGTTTTCATTGGCAAAAACGACACCATACAAACTTTCATCCCTTATTTAACCTCTTTCGGGGATGATCTTTCTAAAAATCCTTCCTATGTGCAAAATTGCATGCTTCTAAACCTAGCGGCTTAGGTTGTGCGTTGTCGGTCAGTGAATGACTGAATGAAGTAGGTAGATATACAATGTATAGTTACAACTGAAGACTTTGTATTTTTTTTAATTTGTGCTTAAAAACTCCAAAAATGGAAGTAAGTACACTTCATTTTTGGAGTTTTTGAGTAACAATATTATGGTTGTCAAAAACAGTATTTAAGATTCTTTGGTATTATTGAACAGAACAGTAGGTATATTTTAAGGGGAAAATAAACCATTTATGTCTACTATTATTAATAGTATGATTGACAACCCTGGTGGCTTGTCTTGCAACCGGGTGGCGAGTACTTAGTGGTGTTTATTGATAAAATGGAATTGTATTTTCAATGAGATGGTATCGTGTTATCGTTATCTAATGAGTTTAACAGGGTGTTAGGGCTGGCACAGGTGTTGGTGGACGCGTTTGCCAGCTAGAATCGAGATATTCAAAACACAAGTTAATAAATCCACAATAGTCATAATGGGTTATCTAACCTACACCCTAATTGCGTAACACACAATCAATCGGAATCGGTTTCATTTTGACAGTTCAACAACATTCATTGCGTTATTTACGTGTTGAGCAGAAAAAAAATTCAAACTTATGAAGCAATGGATTAGCAATTTGCTTCAAAATGATTCAGATTCTGATTGATCGTGTGTTACGCAATTAGGGTGCTGGTCAGACTAAGTCTCATCTGCTGGAGTGTCCCAAATGTCTGTTCACCAGCACCCTTGACGACAACAACGCCTCTGACGCCGCAAAAAACAGTATAACATAGGTGGCCTACATCGATCACTAATTGTGATCGATGGTGGCCTACAAAAGTTAGTTAACATTTTCCCACTTCAGCTGTTACACCACATTATGATTCAAAATTCTAGTGATACAAATGTTTGAACTGCTATACCGTTGTTATTGACTAATTCAACTACCTTTGACTTATCATAAAAAATAATCAAGTAATCCCTTAGACACCTAAGGGATTACTTGATTATTTTATCCCTGATTATATTCTTATTTTAAATCATAATGTGGCGTCACAGCTGAAGTAGAAAAATGTCACTAACTTTTGGAGACCACTGAAGATGTTAAGTCTAAGAGGTAATTTGTTCTCGACGCTTTTTTTTTTTTTTAATGAAACGTTGCCCCACACTAGGAATTTCTCCTGTATCGTGGGTGCGTTTACAAACATTTAAACTCACATACACAAACAGGCAGACTCGGAACAACTACTTGTAGGTCATACAAATATTTGTTCCGTGCGGGAATCGAACCCGCGACACGCAGCGCAGCAGTCAATCGCTTAACCACTGCGCCAACCGTGCCGACAAATTTTACATCTTGTTGGCCCAAAACTTTGCCACTTCCACGGCGTCGTCAGTGGCAGCGCAAAGGTTACTTTGACCGCATGTTTTGGAACACAGAAGGCAGGATATCAGGTGGAGCATGGTTTGCGACATAGCTCCACAATCACACCCTACTGCCGTTCCGTCAAGGTAGCCCCACTTTACCAGGTTGGACTTATATCTTCTTGTTATGGTTGAGGTTTTTATTATGATTACGATTCTTAACCGTTTTAATTTGTTATCGTACATTTCTGAATCAGCGCGCACATTCGATAAAATCACAATTCAGAATTCATTCATCAGCCCAGATCTATACAGGAGGACACGCGATGACGCCACTCATTCAGCCGTGAGTTTAACAAACGCCAGAAATCCATCAACATACAACTCATATAACCCATTTGAGAATACAACACGATGGTTTACTATTAACGCGTCGTAAACGTAACAGCATCGAATGGTAACCGTGATGAGTGATCCTCTATGATCAATGATTGTGCTGTCTGTCTGCCGCTGTGAGCACGAGATCTCTCTAACCTACAGTGTTAATCAGCTCCGTTTGTTAACGGAGAGTTGTTGTGATGCACTAGTTCTCTTGTGATGGTATGGCACAGATTTCATACTAGGTGGACACGGATATGGGAACGGGATTTTCGATTTGTGGAGAAAGAATCCAATTGAAAAAAAAAATACTGGCAAAATGAGGGTGTACTATAGGTAAGTACTCATCATCTGTAAAGCCTTGTCCCAACTATGTTGGCGTCGGTTTCCAGTCTAACCAGATGCAGCTGAACACCAGTATTTTACATGGAGTGACTGCCTATCTGACCTCCACAACCCAGTTACTGCGTAACACGTGACTCCTTGGTAAGACTGGTTGTCAGACTTCCGGGCTTCTGACAACCCGTAACGACTCAAAGATCTACAAATGACAAGCTTAATTTTTCGAGGAAATACAGGCGTAAGCCATGATGTTATTACGTTACGTTGCTGTAAAATTGGCCCTGCAACCATCTACTTTTAGAATTAGACTTTTATGAAAACAGGGTTTTAGCTGTAAAACCACGAACAGAGGGCAAACGGGAACACTGGTTCTTCCCGTTTTCCCATTAAGAAAACTGTTATTTATCCGTTAAAAAAATAGTTTCCTAGTGTTTGTAAACTGGGAACGATCCACTGTTTGACGAATGGTGATAATGGTCAGTAGGACTCCATGCGGGGCAACACCACGGACTTACGATGAAGTTGAAGATAAACGATCGATTTCAAATCGTGAACAAGCAGTAAGCAATATTTGTAATTAATGTTCGTTCAACGTTGTGAGACCCCTTCAAAGTCAAAGTCGAATCATTTATTTCAAATTGACTCATAAAAGGAACGATTGTACATACGTCAATATGTTTATGAAAATAGAATTGATTCTAGTTACCCCTTCCGGAAGGTAGTTTCGTATGGAGAAGAATGGGCAAAAAATTCGACAGTTTGACTAACTCCACAAGTAATCTATGGGACAGTTACGGAAAACAAGTACATACAGAATTAAAAATCAAACTATTAAGATCAGAGGAAGGCCAAAGAAACCGCAGATGGATTATGTGAAAGATGATATGGAGGGGTGAAAATTGAATTTAGAATAGCTAAGTACTGAGCTGACGGTACATAGAGATGAATGTATGAAGGAACAAGATGACATACGGCGTCCAACTCAAATAAATCGGGATAAGGGCAGAAAAAGGACCAAAATACAAAACACAGCATGTCATTTACACTGCTACAAGAATCTTTTAGCGGTCGAATGACGTTAACAGGGGGGCGCTGTTGGTAATCATTTTGCAATAAATTGTTTTGTGACATGTCACTTGAAATGTATTCAAAAACAAGATGGCGGCGTTAGTTCCGATTTTGGCCACGCGCTGAAAGAACCTTGTAGAACTGTGGGGCTACATAAATGTTTTGACACAATATCAGCTGATCCTCTTTGTTGACGAGTAGAGTGTTCGATAAGTGGCCCATTGACCGATTGGTCACATGCGTCCGACGAACATGAGTTATCAATACAAACACATTACTACGTCATCGGTAATCCTTTTATATCGAGGATTTTTAATTGGCGCTTTTTAACATCATGTTGGTAACTGTTCACTTGTAACTTGCTTACTGCCGATCGATTCTGTAAAAATCTCGGCGTGAAAAGTTAGGTGAAGTGAGCTTCGAGTGAGCTGTCAATAGTGTCGATAACTAGCGTTAGTTGGAATGACAGCTCACTCCACGCTCACTTCACCTAAGTTTTCACGGTGAGATGGTTACAGAATCGCACTGCTGATATCAGCTGATACTTATATTCTGTAAAAATCTCACCGTGAAAACTTGGGTTAATGCTCGGTTCCTATAAACAAAAACGAATCGTTTTGCTTAAATTACCAATGATAGTATTTTTTATTGGCAAACTGGGCATATAAATTTATATAATTTTATTTAACATACACAGATTAATTACTATTTTTACAAGCTAACACTAATATATACTATATACAATTATATACAAGTATATAATACGAAAATATAGAAGTTAGCATCACTCACTGTCAATGGGATAAGTGCCCAAAAGGCTGGCAGCATTACCACGTTGGATGGCAACGCTGATTCTTTGGACTAAAAATAGGCCTGCCTTCTGGTCACGTGATGAGTCCACCAACCGCTTGGCGATGTCCCGAAAAACTCGATGAGCACTCGGACCACGAGGCCGTAGTGTTTTCTGCTCCTACAGCAGCCGCCCCAGCACAGCTCATCGTGCTAGGAAGATGGGATGGCGCGAGGGTGTCGAAATATAAATAGATTCGTAAGCTAATGTTACCTGTGATAGCTCCTTCCATATGGGAGGGTCTACTATGCAAAGCTATGAGTTATTTGCTTCATATTTTTGCTTCATTATACAAGAGTCTTAATTTTCACCAATAATAGTCCATAAATTATAGGATTCGGTCATAACTGACAATTTTGGTAAAGTGAGCTATCACTCCACCTGATAAATGATAAGTAAAGATCTTTTGGATCTACAAGGTACTTAAGTACTTTCTTGTACTCGTATGTGAGACATTTTGATTTCTCATTGTCGTTCGCCATCGTCATGTGAACGTGCTCTATAAAATAAATTAATAAGTAGGTATGTACCTAGGTAAATGTGTCAAGAGGATAAACTAAAACTTGTGGTTAGAATTATTTATTGTAATTTTATTAGAAATATAATTATTACTTACATACATAATAAAAAATGTATAAGTGTTTATTTCATATACCTAATATTAAAGTGCTACACAATACAATACATAACACAACTAACAATTTAATATGAGGTATCTACTACATTCAATGACTAACTATAAAAATAAATACAAAAATATATCTAATGTATATTATGAAATATTGTTGTCGTCAATTTAAAACTCAACATTACAATCCTATAGTTTATGTAG
Organism: Apamea epomidion; assembly: GCA_947507525.1. NCBI lineage: Eukaryota > Metazoa > Arthropoda > Insecta > Lepidoptera > Noctuidae > Apamea > Apamea epomidion. Next base: position 18,346,324 of record OX382240.1, on the reverse strand, counting down.
GTAGTGTTAAACCACATTAAACTACGTAAAACTGTTAATCGCGCTAATTACTCTCCGGAATTCGCGCAACATAATTATTACGGTATCATTGTAATTAAATTTTGTTTAAATAAATATGGTAGGTTGAGGGGCTTGTGGCTAAGTAATAACAGCTGCACGGGTCGATCGATCAGGTTAAGCTGCGCTGGTCGCGGTTGGTCCATGGATAGGTGACCATCTTCACACACCAAGACCCCTCCATGCCTCGGAAAGCACGTTAAGCCGTTGGTCTCGGCTGTCATTCGTGGATCTTTGACAGTCGTTACGAGGCGTCAGAAGCCCCAAAAGTCTGACAACCAGTCTTACCAAGGGGTATCGTATTATCCAGTAACTGGATTGTGGAGATCGTATAGACAGTCGCGGTTAGACTGGAAGCCGAACTTTAGGTGGGAAAAGGCTGGGCAGTTGATGGTAGATGATGAAATAAAGTAGGTTGTACCAAACTATCAATACATAACAAAGTAACTTATCGCTACCGGAAGATACATACTTTATTTACTCAACTGCCTAATCACTTGACTTTGTGACGTGTCTGTTTGTTTGTTCGGTATGACGACCTCACGATTTTGGATAAGTAGGTACTTACCTACCTCTGTAAATGATGTACTCATATTCCCAGTAGGTAAATAACATAACATTACGCCTGGCTTCCCGGAAGGAAGGTTTGGGCAGATGTGTACCTATAGCACACCAACATTTCACCAGTTATGTTTAAGTCCACGTTCAAGTCAACCGGACACGAACACCGGAGTGCTACTGAGAAATTCCGGATACCACACTGCCCGAGCTGGGAGTCGAGCCCAGCACCTCATGCTCAGCAGTAGCGCTTGCGACCACTAGACGAACGAGGTAAATCCTACTAATATTATAAACGCGAAAGTTTGTATGGATGGAAGGATGTTTGTTCCTCTTTCACGCCAAAACTACTGAACGGATTTGGATGAAATTTGACACACAGATAGTTTATAACCAGGATTACCATATAGAATACTTTTTATCCCGGTATTCCCTCGGGATCGAAACTTATGCGCGTAAAACCGCGGGGCGCAGCTAGTAAGGTACTAATAATAACTATGGTTCAAGAGTTTAGTTATTTCTGTCTCTATGTCTACTATTCCGTTTTTCTCCATATCTAACGAGAAGTAGAGTGGAAATAACATAATTAAATATGGAAATCTACTTTCAAATTCAAGGGTAATTCCGCCCAGATATTTAATGGGCGAAACACCATTAATAAATAAAAATTGATGCCCTAAAATGCCTAACAACCATTTAACTTGTGAAAGTTACGAATACAGTAACAATATAACTATTATAAGAAAGAGAAATTTCAAATTAACGACTTGTAAAAATTAACAACTAATGAATTTGCATAAAATAATAGTTGTATGTAATTTCGTATGTACAGACGCCAGCATAATTATCAAGCTACTACAATCTGTCAAATTTCTTTAACAGATTTTCAACTTTATCGCTAAAGCATTAAGGTTCAAGGTTGATTGGGAAAATTTGACAGCTTCGGGTAGCTTGGCCTGCTGGCGTCTGTACATCTTGTAGCCAGTTATTGTTTGGAGGGTTATTGAACTTAGTGAATATCTTACTTACCTACTACAATAGTAAACATGCCTCTCTCATAATCATAACCAGCCTATGCCTCCTCTCGTCGAGAGGGAGTGGGCTGTAATCCACCACGTGGGCCTGGTGCGGGTTAGTAGATGTCACATGTCTTCGAATTTTTGCACCATGCCAGTTTCGTCACGATGTTTTCCTTCACCGTTTTAAGAGCAGTGGTGATGAAATTATTTACACAAAGTAAAACGCCTGTCTGGGTTCGAACCCACGACCACGACTCGTAAGTCGGGGCTATTACCACTGGGCCACCCCTGCACTCCATAATATTCAACGTTACCTAATGAAGGGTCTACTTGTAAAAATAATTAAACGAATATCTTTTAAACCGTGTCATTGGTTCCAATAATGGAGTTTCTTGCCCGTTCTTCTTATTTATTTATTTTATTATTTATGTACACACAGTAAAATACATAGGGATATGACAGAGTTATAATATGAGTACAAAGGTAGGCAGGGGGGGGGGGGGGGGTAGGTAGGCTTCTTCCTAGGATCTATTAGTTACTACGCTTTGGAACGGACAACTAGCTTTATCTTTCTGTCTTACCGACTCCTTACCAAACAATTCAAAAGTGCCTGTAATTGGTTTAATTGAAATAAATAAATAAAAGTTTTGCGGTTTTTTAGTTTTAATTTCTAAACAACGCAAGCCGAAATCAATGTTTTGCACTAATTAAAATGAATGTTTTATGATATTTTTCGCGTCGCGTTACTCGTTTCGACATGAGATGAGACTGGTTGCCAACCTTTTCTTCAGTATATTATGATCAAAGTGGGAAAATAAACAGTATTTTAAGTAATTTTTTAATGTTTATATAGATATACTAAAATTCATTAGTGTTGCACGCGCAACTTATCAATTTAGCACTAATTTTGAAGGCTTCGTAAGCCTCGCGAATTCTAAAATTTGAAGGCTAGCTAAACCACCGCACCCATGCCTTTATGTTTGTTGAACAATATTATTTTATAAAAAAAAACAGTATAATACTACTTTTAACAGTATGGTTGACAACCCTAGACGAGACGTAGCCCATGGATGGACAGATGCAAAACCTACAACGAAAACACAAGTAATCGAGTCCAGGGTATTGAACTTGCAAATAAATCACTCAAGGCGATAAAAAATGCATCTTACGCGTTAATTATACGCCAACACACGACTATAATGTAAGAAAATAATAATTGTACTATTTGTAGTGCACTTAAAAGTACGGCGATGTGTGAAAATGAAAGTTAGTTAATTAGTTTGTTCTTCGACCATCCGTGAAAGAAGCAATTGATCATAGTTTAATTGATTGCGATGATTTACATATTAATTACCTATGTTGATACAGTATGTCATTTGTCATGTCTCCGATAAGTATAGGCTTTCAGAATATAAATGATTTTTTTTCGGTGACCTGCACCCTAATAGCGTTTACACATGGCACCGCAATGGCAGCGTTTTTCGCCGCCGCGCTATCTAGACTTCAAAACTCGTGGCCGCTGCGGTGGCCCCATGTGTGAGGGTTCATACAAATCTAAGGGTGACTAATACAGCGGCACCGCGGCGGCGCGCGGCGGCGGTGCGCGGCGGCGGTGCCGCTGCAAATTTGTAAACGGCCTAATAGCGAAACACACTATAACTCACAATCTGAATCATTTTGAAGGATATCGCTAAACCATTGCTTCATATGTTCGAAAATAAGTTTGCTCACCAACGTAAATAACGCAATGAATGTTGTTCAACTGTCAAAATGAAAGCGATTGGTACTGATAGTGTGTTACACAATTACCCCGGCCCGCTGGCTATTGAAAGTAACAGAGTGGTGATTTTAAATATTAGCGCTAAATTTATTCAGTGGTTTGTGATACAAGCGAGCCAAAAAAAGAGAAAGATGCGAAATTATGGACGTGGTTTTGATAAAAAGAGGTTTGTTTTTTTGTCTTGTTTATGTTAGGGTCATGGTTGATAAAACGGTGAGTAACGGTGATTCAATCATATTTGTTTAGCTAATCAATAATATACCTACGTCATATCCGCTAAGAGGTACTTATTGCAATGATATCATAGGATTAAAGTTTAGAGAGTTTAGTTTGGTTTAGTTTTGTTTTGTGTATGACCTTAGTAGGTTACCAATATTACGGAAACCAATATTATTTATAATCTTTTTCCTGAATCTTTTTTCCATTGTATTGTAAAACTAAATATAAAGTAGAGATAGCTGTACGGTCAGGAACAAAAAATAATTATCAATTCAGTATTTTAAATTAATTATTGAAAACATAAGTAGGTAGGTACTGATATAAAATTTTAAGAGTATTTACTCATAGCTAGCTATTACACAAAATGCGAAATTACAGAAATGCAATGTCGAATAATTTTATATCAATTTTCACACTGAAACTTTTACCATACTTACTTACACACATTATGTATAAACACCATCCACATAATCGACCTATAATATTGACACTGTTGGGACACAGGCCTCTCGGTGAGGAGTGAGCTGAGTCTACCACGTGCGCCCAGTGCAGGTTGGTGGATGTCACAAGTCTTTGAATTTCTGGTTCTGGGACATGCCGGTTTCCTCACGATGTTTTCCTTCGCCGTTTTTGCGAGCAGTAGTAAGCGCCTGCTTTGTTCGAACCCATGACCTACATGTCGTAAGTCGGAGCCAACGCCACTGCGCTACCATCACTGCTCTCTGGCCATCCAAGTATCCACTAACTTCCATGAACCTTCCTCTAATAACAACCAGTGCGATTCCATTTCAAAATAGTTTTCCAGTAAAATGAGCCAAAAAAAACATTTTATGACAGCAAAAAATAAGTTCCATTCCGTTGTAAATAGATTCAGTTTTTTATTTTAGTTCGCAAAGTAAATACGCTTGAGAATCACAAGTAGACTGGCGCTAAAAAGGGTTATGTCTCGGCCAGCGTGCGAACAGTCCCTCATAAACATCGAGTCTAAAATAATTATTGGGAATCCATTTAAATCAGATAAGTGGCCAGTGGGGCCCCTCGATCGAATTGCGTTAGAGAAATGCCAATCAATCGAGCTGTTTTGTTTATATTCGGTGTCTAGTTTCATCTCTTAGCTAATTCGTTATGCAGTATCTAAAATTTAGTGTTGGAAATAAATTAAATTTTCGGTAGGTAAATACTTTGCCTATAGTGCTTTGCCATAAGTATTACATACTTAGCAGCGTCTATTTGTAATTTCTAAAACATTCAATCCATTGCAGTTACAACGTTCATAAATTAAGTAAGTACATAATTATGTCATGTTCTGCAATGCTTACCTACTGTTGATTACAATAAGCATAGTTATTACATCCATACACTTACGCCTTGTTCCCATGGGGGTAGGCAGAGACTACAGAACGCCAGCTGCGATCCTCACATTCTCCTATTGGTTCATTTACGTTTTTTATAGTTATTATTATTTAAAAAAATAGTCAATGAATTTTATTTATTTATTTTATTTTTGGAAGGCTTACAGACTAATAACATTATAATAACAGTAATATATAACTTAATTGCTAATTAGGTACAGGCCTCCACAGATAACCAATATTCCAATCGATAAGTTGACTGAAAAATGGTCTAGGATCGCTCATCAAAGCTTTTACGTTTAAACTTACGGCGACACTTGACATAACTTTGTCAAGGGTGCCGGTAGGTGTTGCGTTGAGTGGTGTTTATAAATAGAAAAACGAAATGCAAAAGAAAATAATGAAAAAAATTAAAAAATTCAAACCATAGTGTGATTTGATATAAAAAGCTGTAATTTTTTTACTGGTCTCGACTTTTATTCAGATGTGTTTACCTAACCTTACTCGTCTCTCCGAAAACCATGATAATATATTTTAAGTAGGTATCGTCTGAAACGCTTCAGAAAGCAAGCCGCAACATGCTTAATGAGGTCACACTGAAAAAAGTGTAATTTGCGTAAAATAAGCCTGTAACCAGTTTCGCATGACATTGATTTAGACATCTTACTTCCTTTTTTATTTCGGAAACCATTCTGTGAAATAGCAACGCTGAACTGAATTCGCAATTGTTTGTTCATTTAATCAGCTGCTGCAATTAGAAATTCCGAGTTGCCTACGTGGTAATTCTCGTGTATTTGGCTAAGAATCCCATACACTTCTTGTTTGTAATAGAACATGCTAATTCTGCATATTTTTTGTTTGCATTTTGTATTCAATTAATGAGTACAGTGATTGATTTAACAATCAACATCGCCATGTAACCTGTAAACCTGTACCGTGGTTTTTACATGCAAGTGCACGAAAAAGAATGCAGGTTGAAAAGTCTTCGCTACGTAGACTCGGAACATTTTTGTTTGCTCCCCTGCCATTTTGTTTTATCTTTGGACATAAATAAATCTTTTTTTTTTCTAAAGCAATTCTACGAAGATGATCAATGACTGGAAAACATACCGGAATTACTCCGTAATATTTTTCAGCAGGCATTTTATTTTATTCCCTGTCTGTTTGTAAAGGCGAAATACAGCCTATGTAACAAAAATCTGGATTTGTGTACAAATAGAATAAGATCATTTGCAAACACTATTGATCGATCAAATCCTGTCTGTTTTAAACAGAACCCTATTTCTCTAACTACATTCTCCCTTCTTCTCCGCATTCCAGGTAACCTAGTAACCACAGTGGCCCTGCTGATGCACCCGAAGCTGCGCGGCCACGTGACTACCATGTTCGTCCTCTCGCTCTGCGTGTCGGACCTCCTCTTCTGTTCCATCAACCTGCCGCTCACCGCCAACCGGTACATCAAGCAGCACTGGGGCCTAGGTCCCAGCCTCTGTCAGATGTTCGCCTTCGTCTTCTACGGAAATGAGGCAGTCTCGCTGCTCTCTATGGTCGCTATTACTATTAATAGGTGAGTTTTCCTGTACTTGTTTGTAAATAGACTTGTTTTTGTTTACAACTATGAACTTTTCAAGGAAGATTTTCAAGGAGTTTTCCCACGTTATTGAGTGAGTTTGAACTTTGTACTATTGGGGTTACCCCAGACGATGTTTTAGAGCTTACTCGTAAATATCTTCAGTACCACCGTGCCAGAAGCGAAAACAAATACGGAAAATAGTGTTTGAAAACTATGGAATCTAATACATACCTATACGTATCTAATACGCAAACAGGAACTAATCTTTATGATACGCATTTAACTAACAACTCCTACGTATGTAATATATGATGAAAAACATGTGCTGACAAATATAATTTATTTTTACTCTATAAAGTGGTCTACCACATGCAGCTTCCACTGAGCCCACTGGAAGTTTTACAGCGTGTGAACAAACACTACAGCCTGAGAAAATGTCTGTACCTTCAGCGGAAAATAACTAACGTCTATTTTTTTATTGTTTCACTAGAATATGTACTTTACTAGTTGGCCTCTGATATTACCCGAATAGATGTTCTACGTGGGCATCGTAAAAAATACATTTAGTGGTGGCGTGAAACAGATTATAAATGTCGACGGGTTATTTACCACGCCATCCCACCACTCAGCCGTGTACAGTTGTAAAACAAACCTCTTTACTGACGCCGGGAAAAAATACTCCTCATTCACGACGCTATTTATAGGAGCCGGCACAAGTGATAGCTCGCTCGATATTGACCCACTGCAGAATTCACGTGAACCAATAAAATTGTTCTCAAATTCTGCTTTTATTTATTGTTTTACTATCCTACGAGATCTATCTAAACACGAAAGTGGTTTAGAGTATTTTTTCTTACAATCCATCAATTTTATGTTTTTATATCACAGCCTTAGCCAATTTGCTAACTACACTCGCGAATGTTTACAGAACATGGATGACGTGGGTGCAGCATACAAGTATAAACTACGTAGGTATAGACAATCAGCAGTGAACTCAAAACGTCACTTTCATTCCGATAAAGTTGTTGTTTATGCAATTACTTACCAAGAAATTGAAACAATAAGACAATTTTACACAGCATGGGCAATTGGACACATTGGGCGCACAATATCCCATTGTAGTCATTTTGAAACCAATATATTCGGTTCGTCGACCCGCCCCCAGATTAAACCATTACCATAATACTGGTGCATTAATATTAATGCGTGGTAACCAATTTAAAGTGTCCTCGTGTGTACGTGCGCGATGCATAGGCGCTGCGTTCACCTTCGCTGCACCCAACATTAAATTATTTTTATTCGTTTTTATGTTGTAAGTTTAGCCTGAGTGAACGAGTTTCAAAGAATAAAAATGTGTTTAAATTCTGTTCCCTTTATTTTATTCAAATCACGCAAGAATAGGCTTATGTTACAACAATATTTTCCCTATTACGTTACTTTCTCATGATTTTCTGTGACGATGACTTTGATACTAAGTATTTTATTTTTTTTTGCTTGAGTATAGGTAGTCTTCATTCTATTTATTGGTATATTGGCGTGGCTAGCTAGCTGATATATGGTAAACAGTTGAATTTAATGTTCTGTGTCTCGTAATTTTAATTACTTTGCATACCTACTATAGTATAGAAGCAAGTTTTTAACTAACTGAACAGACAGCTGTGGGAAGTTTGTTGCACTGCTTCTTCCCAGCGAAAGCACTAAGAACTGGTGAAGGGCGGGCGTTTTGGGGGACTGTCTTATGTAATTTTAACTTTCAAAAAGTGCTTATTCTCAGGCTAATTTGAATAAATGACTTTTGATTTTGCTACTGTATTTTCTGGTGTACAATAAAGTATATATAAATAAATAATAATATTAGTATAGATAAATACTACAAAATTTAAAAATGCATAGCACATTAAATTGATATATAGCCTAGTGCCTAATCGTTAACTAGAATTGGTACGATAACATAGATATCTACCTATATCCCGACCGCAATACATTTCGGTTTTAGCGAAAAAGATAAACACCAGTTTCCTTTCCGTATCTATCCCTGCAAATATTAAGTTTTAAGATTAAATATCTAAATAGTATTGATTATCTATATATGGAATTGTCTGGATGTTGTGCATAAACGCGGCTATATAATAATTATTCGATAATCCTATATTTTCTTTTTGTTATTGACAGACACACAGGGCACGAGTTTCATAATAAAAAGCTAAACAATAAGTACTTAGGTTATATTCTTTACAACGCATGTGTACCTACTTTATGAAATCTCTGACGTTTGATATCTCTTTTAACTAACGGCTGATTTTTTAATAGGTAGTCAAATAACTTTTATATGTGGAATAATAATGATTGAGGCTTGACAGCTTTTGTATAGCAGAATATACCAAACTGTAATTTTTGTTCTTCAAATAAAAGTTATCTGACTATTGAAAAATCAGCCACAAGCCAGGCATAGTTAAGCATAAAAAATATACCTCCAGTCTTTCTTTTATAGACTTTGTGATGACTTTCTTTCTTTGACTTTTCGGGACAGCATTTCGGAAAATAATAATAATGTTGCTACGCAAACAAAGGAACAGAAAACCGGGGACTATTTAACGCTAAGTTATACCAACTAATAATCCCTGCAATAAAGCATGGGTGTTAACAATTTAGGATAATATGGGGGACGGTATGAGGGTGTTAATAGCTAGACCAATTACAATGTTTTTTATGGGAACTCCATTGTGCACAACGGTGCATTACTCTGGACAAAATCTGTAACATTACCTAGTTATTTTTTTTTACAATTTTTTTGAAAATGGCAATGGCTCGTCCCCTGTTAACAGGCGAAATGTGTGTTCTATAGCTGCAGCTCTGCTTAAGGAACAGAGGCGTGATGTTATGTATATTTTGTTAATCTTTTTGTTTACGCAAGTTGTTCAAAAAGCAATAAAAATTATGTCGTGTTTTTGATAAATGATTTATTTTCTTACAAACACTTTTACACGTCAATAATATTTTTTTAAACTAGTTATATTTATTTACTAGCGTCTGCACGCGACTTCGTCCGCGTGTTTCTTGTTTCCCCAGCCCGTCGGATCGAATTGCCTGCCCGGGCAATTACTGGGTCCTTTCTGATTTCTGACAAGAGTGATAGCGTGATGTTAAATTAATTCCCCTTCCTCAAGAAATGGGCTATCAAATGCTAAAAAATTCAAATCCGACTGGCATTTCCAGAGATTGGCGCGTTTAAACAAACTAACCCTTCAGCTTTATTATTAATGTAGAAGTATAGATACAGATTATCAAAATAACTACATATGCCATGCATCTTCATCTTCACCGACTCGAAGTGGTTTAATGATTACGGAGACCATTCGTAAAAATATGTTTGATGTGCTTTCCTTGTAAATTGTAATAAACAACTTTATGGTCTATAAAACTTATACGATACCACAAAGGTACGGAGTGAATCAACTGCAAATATAAAAGTGTATTTAAATCCTTAGCAAATAATGGAGTCATCTTTGGTAGACTTGATGAGAAAAACAGAAGCATGGTCAGTAATGGTCACTTGGGTGGGATACAGCTTAGTCTAGAACTCTACAATTAAACAACGCAATGATAGTTTTAACAGTCCATATTTGCACCTATATGAATCTTTCATAAACCTACAGAGGGTGACTTGGTAATTTGAAGTATTCCATCCTGCCCCCAAATTGCGTAACACACTTTTAATTACAATCTGAATCATTACATCATCATTACAATCATTACATTTGAAGGATATTGCTAATCCATTGCTCCATAATTATGTTCGAAAAAATCGTCTGCATAATAACGTAAATAACGCAATGAATGTTGTTGAACTGTCAAAATGAAAGCCATTGCTACTGATCGTGTGTACGCAATTACCAACGGGCATACAAAAATTCAATCAAATACATTGACATGATGCATTATTTTAGTACTTAACTAAAATCCATAGTCACCACTTCTATATAGGTTTGAAAAAAAAATTGTTTTATTCGATGATAAGTTTTATTTGATAGTTTCAAAATACTCATAAACTCAAAAAACTCAAACTCAAAGTATTTATTTCAATAAAACCAATTACAGGCACTTTTGAATTGTCAAGGGGTCGATCAGTCAAAAAAAATGAAGCTAGTTGCCCATTCCAAAGCGTAGGTACCTATAGAGGAGAACGGGCAAGAAACTCCATGGACAGTCTTTTAAATCAATATGCTCTTGTGTTGCCAGTATTTTCATTTATTGTCGTGTTGTAGTCTCCAAATTGTTTATTTGTGGCAAAACATAGATAAGTCTTTTACTTCTTATAGAACACAATACCTACTTACATATAAAATAATCCATTAGCGATATCGGCCAGTATCGCTTCCTTATTTTTTTATGACAACGGCATGCGATAAAAAGATAATCAAATCTATTACTTACGTGCTTTTGTAGAGCTCCCGTCGTGTAATGTGCAACTAGGTTACCAAAAATTTCTCTTATATTTTTAAAAATAATTTTATAAATATGTTTCTCATCAACAACAAGACACCAGCATCATTCATCTCACGTCAGACATCAGCACCCTAATTGCGTTATTTACGTTGTTGAGCAGATAAATTTTTCGATCATATGAAGCTATGGATTAGCAATATCCTTCAAAACGATTCAGATTCTGATTGATAGTGTATAACGCAATAAACTTTGTTCAGATCTTCTCTTCTGCATTCTTTAACTTTGTCGAAGTATCTCCAAATTCAATAAAGGCTCTATGCTTTAAACCAGGGTCATAAACCTTGTTTTGTAATAAGGCTGTTTATGGCCTCTCTCTCTCTCTCTCTCTTGCACACCATATTACACCTCCATGTTGCACGCCATATTAAATGACTCATTCAGCTGATCGTCACCCTCCGAAGATCGTCTCTACAGCTAGTTTGAGAGAGCGATCAATTTGCCGAGTCATTTTTATAATTCCACATAAAATTCTTTTGCTATGCTATGACAGCTATAATGAACATAATTATAGCATGTAGAGAAAATATTTAATTTTACCACAAGATTTCAAGCCCATTGATGCGTTGAAATCAAATTAGTTGGCGAGGAATGTTATAGAAATTTTATGAGGAGGCAACTTATAATTATTTTAGCCGTGCGTGGATGTATGTTAGATGTTCGTAAAACTATGTGATTAGCTATCTACTGATACATCATTCATATGAATATGTGGAGATATTAGATTAACGGACGGCACTCCGGAATCAGGCGCCAGTCAAGTCGAACCGATTAATTGACTGATTGATTGATATAATGTTATTTGCAAAGTTCTAGTATTAACCATTAACCCCAGGCTACATAACTATTATAAACGCTATGAATGAATAGTCAGTTAAATTCAGAAGTTTCAAGTAGCTATGCGATTGCCAATGTGCCATTGCGCTAATGTCGCTTTAAAATAATAATTAATTCCCAATAAGGCTCCTAGCAGCTTCAGCCACTTTTCAACAAACTTTCCATAACAAGCATTTTGGTGGCAAAAGTGACTGTCGCTGACCACTAAAGGGGAAAATGAAATGAAATTGTTTATTCTGTAAATAGGATATCGGAATCGCTTTTACACGTCAATAAAAAATAAGCTAGATGGAGTCGACTTTTCCTATCTGGCGAAACAACTCAGGGGCAGTCAGGGGTCGCAATTGACCCCCGTGCGAGTGCTCTAAATTGGCCACCAACATCAGCTGACTTTTCAGTTTCGGATATGACTTCAGACACACTTCCAAATATTTAAGGAGCAGCTGCTTACGTGCAATCGTAAATTATTAGTAAATGGGCCATAAACGAGTAAATATTTAATTTGTAATAATAAACAAGCTTATTTATATGTTTAATTTAGCGAGGATCCTCTAAAATTAACGTGATGCCATATTTTTAGCATTCCTGGGATGTACTGGTGCTTGTAATTGCTGTAACTCGAATTTCAGGCATATCTTTATAGCCAGTCTTTGACAACTGCATCAATTAATTTCATGTCTTCTTCAGGCGTGTTTCACGTTTCATAACGCGGGTTCATGTGGTCGAGGGCAAGTTATATTAGGTATTTCCAATAATTAAATGGAATTATGTTATGATGCTTCTTTCTGTAAGTAGATCTTTTGGACTGATGGACGCTAGTGATGGCACCAAACACGTACCAGAATCCTGGGTCGAGTCCATGTAGATGATTTAGTCTAGGAATGATTTAGATTGCCATCGACACGCTAAGAGGAAGAAGTAGATCTTTTAACACAATTTTTTCACGTTAAGTTTTGGTCAATATTTGAAACTAGATATTATAGGAATAGGAATTCATGTAGGTACACCCTCCACCTAACCTTCGAGGCATTCAGTCATGATGTTACGTGCTATTCCACGTTTTACAACTTTGCACCGATCCCCATGAACCCAAATTTTCATCTGCCAACATGAACAGTCTAATGTGTTGTATTTCAAGTGGGAATGGCTCGTTCTGGCGCAAGATGGAGCTTATCTATCACAATTTCCTGCGCTCATGGAGAGAATAACATCATAACACATCGGTTAGCCAATTCTGTTGTAAGCAGAAGTAGTAAATCAAATAGGATTGCTTTACCTGCTATTAAACTACGCAGCTGAAGTTATTTATAAAGCCCTGTACAGGTAGGTACTGACAGACCACACCCCCGATACATAGTTATTATCTAGGTACCTAGATAATAAGGTACCTAGATGTATCGGGGGTGTGGCCTTAAATTGAAGAATTCAACAAATTTGAGTAGGGAATTAGATTCGATATAATTATCCAGAATGTAAATGAACATAATAATATTGTGTAGTAAATGTGGGTGTAATATTAGGTACACCCTTCGGGGGTTGCGGGCAAGGTGTTATGCTATCCGGATAGTTCTTCTGTATTGTCGTATTTCTTTCATGGCTTTTAATCGTTTCAGGATAGTAGGGTAAAGTTATCCAAGAGGATCGGGAACTAGGGTTTGTTTTCAAGAATATTTTTTCGATAAATCAGCAGAACTGAACACAGTTGCACAACAACACAATGAAATCTAGACTTCAGAGGTTTTCACAATATTATCGCTATCATTTAGACCTTGTAGTTCATGTACCTAGATTTATTCATTTCATTTTAAATAATGTCACGATATTCAAAAACTAGCTAACATTAAAACGTAGCACAATGTAGAATGAGCAATTTCATTAACCATACACGAACGCGGTTGCGGTCACTCCGAAGTATAGTTAGTCAAATTCGGCAAACCTACGTGAAAATACGTGAATGCACCAGCTATAACACATATTCGGCTAGGTACCTACCTCTACCTAAGTACCTACCTACGGGGAAGTACGTGCATCAGCTGACCTACATTATATTCGTAACACTTGCGCACGCAGATTTTAAGTTCCATTTATTATATGACCACATGTAAGAGTTCAAATAAAATGCCCAAACCTTAGGCGGCAGTGCAAGTTACATGCGGTAGCGATTTGGAGTTTTTCTTTGTGTTTCTACTTTAATGAATCATACTTTGAAACGGAAAACAAAGCTGATTAAAATAGAGTCATCTCATCGGTTAATCATTGCTGTAATGATTTGAATTGGTAGATGGTAAGTCAACTACCAATAGTTTTCGTGAGGTACAAAACCTTTGTTGTCAGTAAATGCTGTCTTCAAAATACAAATAAAACAGCCTGCTACCACTAACTTAACAAACATTTATTTTACGAATCATTCAAACCATTTCTTATCCCATTTACCGTCAGCCTGCCCAACTCATGCCTGCTAGCTGCTAGGCTGCGACCCCTATCAATAACCTAAAGCCCAAACCAAACCATTAAACTCTCCTATCTAAACAAAACATCAATATTTGCTGAACGTCACGACTCACAGATCACTTGCATCTGGCATCACAGATTTAATCCATCGACTGTACCCACTCCATCTGTGAGCACATCTGCCCCACGCACAGTGGGCAAAGGGCCCGAGCCAAACAAAAATAAACCCATTGACGATGGGTCAGTAGCCGGCGCACAAAGGGCCCACTATGCACAATGAGCGCTTGTGCCTGTACTCCTACTTTTTGTTTTGTTTTGCTTCAGTAAAAGGCTTTGTAAACAGCTCATTGATGTGTACACTCTAATTTGTTTAAGTAATTGTTGGGTAAAGTGATCTCTGCGCAAGTGCGCGTTGCCTATGCGATTATTTTACTTGTAGCAAGTTCTTTATTTACTAGGTAATTTAGCATAAAATTAGGTAGGAAGAGCTTGTTACTCATGTCATGGTTGGTTGAATTATTGATGGCAATAAAATCTTTTAGCAAACAACTATAATTAGCGTTTTATTGTGGAACTAATCAAAAATGTATACGACCTTTGTTGTCAAAACTTCAAAAGGATCGCATAAAAGTAAAACTTGGCTCAAGGTGGTCTCGGATAATCAATGATAGGAGTCGGTGCCTAATGCTTTTCGATTCGAGCCTATCACAGCGTTTAAATCAAGTTAGAGTAGAGCTATCAAATAACTTCAAACGCACCCGCCCTGCTTCCGGAACGTCCTTCACCGTGTTATATCAATGTACACCGTAAACACTATAATAACAAGTTAGGCCACAAATTGTTATCTAATCCGTGCCGAGCTGGCAAACACGCTGCTTTCCCACGCCAGATAACCAGAGTGGTAGAGTGGTGATTACATTATGAAAGCGAAAAGTAAATGTTATCAACTTAAGTGGGGACACTTTGTTGTTCCATCGTGGGTATGTAGATGTCGATGGGTGAAATAAAACAGTGGAGTTAAAAGCTTGGGAGGAGCAATGTGTTTGGTTTTTAATTAGCTGATGAATGAACAAAAATATGCACCCACGCCTCCTCTGCTAAAATAACTGCAAATTACCAATGCGTGAAGATAATATTTTCCCTTCAAGCATTTGTAATAGATTATTATAGGCTGATCCATGTTGAACAGTCAGTAGTCGTAGACGCGTAGTCGTAAAGAGTGAATGATGTTACTTTCGCAGTCTTGACTTATAGATCATAGATTTGATGGTTGGCTGGAGAAAGACAAAACGCCAGAGTGCCTTTTATCTTCCCATTGTTGCTGCGACCTTTTCTATTTATATTGGATGTTGACTAAAATTGGAACACTGAAACGCTCCAAATGTCTTAAAATCCACTTTTAGACAGGTTCTTTTACTTCCTCTTGTAAATTGTTTACTTATTTCGTTCTAAAAATAGTTGAACCGTGCACGTAAATATAACCTAGATTGGTGTACCGGAATACCTCGTGGTTACTCCTACGTAAAGGTATAATGGTGGATTATTCGTTTGATGCTCATCTCTTTACGTTTTGTTTCAGATACACTCTGATCGCGTACTACGACATGTACTCGCAGATCTACACAAGTACCAAGATCTGGGTGCAACTTATACTTATATGGCTGGTGTCATTTGGACTTATGGTGAGTAAAAATACCCTGCATTATATGCAGAGGCATACATAGATTTTTTCAGTAAATGCTAATTCTTTCTCTATTAATTAAGAACCTTTAACTGTACTTTCTTCTTTATCCACTTCTGCCAACTAATTACCGTACACAGTGTTATCCGTTACGGCTGCGGTCTCAGCAGATGTGGCTTGATTTTTTTTAGATCAAGCTATTATACAAATGGCTTTTGTCCCTAAACTTCTAACCAATCAATGATTTAAACAGAAGACAACCAGTGCCAATGGCATATTACGTAATGCTTTTCGATGAAACCATCCTTATTACATCGTTGAATGCATATAATAAGGTTTTATCTTAAAATTACAAGCGTTTTTACTCTCATGACGCGCTCAAACAAAAAAATATACAAGATTATTGTAACAAATGGTTCCTATCAATCATTAGCGATCGTTTAAACAGAATTTCTGGATATTTTTACAACAAAAACAATTGCATCACATTGAAATCAAAACAGAAATCAGTCTAGCAGTCAACGCGAGCTTTCATCAGCTCTTCGCTCGAGATTTGTTAAATCTAACATTTTGTAAAAGTGTAAAGCATACTTTTCATTATACTTTGGAAAATTGACGACACTAGGATAATGTAAAATCTTATAAACTAGAAGCAATGTAAAAAAAATCCCGTCTGATTTGCGCAAGCACGAATTTCGATGTGTCTGCATCAAAGGATTTTTCGTACTGAAAAGAAAACCCGATTTTCTCGCAAAAAAGGAACGTGCTTGATAGTAAGTAAGTAGTTATACAACTTATAGATACTTATATCGCATTCACAAACAGAAATAAAATGTTAAAAGCCGAAACGCATGCAACTAAAACAAATAAAAACCACAAGCCATCTGTTAAATGTCAGTCATAAATAATAAAGGGACCCGGAACAAAAAACATACACAATTTTATTACAAATCTACAATAACAAAATGAAAATTACTGCCGGAATCAAAAAGATAATAATTTATCTGTTTCATGGAACACACACAACGTTACTATTGAGGCTCGTAGCAGTACCACAGTGGTTCCAACCAAATAAATAAACTTTTAGTAATGAAGGAAGCTAGAATTAGTTCGTTGCACTTCCACGCTGTTGATTGTCCTGAATTAGCTAACATCCTCTGTGCTAGTACAAACTACATGGTGCTAATTAATGACTGTGATGTAACCAAAGGAATGTGTTATAGGATAGAATGGGTTAGTCACAGAATGTTTGGTTTGTAGGGATTTTGCATAAACTAAATTTACTCAAAGTTTATAACAATGATGATGGTGTGAAATATCAAAACAATATAAATTGGGATTTTACCTAAAGCTATTTTTGGCGTAACAAAATTAAAACCGCAACAAAATTAATTGACTCGATTTCAGTATATTTCAAATGCCTCGATGTACCTACTACATAGATAATGAATTAATTTTAATATTAAATGTGACTATTTTCACTGTCCATAATATTCTTTTAGTTAGCCCGCTATTATCTATAACTTGGACCACAATCCTCGAAATTAACGAAACTAAGTACTAAACCTATTTTTCTACAATAATTACCGTTTCTACTAACACTAGATGACACCTAAAGTAATACCTAAATAGAAGTGCACTGTTGAATTTTAAACGCTCTGCTCAGCGCCGAGAGTTGAAAATCTAACAGGGCAATAATATTTAGGTGTTTCCTAATCTTAATGAAAACGGTAATATTAAGTATCTGTTTAATAGAGCTATTTCAATTATTATGAAACCTGTCATGCAACGGCAGTTCAGTCCAATCGTGTACAACGCATTCATGAGCCCAAATGCGTTGCATTTTAATACTACCTGACATTTAACACCCTTCTGAATTATTCAACAGTTTTATGAGGTGTTTAGGACCCGCATTCAATAAAATGTTGATGTTCTTGATTATTTTGTTGGGGTCTTATGGCAGTGTTAAAGATTACTGCTTTTGTTAGGGATTCATGTCCCAAAGATTTTAATTTGAGTAATATTCTTCAATTCTTCAATACTTCGATGTCACCTCCATGTAAAACTAATGCATGGTAATAGACACGCACGCACATGCCAGGCATCGAGGTAAAACCTCAAACATCCCGCGATATATCGCAGTGGGGCATCTTCGATATGTAATTACCCGTAAACATTCGAATGACAGCTTTATGTCGGTGTTACTATACACATTATTATCGTCTTGTGCTCTTATTTGAACGATTCCTTAGGGTTACTTCTAAAATAAAGCGGAAGGAAACGCCAGGGTGTCACCACTGTGGGGATCGCCCGGAGGACACGGTGGAGCATACGGTGGAGGTCTGCCCGGCTTGGGCGGGGCCCGCCGTGTCCTCGTGGCGGCGATCGGCGGCGGCGACCTCTCGCGTCCGGCCCTCATACAGGCCATGGTACGGAGCGAGAGTGAATGGGAGGCCGTCACCTCCTTCTGCGAAGCAGTAATGCTCGCGAAGGAGGAGGCGGAGCGCGTGAGGGAGAGGCAATCGCTGCACCCTCGCGCGCCTAGCCGCCGCAGGAGACGCCCTGGACGGGAGTCAACAGCCGCCTCCCGGCCACCGTAGGCGCGGGCCTGCGGGCGGCGAGCTATGGGCAGCTCGCCGCCCGGTAAGGACCAGGCCCGGGTCGACGGCGCGTTGTGTTCCACGCGCGCCTCAAAGAGCTGTCAGCACGAACTGACGGGGTCCGCTAGGGCCGATGCCGCCGGGGCTGCGGGTTGTTCGAAAGAGATACCGTGGCCCCTGGCACAGGCAACTGAAGCAACACGGGTGGGTTTTAGTCAGTAAAAGTCTGACACTCCCTTCTGATCCGCCCATTCATTCAGTCATAGTAGAGTCATAGTGGAGTCATAGTAGAGTAGTCATAGTGGAGTCATTTGATGATTTCCCACCCAGAAAAAAAAAAAAAGGGTTACTTCTAAAAAGCCAAAATGTGCTTAAAAAAAAATTATATATATATAAACATCCGAATTGAGAACCTCCTCCTTTTTAGAAGTCGGTTAAAAAGTGACAATCAATTATTACAAGACAAAAATACCTGCTAATATGGAAGCTTTTAATCTTCAGGCCGATATTTGTACTGGACCGATACAGAGTCAAATTAAATTAGCTAGTGAAACTCCGCAGACGTCGTGAAGCAGTTTTTTTGTGTAAACTTCACAAACGTGATTGGTATCGATATGTAAACTATTTTCTCAACTCATACTTCAAGTAACAACACTACCAGCGGTCGTTAGAACATCAAATATTTTATTATATTTTTATTTTATCACGTTTAGATTTTCGCTAGCTAATTTAATTTAACCCTGTATATATTTGTTAAAAAAATATCTTGACCGGTACAATGATTAACCATGCTAACTAACATCTTTTCTCATCTACAGGTACCGCCACTCCTTGGCGTGTGGGGCCAACTGGGCCTGGACCCCAGCACCTTCTCATGCACGATCCTCCCGAAAGACGGCAAGTCTCCTAAGAAGTACCTGTTCGTGTTCGGCTTCGCTCTCCCGTGCGTGGTCATCATCGTATCCTACTCCTGCATCTACTGGCGGGTCAGACAGAGCAAGCGGAAGCTCGAGGGAAGAAGGTGTGTATGTGGGTGAGGATCGTCACGTCACTAGCTGTGACTAACTGGTGGTGGGGCTGGTTTAGTTTGTAGTCATTGGTGGTGGTGGGATGTGGTGATATTTTGTGGTTCTAAATTTAATCGTTCTGTTTTTCTTTGATAAGGTAGTACATACATTAAAAAAATCATGTATTATAGTGAATTCCTTGCCGTCAATAAGCACCTTAAAAGCCAGTGGGATTTCAACCGAGAGCCTGATTTACACGTGACGATTTAGTTCCTTGTGGCATATCATAAGTTAAAGCAATAATAAAGGTTGTATCACCTTGCAGTGTTTCAAAATCAAAATCACAATATTTTATTTCACATAAACCATCATGAGCACTTATGAAACGTCAGAAGCTAGGTGCACGGCTCCAATTGGTCGTTTCATATGGAGAAGAGCCGGCAAGAAACTCCACGGTTACTCTTTTAAAAATAAATTGGCTTTTACAATGTTTTCAAATTACAATAGGTATGAGAGACGTAGGCTTAGACGATGCTAGTCATTTTTGCTCAAATTTTCGAACTTGCATCGTGAAAATGGGGTTTAAAACAATAGGCACTGCCCCTTGATCTAGTCGTGAATACTGAGTTCGATTGTAGGTCGTACTAAGTGTTATTGGGTTTCTTTTGGGAATTTCTCAGTATCAGTCCAGAGTCTGAATGTGTGCCTCTCTTGCATTGTAATTAACATAAATGGCGAAAAATGGGTGTATCATTCACCTAAGCTCACCCTTCCGGGGTAGTCAATAATGCTTTTTTCTAAATCATTATCTCTTCTTTGTCCACAGCAAACTCTCAGGCCAGACAGCAAAAGAGAAAGAAGACGACTCCCGCCTCACGACGCTCATGCTGACCATCTTCCTGTGCTTCCTAGCTTGCTTCCTCCCCCTAATGATCATGAACGTGGCTGACGACGGCATCACGTACCCATGGCTGCACATCATCGCCTCCATCCTTGCGTGGGCCTCCAGTGTCGTCAACCCCATCATCTACGCAGCCACCAACAGACAATACCGCGCAGCATACGCCAACCTACTCAAATTCTGCAAAAATAGCACCGTAGGCAGAAGAACCACTTGGGGCAGCAGAACTATGGGACATTCCTCTAATTCTCCACATTATGCTGACAAGCGAAATCATAATAAGGATAAGCCCGCCAACTTATGAATTGACCAGTGACATCTACCGGTGGGTCGCGGAACTATGTTCCACATAGATTATAAAAGTTGATCATTAGAATCCGTAAAATTGCAGAAGTTGTTGTGAATTATCATACGTCCAAAATATTTGGATTAAAAATCGGTTCTTAGTTTTCATTTTGTAATTCTTTGGAAAAATCAGGAGTTCTAGGGGTACTTTTTATAACCGTGGGTAATCGGGTTGATTTTTAGGGTTCCGTATAACTAATTATACTGTCCCCAACGAAATTTCTTGTTTTGCGTACTACTTCTGCTAGATAGTCTGGTAGTGTTAACCCATTTCTGCATTTACATTTATGAATCTCATTAACAGTGCGCCGTCATAAAAGTTGATTGCAATTTTTTGCACAAAAATCGAAAATGAATCTGTGTTCTACTATGTGCTCACTACAAATCGTTATAAATATTGACTAAAAATCTATAACGCTTTTTTGATTATTTGAAGACATCAGAATTATATCGGGTTTGACTTCAACTCTGACCAATAATATTATTATTTCACGATTTTTAAAATGAGTGAGTGCATAGCTATAAATCTTAAAAATGTTTCTGTAAATATTAATTATACAACTGTATATAAAATCAATAGCAACTACTTTATAATAGCTTATAATGATGCTTACCATTTAACTTAACCAAAGTAAAATATTACCTTTATTTTTATATAAATAATCATTTATACGATAGGAAAATAATTATATATATATAATAATTTTATTTAAACGTAAGAATGCATTCCTTTAGATTTTAATTATGTTTAGTTTTGATACGTTCAGTTCTGTAAGATTGGGTCCAGGCACTAAATGTATAATTGATTGTAATTTAGTTTGTCTGTATCCGCCTTTATATTACCTGACAATTACTTGATGAGATCAATGGTAAATTAAACAGCCTGCTCGAAATTTACTGCTTTAGTTTTACTCAAACTCAAAACAGTTACTGGCGCCGATTGCCTTGTTCACATACTAAACTAAATTTAAGTTCAGTGCATCTTTTTCTTTCTATTTCATTATGAAAAGGACAGAAGATAAATGCTAGTTTAGTCCTGTCAAATTAAGATACTCCTTATACATTTTAGATGTGATTAAAAACATGGCGCCTAAAAACGTCAATTTACGTCAGGCGCTGACTAATTTGACAGAACTAAACTAGTATTTATCTTCTGTCCTTTTCTTAATGAAATAGAAAGAAAAAGCTGCACTGAACTTAAATTTAGTTTAGTTTGTGAACAAGGGAATCGATATGTAATATTAATTATATTAATAAAACTACCACATGATCAATATTCTTCAAAGAAGTTTCGTTTTTATTTATGCAGTAGGTATGATGAGTATGATTTTTATTACACTTGGGTTGATCCATAAATAACATCAATACGTTCTTTGAGAGTGACCCTATTTTTTATTATTCGCAGAGTAATGTATTGTGTAGTTAGTTTTTTTTTTTGTTGATTTCAGTAAATAATTGTCATGTTTCTATAGTAGCAAAATATTATATTATAATAGTTCTTGTGAAGACTGATATGTAAAAGTCAATTAGGATAAATAGCCCCTCAATCATAGCTAATGTCGAAGATACGTCTATGTTGACATTCTTTTATTTAAATAAACATTTTTGGTTACATAAAGAATTATATTTATTAAATCAGTATAGGTAACATCACTTTCTAGAAGAAATAGATTTTTTTTTCTTAAAATAATTTATTGTATTATGTAATTAGCATAGTTTTGTTAAATAATAAGTGAACCAAAGGTAAAATAAATGTATTTATATTAAAACAATATGTTGTTGTATGTTTTGTTTACCCCGCGCCCCACTTTATTTACTCCAAGTCCTGTGTAATGCGTAGCGCCAGAAGAAAACTCCGCTCAGTTCAGTATTTCAGACGCAATAATCCTCAGGATCCTCATGGTACATCACCTATTACTTAGGAAAGTCCTACTAAGTATAGGGGACGAGCCTATTGCTTTTACCAAATATTTCTAGACCCCGGGCTACTACTAAGAAATTCTTAATGGCTGCGACTAATGGAAATGCGAGCGTTTTTACGAAGCAAAGACCAATAAAAAATGAGACGAGAGCCGTGATGTGGATTTCAACCAACGGTGTATTTCCCTTTCCATGTTTAATTCACAGACTACTTTATCTCATTAGGTTTCATTTTGACAGTTCAACAACATTCATTGCGTTATTTACGTTGTTGAGTAGACACATTTTTCGAACGAAGCAATGGATTAACAATATCCTTCAAAATTATTCAGATTGAGATTGATAGTGTGTTACGCAATTAGGGTGCGGGTCGGTCTATCGCGAGGGCGACCTGCCGCGTGCTCTCGTTCCTTCGACCTTTCCCTGCACTACAAGACATTCTATGGAATCGGCGGGGAACGTCTGAGCATTCGAACCTGTCCTGAAGCTGATAGACGTTGATGCCGAGTTCCTAGTTAAACCATGCGTAACTTAATTTCGTCTACGCAGCCACTAAGCTATGTGATCCGCCTGACGTAAATTCAATTTTAATACGAACGCCAGCTCGGGTGGAAATCATTCAATAGTGCGCCATCTGTTTTCACTGTTGCTGTTCCTCCTGATAGTCATAAAAAAGCCTCAAAAGGTGCACAACGTTTTTGGGTGTACCTACCCATAGCGAGAAGGGATCTCCACAGCATCGGCCATTTCACCGAGTCAAACACCTTGGTAAAATCAATAATGCGTAATTTTATATGTCGGTTTGTTGAACTCTCGGGCGTTCTTAATAATTTGATGCACTCTACAAACCAAACAAACCCAGCCTTCTCTGTACTACTTCTCTGGATAAGTAGGTCTTCGGTCGTTCATTTAAAACGAATAGTATAATTTTACTGGTGAGCTATATATCAGTGAAATCAGGCGGTAGTTGCTGCACTTCTTTGTATAACCTTTTTTATGCAGTCAGTAGAATGAAGACAGTGTAGGCCCATTGTTTGGGCCGAGTTCCAGTTTGCCATATTTTGTTGCAAACTCTTTGAGTATACTCGGTTCCATAACTTCCTTATTAGGTTCCGTAGGAGCGAATCTTGGTCGTAGGTATACCTAACGATGTTCGTGCTACCAACGCGGCAACGGTATAAATACCGGTAGGAAAAAAAATCAAAAGAAAAACAATTGAAAATAATTCAATTGTATTGAACCCTCAGTACGCGCATATGACTCACTGCTGTCATCTCCCTTTAGTGGTACAGACGCCAGCACATAAAGCTACTACAATCTATCAAATTTCTTTAATAGATTTTCAACTTTATCGCTTAAGTATTAAGGTTCAAGGTTGATTAGGAAAATTTGACAGTTTTGGGTAGCTTGACCTGCTGCCGTCTGTAAATTGTGCGAATTTCCCTTTAGTAATGGTACATTGTGCAAGTTTTATGATGGACCACCGATAGATGGCGTGTTCATAAATTGTTACAAAATTAATTACAAAAATGATGATAGCGATTGATTAGAAAATAATGAGGACACACCCATCATCTATATATTTATTTATTTATTTAAACTTTTCGCACAAAAAGGTACAAAGGCGGACTTAATGCCTTAGGCATTCTCTACCAGTCAACCAAGGGTGGTGAAGAGATTAGATGGCAGGTGCTTTAATTGAGAGGGACAATGATAAAAAAAACTCTTAAAACTAGGTACACAAATACATAAATAGGTTATATACACATACATACTATTACTATAATATATACCTACTTATAATATATATATAAATATATACAAAATCAAGGGAGAGAAGTGTTGAGATGACCGCTATTTTTTTTAAGATTTATTTTGAAAATAACTCTGCAATTTCCGCTTACATGCATAGCGACTGCTCGCCGTCCTGATATCGAGAGGAAGCGCATTCCAAAGAAGAATGGACTGAATATGAAAAGAAGAATGAACAAAATCAGACGTATGAGACGGACAGAGTAAGAGAAGATTGTTAGAAGAACGCAGATTCTTAGCGTGTGAAGAACAAAGATATTGGAAGTGAGATACGAGATAAGAAGGAGGATTGGGAGAGTTGAGAAGGGAGAAAAGCGTGGTCAAAGCGCGCAAACTTCTTCTTTGGCGAATGGACATCCATTTGAGTTCAGACCTATAGCTCGACACATGGTCATATTTCCTGAGGTTGAATATGAACCGGATACCATTGTTGAGCAATCTGTCGAGCTTATCCAGCAAAACCGCATTCAAGTCAAAGTAGCACACGTCACCATAGTCGATTATAGGGAAAATCAAAGTCTGCACAAGCATGGTCTTCGTCTTAGCGGGCAAAAAGTTTCTCAAACGATACAGGGATCGCAGAGTACCATTGACCCTTTGACTAACACTAGAGACCTGGCGTTGCCAACTAAGCGTTGAGTCAAGATGCAAACCGAGATCTTTCACAGTAGGTGTAATGGGTATGACGGTACCATTGAAAATAAGAGGTGGAAGAGAGCTAAGCGACACCCTACCCATCATGCGTGAACTTCCAATTACAATGGCCTGACATTTCGAAGGGTTTACTGACACCCCGAAACTATCTATATATATTGTAGTCTGTGCACCCACTGGTTTAATTATTTCCTAACATATAACATATTTTTAATAGACAATCTGCATTAACTTCACTGAGCTAAAAGCTGCATACCCCGTACAAAAAGTTAAAAGGAACACCGACGTCGTCTATGTTCGTTTGCCCATTTTCCTGACAGTCCCGTAATTTTATAGAAATAAAAATCGCCGCAAAATGGCGAAAAGGATTGCACAGAGCTCCGTAAACTGGGCCGCCCTCGCCGAAAGGGTTCCGGCCGAGCAGAAAGTACACCTTGCGGCTTTCAAAATAAAGTCCGACACTTACCTCCGAAGGTTAGTTTTGATCAATGGATTACATAATATTCGCCAGTACATTTTTGGTTAGTTAATTTGCTTGTTTTAGAGTTTTGGCCAACCCACCTGAACCGCCAAAGATCAACTGGTCTGTGTACAAGAACGCCGTGCCCGTGCCTGGCATGGTTGACACCTTCCAGAAGCAGTACGAGGCTCTGAAGGTGCCTTACCCCTCTGACACACAGACTGCTCAGGTTGAAGCCCAATGGACTGAGGTCAAGAAAGCGATCGATGCCTTCATCCAGTCATCTAATTCTAGCATTGCTGAGTAAGTTCAAATCATGTTCTTAACTGTTCCCCATTCTTTCATAATTTTCATAAATGTGTAACTTGTCAGATCTTTCAGAAATGGTAGTTTTTGTAACGTTACGTTGTACGTGAAAGACAGTTTTATCGTCATATTAACACAGAAACATAATGCATCTTCCCATTATTTCCTTATTTTTACTTGAATTCAATGCTGCCATACACTAACATTTTATATAATAAATATTATTAACCCAAGTTTTTATGAAAAGCCAACCAAATTCTCTGTACAATCAATTCAAAATGAAACTGTCTTAGAAAAAGTAAAATGAAAGATAATCAAAAAATGTTGACTGCATTGTCAACAAATTCTATTCAAATCTGACCCTCATTAATGTAATTCCAGGTACCAGAAACAGATCAGTGAGATCAAGGCTCTGCTGCCATACAACCAGATGACCATGGAAGACTTCAAAGATGCTTACCCAGAGGAAGCCCTCGACCCGATCAACAAGCCTACCTTCTGGCCCCACACAGCTGATGAGCAGCTCGGCTACGTCGACCCTGACAAGCCAGCACATTCCGGTCACTAAAATAATTATTCAATGCCTTTACACAGCTTCAAGAGTACAAGCAGTCTTCATATATCAGCTCCAAGTGATAGTTGACAGTTTTGTGAAGTGTTGTCAAGGTTCTTTAGGAAGTTGCAATCATCTTGTTCTATTTATGTAGGAATAAATGAAATCTTTACCAATAGTTGTTGTTTTCTTTAAATTCTAGAATACAAACTAACACCAGCGGTGACAAGATGATGTTCTCTATCTTTTGCATGTACTTTGTACCTTCTTGGTGAACATAAGTACCTTGCATAATACCTAACTGATGATTACACACCTCTACCTATTTTTTCTGTTCCGTTTTTTTCTTGTCTGCTTATATAATTGTGTGTACATAAATGGTAAAATAAAATAGTACTGGTGGAATACTGTAAATTGATGTGCAAGTACAGGTTTTTTTAATGGGAAACATCCTTTTTCTACAACAAATACTGGCTTGCCACTGTCCAATGGTCTTATTAGAATCTTTAAAAGGTTCCAATAGATAGTTGACAATGAAAATATCCTCAATATTTTCGCCCTTTTAGCGCCCAGTTATTATGATACCAACATGATCAACACATTATGCTACTTAGACGTGTGTACTGCTGTGGGAGATCAAATCCGGCGTCAAGTTGGGAACTTACAACATGGAAATAAAACCAGTAATATAATTAGATTAAACTTTATTTTCCGTGAGTTGTACAATTGATACATCACATGTAATGCTGTCACAGAGTTACACGACATAGGAATGTTACATTTAGAAAAAAATCTATTTAGTGCCATGAGCTATGGATCAAAATGCTATTATGGAAACAAATTGTTTTACTAAATATTATAACTATATAAGACACTTTTCGATAAGTGGCACACCAATTATTAATTCTGCAATAATGCAGTTCAAATGACGATAATTGGGAAAATTCTTTACTGATTTAGCTACGTACTATCAGATTAAATTGAAAAAAAAAAACACGAAAGCAGGAATAGACAATTTTCTGAATTTTAAAATGCTCTAGTAAATTATACCCTAATTTGTTATTGTTCTTCGCATTACTACATTAAATTTAAAACACACGTAATTACTGCTTTTCCCGCATACTGAAGCATGGTTTCCGAGACTCTAAACGTATACAAATCTGTTGCCATATTACTATAATATACGATATGATAGAGTCTATAACCTCATAGGTCCGATTCCAACCAATCACTTCACAGAAACTTAGAAATAAAAATTAAAACTATTATCATTTACAACTAGACGCGAGTGAAACAATGCTAATCGTTTCTGATAATTTACTCACAGGAGGGACCTTTTGGTGTTATCATTTCAAACCTACATTACAAGCTAAGGGCGTTGTTTAGTGATTTTAGCAGTGTGACTACTTGAGCACAAGGTTTTTTTTAAACTAAATAATCAATAAATAGCTTCGACCACTTTCTGTTGAACCATACCACTCGAAAGTCATCGAAGTCTGGAAGCAAGGCAGTCCTTTATCAATCTTTGCACTGCAACAATCACTAAAACCTGCAACGTCCCACACTTAATCCTATGAACATTCATTTCACATCACATCCAGTCGAGCTTAATCTAAATAAAAACTCTATTTAGCGACGAATTTACTGGCCGGTGGCGGCGGCGGCTGTGCGTACATGTTGTAGTAGCTGGTGGGCGGCGGCACGCTGAAGCCGGGCGCGGGCCCCGCCGGCCCCGCGGGCCCCGTGGGCCCCGGGGGCCCCGCGCTGAAGTTGTTATAGGCCGGCGCGGGGAAGGGGGGCGCGTCGCTGGCGCCGCGGCCGCGCCCTCTGCCACGGAACCCGTTGTCCGGTCTGAAGTTGTCTCTGCTATTGTCACGGTTGTAACTTGAACGAGTGTTATATGAGCTTTGGTTGCTGTCGTAATCATTGTTTGAGTCGTCCCATCTGGAACCTGTTCGAGGAAAGAGAGTATATATCATTTTCTGTGGGTAAAGTTCGATTGCCGCTACTACAGCGATTGTGTATATTGTTCTAAGTAAATAGATTGGTGTTCTGTCTGTTGTAATGGTACTCTGCATGTAAGGTGAAAACTTCAGAATGACAGTAAGTACAGCTCATTGTACTAATAATATTATCGGCTCAAGTTAAATGCGATTAAATTCAAACCAAAATGCATTTTTTAAATGTCGCAACACTGACGATATTCTATGCGATTTTGGCCTCATAGAGTTGTTTCGCATGGTCATTTTTTATTTCCTGTGAATCAAAAATGTTTTTCCGACGTTATCACAGAGTCACATGCCACAGCGACGTGAAGTGAAAGCAGACACACAAACACACACGTAGAGTACCACATAAACACACAATTAGTACTGACTCCTCTCGCCACCAAAGCGGCCGCGCCCGCCCGAGTCGCGACCTCCGCGTCCACGCCCGCCGTCCCGCCCGCCGCGTCCACGCCCGCCGCGGTCGAAGCGGCCACCCGAGCTCTCGTCGCGGTCGCGGTAGCGGTTGCGACCTGAAAAGTTAACAGAAGATATGGATAAGACAAAGTAAATATTATTCTATTTAAAATTAAGTGAACAAGAACAAGCAGACAACACTAATTCTTCAATTGGTCGACAACACTAATAATTTTTATAATAATGTGTAATATTAATATGCACTCCCTAATGCATGGGACATACCTTGCGAATTATTAGTTTACTAAACAACGCTGCCCTCCCTACACAGGGACTGCGGGCGAAATGTTATATAAGATAAAAATAAAATACCATATAGCACTTACCATATTTGCCCTTGAATCCCATGCCACACTGAGCCAGCTCCATCAGCTTGGGGTTCACCACCTGGTTAGCCTCTTGTAGGACGCACATCAAATCCTTGGCCTGGCATAAAATAACATTTTTAGAGGCACGGTTCCAAATAAATAATCTAGAAAGGACCTGACGAAAATCGCTATAACTTCTAGTATTTCTTTGTTTTGTTGTAATATTAAATTAAATTCTATTTCAATTCAAAATTAGAGAGGAAGTTCCATAATCAGCCCACATCCCACTGCTTGGACAAAGTGCAAATCTGTGAGAGGGAGTGGGCTATAATCCACCAGGTGGACCCAGTGCGTGTTGGCAGATGTCTTTGAATTTTTTGTTCTAGGACATGCCGTTTTCCTTCACCATTTTGATAGCAGTGGTGATGAAATAATTTACACAAAAAATGCCTGCCTTCAGGCTTGAAAGGAAGTTGCTATTAAAAAAAATATACTTTAGTTACAAAAATAAAATTACTATGCTGCTTACCTTAGCAGAGTTATTTGGCGTGAAGAGCGTGTAAGCAGTACCGGTGTTGTGCGAGCGACCCGTACGACCGATACGATGCACATAGTCCTCCGAGTTGTTGGGATAGTCATAGTTTATCACAAACTTCACGTCTTCCACATCTGTGTCCAAGCGGTTATATTAGCATGCATGTATTGTTGACACTTACAGAATAATGAATGTATTGGACAAGTGAAGTAACCGTGTTCGAGTTGAGGGTTCGTATGCAAGGGCCAACAAAGGACCAAATATAGAAAATATTTAGGTCACTACAGAAAATGGTTGCACAAACATTCAATTTTCTAATTTGCTCAAGAATTTGGCCAATTATAAATAAGAAACTGGCTGAACTGTGAGTTAAGTGATGAGTTAAGAGTGATAAAAATAAATCAGAACAATATTTATCCCTCATGTCATGTAAGTTTCGCAGCAGAACGCTCATCTCAAACTGTAAAGACACATAATATTTACCTTATCGTGTGTCGTCGGCACGTCAGTCACCGCTAAACTGGAAATAACTGTATTATGCCCGTCAGTCCGGAGTGTGCAGGCCAAGAGTCGGTGTGCTGTCTTACGTTAGCGCCCTTTAACCGCGCGGCTGTCAGTTGCGTAGGGCAGGCCAAAGGGCTTCGGATTAAATCTCTCATGACAAATAACCAAGCATGTATTGCTCTATGGTCTTACTTAATTTTACCTTTAATTTTTAAACCAATGGTATGTTTTGACATAGCAAATTTTGTTTCCCCATAATTTTGGATCGATAACTCCTGTACATAAGACCATGTTTTAGTGCTCAATTCCCACGTAAATATTAGAGGCAGCATGCTCATATTGAAACAGTGTGCGCTGACAGTGTACTGTCATTTGATCGTTACAATATGGTAACAAGGTTTTGTAAGGTCAGCAACACACCGATAGTCTAGCCGTTAACACTGCACGCATGCGCCTCTGAAATGAAAAACAATCGAGAATAATGCCAAGTCAGTCATGGAAATTTATTTTATTATTATCGGGCTAAGATGTTTGCGTCTGTGGTAGATTTTTACAATATCTGTATAGCAAGCTAATTAAAGTTACTACATATGTCCGACATAAAGTTTCTGAGTTATAAAACATTTGAATATTATTTTGTTTCTATTGTATAAATATCTACCACCAGAATATAATAGTTATCGTGGCCCGAGAATATAGCAGTATCACCGTACCATTGCTGTGTGTACAAGTATTTGGAGGCCATGTTCCAATATTCACTTTTAACCACCTCACGCGCGTTAATCAAGTTCATTAAAAATTGTTGATACAATAATCTCGATTTATAGCAAAAAGATCCTGCAGCTCTTCAAACAAGGATTTGCATTTCCTTTGCTCTTTAGGTCTTGCTTGTGCAAAAAACGTGAATACTGGAACCTATTTTGACAGTTGTGTCACATAACAACTGTTCACGATTATCACTAAGCAATGGCATCAATATACCTCCGCTACGCCCCTGACATCTCTTAGACCGTAACAACACCCCGGTGGTACAGTGCGAGACCCGCCATCTTATTCTGACATGATTATAGTATCTTAGTACTCGCAACTGTGTCATTTCATCTTTTGTTTGATGCCCTCATCAGTCGGCGGGAATTATCACCACCACAGAACTTTATAAACTTGATCGGTGGCACAAACATAAGATAGTAACTTCTGGGCAACTTACAGTGACTATTTCTCGTCTTTGGAAAGCGAATAG
The DNA here is from genome assembly GCA_947507525.1 of Apamea epomidion. NCBI lineage: Eukaryota > Metazoa > Arthropoda > Insecta > Lepidoptera > Noctuidae > Apamea > Apamea epomidion. The sequence goes on along the minus strand of OX382240.1, from coordinate 18,314,687 downwards.
TGCTAGTAATATCTGATAATACTGAACTGCAATTGTATGATATTCAGACATATAAAAGCCCTAGACATTTTCACTCTTATGATACCCTACCATTGGCCACGATCGCGGGAGTGTCGTGGGAGTACTTACCGAGGCCTCTGGCAGCGACGTCCGTGGCCACGAGGATGCCTCCCGTGGACATGCGGAATTGGTTGAGCACATAGTCCCTGTCCTGTTGGTTCTTGTCTCCGTGGATGGCAAGCGCTCGCCAGCCAGCGCGGTTGATCGATTTTGTTATTTCATCGACCTTGATACAAGTTAGCGTGAGCGATTTGGGTAGTCGGATAAAGTGACTAAATTATTCAATATACAAAATATTTTTACTGACCAAAGAAATTATAAAGATTTACTATTTGCTGTCTGAAAAAAATCACGATGACATTGCCAGGTTGATTCTAATTTATATTTACGATACGTCCTAATATTTCAAGAAGTGAATATTTTTGTTACTGTCAAGGTAAAGTTAGTAGTTTTATCAAATAGTTTAGTTTAATCTTCCAAAACCAAAGCCTCTGCTTATCCTCAAAACTCACCCGTCTTTTAGTCTCAGCAAATATGATGGTCTTGGTTTCCTCCTCAGAAGATATCTCGGTGAGCAGCGTGATGAGCTTGTCATTCTTCTCCCATTCTTCACACACATCCACAATCTGCAGAATGTTGTGGTTGGCAGACAGGCTCAGGGAACCAATGTTGATCTGGATGTAGTCGTGAAGGAACTCCTCAGCCAGATTCTGGACTTCCTTAGGCCAGGTTGCTGACCACATAAGAACCTAAAATTACAAAAACAGCTTATTTTAGGGAAAAGAGAAACATAAAAGAGTGCAAACAGAACACAAGTCAACTTTCTGTTATCATCTGATCAGAAAAGTTAGGAAATGAAATTTATTATTCCACCAGTTTCCAAGTAATATGTACAATCACTAACTCCATCCTCTTCCCTACTATTCTATCTTGACTACCACTTTTTAGGAAGTTGTTTTGTCTGGCTCAGTTTGGTTGCTTAATGTGATGCTATTACATAGATGGGAGTATGTAAGGATCGTAGCAGGTGGCATTCTGTAGTGTCTGCAGTCTGCTTACCCTCATGGGAAAAAGGCGCGAGTTTCTATTTGTATAATTGTCACGCACCTGTCTGTCTGGTCGGATCTGCTCGATGATCTTGCGAATCTGTGGCTCAAAGCCCATGTCCAACATCCGGTCTGCTTCGTCCAGCACCAAGTAAGTGCATCGACGGAGGTTTGTTGTCTCTGTTGATAAAAATACTTTGTTATTGTATTGAAGAACCAAATCTAACAATTACAAGTCTTGTTGGGCTTTAAAATATGTATCTGAGGACCACATCATTCTTTGATGGGTTGAACAGTAGTCCTATTGTTAAAATTGTTTGCTTATGGAAAAGCTTCCATTATTTTATGAATAGGTGACTAATTAATTGTATATCTATTTAATTGTAGGCCTTGTTTAAGAAACCATGAAAAAACAATAGACAAACAGTATTTACAAAACTTGACATTTCTGTTTGTGTGTTTTTATTAAAACCTCACCTTTCTCCAAGAAATCAATAAGTCTTCCTGGTGTTGCAATAATGATCTCTACTCCTCGCTCCAGACACCTGCCCTGTGGCCCTTTGGGAGCCCCACCGAATATGCAAGTGTTGCGGACTTGTACGCTCTGACCAAAATCATTGGCAACCTGCAAACAGGAACAAAACTTTTTAACTCCTGTATAAATGTTACATTTAGCTATCCAAATAAACAAATAAAAGTTGAATAAAGAAATATAGAATATAATGTAAGAGCAGATTATTAAGAGCTGTAGGTTTTAAATGGAGATGACGGTGATAATTACTTATTCCAGGCGTTTCAGAGTTAAATAAGAAATAAATTGTGTTATTAGGTGGGTGACATTCTTGTGGGTGTGGCGACATGCCCGCCCATATGAGACTAGAACTAGCATATTGGTATGTTTGATAAACTGCAAAATAAAAAATGCTAAGAAGCTATTACATAACTATGTAGAATTAAGTTATGTACCTTTCAATGAATTGAAGGTCAACATTGACAGAAGACTGTGCTTGTGTAAATGGCCTTGAATGTTGGATTATTACATTGCAACTTATAACTATTTAACATTTTAACCTGCCCCACCCTAATCTGCTCTTACACACTTGTTAACAGTAAAAATCAAATAATAATGAAAGCATGACAATAGGGTGACTAAAGAAAAATGAATTTTAAAAAAATACAACAAAAACATAATTAGTATTCTACTGGACATGTGTCATTTATAGTCAGTCGAGTTGAGTGATATAATGAAATGTGTCCCAGAATATTTGAAATAATAGATTGACCCAAAAGTGTGTATGCCCCAGATAGTTGACCTCACCACAAAAACTTGTTAAAATGTTGTATGTGTGCATGACCCACTATTTCTATTTTAAAATATTTCTGTGGCAGACCTTCCTTGTATAGTATCCTTATTGGTTTTATAATAATTTACATAATATTATATGTATAAATGAGGAAATGAGGTGATGAAGCAAACTGCCTTTTTTTCAATGTAATATTGATAATTCTACACAATAAAGAAAGCATTCCACAGATAAGCTGCAAAGTCTAAGAGAAAAAACAAAAAGTACTTGTGCCCAAAACTAAAACAAAATAAATAAGGTTACGTTCAGAAACCTCACCTATTAAAAATAAAATTTTGAATTTGGGATAACAATCGAAAAGAGTTGCGAAAAATCATGTCAATGTTTCATCAGGTTTTCGAACATAGCCTGCCTGCAATAAGCTAGTTCTACTAATTAAATGTAATTGGATAAATTACTATTTCCAGTTCGCTCGGATTGTCCGTCATCTCCGCAGCGATTCCATTCATTGAGATCAACGCCTGGATAGCACAATGGAAAACAAATACTCATCTTATATTTTTGTTGTTAAAAGTATTTAGATATTAGAGACGGTTAATTCTGATGTTGCTTCACTGAGTACACCTCAGGCAATCTTGTGTCAGTCCAATGGCAGGCCTTATTGTTACTTTGAAATTGATATATGAGCAAAGATTAATAATATAATAATTAAGATCACTAACCTGTTGTATCTGTTGAGCAAGTTCTCTAGTTGGAGCCAAAACCAGTACGATAGGCCCCTCATCTCTCAGCAGTCGAGGCTGATTAATGATGTGTACTATAGCTGGCAATATGTATGCCAGGGTTTTCCCAGAACCTGTCTGAGCAATTCCCACTAAATCCCGTCCAGAAAGTGCAATAGGCCAACCCTGAGCTTGAATAGGAGTTGGATGTGGGAAACCTTGTTTTAGAATTTCCTTCATAGCATAATCTGGGAATCCACCCTCTTCAAAGTATATGCTTGGGGCCGGAACATCGCGTCCTTTCACAGTGATCTGGTTTTGGCTGCGGTAGGCTTCTATCTCAGCTTGGCTGCGCGCCTGGACGTTCTGGTGCGGTACATAGAAGTTTTTCTGGAACGGAGTGAGAGTGATTGTGTCCCAGCGAATTTTACGGAGATTGCCGCCCGGTTGGTCATTCTTGAAATTCCCTCCTCGGAAGTCGTCTCGGCCGCCGCCTCGGCCTCCAAATCCTCGGCCGCCGTCGCGTCCTCCTCTGCCTCCGCCGTCCCGGCCTCCCCGGCTGCCTCCGAAGCGGCTGCTTCCTCTCTCCTGGGACCGATCACTGGATCGTCCTCCTCGTGAACCACCTCTACCGCCACCGCGGCTTCCACGGCTACCACCGCGACCGCCACCACGTCCTCCACGTCTATCGTCATACCTAAATCACAAAACTCCCGTTAATAAACCAAGCGAAGCGAAAGAAATTAAGTATAACAAAAATATGATAACTTACATCTTTACTTTTGACAACGATGAAACAACACAAAAACTCTAATAAATACTGAATTTCTGAGCAATTCAAGTTACTTGTTATTAAGTTACGCTTTCTTAATAGGAATCGGTAAATTTTCTACAGTATTTCTGGCGTAACAAACATTGGGTTGACTTTTATTGCAAATGCCACTAGTCTAGTCAGCCATATTTGATATTGGTCTATGTACTCTATGTTCTGACATCTGGCGCTTCCGTTGTCTTTTGCTAGTTGAAGAACTTTTAAATATAAAAGTGAAGAAATTGTAATATTTTTTAAATGTAGTTATTGCTGTTATTTATATTAATTTAGTTCAAAATAAATTGTAAAAAACGAAGATATACTTAAGCGCAATATTTTAATAACCTGCAATATTTTAACAAGTACAATTTCCGCAATCAGAGATGGTAGGTACGAATTTCAAATGGTTTAGCCCAGTTTAGCCCGAGGAAACCCCTTGTTTCTTTTCATCGGAGTGGTCGTAATATTTTGTGTTCATAAATTGTAATTCAGACCTCTTCTTATATTATTAAAAACTTCATTATTTAATTTTATTAGATTAAATTGAAGTTCACTGATGTTACTATTTTCTGGAAACTCACTCACCCATCCCCATTATTTTATTGATCAAACAATTGAACATTTTCTAACATTCTGTTAGCAGCCCATTTTGTGAGGTAGTGTAGTTATTTTATTTCTTCAGAAAAATGGACGCTTCTATACCAGTTTTTGAGAAGCCCCATCGTCCTGTAACTGTGTTGGATTGGACAAGGAATATCCAGAGGCTACAAAACGAAGCTAGGCTCCGTCGCTTCGAGTCATACGAGTTGAGGCAAAGAGCTAATCAGCTCAGAAATGAAACTTCTGTCACCACGAGATGGGATAACTATGTTAACAATGAGTTGTTGAGGGATAGGTAAGGTCTTACTGGTTTTTATTGTAAACTCTGCTACATTACCATCAGAAGCACTGAAGCATGTTTATGTTAAACGTCTTTCAGAAAATCGTTATCTTCCTGTTAAATCGTTTTCCTCGTAATTGAGGACTGTACAGTAACTGGCTGTAACAAGGTACAGGTCTAAGGCGCCATGCTATTTGTGCCGCTGAAAGTGTCATCTGGATCGGAAGGCAGTTTCGGATTAGAAGTTCAGATAGTGAATTTATCAATATGTAGAACCTACTTTCCAGAATATTCGAAGTTCAAGCATGGAGGGAGAAGCAGAGGTTCACAAGGGAATGTGTCAGAGACGAAATGAGGGCTTTAAGAGAAGAGAAAAATGCGACCGAACTGCACTTGGAGTCTCTACAAGTACCACTTATGGTGATATCCCAGTGTCTCTCTAACAGAGACCAGAGGGTGCCTCCGGAGCTGACTCGAGACCAACTTGGGGAAGAGTTACATAAGGTAAATATCGTATTTTTTTGATGAACAACTCTTTCGTATCCAGTCCTTCAAAATTCTTAGATTTAACCGCAGAAGATTATCATGTATTGTAGGCCCTCACAGCGGCGGGAGCGCGTGGCGGTCTAAAAAAGGTGGTTGTTTATCATAATTCTGCCTCGTCTTCATGGTCTGTCGTCTGATGATATACGCTGGAAGAGTTTTAGAAATTGTTTTTAACCAGTGCAAGCTATTCTTATACACTGCAGAATACACTCCTTTTTAAATGGGTAAAGAAATTTTTACTCTCAAAAAGTCTTCTAACCGGTTTTCCTCTAGGAACTGCACATAACGGAGAACAATAAGCGGGTCCTAATGGACGTCTGCCACATGGGTTGGGAGAAGATAAAGGAGCTAACCAACGTACTCTGTCGCCTGGAGCGCGAGATCAAGAATAAGGACGAGACCATTGACTTGGAGTACCACGTCAAAGATTTGAGTAGAGACAGCTCGGATATATGCTACAAGCTGGATCCTACTAGGGTCCCTACAGAGTAAGTTAATATGATTTGGGACCTTTACTTTTAGTAAGTGTGATACGGACTAGAAGTGATGTCGTCACCAGGAACTATCGGCGTATGTATAGGTACTTTCGCCTTAACTTTAAGGAATCCCATAGAAGAATTTGCACTGGTAGTTTTCGCTATCTGATCCAGAGCTTCCGAAAGATAATTGGGTTTCAAGTTTTCATTTATATGTTGATGATATCTTCACGCTTCAGCAGCTCTATCAATATACATAATGTAGTTGAAACAATGTTCACATAGAGTCTCTCTCAGAAATGGTATAGTATGGCAAGCTTCAGCATTGGAGTTCAGTCATAGCTTTTTGCAGAGTAAGATCGTATTTTTTCTCTCCTGTATTTCACAATTTCATTCCATTCGTAGATCGATTTCGGAAGAGAGTTACGTGCACTGCATAGAGAACACGATAAAGATAGCTGAGCAGCTGATGTCTGAATCAAAGACCCTTCGGGAGACGATGTTCAAGAGTCGTGAACAGGCCCGAAATCAGATGCATGCGCAGAGCCAGCATGTGGAACTGATCATGAGGAGGAGGGTCTATGATATACAGAGGGCTAGGAATGAGATGGAGTGGCAGAAGTACAAGGTAAGTATAAAAGTCAGAGGCAATCCAGCATCTACCTACACTGTATGTCGAAAGGTCCAGCTTACTGTGTGTGTGGTGGAAAAATTCTTACTTTGTTTTTTGTGCATCCATGACCTGCGATCGTTCCAGGATGTGGTGAAATCTCTCTGGAGTTTTTGTTTATAATCTAAGGTTCAACAAAAAACCTGTTACGGAGTCCATTTAAAACCGTGGACTACCACGTTTTTTTATCTAAAGAGACCTCATAAAAATAATATATTTCAGCTGGAACAGAATCTCCAGAAGGTAGACAGGGAGATTGAGACGCTGCGTGCAGCAGTTGCTGACAAAATAAACCCAACCAAGCTTGTAGAGACCAGGTTGGAAACCAGGACCAGGAGACCAGTCCTTGAAAGAGTACAGGACAAACCCATGCGTGGTCTGATAGAAGAGTTCGAAAGAGTCCATATGAGTCACAATATGTTGGAGAAGAAGTTGGAAGAAGCACTGTAAGTACTTCTACACCATTTTTATGATTATTTAACGGCAAACTGATGGTAAGTCGTCACCACCACAATTGGACACCTGTAATGCCATAGGGATAGGCATCACAGGTGCGTTTACATCCCGGACACGATGGTGCAATGACTCATGTGACTGTAATAACACCGACACACAGACCCTTCAAACTGGAACACACAACAATGCTTGACGACAGAAACAGGTATGACCTCCTCGAATAAGCAGAACTTCCTCGGACTAGTTTTTTTTTACAATGAGCTTTACTATAGCCCGATGCAAACTTTATGGCGGCTCGGTACATGAGGCGAGCCGCTACGCAGCAACAAATTCTCGCGTCAGCGGGGGAGAGCGGTGCGATACTGCGCAGCAAGTAATGCACTTCAGAGCCGCCATAAAGTTTGACGCTTACTCTAATTATCACACTTTTTTTCCAGAACTACATACCATGGAATGTACAATCACCATCAGCGCGTGACCAAGGACCTGCAATACAAGAATCAAGCCTTGGAAACAGATAGAAGGCTGATAGAGATCAGAAAGCCAATCCACGCACCGGATGAAACAGAGTTCAAGAGAAACGTCGGGTACTGCCGCATGAGCGATGAACTGGTCACTGATTGAGGGCAACACTGTTTGAATTATGTTGGCTGGCTATACCAATTTTGTTGTTGCCAATTTTAGACAAAATATAGCGTGAGTTCGTTTTTGAGTGGATTAGGGGCGTTAGGTAATAGTGTTCTGTGATTAGGGGACATTTAGGATAAATACCAGAGGGGCAATCCTCGTAGTTTCAAGAATGTTCACAGTCTGATCTCAGTCTCAAATCTGTCAAAAATACTATATTTCCCTACATTTTTGACATTGATTGTCGCTAAAATGAGTTTGTGACTAGATTTTGAACGTTATTGATTACAGGAATTGGCCTTCAGTTCCAAGTGAAAGGTTCGTATTTGCAATTTTAAAAGAAATTTGCTATGGGGAACAATCATTAACATGATTGTTCCCATTGCAAATTACTTTCAAATGGTGAATGTGTATCAAATATTTCAGGCTATAGCTTATTATAGATGTAAGCACTAACTGTTTTGCCATAGATAATATAATTATATCAGAAGTTACCTGCTTCCAAGTTTGCTATTTATAAAATGTTTTGCTATATTTAGGTGAGCGAAAAATTTTGGTACTCGGTTTTGAACCGAGCTAAGCTTCGTTTAGTTTTAAGAAAAAGTTTTAACTTATAAAATGTTGTGGTAGTTGATAAAGTTTATAAAAATAAGTAAGTACATAATTTTAAGACTGTCACCATCAGCGGTCGTGTTCAAATTAAAGATTAAAAGCAAACAATTTCAAAATTCACAAATTTATTCATGTAGTAACATAACAAGCACTGTGCTGAATTATTATAATAATATCATAATTAATTTAATGGTCATGATCTTTGCGACGGCACACCTTGGTAATAATAAAAGCATTTGATGTAAAAATACACATTTAACTAAGATAGACTATATTATTAACTATACTCGTAATAATATAATACTTCGGAGTTCATTGGAATGTGATCTTAACTGGTATTTAAAATATTTTTACATCAAATGAGGTTCCACTTTCAAGGCACTATTTAGCTGTGTGTCAATTCTATGTAGGTATTTGATAGGCAAAGCCATTTAAATATCTTTGTTGATAGGGACAAAAATCCGCTGCAGTAGTTTGTTCAGAATACGCTACTGAATCAATTTCGATAAAAAATATTTTAAAACTAGCTAATGCCCAGCATGCGTTGCAATGCTTTTTTAATTTTTGTTTTTTGTTAGGAGCCTTCTCCGACGCGCGCAAAATAACTTACCAAAGTTTCATCACAATCGGTCGAGCCGATTACCGACTTTTGGCAACCAGAAACAGATGGACCGCGCTAATCAGCCTGTAAATAGCAATTCTCTTCAAATACACGAATTGACAACACAGGATACTGGTCTTACACCATAATACTAGAAATAATATAACTTATGTAGATAGTTAAGCAGTGTATCAGTGTAACTTAATGTACTTGTAGCCACGTAGCGCAGCAAAATATATTAAAACTATGATGAAATATGAGGTTTTATTCGTAATACTTACAAGTTATCTGGCTTTATTAATAAATAGTATACAGGGTGGGCACAAAGACGGTCAGTCGAGTCTCAACTTAAAAACAGGTTTCATTATGAACATTTGGTTCTCAATGGCGATAGCGCCGATTCCCTTGTTCACAAACTAAACTAAATTTAAGTTCAGTGCATCTTTTTCTTTCTATTTTATTAAGAAAACGACAGAAGATAAATATTAGTTTAATCCTCTTCCTTTCAATACAATTTAATATCTTCAATTATTAGGGTACCTACCTACTTTCCCCCTCCACGACCGTTTCTCCCCCAACCTGTACAAAGTGTCATTCTCTCCAAGATTATTTATCTAATAACAATTAATATTTAGAATTTAACTCACTGGAGACGCATTGGTGGATTCATATTCATTTTAACAGTAACAAGCATTTATTGTGCACTTAATTATAATAAATTATAACGTCATTTAAATAAACTGTACCCAGTTATTTTGTATCACTATTTTTAGTTGCATTTTTAAAATTAATCTTAATATGCACCAATTTTAGAATAATAAGGCTGATAACAAAAGGGTTATTTCTAATTCCACGATTTAAATAGCTAACGGGTTCTATAATAAGTAATAATAAGATAATATTGTCTATGCTATACAAGTAAGTAACCATTTTCTTAATTTAAATTCTAAAGAAGAAGAGTGTTCCACAAATTATTATTATTACCTACTTGAAAATTCGTTAACGTAAGTAACGACGTTAAATACTATGATTTTGCATTAGATAGATAATTACTATTCATATTGCATTGAATCGGTAAAAAAACCAATAATAAGTGGGAAGTAAAAGCAAATAAAAAAAATAGTAACCATGTATTTCGTCGCCCTAAATGCATTGCAAAAAATATTACTCTGATATGTGTGTATTGCTTAGTGCACTTAAATACAAGAAAAACCTACATATAAAACGAAACAAAAAATAAAATTTCCCTTAAAACAAAGTCAGAAAAAGACAACAAAAAATTGTACTTCCGTCCAAAAATCATAGACAATACTTTAAATTTTTTAAAGCAAAGGTATTCTACACAGGCTGTAGTTCAGGTTGCGGACCTACTTTCTCGTAGGCCTCATCTAGTAAGGAACAAACTAAGCTTATGGTATCATCTGTGAACTTCCTACTGCTGGTCAAGCGGATGGAAGGTTCTGGGCAGTTAATTTCGACGTCTCGTAAGTACGCAGCAACTGTCATGGCGACGCCTTTCTCTAGACAATAGTTTGTGATGTTGCGGAGGTAGGAGTGTTTCAGTCTGTCTGTTAAGTCGTCCTTTTTTAGGTAAATGTGCTTGACAGGTGAGTGATCGTCGCCTCGGAACGTGAAGTGCTTCAGTCCGGATAGTGCGCTGGAAATAAAAATAAATACAATATTAAAACGTCCATTAGACAAAGGGCTCTGGTAAAAACTTCAATAGGGTATTTGCCTGGGTAAAAAAATAATAATTATATTTAGTCCGTCAGTTAGATTATCGAAAAATAATGGACACGTGTTTTTTCTTTTGTCAATCAAACAAAAAATGACAAAGATAAAGCGCGTCAAAATTTGGGAGTCGTCACTTGCTTGCAAAAGTGTCGCAAGCAAGTGACGTCACGCGGAACTTTAACGGGCGATATTTTCATAATTTTTTATATAATTGACAAAATAAAAATACGGGTTCAATATTTTTTGATAATCAAACTGACGGACTAATTAGATTTTTTTTAGGAAAACAGTCTATTGATTATTGTTCCGAAATTCTTAGTAGCAGTTTACTGTGCATGCACACGAGCGACACGCGTCACCGACAGAGGCAACTGCAACTGTCACCGATGGGCGTCGACAGTCGTGCCGCTCGTGTATTGTATAGTATAGTAACCCGCAAGAAGGTTGGGAAGAGATTTTGTAATGGGGGAAGTTCGCGCACGCACAATTTGATACATTTTTACATGCGCGAACTTCCCCCACTACAAAATCTTTTGCCAACTTACGTGCTGGTAACTATGTATGTATGAGTACGGTGCACAAATATACGAGCGGCATGTTGTCGACAGTTGCAGTTGCCACTATCGTCGTGACGCGAGTCGCTCGTGTGTATGAAGACTTAGATTTACCCATGTCTTCCCAAGAGAAAAAAAAAATACAAAGGCGCTCTTTTTATGCACAAAATAACTAAGGAGATAAAGAATATCCAACAAGATAGCAGTATTCAGTAGAAGCAGAATTCTGAATTTTAATATTATAGACCTCAGCCATGAAATTGGGGTAAAACGGAGATACTAAACGTAAGTACAAAATCCCCTCGCCTGTTAGGCAAGCTTATTAAGGTAACAATAGAAAAAGAAGGGGGGGGGGGGGGCGCCCACGATCTACTTTTGTCTCACATAAAGTCTACGGGTTTGTATGAAAGTACGCGCATGTAGCGACGCGACAGCTGGGAGACTTTTTTGTACGCTGGTTTGGATGCAACTCTCGCCCGTCTTATAGGTTGCAATGTAAGTGCGCGCACGGCGCAAAATGTTGCCGGCTAGCCAGTTGCCGCTCAACCGAAAATTTTACAAAAAAAAGTAGCGTTGCTGTCGCTCCCGTGTCATCTGTCCGTTCATCGTCCAAATCTCGGCAAGGAGACAGCGACAGAGACAAAAAAGTTGCTGGACAATTAAGTTGTTCGTGGGCGTCCTCCCTAATTGTGTGTCATTAGTGACAGTTGAGCTCATATTGATGGCATTGTTTACTGTGTCCTAAACATTCAACGGCCATAAAGGCATTATCTCGCTAAGTAATCCTAAACGCAGACGCAGTTGTTTAGTTCGGCTTACTTATCCTTATCAATGTTAATTTCCTCTTAACTTATCTGACATTCCTACATGTTCAGCTACATATGTATAGCTGCATTCTGATGGGTGAGTCACAGAATAGTACAGAAGTTCGGCTTCATACAGCGACCGCTAGCAGGCGCACGCGCGAATAGACGCGCACGTACGGTGATCCAAACAAATGCCAGTCGCGACCCTCAGTACCTATATATTCTGTGGGTGAGTGATTCATGTCCCCTTGACATTATCGCTAGCAATAAATATTGCGCATTGACAATGTTGGGTCTTATCAAATCGTACGTTTAATGTGTAATAATGTTATCAGTATGCCAATAAAATTGCAGTTATAGGTAAATCAACTTTACCTGATAATGGTACAAGTTATGTTCTCTGTCTATTTGTACGTTATATTTTAGTACGTTGATCATTTAAAGATGCAAGATCAAAAATTGTGTCTATAAAATTAACGAGCTTTTAAATTCCAAAGTTACTACTATTTTTTTTATGTTACAAGCTTTTATTTAACTTGCGATGTATGTATGTATGTATGTTTGTTCGGATGGACTCTTCCAACTCAATTTTGAAGCAGATATCTTCAACCGATTGAGCTGAAATTTTGCATGCATGTGTAAATCGGATGACAATGCAAAATTATTATGACATGGAGCTGATCTGATGATGGAACCGGATGGTGGCCATAGGAAGTCGGTAGTTAAACGACACAACCCCATCGAGTTTGGGCTCGTTTAATTCGTCTTGACGAGTACTTTGGTGCTAGATGGTAACCAGGGACTAAAGATGAACAGATAGCTTAAGTGCAGTAAACGCATATAACGGAAAAACACTGCTACGCGCTACGAACTACTACGCCGTAGTCAATCTCGCATCAAAAATACTAAAAAGTTAAAATTAAAAGGAAAAAAAACTTTTTTAAAAACAAGCTTTACTTAATTACTTATTTTAAAAAAAATAAAAATAATTTAAACCTGATAAGAAATAAATAAAACCGTGTTACATTTTGATGGAACATTAAAGAACATTTAGAACACAATGTAAAAAAAAATTAAAAGAATAAAACTTTTAAAAAACAAGCTTTACTTAATTACTTATTTTAAAAAAATTAAAAATAATTTAAACCTGATAAGAAATAAATAAAAGCGTGTTACATTTTGATGGAACATTAAAGAACATTTAGAACACAATGTAACACGCTTTTATTTATTTCTTATCAGGTTTAAATTATTTTTAACTTTTTAGTCCTTTTTATTAATAAGTAATAAAAGCTTGTTTTTTAAAAGTTTTATTCTTTTAATTTTTTTTTCCTTAAGATGAATATTGTATAGGAAACGTACCTGATCCTCTAAAAACGAATTAACCTTCTAATGATGAACACTTTTTTAAATGAATGAACCTCTTAAATATTTTTGGGTATTTAATGATACACACACTTATTAAAATAAATAAGCCTAAAGATTGGTCCTTGGCAGCTCTGGACAGAGAGAGAGGTCGAAAGACAGCCTTTGCACAGCAGTGGGACATTAACGGCTAATAAAAAAGTAGCCTCTTTTTAAATGTCTTGCTTTTTCTGACAGTTGGTCGCAGTAACTACGCTAGGATTCTCCGACCAAACAGGTTAGGTTAACTTAGAACTGCATCCGACCGCGCTAAATTCAAGTTGGTGTTACTTGGCTATTTAGTATTTTTAGGACCTCAAAATAAGAATTAATACAGGTTCACAAAAAGAGGCGCCATACATAATAATATAAGGGAGGGCACCCACAAGCAACTGTTGTCTCCGCAACTGATTTGTCTCTTACATCAAGTCTAAGGGGATGCATGAGAGATCCCGCCTCAGCCGCCGAGGGAGACGCTCCGGGCGTCGGGGGCCGCGTGACGACTCCCGGTCACCGTAGGCGCGGGCCTGCGGGCGGAGAGCAATGGGTAGCTCTCCGTCCGATCAGGACCAGGCCCGTGCCGGACGGCGCGTATGTGTTCCACGTGCGCCTCAAAGAGATGTCAGCGTAGTTGACGGGGCCCGACAGGGCCGAAGCCTGCCGGGGTAGCGGGATCGTCCGAAAGGGTTACCGCTGCCCTGGTACATAAAGGGCTAAGGAAGGAACACGAGTGGGTTTTAGTCAGTAAGAGTCTGACACTCCCTTCTGCTCCACCCAGAGCGGGAGGGGTCATTTGATTGAAAAAAAAAAAAAAGAAAAAAAAGGGGATGCATGAGAGTCCGCGCACGTAGCGACGCGACAAAGACTTTCATAGACTTATTATGAGAGACAAATTAGTTGCCGAGACAAAAGTTGCTCGTGGAGTGCCCAATAATATTTTTAGGAAAGCAAAATGGGAATTACTTTTTGTTCGATAAAATACATGCCATATTTTATCAAGTAGATACAAATGTTTCTGTAGTACACTTGCGCTAGAAGCTGTCGTGGTTTCCCCGTGAACAAGGAAATAAAATAACAGGGGCCGTATTACGAATGCCATCAAGATTCCAGTGCGAAAAAGGGATGGTGCTATCGGTCATGTATAGCTCCGTCTCTCTCCTGCACTGGAATCATGATGGCATTTAACCGTCATAATACGGCAGGATCTCCAGTATTCACTATGACGAATTGAGTCAAGAACTTCCCACATTTAATCAGCTGTGTTTTAACTATCGATAGGGCCAGTCAAGGCATTTGATATAATTTGAAAGTGGCATGATTTTAGTAATACGTTGACTGCTACTTAGCAGTATTCTCTCGTAAAAACCTTTCTTTAAAACCGAAAAGTTTTGTAACCATATTATTTTGATTTAAAAGTGTGTCTGTGGAGCTTCCTGCCCGTTCTTCTGACCACCGTAAGGACTATTCCTATATATAACAAAAGAGGATCCTTTTTAGTCGACCTAAAAAGGGTCCTCTTTTGTTTTACTTACGGACGCAGCTGTGGTCATCATGAGCACGGGATTTTTTTTTTCAAAATGTTTAGATATAGGTTTTGGGGATAGTACCTACTATGCTTTGGAATGGGCGACTAGCTTCATCTTCCTGACTGACCGATCCCTTGATAAATGCTTTCGAGTTTGAGTTCGGAATATTTATTTTTGTTTTTCTTTATTACTGTCTCCGTAGAAGCTCGGAGTCTGGATTTGTGAGTCGTTGATGGCAACTAAAAATAACTGGGGAAATGTGTACCTTCACTTCTGCCCTATCTTCCCGGGAAAGGGGCGTGATATTATGTTATCTTAATATAATTACCTGTTAAGTTTCTTAGAGTTTTCATTAAGCTCTTTCAGGATCTCTGGCTTAGATTCAATGACGTCCAGCGCCGCGATGGCCGCTTGTGTCAACATCGGCGGTAACGACGCACTAAAGCAGTAACCTATAAAATTGATGGAGGTTTGTTAAATGTTGATTGCTGTTAAAAGGAGAAAGATCAGCTGATCTGTTCTGTAATAATCTCACCGTGAAAAGTTAAGTGAGGTGAAGTGAGCTGTCAATAGTGTCGGCATCAGATGCCGACTGAAATGATAGCTCAATTCGCATACGTTTTCACAGTGAGATTTTCACAGAATAGATCGGCTGTATTTCATGAGCCAATGTATAAACTGAGGATAAAAATCTGTTGAGGAACGGAAGAAGTGAATAATTCGAAGCAGTGTGATGGATATCGATTCTCAGTGGCTGTAGTGAGAGCCAATGAAATACTTATAAAGATAAATTAGGTACTTTTTATCTACGCATACAACGTGGCAGAATATTTTTCTTTATAGACGGTGCATAGGCAAAGGGAATATCCAATGGGAAAAGTTAAAAAAAAACAACACTAATAACAACTCAAACACACTAATTATAAAACACAATTGCTCTTAAGTCGCACTTGAAAATCGCTTTCGATGTATTCGCTTCTATCGCAGATCCAAGTCTGTCTGGTCGCGGCTAGTCCCGGCCATAGTGCCGCAGATAGTTCCAGAACCTTCTATTGTAGAAACATCTAGAATGTTTGAGTACATACCGGCCCCGACTGACTAGATGTCGATAGTTCTAGTATCGAAATTTCTAGAAGGATGTATTAGTTCTGTTACTCGATACTAGATGGCGCTAGTAGTACATTAGTTCTACTACTTGATACTAGATGGCGCTAGTGGTAACTAATGTCACCATGTACCAGGCATTAATTGTGGCGCGCAACATTATCAATAGGCCCCTATATTCTTTAATAGTGCACTTGGGTGGGGCCCGTGAATCTGCGTAAAGCAAACGTAGGATAGGACACCCACAGGCAATGTGGAGCGACAATCTTGCGGGGGTTGCTCGTAGTAAACAAGAGGGCCCGACGATTGAGTTAAATGGCGTTGTATTGGAGAGACCTATGTCCAGCAGGGGACTGCTATACTTAAGCTGATGAAGATGATTTCCAATAAGGGAAATTAATTTATAAGGAAATTGGTTACCAGCATAAATTGTCCGTATATTCAAATCACAACTGTCTGTATTTATTTATATATACTTTATTGAACACATCAAAAAAATAATAACAAAAATTTTTTTTTATCGAAAACTAAAAACATATAATGGGCGGCCTTATCGCTTTCTGCAATCAGGCAGCCTTGGAATGGACAGTGATTTGCCTGGACATAAAATGGGGCTGTCTTTCTGTGACAGTTGCATCGTTGCATGAAATGACAATCACGATTACGTAGGGTGGTAATTTACTTATCAATTTCCTTGGCTGATACATTATACTAATTATCCACATACCTAGTCCCGAGAGCCTCTGGTGCTCCACAATGAAGTGTGTCCCGGCACAGAAGCCGCCGACAGTCGCGAACGAATGCTCCAAAGAGCCTACTATCAGGTCGATCTCATCGCGGGGCACGTCCAGTAGTTCTGTTAGACCGCGCCCGTTTTTTCCTACCACCTGCGAACAAAGTTGAAGGGGTAAATAAAAGTACAATTTACTGATAATCATGTTTAGCCGGCTCTTGTAGGGGACGTAACTCACATTGTTTATTTTTATTTCTAGTGTTAGGTAATTTATCTTATAATAGATAAGAAGAGCCTGAGTGTGCGAATGTTATGAATGAAAGTCTTGTTCGGAAAACAGAAGGCCAATTCTCGTAATTTAAAACGATCAAAATCTAGTCGCAGTCTCATCTCGGCGACAAACAAATGTCAAAAACTTGTCAAATTGTGGGGAAGTTTGACGTATTTTAGACAGATTGAGACAGATCAGACTGTGAACGTTCTTAAATTTACCAGAATTGCCTCTCAGGAATAAGTCTGTCCGTTTATTCAACTTTTGTAAAGGTTGTCTGCAAAAGGGGACCTTAAAGTGCGTAGGGTTTTTTTAATTTAGGGAAAGCAGTTCATTCTGCCAAATGCATTTTTTACATTGCTGGGCAAAGATCATCCCATATTCTTTTAAACACCGTAGGAACCAGTGGCCCAGACAACCATAATAATAAAATCAAACACAACAATCAACAATAATAATCATTATCATTTTATCAACAATCTTTATTTAATCATTTACAAAATTATTCATTTGATGGGCTTTTCAAACCATATTTATGACTTTTTTATAGTTTGGCGTTTGCCCCTGTCATCCATCTTAAAACCTCACCCAATCCAAAAATAAAAACATTGCGTTTTATTTACATTTATTATCATGTTTTCTGCACTATTTTTCAATGACAAAGTCAGTACTTTGTACGGAATAATTAGATTAACACTTTTAAGTTTTACAGCATCTACTCGCACTTGGCCGACATTTTCAAATTAATTCTCGTAATAAAAGCTCTTGGAAGTTGTTAATGAATGTTTATTCAATTGTCATGGGTTCTATTGATGCCCGCATTCCGTGTGTATTGTTCGATTGGACCGTACTACGCCACTACCCTACTTACAATAGTCCGTGATTAAGATTTGATGTGATTTTATTTGCCTGACAGTTTCTGAAATTACGTTAATATTTTTAATCTTATCTTATCATCTGTGAAGGGCGGGCGTTTTGGGGGACTGTCGTCTTTTGTAATTTTGACGTTCAAAAAGTGCTGATTCTCAGCCTAATTTTAATAAGAAATGACTTTTGATTTTGTGTTATATTAAGACGCTACTTAGGCACTAGTTTACAATTAAATACGAAAAAAAAACAACTTTATAATTAAAATATGTAGAACATTTTATAATTTGTTCACCATTACCTGAAGCCTGAAGGCTAATTAATAAAGTTACAAAAACTCGCCCTTCATTTGCCCAAGTAAAAATAATGCATTTATAATTTTAGTTCTTATAGATTAAATATTTTATTATAGTACAGATAGATATTGTAATTTTCCTGTTGCACTTATTACAGCATCAATACAAATAATTATGTAGATTATTTGTATATACTAATTAATATGTATAATAAATTGATACTGGTGCTCGCTGTTAGTACATCTGCACTTAAACCGCCACAATGAAGCCGCGACAGCTGTGATTAAAGTGGCAACTGACCCCAACAATACAAAGAGTACAGTCACGAGCACCAATATGTCAACACTTGTCAACTTTCAATTGCGATTGTTTCGTGAAATAACGAATGCAACGTTGAAATACATAGATATCGAATAAAGTTATCAAATGATTGTAAAATCAGCCCTAAGTAAATAATTTTAATCTAGCACATACATTCATCTAGCCAATTTCAACAATTTAATTTAAGGGGGTAGTCCGCCTTCTGTATCATTTGTATGAAGTACTGATACAATATACATTATATACAACACTGTATATAATGTAAACTGTATCCCCCGAAGGGTTGCGCAGAGGTGTACTACAATTATAGTACACTCATATTTCGGCAGCTAAGTTTATGTCCCATGTATATAATTGGGGGTGGGGCGAGCCTATTGACAACAACCGGGCGCAAAACTAGACTTCAGGGCGCTACGGACAAGTTCCTGATGAAAAAACTAACACTGCCCGACCTGGGAATCGAAACCAGGACCTTATGCTCAGCAGTAGCGTTTGCGACCGCTAGACCAACAAGGCAGTCCGAAGTGATAAAATATTTATTTATTTATTACATGAAATGTTTCCTTTGCCATAATATAGATAGTCCTATAATTTATGTAAATATCTTATTCATTGCTATGTTCAAGAATGTCGAGTACTTGTACCATTTAGGGACTGCTATTGCATTGTATTTGTATATCATTGTTAATTATACTCTTTACAATTTTGATACTGTGGGGTAATTGCGTAACACAATAACAGTAACAATGGGTTTCATTTTGACAGTTCAACTGTTCAACAACATTCATTGCCTTATTTACGTTGTTCAGCAGACAATTTTTTCTAACATAATGAGGCAATGGATTGATAGTGTTTTACGCAATTATGGTGCTGATAGATTGAGCCCGAAGTGCAGTGTCATCTCGCTATGATAGCCTATGCTTCGAAACTGCACTTGAATGTCGTCATTGTTAGATTAACGGATGGTTTAAGAGTCCATAAAAAGTATTACATTAGAATGTTATGTGTGTTTATGGAAATTTATAATAATTATGTAAATTAGCAACGCTTGCGTCAAAATAAATATACTTACGTGTATTTTTTTTTTCTGTGATTGTGATTATCGAAATATTAGGGCGTGTTGTTTTTCTGTTTCATGGGTAGTGCATATTTTTTCTATGTAAAAATACGCAACGGCGGCAGTACCTACACCAAACTGCATATCGTGTAATATCTATCGTTACAGAGATAAGACTAAAAATATAGACAATATTGTCTATATTTTTAGTCTTATCTCTCATGTTGTTGTCTTGTTTTTAGTCTCATGACCACAGGTTTATGTTAATATATATATATATATATTAACATAAACCTGTGGTCAAACTGAGGTGAAATCGCGCGGGATGCAGTACGAATTTATTTTGGCAACTACCTAAAATTGAGATGTTGAAACTGGGGCATCGCATCATGCGCCTCAGTTTGAACAACCCTTTAAACATTGTTTAGGTACTATTATTTAGTAAACTTACTTCATCGAGAATTATTCTATTTAGTTTTACAATTTAGTCAAGTTACTGAAACTCACCCCAATAGTCAAGCTCTCATCCAAAATGATCCTCAACTTGTATTTCCTAGCCAGCTGCACCAGTCTCTTCAGCGGGCACATCTCCCCGGTATTAAAATAAATAGCTTCAGCGATGAGGAAGGCTCGCCTGCGAGGGTTCAGCTCCTTCTTCTTCTCAGCCTCAGCCAGCATCTCTTCGAGGTGGTCCATGTCGTTGTGTTTGAAGTAGCGGACGGTGCTCCGAGATGCGTCGATGCCTTTCTGGATCGCGAACCAGACGCATTCATCACTGAAATGTTTGGGGAAATTAGTATAGGGTAAAAGTTATCAGGAGATGTGGTGGCCTAGTGGTATAGGCCCTGACTTTCGAGTTGCAGGTCGTGAGTGTTGTGTATTTAATTTCATCACCACTGCTCTCAAAACGGTGAAGAATGAGGAGGTCCTAGAAGGAAAATTTCGAAGTCGTGACCTCCACCAACCCGCGCTAGGCCTGCGTGGTGGATTATGGCTAACTCCCTCTCACAGTAAGGAGGCCTGTGTCCCAGCAGTGGGAACATTATAGGCAGATTATGCTATTATTCTGTGGTTTTTTTACCTGGCTGGTGTAATAGCTGTATGCTGGTCAAGTCAAGGATAAATAATTACCTAGTTAAGTAGAAGGAAGGAAAATTCGTGAACGCGCAGACTAAGGCAGGTCGTGCCGCAACGCAACGCATTGCAAAAATCCTTCTTCATCGCTTTCGTACATTTTGTATTACAGAATTTAAATCTAGTAGTCTACTCCCTAAGCACGAAATCCGTAGTGTTGGCCGAAATGACGGGCGATTCCTACGCCGTATCACCTACGGATATAAGTTTAGTTTCGGGCACCACCTAAGAATTAATGACACAAAGATTTGACAGTTATCTCTACTCCCGATATCTTTTTGCTCGTCCAAAAAGTTAATTAATCAGAAGACCAATTCTCGTAATTCAAAACGTTCAAAATCTAGTCGCAGTGTCATCTCTCTCAGCGACTGAGCAGCAGTCACGCTTGCGACCACAAGACCAACGGTGCAGGCGGGTGACTTTATACTGAATATGTCAATGAGGTTCTTAGATTCTACTACAACCATTCAAATGATTTGGCTCAAGACCTTTAAATAACCAGCTGTCGCGAGTTTCAAAACAATAGTTTCGTAATTATAATCCCTAAGTTGTTGCATCATTATTTACTCATAAATACAAATAAATAAAATTGAAGTGTCTGTTTGTAAAGTCATAATAACAGCTTTTTACTAAATGCATATGCAATTTATATACAATTTAAATGTCATAATTATAGTAATTTAAATGTATTTTAATTTTAATTTAATTTTTATTTTTTTTATTTAATTTGTTTAATTTTTAATCTCTTTTATTTTTAATTTTTAATTTGTAATTTTTAATTTACAGCGACAGGTCACAGGAATAACTTGCGACCCACGGATGCCCCTCAAGTTAAAGGGGAAAATTTATAAGTCCGTGATAAGGCCTGTCGTACTTTATGGATCTGAATGCTGGGCTGTGAAGAAGACGGATGAAAAAAGATTGCATACAGCGGAGATGAGAATGTTGAGATGGATGTGTGGAGTGACGAGAATGGATAAAGTAAGAAATGAGTATATAAGGGGAAGTTTGAAAGTGGCGCCAGTGACAGAAAAGTTGAAAGGAAATCGTTTGGCTTGGTATGGGCATGTGATGAGAAGGGACGAAACGCATGTGACTAAAAGAGTGATGAATATACATGTTGATGGATGGAGAGGGAGAGGAAGGCCGAAGAAAAGGTGGATGAATTGTGTGAGGAATGCTATGAAAGAGAAGGGAGTGAATGATAGCGTGACGGTTGACAGGGGAGAATGGAAGAAGAAAACGTGTTGCGCCGACCCCAAGTAACATGGGATAAGGGCAGGAAGATGATGATTTGTAATTTTTAATTTATATTAATCTTATATTTATTTATTTTTATTTAAAGTCGGACTGAATGGAATTATGGATCAAATGTTATCTGAAATAAAGGATTTTTTTTTTATACGACACAACAAAAAAGCCATTTTTTAAATTTTTATTTGTCTGTTTGTTCCGGCTAATCTCCGAAATGGCTGGATCTGTTTTAATGAAATTTGGTATTGGGATACACTGAACACTGGGGAAGGACATAGGATACTTTTTTTTATCGATATACCACGCGGGCGAAGCCGCGGGCACTGCTAGTTTATTCTATTTAATCAAACTTATCATGATTGTCCGTCCATGTAGTGGAACCCACTGAACAATGAGATCATCATTGCATGACAACCTTGTGTTGTTTGAAGATATTTACTATTAATAACTACCTATAATTTAAATTATGAATATTTTCTGATCCATTAAAATACAATTTAATGACGACTTAATTATGTTATTTAATGCAGAAATTATGATTATATGTTTTTGAATGACTAACAAGTTTTTAGATACTAGCATAGATGAAAGTTATAGCAGACTTACGTTGATTATATTTTAAGAGGGATGCGCTAGATAGCCCGCGAAATTCAAATTTTCTTTCGATTTCAAGTTCGTACAGCAGCATTACACAGACCTGCAAATTGCAAAAATTTGCAGGTTAGGTGTAAATGAACTTAAGAGGGTTGTATTGATTATTAGGTTGTATTGCAATGATTATAATTATGTAAATACATAGGTAGTGGATTTCGGATATAACGACACGTAACAGGCATAGGTAAAGATATACAGACACACACAGTTTAGTTACATTCATTTATAGTTGATTTCCGCCTTTTCTTTAACAGTGAATGAGCGTCTAGGAGCCATACTTATTCAAAAGTGTAAACACAGTTGCCACTCAGAATATCACTTTGTATTTTTGTAACTGAATCATTTTAACTCCGAAACGTACACCGGTACACGCTTACGCGTAGTACGGGTCCCTAGCTAATAACTATAATCAAAAGGTCACCACAATTGCTGACCATCTGTGCGGATGTAAACAAAAGATAAGAAAGCCAACACAACTGCCGTCGTAACACGTGGATGGGATTTCTAGGAATTTGTCACAAATCACTGGTTAAAAACAGTAGCTACAGACATATGAAAACTGTACATAAGTATGCTCTAAATTCAAGGGACTTAGATTTCACGTCGCTATAGAAAAATTGTCGCTATAGCCAAGATCGTAATAAATGAAATCCACTGTACTTGTTACGCTCGTGAATTATTATTTCGTTTAACATACAACCTGACACTGCCCTGCAAATTGCAAAAAAAAACGTAAGAAAATTTGAATTTCGCGGGCTACCTACCGCATCCCCCTATAAGTATTAATTTACCAGCTTGTCTGGATGTGTTGGCAACTTGCAAAAAGCAATAACATTGAACTTGCTTGGGAATTGAAGGCGATATCTGCGTGTCACTGATTAAATACGCACTAAAAGGATACACGTACTTATTATCACACTCCCTTTTACTTTTATATATTCTATATTCATCTTTTATACTGACAACAATCGTGTTTTTCGGCTAGGATTTTAAAGATGATTTTGGAGCTAGCCCGCGTTCTACTTAAGGGCCTTACTCTCGTTTAGTACCGTAACACGGTCACTTTATGAAGAATATTTCACATTAACGGCTTGATTAGAAGATCTGAAAAAAATATATTGTTGGTATAGGTTCATGTACAACATTTCTGAAACAGGATTTTTTCGTATGGCTAATACTTTTCCCTTAAAAATTTTTTTAGCAAAACGCTATTTTTTCCTAATATTCCATATTACTTCTAAGCGGCTTTGATGTTTGCAAATATTCTTACACTGAAAAATTGATGGTTAGAGGTACTATAGAAATGAAACAGCTTATGTAAATCAATCCACATTTGCAAAGAAAATTTCCCCACTTTGAGATTGAGCTTCAGAGGTGCTCTGCGCGGGCGCGGGCGGCAGTCGTGCGTTAGCACTGAGACGGGAGGGCTGTGTCGCTCGCTGCTCCGCTCCGGCTATCGACCGACTACGCGCGTTTGCCTGTGTTAGTGCAAATATTTACGAACGAATTGTATCACTGTGCGTTTATTGACTAGCTCGCTGCAGATGGCCCATTTCTATTGTGCGCGTCAGGACGCTTACGATAGTATACAAGTAGTAAGGCTTATCTAACTAAAATTAAAATGAGAAAATATTGAATTTGATCAAAATAAAAGTCCAAGATGGCGGCTGCGAAAATTTTCAAGTTTTTCATCATGGGTGTCGTTTTCATAGTTTTCGAGGGTGATAAAGCCGATAGTGAGGTCAAAATAAAAATCCAAAATGGCGGCTGCAAAAGTTTTCAAATATTTCATCATGGGTATCGTTGTCATACTTTTCGAGGGTGATAAAGCCGATAGTGAGGTCAAAATAAAAATCCAAAATTGCGGCTGCAAAAAATTTCAAATATTTCATCATGGGTGTCGTTTTCATATTTTGCGAGGGTGATAAAGCCGATAGTGAGGTCAAAATAAAAATCCAAAATGGCGGCTGCAAAATTTTTCAAATATTTCATCATGGGTGTCGTTTTCATACTTTTAGAGGGTGATAAAACCGATAGTGAGGTCAAAATAAAAATCCAAAATGGCGGCTGCAAAAAATTTCAAATATGTCATCATGGGTGTCGTTTTCATACTTTTCGAGGGTGATAAAGCCGATAGTGAGGTCAAAATAAAAATCGAATAGTCCGGGAGCCGAGTAGGCCGTCTTGCGACTGCCTATTGCCGCGCGTATTTGTATGAAGAT
Source organism: Apamea epomidion (assembly GCA_947507525.1). Taxonomy (NCBI): domain Eukaryota; kingdom Metazoa; phylum Arthropoda; class Insecta; order Lepidoptera; family Noctuidae; genus Apamea; species Apamea epomidion. The sequence goes on along the minus strand of OX382240.1, from coordinate 18,289,939 downwards.
TTTGTTTCATAGTTGGGCACACACACTAAAATGTAACTAACAGGCATATGGTGATTTATCGAGGTAGGCACTGCTTATATGCCTTTATGCAATACACGCCACTGACTGATATACTCTGAGTATTCGCGCGCGGCTGTTACGCACGAACGCGGAAGGTTTATCTACTGAGCGGCCGTAGGTGATTATTTCAAGGTCACTAACGAGACATGATACTGTTACTTTACTATACTATAACAGTGGTAACAGTTTTCGTAGTTCAACTGTTACTTTTGACGTACGATTAATAGTAAAAAAAATCTTTTTACTTGAAAAACACTTAAAAAAACACTTCAAAGTGAAAAATTACTTTATTTCGGAAGTCGATGTCTTTGGTTTTGAATTTACGTTTTTTGCTACAGACTTCCGAAATAAAGTTATTTTTCATTTTGTAGTTTTTTTTTTGGAAGTCGGTTATTTTTTTTTTGGAAAAAATAATTATTTTTTTCACATTTTAGTTGTGGCACCTACCGGTCACAAATTAGAATACCACTACCTGCTATGTAAATAACAATGACAGGAAGAAAGTTGATTATAACATCATCCGATTGGCTACGGAATCCTAAAAATGCCATTTAGGTATAGTGCTAGTTAGGTAGGTTTATTACTGATTTATAATAATTCAAATTGATGAAACAGGTTCTCATTTTTATAAAATCTCATTTTCATAAAATCTCATTGTTATGTAAGTCCTCCTAAGAAGAGCTACATCAAATAAAATGTTATTCCATTCCTAAGAAAATACTCGAAATCATTTTTAAAGTTTTACCCCCGTCGGGAACTAAGTTCGTTCTCACGTATGATTTTAAACAAAATGAAAAAATTCTAATAAATAATGTCCAGTAAAAACATAAAATATACGTAACATAAGTATCAATCTATACAAAATATATCAGCCTTGCCTCCGCCATTCCCTTCTGGAATCGTAGGCAAAAATGGCGACCTGCGTGCGGCATGTCTGCTTTTCCGCATATTCTTTGATCGTCGTTTTAGTGCAGCGCGCCACCGCGCGCGTTTTACGTATTCGGGGGTAGAGCGTTTAGCTCCGCCCACATGCACAAGGTCAGCGAGCCCTATATACACCTTAATAAAGATGCAGTCTTTTTTCCTTGTTGATAATGTACCTAGGTCTATAGGTATTATGGGGACTTCTCAAATTTTTTACTAAGTATCAGACTGCTACTACAATGAACTTGTTACGACTCGTAACGAATACTTTCAAAAACAGCACGGCTTAGCGTGTATTCGAACCAATGCAACGCAACGTATTGCCCGACGTCGCCATTCAATAGCAAATGTTTCTGGGAATGGAAATTCCAACCATACCTATCCTCTATAAGCGATCTTAAAACCTCCCGAGCTAACTATACTCCATTCGGAATAAGATTAGACACTTAAACAAACAACCTTTTTTACAGTCCGTTCAACCGATTTTAACTTCTATTTCGTAGGCATACGGATGGCATTAATAGTAGAAAAAATTGGTTACAATACCAACTATTTACTGCAGCTGCCATTTGTCATGCCACCAACGCAATAGAAGTCAAAATCGGCTGAACGGACTGTAAAAAAGGTTTATTTAAATGTCTAATCTTATTCCGAATGGAGTATAGACGAAAACAAACATTATTATGTTCGTGTGTAGGGACCTTTACTTGTCGAAATACTCATTATACAATGTTTTTGTAAAAATACAAATAGGTAGCTGTTATGTATTTAGCTTTTTTGAATTTGCACTTGCATGTCTTGCTGGTGAAGGTAGCTAGTGGGTTATTCCGTTAATCACTCCAAAAATCGTAACATTGATAGCACCAAAACTTAAAATTCATACCACCACATCACTAAATCATAGACAATTTCGAGCGGCCATCGTTGTTTACATCTTTGGCAAATTTTGAAACGCCGGACCTACAAGCGGAGTCTCCTAATACAGGCATTATTTGCTTAAAAGGAGGCTCCAATCACAAACTAATGTTGGAAATATTTTGGTACAGAAAATAAAACATTTTGTATTGTATTTGTATTGTACATAAATTGCAATCAAATGCAAAATATGATAAAACTAGCATCATACAGGAAAATCAATACTTTAACGTCCGTTAAAAAATAACGATAACATTAACCGGCGTCAGACCCACTGGCTAACGTCATTTTATTCTCAAACATTGCGCTAAACAGTAAAACATGAGCTCTCTTTTGCTGTATTCGTCTTTATTCGACGATAGTTCATCGGATGATGAAATTAATAGTGTAGAAAGAAAAAGAAAAGTATTTAAACCTCGTGTAAATAATAACCTAAAACTATGGGACGACCAGGAATTTATTGCAAGATATCGTGTTTCAAAGGAAGTAGCCCTATTGTTAACACGTCAAATCGAAGATGAAATAAAATTTGCTACAGAAAAGTAAGTCTTGTGTGTAGGTAGGTACATAATCAGTTATCATAATAGGTACCTAAGTATTTATGTACCTATACTTAATACATTAATATGATGGAATTTTCAGAAATTTGGCAGTAAAACCCATAGACCAAGTGCTTGCAACTCTGCAATATTATGCCTCAGGATCTGTCATGAGTTGTGTTGGTGACACGTCAGGGTTACATAAATCAACGGTATGCCGAATTATCCATCGAGTGAGTCGGGCTATTGCTAAATTACGCCCTCAGTATGTTAACTTGCCAACTAACGAAGAGAGATTAACTGTTGCAACTGACTTTTATCAAATCTCTGGATTTCCGAAAGTATTGGGTGTAATTGATTCTACTCATATTCTAATTCTCTCTCCAGGTAAGAATCATTCAGTTTATTTAAGTTATATTACCTATAATAAACATAACATCACATCAGACCCGAAATCCCCGAAGCGTTAGGCAGACTAGAGGGATAGTACTCCCACATTTTGGCCAGTTATGTTTCCAGTTCCATGTAATAAAAATACGAGGTGATATTGGAATGCTTTCTATAAAAGTTTAATTATAATTATTATTATTAAATTTTAAGGTGGTGACAATGCAGAAGATTTTAGAAATAGAAAAGGTACATTTTCCATTAAAGTTCAAGTGGTTGGTGATGCAAACTTATGCATAAGAGACATAGTTGCAAGATGGCCTGGCTCAGCACATGAAAGTCACATATTTAATTGCTCGAATTTAAAGTACAGACTGGAATCTGGTGAATTGAATAATTACTGGCTACTTGGGGATTCAGGCTATACTTTGAAACCATACATGCTCACTCCTTTAAAGAATCCGCGAACTCCGGCTGAAAAATATTATAATGAAAGCCAAGAACGAACAAGAAATACCATAGAAAGGTTATTTGGACTTTGGAAACGAAGATTTCCGATTATTAGAACCAAGTTACGTTCCAAGATACATTATGTCCAGGACATTATTGTTGCAACGGCAGTACTGCATAATATGTGCCGAAAACTAAATGTTGCGCAACCACCAGACAATGTCCAATTAGTTGAAGATATCCATGAAGCAAGCTGTTACTAACAATATCATACAATCAACTACAAGGAGTTATTTAATAAATAATTACCTTAGCAGGTACTATTATTATTATTTCAAATGGGGCTGAGAAATAAGTAAATATATACCTTTTGTGGCAGGAACAAGGAAAATAATTATTATAAAGACTGCAAATGCAACTCAGAGGAAAACCCACATGAAGCATTTTCCTGTGTTTTACTGTTTTTTATTCAAACTTTTCCACATTCACTAATAAATAAGGACTACTGTATGACTTGTTATTAGAATGTATGTCTAAACTAACATTATAAGAGAAAAGATTTGATTTTTTGTGTTTGTTTTTTTATGCTTGAAAATGGCTGAATATGCTTTAAAATGGCACTCTAAAATGGCTGAATGTATTTGGATGAAATTTGCATGTGGTTAGACCATGATCTGCATAGTTATTCACAATCATTCAATACGCTATCATATTGAAATGACAATTCAATAACCTGATTTGCCTTGCTGGGAGGCACACAAGGGGCAAAGCCCGTAGCGGCCTGTTGGGGTCTTTAAGTAAATTGAATGAAGCACCAACTGACAATTATCCCTGTATGCACTGTGCAAGTGCACCCAAAGACAAGACCCGGTTGGTGTAGGACTATTGCAGGATATGGAAACAAAAATAATTATTGGACTATCATTCTATCTGTCTTTGACATATCTCGGGACCCTGTGGTCCCGGACCTTTGAAAGCCATACTAGGGGCCAAGGCCAACTCGCAGAGGCCCTTTATAAAATTCTAAATGATGAGGAGCCACCAACTGACGATTATCGCTGTGTGCACCATGCAAGAGCTATTATTATCATAGTTCACAGAAAATATAGTGGATGACTTTCTTCCAAACAATTTGCCATCAAGATTGCTGATCAATATTGGACTGACATTGAAGTATTTTAATCATGATTTACTTGGATGCACTCAACATTGATAGCAGTCATATTTCAATACTTTAAGACAGAAGTTGCTATCAATTCAAGGTAAGAAACTTCCTAGGAAAAACTTTTTTGCATTAGTTTACTATTGGTTTGAGTTATTAGTAAGACACTAATATTAACTTTTTTACCTATTACCTATTGTTCATTAAAAAAAAAACTATTAATATAAATACAGTTCAATAAGTACTTACGCAAAAATAATGTCTTTCTTCTTAGAATAGGAAGGAATAGCGCTGGCAATTGTTGAGAAGCCATAGGAGTACACACAAGTCTCTTCAACCTCCAGGAAGTTAGCCAGACGTTCCTCTAGTTCCAAATGTACGTCAATGGTACCATAGAACCCGCGAGGCCCACAGGAACCCACACCATACTTCGCAAGAGATTTCAAGGCACTATCCATAATAGACTCCTCTTTATCAAGGCAAAGGAAACTCGAGGACCCTACATTCAGCACGTTGTCATCAATTTTACCCATCATTGGAGGTTCCTCTACCGTAACATCATGCTCCACGATAGGTATCGGCTTCCAGTCAATTGGTGTCCCATTGCACAGGGGATCGTAGGCTTTAGATTTCTTTTTGGCCCAGAAAAAGTAAGTAGAAATGACCACCACTTGAAAAGCGATAACCAGAGTCCACCAGCTCGCCTGAAAGTTAATAATTAGTTAAAAAACCCAATAAACAGCGATGAGTAATTAAAATGATGGGAGTAAACTTACCATGTCGTACATATCAACTAATATCATTTTGTGTGGTTATATACAATCAGCTAATGAGCGTTATGGGTTGTTTATTATGTACTAACTAAAATGGGTATTGTATAAAATGTACAAAAAATTAACTTGAGATTTTTTGTAGCTCTCTCGTGCTCAACGCCGGTCACAGACAGACTGATAAAATAATCAAATAAATTATGTAGTAGTCTATGGTAATCTGACAGTTGTAAAAGGTGTCAAAACTTACTAAATCGTGACCCATAGTCGATTTTTATGAGTTCAGGTGTACCTGGTAGCTATCCGAACGAATTTCCGAACAAAAATATAAGTGTCAGACATTTGCAGTATGGCCCGTATGTATGATTTCGGTCTGTCATTAGTGTCATTGTCATGTTTTGAAAAGTGCCCACACCTCACCTCAGCTCAAAACAAAAATCAAAATTCAGCAAATATTCAAGAAACTAAAGAAAATCACAATGAATTTCGGTGGAACTTTAAGAGTGAATAAATTCGCATGTTTTACGTTAGTTTTTATATTATTTTTAATAATTTATTGGCGAACCGGGAGCGCTAGTTTTCCCATGGAAAAAAGTGATCTTATTAACTTGAAAAGCTTGCTAAAAACATCTATTCAGACCGCTGAGCGGGGTGGAAAGAAAGTTATGGAAGGGAAAAGTCATGAATTAAACATTAAAAGCAAAGGTAAAACGCTGGAAGGGGTGAACGACCCGGTTACAGATGCAGATTATGCTTCACATTGCGCAATGTACTATGGATTGAAAAACACGTTTCCGAAGTTGACTGTGGTCTCTGAAGAACATTCGAAGAGTGATCCAAGTTGTGAAAACCAACCAGTGATAGATATAGAACAAGTACTTCCAGGGAACAACATTGTGGACTACATGAATGATGAACTAGTGTATGTGAAGGATGTGACTGTTTGGATCGACCCACTGGACGCAACCAAAGAGTACACAGGTAAAGAATTTAACAAGAAGCTTGTTTACTTAAGAAATACAGTTTTACAAACCTAGCTACCAGAACTAGAAACATAGGGACATTAGTTGATTAGATTTGAATCTTAGTGCCTCAAAATTAGACAAACACAGCTTATAACATCTAATGTCACTGCAGTTTAACATGAATAAGCAATGTTCTAAAAAACTTGCATATTTTTACTAGCTAGCAAAATAGAAATATAAGTTTTGTGTATGTGAAACCATACCATACCATTGCTATAAAAGCAGATAAGAACTGATAACAATTTTAAAACCCCATGTTTAAGAGAGAATAAATGTTTTATTGCAAAAATGTTGTATTGGAGGTATTACCGGTTTAAATGATTACAATTATTTGGAAAGACACACTACCAGCTAATAAGCTGATGCGCGTGTTTCAAATAGTATTTGTGTATTTATTGAAAGTTGTATGTGGATTTTTAATTAGACGTCTAAAAGCACGGTTGGCGCAGTGGTTTAGCGATTGACTGCTGCGCTGCGTGTCGCGGGTTTGATTCCCGCACGGAACAATTATTTGTATGACCTACAAGCAGTTGTTCCGGGTCTGGCTGTTTGTGTATGCGAGTTTAAATGCACTCACGATACAGGAGAAATTCCTAGTATGGGACCACGTTTTAAGAAAAAAAAATTGTTTGTTTACCCTCAACTCGTTCGCTAAAAGTAAAACTGATCGTGGATAACCACAGAACAAAAAAAAATTAAATAGCTTGGAGGATATGACCTCGCGTCTGTTAGGGAAGCTTATTAAGTTCAGTAACAATGGAAAAAGTAATTGTGTCTCATTAGTGACATTATACCCTGTCCATTAGATAAACCGACAGATGAGTTCCATCTGTCAAAAAACGGTTAACCTAATGGACAGGGTATAATTGAGCTCTTATAGAAATGATAGAATAATAGAAAGCATTTATTTAACATGGATATAAAACAACATCAACAATCACAAGAGTAAAAGAATTCAAATTCAATTATTTTTATTTCAAGAACGCAGGTAAACAAAACAAGTACAGATGTCGAGAAAAAAGAACAACAAGAATAAAAAAATAGTATTTTAAAATAACCATGGTTATTATGCACATTCATAGTAGTTACTCAGATTAGATTAGCTTTACTATGTCTGATAACATTCATTAGTACTCCAGGAAAATAAGGCAAAATCAAATCCAATCAATGAACACACTCAACTCTTCTAGGCTCAGTATAGTACGTATAGTTAGATTTTAGGCGTCATTCACACTGCCGGCCCCCGCGGGTACGCGTTTTTAAAGAGCCTGTAAAAACGCGTGGGGCAGTATGGACGACGCCTAAGGGCCGGCGCCCCACTGGCGGCAAGGCGGCGGCGGCACGGCAAGGAATTTTTATGCGACGAATAAAAATATAACTTAAAAGTACGACAATAAAATTGAAATTCCAATGATGATGCCAAAGGACGTCGCCGCATGCCTAAGGATACCGCGGCATCGTTGCTGAGATTTCAATTTTATTTTCATACTTTTAAGTAATATTTTCTATACGTCGCATAAAAAAAATGTGTCTTGTTTATGGACCTGGTCTGAAATAAATTTATTATTATTATTATTTATTTTTATGTTTTTACATATCTCGGGACCCTGGGGTCCCAGTCCTTTGGAAGGCGTACGAGGGGCCGAAGCCAACTCGCAGAGGACCCTTAGTAAATTTTAATGAAATGCGGTACCAACCGACGATTATCCCTGTAAGCACTCTGCAAGTGCACCTAAGTACAACCCCCGGTTGGAGTAGGACTATTGCACGATATGGAAAAAATACAAATTTGGACTATGGGTTTGGGTAGCTAAACTGGACTGGTTACCAATAACTATGGAAGAACTATGGCCCCTGCCTGATCAATGATTTTACCAATAACTATGGAAGAACTATGGCCCCTGCCTGATCAATGATTTATATATACACGGATAAAATGGCAGGGGGTGACTTGCACACTCAATAATGGGCCCACCGGAAACTGTCGCGCCCGGAAGATGGTCAAGATCCCTTCGAGCACTTACTGGAATACTTCCTTCCCCCGAGCACGTTTGCTCTTGCGAGTCTCCACTCAAGCCGGCCAGTAAAGGCAAGAATGGGGTGGGGAGCTCTGTTCCTCGTCATTGTTCACTCCAGCCGGCCAATAAAGGCAAGCCAGAGGTGAGGAACAAGATTTCTCCCGGGAGATAGGGTCCGTGGGAGCGCTACTGCCCAACAGCTCGCCACATGTTGCGCTGCGGGTTTCTGTATCTCTCATGGTCTGGCTCCTCACCCTAGACCTGTTTCGGCAAAGTAAACTCTTCCGGCACAGGCCTAGAATTTGGAGCGCGCAAGCCCCAACACGACGTCAACGTAGAGATACGGCGCTGGGGTTATTATTATTATTATTATACAAATCCACTGCCCTGCCGTGCCGCCAGTGGGCGCCGGCCCTTAGTCCACGTACGCACGAGTGGTTTTATCACGACGTTTTTGTGTTACAGCGCACTGGATTTCCATCGCTCGGCTCAGCGCCGGGAGTTGAAAATCCATTTACTAACGCGCTAAGGATTTTTTCATCGCGCATTGTTGAATTCTCAACGCTCGGCTCGACGCCGACAGTTAAAAATCCAGTGCGTTGTACGTCGCGTTGATTAGCGCCGCGGCTTATTTATAACTATATTTATACTGTTATTAGAAGAAGAGAGAGCAGTGGTAGCCCAGTGATAACAGCCGAGACTTACGAGTTGTAGGTCGTAGGTTCGAACCCAGAGAGGCGCTTTACTTTGTGTAAATTATTTCATCACCAGTGCTCTCTAAACGGTGAAGGAAAACATCGTGAGGAAACCGACATATCCTAGAAATATTTTGTATGCTTATGGCGGAGCACAGCTCGGAACTTATTTTATTTATTGTAATATCTACTGTATGTACCCTGTGTTCACGAAATAAATAAATTTCAATTTGAAAATTTAGAACCAAAAAATTCGAAGACATGTGACATCTACCAACCCGCACTGGGCCCGCGTGGTGGATTAAGGCCCACTCACTCTCACAGAGGAGGCCTGTGTCCCAGCAGTGGGAACATAATAGGCTGATTATGACGTAATAGAAGATCATGGTTTTAGTACTTGCCTCCTATCATACCTACTGGTGAAGTTAATGTTCGACTTAAAACGACTTAATTATGAGTTCTTAACACTGCGATTTTTTAAAATTGTTTTTTTGATCTTGTGGTCGTAGAAGAAGGTACTCTGGGTGCAAACGATCTAGCAGGAGTGTCTACCTTTTCCTGATTGCTGTTTTTGTTTCAATTTCAGAGGCTCTCTATCAGTATGTGACGACCATGGTGTGTGTGGCCATCAAAGGCGTGCCCATCATTGGGGTCATACACTACCCCTTCCCACCGAGGACGTACTGGGGCTGGTTCACTAAGAAGCCATCAAGCAACATGCCTATTGTGGGCCATGTAAGTTTTGAGAGCAGTATTTTATGCTAGAGGGATTATATCAGAAAGAAAGATAGGTTTATTTGTCAGCACCAGCTGATCAGAAATAAGCATCCAGTATTAAATTTTATGATAAATCCAAGTTGAGAAGTCACAAATATCCTATAGACTGCCATAACTTATTTTGTTATTTATGTTTAGTGAAGCTAATCAACTGGTGTTGATCTCTCACCATACCCTAAGTAAAAAAAAAACATTTACCACTCCAAAAACGCCTTACAGAAAGAGGAGAACAAGGAGCATCCTAGAGTGGTGGTCTCCCGGTCTCACCCAGGCAAGGTCACAGAAATAGCAACCGCAGCGTTCGGCCCAAAGACAACAGTCTCGTCGGCAGCCGGCGCGGGGTATAAAGTCATGGAGGTCGTGAACGGTACGTATGACGTGTACCTCCACGCTACCACTATCAAGAAGTGGGACCTATGTGCAGGAGACGCGATCATTAAAACAGTTCGAGGTAAAATGACGACGATCAAAGGTGAATCCATTGACTATTCAGCGGATAGTGACGTGAAAGTCCTTGGAGGCATTTTAGTGACCAGGTTTGACCATGATTATTACCTGGATAAGTTGCCCGTAGTGTTGGACGGGGTACATTAGTGAAGTGACGCGTTATGACTGACTTTACTAATGTTGTTAAGTATGCTAAGTCGGAACTTGAATCATGTTAATGTTACAGGCCCTTGCAGCCGATACGGCATAACGAGTTTTAGAAATGGTATGACAAGCTGGCACGGGTGATTTTTTCTTCTCGGTGTTGAGCCGAGCATTGAGAATCCAAAGGAGTGCATCCTAGCGCGTCAAAAATATACGCTGACGGATTTTCAACTCTCGGCGCTAAGCAATGTATTGAAAATCAATTGCGCGATCAAAAATCGCCCGCGGCTCGAGAGTTGTAGTTTTGTAGAGTTCTCTGACACTCATACTAAAGCTCGATGTGTCATATTTATGGGACAGTATGTTTATCTCATGAAGCGACGCGCGATTTATTTGTGGTTACCAAGTGTACAAACACACTGGATGTGTGTGTAAGCGCTGGACCTCGGTACCGTCCGAGACAATGGCGAAGTCGGAAGTCGGGTGTGTGTGTTACATGCTGACGCTACTCATCTTCACGCACACATTCACAGCGTGTTTATACACTTGGTTAGCACAAGTAAAGCGCGCGTCGCTTGGTGAGATTAAAATACTGTATAGTGAAAAAAAAAAACTTTGTTGTGTCCGTGTAGGTTTTGATCAATGTGGGTATCAGAGAAAATTTTGTACTTATTTTGATTTAAGTATTATATTAATAGTTATTTTTAAATGTGTCTAGTCCTTCATGGCACACTTTCAGATAGAATATTTTTTCCTCATTACATTTATGTCTATACTGATTGAATTTGCAGTGATAAATTTAATTAATTTGTATGTTTTATCAAACTTAAAATTAATTAATAAGTATAGCTGATATCGTTTTTTTTAACATGTGTGTGGGCTTGGGCTGTGAAATTAAATTATGATGAATGAAAATTATTAAAGGTTGTAAAATGTCTCAAATTGTCACAAAATATGGCTTGTTTATTAATCACCTGAATTAACAAAATCAGTTACACATTCAGGTTAGTTTTACAAGTTTCTCAGTTTATTGTAGGTACTGTAAATACCTCTAAAACTATGTAGTGTCAATCGGCAGGATAATTGCGTAACACAATAACAGTAGGAATGGCTTTCATTTTGACAGTTCAACAACATTCATTGCGATATTTACGTTGTTGAGCAGACGATTTTTTCTAACATATGAAGCAATGGATTAGCAATATCCTTCATAATAATTCAAATTGTGATTGTTAGTGTGTTATGCAATGAGTATGCGGGTGAGGTGTAAACAAGCACGTAACTACTGATTAATGATGACATAGAATCTACACAATTTATATTTTTATGTAAAATCTGATTTGTACAAAAAAATAATATTAATGTTGTTAAATAATGAAGTTCTTTACCAATTTTAGCAAAATATTAAATATTTCTGTACATAAATATGTAGTGCATATTGTATTAAGAAGTTGCGTAGCTCGAATTATGTCAAATCAAATTTATAGAAAACGTTTCCATGGTGGCTATATTTGTAAGTATCTAGTTATTTTTTTTATCATATAATGAATATTTTTATTAGATGTAGTCACAACTGTATAAATGAATTGCAACCTACAATACAATGCTATGCTGCTGAAAATTGAGCCACCTAAACTCTGATTTTTTATTTGCTAGGCTAAAATGACTTCGGTCTAGCAAATAAAAAATCTGAGTATACAGTCCGTTCACAGTTGTTTTACCTCTGACAGCAGCAACCTTATTATAACGAGAATAAAGATCACAATGATTTTGACAGAGTTTTCAATGGCAGCCCTGGATCGAAAGAGCTGGAAGTCACGAGGAGAGGCCTTTGCCCAGCAGTGGGGTTATGCAGGCTAACAGTGACCTTGTGAATGGCAGCAACTTTATTAGATTGATGCAAAATCATAGGTAAAATAACTGTGACATGACTGTAGGTGCGATTTATTTTTATAGACTGACAGTGCCTTGCAGCTACTGCACGACTCGCAGCTCATCAGCTACTGCACGACTCGCAGCTCATCAGGCAACGATGAACCCTGAGTTAACTGTAGCAGCTAACGTTTATATCTTCTTTTGTGAGCATTTCAATAAGTTGCCGAAATGAATCTCCATTCTAGTTTAGCTCAGTACTATTTAAAATAGTCCCTTCATCCTTTCACAGTGTTACCAGATGAATTATAAGAAACATAATTTTATATAATTTACATTATTTTATTTAGGTAATTAAATTTTATTTTTATTATTAGTGTTGGCATATGGAAAGAAAGAAATGCACTTAATATTCAGTATTGACTATTTTAGATGTAAAGGTATTTGCACACCAAAGCCCCCGGTGCCTTTAGAACGTTAACCTTTTAAGCGCTTGGCTAAATATCAATTGCCGTGCCCCTAGCGCGCGGCTACAAATCGATAAAATAATACCTACAATAAATAAGTCGGAGCAATCGTTGTATCGATAAAAAAACCTCGAAAAAGTTTTTTATGTTTTTATTTTAAATCAGCCCTAAGGTATATAAACGGGATATTTTCAAAGGCACATCAAAAAACTAAATATAAATTGATGGGTGATAACCCATCAATTTATATTCATCAAATAAATAAGTTTTATAAAAACCTGCCTAAGCGAGTCTCTGACAGACTTTAGTGTATCTAACCGTGCCCGGTGCGCGGCGTCGTCATTAACTCAAACGTGCCGCGCTGAATGGCAACGCGGAGCACAGTAAGAGACAACGCCATATTGAACTCCGTTCGTTAAAAAAAGACAATCGCGAGTGCGAGTGCCTGTCCGACTTGGTAGGTACTGTCACAGTACCTATTAATGGTAAGGACAACATACAACACGGTTCCAAATTTGAACAATCAATAGGATATGTAGATAAGTAGGTAACAATTTTAATAACAGAATTACATCACATTTAAAAAACTATTTCGATTCATCAAGGAGTTACCTATACGTACGGAAGTTTTATGTATACCTATACCTACTGAATAATGTGCAACTAACATAAGAAGTAATTGAAATACCTACTTTCCTCTCCATCACTTCTAAATTCTTCTATAGATCCGAATAATTCCGCTTCGTCATCACCTTGTAATATTCTTATTAATTCCTCAGTAGTCGTCATTATTGAAATGTGACTATTTTATCGACAATGCACAAATACCCACGAACAACATTAATGGAACTTTCCATTCGTTTGATCCGCTTGTGACGTAGGCAGTGGTCGTATTAATGTGACAGCCGCGTTTGACTAACTAGAGAAATGTATTGTAAACATAGGCGTCTAGGGATGGGAACTAACGTCAAATGTTGGCATTATACAAAGACCCTGAGGGATATTTTTCTTATGAATAATAAGGAAAATAATTATTAACACAAGGCAATATGTTAAATAAACTTTATTTCGTATGACACTGTTTATTTTATGCTGAATGATGCATTATACCTGATTATTTAACTGTTTGTTATTTCGTTTTTAAAATGCGCATTGCATTGTATCCCACCCCTATGGTCATATTTATGCGACGCGCGCGATAGACACCGAAGAAAAGTCCAAGCTGCCAATTACTTATTTTTGTTTAAGCTTTTTCAATACTTAGAGCTATGAAACATAATTTTAAGTAATTGTTGTAAATAATATCTCTATTTAATAATAGTTTTAGTTGTACCACGCAGTTATTAGTACGAAAAAAGAACGAAAAAATAATGCATGTGCTCTGTCGCAGAAATACGACACGAGCGGTAGGGGCACGGCAATATGTGTCGCATAAATGCGACACAAACGGTCAAAAGGTTAAGGCTGGATACGCTGACCTCTGTCGGTCGCACGCACCAAGACGTTGACGATCAATGGACGTGTATAGTGTAGTACGGACGGTCAGCGAGCGCGAGTCTATAAATCTGTACGCGACCGAAGTCAGCGCTGACCGTCGGTCCAGCACTAAATCCAGCGTTAATGTTGGAAACTATTGTTTACAATGAACGGGGTTGTGTCGGGTTCAGCCGATCGATTCTGTAAAAATCTCACCGTGAAAAGTTAGGTGAAGTAAACTTACGAGTGAGCTGTCAATAGTGTCAATCCCTAGTATTAGTTGGAATAACAGCTCACTCCACGCTCACTTCACCTGAGTTTTCACTGCTGCATTGCGATTCTGTAACCATCATGCTTTGGTGTGAAGACTCCGTAACAAATTATTGTTGTGCAAACACCAACAATTTACGTGCAATAAGTTTAGATAATAGATAAGTGGAATAAAAATCCAGACACATGTTTAACTATATTTTTATTTCAATAAATTAAGCAGGTTGTTTCAATAATACAATCATAATGAATTCAGTAAATCATAAAGGTATACATCACCCAGCAATTTTTCATCTAATAATACAGGAATGTGTTGCTAGCCTAATCTGAAAGTTACCATTCACAAAAATGAAAATAACTATCTTTCAAATGTGAATTGATGAAGATCTCAACATAGCACCGGCAAATATTGCAAAACAAATGGGGAATTATATTCATTTTATGTCAAAGAGACCATTTGTTTGGTTAGTTTTTTTTATTGCTAAATGACTTGAAAATACTTTGAAAGTAGACTAGTAGTTGTATGTATTGCAAGGAAGTCCGTGTATAGACGTTAGAGCAGTGGTCTTGGGGATCTAGTCCTTAAGCACGAAATCCGTAGTTTCGACTGATGTTACGGGCGCTTCCCACACCGTATCCACGATAAGATCGGAGCCCGAACTAAGAATGAATAACACGATTTGACCGTTGTCCCTACTATCGATATGAAACAAGCGTCGAATTCAAATTTTCGGAAGGGATATACCTTTCCGAAAATTTGAATTCGACGCTTGTTTTGACGGATCAAAATTTTTCGGATGGGCCGTATTTTCGTTGACGGACTTGCGACAGTAGATCTCCGGAAGCGGACGAGTGTTATGAACAGATATTCACAACGAGTATAACTAGCTTGCATATATAATTTATTTAGTCTATGATTCAACGAATCCCTTATTGACATACGTAACTAAAATTTCATACAAAATTACATCCATCATCATGTAGAATATTTACCTACAAATATAAAAACAGAAATTATTGAAGTTTATTGCATTTCATTATGCTCACAAAATATCCTATGAAAATCGACTGGCTAAATAATGAACTAAATATGAACAGACGTTAAGCGTTTTTGACTAAAATTCCCAAAGCATTAAAGCAGAAATATAGTTCAACAAGATGGTTGTAGCTTTTATACATGGTTTTAATAAATTGATTTTTGTTATAATTCAAAATTAAATGCTTCCCAAGCCTAACCTAAGCCTAATATAACTTGCTTTTTGTAAATATTATATGAAGGAACACTCCAGAGAAGCCGAATAAACAGGCCGTTAGCTAAATGATATAATCCAGTACCACATTGACATAGCGTGAATGCAGCAAGCAGCTTGGTAAAATCACAATAATAGTAAAAATTACAAAATTATATACAACTAAACAAAGGTTGACTGATGCGTGAACAAAGACCCAATATGCGGTACATTATTTCATACCCTATTACTCTACTTACAGTATATCTTTAATTTAGCACTGACAAATCTATTGGTATGAATATATTTGTAGCTGACCTTCCAACGTCGAATGCCTACCCGACATCTAGAAACTCGCACTCATTGACTTATAGTATTCAGAATTATTATTACTATCATAAGATTTGATACGACGACGCATGTAAATGTGTACTTTTAGACAGCGAACTAACTCAATGAGCGCGGTTTTATAAAGTAAGGTAGTGGACAGCGATTAGTCGCTCGCTACAAACTTCAGAAGACAGCTGCATTATTGAACAATCTGGGTAAACTGCTTATTGAACGTTTTTATGTCAATTACCAACAAAATATTAATGACGATACGATAAACATGGTTTGACACAAAATACAGGTTCTTATTCTGGGAGATCGAACAATGTAGAAGTTCCCGGTCCGTAATATGGCACAGGAATACAGAGAGAGACAGACTGTGACAGAAACGACGGCCAACGAAGCCGAAGTTTTTCTACAACTCGTACCATATCAACGAACGCGTACTATATTTGATTGGACACTATACAAAGTTGTATTACAGACAGTATCGTCAGACAGAACACGAGTAGTTACTTCTACAGTTGAACAAATTATAAATTGTACTATTTACCCAAATCTTCAATTACGTCCCAGCTTCCGTTACTCGTTAATTTATGTTCGCCAAGTCCACCGGGTTCCTCCGTTACGATGCGTGTGCGCACAGTGTCGCACCGTGCCGCCGTGTGTTGCACCGTGTCGCAGCGTGTTGCACCGTGTCGCAGCGTGTTGCACCGTGTCGCAGCGTGTTGCACCGTGTCGCAGTGTGTTGCACCGTGTCGCCCTCGCCCGCCGCGCGTCGCCTCGCGCATTTGCCTCGTATGTACATAACATTTTACAATAACATACCGTTTAGTTATAACACTTAACACATACTGAGATTTATCGTCCATGCTCGATACAGCGACGCGGTGTTTTGTTAGACGGAGTCATCTGAAATGTTAAAATCATGTTAGTCTTTGCAAATAAGTATCGAGTCACAAGTATTTATTAATACCTATCTTGGAGTTTCTTGCCCGTTCTTCTCCATAGGTACCTACTAGGCTTTGGAATGGGCAACTAGCTTCATCTTTCTAACTGACCGACCCCTTGACAATTCAAAAGTGCCTGTAATTGGTTTGTTTGAATAAATGCTTTGAGTTTTAGTTTATGCAATTCAAATACAGAACAAAACACCAGGCCTTTGCCCAGCCGTGGGATAAAGCAAGTTAACAGTAACAATTTAAATACATATTTTCAGTCAACAATTAATTATTTAAATAAAATAAATAAATAAAATGGTATTTAAATATCTAATTAATTAAATAAAAAATCTTGCCATCTGTGCCTCAAAAAATGCAGCCATAGAGACCTCTGCGCGAAATTATAAGCCAAAAAAAATTAACATACTATTGTGCCATCGACATGACGAAGAAGACAGTGATCTTTATTTTCATCACAATAGGGTTGCTGCTGTCAGAGGTAAAATAACTAGTAGTAGTAACTGTAGTTTGACCTTATAAACTGTTCTCGTGCTTCAATTATATCCGTACATGTTCAGTGTACAAACCCATGAACTCAAATATTGATTTCCTTATCTAATCATTGACACCGTGAAGTGTATTGAATACTAAGATTTGACTACCCCTGATACGCTATCTTTCTAGATAAGGCATGCAACAATGGGAGAATTATGTGTTAGGTAAACTTTTCTTGTTATAAGTAACTATAACCAATTAAAGTAACTCTTTGCTGCTAAGGGTATGAATCCCTTTTTTTTTTTTTTTTTTTTTTTTTGTGGATGGGAAATCATCAAGTGACTCCTCCCGCTCTGGGTGGAGCAGAAGGGAGTGTCAGACTCTTACTGACTAAAACCCACCCGTGTTCCTTCCTTAGCCCTTTATGTACCAGGGCAGGGGTAACCCTTTCGGACGATCCCGCTACCCCGGCAGGCTTCGGCCCTGTCGGGCCCCGTCAACTACGCTGACATCTCTTTGAGGCGCGCGTGGAACACATACACGCCGTCCGGCACGGGCCTGGTCCTGATCGGACGGAGAGCTACCCATTGCTCTCCGCCCGCAGGCCCGCGCCTACGGTGGCCGGGAGTCGTCACGCGGCTCCCGACGCCCGGAGCGTCTCCCTCGGCGGCTGAGGCGTGAGGATCTCTCCCTTGCCCATCCCGCCACCTCCTTCGCTAGCATGACTGCTTCGCAGAAGGAGGTGACCGCCTCCCACTCCCTCTCGCCCCGGACCATGGCTTGCACCAGGGCCGGGCGCGAGAGGTCGCCGCCGCTGCCGATCGCCTCTACGAGGACACGGCGGTGCTCTGCCCAAGCGGGGCAGACCTCCACCGTATGCTCCACCGTGTCCTCTGGGCGATCCTCGCAGTGGTGACACCCGGGCGTCTCCTCCCGCCTGATGATGTGCAGGAACCTCCCGAAACATCCGTGTCCGGAGAGGACCTGCGTCAGGCGGTAGGTGAGAGCGCCGTGACGCCTCTCTAGCCACTCCTCAAAGAGGGGTCTTACCGCCGCTATCGTGGCGTGCCCTGCGCTGGGTTGCGATAGTCGCGCCTTCCATTCCACCATGAGACCGCGCCGGAGGTCCGTCCGCTCCGCAGCAATTTGCCGCGGGATGCCAAAAGGGCCTCAGCTCAGCATAAATTAGTAAATCAAATCAAATCCGACCGGAGTTGGAAAGAAATTTTGAATCTCGTGGGCTACATTGACGGATCCCTCTTAGTTAATGCGTAAATTAAATGTGTTTCAGTAAAAAAAAGTAATCCATTTGTTTTCTGCGTGTGTATTACTGTCAACTTATATTCCGATTTGATTTAAACCTTAGGCTATGATAACTCAGCTATTCTTTGACCCCATTTATTAATAAATGCTGAGAAAGCAACCAGGGTATGAATCCCTTAGGTTCAACTTCAGGACGACACCTACATATTTAACGTTAAACCGTTGGTCCCGACTGTAATTTGTAGATCTTTGACAGTCGTTACGGGTAATCAGAAGCCTGAAAGTCTGACAACCAGTCTTACCAAGGGGTATCGTGTTATCAGTGTTACCCAGTAACTGCGTTGTAGAGGTAGGTAGGTAGGTAGGTAGGTAGGTAGTCGCTCCATGTAAAATACTAGTTTTCAACTGCATCGGGTTAGACTAGCTGTCGTCATAACAACAAGAGTATGTTACAGTGCATGTGGGCTGGGAATTAAGTATGTATGTGGTACACATGCACTTGCAAACTTACTCCGCCGTTTATCGATGGTTAGAAAAGTGCTGCAAAGATCTTTTGCGCTTAAATGTCATTGGCAGTTTTATAATGTAATTTCACAAAACTACAAACAGCCCCTTTTTTTTTTTTTTTTTTTTTTGTGGATGGGAAATCATCAAATGACTCCTCCCGCTCTGGGTGGAGCAGAAGGGAGTGTCAGACTCTTACTGACTAAAACCCACCCGTGTTCCTTCCTTAGCCCTTTACGTACCAGGGCAGCGGTAACCCTTTCGGACAATCCCGCTACAAACAGCCCCTCTGTTTGTAGTTTCGTCAAATTACATTATAAAACTTAACATCATGTCTCTAATCCCCTCAGGGTTAGTCAGAGATGTACCTGTAGTACTCCCATATTTCGACAGATATGTTTACGTGCTATGTACTAGAGGGCGAGCTTATTGCCATAAACTGGGCATAAATCCAGATTTCGGGCTGTTATTGAGAAATTCCTTGAAAAACCCAATAACATTTTGCCCGACATGGGAATCGAGCCCAGGTCAGTAGTAGCGTAGTAGCGCCGACGAGGCAGTCTTTTGTGAAATTGTATTGAAAAATCAAGATGGCGACGTTACTTTCTATTTTGGCCGTGCGTCAAAAGATCCTTGTACAGCTGCGTAGGGCTCGCTCTGTGATCGGGTACCTGCATCACTGGCTATCTATGACAGCGAAGTAACACAGCAGACATGTCAGGAAACAGGAAGTATTTTATTAAAATACTTAATTGTACTCACCGTGATACCACCATTTCGTTTTCTTAGGATTTTTGTTGCAGGTCTTAACGTAAAATGAGTTATCCGGTGGCCGTTTCTGAAACACAAAATAAGACAGCTTTATTTCCGGACTAATAAAAGTGAAAACGTACCAGTGGGTATAGACAAGTAAAATGGTTTTTTTGGATATATGTTGCCCTAATGACCAAAGCAAAATGAAACTTTGTTGGACAAAAATATTATATAAGATTGTAACTCGGAAAGCAAGTTAAGCCATTGTTTATTAGTCATAAGTCTGCAAGTCTGACAACCATTCTCACCAAATTGTATCGTGTGACCCAGTAACTGGGTTGTGGAGGCCAGGGGCCTAAAAAGGCCTAAACTTTGGCAGAATCATAATAGGATAACAATATGAATCATATTAAAAATCGTAAAATGGTCACAAACTGACAATTCATAATATGATCTGTGTGCAATTCATATCCCAATGAAATAACATTTAAACTGTAGAAATAAAAAATTAAAAACCAATTTGATTCATAAAAACTGTAATGAAAAATTTACCGATAAAATTACGGTTTTTATTTTTTTCATGCGGCAATGTTTACACCAAATATGAAATAAAATTTTACGAAAATTAGAGTAATTGCTAATGATCTGCTGGAAATTCAGGAAAGGAATAGCTTTTAGAGGTATTGCTTAAAGTGGCCTTTTTAGGCCCCCAGATAGGCAGTCGGTCCATGTAAAATAATGGTAATCAGCTTATTACGTACTTTCTTACACCTACTGAGCATGGACATGATTGACAGACAGACTGCACGGGCTAGGCAGGCGATCAGTCATCTGTTAGTATAACTACTGCGTACACAACACGTACCTTCTCCTTACAGCTACTAAGCATGGACACGATTGATAGACAGACAGACTGCATGAGCGAGGCAGGCGCCCAGTCGTCTGTTAGTATAACTACTGCGTACACAACACGTAGCCTCTCCTTACTGCTACTGAGCGTGGACACGATTGGGAGACAAACGGACTGCACGGACAAGGCTGGCGACCAGTCGTCTCTTAGTATAACTACTGCGTACGCAACACTTACCCTCTCCTTACTGCTTCTGAGCATGGGCACGATTGAGAGACAAACAGACTCCATGAACAAGGCTGGTGACCAGTCGTCTGTTAGTATAACTACTGCGTACACAACACGTACCTTCTCCTTACAGCTACTGAGCATGGACACGATTGACAGACAGACAGACTGCACGGACAAGGCTGGCGACCAGTCGTCTGTTAGTATGGACAGGCAGATGTGGCCGTTAGAGTATACGTGCGGATGTATCGGTATGTTGTTGCCTATGAACGTCACCTGGAAACAACGTAAAAACACATTAGAAATGTTTTTCAAAATAGCTCAAAAGTATTCACCATTTTTGCGAGATTTCCATAAAACGTTTTGATGAAATTAGGTAGTGCTTTCGACCTTTCAGGATCAATGCGCGTATAATTGCAAAATGCCTCGAAAACTACGATTTACATTGAAGTGTTTCCGTAAAAAGTAAAATCTGAAATCCGTCAAAAGAACTCATAGTACGAGTTCTTATAACTCAGCAGTGCTCATAATCTCAGATAATTTACATTGCATCGCCACTTAATCAGTTATGTACTTTAGTGAAATGTATTATAAGTTAATTTTTGAGTGACCATTTGTAACAAAAAGTTTTTGGTTGCAATGGAATCTGAACTTTGTCCAGTATGAAATGCAGTTTGTCGTTCAATAACTTGAAAATTATCTCATATTCCTGGCTCGAAAATACATAGATGTAATTTTCCAAATCCTTCCACGTCTAAAGGCAAAGGTTTAACAAGACCATTATCTAACGCATAATACCGGTTTACTACCGGCTTGAGAATCCAGAGCACAATTAATAAACGATTTAAACTCACTTAGCGCGAAGTATTAGACGCCCACGATCTAAAAATTCTCCTCCAGCCAGTTCATTTAGTCTGAACCGGTGAACTATAGCACAATGACCCATTTGAACTGGTAATCACTGTTATAGCTGTACTATTTTGGGTGGATATGGGAAATGGGGCTGCGGGGAAATTGCGTAACACACTATTAGCAGCAATAGCTTCAACAACATTTTTCGAACATATTGTTACGAGCTTCGGGTTCGTGACAATAAAAACTGCCGATAAAAATTACCAAAAGTTACACTTTTATTAAAGAACACTAATAACAACTCAAACACACTAATTATAAAACACAATCGCTCTTAAGTCGCACTTGAATATCGCTTTCGATGTATTCGCTTCTATCGCAGAACCAAGTCTGATTAGTCGCTTTTTTTTTTTTTTTTTTTTTTAGAATATGGCATCTCGTAGTTGACCTTGAGAGGTCGTGACTACTTAACCGGACTATCCTGTGGTTGCCTTAAGAAATCTTAAAGCCTCCAGCCAGGGCTAAAACTAATTAAAACTAGGCGACTGCACGCTAAGGGCACCCCCTGTGGGGTACGAACCTCGGCTTAGGGCGTCGCTGGGAGAGGGCAGCAAAGGGACAGGCTGGATCGAATTTATATTTTTAGTGCTTTGATGAGCACGGCGTTTCCTAAGACTATCTCTGAGAAGAAAGGCCGAAACAAACTCAGAGGTTACGGTCGTCGTGAATTTACAATTAATAGCTCAGCTGCAACGCGAGCTGGCTCTTCATCAACAATGAAGGGTCGGGCTGGACTGATTAGTCGCGGCTAGTCCCGGCCTTATATAGTGCCGCAGATAATTCCAGAATCTTCTATTGTAGAAACATCTAGAATGTTCGAGTACATACCGGCCCCGACTGACCAGATGTCGATAGTTCTAGTAAGTTCAGCCAATCGATAATAGATGGCGCTAGTGAAGAACTAATAAGTTCTTCTACTAGAAACTAGATGGCGCTAGTGGTAACTAATGTCACCATCATCAGGCATTAATTGTGGCGCGCAACACTGCCCCCTCCTAAGACATGCTCGTCCCGAGCATTATCGGCTCCATAATAACGCGCCAATCGATCCACATGGACGATCTTAGGAGTACCTCTTGCACCTTTCTGTATCCGGTAGGTTACGTCATTGATCTTTGTCACAATCCGGTACGGTCCATCCCATTTAGCTTGAAGCTTAGGAGATTTCCCCTTGCTGCGGACTGGATTGTGCAACCACACTAGTGAACCTTCGTCGAACCCTTTACTGTTCATTTTGCGGTCATAACGGGTTTTCATCTTTTCAGACATTTGCTGGCCCGATTGTCTGACGTGCTCATAAATGTCATTCATTTTGTTCCGCAAGTTATTCGCATAATCGGTTATACTACGTGGGGCATCAGGTGGTATTCCGGTGATCAGGTCTGCAGGCAGCCGTAATTCTCTTCCAAAGTTTGCGAAAGCTGGTGTCACCGATGTACTTTCGTGAACAGCGCTTCTATATGACAACAAAAACGGTTGTATGTGCTTGTCCCAATCTCGTTGCCGATTTTCCACAACTTTTGCTAGGTACCGCTCCAGTGTCTGATTAAATCGTTCCACCATTCCATCCGATTGTGGGTGGTAAGAAGTTGTTCTTGTTTTATGAGTACCCATAACTCGACAAGTTTCCTGGAATATTTGGGACTCAAAATTCCTTCCTTGATCACTGTGAATCTCTAAAGGTACTCCAAACCGACAGAAGACTTCATAAACTAATTTATCTGCAACTGTCGAAGCTTCTTGATTTGGGATGGCGAAGACTTCCGGCCACTTAGTAAAGTAATCCATCACAACCATGAAATACTTGTTACCACTTTCATTTTCCGGAAACGGCCCCGCAACGTCAAGGGCTATCCTCTCCCATGGTGCGCCAACATTATACAATTTCAATGCACCTCTACTACGAGTCTGAGGTCCCTTTACAGCTGCACAACTTGTACATTTGCGACACCAGTCCTCGACATCATCCCGAGAGTGGAAAAAAAAAAAAAAAAAAAAAAAAAAAAAAAAATCGTTCTCGTATCTTCAGTAGAGTCCGTTTTACTCCCAGATGACCTCCTGAACAACCATTATGGTACAGCTGTAGAACATCCGGTACTTGAGCTTTAGGGACAACCATTTGCAAATGACAGCTGTCTCCCCGAGCATTTTCCCATTTACGGCACAGGACTCCATCCTGAATCACCAAGCTGTCCCATTGGGCCCAATAGCTTTTTGTGATCGAACTCATTGCTGAGACGTCGCTCCACCTGGGCTTAGGAGCTCTGGCCTTCATCCACTCGAGAATAGGCTTGATGTCCGAATCTTCCAGCTGTGCACGTTGTAGCCTTTCCTTCCACTCGTTGCTGAGGTCTGTCTTGAGCATCCTTACAGGCACGACTTCTTTACTTTCTTGCCTAGTATCAACTAGTGTGCCTTTTTCCATAATCTGTTCCTGATCACAAAGGTTCGGCACACGTATCCCTGAGATGTCGGTGGCTCTGACCAAAGTTCGTCCCACTTTCCATGGACGGTCATTGTCTACCCTTCCTGCAGTTCGCTTGGGGCAACTGGATCGAAGGTGGCCCCTTTCCCCACAGCCGTAGCACCTAGGGCTGTATCCTTTATTGCAGTCGCGAACTGTAGCCGCTGCAACCTCCCTGACGCGATCGGAACGATGATCCTGTCGCGCGGCTTCCACCTCCAGTGCATGGGCCAAGGCGTCCTTCAGCGTCCCGTGGTGCCCGAGCCTCACAGCAGCTTAACTTCAAGGTCGCGGATGCCGTCGATGAATGCCTGCACCAGGTTCCCAACAATAAGCGCAGGTACGGACTGGTAAGCTTTACGCACCAGCTTCTCCACTTCAAGGGCCCACTGCTGCAGGTTTTCATTACTGCGTTGCACGCGATCCTTGAGCTGCGCACGAAACACGTGTTCCAGGTGAGCGTCGCCATACCGAGCCTCTAATGCCTCAAGGAGCTGCTCGTAAGTCACTTCCTTACGACGCGACCAGGCCTTAACTGTTCTGGAAGCTCTCGAGCTTCCAGAACAGTTAAGGCCTGGTCGCGCAGGCCTAGGGTGAGGGCAGTCATGGCCTGACTGTTATTCCAACCGTTCGCCTTCATGACAGCCGCAAACTGGATTTTGTAGGCTGACCAGGAAGAAGTTCCGTCGAACGGTGGCACTTTGAATCCACGTAGCGAAGGTGTTGTAGCTACGGGAGCTGCGATTCCATCTCCAAGTTTAAGGTAATCCAGCGTTTTCTTTACGTCAGCCATCACGGTTTTCTTCACGTCAGCCACCGCGTTGTCAACCCGACTATACACTTGGTCGATCCGGATTTCAGCTTCCGACAGGCGGTTGTCATGTTGAGCAACCTTATCCTTCACCTCCTTCATGTCTTTCCCGAAGGTAGCGTGAAGGTCCTTCATAAGGAGCATCTGCTCTTCCTGGCGGCGCGTTTTACTCCTCCTTATCACGTTGAAGCTGTTCTTCCAACCGACGAGCCTGTTCCTCCTTGTCCCGCTGGAGCTGTTCTTCCAACCGACGAGCCTGTTCCTCTTGTCGGCGGGACTGCTCCTGCAGCATCATCATCAGGGCAGCAAAGTCTGGTGCTGCTGATGCTGGAGCTGCTGCGGACGGTTCGGCCTGCGAGGTTGGTAGCTGGCCCTCCGACCTCTGCGGCATAGTTCCACCAAAACGTCTCTGGTCCGTCTCCTGTTGGCGTTGACTCCGGGTACGGATACCCTCCGTGTCGTCTTTAGGTAAAATCGGCATGATTTTAATCCTTGCTTCTGACACCAATTGTTACGAGCTTCGGGTTCGTGACAATAAAAACTGCCGATAAAATTACCAAAAGTTACACTTTAATTAAACAACACTAATAACAAAACACAATCGCTCTTAAGTCGCACTTGAATATCGCTTTCGATGTATTCACTTCTATCGCAGAACCAAGTCTGATTAGTCGCGGCTAGTCCCGGCCTTATATAGTGCCGCAGATAATTCCAGAATCTTCTATTGTAGAAACATCTAGAATGTTCGAGTACATACCGGCCCCGACTGACCAGATGTCGATAGTTCTAGTAAGTTCAGCCAATCGATAATAGATGGCGCTAGTGAAGAACTAATAAGTTCTTCTACTAGAAACTAGATGGCGCTAGTGGTAACTAATGTCACCATCATCAGGCATTAATTGTGGCGCGCAACAATATGAAGCGGATTAGCAAAATACTTAAAAATATAATTCAGATTGACATTGATAGTGTGTTTCGCAATTAAGGTGCTGGTTTACTAAAATCTTTCATTTTGTCTGTTGTTATCATTTGTGAATGACTAAAATAAGAACGACCGCTGACGATATAACTTTTTTCTAAGGCCTACGAGAGGGTCGTAGGTCTTAGAAAAAGTTCCCAAACTTTTTTTGGTAAAAAACTTTTGTGCTTTAGAGTTTGCCTTTTGATTGGGCATCGAATTCAAAATGTTGGGCGTATTGTCTTACTGGCTACTTACCTGTTTCCCGATTTGAATGTAAGATCCGCAAAACAGCTAAGCGTAATTAAAGAGGCGTTATAAAAAAAAAATAGAAAAATGGACATTAGGTTTTAGAGACTTGAGATAAGTATTTTTATTTGGACAACCTTTTTAGTGACTCGTAGGCTCATAGCGCATCCCAAAGATAATAACCATATACCATGCTAACAAATTGACTCAGCTGCTGATAGGATACAGTGATAAACAGCTGATAAGGTAAACTCATTACTGTGGAACTAGCATTCCAGTATAATATAGGCAGGGAGGGACATCGCGCTCAAACTGTAACCAGGAATTCAGCACATGATTTAAGACGTAACGCAGACATTTTTCGCCGGCTTAAAAAAAAATATCTATAGTTTCATAGAAAAGTGCAATACCTACGTGGACAAAATGTATGGAACAGCAAATTTTTTTCAACACAGGGGTTTCAGAATCATTTACTGAATACATGGTAACATGATGTATGTCCCTGCTACCCTGTATAGCAATAAGCAGTTAATTTAAAAATCCTTTGTAACTTTTGTAAGTGACCAAAAGGTTTTTTGTTCAAATAAATCCCAAGACTGGAACGGACAGAACAGAAACGGTAAAGGAAAAGTTCGTGAGGAAACCGCCATGACCTTGAACCAAAGATTCGAAGACATTATGACATTACCAATTCACACTGGGCCCGCGTGGTAGATTATAGCCCACTCCCTCTCGAAGAGAGGAGGCCTGTGTCTCAGCATTGGGAACATTATGCATGATTATGTAAATCCCAAGAAAATGAATGCCATCCTTTGCACAAACAATTAAAAAAATTACTTGTCAAATCCTCTTATTCACGCTACAAAGATTTTATCGGTTTTTGCGTATTAATTGATGATTACCATAATATGATAAACGGCTGCTGATTTTAATGTCCTCTAAAATATACTTGCTTGACCGCTCAATATGTAAATGAGTATAATAAAGTCTGACGATAAGGACGTTCGGTGCGTGTGTATACTTCCTACGTGGACGGAGATGTTAATTCTAACAGCATACTACTTTACAATGGTGTGACAGAGAAAGTTTGGTGTAATATTTGTATACCTACTACATATAACATAAACAAACATTGCATAATTTTAGAAGGCTTATAGTTTACGATGGTGTAGTTCGGGTTTAAAAACTCAAGCTTTGAATTACTGCTTTTAAAATAGAAAGGGGATTGAAGATTTTTATATGGAGCCTGGCATAAATATGGACGCGCCATTTTGAAAAAAAAAATTGGAACAAAATGGCGCAAAAATGGAACATCTTGTTCCATAGATTTTTAGATTTTAAACATCAGAGTGATTATTCCAAATATGGAACCTATGCCAGGTTCCATATTTGGAATAATCACTCTGAATGACCTACTGTCGCGCCATTTTGTTACATTTTTTGTCAAAATGGCGCAACAGTAGGTCATTCGGTGATGTGAATGTTTCTGAATGTTTAAAATCTAAAAATCTATGGAACAAAATGTACGCAAGTAAAAAAAATATGGATGTCACGTGATCAACTTTGAACGATAATATCTCGGAAACGTGACGCTTTATGGGGTTTGGTCCCATTATGTTTTCTGTTTGCATTGATGCCAGCTATTAATTTACATAGGTTACATGCGAGGCCGCCATTTTGAAAAAAGATACAAAATGGCGCGACTGTAGGTATGCTACGGACCTGCAAAGCCCTTTGTATGTTATTTTAGAATAAAACATCGTATGTCTTTTTAGCGTCTTCTCGGCGAAAAACCAAGGCTGAGAAAACAGAAAATGTGGAACTAACATGACCAAAATTTTAATTAAAGGCTTAATTTTCACTTGGAATTTTGGTTTTTACGACTACTATTGGTAAACAAGTTTCAGCTCGTAAAACAGTCGACACTGCAACAAGCTAGGTACGTACATTACTAAGCGAATCGTCTGAAAATAGTTTATTGCTTCGAACACTCGCGAATGGTGCGGCGTCAAGTTAATTTATTCATAATTAAACTGATTGAAGTGATGACGGCATTGACAGCACATGAAACAATGTAACGAAACTTATGAATCGCGAAAGTAATTTAGAGGGTTTCTGTAAAAAGTTATTGATATTTAGGTAATGTCAGGACTTTAAAAGAGCCCCAAGTTTGTATCGCCATTTTTTCTCAGGGGTAGTCAGATAGGAAATGTCGACCTATCTAGCTTATTTATTTTATATGTCGCCCAAAAGTGATTCCTATACATATATCGACATTGGTCAACAAAACGCCAAGCTAAACATGCATTTGTGTAAGGTGACATGGTTTCCTATTGAGCAGTCATTTTGGATCGACCAATAAAAATCGTTATACAGGGTGGCAGGGACATCGACGCGCAAACTGTAACCATGGATTCAGCACATGAGTTTAGACCCCATAGCGTGGAAATTATTCGTCAATTATAAAAAAAAAACTTCTGTTTCATAGAAAAGTACAATACCTACGCTGTCAAAATGTATGGAACAGCAATATTTTTTTTAATAACCGACAAAAAAATTCGACGCTATGGGGTCTAAACTCATGTGCTGAATCCATGGTTACAGTTTGCGCGTCGATGTCCCTGCCACCCTGTATACTGACCCATAGCACTAGCAGGGTAATTGCGTAACACACAATGACAAAGCCTTTCATTGTGACAGTTCGGCAACATTAATCGCGTTATTTACGTTGTTGAACAGACAAATTTTTCGAACATATGAAGCAATGGATTAGCAATATCCTACATAATGATTCAGATTGTAATAGAAAGCGTGTTACACAATTAGGTCCAACCAAGTGTCTGATCAGTGCCTAAATCTGCTGTTGCGAACAATAGTACATTACGGTATGTGTGACTTGGACTAGTCCATATTTTACGACGTACATTAATAGGTTTAGTATACTATTTTATATCACGTGGGACGTGAACCCATACTTAAGTCATGGTTTTCTGTGTAAAAATGGATTACATAAGTCACAGAAAAGCGTGATAAAGTGCGGGTTTACGTCACACAGTGCTATAAATGTATTTATAGTGTTGTGTTGGTGTCATTATTAATTCATTTCAACTGGATTAATGATTAATCGAATTTGTTCGCTCGATGCATCACTGTCTAACTGTGAACCTAACAATATGTCGCATATTATGGCTTCGAAGTGCTCATCGATAGATCTGTACTGATTGTACTACCATTATAAATACAAATAGTAGAAAATCAATAACAAAAACTATGTAGCATTTTAGATAGGGTGAAGGTTTTATTAGAACTAGTACTTGGGTTTACGTAGATAGGGTGATAAGTAGCGTCCTCCCGAACGGTCCCGGGACCGTAGTTATTATTGTCCTTTAGCCTAGCCAAAGTCACTTTGCCTAGCCTTTTCCCAACTATGTTGGAGTGGCTGTGGATGCAGCTGTATCCTAGAATTTTACATAGAGGGACTGCCTATCTGACCTCCACAATCCAGTTACTGGGTAACACGATATCGCTTAGTAAGACTGGCTGTCAGACATTTGAGCTTGTGACGACCCGTAACGACTTTACTATTTTGTTAGTACTTGTTGACCGGCCTACAACACTGTAATTTAAAAACATAGTAAAAGCCAATTATTTTTAAAAGAGTTACCGTGGAGTTTCTTGCCGGCTCTTCTCCATAGGAAGCGTGTCATAAGTGTCCATGTAGGTTTATGTGAAATAAAATATTTTGTTTTTGACAGTTACCCATCCACGAACCGTTATCCTAGCCACGATTCCAAAATGACACAAACAGGTCCAACAGGTCTTCGTTAAAAAAGGTCAACCTGTCTGTGTTAAAAAAGCTTATTAACGATTTACACGCCAGACTGTTTTCTTTATGTAACACATAGCATATGATAACCAGCTGTGATGCTCAACAAGTATGCAAATTAAACTAGTTAAATATTTACATTTTTTCAATGGTATGGGGTTTCGTAAAAGGCTAGAAAAGCACGCAATGCGGCAAGAAAATATCTAGGCGTCGGTTGCCAAAATATTTTAAACGGTAGTGAAAACATTATACAACCAACCTAGGCGGGAGGAATCGGGGTTATCCATGATCATATTTAGAAGCGAGGAAAACGCTTTATGCCTCTTTTGAGACCCATAGAAACAGTTCTTCAAATATTATACAAGTACTTAAACATAAACCCGCCTTCTTCCCATGGGGGTCGGCAGAAATCGATTCTTACAACTACATTTGCTTCGGTTACGTTCATTCACGGAGCAGAGGAGACCAGTAGTGGCCCAGTGGTAACTTTGTGTAAATTATTTCATCACCACTGTTCTGGCAACGGTGAAGAAAACTTCGTGAGGAAACCGGCATGTTCTAGAATAAAAAATTCGAAGACATGCGACATCTACCAACCCGCACTGGACCCGCGTGGTGAATTACGGCCCCCTCCCTCTTACCGAGAGAAGGCCTGTATCCCAGCAGTGGGAACATAATAAGCTGATTATACTACGTTCATATAATCTGATAGATAGATAAACCATTTATTTGGCGCACACAAAAAAAGACAGCACAACACACAAAAGTACACTATTATATGATAACCAAACTACCCACATGATTATAATATAAAAACAAGGTGCCGATAAAAAAAAACAAAATGAAAAACACACAATATAATATCGAAATAAAAGTGACACTATGACGAATAAAATTAATAACGAAACATACACAGTGCGGTGTGCGTCTTAAGGTCGCACCAAATGGGAGTCCAGCTCAGCATGTGTCAGGCAAATGTACCTGGCGCTGATATTCTGCTGGATCCCTGCTGTGACACACGGACGTTGAGAAGACGAGGTAAATTGGTGTTGTGACAGGTGTTAAGTGCAGAATGAAGCTTTGTAAGTATACCCGACACTATAATTATGTATTCTACAGTAAGTTTTGCATTGGGAAACGTTCTTGTTCGTAGGTGTGTTAGTATTGTGCTTTGATTATTTGATTCTTATATTATTTACAAAGTTACATGCAGTATATAATGTGTAAATGACTAATCTGGTCATACACGCACACCGGTTACGAGTACGACGCAGCTGACCTTTGTGGAGAACATCCTAACTAATATAAATGCGAAATTAAGTTTGTTTGTTACGCCTTCACGCTGAAACGGCAGCACGGATTTGGATGAAATTTAGCACGTGTTAGACCATGACCTGGAGAAGGACATAGGCTTGATTAGGCATATACTTTTCATCTTGGGCAACAGCTAGTCATCAATAAAGTTGCCCTTCGCCACAGAATACATAATTAATAGTATCCTTCACATAATTTCTTTCTAGGGCGTCCCGGCGTTACCACCTTGTCAAGTATTAAGTATGGTGTCTAGCTAGTATTCTAGTCAAGCCGTTAGTGCAGTTAATGTAGGTATATGTGTCATGGCACCCATGACAAGGTTTGTTACTTTAGATCGATAATTTAATTAATATCGTTAACAGCTCAACGTACCTCGATTTAAATAATGAATTGTACTTTTATTCGCAAAAAATATATATGAATATTGAGCAGGAAAGGCTAAATAGGTACAAAATCGTGTTGTCACTAAATTAAGAGTACTTCTAATGAATAATTTGCCATGATATTGTTGCTGGGACAGTTTAATTGTAGCACCAAAGACTGATGCAAAACGATGAAAATTAAACGCTGCAATTGTTATAATAGCAGATTTTTTTAAATTCAGAATTTTAATTAATTAAGTCTTAGTAAATTAATTCTCTACGCTGACATTGAGATTAAACAAAGGCGTTGAAGATAGCCATTACTTTTTGTTTTGTAAAAATGCTTATTTCCATGGTCTGAACATCTGGGCCTCAAGTCTGCTATTGCAATAGTGTCAGAATGGTCTATCATTGATTTCATAATTGTTGATTTTGACAAGTTTGGTAATCTACTAATACAATGGCGTCATTATGACTTTCCAGTGGTCAACCACAGACACTCCATTGAAAGAAATGGCATAGAATGGTAATCTCGTACATAATGACAAATGAATGACTGACATAGGCGGTAATCTGCTAAAATTTTGACAGTTCCTTTGATCAGTGACCTACTATTAGAAGGTCATTGTGCAGTCATTGCTTTGTAGTAGTGTTTTTATTCATTGTAGAACTAAAAAAAGTGCAAAAATTACAAAAATGATACATTTTATCATTTTATATTGCATAGGTACTTCATTAGCACCATTTTGTATAAAATAAAGAATTAAAGGCTTCCTATCCGTTTAACGACAAGCGAAATAGAAGCAAAACTCTCTGTTCCAACGCACAGATTTATGATTATATGGTTTATGATTCTATATCTTGCGCGTGATTTCGCCGATCTGCTCGAAAGCCGCAGTTACACAACCTCCGCGCTCAGCCCGCTATTTTGTTGTGGTGCCGAAAGTGGATGTTTATTTTACGGAAAAACTAATCTAAGAAGTCCGAACTAGACTTATACTGTATTTATTAACTCGAAAGCGACGACATTTTGCTAGTAAAGATAATTTAAATATAGGTACAAACAAAAATCTAATTAAAACACTCAAATGAAAATAAATTCAAAACACCGGCCGCCGGCCGCTAGAAATAAAAACAA
Source organism: Apamea epomidion (assembly GCA_947507525.1). Lineage (NCBI taxonomy): Eukaryota > Metazoa > Arthropoda > Insecta > Lepidoptera > Noctuidae > Apamea > Apamea epomidion. Next base: position 18,256,914 of record OX382240.1, on the reverse strand, counting down.
ATAAACGTCAGTGAGCAGTATTGTCACATTTGACTGTGACAGCTAAACAGATAAAATATTATTGAATTGTATAGTTTCACATTTATCCGCGTTATACATAAATTTAATGTTTTTTGCTATTTACGAACTTCTTACTACTTCAGATTGTATAAAACCCTAATAAATAATATGTAAAAATATATATAAATGAAATCTGGCATGAATAAATGTTCAAATTTAGTAGTAGTTTTTCGATAAACATTTCTACTAACGGGTTTTATAATAATGGCAATACGACAATGTCATTATAACACAATTCTATTACGATATTAGTGACCGACCAATGATCGACCATTAAAATTTAGCAGATTACGAACTTTTAGCAAAATGACAATGTGATCGTGTTGGAATGACGAATTTATAAATAATAGCAGACTTGGGGCCCTGGTCGAAGTTTATGTATATCGTCCGGAACACGGTGTATATTACACCCACACCCACATTTCGCCAGTTAGTTTTTAAGTCCCATGTAACATGTATATTCTGTGAGCTATGTCGACATAGCTCACAGAATAAGCAAGCTGAAGTGGCAATGTGCCGACCACATTAGCCGTAGAATCGATGACCGTTGGGGTAGACGTGTTCTTGAGTGGAAACCGGGAATCGGCAAACGTAAGGTAGGACGCCCTCAGGCTAGGTGGAGCGACCATCTTTGCAGGATGGCTATGGTAGCAGGTGGATGAGAGTTGCCGAAATTCGAGTTGAATGGCGTGGAGAGGCTTATGTCCAGCAGTGGACATTATGCTGATGCGTGGAGCTGATGACGTAGATGATGAATATAGGGCGAGCATATCGCGAAGCAATCAATAAACAAAGATCACTAAATTGCCTTAAATTTAAAAGGCGCCGACTCAAAATTATTTGGGTATATTATGTACTTACATTAGTTTAAGAACTTAGTTATTAAGGTTAAATAAAAAAGGTTTATTATTTTTTGCTTTTCAGTTTTTTCGGCGTTTTATTTTTTTTTGTAAAAAAGTTTTTATTTTAGATTTTTTTGTGGCTATAATCTACTAATTGTTTGCCAAAGGGCAGGCATATGTGGCTCTGAGTAGAGTAATAATACACAACTCAGCATTCAAATCTGTGAGTGAACAATACATCACCCCTATTTACCCACCCTTAGTGTTGCAATTTTTTTTCCAAATTTATATGGGACAACTTGGGGTATACTCTTTTCAATAAAAAAAGAATTATCAAAATCGGACAATTCTGTTAAAAGTTATGCGTGGTCATACATAAAAAAATAAAAAATATGCGTGTCGACTTGAGAACCTCCTCCGTTTTTTTTGGTCGGTTAAAAATAACGATATTTAATAACTATAGGCCAGTGACGGTCCTTAACTACTTAAATATTGAAACTATTAACACATAGCTGTTAGCTTTTACATAAGCGTTATCTATTCACATAAGTATTCCATGTTGTGTAGGTATGAAAACCTGATAGTATATTTGCTCATCACTTAATTACATAAAGAACTGAGCGAAGAGGCAGAAACTAAATAATATAAGTATGTTCATATTACAAACTTGTTATTCTAGATTCCTGATAACACACTATGGGTCTTTTTTTACGCGGAAATTAGCTCTCTGACGATTTATTTAAAGATCAACCTACAATGTTTCCACTGCTGGGATACAGGCCCGCACTATGTGAGAAGGCGTGGGCTGTAATCTACCACGCGGGCCCAGTGCGGATTGGTAGATGTCACATGTCTTCGCATTTTTGGTTCTAGTGTCATGCTTGGTTGCCATGTTATACACAACTATTGGAGTGGGGATCATATATTATTATGTGCTTTTATAATTTCTAACGTAATGATATTATTTTGGACGTCCACGACCATAAAATGTACACACATCGTCACATCAGTCTACACATTTCCAGTTTGAGCTGACCTCGCATTGTAGGTATAAGTTTTTCTCACAATCAGAAGTCAGCTTATACTGGTTATGTACCTATAGCTTGATGTGTAGCTGTGCGTACGTACACGTATTACCGTGCACGTTATAAAGTTATCGTGGACGGAAAACTTTAAAAAGCTTCTCCATAATGTCTCCATATATTTGACTTCCCTGTGTTATCGTGATGCCGTGACGTTGGAGGATAACAGTGCATATTGGATCGAGTAAGCGGATCCTTTAGGTAATTATACTTGAATAAAATTATTATTTAGGTCGTTGTATAAGCGAAAAAATAAAATAATCACTACGTGGAGCCCTGACACAGCTAGAAGACGTCGCGGCAGACCTCGTAGAAAATGGCGGGACGAGTTGGAGAAAACAAACGACCAGTGGTCCAATTTGGCCCTGGATCGAAAGAGCTGGAGTCATGGGGAGAGGCCTTTGCCCAGCAGTGGGATGACGCAGGCTAACAGTAACAGTCGTATTAGTAAATCTATTATCACCTACTGATAACTTAAATGACTGCGAATAAAAAAAATATCTACATAATTTTTATTAAATATTTTTACGCAGCACGAGCGGGACAATGGAACGCTTGAAAAATTAGTATTAATTGTGTAATCAGTTAATTACATTGGAATGTATAATTACAGAATACATTATACATACATTATAAATATGAAGGGTAACGCGGAACAAAACAATGTATTGTTTACAACCTGTAGTTAAAATTTGTACAGCTAGTTTTTTTTTTATTGCTAAATGGGCCTTCTCTTGACCTCGATCACGCCTGATGGAAAGCGATGGATGATGTCTATGGTGGAACGAGCGTGCCCTGAAGACGCCTGTTCACTTTTGCTTTGAAGGCAGAAGGGTTAAATGTGGGAGGGAACACGAGAGAGCTAGGCGGGTAGGGCCTAAGACTGCGGTCGCCGCCACATAGCGGCCGCAATTGACATCACTGAAACATTATTTATGAATGTAAGTTGGTGCGTTATCCTAGAGAGCGTTTTTTGACACCGTAAAGTCAAACTCCGGTGCCATCATTTTCATGACGGTTGATATATGACGGTTGATATGTGGCGGCCACCGCTCTTCCAAGAAACCGTAGCCTTAGAAAAATAAACTTGTACTGTTAATGATAAGTAGGTACCTGTTAACCTAAATCCATTAATTGCATCGCAGCTTGAGTTAAAATAAACGCAGAACCCGGTTTTTATTGGTCGTCACGGAAACAATTAATAATATTCCAGACTTCCATATTTTGATAGTGCTATTTTGACGGACTGAGCTGATTGTAATGAATAAATTATAGTTTTAAAGCCACCAGGCACCGCATCGGGCCCGCGTGGTGGATTATGGCCCATTCCCACTCACAGAGAGGAGGCCTGTGTCCCAGCAGTGAGAACAGTATAAGTAGGCTGATTATGCTTTTAAAGGAATTGCAAGAGTAGTTGGCGTATACTAAAATGGTAACGAATGTACAATAAGTGATGATAGCATAATTTTTAATCATAAGTAATGTTTGGCCTAGAAAAATTTAAGGGAAAACCGGTCAAGTGCGAGTCGGACTCGCGAACAAAGGGTTCCGTACCAATAGATAATTGTTATGATTTTATTTTTAATATTTTACATGTTACTTATTATTTCGTTATTTTTGTACGAAGTTTTCTAAGTAAGCGCATTTTACAAGTTAGGCCTCTATAACTCCTGAACTAATAAAGTTATCCAAGCCGTTATAGTTTTCCTACAAAGTTCATCACATGGACTACCATCATGAATTTTTTTCAGATTTTTCGAGTCAGGCTAGATAGATATTTCGATATAGATATACTCTCTATCCCTCTATATAGATATTTCGATATTTAGCTTTTTATAGGGGTTGGTGCGCTATTTCTAACAAAAAAAAAAAATGCGTATTTAAGTTCAATATCTCGCAAACGGATACCTAAATCAAAAAATCGTCTTAGCAACCTCTCAATGTTTTTAAAAGACCTATCTAATAACACCCCACACTATGGGGTAGACGCGTAAAAAAAAATCATCCCCACTTTACGTGTAGGGGAGGTATACCAAAAGTTTCTGTAATTTTATTTTAGCACTTTGTTGACGTGGTAAATACATATATCCATGCAAACTTTCATCTTTTCTAGCACTAACCGTTTGGAAGGTAAGCCGAGGACGGACGGACGGACATGACAAAACTAAATATAAGGGTTCCGAGACGTGAACTACGGAACCCTAAAAAGGTTAAGTAATTATAATTAACGTAGATTATAAGTTAAAAATAATACAAATCCAGTAAAAAAGATAACGAGTTTTTCAAGGTATTCTCAATTAGTTAGGTATCTATTTTAAAAGATCGAAAATATCAACCAGATTTATTATCAAGTTATACATACATACACACATATAAACAATTTAATAAACGTAACATAAACAACATAACATTTCGCCAGTAATCCGCAAAGGGTTAGGCAGGAGTGTGGGCGTAGTCCCATGTGTTAGGGGCGAATCTATTGCTAATGAACATACATAGACATATTGAAGGTTCAGTACTAGACTAGGGTAGGACTACGGGTAGGGGCTCTGAAATAGAAATGTGCAGGATACTTGACTAGACGTGGTGCAGTGGCAGGTGGAGCAGAGCCCTAACGGAATTGTTGACGAGAGATGGTAGAAGAAGCTTTGGTAGACTAAGGGCGGGTTGTATAACGTCCACTTGACGCACGCGTATACGTCAAAAATGAAACTATAGTCAAACCAAAAAAAGCGTTATTTCAAATTATAATTAAAAAAATATTGCCTTGCCGTACGTCAAATAATAACGATTACGAAATCGTTATTATTGGACGTAGGTACTTATGTTACGTTAACCAACCGTTTGACACACCGGGGTTTTTTTTTTTTTTGGAGGTTAGTGGGTGGACTTTCTACACAAAATAGCGGGTAGGACCTGGATGACGCTCGCGCAGACCAGGGAAGCATGACAGAAAAGGCACGCCTATACTCAGCAGTGAGTGGAACAAGGCTGGCTTTTTCCGGAAACTTGCCTGTTACTGGCGGCCAATTTGTCTCCAGCCAAGCCGTCACATCATGGCCAGGCACGCTTTATTTTATTCATTCAAAATCAGTTTCCTATTAGGAAGCAATAACGTTTTTTTTCCTCTTAGAATTTCCTGTATTTATTTTAAATTAATTTGAATCTACAATCCAGCCGAAATTAAAGTATATTTTCAGCACGCCTCGAATTTATTTATTAGTATTTTTTAACCCCCGACGCAAAAACGACGGGGTGTTATAAGTTTGACGTGTCGCTCTCTCTGTGTGTCTCTCTCTCTCTCTCTCTCTCTCTCTCTCTCTCTCTCTCTGTCTGTCTGTCTGTGTGTGTGTGTGTGTATGTGTCTGTGGCATCGTAGCTCCCGAACAGATGAACTGATTTTAATTTTGTTTTTTTTTGTTTGAAAGGTGAATTTGTCGGGAATGTTCTTAGCTATGTTTGATGAAAATCGGTCCAAGATGGCCGCCGCCACAAAATGGCGGATTACATATTTTTTTATTATACAGCACGGCAGGGACATCGACGCACAAGCTGAAACCATGAATACAGTACATAATTCTTGATTTCTAATGAAGAAAAATTACAACGCAGGGGAGTTCTGAATCCATGGTAACAGGTTGCGGGTCGATGTCCCTGACACGACCTGTATACCTACTACCTATCGTACGCAAAATATATAGTTAAATATGTAATAATTAGTCGTGGAGTTGCGGACACCAGCCTGTTATAGAATACGTACTACCTAGAACCTACCTATTGTAAAAAGGGTAGGTAGGTACCATTAGTATAAAAATTTGCCCAATCCCACTTTTGTTAATATTTTAGACAATTAGGTTTCTATTTATAGTTTTTTTGTGTACGCTTTTGTTACCTAGAACATACATGAAACTAGTTATAGAGTGCAAACACACAAGTATTGTCTATGAATTCCTAAATGAGTCAAATTAATATGGTAGTTGGGAGTGCTGCTAAGTCCCTCCTCGCGTGACCATCACCATCGCGCGCTGTCACATCCCTATTGTGTCATTCATCATGGTTTTGTAAGAACTTAATAAATAAAATTGAAGTGTCTGTTTGTAATGGCAAAATAACAGCTTTTCACTAAATGCGTATGAAAGTATACGATATTCATAATTTTTTTTAAAATTTTTGTCAGTCTGATTTTGACGGATATTTAATATGCAAATAGATGATGTTATAAGAAGTAACATAGGCTACTTCTTGTCCCGGTAGCACGTTCCTTTCCGAAATCCTGCGGGCGAAGCCGCGGGCAGCAGTAAGTCTTATAAATAAAGTTACACACTTTTTTCATAAATGCAAGCACCTATTGTCTGTTCCAATACTAACTGACGAAAGTATAAACAAACCCTGTTCAGGTTAAAATCTTACACAATCACACTCTAAAGGGAATTCGCAACACACTCATCTGTATTAAAAAAAAGGATTCAACTTTATATCTGACCAATTTTTCCAACAATTATTGTTTGAATAGCACTGTTAAATTGTCAAATAAAAATCATCATACAGGCAATTTATGATGATTTTTATTTGAGTGACAATTTGAGTTTTGGTTTAAATATTTTGGTTTAAATAATCCGATTAAAGCACTCAACTTGTAAGTATTTAACACTACAAATCGTCAGCCACTGGTACATTTTCTGATCCATTTGTTTACATTTTCATAAGATAATTTTGTAACCAACCATGTATAAGAATTGCCCATGCCAAGCAGCCAATCAGCAAAATGGTGGCAGGGCTGACTGTCCAGGGTGTACAGGAGGTACATTTTAATACCTATCCCCCCTCATGTTACTTTAACACTAAGTGTCCATGAAGCAGCAGGGCATGAACAATCACCATATAATATGTAGTTAGAAATAAATAAACTGGAGATAAACTGCACTTACTTCAGGAGAGTCGAACGGGTACTTGTTTGTGAATTTAAACTGCAATACAAATTTTTCGCCTTCATATAGTGTGCCGGGAACGCCTTCCATGTGTACAGTCCACCTGACAAAGATAAACAAAATAGTTTAACACAGTGACAATTATTTACCACTGTGAATGAAATTGGTTGGGAGGATTATTATAAATTGATTTTAGGCTAGTGTATGTAATCTGCATTCGCGACATATTCGCCAAAAATGTAAACAAATATGAGTTTATGGAAAAATAACTTTAATTCCGACACAATAAAGTTCAGTTTACACTACAACTACAAACATTTTTATAAATTTTTCAATTGTGCTAGTCACTCTGAAATCAACGTAATTCCCATTAAGATAAAGTTGATATTTGTTTAACTTGAAATAACGTCAATTTGGAACATAAATAAATTTTTATAGATCCTATATCCTAGAAATCTAATAATATCCAAGAATCAATTAATAAACAGTCTTTGTTATAGTCATTCCCATATTACACAAGTTTTCTTGTCTTACCTATGAAAAATAGTGGTTGCACAATATTATGCAAATATATTATTATTATTTGGTTAGACACACTAGCAGCTAATTGTGTGTGAATCAAAAAGCTTGAAGATCTATCCAGTTGATCTTTAGTGTGGGAGGCGTCACAACATATTTCGGGAGCGTATTCCATGCTGTTACAACACGGCTAGACAAGAATTGCTTCTATATACATTCATTATGTATACTGATGACATCGTGGAAGTGGCAAAGTTTTGGGCCAATAACATTTAGAATTCAGTCGTGCCAGCGACACGAAGAAGATTATGTATATGTCCCATGTACTAGGGGGTGAAATATGACTGTACTGTACTTATAGTACAGGAACACAAACACAAAGGCATACCTACACCTGTCTAACCCTTTGGGGAAAAACAGGGGTTACATTATACAGTAATCTAGCTTTGTCAAGGAGGATAGATGAGAGCAGTTGCAAAATTAATGTGTCCATAATCTTCAGAAAAGAGGCCTGAGCTGTGACATTTCACAATATGGACTGTTAACATTGAAAAGGGTTTAATTTGCTTATCACTATTGACCAGTCAGAAGTCAAAGCCATAATCTGCACCAAATAAAGAGATACTTTATATTAATAAAACCGCTGTGATATGATGCAACTTAGTAATGGCCCATGAACAGCAGTGGATGAGATAAGAAAACAGTGTTAAAGAGTAGCTGTACTGAATAAATGGGAACTGTGGCTCTTTATTGTTCTGCCCAACCTGTCAATGTCACGTCCCAGAACTTAGTTATTATACCCTGTCCATTAGGTTAACCGTTTTTTGACAGCTGACTTAGAACGTAACTATTCCAGATTACATAAAAGTTAACTTTAAAATGCATAATATAATGAATATATAAACTGCCTTATCTCATTGAATTATCTTATTTATGGCTTCTTACAGACATTATAATACCACATGTGTATCAATCAATATATTGTGTGTTGTTGCAATCACTACTTCCATCTGTCAAAAAACGGTTTACCTAATGGACGAATGGAGGGTATAGTGTAACCTTCTATAAAATATTGTTCAAAGTTTCAAATCAAACCATTTATTTGTATACATGAGCAAAATGGTACTTAATGTTTTGTATATTTTTGTATTAGAACTTTGCACCCAAGATTTGACTGGTGATGATGACAACAACACAATGACATAAACATTGCAAACTAGCACAAGTGAAGAACCAAGTTTTTGTACCAAATTAGTTGCATCATACAAATTATGTAGGTACCTACAGTAATCCTCCAACTCTCAAAAGTATAATTACTTGTATTTATTATACGTTTTTCCATGTATTTTTATTCTGGTAGAAGAATATTAATAGTTTTTGTTAATAAAAAGACTAGGAAGAACCAATTACTGTGCATCTTTTTTTTACTTTTTTCTAAAATTATATTATATATGAAACTTCTGAATAAACATTGATTGAATAAATAATAGGTAGTTCATTTTTATCAATGTTTACATCACTGCATTATGTGGCTTTGGTATCATCAACATAACTCTATACCCAGTAAAGACAAAGGCTACTTCAAAACACCTAAATTGACCATGCTATAATTACAAAAACATTATTTTTATAGAACATGATGCAAATAAATCGATCGGTGTTTACATACCTATTATTTCACACACGAAATGGTTCTTCAGAAAAATTTTTTTTTTTGTTTGTAGTCGAACTTTGCAGTTGTTTACTTACAGTGTTAGATTTTGGCTGGCCTGATCTCCGTCTACGGTGACTCCTGGTGGCGGTTCCTTCATCAGGGACATGAGTTCTTTCTGTAATCTCCGCTAAAACAGACATCGTGCCATATTTTACCCAAAAAATCGATAAATTATTTGTTTTTTTAACACAACTTCTGCTTCCGGGCACAAGGAAAACTTATTTTTCTATAACTTTCAAAAGTACAGTTTATTTTTCTTCAACATAATAAAATTCTGACAAAAAATCTAATAGCAAAACTGTCACAATACGGTACCCATTAGAATTACGATTTCAAAGGTATTTATTTAACTGATTTGATATTGTTATAGGAAAGACATCATACACGTAAAGTATTAACGATTAATGTGTTTTGTAAAGCGTAATATTTTAATTATTTTTTACTTACCTCAGACGGGGACATAGCCGCCATTGTAATCCAATTAGACGTTTGATGTTACTAGTATAAAAATATTATTCTCCTGTTCAGTTCATAGTTTTCGTACAGGAGATCGAATCTACTACTTTCCATTTTTAATTCACTTTGAATGCCTATTCTTATTAAATAGTGTAACGTACATTTTCTTTTTTTATTGAAAAGAAGAGGAATTCTATATTGAATATACTGCCGTCTAGAAATAATTTACATCTTTGCTTTTATTGCAATACAGTAGAATAAACATCAACATTTTAGTTCGGATACGCGCTCAAGAGTAACCAGTGCCAGAAAAATCGACTATTATTCAACAAAGTTCAATCAAGTTTTTACTTGGCGCCTTTTTGTTTGTTTGGTGCCGATTCTTAGGGTAATTTAGGAGCCTTGTTTTTTTCTTTCACGTTTTCTGTTTCCTATTCAAATAAGGACATACCTCGACAGCCTTACGTCTCCATCATCAGACCCTCGATGGCAGTCATATCTCGGCTAGGTTTATAGTTCTCATCAAGATTAATCAAATAAGTCCAAACAAGATGACAAGTTTCAACAGATTCGGTTCACAAGAGAAAATTCAGTTGGTGAAAAATCCATCAAACCCTATTTTTCTGTCCTTTTAGGGGCAGTAGTGGATTAGGCCTGACGGGGGCTCGGGCTGGCAAACCTAAATGAGCTCTCGCCCCCTCCAGGTATACAAAAAAGTTTGAGAGTTAGATTTAAAAGCGAGGTTGAAATTTTTAAAGATAAAGTTTGTTTTTACAATTCATACGTAAATAAGAGTTACTTAGTCGACTTGTACTGAAAAGTCTGATAAAAAGAGAATGTGAGTGCCCTTCAGGACAGGGACGTGGGGCGGACCACCATTGCCCCTTTTAAATGGGACCAACTTCAAATTATACCAAATCCAATAAAAAAAAATCTTCAAAATCAATCTATTCTGTAAAAAGCCCTCCACTTTTTAGTCGTATAAAAAAATAGTGATCACCTCTAATTAACTCTTTGGTCCGTCTTCCGATAAACGTCAAATGCATTTTGTTATCTGTGCTGCTAGGGCTAGTTTGTTGTTGTGAAATGGAAATAAAATTGAATTTTAATTTAATTTTGCTATCGATAAACAAAATTTGTTTCTCTCTATTTTCTTCGGTGATTGAATCAATATATTGCAACTGTCATAATCTCGAAATGTGATTGTATTTACTTTTGTATTGTTATTTAACTTTTTGGCGAAATTTTGGTTGAATTTCGGCGGTCGCTATGGTTTCTCACGGTAAAAAATCTTCAGCAGAGTGGATTATTGACCAGCTTAATGTGGAGAATGCCAAATTATTAGCGTTTGTGTTGGTCATAGGGTTTATTGGCTACCATGGAGTCTTACATCTCAGATATGGTAAATATTAACCCTAAACCCACTAATTTTTACAATATTGTTGCAGTTTGTGTTATTCCATGCACACAGGCAGTACCTAGGACTCAAATTAAAGTAAGAGAATACATAGGTTTCATCTGTTATGGTGTTAGAAAAGATAGAAGGCACCAACAATTTATATTTAAATTTTATTTAAATTCCTTGCACCAAGCTCACGTTCAAGACTTTGACTCTTTTCTCCCCAGGGTCGGACTCTTGCACATGGCTCCTCACATCTGGTCGTTATAAAGGTGACCACGAGTGGCAACCATATGGTTGTATGTTACACAGATATTCTAAAACGTAAGTTCATTAGCTGATGATTTTTAAACAATAGTTTTAATGTTATAAATTGCTTGCAATAACATACCATGATAAATGATAAACAACATGAAAGAACAAAATATCACGGTCAAGGGCAGGCCTATTCAGCAATAAAAACATACAAAATAGGAATAGAATAGAATGCGAATAAACCAATGATACCCACAATTAAATTACTACAATTTTGTTACTTGAAACTAAAGTGCTCTAACAAAAATATAACATAACATCACACATTGTTTCCCTGATGGGTTGGGCAGAAGTTGCCCTCCATTAATTCCTTAAGGGCACAGCCTCTTATCAGATCCAGTGAGAGTAGTGGTGGCCCAGTGGTTACAGCCCCAACTTACGAGTTGTATGTCTTAGGTTCGAACCCAGGCAGGCACTTAACTTTGTGTAATTTATTTCAAACATTTTCAACAGTCCTAGAACCAAAAATTTTAAGACGTGACATCTACCAACCCACACTCGGCCCGTCTGGTGGATTACAGCCCATTTCCTCTCACAGAAAGGAGGCCAGTGTCCCAACAGTGGGAACGTTATAGGTTTATAATGCTACAGCCTCTTACAATGTTAAAATTATTATTCATGTTAGGATTACTGCTAGACAATAGACACAATATTTAAAATTTCGTATTCCCAATCTGTGTCAAATAAACAAACCATCAAATTTACAATTTATTTGGGTAGTGTTGTGATAACCTAATCTTTCCTACAGGCCTTTCCTTTACACACCTGTAAAGGAAAGGCCTGTAGGAAAGATTATGTAGGAAATATATATATTTGGTGAATCAATCCTTTGTCTAGCATTTGCCCCACTTTTTTAATTATAAAGGGTGGCAGGGACATTGACGTGCAAATAGTGACCATGAATACAGCACATGATTCTAGACTGGACCTACTAAGGACTAAGATAGATAGGGGATTGGGTTATTAATCATAGATAGGGGTGGCAATATGGGACAGTTTTGACATTTGATCATAAAAATATTACATAACTCACACACATGGCTCACTTGGCAAACATTAAAAAAAAGTAAAAATTTACTGGTTTTTTGCTTTTAGATATTTCAACTAATACTTGAAAACTAATAGAACCAGCATCCTATTTGCGTAACACACTTTCAATCACAATCCGAATCATTTTGAAGGATTTTGCTAATTCATTGTTTCATATGTTCGAAAAATTTGTCTGCTTAGTAACGTAAATAATTTAATGAATTTTGTTGAACTGTCAAAATGAGAGCAATTGCTGCTGTTAGTGTGTTACGCAATTACCCCGTGGGTTCTAAATAATTGTCTCATAAGGATTTAGGTCACAATTAGGTAATGAGGCAGGTGACCAAATGCATGCAGCTAATGTAGGTACACTTGTAGTAATGTTACTGCAGTAGTCTTAATTCTAAATTATATTTAATTAGTGGCCTGGGGTCAATTACTCGCTTACCATCAGCCAAGATTGAGGTCAAAAGGAAGCCCATCTCGCAAAAAAAACATTATATAGGATGTCTCAGAAGTCAATGTCATGCCGGAAGCACGACTTGGCCTATCGCCCGTTTCCGTCTTGATGTTGATGTCTGGGACAGTCTGTATATAAAAATCAATGTTTGTTTGTTCGTATTTTATGAGCCGCCATACCGTTAATCCAATTGCCATAAAACCTTCCAACTTATTGTTTGCATTTGCGCGAAGGTTTTATGCATAGTAGTCTTTCAAACTCAAACAATATTTCCACAATTATTTCTTTTGCGGCAGCAACCGGGTACCAATTAGAAATAAATAAAAATATAATAAGATTATCAGGAAGTAGGATTAGTCCTATTTAATAAATTATCGAGTTGTCCGTTCATGGTACAGTCAGCCCCAAAAAGATGTATACACGGAGAAGGAACCATTTTATTGTCTACAACCATTGTTCCATAACATTATATCCACCGTACAGGTACAAAACTTAGCATACAATTTATTTGACCAAAACAAAGTAAACATTTTGTCCCAAAACATATGTATATCCCATTACCAAACCTATGTAATCCGACAAACGCCATCTGCCGCATTCAGCGTCTTGCTGTGCGTTGCGTCGAGATGGTGACCGGAACGACTTCAATTGCAGCTTAAAAAATACTTTTGTGCCCTGACTCCAGACGTCAACGATAGCGTTTAATATAAGGCCGGAGCCTAACAGTTATCAAGCTGGTAGCAACATCAGAGTTGATGGCTTGACGATGATAAAAGAGTCAGTGAAATCAAACCAGCACAATCCTGCAACAAGTAATACATTTTTTACAAAATATTTCGTATCTTGCAGAGACGCGAGACGATGTCTTCGGTACCTTGCCTTCTGGGGCAAATACAACAGCTTCGCCTTCATAGGCGACTCCAGGCTCGAACAGCTATATGAATACTTCATAGGTAAGTGTAAAATGTACCTAAGTCCAGAATCCCCAATATGCGATGAGTATGAGTTCAATGCTTACGACATCTCTTCAAGAGGCCTTTACTCTGCAATGAACAATGGTAATAGTACCTGTGGCATCCTGGGTTCGATCCTCGGGTCGGTTAAAGTGATACTTTTTTTCTGTCAGGTGATTCTCAATGCAGTGTGTGTCATTTACACGGATTTTAATCATAGTTGCGACAGCCCAAAAGAGAGTCGTACTTGTGAATGACTAAAAGATTTAGATAATGTGAATCATTGATTCATCGAATGTGAACGCATGCACCTGAATAGATATAATGTGGTATGAGTCGCTATATCGACGTGCTAACGAGTATGCAAAATTTAGCTTACACCTATTAAGGAATTTTTTAATCAGTGTGCAAATTGTAACTATTAATTCGGCATATGATTCTAGACTTCTAGCGTACAAATTTATCGTCGTAGTTTTTTCATACATTTTGACCGCGTGGGTGTTGCATTTTTCACAGCAGGTCGGTTATCAAAAAATAAAGAACAGATTATTTTTTAATAACCGCTACAATATTTTTGGTGTGTTTCATGTTATTTTCCTTTCTGCATATAAACGATAAAGGACTCATCTCATTGAAAAAATATGCTCAAAATACCGGCGTAAATATGGGTGCACTCATCGAGTTAGCTTATTAAAAGCTCAGCTTTCTAGAGATCCTTTTTGTCACTCATGCCTGTGTAGCTATCTCTTTCTAAAACTTGATCTAAACTGATATTATAAAAACGGGTGAAACTGCGGGGCGCAACTGGTGTGTCATATTAACGCCCGGGTACTGTTTCTCCTTAGAGCATTACCACACTGACGATTTCTCAGCGTGTTTCCAGCAAAGCAATTTGTGAACGTGCTCTTGTCGGGTGCGAAGCAAGCAAGCTACTACTTCGCCTCGTTTTCTTCGCGTTTTCACAATATTGTACACTCACTTGTCTGGTTCTCTCTGCACTCACGTCAATCGCTCTCGTTGCGCAAACGCGGCGTGCACACCTAGCGAGCGCATTAAATACAATCGCCTCGCTGAAAACACGCTCGTAAATCGGCAGGTTAATAACCCCTCGTCTGTTAGGCAAGCTTATTAAGTTCGGTAACAAAAGAAAAGTAATTGTGTCTCATTAGTGACAGTTGAGCTCATAAGGCCCTGACTACATAGCTACAAGTCACCGTTCTCTTCCCAGGTGTGGTCCGAACCCGACTCGACATGGACACGTCCTATTCCACAGTGGACCATCACATGCCAAACTACACGTATGTGGACAGTAAGCTACGGCTGTCCGTCACGTTTATATACAGCGACGATGTGTCCAAGACTATGGTGGACCAGTTTAGGACGTGGTGAGTGATAAACTAATAAGATCTTTTTTTTATAAAGCATTTGTTCAAATAATGTTGAGAAGCAGACCTTTTCTGAAAACGCCTATTATTCACTCTCTATTATTTATTTACGAAAATTGTGTTCAATACTTTGTCCCAAAAGTACCATAATAGTAATAAGTATCGGCATTATAATCTTTATCTCCCTAAACTTAAAATTCAATTTCCAACAGGCAGCGATCAGACCAGCCGCCCTCAGTAATTGTAGCATCCACCGGTTTACAACTACTAAAAACTCGAAACACAACAGACTTAGTTCTCGAAGAATACAAAAGGAACCTAACGCACTTGGTACAAGCTATAGATTCGCTTGCCGCCAGGAACACACAAGTGCTGTGGAAGCTTATTGAATCGGTCGATGCTACTAAGTTGAAGAATGAAAATAAAAGGATTAGTAATAGTGATATTGATTCGTATAATAAAGCTGCAATTGAGGTAAGCATCTTTTAATGTATCTTTTCAACATTTTGCGCATTTTAAATGATTGTTGCGCATACAAATCTTATTTAATTTAATCATTGAGACTCGGCTGGCTTGATTACTTAATTACCAACTTTTGCACACCGTATGCGATAATATAGCGCATTCTTTATTATCTTCATATACCACTAGCTGCGCCCCGCGGTTTCACCCGCATAAGTTTCGATCCCGTGGAAATATCGGGATAAAAAGTATCCTATATGTTAATCCTGGTTATAAACCATCTATATGCCAAAGGACAATGCTCATGGATGTATGGAATCCCGTACCATGCTGCATCAAAATAAAACTTTGTTTTTTATAGACTACACTTATCATATCAACTCCTACAAAAGTTCTTTTTGTAAATAAAACCCGGGTTTCGGAGATTTTCAAAAAAATCTAAATAACCTGAAAACTAGGTACTTTATTTTTTTTGACATGTCATACACGAACGGCCATTATTGCTCTAAAAAAATGATAATCGTTTAAATAAAATTCTATTCTATTTCATTCTAGTTATTTTTAATTAATGTAGAATCGGCAAAGTATAATTAATTTACGTGTTTTTTAAAAGACGTATCATGCACGACACTCAAAATTCAAGGTTATAATTATTTATATCAGTTGAAACGGAACGTCATGAAAAGGGAATGCAAAAAAATCATTTTTTTTGGTTTAATTTAAATTCCCTGTTCAAAAATCAAATCCCCGACGTGTAATGTAAAAAATTATGAACATAATTACTATAATATTTTGATCTTGATGCATGAGACTTTTTGGTACGACTTTTGGTCATTGTCTTTTCATCCAAATCAGTTCAGTAGTTTTTGCGTGAAAGAGTAACAAACATCCATTCATCCATACAAACTTTCACGTTTATAATATTAGTGTACAGTTATTATTGTACAGTCAGCCACTAAAAGATGTATACACGAACACGGAACCATTTTATTGTCAACTAGCTTTGTTCTATAACATTGTGTCAACCATATAGGTACAAAGCATAGTATACAATTTATTTTGCTAAAAGTAAATGTAATTTTGTCCATGGAAGTATACACGTTAATCAAATGAATAAATGACTTATACAACATACTTAGCCTATAATGTTCCCACTGCTGGGACACACGCCTCTCTTCTCGTTTTTTCTTCTTCTCTCCCTCTCAAATGACTTACGGCTTATAATAATATTGCCTTTAAGACAGAAATGGCATAATTATTCCGTAAATTTTGCAGAATTTTTATATATTGAAATAATTTCCCGTCAATATACCCTAGCGTACTCTAGCGTCATACCGTGCACCCCAATCGTGCAACACACTTTCAATCAGTTTCCGTAGAATTTCGAAAAAAAATCCTAATATATTGCCTCATATGTTTGAAAAATTCGTCAGCTCGACAACGTAGATAACGCAATGAATGTTGTTAAATTGTCACAATGAAAGGCATTGCGATTGTAATTGTGTTTTCGATTAGCCTACTGTTTTAGATCGTCAAACGTTAATGTTGTCTTTTGATTTATATGTCTCACCATCTGTCCTGATAGAAGAGACTTATACAATTAGTAGGTTAACTAACTATTTCACCAACGCATACTCACTCATACCTTCTGGACTTCGCACATACAATTATACCAAACATACACACACACACCCCCTCACACCCTAACACACCTTGTATACACATGCACAAACACACATTCTACTTTTTATATTTTTGTTTGTATAATATAAGTTAATTTTTATTTTTGACCAGGCTATTAAAAATTCAATTGTTTAAAGAACCACCCTAGTTGTTCCGGAGGAAGGTGATGGCATTCGTGATAAAAATCCTAGTACGAGTGCCAAAGCACTCCTTTGACCCCTAAGTGCGCATTACATAAGACCAAATTTGTTTTTAAGGATATTTACTGTACCCATTTTTCTAGTAATAAAGATTTTATTTTAATTTATTTATTCCATCGTTTACAGATCTTAACTCACAGTGCAGCTAAGATCTGGAACTCAGCCCGCTTAGTTGCCGAGGACGGCGACGTGTCGCTGACCCCGACCGCGTTGCGCCACGCCGCGCAACTGTTGCTCAACATGTTCTGCAACGACCACATGAACTTCAACGATGGCTCGTGTTGCGCGCAACCTGAACCTTACACACAACTGCAGATACTGACATTTGCTCTGTTTTTGCTATGGTGAGAATTTTTTCTCAGTTTTTTATTTTACTTGGACAGTCGACCTCGCTATTACGTTACCACCCTAAGGTTGCATGTCAGTTAAAATAATAACCATCCACCAGCCAGCCTCCATCACCACCAGCCTATTAATGTCCCACTGCGGAGCGAAGGCTTCTTCTTATAGCAGTTCTTCTATAAATAAATAAATATACTGACAAGGCACGAACATTAATCACCACGCTTTTGTTCTTTTTGCTCGACTCCCAAGGCTCATTGCGTCATGTTAAATATCCCATGGCCTTCCTCAAGAATTGGGCTATAAAATGCAAGAATATTTTTACAAATCCGAATGTTAGTTCCAGTGATTACCTCAGAAATACAAACAAACAAATATTACCTCTTTATAATATTAGTATATACAGTGTGGCGATTAGGTTATCACATTAATTGGGACCACGTACTCTATATTAGGTATTTTATTATATACAATTAAAATAATTGAATAATAAACAATATTATAGCCGCGGGACCCTTTTTTCCGTTTTAATATTTCACAACATCATGTATTGCATAAACATAAGCAGCTGACCAATAAAAGTGGGTCAAAGACCCGTGGCCGGTGAACATAGTTCAAAACTTCAAACGTTGCCATTCCGAATTACCTACAAGCACTAAACGACTATTGTACCAACTAAATATTATTACAAGAAATGTAAACAATTCAACAATTCAAGCGAAAAAGGTCTTACAGCCTTCTTACGGTTAATAGTTGAAGGCGTGTTTTGTGCGCAAAATTTAAAGATGAAATGGGACCGCATGAGAGGTATGAAAAAAAAACTTTGAAAACAAGCTTTTATTACTTATTAATAAAAAGGACTAAAAAGTTAAAAATAATTTAAACCTGATAAGAAATAAATAAAAGCGTGTTACATTGTGTTCTAAATGTTCTTTAATGTTCCATCAAAATGTAACACGCTTTTATTTATTTCTTATCAGGTTTAAATTATTTTTAACTTTTTAGTCCTTCGCATTAATAAGTAATAAAAGCTTGTTTTTAATTTTTTTTTTTCTTTTAATTTATTTTTAAAAACTTTTTAGTATTTTTGATGAGAGATTGACTACGGGGTAATACGTAGCGCGGAGCAGTGTTTTTCCGTTATATGCGTGTACTGCACCTAAGCTACCTGCTCATCTTTAGTCCCTGGTTACCATATAGTACCAAAGTACTCGTCAAGACGAATTATACGACCCAAACTCGATGTGGTTGTGTCGTTTAATTACCGAGTTCCTATGGCCATCTTCCAGCTCCATCATCAGACCCTGGTTACCACCTAGCACCAAAGTTTTCGTCAAGATGGATCAAACGAGTCTAAACTCGATGGGGTTACCGAGTTCCTATGGCCACCTTTTTTTTTTTTTTTTTTTTTTGTGGATGGGAAATCATCAAATGACTCCTCCCGCTCTGGGTGGAGCAGAAGGGAGTGTCAGACTCTTACTGACTAAAACCCACCCGTGTTCCTTCCTTAGCCCTTTATGTACCAGGGCAGCGGTAACCCTTTCGGACGATCCCGCTACCCCGGCAGGCTTCGGCCCTGTCGGGCCCCGTCAACTACGCTGACATCTCTTTGAGGCGCGCGTGGAACACATACGCGCCGTCCGGCACGGGCCTGGTCCTGATCGGACGGAGAGCTACCCATTGCTCTCCGCCCGCAGGCCCGCGCCTACGGTGGCCGGGAGTCGTCACGCGGCTCCCGACGCCCGGAGCGTCTCCCTGGCCACCTTCCGGTTCCATCATCAGATCAGCTCCATGTCATAATAATTTTGCATTGTCATCCGATTTACACATGCATGCAAAATTTCAGCTCAATCGGTTGAAGATATCTGCTTCAAAATTGAGTTGCAGGAGTCATACAACAACATACAGACATAAGTCAAAGTCAAATCATTTATTTCAAATAGGCACATAAAAGGCACTTTTGAACGTCAAAAATAAAATAAAAATAAAATTGATTCTAGTCGCCTCTTGCAAAAGGTAGTTTTCGTATGGGGAAGAATGGGCAAGAAACTCCACCGTTACTCTTTTAAAATGTTTTACAATATTTTGCATACATTATTTATATAATTATATGTGAAGACGATGCACCTAAAAATAAAATTACTATACCACAATAGGTAAAATAATTAAAATGAATAAATGAAACCATGACATATAAATTAACTATGTGATACATACATGGTGCTCACATATTCACAAACATTCCAAAAGTAGATGATTTTCATAAATAAATTAGGAGTAATAAGTCCGGGTGTGACTTTAAGTAATTACAGAATGTAAATCAATGTCAAAGAAAAAAAAAAAAAGAATAAATTATACAATTACATTAGCAACCAGTTTGATTTTGTGTAGACTCTAGAGATTGTCCTATGGAGCAGGACCAGCATGTTTCCAAGCATTCTTATCTTGGATATAATCTTCTAATTTGTAATATCCTTGCTTACAAAGTGTAATTTTAATATAAGTTTTAAATTTTCTTTCATTTAATTGCAATATTTCACAAGGTATTTTGTTGTAACATTTAACACAGTACCCCTGTAAAAGATGTATGTACTTTAGATAATCTGAAAGAAGGTTGATCTAATTTATCTTTATTTCTAGTATTAAAATTATGTCTATCACTTATTTTATTAAAAAGATGTTGATTTTTTCTTACATACATAATATTTTCATAAATGAATGGGCAAGGTACCGTCATAATATTAACCCTTTTAAATAGTTCCCTAAGAGATTCGCGGCGACGTCGATTGTAAATGGCTCTGACAGCTCTCTTTTGCAAAATAAAAATGGATTCAATGTCAGCAGCCCGACCCCACAGTAAAATGCCATATGTCATAATACTGTGGAAGTAACTAAAATAGACCAAACGCGCGGTTTCTTCATCTGTTAATTGTCTTATCTTTCTAACAGCATATGCGGCCGAGCTTAGCCGCCCCGCAATAGATGTTATATGAGGTCCCCATTGTAATTTCTCGTCTAGCGTGATTCCTAGGAAAACTGTCTGATTAACAAATTCTAATTTTTGGCCATTCAATATGATGTCACATTCGCTACTTCTAACATTAGGTAATTTAAATCTAATGCATTTTGTTTTTTTTTCATTAAGTACTAAATTATTTACCGTAAACCAATCTTGGACCTGAAGAATAGTTATACATACATACATCGCAAGTTAAATAAAAGCTTGTAAAAAATATGCAAAAATATTCTTATGGTTGACGACTTAAGGTATAAATCCCTATGCGCGAAATGCTACGGGGTGCTTGTAGGCATGATTCTAATTTCTTTGGCGCGTGGGACGGATGAGTCACTTAGCACAAAGTCCGCCGCCAAAATCCTTGAGGGATAGTTGACGAGTTTACTATCCGCGCGTGCGCCCTTCGTAGGTATTGTTATTGTTTTTATTTTGTGGACATTGTTTTGTGTTAACTTTATTTTTGTAATAGGAATAGAATATATATTATGTTAATAATACGAATAATATTAATTAATGTACATTAGTGAAGGTGGCGTGTGTGACAGTTCAGGCGAAATCAGACGCTTACATTATAATTATTGTTATTTTCATTGTGTTATTGTTTCCAAGATGCCCCGAATCAATTTCACATCGTCGGAGTACACCGATATGATTTTGATTTATGGAGTATGTCACCAAAGCGCAGCGCTGGCGTTACGAACATACCGAGGAACATTTAAGTGGAGATTTTCAAGTTAATTTTTAATTATTTCATTAAACAATATCATAAGTATGTTGTTAAAATGTTGATTTACTGTCGCACCACGCGCGCGTGCCTATGCCACAAGTAGATCATAGGTAGTCGTCCCTCGCGTAGGTACGGCGCGGCGCGTGCTCCGCCGCCGGGCGCCGCGGCGTTGCCGCTTATACAGGTCAGTAAACTAATATTATAAAGGATGATTTATTTTTTATCAATTATAACGCCATTTATTTTGTTTGAAAAATACATTTCCTTATTTTAGTAAAATTATTTATTTTATTATTTTAACGGACTGATGAACAGCTTGTAATGCCTGCTGTACAATTTAATGTGATAACCTAATCGCCACGCTGTATAGAGCGCCTGCAGTACACGAACTAATAACGAATTACGCAATGACACTAAGTCGTAAATAGCTTTAATTAGGGTTCCGTTTTCCTCCTAGATACGAAACCCTATAAAACGGTAAAAGTGGTGCGGTGTAGCAACGATATCACGAAACGTTTAAGGTGTGGTGAAATATGTTTTAAATCCGTTTACCGCATTCTCTTTTAGCTTGTCTAAATCATCGAAATTTCACAACTCAAACTGTGACTATCCGTGCATGTAACATCGATTTAGGTGTAATGTAATGCTCGGTTTTCCGCACTCACTGCTGCAATATTACGAATTATATCATTATAGGTATGCACTGTAATGTTCGCCTGGACGAATTCACTGATTATATACTCGATGTCGTGTCGTGTATAGATGTTTTGGGACAAAAGGTGGTGAAGGGCGGGCGTTTTGGGGGAATTTGAATAAATTACTTTAGATTTTAATAGAACTTTTACTTTGTTTTGGTAAAATAAATTGTATACTATGTTTTGTGCCTCTGCGGTGGATACAATGTTATGGAACAATGGCCGTAGATAATAAAATGTTTCCTTTTCCGTGTGTAAATCTCTTTCAGGTTGACGCTACTTTGATTATAATTGAACGGTGTGGTGTCCTATAATTAGAAGCGCACACTACCTCTTATAAATTTGTATGTACTGGTGTAGCCACTATTGAAAATCCAATAAATAAATAGAATAAAAAATGATCTGTAGCGCAGTGGCGTGGCTGGCCCGCGGCGCGTGGGCGTGGGCCGCGGCGACGCGCACGCGGCTGCGCGGCTACGTCCCCGCGGCCGCGCGCGCCGCCGCCGCGCCGGCCTCCGCCCTCGCGGCGCTCGCGAGGCTGGGCCTCATCATGGCGTACTTCTACCTATGTGATAGGACTAACTTCTTTATGAAGGAGAATAAGTACTATTCGGAGTGGAGTTTCTGGCTCCCTGTCGGTTACGTGTTCGCGCTCGGGTTGTTTTTCACGGATGAGTCGAGGTCTAATACGTGAGTTGTTTTTTTTTATTTTATAAATATGTTTACTAATACAATGAAGTTATTTCCGAGCTGTTTTGAATTAGTGTGAACTAAGATTTAATACTTCGAATTTTACATGTAAGGTCAATCGCACTTCAATAGGAACCGTAGTAACACTTGAACTACGAAAATCACTCTTATTACATAAATTATACCGTTGTACGAAGACAAGTACAATTACGGTTAAATATTAAACTATAGATTATTAAAAACACTCGTGATTTATTCTCAAAAAAGTGACCAGCACTCCCCTTAAAAAAAAACTACAACAAAACCCGACTGCGTAAAAAGTAAACTTTAAAAAGGATGGAAACACGATGACGTACTTCTGTCTCCAATCCCACATCTTGTAAGTACCACTCTAAGCCGTACAATCTCATGCAGTCGGACGCATCTTCAGCTAATAAATACATTACCCTCATTTGCGTGGCGCAGTTGGGTAAAAAGCAACTGACTTATAGAAGTACAAAAGTCCGAATTACTTAACATCCCAAATTGTTATTAAAATAATTGTTTTCTATAACAAAAATGTTCTTTTCAACTTCCAGAGTACTCCACCGAGAACAAACAGACGAATGGAAAGGCTGGATGCAGCTGGTCATCTTAGTCTACCAGGTCACCGGAGCCAGCAAGATCCTACCCATCTACATGCTGGTCCGAGCCCTGGTCTCTGCATACTTGTTCCTCACAGGATACGGCCACTTCTACTATACCTGGAAGACAGGAGATACAGGCCTCGTCAGATATTTCAGGGTCATATTTAGGCTGAACTTTCTGACTGTGGTTCTGTGCCTGACTATGAATAGGCCGTATCAGTTCTATAGTTTCATTCCGCTGGTCTCGTTTTGGTATACTTTGGTGAGTATTTTTTAGTTTCAGTTGTTAATTTTGCAGAATAGTTTGCCCCATATTTTAAACTAGCTTCCGTCTGCGACTTCATCCGCGTGAAATTTCTTGTTCCCCCCTGCCCACCCCGTCGCCTGTAGTATCAGAGATTAGCACGATCAAACAAACAAACTCTTTAGCTTTATTATTAATATAGAATTAGATTATTAGTGTGTTGACCACGTTTTATAAAAAAAAAACAACGGGTTGCACTCCGGGAGTGCCGGCAGAAGTGAAAACTTGAATATTAACGTTGTGCATTTTTGATATTTTGGAATGGCTAGGGAAAAATTTTGCACGAATTGCTTTAATTATCAGTATAAAAGTACTATCATTTATGTGGTAAAATACAATATTCATTTCTACTCTCCCTCCGTCTTACGAATTTTCGATCAGGTCACGAGTCCTGACGTGAGTTTAACAGTTTTTACCCATTACAACAAAATGCACAATGCCGCTAAAGAAGTTTTCACTTCAAAAAACCAATAATAAGTAATTAGGCCGGGATGCCGTATTAGAGCTTCGAAAAATAAAGATCTCACTATCGGGAACAAGAAGAGAAATTGGGTTTCTTTGATTCATATTTTCTAACGCTCAATACTTATTTATTTTTAGATGTTCGCAATATTCGCTCTGCCGCCGCACATAGCGACTTCATCGAGCCACACGGTGGAGTCAAAGCCGTACCAGTACCTCTACATAGCTGTCAAGGTGAGTCGCGCCTGTCCACGTCAGGGTAGTTACATGCCGAAGCTGTCTCACTGCGATACCTCGAGGTCGCGGTTTGTCTCGCTACCTCAATGTCACTTCCATGTAAAACAAATGTATGCACACGACAAATGTATAGACACGCACATACATGCCAGGACTTTTACTATTTAAAAAAAAAAAAAAATAACTAAAGTTCTTAGTAATTGATTATAAGGTAGTTTAATAGACAAATAAGCGATTTAACTCTAACTTAATATTTTACGAGATTATGTTATAACTAAGAATAGTGTCAATTTGCACTTTTACAGAGTTTCGTAGCTCTTTCTTGGGTTTGATAATATAATTGATAAAACACTTTATTCATTTTTTACATGTATATCACCATTAACACCGCACTATTATTCATTCATTAAACAGGGTGATTTTATAAAGACCAGCCAAATTTAAGGATGTGGTACAGACCATCAAACTGAACAACTTTCTCCATGGGACCAACATCGTAATCGCGAATAAAAATTCAGCCGTCCCATACATTTAGGTCGAGTAGGTATTGAAGTTTTCTATGGGACAGTTGATAAAATTTTCGCGATTACGCTATTTGTCCCATGGAGAAAGTTGTTCAGTTTGATGGTCTGTACCACATCCTTAAATTTAGCTGGTCTTTAAAAAATAACCCTGTATAAATACTACACTAACAAATTTTTTTTTTAAACTTTTCCCCACACTAGTA
This sequence comes from Apamea epomidion, assembly GCA_947507525.1. Lineage (NCBI taxonomy): Eukaryota > Metazoa > Arthropoda > Insecta > Lepidoptera > Noctuidae > Apamea > Apamea epomidion. Next base: position 18,231,601 of record OX382240.1, on the reverse strand, counting down.
ATTTCTCCTGTATTGTGGGTGCGTTTACAAACATTTAAACTCACATACACAAACAGCCAGACCTGGAACAACTACTTGTACTTGTTTAGTCCTCTTTAGTTTTGTCTAGCAGCTGATTTGCTTCGACTTTCACATGTCGGTGAAGTCTGTGTTCGTGAGCTTCAGCGAATTTTTGAATGATGGTGGTGACTAGTTCCATTTCACTTGATTTTGACTATCTGCGTTACTTTTAGATATTAATAAAAATATGTTTCGTTCTTTCTTTCAAGGTGATCGGGCTGCTGGTCATAGTAACAGTCCTATATATGAGTGAGGTGTTCTTCCAGAAGATATTTGTGACGAGACCTTGGAAGGCGTTATTTGTGAACTCTGATGATGACATCCACCAGTGGTGGCTGCAATGGAAGCAGGATCGGTGTGTATTATGAACCTTTAAAAAAAATGTTTGTACTTAAACAAATATCAACTGCAGCGAAAATGAGGTTGATTTCAAAATGACAAATATTATTGAAAATGTCAAAAATATGGAATCTGACGGGCAATTCTCGTAATTTTAAGAACGTTCACAATCTGATCTCAGTGTTAATCTGTCAAAAATACCTCTAATTTTCCTATATAGTACAGTAGTAGTCAGTTCCTATGTAGTAATACATCTATTTACCTTATCTACCGTGCAATATCTTTAATTACTTACTATTTAGTTAATAATAAATTACAGCTAATATATAAATAAATATATAAAATAATTACCTAATTTATAATTTAGAAAATATCTATTAATAATAAATAAATAAATATATAAATAAATAAATAAATATAGAAATATTAATAATAAACAAAATTAATATAAATCTACTCATAAATAATATCTACTTAAATATCTAAAAATAAGATTTACTCCTTAATTTCAATATTATTATGTTTTTAAACAAAAAGCGCTTCATCCTCTCCTCTAAAAACTAACTTGCTGTGCCCGACAGGGTCCATAATTGTTTCTCTATAATTTACCTACCAGCCTTGTATACATTATGGAATGCAATAAAGTATTGAGTATTGAGTATATTTTGACAAGATTTTGACATTTGTTTGTCGCCGATATGAGACTGCGACTAGATTTTGAACGTTTTAAATTACGAGAATTGGCCTTCTCTTGTAGTGTTACAGTTATTTTTTCCAAAATCACATTTAAAATCAGTAACAAAATTGTGTGTCAAGTGAAAAATCTTGACTTGTATTAAAATAAATCAAGATAAACCTTCAATAATATTAGGGAATTAAAAATGGAAGAGAGTTCTTCCTATTTTTACGAAGGGTTTTAGAATACTTTATTTTAAATTTTTATCCATACCTTTCAGAATCTGCTATTGCTATTTTATTTGGCTTCAAATACTTATAATTAAATTAAAATATAAACTTGAAAATATTCACCAACAGTATTTTTCTGCAGCTACTCAATGGCGTACGGAATAATATTCGCGCTGGCCTACCTCCTAGCGCAGCGCTACAACCTGCTAGATGACAACAACCACAGCAACCTCTTCACTCCAGGAATCTCACTAAGCGCCACTCTTCTGGCCTTCATAGGCCTTGGCAGCTACGTAACCTTCACCTTTTTCTGTACCAACACCTTTGACTGCAATGAAATACATTCTTACGTTGCCTTCCTACCTATTGTAAGCTATATAATCCTAAGAAATGTCTCGGGAGCGTTGCGAATGCGACATTCTTCAATGTTTGCCTGGTTTGGGACGATAACCCTTGAATTATTCGCCTCTCAGTCCCATATTTGGTTAGCCGCCGACACTCATGGTGTCCTGGTACTCATACCAAGTGCACCTATTTTAAATCTTATACTTACGTCATATATTTTTGTGTGTACGACCCATGAGATACATAAGTTGACTGGAATTATTCTACCGTATGCGGTACCAGATGACTGGAAGTTGGTTTTAAGGAATTTCGGCATTTTTCTAGCAATTTTAGTACCTATAGGTATACATGATGGCATGTTTTAGTGGTAGATGAAGGACTGATTTTGGCTGTGTTTTAAAATATGAATGAGAAATGTTTTTGTGAATTTTCAGTTCTTTTTAAGAGACTTTTTCTGAAAGAGAAAATCTAATATACTTTTTTCTATAGCCCTTATTTATTTGAATCCTCGCACTTGCACGTAATAATTGTAATTTAGGGAATAAAATAAATATGTAGAGCATTTCGACGTGCATTGCATGTAGTTATGGACCCTACAGAATTGATCAATTGCTGTTAATAGACACTTGGTGTAATGTAATGCCGTTTCGAGTTTTTCCACAAAAATTAATCAAGTCTGTACTGTACGCGCCCATAGACAATTTTTGTACAATTTAAATGTAAGTTATAAATAATTATGTATATATTAGCTTTTATATAATGTATTAAAGTCTAGTCTGTAAACATAATAAGATTGCGCGAATATTTTAAGAGATTGCTGATTTTCGATGAGACTGGAAGAATGATGGATGCTATTAAAGTCGAAAATACACTTGGCTGTACAGGTAAACCAGAAAAAGTATGTGCTTGGGTAATCTTCGTGTTTCCGAATTAGTACGAACGTCGCGACACAGAGTTACCCCTCACAGAGCATAGCTTCTAAGTTTTGTACTTCCGCGCTTTGTCGTAGTGGACCTATCAATACTCAAAAATATGAAGTTTTCTCTCTGTCGGGTTATCTACTCCAGTTGCAGATCGTCATCTGTCACTCAAAAAGTTTTTTGGAATTGCATAGAGTTGCTAATCTATGATTTTGTAATCATGGTAATACAGGCAAGCACTTCCATAGTTGTAACAGCTCTATATTAGATCTTATCATCGCGCATTCGTACTTCCGACGTTAGCCGATGACACCCGAATCGATACTTTTCTTGAAATCTGTAACTATGCAAGTAGCTTGGATGGCTTGTGTTTTCACCAATCAGAAATTATTGTCAGTATGGCATGCAAACTACTTGCATATTCTACAGCAATGGTCTTTTGGCGCGCGATTTCCGTTGACAGGGGGGGGGGGGGGGTAAACATTATGTAAACAAGATGGCGGCGTTAGTTCCGATTATGGCCGCGCGTCAAAAGATTCTTCTATACTGCACATGTTACGGACGTGTTTATTTGCGGCTTAAAGGGCAAAAACACTTATCACAAAAACTTTGCAACAATTATAATTGAAAATGCAATGTCTATTTGATTTGGCTGATGATCTTCATAATTTTATTAGATTTATTTAAATAATTTTATTAAAATGGCATGTATCTATATGTATACAGGGTGGCAGAGAGATCGACGCGCAAACTGACAAAAAATTTCAACGCAGAGAGGGTCAGAATCATTCAGTAACAGGTTTCGCGTCGATGCCCCCGCCAACCTTTATTATAACTGATGCAAAGCCTTTTGGTCAGTGTTTGGTCAATAGATTGTGTATTAAATAGTTCATAATGGTCATGATTGGAACAATTATTATATAGTTATTTATGACAGAGTTGTTGAGTTAGACTTTAAGGCACCTCATCCTATTTGCTAGAAAGTCTGAACTCGATAGCAATATCTCTCAATATCTTATCTTCGAACACCCAAATTGCTAACACTCGCACATACACGCAATCCTACAAAAAACCTTCGAGGTTTTGGATATCGCGGGCTTTCACCTTCATTAATACTAAAGTAGAGTTGTACAAGTTCTCAATTGCAAATTCTGAATTCAGAAACTGTGTGGAAAACTACAATTTCCAAGGAGGGCGGTGGCCGCCACTTATCGGCCGCAGTGACGGCTGTTATGATTATGATGTCAAACGGGGTCTTATTACGGTGTTAAAACGCTCTCTATGAAAACACACCAACCTACTTGCATAAATAACGTTTCAGTGACGTCATTCGCCAGTAAATTGCACACGCTATGTGGCGGCCACCGCTCTTCTGGGAAACCGTAGCTTTAGTCTTTCTGCCGTCGGTACAATACACTTACGTACGTACTTATATACGAAATTTACTGTAAATTCTCAGAATATTGTAAAGTCAGAACAGTTGTTTAGCTTTTTCGGGTTTCGATAAGTAAATGTCGGTCACCCATCTTCGCTTAAGACATGGCCACCCGAAAAACGGCTTAACCTTGCATATCCATTGATTGTAGAATTTTTCATAGCTATACGGTTAGAACTAAAATTTATTGTTTAGCAAAGAGTTTTAGTAAATATTATTTATTTTCATAGCTACGTACAAAGACAGTATAACAAAGAATGTAGATTTTAAATCGACAAAGAATGGAACATGTACTGTCCTTTCATAGATATTTCACTTCTGACAGCAGCGTTCCAATAGCAACCTTATTACAACAACTATAAAGATCACTGTGATTTTGACAAACTTGACAGTTGCAATAACTCAACAGCAACTTTATTGTGACGTAATTAAAGATCACTGTACTTAATATTTACAGTGATGCAAAATCGGCACGGTTGGCGCAGTGGTTAAGCGATTGACTGCTGCGCTGCGTGTCGCGGGTTCGATTCCCGCACGGAACAAATATTTGTATGACCTACAAGTAGTTGTTCCGGCTGTTTGTGTGTGTGAGTTTAAATGTTTGTAAACGCACCCACGATACAGGAGAAATTCCTAGAGTGGCGCACGTTTAAAAAAAAATCTCTTTCAAATCAAAAGTAACATTAAACTTCGTTCAGACTCTGAGTGAGCTTTGATTTTCATCCCTTGAAGCCGGTTTCACAACGTCCGGATAGACAATCATATCCATCAGATAAATAGTACAGATTTTTTATGATATTATCCACTATAAACGTTTTAACTTCCGGAGGTAGTGAACAGGCCTAATATTATTTTGAGTGTGCCACTTCTTATAACTGTAAATTTTTCTGTATATATCTGTATGATAAATAAATTATTATGATTGCTAATACCTGCTTTAATTTTTTTTAACCCTTTTTACTGGTCATGGGTCTCATTACTGATCATGTCAGAACAATTTTGGTTTAGTATTTAAATAAAAAGGCCCAAAGGGTTATTAGCGGTGACTGCCTCGGTGGTATAGTGGTGGCTACTGCTGGGTATGAGTTCCAGCACCCTAATTCCGTAACATACGATCCATCACAATCTGAATAATTTTGAAGGATATTGCTAATCCATTGCTTCATATGTTCGAAAATTTGTCTGCTCAACAATGTAAATAACGCAATGAATCTTGTTGAACTGTCAAAATGAAAGCCATTGCTTCTGTTAGTGTGTTACGCAATTACCTCCGTGGGCTCGATTCCGAGGTCGGGCAGTTTTATTGGGTTTTTCAATTAGGAATTTCTCAGTTCCGTTGATGGCAATTGGGTCGCCCCTATAACTTAAACATAACTGGTGAAATGTGGGTGTATTAAAGATCACCTCTGCCGACTCCTTTTGGGAAAACAGGCATGATTTTATGTTGTTTAAAACGGGAAAAAAATAAAACTGCTAAAATTTAACAAGCAAAATTTTATTTACCTTTATATTTTACATTGTGAATAAGACGTTAATATATTGAATATACACCTTAAATTATTATGCGTATGGTGTAAAACATATTTACATGACTCGCTTAGTGCTACAAACACCTCAATCAATATCAACGATATAAATAAGTGAAAGAATTTTAATAATTATTATAATAAACAAGACACATCAAAACACTGGTTTTTAGATAAACCTAGCGGTTTCCGCCATTTTGTTGTCGAATTAACAAAATGATAGAAGTGAAACTTCTTAAAAAAGAAAGATTGCGGGTTTTGTACAGACGTTAAGCACATCAAGTTACTACAATTTGTCAAGTTTCTTTAATAGATTTTCAACTTTATCTCTAAAGTATTAAGGTAGTAAGGTGCTGGCGTCTGTACCTACATCGAAAATTAAACAGCAAAATAAATATTGCATTTAATAATAATAAGCACAGGAAGCTGTACCATTTTTTGTTCTATAGCAAAAATCGATAATCGATACTACATACAAATGAAAGTGTAAATAATCGGTATGTTACGTTGCTGCAATCACTAGTTCCATCTGTCAAAACACGGTTAACCTAGTGGACAGAGTGTAATATGAGAGATTTAATGTGAGAGACACAGAGAGTTTTATATCTTTCTTCTCTCTCATGTAACGAAATGTGCCTAAACGTGACGCGTTCCTCAAACACTGTCAATTCTCGTCCAATAGGGATGATGACTAATATTAGATATGTTCCAACAAATAATGTTATTTAAAGAAGGCGCACATCAAGCTACCCGAAACTGTCAAATTTTTCCAATCAACCTTGAACTTTAATGCTTTAGGGATAAAGTTGAAAATCTATTAAAGAAATTTGACAGATTGTAGTAGCTTTATGTGCTGGCGTCCGTAAAATGAAAAATAGTCGAAAAAATCAGTAGAATCGATGGAAATATGGAGAAGCTACATGCTTTAAAAGTTATTGCAGGGGACCGACAATGTATGGCGGTAGTATGAAGTTACATAGTCACTTCTGTAAATAGTGCCGTGCTTGTCTAGCAGTCATTTTAAAACGTTTTTAACTTAGCTTTTAGACTTCTAAATAGGTGTAATATTGTTAGCACTATTTGCAATCAAAGATTTTTTGAGTTAAAAACAAAACATTGTCATCATCCCATCGAATAGCCGCCTAAGAAGTTTCACTGCAAAAAATGTTGTTTGCTAAAGTTATACCCCGTTTATCCAACATTGCGGTTGCAATACGTATTATTTGAATTCCGTTCTAAACCGAAATCATGGTAGAAACAGTAATTAATTAACGCATTATTTTCGGAATATTAGATGTCTATCCCGTTTCAAAGTATGTTGCGGTAAATTTGAAAAGACTGCCACAATTGGTAATGTCTAGAAATATTGTATTTTTTTTAAATTTAGTTTGAAAATATGTTGCAGTAAAGTTGCGAAAACTTTCTAGTTGTAATAGATAATGTCGGAGTGAATAAAATAATTGTTTTTTGTTGTAGTAGTAAATTGTAAAATGATCATAGAAAAACCATTTTTATTGCAACTGTTAACGGGTTTTTTTTGCAATGCAATTTGTTTTAAACAACGGCATTACTTGGTATTGTTTTATGATATAAATTAGAATAAACATTTAAAACAACTTTTCGACGACATCTAAACCGCATTTGAGCTTCACTCTTTCAATCACAGAATTTATTTATTTTATCATACAATTATTTTATTTACTAATTATATAATAACGTATTGCTTAGAATAATTGGGTGCTCTCACGATGATACTAATTTTGACTTTTCTATGTTGATTAAATACTAATAATATTTACTATTATGTAGTTCAAATAAACAACAGGCAAATTTCTAATCTTCATAATTCTTATAATGTTAAATCTTTAGATAGGTATTTTTTTATTATTAATCTAATGAGACGCTTTTGCCTGTTGGTCAGTTGTTCCGAAATACTTATTTTATGAAAAAGTAATGAAATTCAGTTGAAAATGAGAAATAAATAAATTGTCTTGATAAAAAACACTCAATTAAATTTAAATATGTCCAATATTTTTAATGTTCAATTGTTAATAAAAATCACTGTAAGAGCGAATGGTCATCGCTATGATTTTTCTTAACAACGAGATAAACTGTGAACGTATCGACTAACACGTAGTAAATAACACGGCCAAATGTTCATATCTACATAATTTCCACAGACTCGAAGGCACGGAAACGTAGATCTCATAAAGATCTCAGGATCTCAAGTAATGAAACTATAGACAGAGTAAATGAAACACATCCACACATCGATCGAGCGAGAAACGAATAAGCGACATTTTAAGAGTTAAGTTTTAGAAAATCAGTCTCAATGAACAGGCCATTATTTTTCATAATTTTTAGTTATACTATTTTACATTTAGACGCGTTCTAGGCATTGAATAGATATTAGTTAGACTTGGGCAGGAAAATTATCTACTGACCGAAACCTTTTGAACGTACCTATCTCAACTTTTCATACCCATACTGTTGCCAAGTAAGTCCATTTTGGATTTGTGGCTAAAACAAATGACATGAAGTCAAAATCAAGGAAACTTTATTCTGATTACATATATAATTAGTTATAGCGTGTCCACCGGCAAATAGACCATAACATGGTTCAATAACCTGTCATTGTCTATTTGCCGGTGGGCACGCTCAAAATTGTAGCGAAATAAAAACTGAAATTCACTAGCGTTGGGTTCGAATCTCAACAGGAAGCTGAATTTCAGTTTTTTTATAGCTTACGTTCAAAAGGTTTATATAAGAAATGTTGTACAAAGGACGCATAAATGATTTACTAGTTAACTATTGATTGAATGAAACTGTTCGAATTAGTTTCTATCTATGGCCACTTAATTTATGAAACTGATGTTGCAGTTAGTTATACGAAATCGAGACATTTTCCTAAATGTCTCGCTTCTTGTTTTTCTTACGAAATAACATTTAAATAAAAATTATAAACATCGAACACATAGACAGTGACTTACTTAGATATAAAAGATATCTGTATACATTTATTACGATACACATTGAAACATAACACAGATTTCTACGTTTTGTTAGTGCACAAACAATGTCAGTCTTTGTACAGTCGAATCACATAAAATTATTGCCGAAACTGTAGGTATCTAAGCATCTAAAGTTTGTTTATACTAATCTAGGGTTAAATTAAAAGGACAATATAAAGGAACGGTTGATGTATCTAACGGTTAAGGGAGTGAGGACAGGAATACTTGGATTAACACTAGGAAAAAAAAAACAAAGAAACTAGGGATCTATCTTATATGGAACGTTTTTTTAAGTTTTTATATTATGTTAAGGCTAATTAAACTAGGTATCTATTGATAGGTAACTTTTCTATTCTGGCTTAAAATAAATTTGCATTAAGAATTAACAACAGAATAGGGAGCTATTCAATAGGATGTCTATAAAGGGAGTCTCTACCGACTCGTATTAGTGGGTTTATTTAGACAACGATGCAGTGAACTATTCTATTGGTGCATCAAGTACATACTTACTTCAAGATATCAATATATATCTTAACATATTATGAGTGCTTATATTCATATATATAGTTGTATATAAGTAGTAATTGTGCAATTGGTATACAGATTTTTTTGGGCCTTTCATTTTGTTTTATACTTACAATCTAAAACATTTTACATGTAGTTTTTTGTCAAGAAAAATGAAAAGATTTCTCTCGAATCCGATATTTACAATAATAAATAAGTTACATATTATATTTACAAAACAGCAAAAAGTGCGCAAAAAACGATTTCACAAAATATGCATTTGAGCAATACGTTTAATATACAAAAAGCATTTTATACATAGTATATATAACAAAAACTACAAATAAAGCGAAATTATTTTTTTTACAAAACACTACATATTAAAAGGAAACCCCTATTTAGTTTAAGGTTGTGAAAATGATAGCGATGACTGGCTGTGTCCTACGTTACAGTACGTCTCTACAATTACTTACAGTAAAATATTTCTTCCTACAAAATCTTCTACAAATAAGTTATTGCTATCGAGAAATTATTTACAACATGAAGCTAAGTTACAAGTAGTTTGAGACATCAAAAGTGAACAGAAGGAAATTAAAACGTTCGATTCCTTAAACATTATTCCTAATTAAAAATCAATAACATTCCTAGTATCCTTGTCGCTTAGTTTAATATATCACATTAGATTAGAATCTTGTATACTCATGTCGATTTGATAGTTTTTGAACATGGAGATTATTTGTAAAGTCCAAAAGGGTTTTATTTACTTCAACTTTTACTTTAATAATTTTATCAGCGACTAATGCTTTTTCAGAAAAAAAAATCAATTTTGAAATACACGCTTTGAAAAATGTTATATTATTGCGTGTTAAATGGCATATGCGTGTTTAACGGCACTGTATTTTTTAACACAAATGGCTTAATTTCAGTCAGAATTGTCTTGACCCGCGGCAGTGTTTAAAGTTCTTGTGTCTTCACTTATTAACGACCTATCGTAACGTCTTTGTCTGGTAATTTTGGGCCTAACTGCACTAAGTAGAGGAGCTGATATCGCGTGGCTGGGAAGACTTAGGTCCTTCCGGCCTTGGAGCAGAGGCGAAGTGACGCTCGAGGACTCGTCTCCTTCGTCGTCGGAAAGAGCTGGGTAACTTTCTTTCATTTTCAAGCTGCGCTCTAGCCGTCGGAGAAATCTGGAATGACCTATTTGATTAACAAAAACAGAAACATGTCTTATACTGGCTTGATTGTACTTAACGTACTTAAGAGGAAAATGAAAAGGATTGGTATTGCAAATGATATGAGCAAAAAGAAAGAACAAACGGCTTTCTTCGTTGACTAGTATTGATACATACCTTATCTGATTGCTTATTGTCCGCAACTTGTTGACTTTCGGCGGTTTTCTGGAGTCCTCCGTTAGATCCAAACTCGAAGATATTTTAGACGACGTGTCCTGTAAGTTTAAAATAATATAAAAAAGATGCACATGCACTATATGCACTACACATGTAACTTACTATTTTTAAGTACCATGCCTCTATGTTATTTAGTAACAGTGAAGATGTTGCATGAGTCTCTCTACACATTCTGAAATGATCGATCTAATCTACTTGATACATTTGAGAGATCAAACTTATAAAACATTAAAATAACAATGACTATCTTATTTTATGTAAGTAAGTATTTTGTACAGGAAAACACTATGAATCTTACAATACCAAAATAGTAAAATAAACACAGAAAACGGAGATAAATCATAAGCGACTCGAAGAAGATCCGCAAATAACATTTCAAACAGTATGGAATCTTAAAGAATGGATATATCTATTTGGCGACTGTAGCCCTGTACTAAAAAATGAACGAATTAAGGTCATTGCTGTCATAATACAATCACCTCTGAACTACGGCACTTTTGTCTCCTGAGCGGTTTCCGCAAGCGCATCGGCTCACAAGGCTGAAAATAATCCAACACACAGCTACAACCTACCGTCAAATAATCATAAGAAGCTAAAATTATCAAAACATTCAGAAATTATATTTTGTTGAAAATAACAGCGTGATTGATTTAAGGAAGTGCACAGTAAAGAATTTTTACAATATGTATATAAGTTATTTTTAGGATTTAGTGCTTTATTTGGTTTCAGTGCAGTATTAAAGAATATAAACATGTACACAAAAATACGACATTGAATAACACATAAATCTACAGTCTAAAATATGTTATGCAACACTTTGTTGCATTCGTTTAAAACTATTTACAATTTAATTTTAAAAGTTTTTGAATTTATAAAATAATAAATGATGTTCTTATTTAAAAATGACAAATGTATTTTTCTTTTGTCTCCGGTTACCGAAACATAAAAAGTCAACACAACTAGACAATTTGGTAATTCCTGTTTTCGCAAAGTGACTGCGACATAACTTTTCTAAACTTGTTTTATTTACAAACGTTTTCTCATTAATTATTCTAATAAAGATTTAAATACAGATAAAAACTACACTGGACATCCAAGCAAAACACGGGTTGACAAGAAAAAAAAAAGAAAACTAAAAAAAGGTCTTCATACCTGCATTTCTATATCGGGTAGCCTCAGTTCTCGGGCCGAGGCGACGGAAGCGACGCTGGCATTGGACACCGAGTCTTCTGAGGACGATGACGACGCCGGCGCCGGCGCCTGCGAGCGCGAGCGTCTTCGGCCGCCTTTACGACCACCACCACGCGCCGCGCCGTCTCCGCGACAGCCGGGAACCTGCAGGACATTGAATTGGATATAATTGTAGCCATTTTCAATCATGGTTATAGTAGTTGGCAATAGTACAAAGGGCTCATAATAGTACGTTGTTCACCGAGGGAAGAAAGTTTACTAACGAGTATGTAGTTTGAGACCCGAGACTCAGCCGAGGGCCGCTTGGTGATAAAATCTTTTTGTCTTTCAGCATTATACTATAATTTAATTAGGTTAGCACAGCACGTTAAAAATGGATTTTAATACACTTTTTCGACCCGGACATTTGTACAATAGTAATGACGAACATTCTGCCTCATTTAAAAAATAATTGGTAAGGTACCTACTTTCCAATATAAAAATAATTGCATTCCGTTGATTTAATATATAATATCTAGTTAGTCACTGCGTTAGTTATATTAGTAATAGCACGCAGTGCAACCGAGTTATAGAGCCTCACCTCCAACAAGTTGTGCATAGAATGCGGCATGTGCGGGAGCGTGGACTTGGTGGTGCCGGTGACCTCGTGCGAGGCGGTCCGCGTGTTCCTCCTGTCTCGCTTCCTCCCACTCTTCTTCTGACAGTTACTGCCCAACTTGTTGTTCGCGCTCTTCACACATTCCGAACTCGGAAAGTCGTACAATCCGTCAGAATCTGTAAACGGCAGCTGTCTACCGTAAAACTGCGGCGAAAATCTCCCCAAACCAGTTTTGTCGCTCAACGGACTCTCGCTCCTCGAACTGACCGGGCTCAGAGGTCTACTACCTTCTGATATCAAAGTGGGCGGCCTTAAACTAGCCTTCTCGTCTAGTCCTCTCTCGACACTAACACACTTAACTATAGAACACTTGGTCACTCCGCTAGGGGAGCACAGCGCCGCTTGTGGAACTTCTAAAGTCTCTTTCATTGCGACTAGTTCCATCTCTTTCGCGCTCGTCGGAACGTCATCTACTCTTTCGTCTGTCCCTATGCCTTCGTCGTTGGATTCTAACAGGGGGTCGTCGGAGAGCGTTTCGGAGTCAGATCGTCCTCGCCTACGTTCCTTACTGTCGTCGTTGGACGCCGCCGGGCTGGAGTTGGTTTTCATGAGCGGCCGCCTCCGGGACTGAAAGCACGACGGTCCCCCGCCGGAGCCAGGATCCTCCATCTCCGAGGGGCACAGAGGATTGCTCGAACCGCAGCGCGAAGGTCCAGGACTCGCCATAGAGCTGTACCCTGACGAGGATAGGTTGGATTCTGAGGGTGCTCGCTCTCCTCGCGCGGACATTGAGAAGGGGCTAAGGTAGCACATGTTGCCTGAGGGCGGGGGCGGTCTAGGGGACATGGGCTCGTCGGACTCTTCACTAGCGTTGTACGTGACAGTGATGAGGGGGGGTGGCTGGAAATCTAGGTGTGGCGGCGTGCGGCGTGGCGGAGGGGAGCCGGGCGACGCGCGCTGCAGCTGTAGCAGCGGCACGCGCGGGGGGGAGGGGGGCGAGGGGTGCGACAGGCTGGGGCTGGGGGACGAGGTTACGTGCGTCGACGCTGTCGGTGTCGTCGTCGCCGTGTCCGTGCTCAGCAGGGGCTGGCGCAGCTGGAATTCAAATGTAAATATGTAATATTCAGATAAAAATAAATATCCCGAAAACCACCACGGCATGGTAGAATTGACAAATCGAACGTACCTTCAACCGCAAACCAGAAGTGGGTCTCTCTATCTTCGTTTCACACTTAATTTCATCAAGTTCGTCTTCACTGGGTGACATGACGGTCGCCGTGGACGCATTCTTAGCATCCATCTCCATGCTAGCTCTGGGCAGCCTGGGGGATGGTAGTGGAGTGGGTAGGGGCGTAGGAAGAGGGGTAGGCAACGGGGTAGGAAGCTCTCTTATTGGGGACAAGCACTTGTTGATCCCGCTTGGTACTTCTAGAAGTATGGACGGCGGATAGAGTAGGTTGCTACCTGATGATGAAGATTTGTGAGCGCTTAGAGGGTCCAGGACCTGCAAATGTAGAGAAAATAGGTCCATCTTGGTGCTTAGGGTTTTAAACGTCTAAATTCTCTTAAGGAGTGATTATGTAGGTTATGATGGATATACACATAATGCTCACAAGACAGAAATGAGTATCCCATAAGATTAGCGTGCTCCAATAGTAAATTTTCTTCGTATTTACCTGAATCTCAATAGTGTTATGAGGCCTGGTGACTGGCGAGTCTGGTGCTAACGAGGGTATGTGCGAGGAAGCAATAGATAAGTCATCAGCGTCCACCGTATCGTCTTGTGGTGATGAAGCTGAAGGTGTACTGGACAAGGAGACTCCTCCTGAAGATGCTCGTGACACTATCGCTGCTGACGATGACGAGAAGTTCCGAAACATCGCGAGGATAGAATCGGCGCTAGAGATTTTCGGTTGTCTGAAGAAAACACCCATGTTTCAGGTCAGTTAAAATTGGGAGTTTAATTTTATTTAGTAGATTTAATTTTGCATTCTATTAATAAAATCTACCTGGAATATTTCTTCAACGCAGCATGTGTCAACGTCAAGTCGAGGCTCGACATTGAATCACTTCCTTGATTACTGGAGGTGCTATGAGGTGACCTCACTTCTACCCCTGGTGAGGGCGGGGTGCTGGATGCCTTCGCTCGCATCCCCCTGTCCGCTATCACCGCCATAGGGATCGTTATAGTATTCACCATATCCACGTCAGAACTCGAACTCATTTCAGCTGACACTTTGTTCAGCAGTCTTGCAAATGTCACTTTCTTTTCTAGTTTAGGATCTGATATGTGCCGCATGGACGGCGACGTAGAAGGCGTAGAAGCTTCACTTGCAAATGATGTCTCCTTATTCTCATTTCCATAATCCATAAACGCCGGTGCACTCTCTACCGTGCTCAAAGTCCGCTTTTCAGACATCTGTATCAAATCTCCCATTGTTATCTTCTTTGAATGATCATTGGCTGTTGCGGGACTTATAAGTTGTTGCAAAATTTGCTTTTTCTCAGCAGCATTTTTCTTAGTTGGAGTGGAATTATTACGTTTTTTACGCGGTGACGGTGTTCCTGTATCAAAAAACTCATATATACTAAATTATTGAGTGTACAAAGTTTCATGAGAAGCGACGACATCGAATGTTCATGACAAAAGCAACACAATATTTAGAAATTTAAAACAGGGGATTGAACAACAACAGTTATTGACTGAGAGATCATCATCATGCCTTCGATCTCTGTGCATACTAAGGAAGCCAATTCTTTAGGGTAAGTGCCAATAATAAAAAATTTAGGAAGTGCCAATTGTATTTTCAATAGAAGTGTTTTGTGTTGTGTACATGACATCAGAATGAGTAATGGAGATGTTGATCAGTTATGTTGTATAGTTATTGGAACGGTTCAAGCGACATACAAAGCCACAGACAGAAATAGTATTACAAGATTCCTTTCAATAGCTATACAACACAAGTGAGACAGTGTTTTGTTTTAAATCATTTATGATGTTACGGTAACTTGTATATTTGCAATAAAATGCATTAAATTAGAAATTCTATTGTTGTTTAGTTCGTTATTTGTAATGAGACAAAACAGTGTCTGAGTAAAGAAGCATGCTAGCGACATTCACATACAGAAAGAAGCCTTTGGATTGTCAATAATATTGATATAGTTTGTGGAGAAGGAAAAAAAGATACTGAATCTGAGACGGACAATAATGAAGACAAAGTAATCAATATTATTGACAAAACAGAGGCCGAAGTTAGTTGGACGATCTAGAAAGGTGTCAACGAAGGAAGGAGCGGCTACATTAGAGATGCTGTGTTTGTGCTGTCAGGAGTGCACACATCGACATCGAAAGAAGTAATAACGAGGGTAGCGGGCCATGTTACATTGGTCTTTGCATTCCACATAGAAATTTCATTCACAGCAGGGTCACATCCAGTGCTAACCGTACCGACCGCCGCGCGCTCCGCCGAATGTTTGAAATGTTTGCGATAAGACATGATTTTGCAAATGATACTCAAACAAAATGTGTTTATAAAGCCCTGTGTCTGATAGCAAGAAGTTGGAACAGTATTCATGTAGATTTTACGTGTTGTGACTCTCAGTAAAGGCAGCATGAAGTATGATCAGGCAAGTTGATTGTCACAGATTGAGACAAAAGGCTTTAAGCATTAGAGTTTGATTCTTTGTGAAAGTGTGATCCATTGATGTAGGAATACATACAATTTGGGTCTCTACTCTAGTACATCACATCTAACAGATATTTTAGTTGGTTGCATTCTATCCAGACAAAACATCTAGTTGGTATATCAGAATGAATAGATTTAAGTACTAAAGTAACCTCTAATAAGTTTTGGACTAACATAAAGATGATAAATTGTTACAATTTGAATGCAGTTGCAGTCTACATGATCTATGAGTAGAGTATGTATTCGCGGGTGGTGCGGAGCGCGCGGGTCGCGGGTCCTAGGAACACAACGCTCCAGTCCTTACGTCCGGGCGGCGGCTTTAACAGATCGTCCAAGCTAAAGGTGCGCGCGGCTCGCGGGTGAGGCGCGAGCCCCGACACCGACGGCTTGCGGATACCCAGCCGCGTCAGCAGCGTGCGGTGCGGCGGAGCGTCGTGCAGCACGCCCGCTGTGGACAAACCCGCGTCACTGACACCCGCGCCGTGCCGTGACGTCACGCGAGCCCGCCGTGCCGTGACGTCACGTGAGCCCGCCGCGCCGTGACGTCACTAGGGCTCCTGCGTGGGCACGGCCGCGTAGCGCCGCCCCCGCGCGCCGCCCGCGGACGCTAGCCCCACACACACAGGATTGCCAGATACGCAACACACGAGTAAACATTGAATTTTGATGAGCGTGAAAGACATGTCCAAGTCAGTTCTGTCGGTTCAGTAACAATGAAGGTTTTGATTACAGTTCACAGTGTCTCGCTGGGATTTAATATTGTAATTTTTAATTTGGTAACGTTAAGCCAATTGTATCCGTTCAGATTATAACTTCTGGCAATCCTTTTTGACATAACTATTGGCACGATTATTTTAACTTGCCGATCCGAAGGGAGGCTTTTCCAGGACAAATACATATAAACATTCTAAACAGACAGATGCTACTTACTGTTTGCAGTGCGTGGATCAAGTTAAAAGAACCGTGATTCAACGGACTCCAGAAACCTGAGAAATGCATCTATCAATGGACAGTCATCTAAGTCAATACATGCATCAATGCAGCAATATGTACAAACTATATCACATTCAGTTTCTGGACCCGCAACAGTAAAACATAGAAAAGAAGAAAGTCAAAGAAGAAAGAAAAGTAAAATTACGCAAAACGTGTCCTTACCATCCCAGAGACAGTGCGTTTATTGAGAAAATACATGAGTATAGCGGAAACAATCTGACAAAATGTTGGAACAAAGCGTTATTGTACTGTGAGTCACAAATACCTCTCATTGGACGGTCAAACTAGGTTACCGTGTATTATTAAAGTGAGAGTGGCAAGCCGAACTGAACGTATATTGAAAGTGTGCTTATGAGAGAAAAGTTCTTTTGGGGTTATATTTTTGAGTCAAATATTGGGCCTAAAGATTTGTCCTCCGTGATGATTGAGGGGGGTACTTACGTCTAGCGCATCTGTCGGCCTCTTCGGCGAGGAGTTTCTCGATCTTTTCGGGGAAGTGCCTCTTCGCGCACCAAATGAGCCCGATCATGCCGAGCACCACGAACACGGTGATGAGGCCGAGCCAGAACGGCTCTTGGAGCATGCGCTGACCCAAACTGATAATGTTGGGGGTCGGGTTTGGGGTTTCACATCTGGAAAATACAGGGCACTCTTGACGATAAAAGTCCACGCATCTGTCGTCTTTTACATTCACTTTTCTTCGTCTCTACAACTACATTAATATTAAGTCTAACTACTTTAAGTACATACCTTTTCCCCTTCCATGAGGGGTTACATTGACACAGAAAGCCTCCATCCCTCTCAGTACAAGCTCCTCTGTTGTTACATGGCTTGGACGCGCAGGGTCGAATACGCTCTGCACAGCGTCGTCCTTTCCAGCCGCGTGCGCACGTACATGTAAAAGCTTCGCCTGCTTCGTTGGCACCACCGACGGCTAAGGAACAGTTCCCGTACATGCAGGGGGTCTTCTCGCATGCTGTCACTAGGCAGAATAGTCCTGGAAAGTTTTGGAAAAGTCAGGCAAGATGTTATTTCCTGGCCGTAGATTTTATGTCATTCGAAGTAGATTTAAAGAACTGTTTTTCTTTCATAAAATCAGTCAGTCAGTTACAGATGCAAATAAGTGGTTTCCAAAATAACTAGATGTCGAAACCTAATATGTTCCTAAATCTTACCAGCATAATATCCAGCGCACTGACAGAAACTCTTCGAATCCTCTGTGACACATCTCCCATCGTGTAGACATGGGTTCGGGTAGCAAGACTCCAAGCTGGTCTCCTCAGATATTAACAGTACCTTGCTGTGGTACTCCGGATCTGAAAGATAACCACGCTTTATAAGTTGTTCATAATACCTTTCAAGAATGCAGCTATGGTTGGATAAGTTTTTGATTGGCTGCTACGCAAAATCTAGGTAATTTGATATTTGACAGCACATTTACTGAGCAGTCAGTCATCAGACTTTTGGAAACGAGGGTTCTGTCTACGAGGGGTAACATCACGCCTGTAATCCCCGAAGAGTTAGGCAGAGGTGTATCTATAGTACACCTTCACCAGTTATGTTATTAAAGCCCTAAGTAATAGGGGGCAAGCCTATTGCCATCAACCGGGCACAAATTCAGACTTCAGGCTGCTACTGAGGAATCCCCCTGACGAAAAACCAATAACACCTTGCCTGACTCGAAAATTGATTATTTAAAATTAATCTAGATAATTAATAATAAAATCGATAATTTCGTAATTTTCTTGATATTGGCCGTTTTTTCTTACCTTTGTTGACCATAAGTGAGACGTCCATGTTGACACCGCGCTCGCCAGCATGCTGCGTCACGCTCAGCGAGTGGAGGTACGAGTTAATGACTAGAGGCGCGCGCGGTTCTAACTTCCTCTTGCTTCTGTCGACCTCGCAGAGAGTCCACTCAGTGCCGTTGTTGTCTGTGTAGCTGTCTTTCACCTGTGGATGGATTTTAGAATTGCATATGGTTTATTTGTTTTTTCCGGGGTTCGGCCAACCTGAAATGCTTATCTGGAATGAGTTGTTTCTGCGAAAACCGTATATTCGCCAGAGCAATAACTTAATAAGTGGCGACAAATACAGCGCGTCAGGCATGTTTGCTGACGCAAGACTCGAAGACTTTTATGCTATTATGCGTAAGAAAACAGCTTCTCTGATGGGCCGGATTCGAGCTGTTTTAAGACCGTTACTAACAGTTATGGACAAATAATTATATTAGTCTGAAAGAAACAAATTGTTTTTTTTTTCATTTTAAAGGCACCTACTTAATTAAGGGTGTATTATTCTGAACGGAGAAATATAACATTTGGATCAATGTTATACAGACCTTTATCCACCCACTGCCCGCTCCACAAGGCCACGGTTCATCTCCAGAGGCGACCAGCGTAGTAGCAGTAAAGGCCAACGTCAGCGTATGTTGATGCGGAGCTATGAGTCGCGTCCGTAAGGCAGCGCGTGCTGGAGCCAACTGTGGCCAGTTGGGAGCGGCCAGGCGACCGCCTACACCTGATGCTACTTCCACCACATGTGACGCGTTCAGGTAGCTTACTGGAAAAAATAAAAATAAAAATTAGGTCGAACTGAACTTGTGCTCTAAAGAATAAAAAAGGATGGAATGTAATAAAAAATGGACAACACGGATTGGGTAGAATATTGATATGGCGATTGTGAGCTATAAATAGATTTTAATAGGATACAAAGTTAACTTATTAAAAGAAAAAATACTCACTAGTTTTAAAAAACGCCAGAAAACCCTGTCCAGTAACATTCTCGCCAGTCTTGATTCTAAGCCGGAGTATTTCAGACTGGGACACAAAGAGGCCGTTGGTTAGTAGGTTGGGGTTCAAGAATGGCCTGATTGGTGGGTTCTGTAGATCTATCTGTACGTCAATATAGGAGTCTTCAGGTATGGCGTCAGTGACGTTGATGGGGACGCCTTTTGCAAATACTCCGTAACCAAAGTCGAAATGGCTGATGTTCAGGAATACGCGTTTGCCTGAAATAAAAAGGTGAGTTGGGGTAAGTATTGTTGAAAGATGCATTTGCTCTGGTTTAATGAATCTGCTAAGTATCTTGTATAGTCTTTTGCAAATTACATAATTGTGTGTATCAGTAGGCGGTACATCATCTGTCTTTGATGGCCCTTTGATGTCTTTGGAAAACCTTTATCAAGGGTTTTTTATCTCCAGCTTTAGGTAACTGACTTGTTGAATTTGGGCGCCTTTTTTATTATTAGAGACTCATGTTGGGCGCCATTTTTTTTAATAGAGACTCATGTTGGGCGCCGTTTTTGTTAATAGAGACTCATGTTGGGTGCCATTTTTTTTAACAGAGGATCATGTTGGGCTCCATTTTTGTTAATAGAGACTCATGTTGGGCGCCATTTTATTAATAGAGACTCATGTTGGGCGTCATTTTTGTTAATAAAGACTCATGTATATATATTATAAAGTAGGTACTTTGCACTTATTAACCTTGCCGGCCTTACACACACACTGCTTGTGTATCCAGATTTAATTAACATCGGGTAGAAGTGCGTTAACGTCACGTAGACAGAACTATACCAAAAATAAAGACGCGTTGACGCTGCATTAGTTAAAACTAGCTTCAACCAATCAAATGGCTTTAAAAGAGCTTTAAGTAATGCTTGATTTTTCAGTGAGGTTCTGTAATACGGCCCTAAGAGTACCGTAATGACCATTCCAGCAAGTTCAAAGCATATTTCATCTATAATTTAACAAAACTTTTGAGCTGTATGTCTTACCTGTAGGTGCCAGAATGTCGATGGTGCAATCCAAGTTAGGCAGCAGAAAGTGAGGATAGTTTGGACTTCGTAAGACACCTTCCTTCGATGTTATCGTCTGTGACGGGCAGCCAATTAGTTCAACTGCTCTCCATGTCACTGAGAATCCAGAACCTTGGGTGCTGTAAAGAGGAAAATTTGAACTCTTAATTTTATTTGTGGTATGAATAATTATTTAGAAGCTTAAATATTTTTAAGGCACATAATTGGACGGTTAAAACTAACGAGTAATGAATTTGCTTGATATTGGTATGGTTTTGTCGGCTACATAATTTGTTTTTTTTTGATTTCGTAATCCTTAAACGTTCGATTGCTATCACACTAGCCCGTAAAGCATTCAGCCAACGCTTCGGGTTTCTGGTTATAGTTTAAGGCATATATTATAAATAGGGTGTATATAATTATTGTTTCTGGAATAGAATCGGAATCGTTCTCGACACACGTTTGCGTTAAGTATAACAGATGATGATATTGTGATAACGTAGGACTCACTTGTAGTCAGAGTGGAAGTACAGCACGGCCCTGTTGGTGGATGCGACCCAGCGGGCTTCACCGACTGAGCCGCAATATCTCGACGACTTCAAACTCCACGAGTCGCGAAGCTGAAAGATTGTAACAAATATTAAATATATTGCCAGCATTTGAAGTTGATTCTTATTGAGTAATATGAATTATTAAATTACCTTTTCAACGAGCGTTGTAACTGAGTTAAAGCTGTAGCTTTGGTAAGAAAAACCCCAGTAAAACTCACCACCAAGCCAGCGAAATTAGATCAGTTACTTTCAGGGTTAATGGCTATGTGAAAACATGTGTTGAAAATTAAGCTTCACTCGAAATTGCCTATATACATATGCCTACTAATCTTTAATTATAACTATAATACGATTCCTGTTATTTCCTGGAAGGCTTTAATGCGAACAATCAGCCGGCATTAAAATAAAATTATATTTTGAGCGATGTTTTGGGAATT
Organism: Apamea epomidion; assembly: GCA_947507525.1. Classification (NCBI taxonomy): domain Eukaryota; kingdom Metazoa; phylum Arthropoda; class Insecta; order Lepidoptera; family Noctuidae; genus Apamea; species Apamea epomidion. The sequence continues at coordinate 18,209,891 of OX382240.1, read as the reverse complement.
ATTAATTTCTCCCAGCGCTACAGCTTACAGCAAAAGACGCGGAATAGCAATTCCTAATGGATTTTTTATTGGATATTTTACCTTTATTCTGAATATTTAAATTACATAAAATATGTTACGACGTTTAGAAATGTTTTGGTAATTCAGTGATTTGAATACATATTACGCTTATTTCAAATGGCGCGTACTGTAATTTAAATTTCTATGCTGATGAGGGATCAATGGTAAATGAGCTGAGATATGTTTTTTTTTAATATATGTATATGTATCGTGTTTAAGAAATAAAGAAATAACAGCTCACCTCAACGAAATCATAAAGGCAGTCCTTTTGGTATTCTAAATCCACGTTTTGAAAAACAAAGACAAGTCGCGTGTCCGTAGGCCCCACTACGTGCACCCAGAAATCCAGATTATTGTCATAGATGCCAGGGTGATTGGGACTTGTCAGTACTCCTAGACGAACAAACAAATGCATTAGAATGTTTAATGTTGATAATGTGTAGTTTGGCGCCAAGCATGGGACCAGAAAACGAACTGTATTTAAATTCAGAATATCCGACAACCATTATGTTTTGGGAAACACAAACTCAATGTCATACTATGACCAGGTTAAAATTTCATTGTAAGCAAAATTTATTTAAGCCTTTAATATTACAAGTAGTTAATCAAAATCAACTCAAGACTACATAAAGCGTAAGTAAATAGATGATTAAGTTCCAATTCATGTAAGTTTTCTATAGTTGAAAAGTAAACATTTCCGTATAAGCTGACTTCTCATTGTACGAAAAGCCTATACAATGCGAGGTCAGCTAAAACTGGAAACGTACAGCTTAATATGTCGTCGTGTGTACTTTCATAAATTTATCTTTACGTGTCTTACGTAAATACCTGAAATCCCTTCAACTGTCCTGTTCTTGAGGGTATGTTCTGGGTTCAGCCGTCGCTTGCAGACGTACCCGCCTGTCATACCACATTTGTATAAGGTCCAAAACAAACCGCTTGGTAGAGACGGAACTGGTGATGACTTCCACTAAAACCATATTCATTTATTATGCAGGGTTTTTCTTCACGAAGAAGTTTTATTAGACATATTTATAGCTTCTTAATAGCATAAAAAGTTAGACTTGTAGGCATCTTAACCTAGTTTTATGCAGAGACAACGGTTTGTTTGGTCAATACTTGTAAACAAGTACTTAAGCTAAAAGAAAGCGCCGGCACGGATGTGGCGGCCAGACTTTAGTAGAAAACTTGCATCTCTGTAGGTTGCAAAGTTTACGACACTGGCAACTTACCTGAATACCTAAGCAGGCATCTTCAATTTCCTCAGTGTCATTATACGGCGGCCATCCTTGAAACCCTACAGCGCTTCCATCGATCCAGCTCAAGCTGTCCCCATCTTCACCTCCTTGGCGCGCTCCTAGCCAGTATATGGAACCAGCGCTGTAATCGCTGCTTTGTCGGATCCCTGAGACAATGAATCGCTCTTCGTCCGCAGAATGGACCGATGAAAGATGCATGTTCAGACCTTCACACACCTGAGAAGAAAATTAACATGATTTTTTTAGTAAAATATTGATTTTTGAGGGGCCTTTTCCAATGTCCATGTTATTTAAAGGTACATTTGGAGGGTAGATTAAAAAAAAATTGTCAACTTAGATACTGGAAAAAAGTTAATAACGAGATACAGTCCGTCACTTTATTTTGGCCCAGATAAAGGACAGGGCTGTCACGATGATAACAAAGGCGATCAGAGGGACCGGTCGCTAAGCACAAGCACAGACGTAATGGCATTGTAAAGCGTCGAGGTCGAAAGAAACGTTCGCCAAAAAGGATTTCGGCTAAACCCTATCATTATTCCTTAGACAATTATAATTTAACAAGCAACAGAACTGAAACAAAAGTTTTTCAACTTTGTTGTTCTTATTACTTGTAAAGTGTAATCAATCTTTGTAGGACTAGTAAAGCATCACGGATTTCGAAGTCTACTTCATTTAAATTACAAATTGTCAGATAAGACTTATGAGAAAGACGGACGCAGATTATGGAAATTTTTGCCACGACAGTTTTTCTTCTCCGGAAAATAATGTGTTTCATAACATCCTTCTCGATATTCTTAACTGTTAGGCCAGGTACACACGGGCCCGTTTTCCCCGTGGTGATTTTGTTTTGCGCACTGGATTTTCAGCACATATTAGCGCCGAGATTTGAAAATCCAACAGTGGTTTTTTGACTCGCTGGGATGAGCTCTGTTGGATTCTCAATGCTCGTCTCAACACCGAGAGTTGAAATTCCAATGCGCAATATTTTTACGTCTGTGCAAACGTCGGCTACATAAAAATACTTCTTATTGGTATTTTAGGCCTTAATCTGTATTGTAAACAATTTTAATGCTATATCAAGCCAATTAAACTGTCTAACATCAAATACTGTTCCACAAAAAAAAAAATACGCTACAGACAGACCGTGATACACTTTTATTTAACGCGGCAGCATCGGCTGTAGAACAAGGGATTAGGAATATAAATCATTGAGGATTACACGACTGAGGGTCCAGTTGGCTTTATCCTCAGTGTTATTTTGGTAGTTGCAATCTTGGAAATGTCTTTTGATACAGGAATGTAATGGCACCACCATTAAAGTGGTGTTGGTACGTGATCAAACTTTACTGCATAGTGGCTTATCCTGTCTACCCTTTAGTTGTTCTTCACTACATTTTCAGCGCTTAGATTTGATGCTGTTTACATATGGTCCTCCGGACCGTATTTCGGCCATGGCGGCCAATCTTAGCGGAGACTGGCCTTCGGCGCGGGAGATTATAGTACACAAGTGGGTGCGCAGATACAGGTGCACTCTTTCTTCCCTAACTTTTTTTTTCAAAATCAAAAGTCACTTATTCAAATTAGGCTGAGAAACAGCACTTTTCGCACGTCACAATTACAAGAAGCAGTCCCTCAAAAACGGCCGCCCTTCACTACTTCCTAGTGCTATCGCTGGGAAGAAGAAGTGGCGCAACAAACTCCCCAGCAGCACAGCTGTCTGTTCAGTTAGAAAATACTTGATACTTGATTGTATACAATACTAGGTGTTAAGTAATTAACATTACAAGGCGCAGAAAATAAAATAAAATTATTTGCCATATGTCAGCTAGCCACGCCAATATACCAACAAATATAATAAAAACTATACGTAATCAAGCTAAAAAATAATTAATTAAAATTAAAATGTAAATCAAAACTTACTACCTATGTAAAAGCCTCCAGGCATAAAGGGCGTGACAGCTTATATTGCTGGGTTCAGTTCACATAGTGCATAGCTGTCACTTGAATTCACAGATGATAAACTAGGACCATCGAAGTAAAATAAATAAATAAGTTAATACTAATAACAATAACCTGTCAGTAAGCTAATTCTGGAGAAAGAACATGTACATTGTCTTGAGGTAATTAGGGCGACCAACTATCCTTATCGTGTAAGTAGTCGTTGATGGAATAGTATGCCTTTGAACTCCAATAGTCCGATCCAATCCAACACGACCGGAGAGAAACCAACGGCTTAACGTGCTTTCCGAGGCACGGGCTATCACACCACCAACTTCCAAACTCCGGGCTGCTACTTAGAAATTCCCAATGGAAAAAACAAATAACTCTGGTCCCGTTGGTCTCGAGGTCGTAAGCGCGACTTCTGAGCGTGGTGTCCTGGGTTTGACTCTCAGGTCGGGCAAAGTGTATGTACATAAATAGGCTTTATAAAATGTCCCATAATTCTTCATCCCTTATCATTTTATTTCTAGGTCACATAATTACGGTGTAATGATTTTCGCTTTTCATAAACTTACCTGTTTGGAAGTAGCCCAAGATGCTTTCGGGTAACCAGAGAAGAGGTAGCAGTGTCCATTGAACAGCTCCTGCTTTGAATCCATACACGATTGTGCTGTGAACAAAAAGAATACGCTGTATATTCATTCATTTACCTTTACAAAAAACAGGAGCGCTCTCCATGTTAATTAACAGAACAAGGTGTAGCTTACTTTCGCGAGAAAGTTTTCACTCTGAATTTAATAAATTCATTACAACTCTGTGTGTTTTGTTTTGTTTCCATTGTTCTTATATTTATGAAAATAAATAAATGATTCTTCCTCTATTATTATCTTCGTTTGGAATAGTGCTACGATTGCTCGTAGAATCTAGTTGAGGACTAGGTATCGTGTGCTCATTTTGGCAACAACACAATGAGTTCCATACTTGTTGTTCTTGTTAGCGTAGTTTCTCGTAGAACTAAACCTCTAATAATGCCATAAAACCTAAATAGCACGAAGGATGACGGCGTTGCTGGCATGTTTTCGTGTCGCGCCGGTACCAGGAGAATATGAAATATTTATAAGTTCAGTGATCGGACCTCACCGGCAGTTGGTGCGAAATGGATTTGTTGGCAGGTGTAATGTTCTCAATTTTAGGGATATTTGTTGCCGTAATTATGAGGAGCCAAAGTCGAATATTGTGTGGCAAAATATAGCTACACGTTTGCTTCAGCCAGCAAAAATGAAGGGTATAAAGTGGTAGATTTCCCGCTTGTGCAACGGTTTCATTTCTTTCTCACAATAGCTACACGTCACCGGCACTCGGTGAAACCAGAAAACCTACAAAATATACACACGTACGAGCAGCGAACGTGTTGAAGAAGTTGAGTAGTTATAAGCAACTTAGTTTAAAAACTTCTCAACAAAATGAAGTAAAAGTTTTTTAAAAATTCCGCTCTTGAGAGAAGAAAATTAAAAAATATGTTCTTATTAAGTATTTATTCTCCACCGTTTAAACAGCACTGACACAAAACGATGGCATTCTATCTCATCACGAAAAGAAGTAAGACCTACTATAAACTGACGGCAGTTAATTAGTATTCTAAGAGCGCTAAAAAGTGTTTTAATTAAAACATGCGCGCGCAATTCTTTCGTCCCCACGTGGGAACAAAACCTTTCGGATATATTCATTAGCTGAATGGCAAAGTGGTCACAAAGGCCGGAACAGAGGATGCGACAACACGACACGTTGTCAACGACGAATTTTAATAAACTCCGCACCGTGCAGGATCGAACAGTAGTCTAGCTCTCACTGACATTCTAAATTTTCTTCCTTTAATTTACCTTAGTACCTAATTTCTATTCACCCAGTTCGTCAGGTAGAATTTTACGGTGAGTGACGAATTCATTAAAGCTCCTGCGTGCTTGATGAGAATTTCAAGGATTAATAACGTTTGACAATCACTTTTGAAAATAAATTGTAGTAGGACCCGTGGCTGTTCATCTGGTTTGACGTCGACAATAATTTTTATGTGGTGTATCCGTTGCCAAATCTTCCCTAAACACTGTGTGTAGTTTAATCCTTGTTGCCTAGATACATATCATCAGCCTACAGTCCACTACTGGACATAATCATTTACAATTGCACGCCATCTAACTCGATTCTCTGCAACTCTCATCCAGCTGCTACCAGCCACTCTGCAAAGATCATCGCTCCACCTAGTCTCAGGGCGTCCTACCTTACGTTGGCCGCGGTCTCCACTCAAGAACACGTTTACCCCAATGGTCACCAGTTCTACAGCTATAATGACCGGCCCATTGCCACTACAGCTTGCTTATTCTGTGAGCTATTTCGACAACTTTGGTTCTCTGCCGGATCACCTCATTCCGGATTCTATCCCCAGACAGACTCCAAGCATAGCTCGTTCCATAGGTCGCTGATCGACTTTGATACACATAGGGACGATATCAATAGGTTACCTATCGTATTTTAAATATCTGAAATTAACTATCTACAGCCTACCATACCAGCGTCTACGTAAGTGTCCAATTAATAGCCATTCATTCGACTTTTATAACCGTATAAAAGCATAATTGATGTTACATATTATAGGCGTAATATTTCGCTTGTTATCCGCTCACTGTTAGGTATTGTGTTTGTATTAAATGGCTATCGTGTTGTTTATTTCGAAGATAGGTATTTGGAGTAGGTAAAGGAAGCGACAAAGCTAAAATACGGGGACGCTATTGAGAATATTCCAATAACAATTTATTGAAAGATATATCAGAAATTGAATTTTCATTCAAAATGAAAATTTTGTATTAAACGAAACTGTATTTATTGATTACCACCAAGATTGGCACCAAGTCCCTTTAACAAATCACAAATACATAAAATTCATTCAGTTTATTACATCATTAGGATAAAATACATTAATATTCAATGGCCCAGAAAACGGTAGCGAGATGACCTGGACGCGTACCGCGAGGGCTGGTTTGATGTGGCGCGGGAAAAGAGTTCCTGGAAGGATTTGGGGGAGGCATTTGCCCAGCAGTGGGACAGTATAGGATAAATAAGAATACAGTGAGACAGTACAGGCTAGCCAAAAAAAAAACAAACAATATCATTAAAATAAAGATAAAAGCATTAAAACTGACTTGACACTAAAATTTAATTTCTTTAAATTGACACAAAAAATGGTTACAAGTTATGATTATTGACTAGGACTTCTCAATTGGCCGCTGCCATTAAAACTAGCGACAAAATAAAATAACTTTTTTTTAAAATTTACCTTCAACGTTAGCTTCACCATAAAACACACAAATAAACATAGACCGATCCATAGACTAGACCAGTGTTTTTCAACCTTTTTTATGGCGCGGCCCCCTTAGTACGGAAAATATTTCGCGAACCCCTTCCCTCCGCTGCTTCTAACTTGGAATTCAAGTCTGTCACCTTGGGTACCTTTTGGTTAAACAGAAAAATAGAATTCCTACAATCAACCACTGAAGCTTTGAAGTGTTTGATTCCATTTGGAACCTCCTATAATTTTAAAGAAACGGCCGCCCCATTAAAGAGGCGACCCCTGGGGGTCACGACGCACACGTTGAAAAACACTGGACTAGACTACAGATAACTCTGACTCTGTACCACGCTGTATCCATTTTTGAGTTTTAATTGGGATGCGCCCCCTCTAAATATTAAATGGACGGTAAAGAGGGAGGGGTCTAATCTCGGGCGGCTTTGTTATGTTTAAGTTTCCTGATGTTTGAATAATTAATTGCGACTCGTGGTGGGACACTGTTGATTAATTTTCGAATCGCAATTATCTTGGACGTGTTGGTTCTAGGAATTGTGATGGGCGTTATCTTAACAATATGAGCTGTGATGATAATGGATGATTGCTTGAAAATGATTTTTTAGTTTTGTTAAATTGGGTAGGGTAGGGTACTAACTGACTAAACCTCTACTTCTACTTATGACTCTAAAAGATCCATTAAAGGGTGGTTATAGGTGAAGATATTTTTTAACCAGAAAAAAAGACTCCCAGACCTGAGGGGCAATTCCCGTATGTTTGAGATCGTTCGCATTCTAATCTTTGTCTATCGCTAAAAAAAATAGTAAATTAGAGGTATTTTTGATATATTGCTATCAAAATTACCTTTAATTAATTATTGAATTGAAACAAACAACATTACATGATTTCAAGACTGAGTGTCACATACTAGATTAATACGTTTATAATTACGGCAATGGGCCTTCTCGAATCAAACATGGTAGGTACCTACTTCCTCACAATTGAATCTCTAAAGTAACTCTTCTACTGTCATCTCGAAAGCTTCACAAAGACTGTTTTAATGCAGCGAGCTCTCAAATACGACACATGTACTTCAACATGCTTCTACCAACCTGACGTATCAAAGGTGCTCGTTAGATCAAATTATGTTCAACAGTTCAGCTCTCAGTTTTTTTTTTGCAAAAATACGCTTCCTCGTTAACTAGTTTCATTCATCCATTCACTCGTTCGCGAACGAAAGGAATGCCAGCATCGTTATTCAAATTTTAGTTCGAGAAATGTTATGAATTTAGCTCACTCAATAGAGAATGAGTTGGATGTCGGACTTTTGAATTTCGAGAACTTCGTGCTTATTGATTTTGTTTTGTGCCAGTAGGAAACACAATGGGTACTGAACGAAGAAGCGGTAATGAACGGATCGGTGATAGTTGAAGGTAGACAGGCAATTGAATGAAAAAACGATTCGTTTTCGATCCGGCTATATACTTTTTTATCAGATCAAAAAATATTTTCTGTCATTGTTATAGAAGATATTTTTGAAATTTCTGATACTATCACGCGGACATAGCTTTTTCATGATCAAGAGTAGTTCTTTGGTAGGTATAGTTCGTCGAATCGTTAAGCTCCTTAAGTTCTGAGTTGAGCTGCATGATTACTGACGAATACGTGCACTGATTGGACAGGTCCACTCAATCTGTGTGGTTCTTTCCTCAAAAGATAATTTCAGACACCCGTCTACATGGTCTTCACATGACCTGACCAAGCTTATGTCTGGACATTGACTGTGACCTCTGAGTTTGTTTCGGCCTTTTTTCTCAGAGCAGTCAGACAGCAAACGCTGACCGCATCTAGTTTTTAAAATATGATTGACATGTAAAAGTGTTTATTCAAACCTACTTGCATGAATAAAATCATTTATCAGACATGAGTTAAGACTTCAAAAGCCAAGTGAGGCAACTCAAAGGAAATCCACCTGCTTTAGTAAACTTCTAAGTAATTCTTGAACAGAATAGTTAGCAACCAGCTAAATATATTTGTCTCAAGCCAGGCCCATTCATAGTGACAAACTTGTCAGAAGCCTTGTCAGGGAACAGGCGTTATTGCTAACGACATGTTTCGAAACGACGTCAATGTTGGCATTGTCACCGGAAGCAATTTGTTCCCCGTGACATGTTCGGCGACGTTGTGATACTAAATTGAAGATAGGCATTTGTATGTACAGCTCTGAATAGGTGGAGATAGAATTTGTAAGGATTTTTGTAGGATATAATAGTGACCTTATTGGTGATGTTCTTCAGAAAAGTCAGGTGCGTGGTAACCGGTGTGCGTGTGTGACCAGATGGCCGATTCCCGTTATTAAAAACGTTCAAAATCTAGTAGCAATCTCATTTCAGTGACAATCAATGTCAAAAATGTAGGGAAATTAGAGGTATTTTTGACAGATCGAGACTGAGATCAGACTTTCACAGTCTGATCTCAGTCTCAATCTTTCAAAATCGTTCTTCAAATTACGAGAATTGCCCCTCTGATAAACGAAGCAAAGGAGTAACTATGTAAGAATCGTAACAGGTGACGTTCTGTGGTTTCTGCCTACTGCCATGGGAAGAAGGCGTCCGTTAATGTAGGTATGTATGTGTTACAGGATACATAACCTTAACCTTGGGACCAGATTTGTAAGTTGGTAATGAAAATCAGATGGCAGTCGCGTCGGCAAAATTCTAAGGAACAGTCGTATATCTTTTAATTTGGTCTTTAAACTGTGTCTTTAATTATTGTAATTGGTTTTAAACCATTTTAATTAAAGCATTATCACCAACAGCCTACAGCAGTCCACTGCTGGACATAGGCCTCTCCTATTGCATGCCATTCAACTTGATTTTCGGCAACTCTCATCTAGTTGCTAGCAGCCACCCTGCGAAGATCGTCGCTCCATCTAGTCCGTAGGCGTCCTACCTTACGTTTGTCGATTCGCGGTTTCCACTCAAGAACACGTCTACCACAACGGTCATCGGTTCTACGGCTAATATGGCCGGCTACTACTTCACTTCGTTCTTTCGCTTCAGAAAAATAAATAACCTGGCTGATCCCATTATACCTTAGTTACATTGAAAAATCATGCATGACACACATACGAGATACATCCACTTATTTCAAATAAGTAACATGACTGTTTTCTTTTTCTTAAAAGTGGATTGGAATATGACCTTAAACCTACAAAGACAATCGCAAAACGACTTAAACCAAAGCTAAAATAATAAAAGATAATTTTTATGAACACTCTGTGATGGCGCTAAACACGTAGCCGAATTCTGGGCCGAGTCCATTTACATTGCCATCGACACGCTATGAAGACAAAGTACCTATACTCATAAATATGTAACACAACTTTTGACAAAATCTGTTCTGATAATTTTACTAAAATCACGGCCTACGTTAGCCCGCAGAGTCTGGAGGCCAGACAATAAATTATCATAAAATTCGGAGGCCTATTAAATTTCCAATGTTACGCAAACTTGCTCTAATGCCAGATATTATCTTCGTCCATATTATACGGCTCTGCCTGCAGCTAAAACCATTATTGTTCAGGATTTTGGCTTCGAACTGAGCTTATTACGCGGTTTCGGCACCGCTACTGATTAAGCTCACATAATTTGTCAAAACATACCGCGGGGTTATACATTGAACAGTTAGTTCATTAAAGCGATGTTTCCAGTTAGCTTGGAGAGGCAGTGGATCGTGTGTTGCTTTGTTTTGTCGTATTATATCTGGTGGCCTGGCTTTATAGAGGGTGTGTTATTTGCTTGGTATTATAAATTATGTACGGAGTATAAAATGGATTTTCAGAATAAACCTCCTTCACGAAACGGTGTTCCTGGGAAAGATGAAACAATAAATCTTTTAATATTAAACGCATGTTTACGTACTGTTTTTACCGTTATTACTTGTGGTTTTCAAAATTAGGAGAAGCTGATACATTCTCGATTTATGTGAACAACAATGTACTGAAGAAGCTGACTGTTTTCGCAATTTCAGGTTTGGTCTCATGGTCAAAGTTGTTCATAATTATGAATATTATAGCATAAGCATAATCAGCTTATAATGTTCCCACTGCTGGGACACAGGCCAGTGTCCTCTCTGTGAGAGGGCGTGGGCGATAATCGGTGGATTACAGGCGGGCCCAGTGTGGGTTGGTGAATGTCACATGTCTTCGATTTTTTTTGGGTTCTAGGACATGCCTGTTTCCTCACGATGTTTTAAGAGCAGTGATGAATACAATGACCCCTTAAAAAGATTTATAGTAAACAAAAACTAAGGTTGAATATCAGGTTTTCTCCAGTCATGTAGTTTTAGTTCCAAAAGTATTGTATAAATAAAATAAGATCGAGGGCAGACGTCAAGTCTAGAGAAATATAGGTTAAAATGATCTAAGCGAGAGCTATATCTCGTGTGTTGTCAAGTTTGCTGTACTAGCGGTAATATAAAAGTCAAATGAGATTTACGCGTGTCATGCAGCTTGGAGCTGAGCACAAGTAGAAGAGGTACCTCCACGAAATCCAATAGATCGTAGTGCTTGATATATTTTGAGAAGAATATATTATATTTTTTGCGTTAAGCTACAGTTTTGATAGAGTTCCACATACAGAGTGAGTTTTATAACTATCCGGAATTGATATGGTAGCTAGCTTACCGTTAGAAAAATAAAAATGTTTGTTATAAATCCGTCTTATGTAGATATATGAGTACTATTACTATGATCCAACTCCTTATGTCTCCACTAACGCCATCTTTGTAAAACTTGGTTGCCCAATAAACTAGTTAGTCTATGATAAACAACACGCTGCGTATTTTTAACAAAACTGCATTTACATAATGATTTTTAACAAAAAAAAGGTGGGAACAATGTAAAGTGAGGTTGATTCATGAAATTCATCAACGATGCCAAGTGGTTTTAACCATTTAAGAGATATTGGCGATTACTTGGCAAATCTCCGATCTTTTAGATTGTCTGTTCGCGCCAGTGAACAGGACCAAGTTATGTAGCTGCAGGCGAGGCGCACGCGACTGCCCCACAACTACAACATCGATCCCAGAAACTACCCAGGAAGTCGGAACAAAAAACAGCGGAACAGAAACGAACGCAAAGTCTTACATAGCCGTGGTTAATTAAAACTAGACTGCGCTTATTCAACTCGCCTCATTCTACTTGACGAACTTACACTACCACTTCTACATTCAATAATAAACTCTGTGCACTCGTTATTAAGGTAAGGTTAACTGCTTTACTAAGTTTGTCGCCTTTGTTGTTGGTGTTAGGCGAATTTAAACTTTATGTTCAGGTGCTAAAGGTAGTAGGGGTGGCACAATAGGTGAAAGTTGGCAACTTTATTTGTCGTATAGACGGTCCGTTCCGTTCCGACGATGGTGTCCGCACGGAACGGAGCGAAAAGTTGAAATTGAAAAACGAAACACGCCGAAGAGATTTTTTTCAGTATGAAGGCTGGAGTTGTATTCGCTGAACTTCTGGTAAAATATTCTTCAAATCTTTTGTAGGGATAAGGCAATGATATAAGTAGGTAGTATGGCTACTTCCTCAATCCTATAAATTGATTTTAAAGGCAAAGTTTCAGATGGACTGCGTCTTGTCTATTCTAAGAGTATTTTGTCGCTAGGATGCTGAGTTTTAAAAGTTTATACCTTTTACCAAGTTTTGTATTACAAAAACTTGTGGAAAGTCGGTAGTGCTGAACATTGGACAATGCCGGTGAGACGAGAGTTTCGAGTTTAATTTTAATGAATTAGCACGAAAATGACAAGTTTTAAATAATTTTTATGTCTCCTTTATTTGCGGGCAATTGTAAGGGTAGTATATTTTAGTACTGTCCTTCTCTACAGTTTCCGTTTTACTCTGCGTCATTGGTATCTATAGCTGACATGGTCCCCTTCGCGAGAACTTGAGCTTCCTAGTTACATCACAATGTCCAGAAATGTAAAATTGTTCGCTATTTTTAGACATTAACGAAACCCTACTCATCTTCGTGTCAGATTTATCGAATGTGGGAACTTCTACAGGAACCGCTTTTTTACTTATAGTTAGATCAAACAATAAGCCAAAGATTGTAGGATCGACCTCACTTATAATCAGGACTTTCGCCCTGAGCCCCGCATAGTATAGTGAATGTTCTGCCCTGAACCACAACCAAAGCACAATGGCCCCGGGACGCGCTCTTCTTTCTTTTGGGGACGTACAGTATACGGAAAGCAACGGGTACTGAAGCAGCTTCAACTTGCATCAGTCACCACAGAGGCAGTAACAAATCACTATTATTAAAGTATGGTAGGTACTTACAATCAGTAACAGTGACTTTCGCCCTGAACCCCGCGTAGTGCCTTGAATGGTCTGCTCTGAATCGTAGCCGCAGCACGTTCCCTCTTGACTGGTACCGCAACAGCTTCAACTTGCCGCTCCAATCACCGCACAGACGTCGAGCACGAGTCGCGTGCGCATCCCGCATCCAGCCCGCGCTAATGGCGTCCGATTCTGGGAGCTGGGTCTCAGTTTCTTCCCAAATCTGGTAACAGAAGAGAAGTCAAATAAATAAGAGTTTTTTTAGCAAAGTTTGAGCAGCACTGGTGGCCCCGTGGTAATAGCCCCGACATACAAGTTGTAGGTCGTGGGTTCGAACTTAGGCAGGCACTTTACTTTGCCTAAATAATTTTATCACCACTGCTCTCAAAATGGTGAAGGAAAACATCGTGAGGCAACCGAGTAGATCCTAGAACCAAAACATCGAAGACATGTGACGTGTGCGTAGTACATTTTTCAGCCCATGCTCCCTCTCGAAGAGAGGAGGCGTGTGTCCCAGCAGTGGGAACATTATATGCTGATTATATTACGAAACACTTCAGTCAACAATGTCTTATGTGTGTCTCTTATGTCAGTCATAGAATCTGGAAGTGGCTTATAAGGTAAACGTCAAAAGTGACTTAGATCTAGATCTAGGATAAAACTATCAAATTTAATAAGTAAAACTAATATTATAAATGTGAAAGTTTGTATGGATGGATGGATGTTTGTTACTCTTTCACGCTAAAACGACTAAACGGATTTGGATAAAATTTGGCACACAGATGGTTTATAGCCAGGAGTAACATATAGGATATTTTTTATCCTGATATTCTTACGGGATCGAAACTTATGCGGGTGAAACTGCGGGGTGCAGCTGGTCTAGGATAAAATGGTAAAAGTACTTATGTGTATCTTATCTGCGTAAAACTTTACTGGTGGCATGGATGCGTGATTTCTACGATTCTTAAATCGTCAACCCAGCGGTCTATAGTTTCGTACCTTTCTCTTTTAAAGACTCGTAAGTCAAGTAAGTAGCTCTGAAAACCAGAGTCTTATATAGCAGTGTTCATAATCTGAGATAATTTACATTCCATCGCAACGTAATCATTTATCTACTTTGTATTCTAAGTTGATTTTTGAGTGACCATTTGTAACAAAAAGGTCCTAGTAGGTTTCTGGTTGCAATGGAATTTGAACTTTTTTAAGTATGATATTCAGTTAGTTGTTCCATAACTTGAAAATTATCTGAAATTATTAATTCTATTGTAGGCGAAGATAACGTGTATGGTACAAGAAACTCCATCTACCTCTGTGTCCGAGCTGAACGCCTCATGATGGTCGCGCAGCTGCCACTCCTGCGCACCGCTGCTGTTGTCCACGCCTACCTCCGTGATCTCCAGGTAGTCGTAGCTGCAACTGCAAATAAAGGTCAACTTTATCATAATGCACACCAGATTAGAGAAATTATTAGTTACTAACAAGAAGTGAACAGTTTATACTTTTCACAGTGTATTCTACGACTACGTGATGGTGTCAACTTAAATAGAATAGAACACTCTATATTATGTACACCATTTAATTTCAGATATAAATGTAAAAACAAAGAGTGACACAATGAATTGAAATGAAGTTGTTTATTTTGTAAATAGGATATCGTAATCACTTTACACGTCATATTATAAACAAAATAAAAAATAAGCTAATTGAGATTCTTTCCTATCTGACTACTCTGAGAAGAAAGGCCGAAACAAACTCAGAGGTCACAGTCTCTTCTAAAGTCCAGACATAATCTTGGTCAGACCATGTGAAGACCATGTAGATTGATGTCTGAAATGGTCTTTTGAGGAAAGTACCTACTACACAGATTTGACCAGTCCAGTCAGTGCAAGCAAATGTCAGTAATCGTGTAGCTCAACTCAAAACTTGAGGAGCTCAACGACTCACTACTGACAATGGGCGGTCTTATCGCTAAGAGCGATCTTTTAAAGACAACCTTTGGATGGATTAAAAGCGGAAGGATATATATTAAGTGGGATAAAATAGTTACCCTTTCCTTTTCGAGTTCGAGTCGAGTTATTTTAAAAAACTGAAAGTTATCGTGCAGGTCTCGCACTCATGAGGGTTACTTACAGATATTGCTTCCGGGTTCGAGGTAAATAAGTTAGTTTGAGCATAGAGAACTTACGTTCAGAAACTAAGAATTCAAGTTAAATAGCAATGAAATCTCACGATCTTTGAAAGTTTTTAAAGTAAACATTTTCAAAGACTGGACTTTCTATATGAAAAGCCTTGCTTTGAGTACTTCGTTTATTAAATTAGCTTCATTCAATAGATGACACTTTCATACTTGAAATGAAGAGAAGATATCTAATTAAAGATTGGAAATACTCGTATCTCTTAAGACCTTGGATAAAGATCGCTGCTTTCACAAATTAAATATCTGTCACCAAAGTGACCTGCTTAGAAGCTAAGTATTTTTAGATAATTTTACTAAGTGAGGTTACAATTTTATGTGCAGGAGTATCTACAGGGTCAATTTCTGAGACAGGGCAGTGAGAGCCAGTAGGTACCTAAACCATATTAATTACAGGAAAACGTTGTTAGGGACCCTCATTTTGAGTAAATGAAAAGAAAAAAAGGAAGAAAAAAATTGTACCTAGATGTATAGATGGAGTTACTCGTAAGAATCGTGTAGCGGTCGTGAGACATACCTATGCACCTAATGTTCCCCTACAACTGACCCGTTCCTGACTGCAGCACTTCCTACTCAGTGAATAAGAGTGACTAGAAGTGACAAGTAGTTTTTATGATATTCAATCCGTCCTACGTTTGACGGCACGGTTGGCGCAGTGGTTAAGCGATTGACTGCTGCGCTGCGTGTCGCGGGTTCGATTCCCGCACGGAACAAATATTTGTATGGCCTATAAGTAGTTGTTCCGGGTCTGGCTATTTGTGTATGTGAGTTTAAATGTTTGTAAACGCACCCACGATACAGGAGAAATTCCTAGTGTGGGTGCGGCAACGTTTATATTAAAAAAAAAACTAAAAAAAAACTAAAAACTATGTTTTTGCTATTTCAAGCAATGCTACTATATCTTCCAAACCAATATCAACAAAACGATTATGTTTTAGATTAAATATATTTCCAAATTATTTGATCATTTTAACTGCCTCGTTGGTCCATAGGTCGCAAGCGCTACTGCTGGAATGAGGAGGACCTGGGTTCGGTTCCCAGGTTGGGTAACATTTTAATGGGTTTTTCCATTAGGAGAGACTCAGTAGCAGCTCCTTGCTGCTCGTCGGGATTCATTTCCGGTTGATGGTATTAGGCTCGCCCCTTATTACATGGGACGTAAACATAACTGCAGAAATGTGAGAGTGTTAATAGTTACAGCTTTGCCGAACCCTCCGGGGATTACAGTCATGATGTTATGTTGTTTGATAATTAGAGATATCAACTTAATTGTTGTCATGTGAAATCCGTACACAATCCAAAAACAAGATGGCTGCGCAGTCACATAGACAAATGTCAGACACAAGTTTCCTCTCAGAAAGACATAAATGTTAAATTTTGCCCATAACTCATGTATTATGGCAGCCTAATGGCGGCAGTTACAGACGGCCGCCCGATAATGGGCTCCTACGCAGTTTTAGTTACGAGAATGTTGTTCCCATGAAAATATCAATTAGTATGCTTTTACGAGGAATTAGAGGCGTACTGTTGTGAGGAGTTACGTTGAGGCGTAACAACTTAATGGCGCGCGGATTTATGTAATGGCTTTCGCTATTGTTGTGTGAAAGTTAGGGCGAGCTAAGTGTTAGACAAATAGCTTTATAGATCGGTTCTCGACTCGACTGTTACTATCTTGAATGTTACTATCAGTAGGTACCTATGGCGCGATTCCTGGGCTCAACTTATCTAATAACATATGTAATTACTTCTTTTTTATCATATACTGTCCCACTGCTGGGCAAAGGCCTCCCCTAAATCTTTCCAGGAACTCTTTCCTCGCACCACAACCGTCCCTCACGGTACGCGTCCAGCTCATCTCGCCATCTCTTTCTTTCTCAACATATTTTACCATTTTTTAGGGTTCCGTACCTCGAAAAGAAAAAACGGAACCCTTATAGGATCACTTTGTTATCCGTCCGTCCGTCTGTCTGTCTGTCAAGACCCTTTTTATCAGGAACGCGTGGAGGTATCAAGCTGGAATTTATATCAAATACTCAGGTCTACTGACCCTTGGAGCTATGAAAAATCAAACTTCTAAGCCAACGCAACCAAAAGATACAGCCGTTTATGCCGCTAATTTTTGACACTCGCGATGGAATCAAAACCTACAGGGTACTTCTCGTGAACTCAGAATCTTGAAATTTGGTACGGAGCAACGTCTTATAGCACAAATAAAGGAAACATTGCGAAAACCGTAAATTTTTAGTTACATACCTGCAAATTTGTACGGAACCCTCGGTGCGCGAGTCCGACTCGCACTTAACAGGTTTTTTATTTTTTTTATTGCTGTTACTATGGGCCTGCTCTTGACCTCGATCTCACCTGATGGAAAGCTATGGATGAGATATATGATGGAAAAGCCGAAAATATGCCTGCCTGTTCACTCTTGCTTTGAAGACTCGACTCAAAAAGAAGAAGTACATACCTACTTTTAGTTAAGAGTGTGTCTACAGGCTTTGTTGTTTAAAAAATGCAATTATTTAAAAACCTTGTTTTCGTCCTAAAACGTATAATACATTGAATAAAGTAGGTAGTGTCAGCACGATTTACAGAACATTTGGAAATATGCGTACACAGTAAACAAGCTGTTGTGAAAATGTATCATAAATTATTATCAAATAACTATAAAATCATACTAAAGTAGCTAATCAAATTTAGTTTGTGGTTTTCCACAAATAAATGTGAAAACCTATGTTATGTCTCTGTGACGTAACATAAATAATAAAACAAATTGCAAACAAATTATAATTAATTTTATGTCAGTAACAGAATATAAAGGTAGAGTACGTTTTAAATAAAAATATTTTCCTTATTTTTATTGTTTGTCAGAATGGTTTGCCATTTAATTTTGTGCGCCCATTTATAAATAAGAAATGTCAAGCTCCATGTTTTAAAGTGTCATTCATGTCGAAAAGAGCGGACAATGTGATTCTTTGTCACTTTACTGTCCTTTGTTTGGCATGACAAAGTTTATCTAAGAGCCACTGTACTTATGCCACAACGATAGCCATAACCTAGGAGTCTTCAAATCTCGTGCGAAAAGTTGCGAACGGGCGTTTTTTTCCCACGGTGGTTTTTTTCGCGCACTGCCTAGCTTCGAGAGTTGGAAATCCAAGAGTGTGGTTTTATGACGCGCTCTGTTGGATTCTCAATGCTCGGCTTAACACCGAGAGTTGAAAATCCAGTGCGCGATAAAATCCCGCAGCGATATTTTTACGTCCTTGCAACGTGGGCTAAGTGTTCCATCGTCGACCACATTGTTGCTTAGCATCAGGTCAAACACGAGTCTATCAAATATATAGAAAATAACATTGGATCTCATGACAGTATTCTACCAATCCAGTATTTTCAACTTTATCAAGCTGACGAAGACAAGAATCCCTCAAAACCTTTAAAAAAAACAAAAGAAGCCCAAACCCATAACGGATCACTTTATCTACCATTCAAGGAACCCGATCGACCAATAAAGCCGACGAAACCCGAAATGAGCCGAAGTCGTCGTAAAATAAATACTTTGGCTCATCCAGTATATCATTGCGTCCATTGGATGGGAAGTGCTGACTCATCGACATATTGCGAGCGTGGCCGTATCGACTCTAAGCTCGGTGTCAGCAGATAGGGTTGGCGACATGTGCGGTGCAACGTTGTGAGAACATAAATCTTTTATTTCTTCATTTGTGGTCTTTATGTCTATTCTTCTCTATAAACTATGGCAATAGCTCATTCTTCTGCCCAGGCGTGGGCCGGACGTTAAATTGCTCCTGGAGGCTAGTTGATTACATACACGTATTTATGGTTAAGATAAGACAGCCCTATCTACGCTTATAGGATAAAATTAGCCCTGTCATCTGCACACGTGCGAGGACCTAATGGCTGCGTCAGCAAACGGTATTCGCGTTGCTGAATTTTTGGCCGAATGTATTTAACAATATATATTTTATGAGTTATTTTTGCAATCCACACGCTAAGACGAAGAAAAAACTGGTTCAATGGATCAACAGACAAAATAATGTTTCTATTGGGTGACATAACTTTTATACAACCAGCCTTCTCCTGCATCGCGACTAGGTATATGCCGTCGTTAGATAATGAGATGCAATATCTTCTTACTTGCTAATAACAACCTGCAAAGGTGATTTCCCCTAAGACTATTTTCATTTGTTAAGTTTATGTCTACCTATGTTTTTAAAAGCTTTATTTTTTTCTTTGTTAAGTTCATAATTAGGTGACCTTTATCAGCAGATCTTTACAGACTGATATAACGAACATCATCATCATTTCAGCCGAAAAACATTCACTGCTGGACTTAGGCCACCTCCACTTCGACCGGTTCTGTGCTTCCCGCTTCTAGCGGGTTCCTGCGGCCTTCACAAGGTTGTCGGTCCACCTTATGGGAGGCCTTCCAACGCTACGTCTTCCGGTACGCGGTCGCCACTCCAGAACCACCGACATAGCGAACACCGCTCACCAATAGACCACTACTCTAGAATATTCAGGTAGATCCCTACCTGTTAAAAACAACAAAAGTTTACAAACATGCGGGTTGGATCGGCGCCAAGTTTTGACAGAAGTACCGTTTCGTGGGACTGGCTCAATCGTTGACGATATTCTGTAACTCATAGGCCACAAAACTAGCATATTGACTTAGCTCCCTACCTTTATAAACAACCTGCATAAGTTTACGTATCTTCGTGTACAGTATACCAACATAACAGCATACCAAGAGATAATATCTTAGAATTCTGCCAACATCACGGGGACGTGTCGGTGCATGCATATGTATGTTATGATAAAATGGACGTACACATTAAGAACGCATTTGCGAAGTGACATCTAGGCGGGAATCTGACTTTAACACACGTGTGTGTAAGGAGCTGTTGGGAATTAGATCAGCCGGTCTATTCTGTAAAAACTCATCGTGAAAATAAAGGTGAAGGGAGCTGTCATTCCACCTAACACATATTGACAGCTGACTTCACGCTCACTAAGTTTTGACGGTCGGAATTTTGCAGATGTACTTGGAAGCTCCTCTTAAGTTTGGACCTCCTAAAACAGCGATGGTCGCCACAGAACGGCCCAAAATTATGTACCGGGTTTGACTTTACGGTTACGGTCAAAAAACGTTCTCTAGGAAAGCACACCAACTTACTTTCTTTTACTACTGTAAATTGCAGACGCTTTGTGGCGGTTAGCGCAGTCTTAAGAAACCCTAGATCTCGTACCTACAACGTTTTTAGGAGTAATTTTACCCACAATGAAAGGACTACTACTAATTATGAAGCTTAAAACATAGTCTTGCTGTTCCGTTCTACTTGTATCTATGCAAAGTTGTATAAAGTAGAAGACCTTTTGCATTCATTAAATTCCTTCTACATTTACTTGAGACACTTCAACGAGGTAATTGCGTAGCACACAATGGCAATACCTTTTGGCAGTTAAGCAACATTCATTGCGTTATTTGCGTTGTTAAGCAGATGATTTTTTCAAACATATGAAGCAATGGATTGGGAATGTCCTTCAAAATCTATAAATTTGGGTGTAGTTTTGTGTGTAGGGCAGCAAGGCATCTGCAATGGCTCTGGTATTGCAGATGTCCTTATGCAGCGGTTGCCATTTACGATTAGGTGAGTAAAGTCACGAGCACCAATATGTCAACACTTGGCAACTTTCAATTGCGATTTTTTCGTGAAATAACGTACGCAACGTTGAAATACGACACATTACATAAACCTAGGGGTTCGAAAATGCTATGTTCGTAACAACATAAAATTTCATTAAAAAATAAAGGAGTAAATCGCTTTTGAATAAAGCCGAGTGTATACATACTTTTGCTCGTGACTGTACCAACCCTGCTGTCTTTCCACCCATTCCCAATAGCATAACAAAATATCGGGGATCTATTCACTTAAGAAAGAAAAAAAGTTTTTTTTTTAAATATTACAATTTACATTTCAGAATAAGTACATAACAAATAACATATCTTCACGGCTGGAAAACAGCCGATGGGTGAGGTAGAGGTGTGTCTAAAGAACACCCACATTAAGCCGAATAAGAATGCCTTTAAATATTCTTTAGGAATATGTAGATACGAAAAAACTCTTCTTAATTTTTGTCATGCATTGCTTAATTCCTTGTTCCTTAAGTTATTTCTTAAACCAAATTCTTGTGTTGAAATAACTCCGCGTATTATTCTCGAGATGTAAATTGAAGTATTTTATCTTGTAATGTTCAAGTGTACGTGTTCACACGACTGCATTAGCCAGCACTATTCTCGACGTTACTTGGAAGTATTTCAAGTTATTATGCTTTAAATTGCTTATAAAATATATTATACCTGCATTTTATGGCATAATGTTTGTGTGTAGATAACTTTAATGCTTAGACATGCCATTCCATTTTACTTCGTAAACCAAACGTTCATAAAAAGATATTTTAACATATACAGGGTGGCAGGGACCTCGACGCGCAACCTTTTACCATGGATTAAAAACATGATTCTGAACTCACCTGCGTTTTTCGTCGATTATTAAAAAAAAAAACAGCTGTTCCATGCATTTTGACTGCGCAGGTAGGCGCGCTTTTTAATGATATAGCTGTTTTTTTGTTATTACTGATAGTAAATTTTACGCCTTGGCGTCTAAAATCATGTGCTAAATTCATGGTTACAGTTTACACGTCGATGTCGCTGCCAGCCTGTATGAAATGAATGGTAGAAGTCTATCAATGTTCAGTATACTATCCCAGCAAAGACGAAACTTTAAAATAAATGGCGGTTACGAAGTTACCTACGACTAGGGCTAGAGCTAGGGCTCAGGTACCTCTGTAACCTTTGTTACGACTTCTGCAAGTGACATCAGTTAGTAGAATTTCCCAAAAAAAAATATAACTGACTTTTCCTCTAAAATTGTAACACTAAAAATGATTTTAATGTGTACAGTGCGGCGCATATTTGTTCATTTTTTCATTGGGAGTGGGGGTCGTGACGTCACTTGCTTGCAAAAATGTCGCAAGCAAGTGACGTCACGCGGAACTGTAACGGGCGATATCTTCATCATTTTTTATATAATTGACAAAACAAAAAATACGGGTTCAATATTTTTTGATATTCTAACTGATGGACTAATTAGATTTTTTAGGAAAATAGCCCATTCTTGTAAATAAACATTTCATTTCAATAGAATAATTCAAATTGAGCCGATTTTCCCTGAAATCAACCAAACATCGAACATATCGGCTAACGGCTTAAACGAATAGAATAGGAAAGCCCAACGCTATAATCTTTATCTGCTATGTTGCAATATCTATCAACATGTTAGCTCACAAACGTGTATTGTTGACTGTAACCGCAATAATCAACAGTAGACTTGACAGCTTGACACCTTTTTTTATTTTTTTTTGGGTGGGAAATCATCAAATGACTCCTCCCGCTCTGGGCGGAGCAGAAGGGAGTGTCAGACTTTTACTGACTACAACCCACCCATGTTCCTTCAGTTGCCTGTGCCAGGGGCCACGGTATCTCTTTCGAACAACCCGCAGCCACGGCGGCATCGGCCCTAGCGGACCCCGTCAGTTCGTGCTGACAGCTCTTTGAGGCGCGCGTGGAACACAACGCGCCGTCGACCCGGGCCTGGTCCTTACCGGGCGGCGAGCTGCCCATAGCTCGCCGCCCGCAAGCCCGGGCCTACGGTGGCCGGGAGTCGGCTGTTGACTCCCGTCCAGGGCGTCTCCTGCGGCGGCTAGGCGCGCGAGGCACCTCCCCAGCCTCCCCAGCTTAACACCTTGCCTGACAGTTTTATTTGAGGATCACTCTATGCCTCTATGGTTTGTGGGGATTACAGTGCTTTGTTCAGTTTCATGATTATTATAATAGGTATACCTAATCATAATAGTTCTAAAATAATCATTATCATATTTATTGGGTGACATGAAGAAGGAAAGCAGGAAAGAAAGAAAAAAAATATACATTAAAACTATAAAAAATAGAAAACAATGATTATAATGCCAAAAGGGCCTCAGCTCAGAAAAATGTCAGACGCATGCAAGATGCATGTGTTTTGTGTAAATAATAATTAATTAAGATAAATTATACGACTTCTTCCCTGGGGGTAGGTAGAAACTGGAGAACGCTGCGAACCTTATATACCTACTCCTAGCTGTTGCAAACTTGTCGTAGTAACCGCTACCGCTAAGCATGAGGTCCTGGGTTCGATTTCCAGGTAAGGCAAAATGTTACTGGTTGATGGCAATAGCCTCGCCCTCTATTAAATGGGGCTTAAACATAACTGGCGAAATATGGGTGTACTAAAGTACTAAAATGAGGTACATCTTTGCCAGACCTTTACGGCGTGATGTTATGTATGTAAAGAGACGGGCGGTGGTTTCTTTCCATTAAGGCAGACGCAGACAGACGCTACGCGACGATGCGATGCGATTCTGATAGAACAATTCTAATATTTATCAAAGCTTCGTCGCGCTTGTTTTCCTTTTCAAAACAATTTGAGATCAACATGGTTTCTACGCAAAAAAAAAATATGCAAAGTAATTTAACCCAAACTTAATCCGCATGAAATTATCCGTTTAAATTATTTACAAAGATATCAAAACCTATCCATTTTCACTGAAACTTATGTAGCAACTAGTTTTCATTGCGTCCGTTTGTTTAACGAAGTAAATTTTAATTACCAGCGGCTTAATGTTAATCCGCTAACTAACCCGCGCACGCCTCGTTATTAATTCACACAACTTTATGTTTATACCAACTTCTGCCTGCGACTTCGTCCGCGTGAAATTTCTTGTTTCCTCCGACCCCCCGGTCACATCGCAACGGCCGTCCGCTTCGTCCGCGTGAAATTTCTAGTTTCCTCCGACACCCCCGGTCACATCTCAACGGCCGCCCGCTTCGTCCGCGTGAAATTTCTTGTTTCCTCCGACACCCCTGGCCACATCACAACGGCCGTCCGCTTCGTCCGCGTGAAAATTCATCCGACACCCCCGGTCACATCGCAACGGCCGCCCGCTTCGTCCGCGTGAAATTTCTTGTTTTCTGGGACTCACCCAGTCACAGTCGTTTTCGCGTAGCGTTCTTTCTGACTATAGTTCTTTTTGCTCAGTTCCTAAGGGTCTTGGCGTGATATTACATAGCCTATAATCTTCCTTAAGAAGTGGGCTATCAACGGTAAAAATATTTTTCATAATCCAACTGGTGGTTCCAGAGATTAGCGCGTACAAACAAACAAACTCTTCAGCTTTATTATTAGTATAGATTGTCCATAAAGAATATTCTCTGTGTATTGTTTATTACCGATATAAATGTCAAAAGGATTAACAATACGTGCAATTGTGATGAGTAATTTGATAGATACGGTTTCAATGATTGAATTTCAATGTACATAGGTAGGTATGTATTTGTTCATTCATTTTGTGTTGTAGGATCTCGTAAAGCTTTAGGTAGCTACTGCTGTAATTATTGGTGTATGGTGAGGATGAAAAATCATTGTATGGGTGATTATTGTATTTGTATTTTGTAGTCATTAGGTCATTTAAGTAGGTCATTCACCTACTTAACCCGTATGTTCCACCTGCCATGTTTTGTCTCTGCATCACCCTAAGGTCGACTGGAAGAAAATGCCTCAGGAATTAAGTCCGCCTTTCTACAGTATTTTTATTACTTGTGCATAAAGTTTTAATAAATTAATTATATAGTATATTAGCTTCTGCTCGCGACGTCGTCTAGTTGGAAGTCAAATATAACCTAACATAAATAAATAATACCTATGACACTCTTCAATAGTGTAGCTTTCTATCAGTGAAATAATTTTCGAAATCGGATGAGTAGTTTTGGAGATTACCGCCTACATAAATAAACGCATAAATTTTACCTGCATGTAATACGAGTATAGAAGTACCTATAGATTTTATGATCTCTTTTTAAATTATCATACTGACCCTAAGGTAAAATTATTTCTGCTGTTCATGAGGTACAGTCAACAGCAAAAGTAGCTGATCAAAATCAGAAATTCAATACTAATGAACGGAGTTCGCGTCAGAACTGTGTGGCTCTACTAGTAGTAAATGTTTGGTATAATTACAATCACATAGGTACTTTTGAATGACTTCGACGCCACACAGTTCTGACGCGTACTCCGTTCATTAGTATTGAATTTCTGATTTTGATCATCTACTTTTGCTGTTGACTGTACATTCGAGTTGAGCATAGTTCATTGGAAATAAATCCTGCGGGGTAGTTGCGTAACGTACCATCACACACAATGGCGTTTATTTTGACAGTTCAACAACATTCATTCCGTTATTTACGTCGTTGAGCAGACAATTTTTTGGAACATATGAAGCAATGTATTACCAATATCCTTCTAAATTATTCATATTGAGATTGATAGTGTCTTACTCCATTAGGCTCCATTATCAATAGGCTCCCTAAACAAAACACCATTTGATACCTTTAACAAAGCAACACAACAATTAGACCATTTACAACATTTAAAGTGTCAATGAATTATTTGCCATTCAACACATTGCCTAAATCCCTATAAACCAGACCGTTCAACCGGTCGATGGAGAATCCTCACAGAGGCTCGAGTTTGCCTGAGTTGGCTCGATAAACAAAGAGCGCTCGACGCCGCACCTGTGTTTGGCGGCTCGATTTAGAATATTGACTCGGTTTCACTTTGCTGGGAATTGGGCACTACACTGTGTATTGGGTGTACGGGTATCGACGTAGTAGGTATATAACTTTTGTGTGTACGAGATTTTATTCTCGTCGAGATTTTTCCTCGATTTATTTTTTTGCGATTCGAGAGAGTGGAATAATGGGTATTCCTACGTCAGGAACAACTGGTTGATCTGGGTCTGTAAAGTGTTTTAGAACTGAAAATAAATTGGCTGTCTTAAGCAGGGCATAGTTTTTTTTATCATAATGTGCAGAAATAATAGTCAAGGCCAGCAAGATAGGGAGTGATTATATTCTTGACTAGCTGTACCCGCGGCTTCGTCCGCGTGGCTATCAGAAAATATCCTACGGGAGCATGCTACCGGGACAAAAAGCCCATGTCATTCCACAAGATGTCATCTATATTCTTGCCAAATTTCATCGAAATCCATTTAGTGGTCGTGAAAATATTGGATTCAGGGGTATTTAATTTTTTGCGCCAGTCCCTAATTCTTTTTCAAAAAAAAAGTAGCCTCCAATAAATTTACTCCTTATATCGCCAAGAAAGCCCTGTCAATTCGGTCCAGCCGTTTTGGAGATTAGCCAGAAGACACAAAAAGACAGACGGACAGACAGAAAAAACAATCTAGTATACATAGTACAGTAGTAGTACATTACAAAGAGACACTTCAATTTTATTTATTTGTATGTATATACAAGTAAATGGGATATAATCCTTAAACTAGGTCGAAATCAATCTCATGCTATTTCAAGTCTTTTAGGATAATGAAAATCCAGATGTTAAATATCAAAAAGGCAAGAAATTGAGTTAACAAAAAATTTGCATTTCATTGCCTTGCTTCTCGGATTACGAAGATTTCATTTAAAAAGAAAACAACCCGTTTTATTCCCGTGTCAGCTCCAAACTCCGAAAAGTCACTCCCACAAAGGGTTTAAAGCCCTGCCGTCATAATTCAGCACAATATTCACGACGAGTGCGTTATTTTGCGTCGTAAAATGGACATTTATTGCAAAATGTTTTTATACGCGAGGCCTGCGTCGCAGAATGACGCTTGAATCTAGAAACGGTGATGAATATACATATTTGAGAACGTGAGAGCAGTGGCAACGCGACTTTTGTGGGGCGTAGGTTCAAACCCAGACAGGCGCTTTACTTTGTGTAAAATATTTCATCACCACCGCTCTCAAAACAGTGAAGAAAAACATCGTGAGGAAACCTGCATGTCCTAGAACCAAAAGTAGATGTCACATGACTATGTGACATCTACAAACCAGCACTGGACCAGCGTGGTGGATCACGGCCCATTCTCTCTCACAGAAAGGAGGCCTGTGTCCCAGCAGTGGGAACATAATTTTTCCCACAGTTGATTATGAGAAAATGATGCAAAATCGTAATAAAGTGCTGCGCGAAGTGAAATGATAAATAAATATGGCGTACTGAAGTCCTATTCGTTAAAGGGATTAAAACAATCGCTAAACTTCACAAAATGTTTATATTAACTCTAGTGATACCGTAATTGATTCATATTCAATTATTCCGCCGCTAACTCTGTTAGTACAACTCGAGTAGAATGAATCGGATTGGTTTCTATTGTAAATATACCTTTCGTTTTTGAGTGCAAATCTTTGCTATATTTGTAGAAAGATGATGTTGGAAATTCATCTGGGGGCTTACCACCAGCTCTTATAGCAGGGCAGAAGTTGAACTGCACTGCCTTTTTTGTACTTAATCATAGAACAAAAAAGCTCCTGTGGTCCTTACAGAATAAATGCACTGTATAAGTCGTTATAAAAATACTCTGTTAAGGCCCACTTACGAGTTAAGTCAGGTTAAATGAATAAATATAGAGTTTGTAAACACGGAGTTAAGTTATTAATATAACTCTTATGACGCGTTGCGCCACTAAAAAGTAACACCAGGTTAGTTAACCAGACATTAGCGTTTTTCAACTTTTGGTTCGAACCCGCGACCTATAACATATTCATATTCATATTCATTCATTTATTCATTTTGTGAACATAGGGTACACTATACAGATATTACACAAAAAATAAAATGTTGGTCCATGCTATGTTCCGCCAAAAGGCATACAAAATATCATTAGGTAAAAATATCAATAACTCTATGTCGGGGCCGTTATCACTGCTCCACGACAGTTACTAACTCATGATTATTAGGTACTGGAGATTGACGAGCTGGTAAATGAGACTATCCCTTATCATACAAACCCTAGCAGCAACAGTTTAGTGGATACGTGTGTGAAACTCTTCACAATGATGACGTCACCGTTTCAGGTCCATTGCGGCGTAACTGGGCGTAAAGTAAATACTCAAGTGGGGTGACTTGCCTTGAGCTTGACGGAGGATTGAATACTGTTGAGTCATGTGTGCCAATAAGATAATGGAGCTTGGAGTTTTGAAACATTCTTGTGAGATTACCTAAAGGTCCCTGGTTTCGGCACCAATTTTGTTAGACATAAGCAAACAATGATGAAATATTATATAATATTTATTTAGCTTCTGTGCATAAATGAGATGTCACGTATAGAAGAATAAACAAAAGAAGATGTCAAATATTTTAAATTAAGAAAAATTTAAAAAGAAAAATAATAAATTAGAAAAATTTTAAAAGAGGGTTTATACCTTCTTGTTGGCTCTAACACTACGTATGTATCTACTCTATTATAATATTGTAACCCTAATGTAACTTTGTTTAAATTGCGTAATTTGCCTAAAATGTTTGGTCTCCTACGCATTCCCTGCCTAAGTAGAAGTGTGTCGGAGAGCACGCACAGATGCATGAGAACTAAGCTTTTTACTGTAGTTGTCGTCATTACTATAATTTATTCAAACTTAAAACTCAACTCAACTCAAACTCAAATCATTTAATTCAACTAAACCAATTACAGGCACTTTTGAATTGTCAAAGGGTCAGTCAGTCAGAAAGATGAAGTTAGTTGCCCATTCCAAAGCGTAGGTACCTATGGGGAAGAACGGGCAAGAAACTCCATGGACACTCTTTTAAATCATAAAATTGTTACAAAATATTTGATTACATCATTCGTGTTGAAATTAACCATGTGAGAACGATGTAGAAAGACGTGCACGTTAAAAGCGTCCGTTATAGAAAACATAAAAACAATTCAGAAATTAAAAATTAAAATAAGCCGTGGCAGCTAAGAGATGACCAGTCCCTACTGACGGCGCCCGTTCACGAACATGACGTATGGATCAGCACCATTCAGCTCAACCATTTTGGAGGGAACTTAATGATCCAACACACACGCCACCACCAGCGAGACATTAGAGTGAGCCTGACATACTCACAGCCGCCAGGGCACATTCAAGTCAATGAAAGACGTGCCCAGTAAATGGTAGCTTTATAGAAAGTACATAGTGCTCACACGTGTGCTATGCAATTATACAATACTAAGCAATTGAATTTATACAATGCAAAGATAGTTTTTTTCCAATGTTTAGCAGCTCCAACAATGTTTCCGAATGCTAATTAGTTTGTGCGCCGCTGTGGAGCAGGACCAGCATTGAGCCAAGCATTTTTGTCAGCGATGTAATCCCCTAACTTATAATATGCTTGACTACATAGTGTGCGTTTAATACAAGATTTAAATTTCGTTTCGTTCAGTTGCAGTATGTGGGGAGGAATTTTATTGTAACATTTTAAACAGTACCCCATGAAGGATGAGTCTACTTTAGCCAGTCTGAAACCTGTTTGAACTAATTGTTCCTTATTTCTAGTCCTATAGTTGTGTCTTTCACCTCTTTTATTAAAAAGATTTAAATTTTTTCTTACGTACATGATGTTTTCGTAAATGTATTGACAAGGTACCGTCATGATGTTAATATCTTTAAACAGTTCCCTTAAAGAATCGCGCCTGCGGAGGCCATATATTGCTCCGATGGCTCTTTTCTGCAGAATAAAAATGGACTCGATATCTGCAGCCCGTCCCCATAGTAAAATACCGTAAGACATGATACTATGAAAGTAACTGAAATAGACTAGCCTCGCGGTATCTACATTAATAAATTGACAGATTTTTCTTACAGCATAAGCTGCTATATATATGCTATTGTTGTTGCTAGTCATATCGCTTTGGGTGATAATAAGGTCGAAACCTAGGGGGCAATTCTCGTAATTTTAAGAACGTTCACAGTCTGAGGGGCAATTCTCGTAATTTTAAGATCGCTCACAGTCTGATCTCAGTCTCAATCTGTCAAAAATTCCTCTGATTTCCCTACATTTTAACAAGTTCTTGACATTTGTTTGTCGCCGAGATGAGACTGCGACTAGATTTTGAACGTTTTATTACGAGAATTGGCCTTCTATAATGCGAACCCATTAGGTAACGATATACTGTGATTGTTACCTGTTGTAATTGCCTTATTAATACATAAATA
This sequence comes from Apamea epomidion, assembly GCA_947507525.1. Lineage (NCBI taxonomy): Eukaryota > Metazoa > Arthropoda > Insecta > Lepidoptera > Noctuidae > Apamea > Apamea epomidion. Next base: position 18,179,615 of record OX382240.1, on the reverse strand, counting down.
TATAATAAATCGTTTGGGAAGAAATAAATAAAGTGTCAGCTATAAAAAAAAGAAAAAATTAAGAAATTATTGTGCAGGGTGATAAAAGTGAATAATGACCGTTATTGGTTAAAATTAAGACTCTTCTATCTTTACCCATAATGAAACAAAGACCTCATAGCTTTGCATAGTTGACTCTCCCATATGGAAGTAGCTATCACAGGTAAAATTAGTTTACGAATCTATTTGTATGCCCAGTTTGGCAATAAAAAATGCTACCATTGGTAAGGAAAACGATTCGTTGTTGTTTATAGAAACTGAGCATAAGATATTACTTCGGGACACCTACCGTGGATTACAACACCCTTGTAACCACCAGCAGCAGGTAGCCAAATGTCAATTTTTGTGTAAGCAATTAGAGAAGATGTTATGAAGGAAAAAAAAAACCTGTGGGCAAACTGTAACCATGAATTCAGCATATGATTCTAGATTTCTAGATCCCCTAGCGTACAAATTTTTCGTCAGGTATAAAGAAAAATCTGCTGTTTGCTACAAAAGTGCCTAATACATTTTTTTATCGCTAATTTCTACGCTAGGGTGTCCAGAAACCTAGATACGGATAAAGGATAAAGGAGCGGAGCGGATAAAGGTTGTCTTTAAAAGATCGCTCTTAGAGACAAGACCGCCCATTGTGTTACCCTTTGTAAAATTCTATATATTTATTTTCTGTAATTTGTATGGTGTACCTACAATAAAGAGTATTCTATTCTATTCTATTCTATACGCTGAATTCATGGGTACAGTTTTCGCACTGGTCCATTTATATTTCTTGTATAAATTCTCTCAAAAAACACTACAAAAAGCGTGTTTATCTGAATGAAATCATTCTTATCCAAACATTCCTCCCCTTCCGTTGGTTGACATAAACAAAGCTGTCTTCATAAGAAGGTTTTCCGAAGGAAAGCGTCGGGTACACAAGGCGGGAAAGAATGCCATCGGGTAGATTTATCAAGCGCTCGTTGTGATACGTCCACACGGTCCCGTCTTGTTATCGCCTGATCGGGGGACGTATTCGGGTATGTTCGTGAGTCTTCGTAAGGTAGACTATACATATTTATGGATGATAATAGTTGCAACGGAACAATATATAACGATTTCAGGACAGCAGGAGCTTAGGTTCGTTTATGCAGAGAGCATTTTTAGAATGAGGGTTTGCAAAATCTGTATAGTGCAGTTGGGGGAAAATACTATTTGACCTCAGAGCGGGCTAATCTTGTGGGGTTATAGCTTTCCCCTGGTGATTCTAGATCAATAAAAATTTATCTGCCTAGCAACTATGTTGCAGTCGGGTCGGCTTCCAGTCTAACCGGATGCAGCTGAATATCAGTATTTTACATGGACGGATTGCCTATCTGACCTCCACGACCTAGTTGCTGGGTAATACGATACCCCTTGGTAAGATTGGTTGTCAGACGTTTGGGCTTCTGATTTCCCCGAACCGATTGTCTACGAATGCCAGCCGGGAGGAACGGCTTATCGTGCTAATCAAATAGATTACATGTACAGCAGACACACGTACATGTACCCTTTATTACAAGACCAATTGACAATCACAATACGTACTCGCTAAGTCAATACGGTTTTCGAATACGGATATGAGGCGGTGCGGGTGTGATTTACGACGGTTCCGTATCTCGAGCGAGGTCGTTCGACATGTCCACTCGACATGTAGACCGGGTGAACACACTCACGACTTAGAAAAATAGATTGCATTGATTGTTTTTAGGGCATTTATTTAGAGTGATGGAGAGCTCATCCTCATATGCCAGGTCTATCTTAGATACCAAGTATGTTTTTTTCAACTTTTATGTGTATCAAGAGACAGTGGTAACAGTCGCGACTTATGAGTTGTAGGTCGTAGGTTCGAACCCAGACAGGCGTTTTACTTAGTGTAAATTATTTCATCACCACTGCTCTCAAACCGTGGAAGGAAAACATCAACATAAAGACTACGTTGAAGATAAGGTAGTTTGGCAATGATTCCTTCTGCACTTGTGGCTTCCCTGGCACCTCATTAACGGCATAACTACGTAAATGTCTATTAACTGCTCTCAAATTACGATGTTTATTTATTTTCTACAAACTTCTTTGACATAATCTTTTTATTATTTGACATTATATACAGACAATTCTAGTTTCAACTCTTTATTAGTGGTTGTAATGGCAGTCATGTCACTTGGTTTTAATAGGTTTTTATATTTTATCTATCCCTTTGATAGATTCTTCTATATTTTGTAAATGTGAGGACTTTGTAGGCCTTGTAGACTTTAGATCTGTAGACCATTTTCTATTTTATCAAGTACCTGGTACTTGTTGACAGGCCTACGTCTTCCCATACATACTGTAATTTGAAAACATTGTAAAAGCCAATTATTTTTAAAAGAGTAACGGTGGAGTATCTTGTCGGCTCTGTAATAATATCGAATAGTGAAGTACCTAATCCTTCATTGCGCTCTGACAGTGAAAAAGGGGAGAATAGATACCTACCTATAAAAAAAAAATACTTAGAGAGTTTCTTAGACATCATGAAAGCAAAAATTATACAACATGTCCCAAAATTAACGCACACCACCAAACACTCCAATTAAAATATTATGTTATGATCGTAATACTTACACTGACTTATGTATAAAACATTATTTATTAATAACATTAGTTGTAACACATTACAAATAGATGCAAGCAAACAGTCACACATGTATAACGGTATACCGTAGTAGGTACTTCGTCCATTTTGGTTTGTTTTGTACAGCGACTGTGACTGTAATTTACGCAGTTTTAATAATTTTTTATAAAAATTACCTATGTTAAATATGACAGAAATCGATGCTGTACAACATACTTTCATAATGTGCATTAATTCAGTTACAAATTTTTATTTATTTATTTATTAATAACCAACTTATATTAACAGTTTGCAGCACACATATAAGTTATAATCATATAAGTTACTAGCTTCTGCCCGCGGCTTCGCCCGCGTGAATGTGTGGAATTATCCCACGGAACGTGCTACCAGGATAAAAAGTATGTCCTTCCCCAGGATGCCATCTATTTCTTTGCCAAATCAGAAGTTCAGTGGTTTAGGTGTGAAAATGTAACATACAGTTTCAAGTTCAAATACTACCCTTAAAAATCGAATTACCTCTTTTTGCCCCGTCAGGAGTCAATTTTCGACAAGTTTACATACTTATTATTAATTATTTTCTGTCAAAAGTATTAATATTAATTTTCGAGTTATTCAAGCCACGAATTATGATCCTCCACTGTAAAATGAACTAAACCCTTTCAACCGTTAGGGGTAGATTTTCGAAAAACCCTGATACATGTTATTCTTTATTTTTGGTCTTAAGTATAAACACTGAGTTTCGAGTTAATCGGACCGCGCATTCAAATTCATCCACACAAACTTCAACACCCCTAAATCCCCCATTGAGGGGTATTTTTGAAAAACTTATAACGATAAACTTTATTACTTACTCAGACGAGTATTCTTGAAAAGTTTCAAGTTTATTAACATAATGAAGAAGATTATTCATATAAACTGTATCCCCTGCTTTTCACCTCCACAGGGGTGGAATTTAAAAAATCGTTTGGGATGTATTTATAACTTGACTCAAAGATTATTTATACTAATTTTCGAGTTAATCAAGCCATGCAGTAAAATCCTCCCCTGTAAAATTGACTACCCCTTTTCAGCCCGTTAGGGGTAGATTTTCGAAAAACCCTAATATTCCTAACCCTATTATTACTTTCGATCCTAGGTATAAATACTGACTTTCGAGTAAATCGGACCGCGCGCTAAAATTCTTCCATACAAACTTTGAAACCCCCAATCCCCTTTTAGGGGCTAGTTTCGAAAAAAACAAAAAATGGCAAACTTCATAATTTACTTAGATAAGTACTCGTGCCAAGTTTCAAGTTTATTAACTCAAGGAATAAGATTTTTCATACAAACGAAATCCCTCCATTTCACCCTCTTAGGGGTGGACTTTCGAAAAACTCTTTCTTAGTGGATACCTACTCTTCACGAAGAATACACCCTCCAAATTTCATGTCTCTAGGACCAGCGGTTTAGGCTGTGTGTTGATGTATCAGTCAGTCAGTCAGTTAGGACTTTGAATTTTATATAATTATATAGATAATAAATTGTATAATCTCTATTACTTAAAGAAAAAGTAACTTCATTCAAATTAAAATCAAATCACAATAAAAGCGCGATTCAGCTTTCAACAAATCGAATCACCATAATCGATACCTCACCGTCCACTCACTATTCATAATCGAGTCGTGTCCGAATACGGATGCGGTCCGGATGTGATTTATTATTCGCTCGTATCTCAGCCTCTGATATGTCGACGGTACTGTCTGTAGGACACACAGATAAACAATCGATGATTGGCTTTTATTTTTCTTTTGTTGGCGGACATTTGTCTATTTCCTTTTTATTCTTGTGAGGAGTCAAGATTTGTTTTTTATGTCGCTAGTTATGCTAATATATAGAATTCAGTTTTATAGTTACTATAGATTTGTTACATGTAAATATTTTAGATCATTTTAAGGACAGCCGACATTTTGAATACCTAAATAACCAACTTTGCCAAACAAATATAGTTTTAAAAGTATGTGTTTTCTTAATTGAAACGACACCTAGCTTGTAAAACAAAACAAAAATAAATTACCAATAAACAACTCGTTCCCAATAGGGTTGTATTATGCTCTTAATTGCTCGGTCGTATCTCTTTCGAGATCCGCCCGACTGTCGACAGTCGCCGTCTGCATGTTAAGTCACGAATAGATGGATTTATCGATTAGGGAACTAGGTTTCGGTAGATCGAGTCTATCCGATTGGGAGCTAATGGGTGTAATAGTCGTAGGTACGTACCATTGTCCTATTTATTTAATGGTTATTGACGGGAGATTAATCCATATAATCATCATCTGCCTAGCCTTTTCCCAACTATGTTGGGGTCGACTTCCAGTCTAACCGGATGCAGCTGAGTACCAGTATTTTACATGGAGCGACTGCCTATTTGACCTTCACAACCCAGTTACTGGGTAATTCCAAACTCCTTGGTATGACTGGTTGTCAGACTTTCGGGTTTCTGACGACCAGTAACGACTGTCAATGATCCACGAACGACAGGCTAAACGTGCTTTCCGAAGCATGGAGGGGTCTTGGTATGTAAAGATGGTCACCCATCCACGAACCAACCGCGGCAAGCGTAGCGTAACCTGATCGATCGACCCGTGCGGCTGTTATTTTATATTAATAATCCATATAAATAAAATGAAATAATATTCGTTGGTAAGCGCATCACTTGAGAACGGCTCGACAGATGTGGCTATTTATTGTTTTAAAACACGTTCGTAATAATCCGAATAAGGTTTTTACCGGCAACATTGGAAAAGTTTCCCGGATTTTTTTCAAATTCAGGTAAAACGAACGTCCTTTTTTGTATGAATTATTGAAATTTGGAGAGGACAACGTCAGTCGGGTCAGCAGTATACCTAATCCTTAAAAGGAACGAAAACGTTGACAGAATTTTGCAAACCTGAATGACATTGACAGAGTGCGTTGTGCGCAAACATTTGTGAAATTGTCACTGTCATTGTGCATAGACAAAACAAGATGGCGGAGTTAGTTCCGAATTTGACCGCGCGCCTAATCTCATAATACCCGGTGACATTTACAAAGGAAATAAAAACAAAAACTAAAGCCCACTAGGTATTGTGTTCCCTTCGAAAATAGCCACCTTTTATGTCAACATCAATTTCTTAGCTCCCGAAAGTTCACAACGAATATCTGACAACGGGCATGATGTGATTAACTGGTCGGCGGTCTCTGATCGGACATGCGGATATGGGGACACTCGACATCAGCGCGCCCACCACTAGTTAGTGAACGTATCGATAGGTGGCTTTTGTTTGTGGTCTTCACTAATTCCTGGTAACGAATGCTACTTTTCGTTTTGATATTATGTAGATACGTCTTTTTATGTTCATTTTCATGTTTATGACATGAACATTTAGGAAATTCTTTTATGTTGCTAGATAATGTTTTCCTAGGAAAGCGGTTCCGTCATATAATAACAACGGCCTTCAAGAAAATCTGTCATTTCCACTAGTAGGTATTTGACATTAAAGTGTCAAAAAACGCTCTGTATTTGGACAGGCGTAAAGGCTCTCTCCACAGGCGCGTTATTATCGGTCGATAATATCGGATGCGTTATTGCGATAACTGTTTTCAGTACATTTTGTATTAGGACAACCACGAAAATACCGACGCAATAGAAGTAGGATGCTTGCATTCCTCCGTATTGCGATATTCCGATATGAGTTCTTAGAACATTTTGTATTAGAACGCATACGATCTTACACACACCTGGGTTAATAAAGTAGTAACGCGTACTGCAGGCGGGCGGCCTGTACTGTTGGTTACACGCACACGTTAGAAATATCGGACGATAAAAACACAGCTGTGTGGCAGGGAATCGGGACTCATTATCGCAATAACGCATCCGATATTATCGGCCGATAAAACGCGCATGTGGGGGAGAGCCTGTATTGTGTGAACGTTCACCGCTTTCTTAGGAAACCAAAGCTTTAGAGTGAAAGTAGGTAATTACTGCGTGTTTGTATGTACTGTGTTGCCTATGAAATAAATAGATAAATTATGATTTGTCGTTAATTCTAAAGATGACCCAATTGGGTACAGGTATACAGCGTGCCTATGTAATGGCGATATTAAGCTAAAACACGTATGCGGTTTTGCGTTTCCCTTTTATGAACATATTTTAATTTAATTAAAAGTAATTATTTTTTATTTACAATTTTCTAAAATAGCATATTGGAGCAATCTGTACTTAAAGAATTGTAACGCAGGGATCATTTGCCGGGGTCACAGACCATGACACCGTGCCAATGAAATTAAAACGAGTAACGTGCAAAGAGTAGGCGAATTGAAGGAAAGAGAGAGGCCTATGTCGGCGAGCGACGCAGGCGGTAGTTTTAAAATTACGAATTACAAATTTTATGTATGTTGTTATAATTTTTATAATTACTAGCCCTACCCGTGTGTTAAATTAATGTTGCCATTGTAGTGGCATGTTGTATTTACTGTTTCGAAAACAACCCAGCCTAGCGTAGTCAAATGCTAAATAACATTGTCGCGTATTTAACTAAATTAAAATAAAGTATACCAACACCGCACAACATCTGTTTCTCGTAGTTTGGAAATACACAAAACACACATTTCATTGCATTATTTTAGTTAACCTCGATGTTGCACGTAAGTAATTAGGGTAATCATACAATGCGCGGTTTTACTCTGTTCGTAGCGTTTATAATATTTATTTATTCTACTGAACAAGAATACTTGAATGCCATAAAACGAAGTTACGTTTGTATATTCTACTAGCTGTGCCCGCGGCTTCATTCGTGTGCATGTCGGAAAATTGGATTTTATGGGTTTTATTTTTTCTAACATAAAAGTAGCCTAAGACAGTTCTTATAACATCAGCTATCTGTCAGTGAAAGTCCCGTCAAAATCGGTCCGGCCGTTTCGGAGAACACTTATAAACTATGTTAGTAAAACACACATGGAATAGAATAATAAAAAATCTTAACATTATTCTTGCCTCACCAGTATTCGCATAAAGTGTTGCAGAAAAGGTGAGTCAAGTTTATTTGTTAACATCCTCAGAATGCCATTTGAGCCCGACCGCGCCCTTTGCAAAAGTGAGGCTGTCTTTAGTCTCATCATGGCATAAAAGACATGAGTGGGAGCCTGTGCGAACATGCCCGAGGCACTACAGAAACGCGGCAAGCCCAAAAGCGTTCTGAAGCTGTTATTGTACTGGATTCGCAGCTTATCCAATACTTTATGCGTATAATTGACCCATAGGCTACTCGTGTAGAACGTTTGGCAATACCTACACTTTAAACAAGGTTAGTTTTACCTCTCTACTACAACGAGCAAATCTTGAAACTTGAATCTTGAAACATATTAGGTCTCACCGCGAGAGCTCTGCGTTCCCGCTCAATATCTGCATGATCCCTAAGGTCGTCCGTTACACAGTGTCCCAATTGTGAAATTGTGTCACTCTATGCATTACCTGTCCATTGAGTGTAATGACTGGCTCAAGAGACAATTTTCTGTCGACGGCCTTAAAGATCATGTAGACATTCTTTTTACAATTGTACAGCAGACCATGGCTTGCAGCGTATTTAGTATAGCAGTCCAAAAGTTCTCGTATTGCCCTGGCAGGTGGGCTCAGCAGCACCAATTATCATCTGCGTAACTAAGGTTCTTGACACCAGTGTCATCAATCCAACATCCAATACGCTTGCTGCTCAGCCCAGCTATCAGCTCATTTACATACAGACTGAAATGCTTCGGTGAGGTAAGTCCCCCCCGCTTCACCCCGCATTCCAGTCTGTATGCGTCAGAAAGCGTGTTTTGCCATCTTCGTTATATGTACCGTATATACTTTCATATGCATTTAGTAAAAATCTTGACATTACAAATAGACACTTACATTTTTTTATTTTTTTTTAGATAGGGTTTGGTGAACTCCTATAGCAAAAATAAAATATGTGTTACTTTATCATTATGATATGATATTCGCGTGAATGTATGACTATGAATGAAAACTGAATGACTCATGATAGTGGACGGAACCGCGGGGTGTTAGTAGGTAAAACTCCGAAATAACCCTTCGTTTTCCCCAAACGAAGGATATTCATGAGGACCCTAAGACGACCCACTGACCGAAGTTGCAAACAGAAAAAAAGGTAGGTAAGTAATTGAATACGACACTGAATTACAGCAAAGGAGAATATTGAGATGGAACTAGCTAGGTTCGAAATCGACATCACGTAAGCTTCGCCAGAGCAAGCGTGATGTGATGGCCAGTTTACCGCCCTTACAGGTGAAGTACATCTGAATGATTTCCAATTTAGACCAGCTTAGAGACTACTACTGGCTGCCCTCGAAGTGACTGAGGAACTCCCACCCTAAGGCTCAATTTATATTGCCGTGGAACGGAATGGAAGCGATTTTTTTTGTACAAAGCATAATGAACTTTATCTCTATAGTGTAACGCACAAATTAGATACACACATACACACAGGTCGCGCATCTTCTGTAGAATTATCGCGCATTCTCGGGAATTCCCGCAGTAACGAGCTCGGTATCTAGTTTGTACGTTAGACAATTGACATAAAGTTCATTTTGCTATGTACAATATCGTTACGAAAACTCGCTTCCACTCCGTTCCGCGGCAGTGTAGATTGAGCCGAATGCTTATTCCTTCTCTGTATTAGAAGTTTGAACTCTTTGCCTGGTATGCAATAAGAACATTTCATAATGGTATCATGTCTTTACATAAAACTTAAAGGAGATTGAAGTTTTTTTTAATAGAAATGTTCACTCTGAAAGTTTAAAGTAATCAAACATTTATGCAACAAGATGTAAGCAAGTTAAAAAAAATATGGATGTCACGTGATCAACTTTGAACGATAATATCTCGGAAACGTGACACTTTACGGGGTTTAATCTTATTGAGTTTTTTGACGATTTATATTGGTATAATGCGTGACCACCATTTTGAAAAAAAAAAAAAAAAAAACAAAATGGAGGACTGACAGGTTTGCCACGGATATTCATAGCCCTTTGATTTACTTAACAAAAAGTTATTACAGGAATTTAAGCAAATTGAAACAAACTGGGAAATATAACCGAATTCCTACGCTCATAAAGTTCAATTTCGTTGAAAAATGAAGCTTCTTATTAATATTTCATATAAACATTAATTCATTGAGATTTACATATACCTACGTTGAACTGAAATGTTTGCATAGCGGATTAAATGAACACCAACAATATGCTAAAGTTTTTACTCAAGCTTATTATGCTTTTGCAAATTCTCAGAATATTATTTGCATTTTTATTTCAGTGTCCGTTTCTGTTTATTTATTTTCATATGTGTTATTTAATAAAACATATGTGTAATTATTACTCGCATATAAGCATCGGTAGATGGGAATTCCTATTTTATTTTTCTATGAATGGCCGTGTCTTTGTAAATTACGTGTATTATTTTTTTGGTTCTATGGATATGTCCGGACCTTTTGTTCCCATATTTAATAACAATACATTTATCCTACCTTATTATTCTATAATATTATAAACGTGAAAGTTTGTTTGGATGGATGGATGGATGTTTGTTACTCTTTCACGCAGAAACTAACTTAACGGATTTGGATGAAATTTGGCACACAGGTGGTTTATAACCAAGATTAACATAAAGGATACTTTTTATCCCGATATTCCCACAGGATCGAAACTTATGCGGGTGAAACCGCGGGGCGCAGCTTGTAATATTTTAAACGTGAAAGTTTGTGGGGATGGATCGCTGTTTGTTACTCTTTCACGTAAAAACTACTGAACGGTATTTGATGAAACTTTACAGTAATATAGCTTATACATCAGAATAACACATAAGATACTTTTTATCTCGATATTTCATTTTCAATCAATGTATTTTATCATTAATCTGAGCCACTATCATAATAAACTGTGGTACAGACTGATCTGACCGAATTGTTCACCAACAATATATAAACAATTTAGCCAGGCAGGCTTAGATACAGTCCATTGTATCGTTTCGATAAGCCGGGGTAAACCACAGCCCAACATTCGACGGGTCGACCGCTAGTTAAAACTTCAGTCATTGAGCAGCGATTCACTTCGGAGCACTAATTTTATCGAGATCCGATCCCTCTCTACGATGACAATTGATTAAGTACCTTGTTTGGCTTTTAGACGAACAGTGTAGAATTGTATACAGGGTCAAATTGAATTAGCTAGCGAAACTCCGCGGACCTGATGGGTATCGATATCTAAACACGATAAAAAGTAAGCTATAGTAGTATTTAATCCACTTTGTGTATCTTGATGATGTTGTCACCGTTGTTTACATAGCAACTATAGTGGTACACGAATTGGTGTTGGATAGGTACCAAAAAAAAAAGTGAAAAAGAGAAACAGTACAAGGTGAAAAATAAATTTAATTTCGGAAGTCGGTGACAAAGACGTTGTTGTATTTTGTTTATTTTTCACTTTGAACTGCTTTTTTTTGTAAAAAGTTTATTATTTTTTATAATGTCACGTAAGTCAATTATTTATCAAATTGACGCAGTGTGTCAACTTGATTAACAATTGATTTCCCAGACTACAGCCAAAATCACAAAAAGCATTATTTCATTTTACCCTACATTACCAGTAGCCCATAAATCCGTGATATACGACACTAAACGATTACATTCGGCTGTTACAATAAAAGTATGACTATATTCTTATAGGAGGGTAGAATTGAACTTGTTTTGCAAGATCACGTACTAGACTCGCGCCGTCTTCGAGCGTATTACGTCATCGTTTTGCTGAAGCTAACATTATATATTTTGTGAGAGAAAATGATTCGATTTGATTGTGATCTTTACTTTTCACTGCCTGGTTTAGATGTAGACCACAGGTCCTCAACGTGGGTGAAAATGCCCCCTCGTGGGCGTTTGAGACTTGTCAGGGGGCAGGAGAAGACCAGAGAAAATTATTTATCATATCTTACGACTATATAATATTACAGCTTTAAATATAATCGTGGCAATCGCTGTTTCAAATTCGTAACAGATGGTGAGTAACAAAAAATTGGGGGGCTCTAGAGAAAAATATAAAAATATGTTCTCAAAGTGGCGGTGGGCAACATAGGGTTGAGACCTATGATGTAGACAGATGCTCTCTTTCTTTCAGCATGTTATAATAATAAAAATAATAAAACTTTATTTCAGACTATTATAAGGTCCATAAATATGATAGTATTTTGGTGTTAGTAACAATGGTGCTTAAATAAGTAGGTTAGTATTGTTAGTTTTCACAAAAATTATTATAATTATTTATTTAGACCCCCGCACCCCCACCCAGTGTCCTTGAAAGGGACAGTCCGGTCTGGCAGCTATCATTTTCAGGATTCTGTTGTTACTACCATGCAAGCGCTGTAGCAAGGAGGCCGCTTTCTTTCGCATGCGGCTCGCACAGATGGCTTCCATGCCATCGCATGGAAGCCATCTGTGCGAGCCGCGAGTGTGTGTGCGAGTGTGTTATGGTAGGGTTGATTAAGCTTCAGAAAAGGACTAGGCACCTGTGCCTTTCACTTGAAATCTCATGTGGGTCACATTTGCCAAGGACGGCAAGCGCGTTAGTTGGTAGAAGTCAAAGAATGGCAGTTATGATGTGAATACACGGACAATTTAAGTTGGTAATTCATTTGATAAACAATTAATTTTACTGACTTTACATTACCCTATTATTATCAACGCGCCTTATTTAATTGGCAAACGCTTCAGGACGGTGGGCCGCTCAGCAAACGAGCGTTTAGGCTACGTCCGCACTGACAGTTGGCTTGCTTAGCACCTAGAGCCAAGCGAGTTACCTTGTGAGTAGCGAAGTGAAAAAAACGCGCTAGAATTTTCGCAACCGGCCACACTGCGCACTTGGCGACTTCGCTAGTCGCCTAGCGTGTATCGAAGGATGTTAAGTCACTAGGCTCTAGGCGGTAACCAAGCCTCCTGTCAGTGCGTACGTAGCCTAAAAGGCGATTCACGAGCTGATCGAGTCTGCGTACTGTTCTCAACGAGTCCACAACTTCCTTTCTTTTGACGGCACGGTTGGCGCAGGGGTTAAGCGATTGACTGCTGCGCTGCGTGTCGCGGGTTCGATTCCCGCACGGAACAAATATTTGTATGGCCTACAAGTAGTTGTTCCGGGTCTGGCTGTTTGTGTATGTGAGTTTAAATGTTTGTAAACGCACCCACGATACAGGAGAAATTCCTAGTGTGGGGCAACGTTAAAAAAAAAAAAAAAAAAATACTGTCTATAAGGTATTCACCTACAGTCTGTGAAAAAGGGAAACAAGTATCAACGTGTGCATAAGTCACCATCTGCCTTTTCACAACTATGTTAAAGTTGGGTCCCAGTCCGACCGGATGCAGCTGAGTACCAGTATTTTACATGAAGCGACTGCCTATCTGACCTCCACAACCCAGTTACTGGGTACTACAAAACCCCCTGGTAAGACTGGTTGTCAAACTTTCGAGCTACTGACGACTCGTAACGACTGTCAAAGATCCACGAATGACAGCCGGGACCAGCGGCTTAACGTGTTACCCGAGGCACAAAGGGGTCTTGGTATGTAAAGATCGTCACCCATCCACGGACCAACCGAGGCAAGCGTAGCTTAACCTGATCGATCGACCAGTGCGGCTGTTATTACTTAGCCACAAGCCCCTCCTCAATGAATGTCATACTATTCTGTGTTATTTTCCCACACTATAACCCATTATTTTCTTATTGCTTCAATAATACTGACACTGTTTTTCTTGAAGTGACTCGTTCTGAGTTGATAAGCAAATAGTGTAACTCTATAGGGCAAGTCGAGTGTCCATGACAGTGCTATACTTGTTATTTTCCGACTCAAGTACTTTACGTTCTGTTAACCTACATTAGCGTGAAACCGCTTGGGTACCGATGAAATAAATTAAAAATATTCTGTACTAGTTACCGGCGAGATATGAGGCTGAAAGGAACTGTGAGACTGTTTTACGTGTCCAACTTTAGCATATTTTAAACTGAAAGCTTTAAAGAATTTAGTAAAGCTAAAACTAAAATAGCCGCTCTATTTTTTTCGTTTTTAAAAAAATATTTAATCAGTCAGTGAAAAGCAGCAAAACAATGCTATGAGGTGGATGGAATAAAATAGCAGTGTTTTAAATAAAGTTTTTTTAGAGTTTATCAGACAAAACACAACTATCCACTGTTTCTTTTACGAGTAATCAAGGCATGACAATAATCCCTACAACTATACAATTCACAAACTACATCACATTCTTCCAACTTTACCCCGTGATCACGAGTTATACGCTCAAGCGACACGCGTCTTGCGACAGGGACTGCGGAGAAAACAAATGAATATTGTTTAGAGCATGCAACGAGACACCGCAACTCGACGCGCGCAGCGACGCACGAAAACAGATGACAAATAAACATTACTGATTTTTTTTTTTTATTTTGATGACGCGCGCGCTTTGCGCAAGTCACATCGCTCGGGCCCTTGAATTCAGATCAGCCGAGAAATAAGGTTTCTTTATCACTATCAATAAATCCGTCAATTCGTATCCTATCTGCACTCGGAAGAGTGCGAAGCTACGCGGTGACGGACGGACAAACTCGCCGGCTAGTTGGTCAAAACTACCGGTATTTAATGGCGACGTTGGGCGATGCGTTGGTTCGAATCCACGTCAATCCGTTCTCTTTTAAAGTATTCCTTAGGATAGTTCCTAAGAAATACTTTTAACAAAAATTACATACTGCTTAATTTATTTCTCTTCTGATTTTTTTATTGTTTTTAATCTTGAGGGGTCCCCAAATACTCGTAGAAACGCTATCAAATGATGCCTTCAACTTTACCATTGACAAAGAACATCACATACTTTCAATATTATCTAGATCAGCGGGGAAACAAAGTTTCTTTAGCGCTAATAATAAATCCATCACTTCTTATCGAGTGGCACTATCTGCTCTCCAGAGAGTGCGAAGCGACGCGTTGACGGACGGACAAATGTGAACGTCTTTTTATGATCGAAGATAAAGATAAATTGGGTTTTAGTCAGGAAATGATCTAGATTTTTACTGTTAACGGGCGATTTCTGAATTAATATACCAATTTCGAAGCGAATACATAGCTAAGTAAAGAAAATAATTTCGTTCTTTTGAAGTGATAACAGTTACAATGGTCGCTCTAGGTTATGCACGAAAATATAACCAGAAACGAAGATCAAGATCCATTGAAGGATTTAAGGGCAAATCAACTTTTTGTAAACTTTAGGTCCTCTATTAGTCAATCGCCCGTTAAATTCCTCACTCGTTCGTCTTTTTGACAAGACTTGATAACATCTCTAAATTACGTTGAGAGAAACTTTAACGCAATAAATCCATCACTTCAGTATCGGGAGGTTTTATCGAGTCCCGATACAGCGCGTGTCAACGCGACTCAGTGCGGTGACGGACGGACAAATGACACCGCGCCTTTTTTATACACATTTGTATGGCATAGTACGTATGTGCGACAAATGCCTCGTGGGGCATGACATGTACTTAAGTGGGCTTTTTGTATCTACGATATAACATCACACTTTCTTTCCCCAAAGGGTTGGCAGAGGTGTAACCTACCTATAGTACACCCACATTCCACTAGTTATGTTTATGTTCCATGTAATAGGGGACGAGCGTATTGCCATCAGCCGGGCACATAACCAGACTCCAGAAAAGATGCTACTGAGAAATTCCAGTTGGAAGAGTCGGATAACTCTGTTAATATTTTTGTAACTGTAGGTAGTAGCTATAAAATTTTAAAAAATTGACGACACGGTTGGCGCAGTGGGTGAGCGATCGACCGCTGCGCTGCGTGTCGCGGGTTTGATTCCCGCACGGAACAAATATATGTATTGCCTACTGGTTGTTCCGGGCCTGGCTGTTTGTGTATGTGAGTTTAAATGTTTGTAATCACACCCACGATACAGGAGTAATTCCGAGTCCGGGGCAAGGTTAAAAGGTTAAGGTTAAAAATATTTATTTCGTCGCAAACATTCTGTCAATCATATGTACATTGCGTTATAATTTATTATTTAATAAAGTTTTTTATTTTGTTATAATATAGTCTGGATTTGTGCCCGGTTGAGTGCAATAGGCTCGCCCCCAGCTACATATGGGACTTTAACATAACTTGGGTGTTTGTTTGACTTTTCACGTGACCAGAAGGCTGGCCTATTTTTAGCCCAAAGAATCAGCATTGCCATCCAACGTGGTAATGCTGCCAGCCTTTTGGGCACTTATCCCATTGACAGTGAAGCGGACGAATTTTTTGATGCCCAATGAGATCCTTCCTTTTTCTATATTTTTTCGTATTATATACTTGTATATAATTGTATATAGTAAATATTAGTGTTAGCTTGTAAAAATAGTAATTAATCTGTGTATGTTAAATAAAGCGATTGTTTACAAACTAATATATGATTTACCCTTCGGGGATTACAATTTTCATGTTATGTTATAAGTTACAATAGTACTTGAGCTGTCTCATTCCTCCCTTAAGTGGAAGCTTCAAAGTGCTGAGGCTAATATGTGAAAAGAGGATTTAGAAAAGACTTTTTATTGTGAGCTTTGTTAAACAACATCTTTAAAATAAGTTCGCAAAACTTCTTCTGTGAAGTTTCGCCAATTAATTAACATACATAATTCTACACGGTATCATCCCACCTTCTCTGTGGTCTACTTTTCATTGTTTGGCAGTTTCTTGGGTACCATTGGGTAACTATTTTGCTCCATTTGTCCTTCCTTCTTAACATGTGTCCCGGTATCAGGCTTCAACAGTTCTTCTGGGTCTAGGGTACATGAAGTTCGTAAGTGAATTATAGTCAAGAATACAAAAATGAGTGTGTGTTAAAAGTCAGGTTCAGTCATTAAGAACCAATTGATGTTCGAGCACCTTTCCTGTGAAGAGTCGATCACTCGCTGAGATGACTCTTAATTAAGTAGCTTGTTAGCCTTTTTTGAAACGATGCCATACCCCTTGTTTTGTAAGGGGAATCCGCATCACGCCAGGTCAACTTTTATTAATACGTTGATGTTATTTTGGTTCAACAGTTCATGGAGTGGAATTTATTCAATTTATATGGTAACTTCATATTTTTTTAAATTTATAAACGTCGTATAAAGTTATGAACTATGTAGGTACGAAGTTTATAAATGTAAAAGTTTATCCAGTCAATAAAACAAGGCTCTGTATGTCTTAGGCCTAATTTTACCAACTTTTATACCTAGAATAAGTCTTATATTCAGATTTTTTTTAAAAAAATTGACAGTTTTTGCATACTACTACAACTGTCAGACGTCAATTTTATTCCACGGATAAAAGATTTCTGACTTTGGTAAAATCAGCCCTTAACTGAATAAATGTGTTTAAACTGATAACTGACATCTTGAATAAGTCAAGGTAGCATGATATGAAGCCGACCCCAACATAGTTGTGAATAGGCTATGCAGATTGATTCATGCACGTGTATGTAAATGAAGCATAAAATAGTCGAACATCATACCACACATAGTCGCATGCCGGAACCTTCCTAATGGCGTGAAGCGATTTGTCACCTCCAACTGTAACTATAGTACTGAAACCTTTCATAGATAAAGTATAATGCGACGTCGTCACTTCGACATGAACATCAAAAAGCGATTTACGACGATACGACGGAGGTATCTAGACTATACGATGTATTATTCAGCTGCTATCTGAGGAGATAGTGTACTAAATAATAGTGTGTTTTGAGGACAGCTTGACGTCTTCAACCTGGATTGGCAGCGCATTAATATAGACTCAAGGAGTAGTGATACGTTGGATAGTCAGACGCTACCTCTTTGCAGACTAGTTTATATTTTATAACTAGCTGACCCGACAGATGTCCTATCCAGATTTTAATGAATCGGGAGTTATGGTCTAGTTATTTTCTATAAAATCAAATTAAGACTATTGCGAACATTTTGACACAAAAAAAATAAAAATCGGTCAGCCGTTCTCAAGTCTCTCTCTTACCACTTACCCCCTTACCAAACAACAGCATTTCATTTTTATTTATCATAGACTTGCGACCCGCACCCTAATTGAGTAACACACTGTCAATCACAATCTGAATCATTTTGCAGGATATTGCTAATCCATTGCTTCATATGTTCGAAAGATTTGTCCGCTAAACAACGTAAATAACGCAATGAATGTTGTAGAACTGTCAAAATGAAAGCCGTTCTTACTGTTAGTGTGTCACGCAATCACCCCGCTGGTTTTTTTCTTTCAACAGAATTGACTTAAGCTTTTCGGCAGCTTCTGTCAATCCAATACGTTAGTCTTTTCTATCATCGTTATCACTGATAGAATGGCTCTTGGTCTGGGCCCTCTAAAATGCCCGCAGGATTTGTGATGACACTGTTTATTTTCGCATTCGCCTAAAAGCAGATATTTTTTTTTGAACATATGAAGCAATGCCTTAGCAATATAATTCAAAACGATTCAGACCGTGATTTCAAGCGTGTAACGGAATTAGGGTGCAGCTGTAATGCTAATGAGAGCAGTAGTGGCCCAGTGGTAACGGCCTTGAATTACGAGTTGTAGGGCATGGGTTCGTACCCAGGCAGTACCAGGCGCTTTACTTTGTGTAAATAATTTCGTCACCACTGCTCTCAAACGGTGAAGGAAAACATCGTGAGGAAACCGGCATGTCCTAGAACCACAAGTTTGAAGACATGGTGACATCTACCAACCCGCACTGGGCCCGCGTGGTGGATTACAGCCCACTCCCTCTCGAAGAGAGGCATCCTGCCTGTGTCTCAGCAGTGGGAACATTAAAGGTTGATTATGTATAATGCTGAAATAGTATTACGCCGAAATCACCGATAATTATTCACCTTCCTCGCCTATTTTAATTAAACATCGTGGATCAATTTATACATTCTGCGTACGTACTTGTTTAATTACCCTCTAATCAATTACGTAAGCGACTAATAACTCGAAACGTAATCAATATTGTTACCGCACGCAATTGAAACTCCTCCATTTCCCTAATAGCACTCTCAGGTAGGTATCACAAGTTTAAGTTAAATAAGTTAATGTAAGTAAGCATATTAGTCGAGTCCTTAACGTGTTATCTACATATGATGTCGCTCGGCGGCTGTGTGAGGTGCTGGGTACGTGCGCTTAATTTTAAAAGTAAACGCAAACTTGCGCGGCCCACTAATTTCTGACTTTGCTTTATCTGTTGGGGGGTTTGATTTGTGCAAGAGAGGGGCTGAGGCGATACATTTTTTGTTTTTTTTTAGGTACAACTGCTATAAATATTTACAATGAACACAGTCTCCGACGCAAATCAAATAGTCACGTGCAATGTTTGCTACGAAAGCGTAGTAGTAGCGTGTAGCAGTGCTACGGAAGTGTAGGAGTGGCGTGTAGCAGAGCTACGACCGCGTAGCCATTTCGTAGCCACAGCGTGCGGAGTCTTTTTACACTACTACGGCCAAGCCAAAGCAAGGAGAGTTATTATTTTAACAGGCTATGTGTTCATATGTTCCTTCATTAAGTCATAACTCCTAAACTGCTAGTCGCATTATGACAAACGAGGCATCGTTGGAAGTGGTTCCGGTTATACAAAAACCGATTTTGTTACGACGTCTTGTTTATGCCTTTTTAGCTGGCGTTCTTTTTCTGCATGCTGATATAATTAACGAAACTTACGTTACGTTTCGTAGTTTAGTAACGAAAAGTAAGTTTTAACTTGTGGATATAATTAATATCCACAAGTTAAAACTAACTTGCCGTCAACAACAATCAGTAACCGCTTCTACCTTAAACTGAAACCAAACCCCCAAACCCTATGAATATGTATCGCATATTGCATGAGTAACTTTGTTAATTCGATGATTCAAGCGAAATTACCCTTTATATCTACGGTAATAAGGTTTACATCAACAGCGCCTGAGTCAGCGGCCTGATTCTTGGCTAATACACTAAATCCAGATTGTATAAAGTTTGGCTAGATTCGTCGGTTCGTGTTCGGATTGCTAATTTAGAAGCACCTTTGCCTGTCTATTTTGGATTAATGTTCTGCGGGTATAATATATTGATTGGTATTTTCTGTGATCTATGTAAGAATAGTAGTGGCCCAGTGGTTCGAACTCAAGCAGGTACGTTAAATAAAATAAATAAATAAACAAAAATTATTTATTTAAGAAATTACAGTCCATAGATTGTGAGTAATAAGTTAGTAACAATTTACTTACTTTACTTTGTGTAAATTATTACATCACCACTGCTCTTAAAACGGTGAAGGAAAACATTGTGAGAAAACCGGAATGTCCTAGAAAAAAATAAACAACGGGTTGCACTCCGGGAGTGCCGGCAGAAGTGAAAACTTGAATATTAATTAATACACGTTGTGCATTTTTGATATTTTGGAATGCAGTCTACTCTCCCTCCGTCTTACGAATTTTCGATCAGGACACGTGTCCTGACGCGAGCTCCGTCTTACGAATTTTCGATCAGGTCACGTGTCCTGACGCGAGTTTAACATTTTTTACCCATCACAAAAAACTCTCCCTCCGTCTTACGAATTTTCGATAAGGTCACGTGTCCTGACGCGAGCTTAAAATTTTTTACCCATCACAAAAAACTCTCCCTCCGTCTTACGAATTTTCGATCAGATCACGTGTACTGACGCGAGCTCCGTCTTACGAATTTTCGATCAGGTCATGTGTCCTGGCGCGAGCTTAACATTTTTCCCATCACAAAAAAGTGCACAACACCACTAAAGAAGTTTTCACTTGAAAAATCGAAGGCTTGGGACACCCGCCAACTGTTGGGCCCGCGTGGTAGCCTACTCCCTCTCACGGAGAGGAGGCCTGTGCCCCAGCAGTGGGAACATTATAGGCCGATTATGATGTAAGCATATTACAGCACTGAGTTTGTTTCGGCATTTCTTTTCAAGGATCAGTCAGCAACAAAAAACGGGTGCCATCTAGTTTTAAAATATTGGCCAAAAATTAACGTGTACAAGTGTCTTACGGAAATAAACTTAATTTCATAAGGAAGTGACTATATTCAGTATATTTTCATGGCTAAAGTACTCGTCTGGACTTTTCAGAAACGTTTCCATGTTGTCAAATAGGTACAAAGAAAATATTTTTGACGCTTTAAACTAATCACAAGTGAAGTGATGAGTGAGGTCAGTGGTGTGACTTCTACCAACCCGCACTGAGCCAGCGTAGTAGATTACGGCACACTCTCTCTCTCACAGAGAGCCCAGCAGTGGGACCGTTGTAGGCTGATTATGCTACAAGTAAAGCTGTGGGCTACAGTTAGTGGTTGCTTTGACAATTATCGCGAAACGTGTGATAATTATTCTAGGTATCAATCTTGTTGGTCTTAAATTAATTTCTGGTCTAAATTAATGTAGGCGTCCTGTCAGTGCCATACATCCATTTCCATTAATGTGTAATATGCCTACTGTTAGTGTCGAAGCTCGGGTCATGAGCGCCTCTGGCAAGATTTGGGGGACTGTTATAGAGGTATGGGGAACAGGGTGTGAAGTACACTCATCCTCCATAATAATAGGGAGGATCCTCCGACCAGACGGGTGTCGTGGCTGGTAGGCAACTGCCCGACGATTGATGTCAGGACGCTGTATATATGCTAGTTGCGCGGTAAATTCTGCTTGCGCTATGCAGGATTTTTGCGTGCTGTCAGTGGAATGCGTAGTTCGCATGTGGCGATGTAGATGTCGCTACACTGTCTTATGTAATTTTGACGTTCAAAAGTGCTGATTCGCAGCCTAGTTCAAAAAATGGCTTTTGATTTTGATTTTTGCGCACCCCAATACTTATGTGCTAGAGAGAAGAGAAACTTCACAATAACTTTGATAGCGTAATTTAAGAAAGGTATTCATTTGGGCATAAAAATAGTTCTAACATGTGGGAAGTAAAACCATAATTATATCATGTTCACACGGGTTCGTTCATTTAATTATGTATATTATATAAGGTACAATTGGTTTGTAAGTTTGTATGTAGGGGGTTATCTCCGGAACTGCCAGTCGATTTTGATAAAATCTTTTTACATTTGATAGCCCAATTTTTGAGGAAGGCTATAAGCTATTTAACATCACGCTATGACGCTTAGGAGTCAAGCTAAAAGAAAAAAAGTCTGAAAGGACGCTAAGCGTTGTGACGGGGTGGGTTGGGGGTTACAAGACATTTCACGCGAACGAAGTCGCGGACAGAAGCTAGTTTATTTATAAAAGCGTACTTCACAGGTAACGTAATTATATCGCTTCATTACTCAGTCGGCCGCGTTCCAGGTTCCCCCGTAATCTTGATGCTAACCGGTTCACCACTTCCATTGTCTGCGAGTAATGCCTCGAAAGGCTTAGTTAGTCTCAACATTTAGGGCTGTCAGACCCGATGAAGACATTTGACCAAATGAAAATAGTTAAAAGTTAAGAGTATTTACAGAAGAGGAACCCTTAATTTTTCCATCAAATAAACGTTCAGTTGTTCGTGTTAAAAGTTATTTTTTTCGTGCACATGTGTATCAACATTAAATTCAAACAAAGAAGCTTTATTAAAATCTCCCTAGTAATAGGGACAAAAGCTACACTGTCCGGCTAAAACCTGCCACCCCTGGTAACAAGCCAGGCTAAATTTCACAAGCACAATACCCTGTCTTTGTTCAAAGTTATATTATTTATGTCGCTGGAACGTCCCGCTACAGATTAACATAATTTAATACAATATTCTGTGTGACAGCGGAATTTATTAAACTGTATAAAAACATACTGTGGACACGATCGTTTTGCGTTCAGGTGGAAATTATCTGCCAGGTGCATAGTAGTGTAGGTCGAAGGGTTCAGTATATGTGCGTTCACAGTCTCGTTGATGTTGTGGTTGTAAGTGCGACTACTGAGCGTGGGGTGCTTGGTTTGATTCCCGGGTCGTGCAAAGTATTATTGGGTTTTTTCCATTGGGGATTTCTTAGTAACAGCAGCGGTGTGATACCCCCGTGCCTCGGAAAGCACGTTAAGCCGTTGGCCCTGCGCCTGATCTCTCTCCGGTCGTGTCGGATTGCCGTCCGATCGGACGATGAGAGCGAGGGAAGAGACAATGCACCTGTGTTTGCGCACACACTTGTGCACTATTATATCTCCCGCGCCCAAGGCCTCCGCTGAGATTGGTCGCCATGGCCAAAGTTCAGTGTGGAGGACTTTTATATGCGAGTTCAATAAAAAAAAAAGAAATAGCTTGAATGCACTAGTTTATGAACACACTAACTCGCTCGTAATGTTTTTATTCGATTACGTTTTTTTTTTCACTTTTAATTAACTTTTAAGCACCGTAATCTGTCGACGGCACCATTTTTAAAAGATTACGGTCCATAAAAGCTTTACAGCCGTATTAAAACTTTGCACTACGATTTTATATGCATTCATTCATTTTATTCACCTGTTGTAAAGGTTAAAACATAAATGCGAATTACAGATGGTGTAGTTTTCTATGTCATTTTGTCACAGGGTAAAGGTATAGTCTTTATATAGTCCAGGTGTGATTGGAATGACATCAGAGGCGCAATTCTCGTAATTTTAAGAACGTTTACAGTCAGATATCAGTTTCAATCTGTCAAAAATACTTACCTCTAATTTCCCTACATTTTTGACAAGTTTTTGACATTTATTGTCGCTGAGACGAGATTGCGGCTAGATTTTGAACGTTTTTAATTACGAGAAATACGCTTCAGGCATGTGTCACAGAAACTTAGACGCTATCTAGTTTAAATATAGTCTAATATTACTTTTAAGGGTTTATTTGTAAACATTGCCTATAGTAATGATTAGCGACTGTTTAAATATCTCTTAACTGTAAGCAACGTTTATAATTTAAGAGGGTGTTAACGGTTGTTAAAACTGACAGTTGTAAAAACTATCATATATTGTGGTAGTAAAGTGAAAAAAATCATTACGAAACCCTAGAAACTTCAAAGAACATAGTTGTGTCTGTGCCACTCAATATTTTAATGACCGCGTACTTTATAGCATCGGCACACTAGTTGAGTTTGTTTTGTGGAGCCGGTGGAAACAAATGTTTATAATGCGATCCGATATTGGATACTGCATGCAATACCCGTTCACTAGTGAATTGATCAAACGAATTTTTTTGACAGTGCTCCATAAAATGGACTGGAATTTATTACAGGTATTTTAATTAATTTTGTGATATTTTGGGCGTACTATATTAAACTATATACATACTTGCATAATATATAGTGATGCATTCTTTATTTAGTGATGTGCATTAAGTGCTTTATGAAATATCGATAGATTGAGAACGTTGTAGGCCTTGTTGACTGTAGATTTGTAGACCATTTTCTATTTTGTGGGCCTGTGAACAAGTAAGTTGGCAGGCCTACACTGTCCTTCCATACCTGTTAACACTGTAATTTGAAAACATTGTAAAAGCTAAAGTTATTTTTAAAAAGAGTAACTGTGGAGTTTCTGGCCGGCTCTTCTCCATAGGAAACGACCAATTGGAACCATGCACCTAGGTTCTGACGTTTTCTAAGTGCCCATGTAGGCTTATGTGAAATAAAATATTTTGATTTTGACGTATGTGATCGTAATATGAGCAATATAGAATTGGTCGTTTCCTATGGAGAAGAGCTGGCAAGAAACTCCACGGTTACTCTTTTAAAAATAATTGGCTTTTACAATGTTTTCAAATTACAGTAGGTATGGGAGGACAGCGTAGGCCTGTCAACAAGTACCAGGTACTTGATAAAATATAAAATGGTCTACAGATCTAAAGTCTACAAGGCCTACAAAGTTGTTGTTGTGTTTTTATAAGTGAAGACTTGTAATTGGCGGACAGTTACACGTAGGTACTATCTTTATTCTGTTTTGTTTGGCTGTAAGTCTTCCAAAGTACTTTAATTAATTAATAAATAACAGTGAAAAAAGCGTATACAGTGTTTATAATTAAATAATGAATATGGTTAGGTTTCTTAATGTCATTAACAGTATTGCATGCGGGTAAAAGTCGGTTACGTTATACGAAGCAAATAATTACGTCCTTTTACAAAATAATTTAATGTATAAAATCATGACAAATCATGGTTTTATTGTAACTTTTTGTTTTAATATTATAATAAAATATAATATATTTAGGCACATAAAGGTTTTGTAGTACACGAGAAACTTACAAAGTATGCATTATTAATTACATAGTGTAAGTACAACGAAAAGTTGATGAATCGCTGCTCTCCTAGTGAGATCACTGAGTAATCTGTATTTGGGAAAGAAGGATCTGTGTTTACCCATTAATAACAGTCAGCCACATGTCCTTGGTGACAATTTGATTATAGATAGCGTCTTTATACCTTATCAGTGCGGCCTCGTTCCTGGGCTCAAGTGATGCGACTGGCGACGCGACATGCGTCCTTTGTACACGGCACGTTTTTCTTTAAGGTACAGCGTATAAGTCGTGCTCTATAAAAAAAGTATCCGTCAACAAGCTTCCCTAGTGATCCATACAACACTGATGACCGTGCCCACACACGGCGAATAAACCGCGCCGTAGAAAAAACGTGCCTGTCAATAAGCTCCCATAGTGATGCATACAACACTGACTACCGTGCCTAAACGGCGTATAAACCGTAGTTTTTCACGACAAGAAAAATGTATGAGTACAAAGTGCCTCAAGCGACACGCGCGCGCGTCATCTGTTTCCGTCCGTCGCTCCGCAAGTCGCATCGCGGTGACTCGTGGCGTGCTCTAAGCAACTTCTTTCATTTGTTTTCTCCGCTGTCGCTGTCACAAGACGCAAGTCGCTTGAGCGTGTAGCTCGTGACCACGGGGTAAAGTTGGAAGAATGTCCTTTGTGAATCATATAGTTAAAGGGATTATTGTAATGCCTTGATTACACGTAGAAAGAAACAGTACATAATTATTTTTTTTTCTGATAAACTCGTGATAAAGTTTATTTAAAATATTGTTATTAATTTCATTCCATCTCATAGCAATCTTTTGCTGCTTTTTACTTACAGAATAAATAGAAAAGAAATGAAAAATTAGAGCAGCTAAATTAGTTTTAGCTTTAAGGCTTGCTAAAGTTTAATACGTAAAACGATCTCACAGTTCCTTTTAGTCGCATATCTCGCCGGTAACTTAGTAAAGAATATGTTTAATTTAGTTCATCGGTACCCAAGAGGTTTCACGCTAATGTAGGTTAACGGAACGTCAAATCCTTGAGTCGGAAAATAACATTGCATTGCATTGCACTCTCATGGACACTTGACTTGCCCTATAGAGTGACACTATTTGTTTATCAACAGAACTAGCCTTCATCTTCCATCCCTTAATATCCCAGTTCAATCTGAGGTCTGGTCTTCTTGTACAGCGGCGCCAGGACGATCTGTCCTGGGTCGTCGTAGGTTTTTCGCTTTAATCTTCCTCTAGATACTGGACCACCATGTGGCGGGGGTCTTCCTCTTCCCAGGCGTTTGGTAAGAATATTCAGGAATATATGATATTCATAAACTATCATCTCTTCTCATTAGTAAATACCTACCATACCTTAGCTACCTTTGGTAACATTTTTGAGAAATTAATTTTAGAACAAATGCAAAGATTTTTTAATAAACACAAATTATTACATAGCAAACAGATCGGTTTTACAAGGGTCGTTCAACTACTGATGCCGGTGTTGAACTTTTAGGACATATTTATAATGCATGGGAAGACAAATGCGATGCCTTAGGCATCTTCTGTGATTTGTCCAAGTCATTCGATTGCGTTCTTCACGTAACTTTAATTAGGAATCTCCGCAACTACGGGATCCGGAACGCTGCTCTGGATCTTCTCACTTCATACTTAAGTGAGAGGATTCAGAGCGTTGATGTAATGGAAAAACATCTCCCGAATCTATAGTAAAAATGGGAGTCCCACAGGGCTCAATTCTTGGTCCTTTCTTGTTTCTTATTTATATTAATGACTTGCCGTACCTCATAAAGGATAATCATGATATAGTGTTGTTTGCAGATGACACTTCACTTTTGTTTAAACTTAAACGTCAGCAGCAGGTTACCGACGATGTAAATAGCACGATCACTAAAGTAGTCCACTGGTTCAATGTTAATAATTTACTTCTAAATGAGAAAAAAAACAAATGCATTAAGTTTACGCTACCTCACGTTAGGCAGGTGAAAACTAATGTGTTAATAAAGGGCGAAGAATTAAATCCTGTAGACAGCACAGTTTTCTTGGGCATAACTTTGGATGCTAAGCTTCAGTGGGGTCCGCATATAGACAAATTGTCAAAAAAGCTAAGTTCCGCAGCATACGCTGTTAGAAAAATTCGTAATTTAACTGTTATAGAGACAGCCCGTTTAGTGTACTTTAGCTATTTTCATAGTGTAATGTCGAACGGTATTCTATTGTGGGGAAATACCGCTGATATTCAGACTATCTTTGTTTTGCGGAAGCGAGCTGTTCGATCAATTTATAAATTAAGTCTGAGACACTCGCTCAGAGACAAATTTGAAGAGATTAATGTTATGACTGTGCCTTCGCAGTATATTTATGAAAATCGTATATAAGCCCATAAAAATAAAATATTGTTTAAAAAGTACAGTGATATCCATGATATAAATACTAGGAACAAACACAAATTTGTTGTACCTAAAACAAGGCATAAGAAAATAGGTGGCTCGTTCAGATGCCAATGTATACGCTTTTATAATAAAGTTCCAAGCCCCGTTCAAGATCTAAGCCTTAATAAATTCAAATCATTCATTAAACGTAAGTTGTACAAGAAAGCCTTTTATACCGTTAAGGATTATATCGAGGACAAAAAGGCTTGGGATTAAGTTGCTTCCAATTTTTACATATTGAATGTTTTTATTTTTGGATCTGACCAAGATTATGTCTGGACTTTAAAACAGACTTTGACCTCTGAGTTTGTTTCGGCCTTTCTTCTCAGAGTAGTCAGATAAGAAACGCCGACCTCATCTAGTTTTAAAATATGATTGACTTGTAAAAGTGTTTGTACAAACCTACTTACAAAATAAAATCATTTATCATTACGTAGCCGTACGATCTAAGACTGCTTTCTTTTAGTTCAGAACTAGTCACTTGAAGAAACACAGAGTCAGTATTAAGACGCGTGTCGCTTGAACGTGTCACTTGAGTGTGTCGCTTGAGCGTCTCACTTGAGCGGGTCGCTTGAGCGTGTCGCTTGAGCGTGTAGCTCGTGGCTGCATATTAAGGTTGGTTTTCGTAGTTCAAGCGCTACCACTGACGTGCGGTGACTATACATATAACTCAAAACACATCCCGAAATCAAATTAACAAGTATAGTCTCGCTAAGTTTGTACTGTTGGTATAATATATTATGATAACTGCCAAAGCGACGAACTAATTGAACATAACTTAGTAAACTGCCGGCGATATGAAGCAGTTACTGCTCGTGAACCGCAGAGTAACGTGCCGTCGTCTGAATAATAAGCATTATGAGCTTTTTTTATTTTAATTCTTATGGCCTTCTGTTTTACGATTAGGAAGATAAAAGTTTAATAACAATTAACGTTGGGTAGATTGCTTAAATAAACTTTTAGCTGTTTGAGGTTTTTTTTAATGGTCATTTTATTATTTAGGGCTGACTTTACCAGAATCTTTTATCCGTCGAATAAAATTCACGTCTGACAGTTCTAGCATGGAAGAACTGTAAAAAAATCAATATGTATTCTCAGTATAAGACTTATTCTAGGTATAAATAAAAGTTTGATGAAATTCGCCCTTAATAGAATTGTCATACTGATCGTTTTTCAAGTAGGTTATCGTCAGTTCTGATATATTTAGCAACATCTAGAAGGTCAGACCTTCTAGATGTTGCTAAATATATCAGAACTACGTGAAATACCTACCTTCTTCAATCTCTAATCTCTTACGAATAATATCGTTTACAAATTCCAACTAGAAAGTGCTAGTACTTAAAGATAGTTTCAGGTTACTACGCAGGGTCTACGGTGTAGTAGGGACTATGGCGTAGTTAGTCACGGCTACGGTTGCTACGCGGCGTAGCGATTGATTGATCGGCGTCTACGTTTAATGTAAGTTTATTTTGTAATTGTTGGTAATGGAATGAGTTAATTGGAATAAGTTCCTTTCATAATGGTTGAGCTGAATGATGCTGATCATGTTCGTGAACGGGCGCCGTCAGTAGGGACTGGTCATCTCTTAGCTGCCACGGTTTATTTTAATTTCTAAATAGTTTTTTTTTTGGTTTTATCTTATTTATTACGGATGCTCTTAAGGTGCACATCTTTCTACATCATTCTCACATGTATAACTTCAGCATGAATGATGTAACCAATATTTTATAACAATTTTATTATTTAAAAGAGTGTGTCATCTTTCTGACACACTCTTTCTGACCGACCCCTTGACGATTCAAAAGTGCCTGTAATTTTTTTATTTGAAATAACTGCTTTAAGTTGAGTGGAGTTGAATGGATAAACGATGCTACACTTAGTCTTGCTAAAAATGGTTTAGTTTATCATATTGTCCTAATATAAGTTTTTCCCACAATATAATATTCACAACGTTTTCTATCTCTGGTATTTATGATAAATGTGGGAAGTGTGACGTGATAAACGTGCGAAATACATAAAAAACAACAAATAAAGCACTATCTGTTATCGCCGGTGCGTGACAGCGACGCGACCCCACTATCTATCATACCAACATTTACCTAAACTAATATTTTATTTCCATTCAGGATCTTTTTTTCCGTTTCTTGAAGAATTCCTATTACATTTTTGTGGATGAAAACATATAATATTATTTAAAGCCGTGTCTCCTGCGCGTCATTTTTTGAAACATTATACATACGTCAAAAATGGCGCTAACTATCGTCAAACCAAAAAAAGCGTTGTTTCAAATTACAATTACAAAATTAAAAATTATACATGTTTGACGTACGTATGTTACGTTAGCCAACCGTTTGAAACCACCGGCCCTTAGTCGTCATCTCAAATTATATTACGTGGGCTGACCTTCAGTTAGTTCAGCATGATAGCGTAGTTGAAGGCTATACAAACCCAACTGCCACAGAACTTATACAAAAGAAAAGTATTAGATTTTGGAACTTGGACTCTTATTGCGTAACACCCTATCAATCACAATCTGAATCATTCATATGTTCAAAAAATGTGTCTGCTCACAATCGTAAATAACGCATTGTATGTTGTCATACTGTCAAAATGAAAGCTATTGCTATTGATAGTAATGTTACGCAACTACCCCGCAGAAATTGCTATCACGAGAGTATTACATAATCAACTCGCCTTTATACCAATACCATTACCATTTTTACCAATACCATTTTTTTAAATATTTGTATGACCTACAAGTAGTTGTTCCGGGTCTGGCTGTTTGTGTATGTGAGTTTAAATGTTTGTAAACGCACCCACGATACAGGAGAAATTGCTAGTGTGGGGCAAAGTTTTTTTTTTCAAAAGGACTTAAGGAAAGGAAAGGAAAGGATACCCCAAGGAGTAGGCAGAAATATACGAGTATGTATAGAAGACTCAGATTTTACCGGGTATGTTATAAGTCCCCTGTAACTGGGGCCTGCCAGTGCCTATAACCATTAACCAGGCCGAAATCCAGTCTCACGAGTAACATTAATACTAAAATATTTTACCAAAAATCCTTACATTCTATGTATTTGTACAAAAAGGTAGGAATGTACAGTCACCAAAGGAGATAAGTAACCAGGGTCGTCGGATATAGTTGAAGATTAGTAAGAAACCGATGGATGTTTTTGAATAAATTTTAATTTAATTAATGGAAAACAAACCAGTATCAATGTCATTTATCAAATTAAAGGGCTTTGAAGGTTCGTGGCATACCTACCCGCCATTTTGTTTTTTTTTTAAAAGCCGGCCAGCTAGGGAACCTATATAAATCGAGAGCTGACATCAATGCATACAGATACGTTTCCCAGATATTAACGTTCAAAGTAATTCACGTGACATCCATATTTTTTTAATTTGCTTACTTCGTTGCATAGATGTTGGAAATAATCGGGATCCTGCCGTTTTGCCGAAAAGATTTTGCCAAAATTTCACTACCCAAACAAATTTTAGCAACCTTTTTTTATACCAATGCAATGTTTGGAATAATTTTAGTACGCACATTTTCATTTGGTCAAATTTTTACTTGACAGAATATTATCAAGGATAATGTCATTTAGGCATTTGGTCTTTAATCAAATGATTTATTACAACAAACAATCTTTAGACAATAAACGTTTGGTCATATGATTTGTTATGGCAAAAAATATAAAGGCAAAATAAGATTTTGTGGAATTATAAATAAAAAAATGCAATTTTATTTTAATATAATCATTTATTAATACAAATAAGAAAAAAAAGAGATTATTCTTAGCAGGCTATCAAGAACCAAACTCGTTAGACGAGGTTAATTTAAAAAAAAATGTTGAGGTTAGGTTAGGTTAAAACTGTGACCTCCTACGCACGAGCCGAGCGAGCGAAGCGAGCGGTGCCGTGGCAGCAGCCGGCGAGTGCCAGAAACGACTAGATTGTATAGAAAAAAAAAAATGGAAAAAAAGAGATTATTTTTAGTAGGCTGTCGAGAACCGAACTAGTTAGACGAGGTTAATTAAAAAAAAAATGCTTAGGTTAGGTTAGGTTAAAACTTTGACTTCCTACGCACGAGGCGAGCGAGCGAAGCGACCGGTGCCGCGGCAGCGGCCGGTGAGCGCCAGAAACGACTAGATTATTATAGAAAAAAAATATGGAAAAAAAACAGGCTACCCAAGACTGAACTAGTTAGACTATAACAATTGACTGAATAGAAATGGTAAATTGAAAACGATACTAAATATTTGGCAAAAATTTGCCAAATATTTAGTATCGTTTTCAATTTTGCGTAAAATGAGTTATTCTAACTGAATATTTGACTACATAAACATTGGTAAAAGTACTAGTTGGTAAACAAGTCATTGTGTAAACGTTAACTTGCCAAACATTAGGTTTGCGTTATCATTATTTGTGACTAGATTTTTTGCTAAGTAATAATTTGGCTAATGAAATTATGCGAAAAATTTTTTGGGAAGTGATAATTTGGCAATTTCTTTTCGATGAAACAAAGGAAACCCTGGCACTCAGGCAGGTATCCCAGGCTCCATATAAACATCTTCAATCCCCTTTTATTCGAAAACATCCACCGGTTTCTTACTAAATTTCAACTATATACGACGACCCCAGTTATTTATAAGAAGGAAAAGAAAGAAAAATAGGTTCAATTTACAGAAAAACGTGCATACAAAAAGATAATTAATTCTAATAATAAAGAAAAATAAAAACAAAATATATCTATAATCACGAGCACAAAGCAGAAATAGTCGACGGCTGCACGTCATGACTGTGACAAGAAGGCTTCCACTTAGCATGATGCTGTGCTATAGAGGACCCACAGCACAGCGCTGATTTTCAGTTACCCGAAAAGGACGTACGGAAACCAAGTCAGACCAAATGATTCGTACTATATGTAACAAAATAAAAACAGTACTTATCTGTTTTGGTGACTGTACCTCGTTCAGTAATAACAGTAAATAAAGCGAACAGACGGTCGATGATATGTGAGTGCAGTGTTTTGCGGAATGTGCCGCAGATATATTGAATACTTGTGGAAATATTTTATAAGAAATGTGAGGGAACTGGGTTCATATTTGATGAGTTGTGTGATGTTGGAGAAGGATTTGTGTAGTTGTGAGGTTTATTGGCCTTATTTGCTTTTAGCCGAATCACCTGGATGAGGGACGCACGGGTCCGAGAAGTATGGCAGATTAAAGGGGTGGGGGGGGGGAGGCTTTAATCTGCCACCCACCCAGTTATACCCAGCAGTTGGTGATTCCGGGCTGAAATGATGATCGCGTGGATGTCGGAAATTATCCCATGGGAACCTACTACCGGGATAAAAAGTATCCCATGTCCCATATCCTAGGTCATGGTCTACCTGTGGCAAATTCCATCGACATCCGTTCAGCCGTGAATAACGCAATAAGCGTGGCTGAACTGTCAAAATGAATGGCATTGCCATGGGTTGCCGTTCAATGTGTTACGCAATTGCCCCGCTGGACAACTACTATGTCCAGCTATTGTCGGAAATTTTGCAACACAGGTACTAAACCTGTATTGCAAAATTTCCTTTGAATCCTTTCAACCGCAATTGTGTGATTTCGTAACAAATTTCAAGTAAATCCGAAAAATTAGAGTATGCAGGTTCAAATTAAATTAGCTAGCGAAACTCTGCAGACGTGATGAGAAGCAATATCTCAACACGATTTAATAAAAACAAAAATATTTGATGTTTATTTTTTGGGGGCTCAACGACCGCTTTTTTTGTTGTTACTTGAAGTAAGAATTGAGAAAATCTGTTTAATTTTATTTATCTATTAAGGGCCGATTGTTCCAACGCCAGATAATTTTATTCGGGGAATAAAATTAACGTTTGACAGTTTTTGTATGAAATAACTGTCAACATCAAAATTATTCCTAAAATAAAGTTATCAGATGATTGAAAAACCAGCCCTTAAGTCTTTGATGTTTAAAAAAATAACAGATTTTTTAAACTGATATTTCCAGTGACTAATAATAGTATCCTCCCGACCGATTTCGGTTACGGTGACCAATCTCAATGGAGATTAGTCAGGTTCGCAGGAGATATTATAGTGCAAAAGTGTGTGCGCAAACACAGATTCACTCTCTGTCCCTTTACTCTCATAGTCGGACGGGACGGCAATCCGACACAACCAGGGAGAGATCGGGCACAGGACCAACGACTTTACGTGCTTTCCGAGGCACGGGGGTATTAAACCACCAACTCCAAACTCCGGACTGTTACTAAGAAATTCTTAATGGTAAACTCAATAACATTTTGTCTAACCCGGGTATCGAACGAACACAGAACCCCATGCTCAGAGATCATCAAAATAATTTATTTTTTGTTTTATAACCCATTACGTCTGCGGAGTTTCGCTAGCTAATTTAATTTGACCCTGTATAAGTATAAAATACGTCACTTATTGTATTGTTAACATAGCGACTTCCTTATTTATACAGGTGCCAGGTGTGGAGCTCAAAGAGCTGTCCACCTCCTTTGGGTATTATGTTCTGTGTAGCACAGGCTTTAGATGTAGCCTACGTAGTTGGACACTAAGCTTTATGAATAGTTGAAGTATTCACTACTAGTGGCACGTGTAATGTGCCTGCTTTTGTAACTTTTGTAGTGGGATTAAAAATGATATAGGTCTTAATAGAACTAAAATCAGTTAGTGAGTGGTGCAGTGGAGGCCCAGTGGTAGGTAACGGCCGCAAGTTGTAGGGCGTAGGTTCGACCCCAAGCAGGCACTTTACTTTGTGTAAAATATTACATCACCACTGCTCTCAAAACGGTAAATGAAAACATCGATAGGAAGCCGCGCGTCCTAGAACCAAAAATTCGGAAGCATGCGACATTCACCAACTCGCACTGGGCCGGCGTGGTGGATTACTTCCTCTCACAGAGAGGAGGCCTGTGTCCCAGCAGTGGGAACATACGGTTAGTGACTGATGTTGCTAAGCCAATAATGCTGTCATAATCCTTTTTCAAATCAAATCAAATCTGTTTTGATTTGAAAAAGGATTATGACGTATTTAATTCTTTGAATAAGAAGCATCATTGTTACTCTGTAGTTTATGTAGCACCAAATCGATGTACTATAGCAGTGCTCATTATCTCAGATAATTTACATTCCATCGCCACTTAATCAGTTATCTACTTTAGGAAAATTTATTCTAAGTTGATTTTTGAGTGATCATTTGTAACAAAAAGGTCCTAATAAGTTTTTGGTTGCAATGGAATTTGAACTTTGTTAAGTATGACATTCAGTTTGTTGTTCTTTAACTTAGAAATTATCTCAATTTCTTAATTCAATTATTGTTCTTTAACTGAAATGTTTTTACAAGCTGTAAGTGTTTAAAACGTTCTAGAAATCGTGTTTGTCTTCATGAAATTATCTTCTTTCATCAAATTTTATACAATGCAAATCCTCTTTTCCGTAATATTGCTGGCAAATACCAACATGGAATTAGGGTTGATTTTTCTAACTCGACATTTTGAATCTTTGACAGTTTTTCCATACCAAGGTCAATTTATTCAACGGACACAGAACACATAATAGTACAAGTACAGAAGATTCACTCCGCAAGATCATTTAAATAAATAGCGACTCTTGCTATGACACAATAAAGTACAATTCAGGTTGCATAGCGCTAATTGCCTACAGTTATATTCACCTACAAGTTGCCTCTCTTTCGATCGCGTAACTCTTATCTCTTCCGACTACGCTAGAGCCCATTGAATTGGGCCGATAAGTCGTACTTGTAGCGTCGTGCGCCAGGCCTGCTACGGATTAAGATTTATGACGCTGGTAAAAACAGTCCTTAGAATAATATGTAAATATTCACTTACTGTGGCTCATGTTCTGTGAGCAGTTCTTCAAAATGCAGCCTCAGTGTGTGCGCAGGCGGCGCTCGTATCTCGCTCACACACTCGACGTCGTCCGGATAGGGCCGAGGAAAGCCGGGACTAGACACGATCGCGTGCGGGTGCGAGCGAGACAGCACTATCGTCTCGTTGCACAGGATCTTTGAGGCTTCGTAGGGGTCTGAAACAATTAAAGAAAAACTATGAGCTTGGGCGGTTTTTCAAAAGTAACTTGCCCCGTAGTCACGTGCTACATGCACAAGCGACACGCGTTTTGCGACAGCGACTGCACAGGAAACGAATGAAAGAAGTGGTTTAGAGCATCAAACATGACACGAGACACCGCGACGCGACGCGCGGAGAGACTGATGAAAATATTTGACGCGCGCGTGTCGCGTGACGCAAGTCGCGTCGCAAGTCTTTTGGCTTATTTTTTTTCTAAGCTTCGATGTATACTCAGTTAAATACAACTCTGAAATTGTGAAAAAAAAAACAGTTGATCCATAGATTTATGTTCGCATAACTCGACATAATGTATGGATCAACTGATTTTTTTTTCACGTTTTCAGGGTTGGTCCCGTAGTAAAAGTTGTTCATAATGATGAGTACAATGACCCTTGATCAAAATTTAACGGTGTATAGTTGCCGTCGTAATTTGTGATACCATCCTTAGGTTGAACTGCACTTGGGCGCCATTCATTTATTACGTAAGACGAATTAGGGGAGGAGGGGGTCGACCATGT
Organism: Apamea epomidion; assembly: GCA_947507525.1. NCBI lineage: Eukaryota > Metazoa > Arthropoda > Insecta > Lepidoptera > Noctuidae > Apamea > Apamea epomidion. Next base: position 18,143,583 of record OX382240.1, on the reverse strand, counting down.
TTTATTTTTCTTACATAGATGGGGGGGAGGGGGTCGAAAACTGGCAAAAATCGTCTTACGGAATAAATGTATGGCGCCTTACACGTCATAAAACGCCGAGGCCTATTTGTCTTTGCGATAGTTAGTTAGTTTCAACTGTAGTGAAGTTTCAATTTAGGTACTGGGACTTGTTGTTAAAAGTGGAAAGCAGTTACGAGATCGACGTTTTTTTACTCTGCTTTAAAAATGCCAAATAGTATCAGAGGGGCAATTCTCATAAATAATTTTAAGAACGTTCACAGTCTAATCGCAGTCTCAATCTGTTAAAAATTCCTCTAATTTCCCTACATTTATGACATTTATTTGTCGCCGAGATGAGACTGCGACTAGGTTTTGAACGTTTTAAATTACGAGAATTGGCCTTCAAAATTCCTTTTTAAGTCACACACGACTGGAAAATATATCAGAAATAAATAGTTTCTTCTATCTAAACTATCAAAACTTCTTACTAAACAAAAGGCTTGCAGTAACCCACATGAAAATAGAGCAACAGAATTCAATTCGAAGAACCATTTAAACGTTTCACCCGATATGAAATAACTTTAAAATTATTCCGAACAGAATGAAAAGTTACGTACACTATTCTAAAAACTACGTCTGTGTTGCATATCATACAGTTGCAGAAGACAGTTGTGTACAGTTTACGGATACCGATACCCATACTTTGTTCGTAGTGGTATCAACTTGCGAAGTTCGCTTTGTCTACACAAAGTTGTGCGTGTTTTGTGATGTATTTGCTTGCAGGGTAGGTAGTTGAAATGTTTGTTTGGTTTGAGGTTAAAATATTTCACTGACTATTCGTCTTTTTAGGGTGCGAATTCTTTAAGTGTCGGTTAGGTAGACTAGCAGACCATACAGACATATAAATTATGATAGATGAATTTATTGTATTCTAGCTGTGCCCGCGACTTCGTTGGCATGCATGTCGGAAAACAAATTGGATTTCATTTCACTAAGACTAATTTATTTTCTAAAATAGAAGTAGCCTTAGTTACTCCTTATAACATCAGCTATCGAAGTGAAAGTCCCGTCAAAATCGCTCCAGCTGTTTCGGAGATTACCCGAAACCAATAGACAAACAGACCAACGTTTAAAAACTTATTTTTTTGTTATAAGTACCGTATACTTATACTTTCATATGAATTTAGTAAAAAGCCGTTTTTTGACTTTACAAACAGACACTTCAATTTAATTAATTTGTATAGATATATATTGTGTACAGTCACGAGCAAAAGTGTGTATACACTCGGCTTTATTCAGAAGCGATTTACTCCTTTATTTTTTAATTAAACTTTATGTTGTTACGAACATAGCATTTTCGAACCCATAGGTTTATGTTATGTGTCGTGTTTCAACGTTGCATTCGTTATTTCACGAAAAAATCGCAATTGAAAGTTGCCAAGTGTTGACATATTGGTGCTCGTGACTGTACGCTAGTTGTAAGACTTGACAAAACATCAAGATTTATTTATTATATGTTATTTATTATTACATAAACAGGAACAGATTTTTTAAATGGTGGTGAAAACCGCATCAAATCATCATCGCGTTGCGTAGTTTAGAAGAACAACGCGGACACACAGACAGACATGGAAAACGACTTTAGTTTATAATATGCTTGTGAAAAAAAAATTGGAGTTCTAGCACAAGAAAGAAAAAAGAAAATACATTTATTTAGCACATACTAAAAGACGCACAATTGATCAGATACATACATCAGATAGCAACGAATGAAAATCAAAGAGCAAGTGTAAATGTAAACTCAGATGTAAGAAATTAGCAGGAAAGTGTGCCTCACGGCTGCACCAAAAAGGCCCAGTTCAGCAAAAATACCAGACAACTAGTTGCTGACGCTGGTTTTCAACTGGACCTGATGTGTGAGGTGACGGATGTAAATCAGTTTTATACTGCAACGTGACGTGTGTATGAATCCTTAAATATATAAATAAAATAAATTTGTGTTACATAAAAACAGTAACGAATATGTGAATATGTCTAAATAGTCTGATATTGAGTAACATTGCAAAAAAAAACAAAAAAAAAAAACTGATAAATAAATAAGTGAGACCGCCGCATGATAGACCTTCGCAACAATGCCGCGGATATCGCAACTACAACCACTGAGCCGAGGATAACAGCCAGCTAACCGAACCGAGCGTGAGCATGAGCAAGAGTAATTTCCAGCAATGGGACTGTATAGCCATAAAACAGGTTATTTACATTTTCGTGCAGCATTCACCGACAGAAACACTGACACATACTCAAGTGGGTAGGTACGTACGTCATATAATTGAGACATTTAGTGTGACCATATCTAGCTTCCTTTGCGCTTCTATGAGATACTCGTACTGCCGTAAGCGTAGTTTAAAAACGCCTATTGTGTTAATTACTCTAATCGGTGGTGGCAAGCTATTCCATACTTTGGAAGCTGCATAACGAAAGCTGCCTCTACAGCGGTCGGTGTCGCTGGTTCCGCATTTTCGTTTTTTGACACCGACTTCCGAAATTAAAGTTATTTTTCTCTTTGTAGTGTTTTTTTATGGAAGTCGGTTTTTTTTTTGTAAAAAGTTTTATTTTTCACTTTTTAGTTGTACCTACCCCACACAAATTCGTATATACTTACAAGATTAGAGGTACATACCAATAACAAGTTTGACAGAAATGAGGGTGTACCGTGGTATACGGAACACATCTGCGTACCCCTTTAGAGGGTACAGGCGTGACGTTATGCTGTGTGATTCCGTAAATAATACATACATACATAAGCGATAGCAGCAATAGCCGTTGATTTGCTGGCATTTATTGAAGAGTTTTGTGGTCTGTCTCCGAAACTAATCATCAGATCTTGTCGAAATTTCAATGGGACCATTTGGGGAGTATACCCTTTCCAACAAAAAAATAATTTTCCAAATCGGTTGGCAAGCGACGGAGTTATGCGCGAACAAACATAAAAAAAAAAAAAAAACATCTGAATTGAGAACCTTCTCGTCTTTTAGAAGTCGGTTAAAAATAAAGCTTTGACAAAGCTTTTGTAGTGTTCTATAAATTACGGTTCACTGCCTACACTTTTAAGCATTCGCACCGTGACATTGACCAAGTTTGACAAGCAGTACTCCCTATAATTATGTTCATAAGTCTTCCAAAGAAGACGTTAAGTAGCAGTAAGCAAGACTACAATGAACATTAACATCAACGGATCCGAAATAAATCAAACTGAACCGTTTACGAGCACCACAGTAATTAATTTCTTAAGTGCCTCTAACAGATGGTGATTTATAGCAATCTACAGAGTTGTTTGTTTGCAAAACATTGTAATATCGACCTCTGCAGTAAAAGGAATAAGCATTTCAGCCGAAAAACGTCCCCTGCTGGACGTAGGCCTTCCCCAAGGACCGCCACTTTGATCAGCGGGGTAATTACGCACAAAGCAATGGCTTTCATTTTGACAATTCAACAATATTCATTGCGTTGTTTACGTTGGTGAGCAGACAAATTTTCGAGAATATGAAGCAATGGATTATCCTTCAAAATGTTTCAGATTGATAGTGTGGTACGCAATTAGGGTGCTGTTCTGTGCTTCCCGCAATCTCCACGTTTGCTCGAACATTTATACTTATTTTATTTTTTTTCTCTTTTGTTTTACAGCTTTTTTCAGCATTCGGATTTCTTACGTTCTTATGCCAATGGTTTATAGTAGACATGACTCTGCATTGTTAGACTCACATAAAATCTTAATAATATAATTTTTGGATTCTAAAATCATGACCTCTGAGTTTGTTTCGGCATTTCTTATTAAGGATCAGTCAGCTAATAAATACTGGCGAAATCTAGTTTTAAAATATTGACGAAAAATATATAAATATAAATAAATAAGGTGTCTTAAAATATCTATTTACAGAAATAAACATAATTTCATTCATCAGCATTTCAGGCTACATACTTCCAGGCCAGGAACCTATGTTTATCGTTCTCTCAGGCACTGAAAATTTAAACTTTATTAATATATATTATTATACCTTTTGTAAATTATTTCTAAGACTTTATTATTTTTAATACTAGCTGCGCCCCGCAGTTTTAGCCGCATAAGTTTCGATCCCGTAGGAATATCGGGATAAAAAGTATCCCGTGTGTTAATCCTGGCAATAAACCATCTGTGTGCTAAATTTCATCCAAATCCGTTCAGTAGTTTTTGCGTGAAAGAGTAAGAAACATCCATACAAACTTTCACGTTTATAATATTAGTAGGATAGGATAGGGATAGGATAGTAGGATTTTAACAATTTTAATACTGATGTTAATACTGAATAAAATATTATCTATTTATTACTTACAAGTAATTGCTAAAAATATTACGCCTAGTAACATGCGAATTAAAATTATGCCGAAACAAATTAGTCTTCAAAATAATTATATCAACATAAACTGTATGCCAAAAACAATCATGGCAAAGTATTATTATACCAAAAAAAAAAACAATATAGTTATGCCAAAATATTAAAAAAAAAACATTATGTGAAAAGAAGGGATCCCAAAATGGTATGCATCGCTTATTACTTTTATAACAGAGAACTACTCGAACTATGAACGTGTGATTGCAAATACAGGACCAATTCAGAATGCTTTATAACGCCAGAATTATACCGTTCACATTCGCCTTTCAATTTGAATGAAGCAACCAAATTGAATCATGTTAACATAGAACTGAATCATTCAATGTAGGCCATTCCCTTCATTTATACGCCTTTCGAATAATTTTGTCGAACCGGAACCATGTAACATAGATTAAAATCCCTCTCAGAAAAGATGGTTAAATTAACATAATAAATAACGGCACGTTGTATTCGCCTAAGGGTTAGGCAGAGTTGTACCTATAGTATACCCACATTTCGCCTGTGATGCTTAAAAGTTCCATATAGGTAATAGGGGTGAGTCTATTGCCATCAAGCGGGCACGAATCCAGACTCCGGCCTGCTACTGAGAAATTACAAATGGAAACACCTAATAAAATTTTGCCCGACCCGAGAATCGAAAACAGGATCTTACGCTCAGCAGTAGCGCTTGCGACCACTAGACCAAATAGGTAATTTTAGTGTGCATACACAAAAGCGACACGCGTCGACGACAGAGGCAACTGCAACCGTTTGCGCGTGTCGGGGGCAGCCGTCAACGCGTGTCGGGGGCAGCCGTCAACGCGTGTCGGGGGCAGCCGTCAACGCGTGTCGGGGGCAGCCGTCAACGCGTGTCGGGAGCAGCCGTCAACGCGTCTCGGGGGCAGCCGTCAACGCGTGTCGGGGGCCGCCGTCAACGCGTGTCGGGGGCAGCCGTCAACGCGTGTCGGCGACAGCCGTTAACCCGTGTTGGGGGCAGCCGTCAACGCGTGTCACTCGTGTGTATGGACACTTAATTAATCCTAGCATTAAAAACTTTAATAGGCTGCTGAGTAATTCTTTATTCAAATCCTCATTTTTCTTTCAGTCCTCTCCTGTCCACTTTTTTAAACTTATACATCGCTGTCCTCGATAGCGCATTGTCCGTGGTACAGTCGAACGCAGCCATTGTTTCATACGTACGCTTTCCGCCGTTTGTCTCGACTCTACTCAAGAATGGCGGCCACTACAATGTGCATTTATCTGTCATTGTACCAGCTGCGGTATTACTTTGATGTTTTTATTGTGCAATGTTTTAGATTTATAGTTGTGTTGTGTTCGTAACATTGTATGATTGTAAAATATTGTGCGGTACCTAACTAATGTTTATAGTTTATATTTAGTATTTTCCTGCATCTATTACGTAACATTCTCATTGCTATCACATCAAATAATGAAACGCGCATTTTATGTTGAGAATCAAATTATATTTTATATTATTCAGTAAATATATAAAACACTGTGAGGAAACTGGCAAGTCCCAGAACCGAAAATTCGAAGACATGTGACATCTACCAACCCGCACTGGGCCCGTGTGGTAGATTATAGCCCACTCCTTCTCACCGAGAGGAGGCTTGTGTCCTATGTCCCAGCAGTCGTAACATTATAGGCTAATTATGCTGCATACACAGATTACTCATGCCAGCCTGGTCACATTTAGAAGTATGAACCTATGATGCTAGATTTATGCCCCGAGATTTTTCGTTATATTGTTCTACCTTAGACAATAATAATTATGCGCACACGATTCAAAAGACGGAATTAGCTACTAAAGTGAGAAATTGACGGAAAACGTCAGGTTTCTTAATTCCCAGGCTATTCTCACGATTCGTATAGATTACACGTTTACAAGTAAACACAGATCTTCGATTGTTCTCATCTCCTGTATAGAGATCACAAGCCTCTCGATCAACTCCCCCATTACACACAATTACGTATTCTGGAGACGTCCTCTCCCTATTGACTTGTAACAGGGCATTCAATATTTACCCCTCGTCTCTTTCGTCTCTCAAATGTGTGAGGGAGAGAGAAGATGAGATTATGTAGAGGATCCTTGCAAGTTGAAGTACGGAAGGAGTTGGATGTATTTTATTTGACATACAATTGTTTGGGATCCGCTGGAGGTGTAGCTTTGTATGCAGAGTGGTGTTTTATTAGATTTATGACTGTTTATGTTGCATACATGTGCGTGTGTCGGGCTGGCTGACTGTTATTGGAGTCTGATACCGTAAACAAATAAAATCAAAATATTCTATTTCACATAAGCCTACATGGATACTTATGAGACGTCAGAAGCTAGGTGCACGGTTCCAATTGGTCGTTTAATATGGAGAAGAGCCGGCAAAAAGCTCCACGGTTACTCTTTTAAAAATAATTGGTTTTTACAATGTTTTCAAATTACAGTGTTAATAGGTATGGGAGGACAGTGTAGGCCTGTCAACAAGTACCAGGTACTTGGTAAAATAGAAAAGGTCTGCAACTTAATTCCGTAACACATTGTTAGGTTAGTTAGTAGCTAACTATAGATATGTGGGTATTGAGTTAAGCCTAGATTCAGTATCTAGAATAGTCAATTGATAGTAAGGATTTAAAAAATATTCAAAAACTGGCACATTTTTTTTTATCAGACATTTGAAGTTGAAATTCTGAAAAAAAAAAAAAAATATACTATATGAAATTGTAGATAATTGAGCATTTATTAATAATCAATTAAAATCGCGAAATACAATTTTTTCACCCGACTTTACAAAACTTCTTATATCTCGGAAACTAAATGCCGAGAACTGGACCCTTTTTGCTTGGACGCCCACATATAGATGCGCCCTGCGTGTCGCGCGAGTTAAAAGACTGAGACTCGTGATAGAGATAAAACTAATTTTATTCTCAAAATGTGTTAGTAGTACAGTGGTATGTTGTAGAGTCAATACAATAATGTATCTAAATTATATTTGGGTTAGTTTATATACTAAGTCTTATCAGCTAATACAATGGTGGGGGCAGGTTGGTTGTCACCACAATTCATTTATCTTTATCGCTTCCGTACCCGTCCGGTATCTCTACTGTTTCGTCTCGTTATCTTGACTAATTCATATTTATATTTATTTATAATCAATTCCGCTCATCCCATGGGGTGATAGCGTTATCTCTGCTGTTGACTTGTCTAACCTCGTTATCTTGACTCTCCCCTTCTAGTCTTTTTGTACTCTGTCGGGTTTTTATGATTCGACGAGTTAAAAAGACGATAGTTAACAAGATTATGGTTACTATCGTTATGTAGGTCAGGATCCCTATGTTTTTGATCTTATCAGAGGTTAAGTCGGGTCTATTGATGGCTGCGATCTGCTCTTCTATGTTGTCCATATTTTCTGGTAACGTCATTGGTAACTCGTTTGCTGGTTCTGTGACTTCAGTAAAGGTCTGAATATCCACAGGATCTTGAGTGCTTCCGCATTTGGTGTTGTCTTCTATATAGGAGTCTACGATGGTCACGCTTCTGTCGGCACATCTATCATAGATTGTTTGTTCCTTTAATCTGAACTGGAAATATAAGTCATTTTGAATTTTGTATGAGTATTGTTCTGGACAGTAGATTTTTATAACGCTACAGTTGTTGCGTTGTTTCAGAATGCTTTCTTCTACACATTTCTTTGTTGGTGAAGCTGTACATATATTGTTGTTACATTTGTCTACTTTATACACATGATTGGTTCCCGTTAAATACTGGCCGTTCTTAATACTAGGCATTTGACAATATTGGTTAGATGGGGTGATTATGCTAACTACTGTTTCTAGATTATATTGTTCTTTAGAGACCATGGGTAAAGCGAATTGGAATATTAATAGTTTGTTTTGTATAGCAACGCTTGGGACTATTAGGGATTGTAGTTTGTTTATGTCTCGTACTACGTTAATTTTGCTGGGGATTTTATCTAAACCTTGCTGTAAATGTATTTCGTTAAATATTGCGGGTTGCAAGATATTGTGTTGGGCTAGGACGTAAGCTTCTTCGAGATGTTCGCAGATGTCTTTCAGTGTTTCGTATACTAATATTACTTCTTGTAAGAAGTAATCCCTAGAGTTGAGTTTACGGTTTACAATTGTTATTAACTGGTTAAGTTGATGTGTCCCATCCTATTAGGTATTCGTATTTATTAGAGAAGTCGAACATATAAAATTCTATTGGATTACTGTGATGTCCGAAGATATTTACCGTGGGGTAGGTTATTATTTTACCATTATGTTTCGAGAGTCCGTGCGGGGTTTGGACTGAAAATGTTTCGTCAATATAAGTCGCGTATCCATCCGATATTAATTCTTTAGCTATATTGGGTTTAATAAATGAGCGTGTTGATCCGGTGTCTATTAGTATTTTTTTGTCTGTATTAGGTATTTTAATGTATGGTAGTTGAGTATGATTAGGTGTAGAATTTATGTTGGGGTATTCTGGGGTGAATCCGTTTGAAAATCCTCCGAGTTTGGGTCATATTCGTGTGTTGGTTCACAAATTTGATCATTGTTTTGTGTTGTTTGTGTTGTAAAATATTCGTTGGCGCATTGCTGCATGTATTCTTCAAAAGGGGTATCGGGATAGTCATCACTATTACATTCAGGTTCGTCGATGTTAAATACTCGGTTTCTTTTTAATTGAGGTCGTTCTGTTACAGTTCGCATAGTCGCGTCTTTATCCTGTAATTCGGGAATTTGTGGTTTTGGTTGCCAGTTTGGTCGAGTTGGTTGCCATGGAGGTCTTTGATTAAAATTATTAGCATTATTATTGAAATTACGCTCAGGGTGAGCGTGAGTTTGCTTATTATTATGGTTGCCATACCAAGGTTGTTTAGCTTGTCCTGCTTGTTGCATCCGAATCCTAGCCGAGAAAGGTGAGATTGGATATGTGTGTCTCTGCTGGACAGGTCTATTATCAAGGTTTGAATTATACACAAGGGCGTTGTGTTGTTGGTGGGTTGAGCTCAAATTATTTTTAACGAAAGGTTGAGTATGACCATTCGGTTTGTTTCCCGTATTTCTGATGTTAATTACGTATCCTTCTTTGTCAAGAGTTCTAGCTCTAAGGCAAGTTTCTAGGAAGTCTAATTTTTCACAGGCTGGTTTATATTCAGGTGGTAGGAGTGATATTAACTTTTGGTTAGCTATTTCCTTTAAACCGGTGTGTACATGTTGGTTAATTGTACATCCTTCAGCTATTAACATTTGTAACTCGTATATAACGTTAGTTAAGCTTGGTGAGCTTGGTCTTAAGTTATTAATTTCCTGAAACACATCTCCTATCGTTCTATTCCATGATCCATACTGTTGTTTTAGGATTTCTTTAATTTCTAACCAAGTGAAGTTATGGGGGTAGCTATATATGAGAGTAGCCGCATTGCCTGTTATTTTTGACAAGATTATATTGACTTTCTGCGCATCTGTGCCAGAGGTTATTTGAATAAAACGTTCTACTGCGGTGATAAAACCGTGTAGGTACCTTTCTCCACCTTCTCCAGAGAACTGGGGAATAGGAATATTACTTTCTGGTCTAATTTGGGAGTTGGAATCTACGGGTGGTGTCATTATTAACTTTGGGGTGTTTACTAATTTTCTACCTGAAGGAGTAAATGCCAGTTTGAGGTTGTTTTAAACGGGAAATAATCACGTGTACTTACAGTTGTGTTGTGAGAATGATGAGGGCTATCACTGTCTTCATCTGGATGTAGTAGAGGCTTCGTAGAGTCGGGTCTTTGAAGTCCGTCGATTTACTCCGATGAGCTTCTATACTGCGATGTACGAAGAGAAGTTCTTCTTGGCCAGCGTCACCTTGATGTGTACGGAGAAGAGTTTTTCTCTGAGTCAGCGTCACCTTGCAGGAGAAGTCTTGAATCTTTTTCTTTATTTGTAGGTTCTGGGCAGGTTTGATAGAGTAATCTTCTTGGTTCGGTGTCTGGTAGCGGAGATACAGCAATTCAGCACGTCGCCTTGATTGATAATTTCTTCAAGAAATGCCCGTAACGTTGGGCGCCAGTTAAAAGACTGAGACTCGTGATAGAGATAAAACTAATTTTATTCTCAAAATGTGTTAGTAGTACAGTGGTATGTTGTAGAGTCAATACAATAATGTATCTAAATTATATTTGGGTTAGTTTATATACTAAGTCTTATCAGCTAATACAATGGTGGGGGCAGGTTGGTTGTCACCACAATTCATTTATCTTTATCGCTTCCGTACCCGTCCGGTATCTCTACTGTTTCGTCTCGTTATCTTGACTAATTCATATTTATATTTATTTATAATCAATTCCGCTCATCCCATGGGGTGATAGCGTTATCTCTGCTGTTGACTTGTCTAACCTCGTTATCTTGACTCGCGCGTACCTACGTGTCTAAGCTCAGTGCAAATACACAGCTTGTTACCAAAGGCCGTGTCTTATTTAACACACTTTTCCAATCACAATCCGAATGATTATGAATGAAATTGCTAATCCTTTGCGTCATGTGTTTGAAAACATCGTCTGCTCAACAGCTTAAAAACAGCAATGAACGTTGATGTACTGTCAAAATGAAAGGCTTTGTAACTGCGTTAAACAATTACCCCGCAGATGATCACATGGTATGATACGCGGTGAATTTTTTTTAGGACTTTCATCACACACGTACACGTTTACCAGATCCTTGTTTCCTACCAATTTATTGTTATTTTAAGTTATGTACCCGTCCTGTCATGATTTTCTGACTTTGAATGAATTTCGCTATCTTGTAGCGGTGGATGATGTAACTTCAAATAAAGCCTGGAATACACGTGCCTGTAACTTGCACAAAAGTATGCAAGTAGCTTGCATGCCGTGTGCCATAACAACTTCTGATTGGTGAATACCATAACGGCATGCCAGTTATTTGCATACTTTTGTGCAAGTTACAGGCACGTGTATTCCTGGCTTAGAGCTCAGTTTATATCTTTAAAATTATTAGCACTCAAACTCATATTTCAGTCTTTCAAGTACCTACTTATAAACTTAAACAAATTTTAATATGCATAAGAGAACTGCAGCCGTGCCAACTCGTACATTCATGTTTATTCGCAGCCGGGGCACCGAACTTTGATCTTTACAGCAGTTTTACACAGCTATTAACGCCCCCTACCCCGCCCAGCTGCGGCTGACGCCCCTGAAACCAGGACTTTGGCAACTAGTAAAAAATTACAGAAGGATCACTTTTAGCAAAGCGTAGGAAAATAATAGTACCAGCCTGTTACCTGTCCCACTACAGGGTAAAGTCCTGTTCTTAGTAATGGACAAAATTGTCAACCTTTTATTGCTTGAGTACGAGGCTTTTGGCTACTTTACATATATGTACAAAGTACAAACAAAACGCACATTACACGCATTGCGTTTTGTTTGGGCGGAATAAACAATTTTTCAGAATAAACAACATATTACTAAGTCCGGAGTACGTCACAAACGTACTTAACAAAACATTATGTTAAGTATAACCATAAGTTTGTTTGACAGCTCCACATCTTGTCAAGGTAGCCTTTCCGTCGAGGTAGCTCTACTTTACGAGGGTCGACTTACATCTTCCCACTTGGTTTCAAAGATAGTTCAGGAACTTCGAAGTGGACCACGGATAGTGTTCCGCAGGAAGCTGCTCGTTTGGTGGAAGATAAAGAGCTGTGTCACAAACTATGCTCCACCTCCTATCCTGCCATTTGTGCTCCAAAACATGCCGCCAAAGTGACCTCTGCGCTGCCACCGATAGCGCCGTGGAAGCGGCGAGGTTTTGGGTCAACAAAATTTAAATAACTATACAAGGAGAAGTATAACCATGTATTTTTTATTACTCATAGAAATATCATGTGTTTGACTTTGAAGAGGAAGGATTTCCAAAGAAGTGCCCTGCACTCACGGGTCATACCACCAAATGGACCTTCTGTCCTTACCTGTCTACGTTGTGATTATAAAAGGAGCATCACACCGGATTGGATATTTGCAAGAACATTAAACTTTTTGATAGTTTAAAAAATACTGCATTTTTATTGGATCGTACGGTTTTATGTATCCTCCAGATTGGTGGGTTAATGTTGGATTTCGTGTGTTTATGTCGCACCAAATAGCTGTTTTTTTACTAAAGTGAGATATAAAGTTTATTTTACTATTCGTAACTAAAAGTTTGATAGTTTTTTCAGTGTATGGTGAGAATATTATTTTACTTAAACCATTGTGTTATGGTTTTTATTGCTTCGTTCATGGGTGTTGGTGACATAAACTTTTTATGCTTTCTTTCGATTTTACAAGCACCTCTTCTTCTCTTATATCGGTACACAATTTGAGAGTATAGCTCATACCAGCATACCTAATCAGTCTATAATATTCCCACTGTTGGGGCACAGGCCTCTCGATGACAGGGAGTGGGCCGTAATCTACCACACGGGTGGTCTACGGGTTGGTAGATGTCACATGTCTTCGATTTTTTGGTTCTAGGACATGCCGGTTTTCCTTTAACGTTTTGAGAGCAGCGGTGATAAAATAATTTACTCAAAGTAAAGCGCCTGTGTAGGTTCAAACCTACGATCTACAACTCTTAAGTCGCGGTCGTTACCACTGGGTCACCACTGCTTATATGCAACTGCTGCTGCTTGTTTGTATGGAATGCAATAAAGAAAAAGAAAAAAAAATATGGTAAATAAATAAATAAAATAAAGAATTGAGTATTGCTTTCATAGCTCATACCAATGTTTTAATATTAGTCTAAGCATATATTTTATGTTCTCAAATAATTTTACGTCTGTGTAGTGTTGTAGCGTCAACTTGATCTAAAAGCATAAGAGTGATTCAAAATCATATCTTTCAATGTCTGTCCAGTTTTGGCGACACTGCATTTAATTTAAACACTATAAATATCTCACACAGCCTTGTCTGAGTATAAATATTCCTTGTAATTTGGAATGGAAACCTCGTTATCACGAATAGTCTTTGTAAAACATTCCTCTACCCATTCAGCCAGGAGTGAACCGTTAGATGATGTAATGAACCTCTTTGTGATCACGACAGAACGTGGCGCGAAATAAAACGAACGCGGCCAACTGGGCGATGGACGATGGCGCCAGGAGGAAAGACTGTGTCAAATAGAATGAAACTGCTTTTCTTTGTAATGGTCGTGTTATTTCTAACATTCTTCTGGTGATTTTTTTTATTGGAGATGACTGCTTTGTGGTTAATTTTTATTTGAGTTTGGTTAGCCATGATTGTGTGTGTTGGGTTTCGTCATTTCTTGGTAGGGGCGTCATCCCCATCGTTAAGCTAGAACAATCTAATAAGCAAATTGAAACAAGTATTTTTTACAAAATACAATTAAGGTTCAAAGCCACACCACAAAAGGACTGTTATCTCACCCCTAAACAGAATCTTACCGACAAATACTAGGAGTCTCGGAAACGTTAACGTGAGTGCACTCAGCGGAATTAAGTTAAAACAACTATTGTAGTTCTGCGTTTGATATTTTTGAGTCATACATTTCAAACAGATTTCAAATGGTCAAAATGGATCAACATCAAAGTCAAATAGCTAGAATCGTTTGTGGCATACCACAGGTCTCAATTTTAGGGCCTTTACTCTTCTTGATATATATAAATAATATAAATGAAATAGGATTAAAGAGACATGTAACATTGTATGCGGATGATACATGTCTTTTGTACTTTGGAAACAGCATTGACAGTATGATTGATACTGCTCAGAATGATCTTAACGTATTGTCAAAATGGTTGCAGTGTAACCTGTTGACCATCAATATAGCCAAAACGTCATACATGATATCCTCTGCAAAAAAAAAAAAATATGCAGCTTGAACTATTAACAACGATCCGCAAAAAAATTCAAACCAAGAAAAATACCTTGGCTTAATATTGGACAGCAGACTGACATGGAAGCCACATATCGAATACGTACGGTCTAAAATATCTCCTCTGATTGGTTTATAAAAGGATATCTACATGTGTTCCATACTCAGTACGTAATTTGATCTATTCTACACTTATTAAGCCACACTTAGAATATTTAATTCAAATATGGGGCAGTGCAGCTAAAACACATCTAAAAAACCTTCAAATAACACAAAACAAGGTAATAAAGACCTTATTCAGATATCATCGACTAACACCAACCGTTGAAATTTACAAAAACACAAAACTATTTAACATGAAACGTCTATATAAATCAAACATGCATATTCATACAAAAAATAATAACAAACAGTACACGGTCACAAATATCATTCAGTTGAAAAAAATACAAGTATAACACAAGAAGCAGTAAATTAAACACTCTAGAAGTCTCTATTCCAAGAACAAATTATGGCAAATATAATATAAGACTTGAGAGAGCCAAATCACATAATAGGTTGTCAAATGATATCAAAATGTCAAAATCTATAAATATCTTTAGTTAGACTAAAAAAATATTTGGCAGATACAGTTTTGTAATCCTTACAATTGAAAGTGATATTGGATATAACTAATTTAAATAGTCATTCTTCCCGATGTTGTGCCTTTATTAACTATACAAATTTTTTGTTTGTTTCTCTTGTAAGTGAATATTGTAAAATTCTTTTAGAGAAATAAATTCTTGAAACCGAATGTAACGAGTGCAGCCCTTTTACTGGAACAATGAGAAAGTATCGCACATTACCGTCTCATTAGTAACTTTGTAAGTTGCTCTCTTGTTTAAGAAATTAGAGTTTATTGACCTGAGATAGTATTTGAATAAAGTTGTGGTATTTTTGTGTACAAGGGTGCCTTCGCATTTGTCGTTGGTCTAGTGTAAGTAAACGGAGCGTAGACGCGACGTATCCATACATTTTTACAAACTTTTTTTAGTTTCACATGTCCCGGTGTTTGTAATCAAATCTCGCAGTCTAAATTTTACCCAATTCCCGGTTTCCGATTGAGCTGAAAAAGCTTCAAAGTCAAAGTATTTATTAGTGCGATTTTTGGTGATATAACAGGTCTTAAAGATATTTTATAGAAACCTTTACATACACTATTAATTTAACAATATTAGAAGTTAAATAAAACATTATATACGATACAATTAAAATAAATTAAAAGTCTTCAGATAGGAATATTACATTATAAATCATAAATACAGGATCAGTAACAAGAAATTTTGTCAACAAGAAATTCGTCAATGGTGGTAGCATTTGTCTATTAAACATTATTATGGGTGCGTTTAAATTGAGTCAGGTTATCTTTTATGTCATTTAGTATCTTATTAAAAAATTTCGGAGCCATGCAAAGTATGCTCTTGTACATAAGGGCGGTTTTTGATCTTTTTAGGCATAATTCATGACGGTATGTTGGTCTTATAGATCGCTAACTTTGCTTTGAAGCTTTTTTAAATAAATCACAGTTTTATTTTACGAACAATACGGTCGCGTAAATGTAAAGACAATGCAGCGTTATTATTTTGAGGGAGGAAAAATGTGGTTTCCAACCTTTTATTGGTTTAAGATTTAAAAAAAATTTACTACACAGGTAGACAATGATCTGTGTAGATATGATATTTTTTATCCCGGCAGGAGTGATAGCAGTTGTTGTATTAAATTCTAAAGGGCTTTCAAGGTACAATTCGTAAATCAATGTCCTTCAACAAAACAGTAAGGAATATTGAATTGGAAAAATGACATACAGAACCTACTCTTATAAAGCAATAGAAAGATTCTTCAACAAATAATTTTCGTTATTTCTCTTTAGTTCTGCATAGGGCACGATCTCACGATCGGCACGAAGTGACGTAATGAACCTTTTTCGTGATCATGGCGCGCGGCGCTGTAGCGTCAGCAGGTAATTTGGCACAGCACTAGCAGTGTTGCCAGTAAAGTGGCTCTGGCAAATGGTGGGGCTTGGTAAAATATGGGCAAATAAAAATGATTTAAAGTTGGGTTTTAATGAATTCTAAGGAAGGCTCTTTCTTTTTTTTTCTATTTATTTAAAGATTTTGTATACCTAAGGTACATGTCAATTCCATCGAACCCTAACTTAAACTAAAATACATCTACTTACTAAATTATGGCTTACGACTAAATAACATATACAGCTCTTTAGCGGCTTCAGACAACATCTCGTGGAACATAACCACATTAGTTCTGCTCAAGTAGAAATTTCCTATAAAATACTCTCGATCCATCTCGTAACGGACATATTCCACCAATGTGATGAACGTCTTCAATTACACCGCACACGTCACAATTTATGTTTTTAACATCTACTTATTTATTATAAAATCCTAATGTCTTCATTAGTTCCAACGTCATCACATTACTCCTTAACACCTCATAATCTCTGTGGCAACTAGACTGTGTACCTTTTTATTCTGACCACGTAAGTTAATCCCCAAAAGACAGGCGATCCGGAAGTCTGGCAACCTAGTGGAAAAACGAGTGCACTGTTCGACCGTTATATAGGTCGGCGCAGGTCTCCTAACTAATTCGCCTGTTTTAAATTCGGAACGCGATTAGAACGAGTTTTGAAATCAATTTTTTATTTTCTTTTTAGTTTTTGAATAGGTTTGTTAATGGCGTTTGACGTTGCGATTTATTAAAAGAGATTTTTGTTACGTTTTATTTTCGAATTAGGACTTTTAGTAAATTGCCACCTGCCTAAAAACCTGCTTTAGCCTTTGCCTGCCTTTTGCTACCTGTCTTAAGGTTGTCTTTAAAAGATCGCTTTTAGCAATAAGACTGCCAATCGTGTCACTTCTTGTAATATTTCTACATTTATGTTTGTAATATTTATGTTGTACACAATAAAGAGTATTTCTATTCTATTCTACCTTTTAGAAATAAAGTCGTGATTTTTATTAGAAAACACAGCAATAATCATTTTTCTTCAAGCTTAGGTAAGTGATAGAGCAATATAACTTTATGACATACTTAAATAATACAATATCTCTCACCCGGCCACTTTAGTTGCCAATAAAACTCTTTGTCGTAGTTGAATTCGCATCAAAGACAGAACTTTAACAATAAAAGGGTGAATTAATTCAGTTATTAAAGATTAGGGAGCGAAGTTCTCAAGTTGTAATTATTTTTAATTATAGAAGCGCTGAAGAGGCAGTACTTGGGTACTTGACTGATAGATGACGTCATTCATAAAGATGGAGGAACTCGAAACGTTTCTAACTTGACATTTTGATGATTTATTCTCGTTTTAGAAATATTATATTTATTATTTTAAATAAAAATCTGAAGGAAAAACATTTTTTAGAGTTATATTCGTAAGCGGTAGAATAGTACTTAATCTCTTAGAATATTGTCTAAATTCGTACTTGTACTACGTTATAGTTATTTCAATCTGGCTAGCCTTTTCCCAACTATATTGCGGTCGGCTTTTCTGGTTGTCTGACTTTCGGGCTTCTAACTACCCGTAAAGACTGTCAAAGATCGACAAATGACAACCGGGACCAACAGCTTACCTCAGCGTACTTTCCGAGGTACGGAGGGGTCTCAATATGTAATGGATCCACGAACCAACCGCGGCAGGCGTAGCTTAACCTTTGATCGACCTGTGCAGCGGTTATTATAGCCACAAACCCCCCATGAACATTAAAATGAAAGGTAACACTAACTTTAAGCAGAAATAGACCATAATGTTTATTTTTTTATTCGCTTTTAATGTCCCACAGCTGGGCAAAGGCCTCCCTACTCTCCACCTCTCTCTGTCCAGAGCTGCCAAGGACCAATCTTTATTAAGACCATAATGTATGCATTTAATTTGGCATCTAATCACAATGTATACAAACATACACATTTCAAACTTATCTAGCTCATTTTTTATGTAAATTGCGCCAAATCACGATACCAGTTAACAATTGAGTTAGCTTTGCATAGATTATGCATAGCTTTCACTTGCAGCGCGCCAAATAAGAGCACAGAAGGCTCACCGATTAGAAAGCGGTTTACTACTTATAAACAATTAAAATATGTATTTGTTAGCATTATGATAATTCATTCAGCAGCCCGAGGTACCCGGTTGATGGCAATATGCTCGCCCCCTATTAATGTCGGTGTACTGTAGGTACTCCTCTGCCTAATCCTTCGAGGATTACAAGCGTGATGTCATGTTATGATAATTAATTTGGAGCCGTCTCCATGGTATTAATGCAACGATACATGAGATATGGAAAGTTTATCCACGTTGAGTTTTATCAATTCACTTTGTTTATCAAAAAATTGATAGTCAGCGAGGTGGTACCGGGAATGGCTGTAAGGGCTGTAACTGCGTTAAGCGAACGTCCGCGTGGTTCCATACAGAAGTGCTCCGACGCGGGGGCACGCGCGGGTTTCTAATAATAATGTTGTCCCTTGTCGTAACGTCACTATGTGCTAGCAACCGTGTCCGGGGGCGCATTATTGAGTGTGCAAGTAACCCCCTGCCATTTTATCCGTTTATATGTAAAACATTGATCAGGCAGGGGCCATAGTTCTTCCATAGTTCTTCGTAACCAGCCCACTTTAGCCACCCAAACCCATAGTCCAATTTTTTATTTTTCCATGTCCTACAATAGTTCTACACCAACCGGGGTTATTCTTGGGTGCACTTGCATAGTGCACACATGGATAATCGTCGGTTGGAGCCGTATTTCATTAACATTTCCTAACTAAACCTTCTGTACTTGCTCCTTAAGTGCCAAAGCAATAGACATAACTGCTCAGCTGTATCGCCGCTAAATCAACGCCAGCACGCAACAGCGCGTCCTTGGATAGACAGAATAGGTCGTGTGCGCACGATAGACGCCAAACGTTAAGGTGACGCGTTTTCTGGATCGATTTTTGTAAGTTATTCGGACTTGGTGAAAGTAAACTTCCTGAAGAAAAGAAAAAAAATGTTTTCCAGCCCCGATAAAGATGATTATAGAAATAAAATTGCTTTATAATAAGTACATTCTAGGCTGACTGGACGACCTATGTATTATTCTTCGAATCTATCCATCTATCTAGGTCAAACATTACAATAAAACCGAACGTATAAAACATTCCATTAAATCTGAACAAAGAATGAATGGGAAAAGTATTTGACATATTCCCATTCATTCTACGTAGCCACTCGTTCGTAGTTCATTTGTTCATCCCGATGTTGGAATTCAGAAAACCTACAACAATAAAATTCTAAATTTGAACAACGCTAACACGTACAGCAGAAGCCTGTGCAGCGTTTAATAGCCAAACACGACACTATTTCCATTTAAATTCGTTCTAAAAAACGAATGTCCATGACAAAGACCTGTGCATCACCGTAGTCATTTGGTTGACAATGACGTCACGTTAACGTCGAGTGCGTTCCGTTTTACTTTCAACTGGGTCATACCGTGTACCAAACGGGCTTACAAGCCAGTATTATTCGAGCCACCCTGCATCCCCACTTTCAGTCTAAAGGCCGGTGGGTGAAGAGTCTGCAACCGTATGGGAGAGGTCTAGGTGTATTGGAAGGTACGGATGAATTTTTGAGGTTTGAATTTTTTCGAATCGTGTTTCGAAATTTTGGCTACTGGCAGATTAGAACGTTTTACTGCAACAGATACCTTCAGAATGTAAAAACTTTTTGCTTTTGTTATAAATATTTAAAGATGAGCATAATATTTCATGAATGGATTTAATTGGATTTTGTTTAATCCCATTAAAATAGCTAAAGGTTTTAAACAAGATCTTTGTTATGCAAATTGCTAGGATTCAAAACAAAGATCTACATACAGTTATGTTCACAGTTATTTTACCAGTTATACATAAGGGGATGTTTTTGTTATAATCGAGCCCGTTCAAAAGTTTTTGGCTAATTACTTACAACTTAGTTCTGATCTTTGTTAAAATCAGAAAACTAGCTAAGCAAGTGCTACGTTGGGTAACTTGTTTTACTGAATCCATTGGTTTGCATACAGGTGAACATACAAAGGAATCGCAACTTATGCAACTCTAAACAAATTGTATACAATGTCAAGTAAATACAAAAATTCAGTTCAATAATTCCGAGCAAAGTCGTTGGAATCCTTTGTCTTTTCACCGTAAACTTGTTTGAGCTTGTCAAAGAATATCGGTAAATACGGCCATCTACTTGTTTATGTAGAACAGGCGATCTTATCTCATGCTCCAG
Organism: Apamea epomidion; assembly: GCA_947507525.1. Lineage (NCBI taxonomy): Eukaryota > Metazoa > Arthropoda > Insecta > Lepidoptera > Noctuidae > Apamea > Apamea epomidion. The sequence continues at coordinate 18,122,985 of OX382240.1, read as the reverse complement.
TTGATTTATAGCAGATAAATGGTGAGTGCAGATGTCTTGGTGATTAAATGAAGATGTCTTCTGCGTAATTTGTTCGCTTAATGCCGTCGTAAACTTGATTGATTGAGATAACAGGTGACAAAGTTCATGTACGTAGATGATTTTTGAAAGTGGTTAATTTACTTCTTCCTTTGACTTCGAACTGTTTCGTATCAGGTACCTTAGGGAATAGAAATGAAGGCCATTCAATTAGAGAGTTTAAATAAAAGTGATATTATTGTGTGATATTATTAGTGAGGAATGTTGGGAATTTTTTAAGAATACTTCAAGGGTTTTCTCGAATTCCATGAATTTTTGCCTGGGTTTTATGGGGTGTTTATGTGTTGCAAATGGCTCAGACTTTCAGGTCTTGGAAGGAATACGTCAAATTAAAAGTCACCCTGTATAATACCTTCCTACAGTAACAATCCTCCATACACTACTGTTTCAAACAAGATCATCATCTACCTAGCCTTTTCCCAACTATGTTGGGGTCGGCTTCTAGTCTAACCGGATACAGTTGAATACCAGTATTTTACATGGAGTGACTGCTTATCTGGCCTCCACAACCCAGTAACTGGGTAATACGATACCCCCTTTTTTTTTTTTTGTGGATGGGAAATCATCAAATGACTCCTCCCGCTCTGGGTGGAGCAGAAGGGAGTGTCAGACTCTTACTGACTAAAACCCACCCGTGTTCCTTCCTTAGCCCTTTATGTACCAGGGCAGCGGTAACCCTTTCGGACGATCCCGCTACCCCGGCAGGCTTCGGCCCTGTCGGGCCCCGTCAACTACGCTGACATCTCTCTGAGGCGCACGTGGAAAACTTACGCGCCGTCCGGCACGGGCCTGGTCCTGATCGGACGGAGAGCTACCCATTGCTCTCCGCCCGCAGGCCCGCGCTTACGGTGGCCGGGAGTCGTCACGCGGCTCCCGACGCCCGGAGCGTCTCCCTCGGCGGCTGAGGCGTGAGGATCTCTCCCTCGCCCATCCCGCCACCTCCTTCGCTAGCATGACTGCTTCGCAGAAGGAGGTGACCGCCTCCCACTCCCTCTCGCCCCGGACCATGGCTTGCACCAGGGCCGGACGCGAGAGGTCGCCGCCGCTGCCGATCGCCTCTACGAGGACACGGCGGTGCTCTGCCCAAGCGGGGCAGACCTCCACCGTGTGCTCCACCGTGTCCTCGGGGCGATCCTCGCAGTGATGACACCCGGGCGTCTCCTCCCGCCTGATTATGTGCAGAAACCTCCCGAAACATCCGTGTCCGGAGAGGACCTGCGTCAGGCGGTAGGTGAGAGCGCCGTGACGCCTCTCTAGCCACTCCTCAAAGAGGGGTCTTACCGCCGCTATCATGGCGTGCCCTGCGCTGGGTTGCGATAGTCGCGCCTTCCATCACACCACACCGCACGACATCTCTCGCCGGTTCCAGTTCCCGTCGCGACCGGGGTAGATGACGGCTCTGTCCGTCAAATACGCCCCGACTATTCGACGGAGGTAAGTCGGCACCCGGTGATACCGGAGTGCCTCCCCTATGCAGCTCCAGGGCAGGGTGTTGAACGCGTTGGCGATGTCGAGTGACACCGCCACGACCACCCCACCCCGGGACACCGCGTCCCCCGTCGTGAGGGCTCTCACGCGCATGATGGCGTCCACCGTCGAGCGCCCCTTGCGGAAGCCAAACTGGCACTCCGCAAGATCCGGCCCCGTCCTCACCAGGTGCCCGACGAGGCGGCCCGCAATCACTCTCTCAAAGAGCTTGCCGACCTCGTCGAGCAGCACTATGGGCCGGTATGCGGACGGAGAGTCCGCATACGATACCCCTTGGTGACTGGTTGTCAGACTTTCGGGCTTCTGATCCAGGAATGACAGCCGGGACGTGCTTTCCGAGGTACGGACGGATCTTGGTATGTAAAGATGGTCACCCATCCACGAACCAACCTCGGCAAGCGTAGCTTAAACTGATCAATCAACCCGAGCAGCTGTTACTTAGCCACAAGCCCTTCTCCCTCTGTTTCACACAAGATAACTCTAACAAATGACTTATATTAACCCAGTTGTTTTATCCCTTAGAAATATGACTGTGTGGCTCATGTGTGCTTAAAATAAGTGGGTGATTTATCCATAGTCAAGATTCACCTTATCTTTAGTCGCAGCCTTGTTTTAAGGGTTCCGTACCTAAAGGGTGCCAATGGGAGGCTCCGCTGTCCGTCCGTCTGTCATAGGGCTGTATCTATTGAACCGTAATAGGTAGATATTTGAAATTTGACGCAGAGGGTGGACTACTAATACTACAGGATCCATAATTGTACCTTAGCTTTAAGCCATTGTAACACCTCTACAACATTATGGAATGCAAATAAATATAAATTAATATGAATACTATGGCTGCTTAACAGCAAAAAATCAAAGTTTTAACTTTATTTTACTCAAGGCGTTTTGGTATTTTTTTGTTTTATCTTTATTTTTTTAAAAGTAAAAGTTTTAATTTAATTTTTTGGCGTTTTTTGCTCAATATTAATAACAGCACTTGGTCGCTTTTTTCCACTTCCTCTAACTATAATTTCGTCTTCTTTGAACGTAGATTTTTTGTAGGCAAGAAAGAGTCTAATTGGCACGGTAGGCTGGATTTTTCGAAGGTCCAAGGTAAATTGTTCTTTGGGAATTTATTTCAATACATGTTTTATAATTTAATATAGAGGAGCTTACGTAATACGACCTGAGCTCTCAAAGTTAAGGTAAGGACGTTATAATTTGAAATGTAGACCTTTGAAAATCTTTAGAGTTTTGGTTATTAAAATTTATGACAGCATTAGATATCTCATCTATTACTAAGCTTTGTAAATTAGGAGCGTTTTAACAAAGGACTGATCCTCTAGAAACATTTTTGGCCTTGGCTTACTTTTTAAATAAATGAACCTCTTTTCTCTTTTTGGCTTTTCAATCATAGTCACATGGTAGGAGCGACGCCGAAAACACTTTTCTTAAGTGAAGCTGTATTGTAGCTATCATTTAGTAATAGGTTCCTATATTGGCTTCTGACAGGCCCTTTTCTAGCTAGAAAAGGGCTACTTTCTAACAGTGTTGAAGCTTCTTACACTGTTAGAAAGTAATTTTTATTTTTTCGTACAAAACTGGCACAATACATTGAATATGATTTGTTCGAAACCGTTGTGGTTGTGGGCAGAAAGGTTTTGGCGTGGTGACCGCGTATTGGAAGACGTAGTGTTGGAAGGCCTCCCACAAAGTGGACCGATGATCTTGCGAAGGCCGCAGGATTCTGCTAGATGCGGAAAGCACAAAAGCGGTCGAAGTTGAGGCGCTTAGGGGAGACCTATGGACGTCCTAGTGGACGTCTTTGAGCTGAAATGATGATGATGATGATTTGTTCAAATTAGATGTGTTTTGTGCCATTACTGTTAAAGCGAAGGTTTCCTTGAAGAGCAGGCAGTCATGAAAATGATGGCAGCGGGTTTGAGTATCCGGTGTCAAAGGACGCTCTCTAAACAAACACCAACTTACTTTCATAAATAACTAGCAGCGCCCCGCGGTTTCACCCGCATAAGTTTCGATCCTGTAAGAGTATCGGCCTAAAAAGTATCTTATGTGTTAATCCTGGTCATAAACTATCTGTGTGCTAAATTTCATCCAAATCCGTCAAGTAGTTTTTGCATGAAAGAGTAACAAACATCCATCCATCCATACAAACTTTTACGTTTATAATATTACTAGCTGCGCCCCGCGGTTTCACCCCCATAAGTTTCGATCCCGTGGGGATATCGGGATAAAAAGTATCCTATATGTTATTCCTGGTTATAAACGATAATTGTGCCAAAGGAGAATGAATGATGAGAATGCATCAAGATCAAAATATTATAGTAATTATTTTCATAATTTTTTACGACATTACGCGTCGGGGATTTGATTTTTGAACAGGGAATTTAATTTAAAATAAAAAAGTGTTGATATTGTTTTATTACCTTTACATGACGTTCCGTTTCAAATGATATGATTAATATAACCTTGAATTTTGAAAGTGTCATGATCACGTCTATCAAAAAACTTGAAAAAAATTATACTTTGCCGATTTTACTTTAATTAAAAATAACTAGAATATAATAGAATAAAATTTTCATTTAAACGATTATCATTTTTTTAGAGAAATAATGGCCGTTCGTGTATGACATGTCAAACAAAATAAAGTAGGTACCTTGTTTTTAAATTATATCGAAATTTTTAAAATCTCCGAGACCCGGGTTTTTTCACAAAAAGAACTTTTGTAGGAGTTAATATGATAAGTGGTGTCTATAAATACCAAAGTTTGAATTTGATGCAGCATGGTACGGGATTCCATACATCCATGGGCATTGTCCTTTCATCCTAATCCGTTCAGTAGTTTTTGCGTGAAAGAGTAACAAACATGCATCCATCCATCCATACAAACTTTCACGTTTATAATATTAGTAGGAATAGTAGGATAGGCAGTAGGTCTTTTCAGTGACATCATTCGACGGTAAACTGCGGACGCTATGTGGCGTTAACTGCGGTCTTAGGAATCCCTAGCTTAAGTATATATTAGGAACGCCGCCGCCGTCAGTGTAGGTACCTACGTATAATGCCTTTGGATTACTAAAGGTATAACTATCTCAAAGCTCTGTGTATGTAGGTACATCAATATTCATTAGTAGAGAACTTGTGACGTCATTGTATGACGCAGCAGTAACTATTTATTAATATGTTGTTTATAATCCATACTAATCTAACTGTACTATTCAAATCCAACTGTTAGTTCCAGAGATTAGCGCGTTCAAACAAACAAAATCTTCAGCGTTATAACTGCTTTAATAAACGCTAACCTCACGCTAACGCACGTGCGCTCACGTTAACGCTAACGCTAATCTCTGGAACTAACAGTTGGATTTGAAAAATTCTTAAAAAAAATATGCATTTGATAGCCTAATTCTTGAGGAAGGCTACAGGCTATTTAACATCACGCTCTGACCCTTAGCAGCTGAGTAAAAAAGGCTAAAAGAACGCTAAGCGAAAACGAATTAACAACGCGGGCAGGCGATGCGATGTGACGCGGTGGGGCGGGGGAACAAGACATTTCACGCGGACGAAGTCGCGGGCAGAAGCTAGTGTATAGATATAAAAGCAATTCCTTAACTTCTCCTCCCCATCAAAAACCCAAAATACGAACCATTAATCGCCACTCAACGAACAGGGTCCCCCAAATGACGAGTAGTTAATCAAACCACTCGTCACATAGTAATGGATGCTCGTAAACAGTATTATAGGTATCGTAGCGGTAATCGGTCGCAAATCGCAGTCATTTCGCAAATTACCAGACATTCCGGGAAATGATCCGTTGTTTCATGAAAATTGTATTTGTGATGCCATCGTCTGTGTACTTGTAAAGTGTACTCTGGTAGGTAATTGGTGTCTGTGATTTGTGTCTAAGTCAAAGTCAAATAATTTATTTCAAATAAGCACATAAAAGGCACTTTTGAACGTCAACATTTACAAAAAGATAGAATTTATTCTAGTTGCCCAACTGTCCAAAAGGTGAATGGAGAAGAATTGCATGAAACTCCACCGTTACTGTTTTAAAAATATTTTACAATATTTAGTATACATTCATTGTTGGTTGGTTTGTTTGTTTCCTTATATATCCATGCCTGACCACCTGTCCTTTGGGCTTATGTTAACTTGCCGTAAGAGGTTACAAATTTTAAATTAACCACCTATTTATAAATTAAGTACTTACCTAGTTTGAAAACGCCGAAACTATAACCATAATACCGGGTATGACGTACCGGTACCCGATGTACCGGGTGGCCGGGACATCGACGCGCAAACTGAAACCATGAATTCAGCTCATGATTGCAGACTCCTTGCCTAAAATGTATGAAACAGCGTTTTTTTTTTTAAATAATCAACAATAGTGGTGCGACGATGTGGTAACATTTGCAGGGCCAACATGGCCAGAGATCGCACAAGACAGGGAGGTTTGGCAGAAGCAAGGGGAGGCCTTTGCCCAGCAGTGGGACACAATGTAGGCTAAAAAAAAACGACGAAAAAATTCTACCTTAGGGGGTAGATTTTGGGTAGCGGGATCTCCGAAAGGGTTACCGCTGCCCTGGAATATAAAGGGCTAAGGAAGGAACAATGGTGGGTTTTAGAGCGGGAGGGGTCATTTGACGATTTCCCATCCGAAAAAAAAAAAAAAAAAAAGGGGGTAGATTTTGTGCTGAACTCACAGTTACACTTCGCGCATCGATGCCTGGGATATCACCATAAGGTGATAAATACTTGTCCTCTCTATACGAAAAGAGGTATTTGTCCTGCAGAGGCACAATAACACGTACAAACACTTTTGCGATCGTGACGGCACACGCACTACGTGACTTTCTTTTACAGCCATTACCGAGAAAGTCACTGCAATCGTTTACTTCTCCCAATAAAAAGCAAGTACGTGAAAATGCATTAGTGAATTGTCTGTAAGTTGCAACGTTGTAACACGCGCTAACAACGGTTACAGTGTCAAGTTCGCATCGTTCGCAACGGTTATCGCACGGTTCTCGGTGAAATTACCGCGCCATTGTTGCAACGTGCTTGGAAAGTGTTAAATGTTATGTACAAACGCCAGAACATCAAGCTACTACAATCTGTCAAATTTCTTTTATAGATTGTCAACTTTATCGCTGAAGCATTAAGGTTCAAGATTTATTTGGAAAATTTGACAGTTTAGGGTAGCTTGACCTGCAGCTGGCGTCTGTACCTTGTTGTGCGGGGAAGGTGTGGGGGTGCTACGCTGTTTTCGAAGATTATAGAAAGATTTTGAAATTATTATTTGAGTCTAGCTGAGGGTTTTAAACGGGTTAAAAGGTTGTTAAAAATATTAGAGTTCTGGTTGTTTTTGTGGCTTTTTGATAGATGCACACAAAAATGATAAAATTACATTAATAGATTTAAAAAATCAAAAATGTTAAAAATAAAAACAATTTTACAACAAAAAAAAAAACAGCAGACTTCCAAAAAAAAAACCAACGTGAAAAATTAATTTGATGTTGGAAGTCGGAGTCGTTGGTTCCGCATTTTCGTTTTTTGACACCTACTTCCAAAATTGAAGTTATCTTATATATATATAAATTATACGGAAAATTTTTTGGGAAGTGATAATTTGGCAAAATCTTTTCGGCAAAACGGCAGGATGCCGTAAATATCAGTGACAGGAAGTTATTAAAACATCATTAACACAAAGTAAGTGGAAAAAACATTTTTTTCTCAAATATTATAGAGGCTAACTCAAAAACTGCACAAGCAAAGTTAATAAAATTTACATGGGACCACCACTGACACTATGGAATGCAATAAATAAATATGAATATATTTAAAACCATGATTTTAATATGAATCACAGTAGGTCACAGCCTGAAGCCTCATAAAGGAGAAGATTTAATAAAAATAAGAACAAATTACATATATTACAAACTGTCAATAAAGAAATGGTTACCATGACGTAGGTGAACGAAATTGCTCGTAGCAAAAGAAAAATTGCCTGCCGTGGTGAGCGAAAAAAGAATTCAATTTTGAACTGTCCGAATAAAACGCAATTTGTTATCTCGTTACAGCGTTATCTACCACAATATACGAACCAAAAATAATATATAATATATAAAAAAATATATCTTCATGTCTACAATTGCTTTTTCATACCAACACTATCATCATCTGCCTAATCTTTTCCCAACTGTGGGGTCGACTTCCAGTCTAAACGGATGCAGCTGAATACCAGTATTTTACATGGAGCGACTACCTATCTCACCTCCACAACCCAGTTACTGGGTAATACGATACCCCTTGGTAAGACTGGTTGTTAGACTTTCGGGCTTCTGACTACGTAACGACTTTCAAAGATCCACGAATGACAGCCGAGACCAACGGTTTAACTGCTTTTGCATAACAACATTCGCACCAATTTTTTTTCCAGAGTTTACTTTATTCTTTGCTTTGAGAACGCATTTCCTTCTTCGCCTCAACACAGCTCTTATGTTGTGTTGGAGAATAGCATACGTAGCTCATACATACAGTTTGCCTGTCCAAAAGCCTCCTAAAGCTACAGATTCCTAGTCTAAGAGCGGTGGCCGTTATAATAACGGCCGTCACGAAAATCTGTCATTTGCAGCAATACCTCTTTGACATTAAGGTGACAGAAAAAGCTGTTTTTGGACAGCTGTTATTGTGTGATTGTTCAACGCTTTCTTAGAAAACCAAAGTTTTAGCACAACTCTGTACAGGTGCAGGCCATGAAGAAGCATTAATAAATACGCATCTTTAACGTACTGAAATCATATATTATGAACTCAAATGTTCCTTTGTCAGTTTGTTTGCTACGTTTCACGACTGTATTACTTGTATGTTAAAAGGAACTAAGGAAGGACTAGAAAAGCGACATTAACATTCTATTTATTTCGGAAAATTAAATCTTCACACATGGCAAGAGACGCGGGGCACAGCTGTAGCAAACACAACTAACACAAGCTTCTTTAGACAACGACATATTCCGCAATTATTCACGCTTATAACATTCAACAAAATGAATGCGAGGTTGCACAGGAAATTAAATTACTTCGCATACTGATGTAACTAACAGAACTTTCCAGCAAAATTTTTACACTATATTATTGCAATCCAGATACTAATGTCCATACTAATATTATACATTCGAAAGTAACACTGTCTGTCTGTCTGTATGTATGTTACCTTTGCACGCCTAAAGCACTTTAATCCCCGTAGCACGTTCCCGTGGGATAATTTCTGACTTCCACACGGGTAGAAACTAGTCTGTTATAAGCAATTATAATCATCACCAGCCTTAGTCATTATCATCATAATAGTCGATAAACCTCTTATGCTGAGCATAGGTCTGCTCAGAAAAAAGATCGCCAAGTTCCTAAGCTGCCTATCTAGCGGATTCCTGCAACTTCCTCAAGGCCATCGGTCCTTTTGGGTGCCTATCCACATGCATACAGTTGTACTTAAGCGCAAAATAACCTGTTTCTCCGGAAGATTACGCAGAGGTATTTACCTATAAAACATCCACAATTCGCTAGTTTGTTAAGCCCCATGTAACAGGGGCTCGCTATTGTCATCAACAGGGCATAAATCCTGACTGCTACTGAGAAATTCCTGATTAAAACACATGGCCCGACCTGGGAATCGAACCCAGGACCGCATGCTCAGCAGTAGCGCTTGTGTCCACTAGACTAGGGAAACTTCGGGCTGCCATGCCGTTGAGAAATTACTAAATCTTACTATCCTAAATTTGCAAAATATGTATGTACAGGAAGTTAAAAATTAAAGTCATTATAAAACAGCCGACCAGAATCGTCCAGCACATTCCAGAAACTCATTCAACCCGCAACATTAGTGCGGCAATGATCATAACCGCAGAGCTGCAACTTATAATTGTTCCGCCCCTACTTCGGACTTGCACGATCGTTTGCAATAACTGGCTGCAGTTACAGGGCTGGTGCAGTTTCGTGTTGTTTTTAGCGGAGGAAATTATTGCGTAATGGACGTAGTTTATCGAAATGTTCGGGTTACGTGGTGGAGTTTGTGCATGTGAGATTTGTGTTTGAAAGCGGACTTCATTTATAGTTCAGGTAGGTTTATTGTGTGTGTACTTTATAGTCAATTATTTCCTTTGAAAAATGAACTACTTAGTTATGGTGGTACTAGAGACCCTAAGAGTTGCCTGTGTCGTCGACGCGTGTCGGCTACAGCCGTCAACGCGTGTCTGCGGCAGCCGTCGACGCTCGTCGCTCAAATACACGAGCGGCATGTTGGTTTGACGGCGGCGTCGACGGTTGCAGTTGCCTCTGTCGTCAAGGCGTGTCGCTTGTGTATATGCGCACTAATTGCGCTGCAAGCATATTTGGATATTTCCCGAACACCATTTTTCTTCACGGCCGTATCATACACCATTCGCTGAAAAGTTGTCATCGTTGTAGCTCACTTAAAACAAAAACCGCCTATTTATATCCGACCAGCCTTGACTCAACGTAAAAAGTAGGGCATTCTCTGGCAGCACAGCACAGCACTGGTTCTATCTTATCCATTGCTTTTCGTCAAGCGAGATCAAGAACCACAGTATCCCAATAACAAATAATCTCAATCAGTTGAATCTAACCAAGACTATCTTTGACATCTTTCCAAGCTTTCAAGACTTACCTTCTACACTCGGCTTCTCGCACACGAAGTAGTTGTGTTCTCTGCAGCCCCTGTCGTTCCACATGAAGGTGGCAGTTCCTGGTGGTGGCCGCGGGGGGAACTCTCGCCGGGCCTCCACGCAGTCTTGGCCCGAAGTGCCGTCGTCGTTGGGCTGGCCGCTGTGCTTGCGCCAGCCAGGGAACCAGTCTGGGGATAAAGAATAATATTTAAAATACAGGGTGTAAAAACCAGTCACTCAGCCGTTGTATGCATTCTGTACATCAGACTAGGTAACTTTGTGTTAAAATTATTGCTGGGAAACGCCTTTTATTTTTTATGTGAAAAATCGCTGTTTACGGCAGCGCGCAATGTACCGCGCGCAAAACATTGCCCTTATGCAAAACGCAAATAAACGTATTTTCTTTCTTTGTGGGTGCTAAAGTTAAATTATAACATATAAAACTTGTATTCGTGAAAACGTTGAAACCTTGACCTTCAATATCTTCGTAACCAGGTTTCCTATTATGGTCCAGTACAAAAAAAATATCACTGTGACGGAGAGCATATTAACTGACTCTTAGCTTCGTTAATCGTCTTTTGACACCCCGTATTTAGCTACTACTTATTATTTATCATCATTGTCAATAATCATCATAAGCCTGTAGCAGTCCAAGCTAGACCAAGCCTCTCCAAACGCACACCATTTACTACAACCAACCAACCACACGATCCTCGGCTATTCTCATCCAGACGCTACCAGCCACCCTGCAAAGATCATCGCTCCACCTAGTCTGAGGCTATTTTACCTTACGTTGACTATCTTTAACTTGCCAATAAAACAAGAAAATAATAACTGCCAAAGTTACACTGAAAGTTTCAGACAAGCTTAAACCTCACCCCAGTATATGCTGCGAAACACGCTGAAGTTCAATGTGTTAACTATAGTTTGACAGTTGTGTATCGTCTCCTTTTGTTATCCCACTTTTCAGCAGGACAGCAACTCTACTGGTAATATTTTTTGTTTATTTTAGTTCAGCAGTAGATTTGGCCGCTTTTGTTTTGAAATGGGTATTTAAGTCTAACCTACGTACCTCAAAATGTCAATAAGGAATTATAATATTCATAAAAATACGTAGAATGTCTCACTATGTCTCATGAAAAAGTAAATCTATTAATTATGAATTAAAGTCGCTTTTCATGTCTGTCGTTGGTCTTCAAAACTACGCAAAGGATTTTGACGCAGTTTGCACCATTATTTAGGGAATTTATTCTGGAAGGTTTATGTATAAAACATTCGTATTAAACTTGGAGCCTTTTCCCAACTATGTTGGGGTCGGCTTCCAGTCTAACCGGATGCAGCTGAATACCAGTATTTTTTATGGAGCGACTGCCTATCTGACCTCCACAACCCAGTTACTGGGTAATACGATACGCCTTGGTAAGACTGGTTGTCAGACTTTCGGGCTGACTACCCGTAACGGCAGTCAAAGATCCACGAATGACAGCCGGGACCAACCGCTTAACGTGCTTTCCGAGCCACGTAGGAGTCTTGGTATGTAAAGATTGTCACCCTTCCACAGACCAACCGCGGCAAGCGTAGCTTAACATGATCGATCGACCTGTGCGCTGTTATTATTTAGCCACCAGCCATTCGTATTAAACTTAGATATAATTCAGAAATCTCCATGTTTTGTCAAGTGATAAAAATCGTGTGAAGCAGGGGCCGGATGCTAGTAAATAAATAAACATAACATAGACGATACACGGTAGGGGTGGAGGAATACAATTGTAATAGCAGCAACAAAGTACCCATTCTACAATTACAATGTTGCTCCCTTCGTGTTATTACTGGCCATTACTAGGCACTCCTAGGTACAGTAGAAGTTACTAGTCATTACTAGGAACATGTACATAGGTTTAGACAGCAATTTACTTTAAAGGAACGTACACCCAGCTCGTTACTTTGTAGAAAATTGCTACGTAGCGGCTAAGCGGCTACACGTGAGAAAATTGGAGTAGTTGCTTATCCTACAGAGTTACGTGAGATGCTTCAGAAATGGTTGATTATGAGGTTAACGTTTTCAAATTACTGAAGGCCAATTCTCGTAATTTAAAACGTTCAAAATCTAGTCGCAGTCTCATCTTGGCGATAAACAAAATGTCAAAAACTTGTCATAAATCTACATTTATGACAAGTTTTTGACATTTTGTTTAATCTGTGAAAAATACCTCTAATTTACCTACGTAAATTAGAGGTATTTTTCACAGATTGAGACTGAGATCAGACTGAATGTTCTTAATATTACGAGAATTGCCTCCCTGGTTTTTTTGAATTTGTCAGAGTAGTTGCTATGATTTGATAGATGATATGAAGGGGTGACTAACGAGATGACGACTAATAGAGAAGTATGGAAGAGAAATACATATTGTGCAGACCGCAATTAAATATTGGAGTAAAGACAAGATAATGATCTGTCACGAGAAGGTGCTACAGCTTTATACTTTTGTGTGATTATGAACTGTCTTTCAACAAATGTTTGACTGGGCCATTGTTTGGTAAGATGATTCAGGATTCCGTATTTATTTTACAAAGACCGCTATGCTTTAAAACTCAAATAAAAATTAATTATTAGCGTAACTTAGTTCTTACTATTCATCCTACTGTAGGTACAAGGAATTATTGGCTCATGAGCAGTTCACCAGATTCATAATTTACCTGGTTCTCGATTTACCACATTCTGAATTGACCAGATTCTGAAGACACTGGATTCTCAGCTCACCATATTCTCAATTCTTCAAAAGTACAATGAGAATTTTAATACATAGTTTAACGTGCTCTCCGAGACCTTTTTGTACTGTGAATAATGCTAATGAATACTAATTGCTACATGAACTCTAATCAAACACTAGATAACTTCTAACGTAGGTAGTCTTAAAATAATAATAGTCCTCCAGACCGAATTTAGCCATCTACGCGGGAGATATTATAGTGTACAAGTGTCTGCGCACACACAGGTGGGTTCACTCTTTCCTCTCTCCTTCATACGTACAATGTACATGTACATAAAAATACTTTAGAGGCTAAAACCACAGCAGGGAGTTTCACAAAACCTCATTCACATACATACTCGTATGCTGTGTATTGTGTTAACGAGTAAATAACTCCCTTTGTGCAATGATCAGTGAGTTGTGGTAAACGCTGGTTTAATGAATCGTTCATCAAATAATGAAAATTATATGAAACCCGTTAACAATTGGAAATGTTTACGAAAAATCACAATCATTGCGAAATACATGATTCGTTGAATATTCAATTAAATTAAGGTAAATTATTAATTCCACAGACTCGATGGTGCATTCATTTTAAATTAGCTCCTGTTAGCTCGTTGTGAAGTCATAATTTGCGGGTTGACCATTTTTTAGGGGAAATTGTATTTAACCCATAGGTATTTTACTTGGTGTGAGAGATGGGTGCTACGGCTACCCCGTTTTACTCCCCAAAGTGTGTTATTTTAAGTTCAGTTCTGCGCAAAAGTCACTATGGCTGCATTTTTTAAGGGCACAGAGAGCAGGATAAGAGGAAGACCAGTTTGTGAAACACCTCCACATCCACACCCTGCGGCCGAACCGTCGAGGTAGCCTCACTTTACGAGGTTGGAGTTACATCTTCTCCCTTATAAACATTGTAAAGGCATACAATATTGTAAGTAGTAAACGTAGTCATGTCCTATAAGGGACCTGCGGGGTAATTACATACACACACACACACACACACACACTGACAGTAGCAATGGCTTTCATTTTAACAGTTCAACAACATTCTATGCCTTATTTATGTTGTTGAGCAGGCAAATATTTCGAACATATGAAGCAATGGATTAGCAATATCCTTCAAAATGATTCAGATTGTGATTGAAATTGTGTTACGCAATAAGGGTCCAGACTAAAGATTATTGCAACTATCATCCGGTCTACCCCACTAAGCAAAAGCATAGTAAAAGCAAACAAGTAGGCCAACTCAAGCCCCGAGTGAGCAATAATAGCCTGAAGCCTCGTAGGGCTGTCACTTATACTTTATTCAATCGTCAAAAATGCATAGTCAATCTCTATACAAAACAATGTTCCCCTGTAGGGTAAGCATCAGGGACCTTTAATACAAAGTTTTTTTTGATTATTTTTTCTACATAGACCAGGAGCTGACTACACTGCTATTAAGACATCCATAAACACTGCAATATTTTCTATAGCTACTCGAATTTGTAGCTATCTTTGTAGTTAAAGGAGGTAGGTAGGTACACGTACAAATTATTTATTACGAGCAGCAGGGCAGCGGCGAAGCGTGCGCGGGCGCGGGCGATATTACCGTACAGCATCACAGCCACGACTGGCACACCTTTAGCAGCGATAAATTTTGTCAGAGTGTGCGTGCGACGACGCATACGTACGAGCGCGCTCACATACAAACCGTGCGCGGTGCGAATGTATGAAGATGTCCTACTTGTTTGCTTTTACTATGGCAAAAGTGCTCCTATCCATTAAAAATTAAATAAAAACATCCACCGATAACTCTGCATGCTGCAGCACATAAAACAAGCTTACTTTGAAGCTCGTATTTTAGTTGAAGCATTTAGTAACTGGAAGCCGGCTCAGAGCAATTTAGTGGAATAATTTAGTAAGTAATTGTGTTCCGCGAATCGGTTCGCTGTGTTTTGACGTGAATAAACAGAAATCATCGTTACACACGCGATGTTTTGATGTGGGGACACGAATGTCGGAATAACTTGTAGGTAGGTGGAAATTATGGTTGATTTTTAGTTAGTATTTTTTCTCATATGACTTGATTTGTCTTAAAGAGTGCGGGCAAGATAAGTCTGCGCGCGACGTTTGACTTTAAGATTATATCTCTGCCAGCACTTTTAATCACTTTCAACATAAATTACAACAAAACACGTAACAAAGCACACCCTCTTGACACCTGACAAACGACAAGATACCGGCAAAGTTCCACTTTTTTATTTTCGATTTCGGCCGCGCGCAGACTTATTTTGCAGGCATGTTTATTATACATAGGTCGATGTAAAGGTTAGTTTAGAAAAAAACTTTAAAAATATTATAATGCAGGTTGGCACATTGACTCACAAACTGTAACCATACATTCACCACATGATTGTAGCTCAGAATAATATTGTTGCGCGCCACAATTAATGCCTGATGCATGGTGACATTAGTTACCACTAGCGCTATCTAGTTTCTAGTAGAAGAACTAATAGAGTCACTAGCACCATCTATTATCGATTGGCTGAACTTACTAGAACAATCGACATCTGGTCAGTCGGGGCCGGTATGTACTCGAACATCTAGAATGTTTCTACAATAGAAGGTTCTGGAATTATCTGCGGCCCTATATAAGGCCGGGACTAGCCGCGACCAATCAGACTTGGTTCTGCGATAGAAGCGAATTGCGAAATTAATAGCGATTGTGTTTTATAATTAGTGTGTTTGAGTTGTTATTAGAGTTGTTTAATTAAAGTGTAACTTTTGGTAATTTTTATCGGCAGTTTTTATTGTCACGAACCCGAAGCTCGTAACAATTGGTGTCAGAAGTGGGATTAAAATCATGCCGATTTTACCCAAAGACGACACGGAGGGTATCCGTACCCGGAGTCAACGCCAACAGGAGACGGACCAGAGACGTTTTGGTGGAGCTATGCCGCAGAGGTCGGAGGGCCAGCTACCAACCACGGAGGCCGA
This sequence comes from Apamea epomidion, assembly GCA_947507525.1. NCBI lineage: Eukaryota > Metazoa > Arthropoda > Insecta > Lepidoptera > Noctuidae > Apamea > Apamea epomidion. The sequence continues at coordinate 18,107,004 of OX382240.1, read as the reverse complement.
CCCGTCCGCAGCAGCCCCAGCATCAGCAGCACCAGACTTTGCTGCCCTGATGATGATGCTGCAGGAGCAGTCCCGCCGACAAGAGGAACAGGCTCGTCGGTTGGAAGAACAGCTCCAGCGGGACAAGGAGGAACAGGCTCGCCGACAGGAGGAACAGGCTCGCCGACAAGAGGAACAGGCTCGTCGGTTGGAAGAACAGCTCCAACGAGCTCGCAACGGCTCCACGATCCAGTTGCCCCAAGCGAACTGCAGAAAGTGAAGACGGCCGATCTTCAGGGGGCAGTGCAGCTAACAGCACCGCCCAGCACCAGCAGCAGGGAAACGAGTAATAGCCAGGACTGCGGGGCGGGTCAAAGAGCCCCAAGGGTTTCGATCACACAAACCCAAGATGGGAACAGCCTAATCATCAAGGGCGGGGTCAACGGAGCGCCGTGTAAGCTGACCATAGACACTGGAGCCTCTCGCACGGTTGTCAGTTCCCAACTTATAAGACGGTCCCTAGGGGACTCCGCATACAACCGGGAACACATTAATTTGGTAACAGCCACCGGTCAGCGCATACCCGTCCATGGAGAGAAGAAGATGGGGTTGAAGCTAGGCAACAGAATCTACCTGCATAATGTCATCGTGGCTGATATAATGGACGATTGCATCCTGGGCCTTGACTTTATGAGGAAGAATTGTTGCGAAATTGACGTCAAGCAGGGTGTTTTGAAATGTGGACAAGAGGAACTTTTCGTGGAAGGAGCGTTACCAGGGAACGTGTACAGCCTTAAGAAGATTGTTCTTCCGCCGAGATCGGAAACGATTGTGCCGGTTAGTCTTCCTCGGAATCCTGGGCAAACTCATCGTTGTGTACTCGTGGAAAGGGTAGACAATGACCTACCATGGAAAGTGGCACGAACTTTGGTCAGAACCACCGACATCTCAGGGGTACGTGTGCTGAACCTTTGTGATCAGGAACAGGTTATAGAAAAAGGCACACTAGTTGGTACTTGCGAGGAAGTGGATTGGTTGCGTTGATGCCAATATCTATCGACTGGGACCCTCAGCAAGGATGCACAAACGAGAGTGACCACACTTCTAGAAGACTGCCGCAGCGCTCTGTCCCAAAATGAAATGGTCAAGGCGAAGAAAATGTTACTTAAGTATGCCGATGTTTTCTCGTCAAACGATGCTGACATCGGGAGGACTGGCTTCGTTCAACACAAAATAAACACAGGAGAAGAATTGCCCATCCGTCAGCGGCCAAGGAGATTGCCGGTAGCACGTAACAGGGAAGTGGAAACCATGATTGAGGGAATGGTGAAGGATGGTGTTATTGAACCTTCATCTAGTCCATGGTGTTCACCTGTAGTGCTGGTAAGAAAGAAGGACGGCAGCATGAGGTTTTGTGTTGACTATCGTCGTCTGAACGACGTTACGAAGAAGGACAGCTATCCTTTGCCAAGAATTGATGACACGCTGGACATGCTTACTGGAGTAAAGTGGTTTAGCACGCTGGACCTGAAAAGTGGCTACTGGCAAGTTGAAATTGATCCTAAGGACAAGGAGAAAACTGCATTCTCGACAGGAAAGGGTCTGTGGCAATTTAAAGTTATGCCGTTTGGATTATGCAATGCTCCGGCAACGTTTGTAAGGTTGATGGAACTTGTACTTACCGGGCTTATTGGCGATGCTTGCCTGGTCTACTTGGATGACATCATCATCGTAGGCCGAACGTTTGAAGAACATCTTCAAAACCTGGAACGCGTGCTTATGAAGATCCAGGGGGCCAACCTCAAGTTAAGTCCGAAGAAGTGTTCACTATTCAAACGACAAGTTAGCTTTTTGGGATATGTAGTGTCTGAAGAAGGTATCCGCACGGATCCAGAGAAAATCGCCGCTGTCAAGGATTGGCCAATTCCAAATGACAAGACGCAGGTCAGAGCATTTCTGGGTTTGTGCTCCTATTATCGGCGATTTGTCAAGAACTTTGCAGATATAGCCAAACCCCTGCATAAGCTAACCGAGGAGAAGCGACATTTCTGCTGGGATGAAAGTTGCGACATCGCATTCCAGGAGCTAAAGGATCGTCTGTGCAAAACACCTATTTTGGGATACCCTGATGCAGGCAAGGAATTTATAGTTGACACAGACGCAAGCGACATAGGCCTTGGCGGTGTGTTGTCTCAGCGGAATGGCGATCAAGAGTTTGTGATAGCATACTTCAGCAAGTCACTGTCGAAACCTGAAAGGAACTATTGTGTTACGAGACGGGAACTGCTTGCTGTGGTAAAGTCATTGCAGCACTTTAGCAAATATCTTCTGGGGCGGAAATTCCACTTGCGAACTGACCACGCTGCACTGAAATGGCTATTGCAGTTCAAAAATCCAGAAGGTCAAGTTGCGAGATGGATTGAACTACTGCAGGAATACGACTTCGTGGTCGAACATCGCAGCGGAAAATCTCATGGCAACGCAGATGCATTGTCAAGAAGACCTTGTCCTGAAGACTGCAAGCATTGTACTAGGCAAGAAAGTAAAGAAGTCGTACCTGTGAGGATGCTCAAGACAGACCTCAGCAACGAGTGGAAGGAAAGCCTACAGCGTGCACAGCAGGAAGATTCGGACATCAAGCCGATTCTGGAGTGGATGAAGGCCAGAGCTCCTAAGCCCAGGTGGAGCGACGTCTCGGCGATGAGTTCGATCACAAAAAGCTATTGGGCCCAATGGGACAGCTTGGTGATTCAGGATGGGGTCCTGTGCCGTAAATGGAAAAATGCTCGGGGAGACAGCTGTCATTTGCAAATGGTTGTCCCTAAAGCTCAAGTACCGGATGTTCTACAGCTGTACCATAACGGTTGTTCAGGTCATCTGGGAGTAAAACGGACTGTACTGAAGATACGAGAACGGTTTTACTGGGTCCACTGTCGGGACGATGTCGAGGACTGGTGTCGCAAATGTACAAGTTGTGCAGCTGTAAAGGGACCTCAGACTCGTAGTAGAGGTGCATTGAAATTGTACAATGTTGGCGCACCATGGGAGAGGATAGCCCTTGACGTTGCGGGGCCGTTTCCGGAAAGTGAAAGTGGTAACAAGTATTTCATGGTTGTGATGGATTACTTCACTAAGTGGCCGGAAGTCTTCACCATTCCAAATCAAGAAGCTTCGACAGTTGCAGATAAATTAGTTTATGAAGTCTTCTGTCGGTTTGGAGTACCTTTAGAGATTCACAGTGATCAAGGAAGGAATTTTCAGTCCCTAATATTTCAGGAAACTTGTCGAGTTATGGGTACTCCTAAAACAAGAACAACTTCTTACCACCCACAATCGGATGGAATGGTGGAACGATTCAATCAGACATTGGAGAGGTACCTAGCAAAAGTTGTGGAAAGTCGGCAACGAGATTGGGACAAGCACATAAAACCGTTTTTGTTGTCATATCGAAGCGCTGTTCACGAAAGTACATCGGTGACACCAGCTTTCGCAAACTTTGGAAGAGAATTACGGCTGCCTGCAGACCTGATCACCGGAATACCACCTGATGCCCCACGCAGTATAACCGATTATGCGAATAACTTGCGGAACAAAATGAATGACATTTATGAGCACGTCAGACAATCGGGCCAGCAAATGTCTGAAAAGATGAAAACCCGTTATGACCGCAAAATGAACAGTAAAGGGTTCGACGAAGGTTCACTAGTGTGGTTGCAAAATCCAGTCCGCAGCAAAGGGAAATCTCCTAAGCTTCAAGCTAAATGGGATGGACCGTACCGGATTGTGACAAAGATCAATGACGTAACCTACCGGATACAGAAAGGTGCAAGAGGTACTCCTAAGATCGTCCATGTGGATCGATTGGCGCGTTATTATGGAGCCGATAATGCTCGGGACGAGCATGTCTTAGGAGGGGGCAGTGTTGCGCGCCACAATTAATGCCTGATGCATGGTGACATTAGTTACCACTAGCGCCATCTAGTTTCTAGTAGAAGAACTAATAGAGTCACTAGCGCCATCTATTATCGATTGGCTGAACTTACTAGAACTATCGACATCTGGTCAGTCGGGGCCGGTATGTACTCGAACATTCTAGATGTTTCTACAATAGAAGGTTCTGGAATTATCTGCGCCCCTATATAAGGCCGGGACTAGCCGCGACCAATCAGACTTGGTTTTGCGATAGAAGCGAATACATCGAAAGCGATCTTCAAGTGCGACTTAATAGCGATTGTGTTTTATAATTAGTGTGTTTGAGTTGTTATTAGAGTTGTTTAATTAAAGTGTAACTTTTGGTAATTTTTATCGGCAGTTTTTATTGTCACGAACCCGAAGCTCGTAACAATATTGTCGGTTGTCAAAAAAAATGTGATGATTCATAGAAATTATTAAAATTATTAACCATGTGCAATTATTGAATGATTATACTTAGATACTTTAGATGGATACACAATTTTTTGTATGAAACCAAGGATTGCGAAAATTAAGATTTCACCACCATAAGATGCAGTAGATTTTTCTAGCAGACGGGTAATTCCCGTAATTTTAACATTGTTCACAGTCTGATCTCAGTCTCAATCTGTAAAAAATACCTCTAATTTTCCTACATTTTTGACAAGTTTTTGACATCGATTGTCGCTGAGATGTGATTACGACTAGGTTTTGAACGTTTTTAATTACGGGAATTGGTTTTCTGATATTATTTTACAAATACAGTTTCATATTCGAATTGATTTAGTCGATACTCTTATAAAACAAGTTGTAAGTTGCAACTTATACGAACATGAACTTTATTACTGACACATTTATTAACTAACAAACTCCAGCCCGAATCTCTGAGGTTTCGAGTAGTCACGAGAAGATTGCTCACGCTCGTGTGCTCACTTTGCTCACTCCACGTCAAAGTGAAGAAGTGTTGAGACGGACGCGAGCACTAACTGGAGTTAGCAGTTCTCACCACCAATTAGGGCATAAGCACCGAGTTTCATGGAGTTAGGTGAGATTCTAGCTGAATATACGGTACTGGAGGCTTCATTAGATGAAATTGGATAGAAGGAGGACAGGGGCTTTGATGGAGACTACGAAAATATAAAGGAGGTAAAAAGACCCATAACATAGCCGTTAACTACGCATTCTGTACACATTGCACGAATACAATTGCTGAGAAACGACTTAGTACTTACTATAGTGCGCAATGTAACACACGCAGAACATTGCGCGTATAGGTGCATCCAACGGTACAGAGGTCGTGGTGGTATTTAAAATTGTAAAATTACAAATGTTTAAATTACAAAGTAAAATTGTTAAAAAAATTGTCAGTAAAAGTTGGAATATTGACCCTTAATATCTCCGTAACCAGAAGTTCCCAGGTATTATTAATTAATTTATAGTTAATTAAAACGTACAACACCAATAACTTACATTCATTAACATAGACAATAATTACGTTGACAATAATATAATATAATTTAAGGTAAATATGGTTCAGTACAAAAAAATTATTACAATGACGGGGAGTACAAGTGGCTCTCGGCTTAATCATTATGTTTCTAGGATTTTAGATAGTATTTTAGTAAACAGCCCGCCTCCTATTACATAAAAGAAAAGAAAGAAAGAAGAAAGAAATGCATTTATTTTCGGCAAACATGACGCATAAAAAGAACATAAACACAAAAAAAAAAAAACAAGTTGGGGGTAGACATGCGTCACATTCACGCAAAACGGCCATCGCTCAGCATAATGCTAAGACCCTATACGAGACAGAGCCCCAGCGCTGGTTTTCAGCGGCAGCCGGCGTTGACGTGATGAGACTTAACATAACCGGTGGCGAGTGTAGGTACTATAGGTGCACCTCTGCCTAACCCTTCGGGAAATACAGGCGTGATGTTATGTTATTTTAGTAATATTAATAATAATGCCATCACCACTCTCCTCCCCTTATCCCAATTTATCGCGGTCGGCGCAACATGCCTTTTTCTCCCATACTCCTCTATTAGCCGCTATCTCGACAGTCACCCCCTTTATAACCATATCATCATTCACACAGTCCATCCATCGTTTCTTTGGTCTTCCCCTACTCTTATAGCCATCGACATTCATACTCAAAACTTTCCTCTCGATATTTTCCTCATTCCTCCGTAACGAATGCCCATACCATGACAACCGGTTTCCATACAGCTTTTCAGCTACCGGTGCCACTTTCAGACTTCCTCTTATATACTCATTTCTTATTCTATCCATTCGTGTAGCACCACACACCCCTTTTAGCATTCTCATCTCAGCTGCATGCAATTGCCTTTCATTCATCCCTTTTGTGGCCCAACATTCTGATCCATACAAGACAGCAGGTCTAACCATGGTTTTGTATATCTTCCCCTTAAGTTTAACGGGAATGCGGGAGTCGCAGATTGTTCCCGTGTCCTGCTGCCATTTCATCCATGCAGTGTTAATTCTGTGCTTAACCGTCCGATCTACTTAGCCATCGCTTTGTACGAGTGAACCGAGATACCGAAAGTCGGAGCAGACTGGGAGAACCGCGCCATCAAGCGCCATGGCTCTAGAACTGGAAAGACCGCCGAAATCGTAAATATATGTTCAGTTTTGGTTCTGCTGATTTTTAAGTCAACATCCTCCAGCTTCTGTTGCCATATGCCAATCAATAATAATAAAGTAAATCTTAAGATAATAAAGTATTCCTCTCAAAGTAATAATGGCAAAGGTCTTTGAGACCCCCCTGGCTGCTACTCACTTAATTCGATTTTTCCAATAGTTTGTAAAGTTTGTATGATACGTGATTAAGATTTAATTAGTTTTCTACTGGTTCGCTGCGCTCGGAAAGCCTGTGGACATTAATAAAGACTCGTACGCGCAGTATTCTGTGCGCCATTTTTTTAATTAACATTTTTCGTTTACCTTTTACCTACATTTATTATTTGAAACAAATTGATTGTGATTTACACTGGAAAATCCCATGTTACAAATAAATGTGTGGAGGATGGAAATTATCCCACTGGAACGTATTACCGGGATAAAAAGTATCCTATGCGTTAATCCAGGTTACAAACTGAGATAGTTTTCAGCCTGGATTAACTGGTAGTTGGAACCCCTGATAGTTTGCAACCTTAGATGTGCCAAATTTCATCCAAATATGTTCAGTCGTTCGAACAATTATTGGCCTTTATTTACAAGACTATAAATACGAGTATAACGTTCACAGTCTGATCCCAGTCTCAATCTGTCAAAAATAAAAATAAAAGTTTTGATATTGATTGTCTCTGCTGGCTCTGACTAGTTTTTGAACGTTTTTAATTACGGAAATTGGCCTTGTTCATAAAGGATCCGTCTATAGGACAAGATACAATTTGAAACAAAATGCAGCAATCAATTAAGAAAATAATGATCAATTATATGAAATTGACATGACACGGTTGGCGCAGTGGTTAAGCGATTGACTGCTGCGCTGCGTGTTGCGGGTTCGATTCCCGCACGGAACAATAATTTGTGTTTTATTAAAAAAAAAAATACATTTCTCGAATGATCTTTGGCTTCAGCTAGGTTCACACTATTTGACTTTTAATACGGCATAAAGATTTTTGTAATCCAAAAGCATTATTTGATTCTGTGTTTGAAATAAAGAAAAAGTATTTATTGTGACTCGTACAGAAAGATCACAAACGTAACTAAACACGGTCAAAAATAAAAAAAAAACAAATTATAGAAAAAAAGAAAATGATCAAAAAGAAAAATGAAACAGAAAGTCCTACACAAGGCCAAGAGGCTCCTATCTCAGCATGGTGCTGCGACATTTAAAAAATAAATGTCGCAACACTGTGATGTCACGGGCAGTTACAGAAATAAATACATAATAAAATAGATATATGTAAAATATTAGCAAATAAAATAAAATATTCATTTTTAATCCGCCCCAGACGTAACCTCATTACTTTTATACGCCTCGAGTGTCAGGGGTACCTACTTTGTTTAGAAGGTATTGAAATTGGGCACAGTGATCATTAGGGCACTTTTTCGGTAACAGTGTAAGAAGCATGGCGTTGCGTGTTTAGTAGTGATAGCGTTTATATTCCTAATGGTCATGAAGTGATATTTGCAAATGATATTAGTATGTATTTATATTTTATATAATCAGAGACTGGGGAAGCACGGCAATGCAGCCAAGAACCGTCTAAACAGACAAGGGGATATAATCCGCCTAAAGAGATGGCAAATCCTGAACTTGGACCAGAGACAATGAAAATTTAAAGTTAATTTAGTGCTAATATATACTTTGCTAGACTAATAGAGAAGAAAAAAAAGCATGTTGCACCGACCCCAAATAAACTGGGATAAGGGCAAGAGAAACATGATATCATGATGATGATGATGTATATATACTTTACACCAGAAAATACACTATGTACCTATTGGGTTTAAACGAGAATTCTATATTGAAGCACGATAAATAAATTTTAATTTCATTTTGGACAAGATATCGACTGTCAACCACTCACAATTTACTGAATTTTATCTGCATGCACCTTTATTTTAATTATTATTCCGCGATTAATAACAGGAGCGCAGCGTCGAAGTGACTTGCGGATGAATTCGCGCGCTTTTGTGGCGGCCATCTAATCAAGATGGCGGCCGACTGATTTATTATACCGCCTATTGTGTTGAAAGTGAGTCTTCAAGTCATGATTAATAACGTGAGACCTAGATTTCTTGTAATATTTACATTTATTTTGCAGGTAATGTATGTTTAATTATTTATTGTATTGTATTGTATTAGTAGTATTGAATTATGAAGTTATTGTTTCCTAGCTAATTGTATTGAAACGTTCATAAGTTTAATATATTCGTCAAATATCGCATTGTAACGGCGACGAATATTTGTTTTAATACTATAATATTTACTGTAATATGAAATCAATTGAGCCAAGTATTGTTATAGCAGTTCATAACAGGTTTTGGCTGGGTTTAATTAGTTAATGCATATACCTACCTCTTAACAGTAAAGTTTGAATATATAATTAAACACTGAAAGTTTCAATATATTATACTCTTAACAAAATGAGCTTACTAAAAGCTCTTGAAAGATTCTCGGTGCTACGAGAGTGCTACGGTGCTACGCTTTAGCTGCACGGCTACGCCAGTGCTACGGAGAAAAACGACCGTAAAAGAATGTTTGCGTCAGAATTTACAACACAAACATCATGAACAAAGGTAAACTAATCTTTAAATACCTTTATTTACCATAGGCGTCCAGTGAGTGAAGATCTTTGCCTATCTCTCCGAGTGCATTCGTGGGACGTGTCCGGGAGGACATCGCCGTCGAGGTGACCACGGCGAAGGTGGTGTGACGATGTAATAACGTGTGTAGGGCCAAGGGAAGAAAAAAGGGGAGGCCTTTGCCCAGCACTGGGACACAACATACGCTCACAAACCATAAAAAATATCATAGGAACAATTAACTGAGGCACTTTACGAGGCTGGCGATTCGCAAAAAAAAAATCAAATCCAACTGGCAGTTCCAAAGATTAGCGCGTTCAAACAGACAAACAAACTCTTCAGTTTTATTATTAGTATATAGATATTGTATAGATGACAAAGAATAAATAATATTCAGTAATTTACATCTAACGAATTTATTCCCATCCATTAATCCTTCAATATTGACCAACCTCATAACTTCGTTAACGCAGGACTCCCAACATTATCAACATTGTATGACGTCACATTCCGGACGCGATCGCAGGGCGACTGGGTGCGGAACGATGCGGTGCGGCTGCGGTCCGCTGCGGATCGCTGCGGTTCCGAACTTGTTGAATGCAGACGTCGGCATTGTAAACAGGGCCGACCCTTTGGTAGGGTTGGCACACATACCTTTTACTTGACATTTTTTTCAAAACGAATTTGTATATAAATAATTGATATAGGTAGGTAATTATTGAAATTAGCTTTTTTAGCCTAATTGTGTGAAGTGTGGAGCTGTGGAAGACTTCCATCACTTATTGATGGACTGTCTCATAGAAGTGATCTCTTTGGGGTCTTGAAGTTGAACCGACACTATATGGACACATTCCATAAAATTCTCTCTTAACCAAATAGTTATGATGCGGAGAGTCGGATGCGGGAGTCTGTTCAGGTTCAAGGTCCAAATGTAATCCGTAGCAGTATGTATTTAGGGTACGATGGGACTGTCATACGTGTTTCGGTCATAAAAGTCCGAATTAAATAAAGAATAATTAGTTTTTTGTTGAATTTATCATAATTACGAGTATGTTAAATATTTGACGGTATTTTGATTGACGGGTTCGATTCCTATACGGATGTAGGTTATTATTCTTTTCTGTGTTCATAATTTATGTATTTGCAATCACTGCAACCTTTTACCTCGTCATACCTAAATGATTGAGAAATGAACTGTTTGTTTACTATTAATTAAATTAAATTTTTATTAAAAAACATCCATCGGTTTCTTCCTACACTTCAACTATATCCGACAACCCTGGTTACTTATCTCCTTTGGTGACCGTACGTGAAATGAAATGAAAAGTTTATTTCTGTAGGTAAGTAGATCTTTTAGACACTTTTATACGTCAATATTTAAAAAATAGATGGCGCCGGCAGCCTCCTATCTTCCTAGCTGACTGCGAAGAAATGCCGAAACAAACTCAGAGTTCATGGTCTCTTATAAAGTCCAAACATATAAGAATTTTATGCGAGTCTAACAATGCAGGGCCATGTCTGGAAGGGCCTTTTGAAGAAAGACATGGTGACGTGGCAGCCCTGACAAATCGTTACGCTTAAACTATAACTCCTAAGCGATAATACATTAATAATGTTTGTTAACGTCCTGTCGTTCTCATAATATTACGGAGAACTTGAAGACTTTGAGATATTGTTGAGCTAAATCTTGACACATCCAGGCACTATCCCGACATGTGTCGCAATTAGCTTTAATTATGAGATTTGTTCAACCAAAGCTGTCTCATATAAATCTTGTCAGACTTGTTACGCCGCTAGATTAGGTATGTTAAAGTTTGTCACTAAGTATGTTTAATTTAATTATAGTTTCGAGTTACGGGGTAGGGCCAGCTTCATGAAAATGGGAGCAGTGGTGACAAAGTAGAAATAGCCCTGACCTACGATTTGTAGGTCGTAGGTTCAAACCCAGACAGGCACTTTACTTTGTGTAAATTATTTCATCACCATTGCTCGAAAAGCGGCGAAGGAAAACATCGTGAGGAAACCGGCATGTCCTAGAACCAAAAATTCAAAGACATGTAACATCCGGCACTGGGCCCGCGTGGTGGATTACGGCCCACTCCCTCTCACAGAGAAGAGACCTGTGTCCCAGCTGTGGGAACGTTATAGGCTAATTATGCTATGGTAGGTACATAAAAAAAGCTCTTGAATATGAACGGTTCCAAATATTTTTCCTACTGACTTGCATGCAAAAAACCCCTTTTTAAATTTATTTGTATCTTCTGGTTTAGTTAATAAATCAATTACGGCAAGGACTCGGCACGCCTTAACGCACTGGTATCAGCACGACTAAATCAAATCAAATCAAATATATTTATTTCGGATTCAAAAATTATATCCATAGGTGTTAATAACAATAAGCTTAGGCTAGTGTTAGTACAGTTTATTTATATGCGTATGCATAATTTGTTTTTTGATTAAGCCTAACTTCCAAAGATTGAGGGACAGCCCTAGGACATGAAAATACCACTAAACCATCAATGGGTGAAAACCGATCAACTGTATCTATAAACTGTATCTAATATGGTAACTACCAACCCTAGTTAACGTTTACTTAAGAAGTCATACCACATTAATAACGCGTCCCTTTTACCTTCCAATTACGATGAACTTAAAGGTACTTACGATGTCGTAGATAACTGGATTTGGTCAGGTCCAACCGTGATTTCGGTCAGTGCCGACCGTCATTTCGGCTGGTTGTTATTACAAGTAACTTCAATTCTATTCATCACGGTCCATTTACTAGCCTTTTGACGAGCCAATACGATTGGGCAGTCGAACTTTGTGATAGTAAAACTAGTGTTATTGCTTAAGTTTGTGACTACTTCTTCTGAAGTTAATTAAGCTGGAGATTCTGGTCTAAATGGTAGGTACCTAACCCTAAATGCGGGTACCTACATTTTTGAGTTGGAACTAATTATACAGAAGATTGAAAAAACGTGATATATTGATTAAAATGACCAAGTGGCATGACTTTTTGATTCTGAATCACCATGAATTTTTGATTATAGGGTTTGAATTTCGTTTCGTGCCGCACGGGTCGACCGATCAGGTTAATCTACGCTTGTTGCAGTTGGTTCGTGGATGGGTGACCATCTTCACACACCGAGACCCCTCCGTGCCTCGGAAAGCACGTTAAGCCGTTGGTCCTGGCTGTCATTTTGTGGATCTTTGACAGTCGTTACGGGTCGTCAGAAGCCCGAAAGTCTGACAGCCAGTCTTACCATGGGGTATCGTATTACCCAGTTACTGGGTTGTGGAGTCAGTCGCTTCATGTAAAATACTGGTATTTAGCTGCATCCGGTTAGACTGGAAGCCGACTCCGACATAGTTGGGAAAAGGCTAGGCAAATGACATGCCCTGTTTAGGTTAACCGTTTTTTGACGTGTATCAATCAATGTATTGTGCCTTGTTATCACTAGTTCCATCTGTCAAAAAACGGTTTACCTAATGGACAGGGTATAGTTGTCTACAACTTTTGGTAAACTACTTAAAAAGCACGAAGAAAGGTTCGGTCTGCAAATTCGGCTTACATTATCAAACAGAAACTTCCGAGAGTCTAAAACTTTATAGTGCGGACAAACATTGTGTTCTGTACTGCATCAAGTTCTGTTTATGTTATAAACTAGAACAGCAGGGGCATGCAAAATGAATGCATGATAAAGATGCAAAAGAGCAAATGAAGATATATTATCTGTGTGTGAATTTATAAAGTACCTCACTTTAAAAATTCACACACAGATAATGGCCGTATAACCGAAGCCGTATCGCTTGAAAATCCCAAAACACTTGTATCACTAGACCGCTCCTTCTTTTTCCAATTGCCAAACGATCACGGCGAAAGATACTCGCATATCTTTCAAAATCAAAATCAAAAGTCATTTATTCAAATTAGGCTGAGAATCAGCACTTTTCGGACGTCAAAATTACAAAATACAGTCCCCCAAAAACGCCCGCCCTTCACCACTTCCTAGTGCTATCGCTGGGAAGAAGAAGTGGCGCAACAAACTCCCCAGCAGCACAGCTGTCTGTTCAGTTAGAAAATACTTGATACTTGATTGTATACAATACTTGGTGTTAAGTAATTAACATTACAAGGCACAGAACATAAAATTAAATTATTTGCCATATGTTAGCTAGCCACGTCAATATACCAAAAAATATAATAAAAACTATACGTACTCAAGCTAAAAAATAATTAATTAAAATTAAAATGTAAATAAAAACTTACTACCTAAATAAAAGCTTCCAGGCATAAAGGGCGTGACAGCTTACATATTTATACATTTCTGGGTTCTGGTAACATAGCTGTCACTTGAAGTCACAGATGATAAGCTAGGACCATCGAAGTAAAATATATAAATAAGTTAATACCGTTAACAATAACCTGTCAGTAAGCTAATTCTGGAGAAAAAACATGAACATTGTCTTGAGTTAATTAGGGCGACCAACTATTCTTATCGTCTTTGTAATGCGAACTCGTTCAGTCGACGCTCCACCAGTGTGTAGGGTGTAGTTAATAGCGCCAACGTGATTTTTCAGTCCCCAGGTGCGCAATATTCTCTGCGCCACCAGAAGCAGTTTGCGCCAAGATCACTTCCTCTGTTTTGGATGTAGAACCTCCCATAATGGTGACTGGCAATTGGGGAAACCTTCGGGACATGTATTTCCAGTTGTACGCAGGATAACAGCACAAAGTCCGATATCGTAATTAATCATTGTAGCTATGTTCGTAATTTTAGATCATGTAGATGTGTCGTACTCTTAATATGGGCAAAGGAATGCACACCCGAGGCAGATCCTGGCAAGGTCGCCATGTATTGGGAGGCGAGTGGAATGAAAGACGAGTTGAGATGCACTGAATATATAGAAAGAAAGAAAGAAAAAAAAACATTTATTTAGCACAGACTAAAAGACACACAATACACCAGATACATACATCAGATAACAACTAATGAAAAAACAAATAGAAAGTATAAAGACCGATGTAAGAAGTTATTATTATTTAGAATAAACATGATTAATAAACGCAACAGTTACAACCATACTTACATACTTTGTTCTCCTTCCATTTAAATTAGTTTCTTCACATTTAACAACAACTAGCTTCTGCGCGCGACTTCGTCCGCATGAAATTTCTTGTCTCCCCGACCCATCCCGTCGCATCGCATCGCCTGCCGCGATATTACTTCGTTTTCGCTCAACGTTTTTTCTGTCTTTTTTCATTTTGCTCGGCTCCTAAGGGTCGTAGCGTGATGTTAAATAGTCCATAGCCTTCCCCAAGAATTTTGGCTATCAAATGCAAAAATATTTTTTCAAATCCGACTGGTAGTTTCCGAGATTAGCACGTTAAATAAACTAAACAAAAAAAAAAAATTCTTCAGCTTTATAATTAGTATATACATTCTGTTGCCTTGAATAGGATACAGTCGATCAATTCTGTAAAAATCTCACCGTGAAAAGTTAGGTGAAGTGAACTTAGAGTGAGCTGTCAATAGTGTCAATCCCTAACATTAGTTGGAATGACAGCTCATTCCACGCTCACTTCACCTAAGTTTTCACGGTGAGATGGTTACAAAATCGCACTGCAGATCGATTATTAAATACTTATCAGTAAAAAAATTTTTTATCACGGTACGTTTATGGCGTTAAAATATAATTTAATTAATTGATTAGTTATCTACTTTAGTGCAATGTATTCTAAGTTGATTTTTGAGTGACAATTTGTAACAAAAAGGGGTTTTTGTTGCAATGGAATTTGAACTTTGTTAAGTATGACATTCAGTTTGTTGTTCCATAACTTGAAAATTGTCACAAATTCTTAATTCAAATGTACGTGGTTATTGTGGCGCGTGGCCAAAATCGGAACTGACACCGCCATCTTGTTTTTTTAATACATTTTAAGTGACATTTCACTTCTGTAAACGTCATTTGAGCGCTAAAATATCCTTGTAGCAGTGTAGTTACGAAAAGTTGAAAATTAATAAAAAAAATATTGCGCGGTTGCAAAAAACTTAATCGATTATTATGGAACTACCAGTCGGTTTAAAAAAAATATTTTTGCAATTATAGCCCATTTCTTGAGGAAAGCTATAGGCTACGGTAGCCTATAGCCTCAGCCTAACATGACGCTAGGACCCTTAGGCACCGAACAAAAATAAAAAGCGACAACGAACTAATAGCGCGAGCAGACGACGTGACACGACGGGAAACAAGAAATTTTACGCAGACGAAGTCGCTGGCAGACGCTAGTTAAAACATAAAAATGTACGATGTCAAAGGCAACTCAAAGCGAATCAAACATCAAATGAGTAATCATGGGGTTCAGTACAACGCTGGCTCTAATTTGTGCCAGAAGCACGGAGCGAGAGCAAGTGATTGAATTCAAACGGTTGTGGTCAACTGCGACCGATCTGATCTCAAACGTACTTAGATTAGTTGGCGGGGTTAAAAGGAATCGTTAGCATTCATTTGTATTTATTACTGTCAAAGCGTCCGTATTTAATTTATTTAATTTAGTTAATTTCAATACGTTGCTTGAAAATTGAAACTTTTAAAAGCTATCCAAATGAAAAGTGAAATTACGTTGTTTTTTAAGAGCACGCCTAATTAATCTGGTTAATTGTAGGTAATGCAAATGCCGGCGCCATCTAGTTTGAACATGTCGAAAAATAATTTATAAGCCCTAAGCTGGCACGGTCTCATTGTTTGGTGTTTTTGAAGTAAGTAACTGATCTCATTGTTTTGTCAATCTTAGTCTGTAGTGTAATACTAACACAGTTTTAAGACCTTCGTAACTAACAATTATTATGGACTAGCTGCGCCTCGCCGTTTCACCCGCATCGTGATGAAACCGGCGTGTCCTAGAATAAAAAATTCAAACACATGTGACATCTACCAACTCGCACTGGGTCTGCATGGGCCCACTCCCTCTCACCGAGAGGAGTCCTGAGGGGCAATTGTCGTAATTTTAAGAACATTCACAGTCTGATCTCAGTCTCAATCTGTCAAAAATACCTCTAATTTCCCTACATTTTGACAAGTTTTTGATACTTGTTTGTCGCCGAGATGACGTGAAGAAGACGTTTGAGCGTGAAGAAGTAACAAACATAAAAACACACAGTCACTCACAAACTTTCGCCTTTATAATATTAGTGTGATGTACTAACACTAGTGTTTATGTTGTGTATGTAATTACTAAGAAATTGGATTTTATGATCTGAAAATAAATGAATGATGATGATGATAAGTAGGTATTTATAAATATCTTACAACAACTTACAGAAATAAACATAATTTTATTTCAAGTTCGTACGTTTGTGTCATTTTTTTTACAAATAATGTTCAGATAGACGTCATGTTGTTTTATTAACAAACACGACTAAAATAAATGTTTACGACATCAACACGTCCGGTGATTAAAAGTTTTTGATTTTACCTCACTGTGTATTTTGCTTTGCAGAAAGTAAATCCGTCGTTAAAAATAATGTGGAAGCATATTTTATTCAATTCGTATTTGACGCATTTAAGAATAAAAGCCGTTAAATAATATACTTACCCCACAAACAGGTTTACCTACACCAGCACTCTAATTGTCAATAACAATTTGAATAATTCTGAAGGATATTGCTAATCCATTGCTTCATAGGTTATAAAAAAATGTCTGCTCAACAATTTAAATAACGCAATGAATGTCGTTGAACTGTCAAAATGAAAGCCATTCCTACTGTTAGTATGTTACGCAATTACCCCGCAGGTATAACCTTTTACGGCAGCAAAAAAATTAAATAAAAAACCAACCGAGAATTTCCCAACGGAAAATCAACCTATTAACCGAACAAACTCATACAGTATGTTTCAATATTCTACCGTATTATCAATTTCTCTTTTTGCTTTTTTTTTTACAAAAAAAAGTATAATAGAATTGTAATTTTAATACTTTTCCACCATCATATGGCCCGCAGTGGCTGTGGTGGACATTGGATGAAATAACGAAAGCTTAAAATTCGTTTTCTATGCAGATGCGGGCACAAAGGAAAAACAAAACGCACGGCTCGCTCGTGTTACGTTTAATTGTAAAAGTGAAAGAATATATGAATTTTATGTTGTAAAAAGGCTGTTAATATTGGCCAGTGTTTTTGGAGCTGGTTTTATAAAGGGAAATGAATGTTTAAAACTTAATTACTTTTTGCTGCAGTGACGAAGCAGTTCCATATCTATATCATGAGGGAGATTACTAAAGTATAAGCATCGTATTCATCGAGTGCATATACGACCTGCGCAACTGGCGGACCAGCACTGGCTGGAATACAACCTCGATGCCAAAATAAACGTCAAACGTAAAATGTCGATTGGGATTAATTTATCTAAGAGAATTTACTATAAAAGAGAGATAAACAATAAACCATTTTTCCTCATTTTGCAAATCGTTATTAATTTACTAAACACGTAGATAACCACCACTGCCCACTGCCGCTCATCATATATTTTGTAGTGTTTGATGTATTTTTTATCTCATCTATTTTTGGTGGTGTACAATAAAGTATATATAAATAAATATATAATAATAACTACCCATAAAAGCTACGATTTCTTATAAGAGCGGTGGCCGCCACATGGCGTCTGCTATTTACCGTCGAATGACGTCACTGAAACGTTATTTATGAATTTTTTACATGTTGGTGTGTTTCACTAGCGAGTGTTTTTTGACACCGTACCTCGCGGCCCATGACAGCCGTCACTGCGGCAGTTATGTCGAGGTCATCGCTATTTTAGGAAACCGCAATTTTTGTAGGAAATCCATATTTATTTTTGGCCACAATATTACTATTATCAATAGACTAGCTTCTGCCCGCATCTTCGTTCGCGCGAATTTCGGCCCCCGACCCATCGCGTCGCATCGCATCGCTCCCCCGTTCTACTACTTCGATTTCGCTTAGTGTTGTTTCTGACTTTTTTTCTTTATGCTCGGTTCCTAACGGTCGTAGCGTGATGTTAGACAGCCTTCCTCCAAAAAATCCTAAAATTGGGCTATCAAATGCAATAAGATTTTTGTAAATCTGACTACAAACAAACAAATTTTAAACCTTTATAATATTTTTATTATATTAAATTAAATATATGTGTAGAGTACAGATAAGTAAGAGTAGAGTGAGTATTATCAAGAGATATGGTCTTGTGGCTAAGCAATAACAACCGCACGGGTCGATCGATCAGGTTAAGCTACGGTTGCCGCAGTTGGTCCGTAGATGGGTGGACCATCTTTACATACCAAGACCCCTCCACGCTTAGAAAAGCACGTTAACCCGTTGGTCCCGGTTGCCATTCGTGGATCTTTGACAGGCGTTATAGGTAGTCAGAAGCCTGAAAGTCTGACAACCAGTCTTACCAAGAGGTATCGCATTACCCAGTAACTGGGCTGTGAAGGTCAGATAGGTAGTTACCCCATGTAAAATACTGGTATTCAGCTGGATCCGGTTAGGCTGGAAGCCGACCCCAACATAGTTGTGAAAAGGCTAGGCAGATTGACTGATCAAAATATAAGTTGATAATAAAGTTAAATCTCCAATAAAATAAGTAATTAAAACATATTTCTCCCTTTTAATTTCAGATTTAAACAAAAAAAACATACATACATACATCGCAAGTTAAAAAAAAGCTTGTAAAAAATAAGCCGCAATTTCCCAAAATTAACCGAATGTTAATTTGAAAGTATTTATATTATTTAAAATACATTTCGTTGCGATAATAGCCCGCAGCTCTTCATTGCAATTTCCGCCTCGGCCACCTCGTTCAATCATTCATTCACCATTCATTTTGGGAATAAATCATTCGGAACTGTACACATGCAGTATGGTTTAATTATTTGCTGTCATATTTTTCGGTTTAATTAGTATTTCGACAACAATAGATTCTGTATTATATTGTGCACCAAAATTGTAACACAGCTCATCTATTTAATATGAAATATGTAATAAATAAAACATAGTCGAGTTAGTTACACCATTTATAACTCAAGAACGGCTGGACCGTTTTATAGATCTTTGATTTTTTGGATTTGCCTCCGCTTCGAATAGCAGAATACCTATTCAAACACGGGGAAATTTCACGAAACAAATAATGAAGATAATTCATTTTCTCCTACATTTTGTATGGAACGGCTTTTTTATATCTCGAGATTCAGCTAATGCACACCAGTAATTGATTCTGAGGTGGTGCAAAGGTCAGTTAGTTCTACGTGATAAAAAGTACTGGCTATATAAACATAAAAAATCACAATAGTTCCATATATAACGAAGGTGAGCAATAAGGAAGGATGTGAAACTTCACAGCCTGAGGGGGTTAAATAGGGGATGAAAGTTTGTAAGGAAGTTTGTCATTTTTGATGTCGAAACGTTGAATTTGGTACTTAGACTTGTGTTTAGGTAAAAGTTTGTTGTGTCATCAAAATCAAAAGTCATTTGAGTCGGGAGGTTAACCTGTCATTTTGGGCTCACTGAGAATGCAAGAGCGAGCGTAGAGAGCTAAAATAATAAAACGTTCTGACACGGATTAGTTAAGTGTTAATTAAAGAGCGAGCGAAATGAGCTCGAAAATTGGAGATTAATTTTCATTGTAAATTTACCAATAGAATGCAAGAGCGAGCGTAGTGAACTTTGAAAATTGTAGCATCCTGACTCCGGTAGGTTAGACTTTTTGTGTGATTTTACTAAATGCAAGAGCTTGAGAATTGGAGACAGCGCCTGCAGCTTGAAGCCTTCAAATTACGTTAATTCTATACGATACAGCTGTAGCTACGCCCCTGTTATGCGAATAAATGTTTTGATTTGTACATGCTACGTTGTTAGCCATGTTTCTGCCGCCGCGCCGTCTAGACTGAAGCCCCACACTCGATACTTCTTGGCACCCATTGACGCTTTTAACCTACGTTTTTTTTTTCTTTTTTCTCCAGAGCTATTAAATTCGGCGTCTGAAGTAATGTAAGTTGCACTTAAGAGTTGTTTTCTTTGAGATTGTGTTTTTAAGACGAATTTCATGGACATGTAAAGAGATTCATAAATAGAAAATATTTGATTGTCTTGGTAATAGAGTAAGCAGATTTACAGGTTAATAGCTACTTGAGACGACATAAGTATGTTAAAATACTAAGTACCTACAGCTAGATTTACAATATATACGACTATCAGTCGAATTTGAAAAAATATTTTATATTTGCTAGCTCAATTCTTGAGGAGTGCTATATAATAGGCCATTTAACAACACGCTAGGTTAGCATCGTAAGGTAGGACGCTCAAGCTAGGTGGAGCGACGATCTTCGCAGGATGGTTGGTAGCAGCTGGATGAGAGTGGCGGAAAATCGAGTTGAATGTCGTCCAATAGCTCTCCTATTGCACGACATTCAACTCGATTTTCCGCCACTCTATGTCCAGCTGTGGACTGCTATACGCTGATGATGATGATAGGTTAAGACCCGAGCAAAAACCAAAAAGTCAGAAAGAACGCTGAAAACGGAGTAATATCGCGGGGGACGGCTGCGTTGCGACGTTTAATATGTTTGATGGCTATACATTGATACAATATTACGAAACAAATATTGTAGCCCATTAAACGAATTTTTGTCGATAAACACATATTTTTGAGGCTGACTGGACCTACTCGTCTCTTACTCTAGGCAACTTAAGCAAATCTAGGATTGTTTCAATCAAATAAAACCGCACACAATGCTCACACACGCCACACCCACGTCGCCGCGCCACACACACACACGTACCCACTCGAGTCACGCCAGCCCTCGCGCGGAGAGCACTCGCGGCACTCAATACTACCGAACTAACTCGCTGTTGACCACACGTTACGAGGGCCCAGTATTTCCATACACTAATTTAATATCTAAACTCAGCTAGATACTAAATTAGTGCATGTATGTATGTATGTATGTATGTATGTATGTATGTATGTATGTATGTATGTATGTATGTATGTATGTATGTATGTATGTATGTATGTATGTATGTATGTATGTATGTATGTATGTATGTATGTATGTATGTATGTATGTATGTATGTATGTATGTATGTATGTATGTATGTATGTATGTATGTATGTATGTATGTATGTATGTATGTATGTATGTATGTATGTATGTATGTATGTATGTATGTATGTATGTATGTATGTATGTATGTATGTATGTATGTATGTATGTATGTATGTATGTATGTATGTATGTATGTATGTATGTATGTATGTATGTATGTATGTATGTATGTATGTATGTATGCATACAAAGTGAATTCAACATTGAAGATGGGGGGCTTTACGTTGTAAACTAAAACTAAGGAACGAAGAATCCTTCATTGGAAGGTCATCATCTGCCTAGCCTTTTCCCAACTATGTCGGGGTCGGCGTCCAGCTGAATTTACTAAGTTTTCAGTATTTTACATGGAGCGACTACCTATCTGACCTCCACAACCCACTGGGTAATACGATAGGTACCTATAGAGGTATGAGGAACAGGGTGTAAAGTTCACTCAACCTCCATAGAAAAGGGAGGATCCTCCGACCAGACGGGTGTTTTGTCTGGCGGGCAATTGCCCAACGATTGATGTTGGCAAATTGTATCTATGCTAATTGCGCGGTAAACTCTGCTTGCGAGATGCAGGATTTGCGTGACGTCAGTATGACGCGTTGTTCGCATGTGGCGTTGTAGATACCGCTACATCACTCCCCTCCGGAGACCGGAGGTCGATAGTGGACTAAGTCTTGCATCTTGCGATGCTTGCCAGGCCAGCTGAGGTTCCAGTGAGTCGGAACCGGTTGCCGCATAGTTCACGGTGAGTCGGAACTGTCTGCGGAGTTGTCCCCAGTGAGTCGGGGTGGCGCTGCGTTATATTCCAGTGCGTCGGATGTACAGCGCCGGGTTGAGGCTGGCTGCTGCGTCGACCAGGAGAGGGTGCTCTGCTTGTTGACCGGCCGAAAGTGCAGTGTGCTGTGCCGAGGTTGCTGATGAGGCTGAGGGTGATGACCAGGTATGCGCGGACGCTGCATGCTGGTGGTCAGGATACCCGTTGAAGCCGTGGATGCTGGCTGGCTGGGTGACTCGCCGCTAAAGCTTGCGGGAGTGATGATGATGACGTCACGCTGAAGTGTTTGCACGAAGGCTGCGCTGACGTTCATGTTCGGGGTCACCAGTATAGAGGTATGAGGACAGGGTATAAAGTTCACTCATCCTCCATAGAAAAGGGAGGATCCTCCGACCAGACGGGTGTTGTGTCTGGCGGGCAATTGCCCAACGATTGATGTTGGCAAATTGTATCTATGCTAATTGCGCGGTAAACTCTGCTTGCGAGATGCAGGATTTGCGTGACGTCAGTATGACGCGTTGTTCGCATGTGGCGTTGTAGATACCGCTACAACCCCTTGGTAAGATTGGTTGTCAGACTTTCAGGCTACTGACGACCCGTAACGACTGTCAAAGATCCACGATGACAGCCAGGGCCAACGGCTTAACGTGCTTTCCGAGACACGGAGGTGTCTTGGTATGTGAAGATGGTCACCCATCCACGGACCAACCGCGGCAAGGGTAGCTTAACCTGATCGATCGACCTGTGCGGCTGTTATTACTTAGCCACAAGCCCCTCAATCCTTCATCTGCAAGTAGCAGAAGAATTCTTTGTACCTTTGACCACTTTGCTCTATTTATCATAGTTTTAGTTTTCGACTTAAGCCCCCATCTCAAAATTAATACTATTACGAGATAAAAATATAAATCTACCAATCACCACAACTTTTGATAATTGCGTAAGATATTGTTATTTGATGTCTGTTTTGAACTACATAGTTATGTAGCCAAACTTCTTCAGTCATAAATCTTGCTGTAGTAATAATTAGGTACCTATATTTAGTGAAAAACCTACTGGTATTTATTTATTTATTGGATCTCTAACAGAGCCGGCACAACTACATGCAAGTATACAAGAATTGGATCAAATAGGTACTAGTGTTCGCTTTCAGTTATAGTATTCAACCGCATCCGGTTAGACTGGAAGCCGACCCCAATATAGTTGGGAAAAGGCTGCAGTTGATGAATTATTAAAAAACTAAGCAAATTTGCTGCAGCGGAGACCGTGTATCGGCAAACGTAGTGAGGGACGCCTCCCAGCTAGATAGATCGAAGACCTAAAAAAAGTGGCTGGGAAAGACAGAAGACGAGGTTGTGGCGCAGCCTAGGAAAGGCCTATGTCCAGCAGTGGACTGCGATAGGTTGGTTGATTGATAAGCATATTTCAAACTCACGTGCATAAGAGAAGGGCAGTCCATCCGACCATCGGAATTCGCCTTCATGGACGGCATCAGTCGCCCCGATCCAGTACACATCGTCCACACCAGCACCGGGACTGTGAACAAAAGAACATCATTAGTATCCTTATCTAAACTTATATTATAATGAGAAAAGATTTGATTTTTTGACCATGACCTGGATTAGGACATAGAATACTTTTTATCCCGATATTCTCACGGGATCAAGACCTACGCGGGCCGCGGCTGTTTGAAAATAAAAGTACTACACTTATTTAAATTAGGCCAAGTATGCAGCACTTTTTGAACATCGAAAATTGCATAAGACAGTCCCCCTTAACGTTCGACCTTCACCATTTCCTAATGTTTTAGCTGGGAATTCTTCCCGTGTGCGCGACAAATTCTCCAGCAAAAAGTATCACATTATTGACAGCCATGTTCCACCCAGACCCCTTGACCATAGCCCTCCTTTTTTGTGCCATGCTTCCCTGGTGTATGCCAGGGAAGCATGGCACAAAATCTCAAATGGAGAAAGTCACTGAGTTAGGAAGATCCTGAGTTATAGATCACCCGGCCGTCTTAGGCAGAACATAATATATTTAAGTACAAAAGTCACATTCAGCTTTTCTCCACCGTCCTTTGTCACCGTCCTGTTTTTTTTTCATCTACTCATCTGGATGTTGGTCTGCCCACACTCATCCGACCGTATCTCGACATTCGTACAAAAAGTATTTTACTTGGAACGGATACTAAACTAACTGGGACGTTACGTAACCTGTATGGCGCGGTAAATATGGATGCGTTTTGGGTCATAGTACGAAGTTTATGGAAGCCGTTGTGGGTAGTTGGTAGTTTATTTATACAAACTGGATGAATGTTTGTGTCAGCTATAAAAATGCAGTGTATTCTGAAGTGATCTTAGGAGAGAATTTTGTTGAAAATGCAACAATTTTATGAGCAATCGTGTGAATTCTATGATTTTGTTTATAAAGTCTTATTCTGTGCCTACATATTTCTTCTTTCCAACCAGATGTTATTACACTGTTTCGCAAGAACTTGTGTGATAAATTTTATAAGGAGCAGACTACATTCTAAGCTAAGCAAATCCTTGCCGAGATAAGTAGAACATTTGTCTTTATGAAAAAGACATAACTGTTTCCTGAATCACATTTGAATCCTCAACGGTAATGTATTTCAAGCAAATATAAGTAGAAATACGTGTCGCGACAGGCTTAATGTGTCGACAAATTGGAGTAAAAAAGGACATACGCGAGTTTAATAGCTTCAACTCGCATATGTCTAGATTCTAGAATATATTGCCTTAGTGCTGCCCCTGTAACATTATTTTAGCAGGGAATATTACTCAAACTACACTTGAGATGGCCTTACTTATTTTGATCATTTTTACGAGAAAGAATGGTACAAAACACAAAAAAAAAAACTATACAAGTCTATCGTATACTCACGCATGTATAAGTAGTTGGTCCATAATCTGCTGCTGCCTCTCATTCAGCACACTGACGAGGTGTCCCCCCAGCCTAACGCACTCGGCCTCCGCCTGTCTCCACGCCTTCTTCGCCTCCCTCACCACTGATATGCAAAAATCCCCCGATAGCACCCATCCGTAGTCACAATGTCCCACAACGTCCTCTACAGCCTTATCCATCCACCACACTTTCAACCACATAGCTGACGTATTCTTTTTCGCAGTTATACTAATATTCAATCTGACAGAGTTACCTTCTGACACTATCTGAACACTCCTCAAGGGATCACCAGGCTGAGAACAATGCTTCCACTTTGACTCCCCATCCTCTAAACTTAACTCCATTCCTCTACACAAAGCCTGGACGTCTTCATGTATAATATTGGACACATCGTTTTCTTTCGCGTTCATTGGTCCTGTGCCCATTTGTAGCCGCAGAGCGACGCGGTTGCCGTACGGCAGGTGGATCTCATACGAGCATGACAGTTTCACGGTCGGGCCGACTTCGAACGAGCCGTTTCTTCCCGTAAGTAGAACATCATGGCAATGGTCCACTAGACGGTATATCGCGGCGAACGTGGGTCGACCGTGGAGTTCTATGGCGGGGTTTTTGTATGATGCGGTGTAGAGGAACTTTCTGTTCGGGATAGGTATTTGGTCCAGTTTGCCGCAGAGGGTGGGGGTGTTTGGTGCGAAGCGAATGAAGCCGGTGGAGCAGGGCACGTTGAGCTTGTGCAGCTCGATGAGGACGGCGCGGCGCGGGCTGGGGGGCGGCACGAGCACGCGGCAGCCGTGCGTGCGCGGCACGTGCCCCGAGTGCACGCGACCCACGCGCAAATTTCTTAGGCGTATTGCACAATCTGAAACAAAGAAGAGATATTCGTTAATATGTATATTTATGTTGTATATTTGGAGTTGAACGCCCTTTATCCAACAGACGAGTACAAATGGTTCCTGATATTATTATTTTTGTGAAGTGCGATTGTTTCTTTGTTTATCGAGACAATAGAATTTCAACCTTTGTTGCTAAGTTGATAAAATGTTGAAATATCTCGGTCGGACCAAGTTACGAGAAGTGGCTGTGTTACAAATACAATGTGTATGACAGAGGAACGATCAATACTGTCCTATTCCGGCTGAAAATAGCGCGATCCAAGTCGAAAGTTATTCTTAGTGGAGATTTAAATTCGAGAGATTTGGGGCTATCTTGATATTGGACAGTGAGTTCATTCGTTTACACTTCAAGCCTCTGAATCACTCGAGAGTCTATTTTACCAGAAAATCATCAGAAATTGAAAGAAAAGAAAAAGTATCTATTGTGGCACGCACAGTATCATAAACTAAACAAAATCATAAAAATATTTTTATTTAAGTAATATCACAGAAAGTGCCCCACGAGGGCAAAGGCTCCTATCTCAGCATGATGTTGTGACATTTAAAAATAAGTGTCGCAGCGTTGTTTGATAGGACCCGCTGTGATTGCTTCAACAGATTCTTAAAAATATTCAGACAATACCATCCTCAATAGAGGATTTGCTGCTGTGCGTTATTTCCACTCTGGGCAGTCAGCCACCTTGCTGACTAGCTGATAGGTACACCACGCCATGAGCTAAGTCAATGTTTAGTAGTACGTACTGTAGCGAAATAAAAACTGAATTTCACGTTTAATTTAGTAAAATAAAAAAATTGTAAACAAAACTTAATGAAGGACACAGCACGGTTCTTAATATTTCAAAAGATTAAGTTATAACTCTGACGCGACGTCCCTGGTGTTAAAGCCCTATAAAGTTCACTATTACGCGTCGGTCACGATACGTTTGCAAACGTTCCTATGACTCCCGCAATTAATAAATATATGGTAATCCTAAATGGGTAACAACGCACCAAGTCAATCTGTTATTAGGTAGCGAAGCAAAAATTTATATGACTATTTTAAATAAAATAAGACAATATTAACTACTAAAAATTAAAAAAAAAAACTACTAATTATACGCAAATCCGGTCCTAGACTCCAGGCTGGCAGTCGGAAGGCTCCTGGCTGGCTGGTATCAGAATCCACCAGCGTTGGGTTCGAATCCCAACAGGAAGCTTGCAGTCGTCTGGTCCCAGGCTAGCGGTGGAGCGAATTCAAGATCTGCCTACAGTCTTCGGACAAATCTACAGAAAATAATGGTAAATGATAATCCGAGACGCAGGCAGAATCTTTTCTAACAAAATAGCTGAAGACAAGTTAAATTACATACCAAGTCTGAATGAAGTAACCTGACTCGCCTTGAGACAAATCTTTGATGCTGTTCGTTTAATTTCGGGAATACTGCCTATTACAAAAAAATAATGGAATAAAATTTAGGAAACGATAAGAACTTTTGAATAAATCAATAGGAACGCAAACATACCCTTGGATTGACATTGAAACATCCCTTGAAACCGTTATGTCGATACCTTTAATATCGTGGCAAATTATTACATGGTCAAGCGGAAAAAAATAATATTATGGACTTCCGTCCTGTGTCCAAAAAATACTTCAAATAAAAAATCTCCGTAAGAGAAAATACATGACACTTTTAGATTCAAAATTTAAAAAACCATACGAAGAAAATAACCTTTCTGATTAAAAATAAGGTTGGATTTGTTATAAAAGACGGTCGTTCTTGATAAAATTATAATGTAGCATTCGCCAATGCTGCAGTACGTACGTAGAGAAGAAACTTTGTTAATGTTAATATAATTATCATAATGTTATGTATTTGAGTCACCTCGTGTGTCTTGTTACAAATTGCAGAGTTGGCGTAGTTTTAGATAACTATGTCCATAACATGATACAGTCGTATAGCTCGGCATCACTCAAAGATGCTGTGACTTGTGAGACATGAATAATATATTATGTTGCAGGAAAACCTTGGACACGGAAAGGTTCTGAGATTTACCGGTGAATCTGTTGGTTAGTGATCGAATGAGGATTATAGATCAGCACCCTAATTGCGTAATACACTATCCATCACAACCTGAATCAGTTTGAACTATATTGCTAATCCATTACTTCATATATTCGAAAAATTTATCTGCTCAGCAACGTAAATAATGCAATGAATATTGTGCAACTGTCAAAATGAAAGCCATTCCTACTGTTAGTGTGTTACGCAATTACCCCACTGATTAGAATACTCTTTATTATACACTAGCTTCTGCCCGCGACTTCGTCCGCGTGAAATGTCTTGTTCCCCCGACCCATCCCGTCGCATCGCATCGCCCGCCCGTGCTGTTACTTCGTTTTCGCTCACCGTTCTTTCTGACTTGTTTGTGTTTTTGCTCGGTTCTTAAGAGTTCTTGCGTGAGAGCCTAAATATAGCCTTCTTCGAGAATTAGGCTATCAATGCAAATATATTTTTTCAAATTCTACTTGTAGTTTCAGAGATTAGTGCCTTAACTACAGCTTTATTATTAGTGTAGATTAGTATAGATAACTTGTGAAGTACAGATATATGTACCTATGTTATCGTTTTATTTAGGTACTTAAATCGAGATTTAAGGCAAGAGCAGTACATATGTGTTTGCGGTTTGGTCTCCGTGTGGTCTAAAATAACGTTTTAGTGTACTCGAAACTGAATACTACATTAATTTGATTTTTAATCCCCGACGCAAAAACGACGGGGTGTTATAAGTTTGACGTGTCTGTGTGTGGGGTGTGTGTGTGTGTGTGTGTGTGTGTGTGTGGCATCGTAGCTCCCGAACGGATGAACCGATTCTGATTTTGTTTGTTTTTGTTTGAAAGGTGAATTTGTCGGGAGTGTTCTTAGCTATGTTTGATGAAAATCGGTCCAAGATGGCCGCCGCCACAAAATGGCGAATTACATATTTTTCACCACTCCCTCAATATGGGTATCAAATGAAAGGGTTTGACTATTAGAATACTATACACTATGATAAATTTCAAATCCAAGACGGCCGCCACCACAAAATGGCGAATTACATTTTTTTTATTCACAACTCCCTCAATATTGGTATCAAATGGAAGGGCTTGACTAGTAGAATACTATATACACTATGAGAAATTTCAAATCCAAGATGGCCACCACCACAAAATGGCGAATTACAAAAAACCTGATTAAACACCAAATTACCTGTACCTGAACGCAAGAAAATGAAATAGTAAGGAGTCCCTACAAAAAGCATGAAAAAAGAAATTAAATTAAAAAACGCCCAACACAAAATAATAATAAAAATAGACGGATTAAATGTTGTCCCGTCGGGGGGCCGCTACTATTTTAAACTTTAACAGAACGTTAGGCTAATAATTAGAGCGGTCCCCCGACGGGACAACATTTAATAAAAAAAATTCATACGTACTTACGTAGGGTCATAATTTCAAGGTTATTTTTTTCTTTTTATAGGGTTTCATGTTTATACCTTTTTTGTTCTATTTGTGGCTATTTTGTCAATAGTTTAAAAAAAAATGTTTTAGGCTTTTTACATCCGTACTATTTTTATTATTATTTTGTGTCGGGAGTTTTTTAATTTTTTTTTTTTATTCGGTATCTTTGATTCCTTAGGGGCTTGTGGCTAAGTAATAACAGCCACACGGCTCGATCGGTCAGGTTAAGCTACGCTTGTCGAGGTTGGTCCGTGGATGGGTGACCATATTCCCATACCAAGACCTCTCCGTGTCTCGGAAAGCACGTTAAGCCGTTGGTCCCGGCTGTCATTCGTGGATTTTTGACAGTAGTTACGGGTTGTCAGAAGCCCGATAGTCTGACAACCAGTCTTACCAGTCACTCCATGTAAAATACTGGTATTTAACTGCAGATCTTTGATTCCTTTTTTTTTTTTTTTTTTTTTTTTTTTTTTTTTTTTTTTTTTTTTTTTTTTTTTTTTTTTTTTTTTTGTGGATGGCAAATCATCAAATGACTCCTCCCGCTCTGGGTGGAGCAGAAGGGAGTGTCAGACTCTTACTGACTAAAACCCACCCGTGTTCCTTCCTTAGCCCTTTACGTACCAGGGCAGCGGTAACCCTTTCGGACGATCCCGCTACCCCGGCAGGATCTTTGATTCCTTAGGTCTCCTTTGCGATGTATAATTTAAATCAATAATTTATGATAAACCAACTACCTAAATACCTACACAAATATTGTGATATGTCCATTATTAATATTTCTACATGGATTGTATAACATAGTGTAATGTATCTTGCCTGTGCAATTAAAATATCTTGGAATCCCTTACCTTAAGTTAACACGGATACCTGTCATGTTTTACACCGAAATACAACAATTACATACTACTGAAGAGTAGTATGAACCGCATAATGTCGTCTTCCATTTGATGGCTGGTTACAGTGAAGTGTAAATTAATGTCCTTGTAACGGTCCCAACAACTATGTTCTATAGTTTACAATCTAATAAGCAGTGGTGGCCCATTGGTAAGGTCGTGGGTTCGAAACCAGACAGGTGCTTTACTTTGTGTAAATTATTTCACCGATGCTACTTTGCCCGACCTGGGAATCGAACCCTCCCTCGAGAAGGACCATAAGTTCAACAGTAGCGCTTGCAACCGCTAGACCACCGACGAGGCAGTTTATAATATGTATAGTTATATGTTTCGGATTTAATTGAGGGACAGCGATCTGTGTAATAACAATGCTCATTGGACAGCCCGTCATAGGTCACACGATTAAGTTATGTACATTAAGTATATGCATTAATTATCGATGTCATGAATAATATTATTACTGATTAAGCAATGCAAATGATGTGTGGTGTGTTGTTCTTAGCAAATGAAGTTGCTCATGTTGAACAGTGGGTCTGCTCCACAAGGACGCATAAACTAATTTAAATAATAATTTTATTTATAAGCATTTGAAAACACTGTTGGAGCTGCTGAAGATTTAAAAAACTATCTTTGTATTGTATAAATTCAATCTACTAGTATTGTATAATTGCATAACACATGTGTGAGCATTATGTACATACTATAAAGCTCCCATTTACTGGGTACGTCTTTCATTGACTTGAATGTGCCCTGGCGGCTGATAGTATGTTATGCTCCCTCTAACGTCTCGCTGATGGTGGCGCAAATGTTGGATCATTTAGTTCCCTTCAAAATGGTTGAGCTGAATGGTGCAATGTTATGTTAATACATGCGTCATGTTCGTGAACGGGCGCCGTTAGTCTACTGGTCATCTCTTAACTGCCATGGCTTATTTCTGAATTGTTTTTTTTGTTCTTACCTTTTTTATTACGGATGCTTATAACGTGCACGTCTTTCTACATCGTTCTCACATGTATATTTCCAACATAAATTATGTCTCCAAGTGTAACATGTTTTGTGGTTACATATCGATACAATATTATAGATTACTAGCTGTTGTCCGCGACTACGTCTGCCATTTATAATAAAAAGTAGCCTATGTCCTTACCCAGGTTAAGGTTTATCTTTGTGCCAAATTTCATGCGAATTAGTCCAGCCGTCTAGCGTGAAAGTTTAAAAAACAAACAAACTTACTTTCGCATTTATAATATTAGTTAGGATTAGGATAAAGCAAAAATTGAAGATAATGAAATCAATAAACTTTTCAAAGTCATCTTTTTGAGGCTGACTGTTCCACACGTTACAAGTGTAGCGGTATCTATAACGCCACATGCGAAATAAGCACTCACTCAAAATCTCACGCAAAATCCTGCATCTCGCAAGCAGAGTTTACCGCGCATATATAGAACTGCCCGAGATGAATCACCGGGCAGTTGACCGCCAGACTCGACACCCATTTGGTCGGAGGATCCTCCCTTTTCTATAGAGTATGATATAACTTTACACCCTGTTCGTCATACCTCTATACTGGTGACTTCGACGTGAAGAACGTCAGGGCACCCTTCGTGCAAATACTTCAGTGTGATGTCATCATCACCACTCCCGCAAAAAAAGCAATAATAGCAACAATATCATGCAAATACGAGCAATTCATTTTAAATGGTAAATTGTTATCTTAGAGCTATTTCGTAGTAAACCCGACAGTGTTGCGAATAGCTTGCAACTTGCACGTGTATTGTTCTAACAATGTTTGTTTATGTGCTATTACCGTTAGGTAGGTGGCATGGTTGGAGCGGGCGCGGGAGTTAGTAAGTTTTGTATGTAGCAAACGAACCAGCGAAACAAAAATTATGATTATTCTGAAACTCCCCAACCAAAGTTAATAAAATTGAGAAGGGTCCACCGCCCGGGGTTTTATGCCAAATAAAATTCTATGAATCACGTTAAACGGCCCAGTAATCTCAAAGAATCACCAATGAAAACCTCATCGAATGCATAACCTCCTTTTTTGTATAAGACATGTGGATTGTGCATGATCTTAAAGAAATATATGTCGGAGTCATTCGTTTGACTATTCGGAACGCTAGCGCCATCTCGCGGCGCTAGACAGAGTCTAACCTGAGTTCCTGGAGGTGGACGAGAGTGACAGCTACAAGAACGGTGTGAGCAGAGCTCCCGGGGTCGTACGGACAACATGTATTAGAAACTGTCTGCGTTCCGTATCGTTGAGTTTGGTACCTACAGTGTGTGAATCGCTAGTGTGACTGACTTGTTCGTGAATTGTAATCTGATTTGAACTGCAAACCGTTTTACTATTGCGCTATAACCAACATTACCCATAGTACGCCCACAGTAATTAAAATATGCCTGATGTTAACGCGAGACAGACATACCATCTCCGACATATAGATATCTAACTTATAGCTCTTTTAGATGAAGAAGACGGGCAATTAATATCCAGTCAATAAGATCGCACTAATGTATCATCTAACATTGCAATCATCATCTGCCAAACCTTTTCCTAACTATGTTGGGATTGGCTTTCAGTCCAACCGTATGCCGCTGAATACCAGATTTTTTTATGGAGCAAATGCCTATATGACCTCCATAACCTAGTTACTGGGTAATACGATACCCCTTGGTAAGATTGGTAGTCAGATTTTCGTGCTTTTTTGTGACTACCCGTAACGACTGTCATAGATCCACGAATGACAGCCGAGATCATGGTCCCGGCTGTTGGCGGCGTGTCTTGGTATGTAAAGATAGTAACCCATCCACGGACCAACCGCTGTAAGCGTAGCTTAACCTGATCGATTGACGAGTGCGGCTGTTTTTACTTAGCCACAACCCCTCTGTATCATCACATTGCAATACCTTTGTTAACTTTTTTCCCGGAAAAACCCATCAGCGAAAGTGACAAACTTCCATACAAACTTTCATCCCTTAATTAGCCTCTTTATCAAAACTGCTTGCTTAGTGCTCTTTCGTTATATGAGGAACTCTTTTGCAAAATTTAATGCTGCTAGACCAGATGGTTTAGGCTGTGTGTTGTCTGTTATTGAAATTAATATTTAGATTTAGGGCAGATTTTACAAGAGACCAACAACTTTTATCTGATCAACAAATATGGCGGTTTGGCAGCTTTTGTACAGACAATATGTAAAACTGTCATATTTATTCTTCAGATAAAAGTAATGTGACAGTTGAAAAATCAGCCCATAATCGATTTAATTTCGAATAAATATTTATTACGAAACCATTCAAACCCAAACACACGACAACAAGCACATGACCTATGTATTCGTACACAGAACATGCAAGTACATAATCAGCCTATAATGTTCCCACTGCTGGGACATAGGCCTCCTCTCGGTGAGAGGGACTGGGCCGTAATCCACCACGCGCGCAGAGTGCGGGATGGTACATGTCACATGTCTTCGAAATTTTGGTTCTAGGACATGCCGGTTTCCTCACGATGTTTTCTTCACCGTTTTTAGAGCAGTGGTGATGAGATAATTTACACAAAGTGCGCGTCAAACGCCTGTCTGGGTTCGAACCTACGACCTACAACTTGCATGTCACGGCCCTTACCATTTGGCCACCACTGTAACAAATCGCTAATCATTCAACAGCATGTCCTCTACTTAACCAATTGTGTTGATAGCCCGCCCTCTCTTCAGAGCTCTCGAGAGGCGAGAAAACCGCACACAGCGTACGGGTTCCGCAAACAATATTGTACCTGTCTCTACGTATCACTGATTGTATTAGTATAAATCTATGTTGCACGTATCAGTTTAGTTTAGACAGAGCAGCTTAAATATTGATTGGTGCTCAAAAGAGTATATCTTTGTAATATCAAAATATCACGCCATGTTTCCCCGAAGGGTTTAGCAGAGGAGTGTCTGTAGTACCCACATTTCACCGGTTACATATTCGAGCTTCGGGCTGCTATTGAGAAAATCCAGATAGAAAAACTTGTTTTTGTGTTCTATGACATGCCGGTTTCCTCACGATGTTGTCGTCCATCGTTTTGAGAGCAGTGGTGAGGAAATAATTTGCACAAAGTAAAGTGCCAGTCTCGGTCCCGAGTTCGAACCTACAATCTACAACTCTTAAGTGGCGGCCGTTATTATTGGGTTATTACTGCCCAGACAGACGCCCGGCGTAGGCTATAATATCTAAAAGACAACCAGTTCCCGGTTTCTACCCTACCCTTTGTCTACGAAACCCTAAAATATATACCTACCTATGTCTACCTATGATTAAATCCTCTCACTCATTAACACAGCTCTCTCCTCGGTATTATCTACTTAGACTGGCTACAGTGTCCTAAGCATCGCGTGTTACATACGGGTTTCGTGCAATGTACTGCACTTGTAGGTTTTCGGGCTACGATAAATATAGTAGCGAGCTTTGTACTTACTCGTTCCGTACTGCGCAACTTTGTTTTTAATTTTATTTTCACTATATTTC
Source organism: Apamea epomidion (assembly GCA_947507525.1). NCBI lineage: Eukaryota > Metazoa > Arthropoda > Insecta > Lepidoptera > Noctuidae > Apamea > Apamea epomidion. The sequence goes on along the minus strand of OX382240.1, from coordinate 18,072,199 downwards.
TGCTGTGTGGAAATCTGGAATAAACTTTGGGGTATTTTGGTTTTAAAAATGTGCTACTTGCATTTTGACTGTATCCCGTAACTCCCGTTTGTTCCCGTTTCTTCTTTTTATCCGTCATTAGACATTATTTTTCTTATACAGCATGTGTCAGAAAGGTGTCGTCATATTTAAGGGTGTGGTACATAATAGTAAACTGAACAACTGTCTCTAGAGACAGTTAGCCATAGATGAGCGCGTTCAAACAAACAAACTCTTCAGCTTTATCTTCATCTTAGGGTGTCGATATCAATCTAAATGGACTCGGCCCAGAATTCGGCTACTTGTTTGGCGCCATCACCAGCGTCCAACATTTCCTGTAACGTGCAGCTGACAGGACACGCAAACGCAGTTTTATTATTAGTATAGATAGAAGAGTTGTGCATTTTTATAATAACTAATATCACAAACTGTAATTTTTGCATAGGACTGAACTGACCAGTCATAAATGTTCCGAACATGCCTGGGATTTAACACAGATAATACATACAGTTAACATTAATAATGTCAGTGTAATATCCTGTCAATATAATTGTTGGCTTGTTATGCAGTTCGAGCGCCAATCACGGAATTAAATTACGATTGTTCTACCCTCGTGCGTACGTCGACATATCAAGGTATTTAAATGTACATTGCCATTATAAGCTAGCTTTCCCCTTAATGAGAGGTTCACTTATACTGGGTGTTTGTGTACTATCTATCTTCTATGTCTATCCTAACTAATATTATAAATTTGAAAGTAAGTTTGTTTGTTTGTTTGTTACCATTTCACGCCTAAACCACTGAACCGATCATCATGAAATTTTGCATATACGTTGTCAGGGGCACACAAACGGGCATAGGTACCTTTCATCCAGAAAATAAGTACTGTACCGAGAAAAATTACAATAACTTTCGACGGTCACAATTGCTTTAGGACGCTAGATGGCGCTACGTGTCTTTCAAATCATGATTGAATTATATTATTAGGAACTTTAGTAGTGTGTTAAGATTTTTCTTTTTTAAATATAAGTAATACATTTTGTGAGTCTAGAATGTAACGCGCGTTAATTCGCTAGTAGTAATAATAAAGCTGAAGAGTGTGTTTGTTTGAACGCACTAATTTTTGGAAAGATTTGAAAAGTTTGTGGCGTTTCTTGCCCGTTCTTCTCCATGAGGACTTACGACGCTTTGGAATAGGCAACTAACTTCTCTCCCTTTTTAACTGACCGACTCCTTGCCCAAATCAAAAGTGCCTGTAATTGGTTTAATTGAAATAAATGTTTTGTGTTTGAAAACTGGAAATGTGTAGCTTTATACGAGTATGTCGTCGTGTGTACTATATGGTACACCCACTGAGTAAAGTGTTTACTTTGTATTTTATTAGTAGGTACTGCAGTGCGGCTGTGTGCATTGAATTTATGTATACATCGTTTTTTTAGTATGTGTTTATTACATTTTTACTACTGTGAAAATATTAGTTTTGCGCTACTATTTTTAAAGTAAATAAAAATTGGTGACATTTCTCAAAAGCGTATTTATTCTCTTAATTAATGCGTGTGAAAGTTGTAGTCCCAACCCCCGACTCACCCCATCGCATCGCATCGCATCGCCTGCGCTGCTTCCACTACTACGTTTTTTCTGACTTTTTTTCTTTTTCCTCTGCTACTTAGGATAGCGTGTTGTTATATGGCTATCAATAGTAAAAATAATTGAACAAATCCGACTGATAGTTCCGGAGATTAGGAAGCCCCCTACATACAAACTTACAACCAAATAAACTTTTACCTCTTTATAATATTAGTATAGGTTAGGTAATTTTTGGTGCTTGGGAATACCTTTGTCCAGCAGTAGACGATTTTGGCTGGTATGATGAAGAGTCTGGTGGGTTCCAAAACTAATATATAATTGTTTCAATTGCCACTTAGCTCTTTTCCTCTCTCCTAATGTTTGTTGCGCCGACAGAGTCCATATTGATCTTTTACCTTGTAAATACCATCTATGTAACACATATTGTTTGCCTACTAACACAGACTGCTTGCCACATCCCGTTGCCGCACTGTGTCGCGCGCGCAATCTCCGCTGTGGTGCTATAAACTCCTTAATGGAGACAGTCCCGGAATGTGACATCTTTAATGACACACTCAGGGTGATCATGTCAAATTGTCTCATGTTCTGTGAAAGCTATGTTTGTAGGCAAATAAGTTGTATCTTCTTATCACTTTATTCGATTTCATTTTATTTTCTCTTCTTAAAGTTATTGTTAAGTATGTTTGATCTCTGACTTGTTATTTGTTTTTTTAATTATGTCAATTATGTAATATGTTTAATTTTAGTTTTATGTTTAGTTTTACCTGTTAATTACTGTCATTGGTGCAAGCCGTTGTAATTAATTATAAATAAATAAATAACATATGGAATGCAATAAAGATTTGAGTATTGAGAAGCATGACCAATTTTGGTGACCTGGTGCCTGATACAGGTTTTTTCCAAAAACCTATATCAGGCACCAGTCTCTCACAAAGGTGGAATACAGCTGAGGCATTTTTTGTACACATTAACGCATATATATGCATATGCGCACATATATGTGTATAAGTCAGTTTTGTGAAGAGAGAAATGATAAATTATTATTAATATAAATCATTTAATTTGTTGCATGAGTACCTATCCAATGCACGTTAAATATTCAGCAGAATTTATCTAGTAAGTCTAATTCTAACAACATTATTAGTTTCACGGCAGAAATAATTTTCCACGAACACACTGTTGCACTCTAGTTATTATTGAAAGCACGTTAAATATAATTTTGTGGATAACTTACAAATGCTAATACGCAAACAATGGTTTTGATGTGCGCTTGCCGGGACATGTTCTAGGTATTGCACGTTGAATACAGGCATATTATGTTGTTGATATTTAAAAGGTCATTAGTTTCAACTATTAGATTTTCGGCTTATTAGACGATTCTCACAAATTTATTCGCCTGAAACGTGCAGAACGTCTTTTAAATAATATAATTTTTTCTATAAGCGTTATAATATGGTGATGCTGATTCTTTGGCCAAAAAATGCCAGGCCAGCCCTCTGGTCATGTAAAGAGTCGGCCAACCACTTGGCGATGTCTCGAAAAACTAAGTAGGCACACGGACCCCATGGCTCTAGTGTTTCAACCCCAAACGGTTCGAACATACAAACTCCCGATAAGGTTGGAATATTTTCGCCGTTTGAGGTTTTTTATTGTTTTATTTGCTGTGTCTAAAATATTTTTCTTTCTTTCTTTCTTTCTATGTCTACCGCTAAAATCAACCCAGTTCAACGGGACAACAACTTCAACAACAAGGCCAACAACAACTCAAGGCGTCCGTGGTGCGCGTACCGAATTGTTATCTGCCCGTCGTCATGGAAGGAAAAAGACTTCTGGCCGCAGGACGTGGTGTTCCGTCGCTTCCGCGGACAAGTACCACAGAACGGCACTAGAACAAGCTAGTGAAGTACTATTTTATATCATTCTTAGGGCTGTCAATCGACAGATAATTTTTATTCGTGGAATAAAATTGATGTCTGACAGTTTTGTATGGAAGAACTGTCAAAAATTCAAAATTATTCCTCGGATAAAATTATCAGGGGTTGGACAAATCAGCCCTTAGTTTATTAACAACATATTTACATAATTTAAAAACCTTAAAATAATAATATGTACATGTGTGTATATAAAAAGGAAGGGAAAGAATCAAAGGGCATCAAGAAATTCGTCCGCATCACTGTCAATACGAAACGCGCCCAAAAGGCTGTGGCAGCATTGCCAGTATTTTGTAATAAAAATATGTGTGTTTAGGTTAGGGTATCTATGGGTCTGCGTAGCCTGAAATAATTGATTATATAAACAAAATAGACCTCCCAAAAATCGTCACTTTTGAATCCCTTGCTATAACCATAACAACTAGTTATGATGTTTGTGATGTGATACAGTTGTCACAAACACATAAAATCTGAAGATCGAAAGAAACATTCTTAGGCATTCATAAATAATGTTAAAAGGCAAGTTTATCCAATAAAATAAAATAAAATACACATCCATAATCTTGAACATAATTTCCGAGTGTTCCATAAAGCATTTTGGATGTAAAATAAGAAAACATTCATTGTGCACACGATGAACGTAATAAGCATACGTTCCCGCGCTTTTAGCTCCGCCATCTTTGTTTTGTGACGTCACTTGCTATAACTCACGGGATAACGGTGTTTTGGTTTTCTTTAGGGCTTTTATTGTTTGTGGTATGTCGTTTGGTATTGTTATTGTTTTTATAATTCCCAAAGTATTTATAAACCTCCTCTATTCTCATGATGTAGATAACCGTGATGTTTTAACCACATTATGTACGAAAATTGATATATAAGACTACATACAGGTGTATGTAGTCTTATATATCAATTTTCAAAAAATGATAAGTATATAAAATTGTAGTGCAATTGTAGGTACAATTGCACTACAATTTTATATACTTATCATTTTTTGTACCTGCCACATTTTATGCAAATAAACGATTTTTATTTGATTTGAAGAAACAAGCAATGTATTTCTTGAGAAGTAACGCTTAATAAATATATGAAAGCTAGCTAAGATGCATTGTTACCATCGTGGGCAAAACCTGGATGAGGCTGGCAAAGGAGCGTGGTCATTGGCAATAGGCCTATGCCCAGCAGTGGGTGAAGTCGGGCTGTGGATGGTGATGATGATGAGCTAAGATTCTGGCTGGAGTACCTAATAATATAACACCGCTTTATACAAGCTGTTGTTTTGCATCCTCGTCAAATTTCAGGAGGCTATTATGAATGACATAAATAATCAAATTAAATTACGATCCCTGGTAAATAATTAATACATACTTGTTTTTTTAGTTATTTAAGTTTGACAGTATTTCAGAATACACCACTTTCAAAGAACAGAATCGCGTTATGGTATAAGCGGCCATGTTTTTATGTGTTTATAAAAGGGCAGTTACAGCGCGGTCTTACGCAGGCTGCCTTTTAAAATGCGTGTCCTACACATGCCGTTTTCCGAAAATTAGAAAAAAAACCTTACTTATTTTATTATTGATTCGTGTCGAGAATCAGTAGCATAGTTACCTCCTTGAATTTGACGAGGATGCAAAACGACACCTTGTATAAAAGACGTCTTTGAAATATTAATTGTAAAAGTTCTTAAAACGGACTCATGAATTGATATTCAAGCACAAAGATACGCACGTAGACATACAGCCACCACACCAGCCTACTTCGTTACAACACAGAACATATTCAGAGTTCGTATCAGCATGTGGGGTTACTTTGAATTATTCATACGGCTGGATATGAGGGCGCCAATCTGGGAATCAGTTGCAGTGCCATCAATAGGCAGGCGTTTGGCTTGTATCCGTGTGTTTGTACCGTGTGAACTTGTGGTAGTTATCGGATTAGGAACACTGACCTGAAGGGAAATTTCGCATTCTAATCTCAGTCTCAATCTGTCAAAAATACCAGTTTAAAATTACGACTCTTGTATCTTTACCAATAATGAAGTAAAGACCTCAGAGCTTTGCGGTTTTGGGTTACCTCCCACATAGAAAAATCACAGGTAAAATTAGCTCACGAATCTTATATAATATTATACTTTTTATTATGTAGGTACACCATATAAATTACAGACAATTTTTTTTTTTATTAATGGTGACACAATAGGCAGGCGGTCTTATCGCTAAGAGCGATCTTCGAATCTTATTTACTTATATGCCCAGTTTGGCAATCAACAATGCTACCATTGGTAAGCAAAACGATTCTTTTTTGTTTATACGAGTAGGAACCGAGTATTACTTACTTACATTTTAGACAAGTTTTTGACATTGATTGTCGCTGAGATAAGATAACGACTAGATTTTTAGCGTTTAAAAAATTGGCCATTTGATACAAGAAGTGTATAAAGTCCTACTAAATTTTTATTTTAAAGTAATTTAATGATTGTTTTCATAAAACTAGCCTGTTTTAGTTAACACTCAAGACATATCTTAGAAATATTTCTTAAACAATACCTCGCAACATAATCTTTACTGCAAAAGCACAAACATTTTTCTTTCTTCCTTCGAAGCTAAAGTATGTCATACACATTCAACAGTTGGATGTTAATTAATCTTCACTGAGAGCCATCAGTTGATGGTCTTCGTTTTTTTTTGTATCAAACATTCTGTTGTTTACTATGAAGGTGTGAGGATTTAACGTCACTCTCTTCTTAACATCAAAACACCATGTGACCCAGGCAAAGATCGACGAGCATTCTAGGCGAATGAAAAAAAAAAAAAACGTAAAAAAACAGTATTTCATTAAAGCTGAAGTACAAAGAAGAAAAGGAGGCCTTTGCCCTGCAGTGGAACGAGCCATGTTATTGTTAATTATTTGCGTTCAAGATGTTGAAACGTCAAATCTATGTATAGCATTGTGACAGCTGCGAACGCGCACAGATAACCTATATCCGGCGCGGCGCGAGATTCGTTGCCCGGAATGTTACCATATATGTTTCATGTTTCACCATCTTTTCTTTTATGTATGTTTATTTTTAATTTATTTCATGTTTTGATTTTTGTTTTTTTGTTTTGTGTCGAATCATATGTTGAATAGTTTATTTTATTTTCTTGTTTTGATTGTTGTTTTTATTTATTTATGTATAATTGCATGCTGCACTGGTTAACGTCATCACGTCAACGCCGGCTGCCGCTGAAAACCAGCGCTTGGGCTCTGTCTCGTATAGGGTCTTAGCATTATGCTGAGCGATGGCCGTTTTGCGTGAATGTGACGCATGTTTACCCCCAACTTGTTTTTTTGTGTGTTATGTCCTTTTTTCATGCGTCATGTTTGCCGCAAATAAATGCATTTTCTTTCTTTCTTTCTTTTCTTTAACAACAGGCTAAAAATAAAATAAAAAATAATTATATAGGTAAGTGGATGTGGTAGGCCAGCACATCAAGCTACTACAATCTGTCAAATTTCTTTAATAGATTTTCAACTTTATCGCTATAGCATTAAGGTTTAAGGTTGATTGGGAAAATTTGACAGTTTCGGGTACCTTGACCTGCTGGCGTCTGTACAGGCGTATTTCAGAAATGTGTGGTCATATTTAAGGGTTTAGTAGGGACCATCAAACTTTAATAACTTTCTCCATGGGACCATCAAACTGAACAACTTTCTCCATGGGACCATCAATCTGAACAATTGTCTCTGTTAGACCATCACACTGAACAACTTTCTCCATGAGACTATCAATCTGAACAATTGTCTCTGTTAGACCATCAAACTGAACAACTTTCTCCATGAGACTATCAATCTGAACAATTGTCTTTGTTAGACCATCAAACTGAACAACTTTCTCCATGAGACTATCAATGTGAAAAATTGTCTCTGTTAGACCATCAAACTGAACAACTTTCTCCATGAGACTATCAATCTGAACAATTGTCTCTGTTAGACCATCAAACTGAACAACTTTCTCCATGAGACTATCAATCTGAACAATTGTCTCTGTTAGACCATCAAACTGAACAACTTTCTCCATGAGACTATCAATCTGAACAATTGTCTCTGTTAGACCATCAAACTGAACAACTTTCTCTATGGGAACCATATATCCAACATCGTACTCACGAAAAAATAATAAACTGTACTATACATTTGGGTCGAGAACCTATTGACGTTTATATGCGATGGATGATAACCACACTCTATAATATGACCACACCTTTATTTATTTAGTCATTTATATACACACATATATAAACAGACTAGAAAAAGCAGAGAAATACATACAAAGGTGATGCTTATTCCTAAAGAAATCTCTTCCAGCACACCTGCGATAGAAAATTAGAAAATATTAAAATAGAATTTTTCTGATATGAAAAAATCAGTCTGTATGTGAGAGGCAGGAAGTTATCAGCAGACTACTACAACACAAGCACGTATTAATTCGTCAGAAGTGTATAGAACCTATCATTGTGGATAGCTGCACTGACCCACTCAGCAGTAATGTGGTTTGTATATTACCGTGATTTATTGGGGATACGTCCGAGTACGTCTATAACAGCCTTAAGGGACCATTAGGTTCGGTCTACACTACTGTAGGCACTGAGTGTACACAAGTGTACTTATAGCCTAATGCCTAGTAGATATTGTTTGTTTGGCTTTCAGAGTCATCGACAGCGAACTGAGTTGTATTTTTTACTAGACGTTCACACTAGTATTTCTTCTATGTTGTTTTTTTAATATCTTGTCTGCTTTTACAAGCATGAATTTGGGTTGGAAACACTCTCATAGCTCGACAAAACGTACTAAACTTTATGTTGGTAGATTGTATTATAAAGGTTGTACAAATATTTAATCAAGCTCGCGCCCTGTCACGTACATAATAGAAAGTCGTCACACAAAACCTCAGCACATGTGACAGTCCATACATTTTATCCTAATGTTTTTCAGCTAAGTGCTACATAGGTAACAATTTCTGTCTAAAGTCTAGAAATAAAGAAAAAGTATTTATTGTGGCTCGTACAGGAAGGTCACAAACTAAAGTAAACACAATCATAAATTATTGCATAGTGCAAAAGAGAAATTTTTATGAAACATTCACCACTTTAAAGATAATTTAATTATTTATCTTTTAGAATACTTGTTTTACGTAACTAGGCTAAGCTGTATTTACTATAATAATAGTACCTATGTTAACAACAAATACGCATATGTTACTAAATGTAACTTGTTTGTAGACGCCTTGGGTTGACTTGTTAAGTCTACAAAATGTTTAATAATAAACAAATGAAAATATAATAAAACCAAATTATATAAAAAGAAAGTAAAAACAACAGAAAGTCCTGTACGAGGCCAAAAGCCTCCTATCTCAGCATAATGCAGCGACATTTAAAAATAAGGGTCGCAGCGCTGGTCTACGTATAGGTAAAGGTAGGTATACCACAAGATTTCCAATGCATTGTAAAATCCTAATGTAATTGGAAACAACTCCATCACACAATATCGATGACCGTATCCTATCCTCAAAGACTTTTTGCGGTCAGTCCAATTCTTCTTTTTGCTTGACCCGAAAATTAATCCCGACACTGAAATTTCCACAGACGTATTCACTAAAAACGAAGCTACATTTCGTCGCATTTCCAAGTTACATTGTCTGTGTTTCTTTGATCTCAGTCACATTATGCCATCAAAGGAAACATTGACACAACTATTCCCAAGTGTGTCGAAGACTTGAAGTAAATATTTGGTACACAATAATAGATTAAATGTACATATACGTGACATAGCAGTAATTCGGCCAAGTAGATAATGCTTCGGTAAATATGTATACAATTTGCTAAATAAATAGGCAGGAATAACACAATAAATTGGTCTGTTTATAAAATGTTAGATTTGTTTTGCCGGATTAAGTATTTAGGTACTGTCATGGACATGAGTTTAGTTTGTTTTTCTGTTTCAAACTCGTTCCACGTTTTCCCTTCGTAAATATTATGGTGTAATTATTTGGTTCTGGTTTACGAGGCAGATGTGAGCTTAAATGCCGGGAGGGAACGCCCTAGGACATATAGTGACCTTATTGGTAATGTTCTTCAGAAAGGTCAGGTGTGTAGTACCTACTTGCAACCGGCGTGCGTCTACGATCAGAAGGACAATTCTCGTACATAAAAATGTTCAAAAAGTCGCAAACTCATCTCAGCGACAATCAATTTCAAAAATGTATGCAAATTGATTGTATTTTTGACAGATTGAGACTACGATTAAAATGCGAACGTTCTTAAAAATACGGGAATCGTCCCTCTGATGTATGAGCGTAAACGAACCAAAAGGAGTAAGTAAGTATCGTAGTTTCGCCTACCCCCCTGGTAAGGAAGCGTGAGTTTAAGTTATGTATCTGGTTCCTCCTACATCCGTAGTAACGTGTAATTTGCTATCGCTGGGTCTATAAGGCGAAAGATAGCGATCATTCAAATGAATAAATCTAACATTATTTAGTTTAGTTTCACCTTAACGTAAATTCATACCTTCTTCACATGGAGGTAGGCAGGAACTACAGAGCGCCACTGGCTGCGATCCTTACATACTCCTTATGATTCGTTTACGTTCATACACGCACGAGACGCGCCGGTAACGAGTAGGTACTAGCCACCTGACCTTTCTGAAGAACATCACCAAAAAGGCCCTTATCGCCCCGCCCTAGGGCGCCCCGCGTTTCGGCGTTTAGTTTCAATTAGCATCATTAGGTACAAAAGTACGGTACAAATAAAATATATTATACCTAATTTTGTACAGGAAGGTCGACTTTCTTGACAGAAAATTACAAACATTATTCACGTTACATAACAATTAACTTTTTTTTTTAAATTAGCCTTCTCTATCCCACTGCTGAGCATCCTTGTAGAGAGCCACCTTGACCTTGACCTTTGCAGTATGCGTCTAGGTCGTCTCGTCACTCTTTCTAGGCCGGCCTCGGCGGCACCACCCACCGTGAGGAGAGTGTTGCCCCGCGGTCACTGTGCGATGAGTTTTCGCTTCAGGGAGATTAGTAGATCGCCCTTCATTAGCGTCTCCATAGACTAGTAGCTTTTCCAGGCATTTTCGATGCGGCGATTGATTTTCTTTTCTTGCCTGTTTTCGAAAGAAACTAACTGGCCCAAGTAGATGGACTCATAGACATAATGTATTTCCTGCCCAATAAATGTCGACGAGTTAATTTACTTTTACAACTTTTATAACTAACTAGTTTCTGCCCGCGGTTTCACCCGCGGGGATGTTTGAAATTATCCCACGCGAACATGCTACCGGGAAAAAATATATGTTACTCCTAACGTCAGCTATCTGCCAGTGAAAGTACCGTCAAAATCGGTCTTGTTACTTTGTCATTACAAACAAACACTTCAATTTTATTTATTTTTATGTATGTATATGTATGAATGTACGTATTTGTATGTATGAATAGATGAATATAACATCGTAACTAACTTCAAGGAGACGTAGAGCCTCCATCATTTATCAGGTCCTAACAATATTCTTTCAGCAAAAAGTTTTCAGCCTCAGTAAATACAATTTATTGCCTTTCGTAACACGTAGTCGATTATAATGAGACATGATACATTCATGTATTTTCGCATACTATGTCGAAATATTAGGTCCTGTCTGTATTGCTTTTTATTACTCATTTGGAAAGGCTCTGAAGCTTATTGACGTTGCTTCTATCATAATTTACGTGACATATCGAAAAACAACGTATTTATTTACTTAGCAATGCCGCCAGTCTCTTGGGTACATTACCAGTCGACAGCGATGCGGGTGAATTTTTCGACGCCATGTTTTAAGTTTTATATTATAATGTTATTTTTATTAATGAATTAGATATAAGTTGTTATTTATGTACATAATTATCATTTGAACTCTGAAGAAACACCCTCAGATTAAAAAATAAAAATATTTTACTTCGCATAAACTACATGGGCACTTATGAAACGTCAGAAGCTATGTGCACGGTCCCAATTAAATATCTTTCATAGTTAAATCATTGTCAGTAGTCAACGTATATGAGGTCTTTGTTTCCTGTCTGACTACCAAGTCCGACAAGTCCTACCGAAGGTCAAGGTCTCTTTCCAAGCTCAGCCGGTCGGTTCTGTAAAAATCTCACCGTGAAAACTTTGTTGAAGTGCCGACCTATCCTGCAAAAAATCTCACTTTGACAACTTAGGCGAAGTGAGCTTGCAGTGATAAGTCAATGGCGTCAATCTCTAGCATCGGGTGGAATAACAGCTCACTTCATCTAAGTTTTTACCGTGAGATTTTGAGAGAACATATAGGCAGGGCTAGCGTGGGGCCCATGGCTAAATAATAACAGATGCATAGGTCGATCAATCAGATTAAGCTACGCTTGCCGCGGTTGGTCCGCTGATGGGTTACCATCTTCACATACCAAGACCCCTCCGTGCCTCGGAAAGCACGTTGAGCCGTTGGTCCCGGCTGTCACTCGTGGATCTTTGGCAGTCGTTACGGGTCGTCCGTACCCCGAAACTCTGACAACCAGTCTTGTCAAGGGTTATCGTATTACCCAGTAACTGGGTTGTGGAGTTTAGATAGGCAGTCGTTCCATGTAAAATACTGGTATTCAGCTACATCCGGTTAGACCGGAAACCGACCCCAACATAGTTGGCTAAAGGCTTGGCAGATGATGAGACAGGCAGAGCTTGAACTGAGACAGTCAAAGACAGCTCACTTTAAGCTCACTTTATCTATGTTTTCACAGTGAGTTTTGTTATGGAATAGATCGGCTGACATTTCTTATAATTTATGCTTATGAGATCTATTGCAGGTTTATGTACAGATTTTAATGGATCTGTCCTGACAGTTGGCACGTAATAACGTTTTATTAGACAAACACACCTGATAAAATGACAAAAATAAAGCGAGTTTTATCAAAAGAAAATGATACTTTTCAGTGAACCAAAATACTTTAATATTGTGACTTTCAAGGCTGAATGAAAAAAGGTTGAAAGAAAAAACGTATTTGATGTCCAAATTGGAAAATCTTTCTATATAATTTTAACGACCTGTGAAAAACGCTGAAAGGTCCGAAATGTAACGAAAGTACAAATCTGCAAATGTTTGTTTAATTTGACGAAGGTGATTCAAAATTTTGTCTTGGTGATATTTCTTGGATAACTTTTTGAGTGTTTGCCTAAGAAATTAATAATTAAGCGTGTATTCCCGTTCGTCCCACTGCCGTCGTTCCACAGGCGGGACTAACGGTAATTTAATAAATAATATTTTTATTCGGCGGCAGCTGAATGAACAGGAATATACGAAATAAAGAACGGCTTGTCTACATCAAAACATTACAAGTGTTAGAAAAATAAATAAAGCGGGTAAAAGGCATCGCTTTGAAAAAAATGTGACGATGAATTCAAACAAGGACTTCCTGGGACATAACCTCTCCCCAAATATATAAATTACTAAATCATCTGGGTTTATTTATAATTTCCAGTAAGTATAAAGCAATGTAAAGTAGCTAATTTTTAAAGAATTAATTATTAAAGAAATGCTTTCAGCGAACATTAAGTAATTTGAAAAGAAACGAAGTCTAGTCGCCCGGCATTTCTTAAATATTAGCTTTAATAAAAAGGTCTCATTACACCTTTTAATCATACCAAATATTAGCGATGGCCATACGAAAGCCAGTCATGCGATCATTCATTAAGAAACAAAAGTTTTTGAACAGAGAATATTCAGCCATATTTAAAATATTATAAAAGAATACACCGTCGTATTATTTGGTGTGCACGACTCGATTACGGCCAGTATTAATATTTGAGGGCGGTTACGCTCTGGTTGTCAACGTCCCATGAAACCGGGACATGGGACGTCGTAATTTTTAGGCCTGTGCTAATAATAGCCCCGCCATTTTAATATTTTAGAAGTTTTCGCTGTAGTCATTGCTTGCATACGGTTTGGTTCGAGAGGGAATATTTAATTTATTTTTTGTGATTCCATGTTCTATGCAGACGGCTTCATTTGTATTCTGTTTTGTACCCGCGAATAAATAATTCTAAACTACCATTGGCACTTTATTAAAATGGCTCCAATTTCTCACATGACTACAATAAATTCTGCACAAAGTATACCCAACCAGCATATTTTTAGTAACCAAATCAGCATGGAAGACAAATAAAACGTTTCAAAATAAAACTGTCCCGAGCAAAAATTCATATCCCGCTTTTCATCCCGACGTATTGTCTTTGTCATTGGCAACACAGTATGCAAACTGCTTTGACATTTAGTTTTGTGCAACGACTTTGTTATTTATGGTTGGTTTTCTCTTTGGAATAGCAATTGTTTTGTTTTTTATTGGCTTTTGCGGCTATAAATTAAATTATATTATCGTAATAAATAACGAGTTTGGGGCAGAGTTGTGTTTCTGATAACTTGGTCGTGTTATATGATTCAATTAGCATTTTTTTGATAAAAATATAATTTATATGCTATGTTTACTTATAAGTTAAGTTAGTTCACTCAGGTTTTTTCATGATTTAATGTTACAGCATAAAAACATAATATATATATTTTTTCGTCTTAATAAAGTATTACAAGCAAAACAAAGTCACTTGAAAGAGTCCTATATACTTATAATGCCTCGCAGTAAACTTCTATGGGACAAATTGATCGGAAAGGACTTTTGTCCAAACCATTCTAGGCCAAGTTGATGGATTGATCGAAACCTCACTCTTCTAACATCCTGAATCCAAGATGTCGGAAACCTTCTTTCCATCGATACATCTTACAAACATTAGGTTATAGAGGTATGAGGAACAGGGTGTAAAGTTCACTCATACTCCATAGAAAAGGATGATCCTCCGACCAGACGGGTGTTTTGTCTGGCGGGCAATTGCCCAACGATTGATGTTGGGAAATTGTATCTATGCTAATTGCGCGGTAAACTCTGCTTGCGAGATGCAGGATTTGCGTGACGTCAGTATGACGCGTTGTTCGCATGTGGCGTTGTAGATACCGCTACATCACTCCCCTCCGGAGACCGGAGGTCGATAGTGGACTGAGTCTTGTATCTTGCGATGCTTGCCAGGCCAGCTGAGGTTCCAGTGAGTCGGAACCGGTTGCCGCATAGTTCACGGTGAGTTGGAACTGTCTGCGGAGTTGTCCCCAGTGAGTCGGGGTGGCGCTGCGTTATATTCCAGTGCGTCGGATGTACAGCGCCGGGTTGAGGCTGGCTGCTGCGTCGACCATGAGAGGGTGCTCTGCTTGTTGACCGGCCGAAAGTGCAGTGTGCTGTGCCGAGGTTGCTGATGAGGCTGAGGGTGATGTCCAGGTATGCGCGGACGCTGCATGCTGGTGGTCAGGATACCCGTTGAAGCCGTGGATGCTGGCTGACTGGGTGACTCGCCGCTAAAGCTTGCGGGAGTGATGATGATGACGTCACGCTGAAGTGTTTGCACGAAGGCTGCGCTGATGATCACGTCGGGGTCACCAGTATAGAGGTATGAGGAACAGGGTGTAAAGTTCACTCATACTCCATAGAAAAGGATGATCCTCCGACCAGACGGGTGTTTTGTCTGGCGGGCAATTGCCCAACGATTGATGTTGGGAAATTGTATCTATGCTAATTGCGCGGTAAACTCTGCTTGCGAGATGCAGGATTTGCGTGACGTCAGTATGACGCGTTGTTCGCATGTGGCGTTGTAGATACCGCTACAAGGTTATCCGGCGTTTACTTACATTTCTATAAAAGAACATACGGTATCTAGTAAACCTCCCTTAGGTATCAATTAAGCCGTATCCGATGAAATGCGATAGGATAGGGAATTTCTAGTTCACGTAGGTTCAGAGAGCAAAAAAGTTTTCCTTTTTTTTTTTTTAATAAGGCTAACGCTGCCCCACTTCTGGGAAAAGGCCTACCTGTATTTTTACTGAGCCACCATGAACCTGCATGGCACCAACTCAAGGCAGCGATGGCTTTTTCTTCTAAAGACCTTTCCAGACATGGCCTCGCATTGTTAGACTCACATAAAATCCTAATAATATAATGTTTGGACTTTAAAAGAGACCCACCTCTGAGATTGTTTTAGCATTTCTTGTCAGGGATAAGTCAGCTAGGAAATGCCGGGGCATCTAGTTAAAAAAAAAAGTGTAAAAGTGTCTAAAAAGATCTACTTACAAAAATAAACATTTCATGTCATGTATATTTTCAAGGAATCAGAGTAGCAGCCCTGAATATTGAGTTCTCGCGATAAACTAACTCTAACTTGAACGCGTTCGTCTTTCGTCGAATCTTCGGCTAAACATTCTGGTCATTTCCTCTTGTCTGAACTCCTGTCTGGGCCTTTCATAGAGTCGCCGAGTCACGCGTGAGGAATTCATGACAGAAAACTTTTACAAGGTACCTATGCATTATATTGTACAATGACATAAGAATCTTTTGTGGTGTAACCCCATATTGTTAAGTAGTTTTGTTATGAACGTGGGTATTCATTGTGGAAACTTCGGCGAAATGGTTTTGTTCGATACGGTGGAAATATCTCTTTTGGTAGAGTTATTTCTTATAAAGTTTCCAAATAATTGGTCTAGTGGTTGTAAGCGCTACCGCTGAGCATGAGGTCCTGGGTTCAATTCCTGAGTTGGGCAACGTGTTATTGGGTTTACCATCTGGAATTTCTCAGTAGCTGTCCGGATTAAAAAAAAATATATCTTTATTTTTTTTATTTAAAAGGGGTTTTTGTCCAATAAGGATATGTCAACCCCATCATACCTTATTACAATGTAAATACACTTAGATATAATACACCAGGAAAAACTAATCAAAATTACATTATAATAATACTAAAGGCTCACTGCTGAACGACTAATACTAAATAACATAATTTTTTGGCTGCTTCCGATTTAGGGTTTCCCAAAATACTTTGAATCAGACCTACATCCAGCCAATTTAACTTTAATTCGTTCAGCATCAAGTCGCTTTCATCTTTATTTCGGACACATTCCATCAACAAATGCTGAACATCTGCAATTTGATTACAGGTTAAGCAATTGGGAAATAGGCTCGCTCTCTATTACATGGGACTTAAACATAACTAGTAAAATGTACTTTAGGTACTCGTCTGCTTAACCCTTCAGGTTTTACAGGCGTGATGTTATGTTATTATGAAAAAAAAAACAATCGTTCAAGTGTTATTTCGTTCGCTTTTCTGAAATTTGATTTTAGTTCATTCATTAGTTCATTATTGTTCATTTTAAGCACTCTTGTAATGTTTTTTTGTTGTAATACTTGATTGCTAGCAATTTAAGTTGGCTAGACAGTTATTATAGCGTGAAAAGCTGACTACAAAAAGTATTTTTTTTTCAATCCATAAAATAACGTTTTGTATTTCGTTGCTATTGCTGTTTGTAGCACTTATTGACAAACAAGCCTTTACACTTAAAAGTTTAGTGGGGCCTTTTATATTAGATTTATTTCCATGACATACATACATAAACTTACGCCTTCTTCCCATGGGGTTAGGCAGAAACTACAGACCGCCAACTGCTATCATCCTTACATACTTCTTTAGCTCCTTTCTTTTTATTAGTGTAGGAACTACAGGTAGCAATAATTCTAACAATGCTAAATGCAATGTTCCCGCGCATACAGTGTAGCCAGCAGTCTTCTTCCCAGCGCCGTAGCAAAAACTTGTGTTCTGAATAGACTATGTAAGAAACGTTAATAGTCAATAGTCTTTATACCAGACACTGGCATTTTATTGACAACCTTCTCCAACCACAATATCAAAGGTTCTAACATTGGTGGCCCCGACGTGATGACCAACGACGTGATGCGGCTGGTTAGTATTATTCCTACCTATAGCTCCCACAATTTGCACGAGTCGATACTCTACTAATGGCCGATTCCTATAAATTACATACCGTTGTTAGTTAAAATTAATTTTACCCATATCCTTACCACTAATGAAGCAAAGGCCAAACCAAGCTTTGCATATTGGACGGTCTAGTATAGACCGTCCAATATGCAAGTATCTATCTCAGGTAAAATATTATCTTACGAATGTATACAATATGTAACATAATTAATGCAAGACCTCATACACCCCCATTAAAATATTGAGTAAAAAGCGTAATACAATGACCAAATCTTTTTTTTTTTTAACCAATTATTATTAAAAAGAAAATGGTGTTGATCCCAGCATTACTTTATGTATTCAAAAATGAGTCTTATCGCCTTGAAATAAGATTTAATTTTCTTTGGCTTAATCGGCGATCAGTATGACAAAATACAAATAGTTTTTGAAAAAAGTACCTATATCAAAAGTTATCGAAATCGATTCAGTAGTCCATTACGAACAAACTACTTTCAGGACTTGCGGTTATTCTGTTACACCTTGTATACAAGCTGTTGTTTTGCATCCTCGTCAAATTTCAGGAGGCTGTTATGAAAGACATAAATAATCAAATAAAATTACGATTCCTGGTAAATAATGAATACATACTTGTTTTTTTTGTTATTTAAGTTTGACAGTATTTCAGAATACACCAATTTCAAAGAATAGACTCGCGTTATGGTATCGAATAAGCGGCCGCGTTTTTATGTGTGTATAAAAGTTACAGTGCGGTCTCACACAGACCGCGTTTTAAAATGCGTGCCACACACATGCCGTTTTCCGAAAATTACAAAAAAAAAAACTTATTTTATTATTGATTCGTGTCGAGAATCAGTAGCATAGTTACCTCCTTGAATTTGACGAGGATGAAAACGACCCCTGTATATGCCCAGTTTGGCAATAAAAAATGCTACCTTTGGCAAGCAAAACGATTCGTTTTTGTTTATAGGAACCGTGCATTAGTTTATTTACCAACGAAACTTCAAGGCCCTTGTCATAAAATTATTAGTGGCAAGCAAAACCGGCCTATTTCCCAGCGTTTGATATAAAACCGTCACGAATACAGACAGATAACGGTGATTCCGTCGGGACTTTATAAATGTTTATAGCTCTCGTAATGTGTGTTATTTCTGCCCTTAAGTTAGGGGCTGCAGATGTGAGGGTCATTCGGGGAATTTTCTTTAGTTATGATGTTCTTACGTTTGATTCGTCTCATGAAGTGAGGCTTTCTATAACCAGAGATATGAGCGGAAATCTGATGTAGTGAATTTCAGTGTCAATATTTAGGCAAATGATGATCATAGCTTTTTTTTTGTTATATATTTTCTGGTGTACAATATAGTAAGTATATAAGATATGCCGCTACAATGGCGACATTAATTTAACATACGGGTAGGGCTAGTGGCCAGTAGGTAATCATAAAAATTATAACAACATAAAATAATTTGTAATTTGAAAATTACCGCCTGCGCCGCTCGCTGACATAGTCTAGGACAGTCTGTTAGGAGTTGGTGCGACGAGTACGAAGTCGCGGGTAGAAGCTAGTACTTCCTACTAATATTATATACGTGAAAGTTTGGATGGATGGATGGATGGATGTATGTTACTCTTTCACGCAAAAACTACTCAACGGATTTGGATGAAATTTGGCACACAAATGGTTTATAACCAGGATTAACATATAGGATACATTTATCTCGATATTCCCACGGGATCGAAACTTATGCGGGTGAACCCGCGGGGCGCAGCTAGTACTTAATAAAAATTTCCCTAACATCACCATTTCTTATATAAATCCCGAACACTGTCTTAAGACTGGCTACCCTAGCAAACTCCAAAACAGCTCAACTTCTCTTAACTATGCGAAGTGAAATGCATTATGTTTCAGCACATTAAGGTATATTTTCCTTTGCTGGTTGGGTACATCTAGGTGATAAATGGGCGAGTGACAGACGATAGATCCTTCGGTTTGTTGGGGTATCAGTGATGTGTATGAGTTTATCTTTATGAGACGTTTTGATCGCTCAGGATCTAGGCATTGACCCAGTTACGAAAATACGAAGGGGATAAAATAATATGAAGGATTTGTTAGAAAAAAATCTTATTTTAGTAGGTTTGTGGCGGCATCTACATTGCCACATGCGAACTACGCATCACACTGACGACACGCAAAAATCCTGCATCGCGCAAGCAGAGTTTACCGCGCAACTAGCATTATCATACAACGTTCCGACATCAATCATAGCTAGTAGCCCACCAGACACAACACCCGTCTGGTCGGAGGATCTTCCCTTTTCTATGGAGGATGAGTGAACTTTATACCCTGTTCCTCATACCGATTTTTATATTATTTTGGTGGAAAGAGTAAAATAAGATTATTACTTAAAAGCATTTTATTACTTAATACTTTGTAAACCAAAAGTCTTGAACCGTTAAGTCGTCCAAGAAAAAACGACTTGATAACCCTTTCTTTTTAAAGAAATTACTAAACGCTGTGATTTACGACTTAGCTTTTAAGAAATTACTTAAGACTTCTCGGATTCTTCGCAAATGATTTAGCTCGTTTAACTAAACCGTTTATTTTTGCTTTATCATCTTACTTTTAAAGGGGTGCCTTTTTGTTTTGTTTTTAATTCCCACAACAAGAGGCGAGGGTCCTTTAGTAGATTGTAATAATTAGAGTAGAAGTTCTTAGATAAATAGGTACCTATTTATATTATTGAAAATGTTAGTTTTTGTTACTGAAAAATGTTTAAGCGGCTCAACAGATTTAGATTAGGATCTGAGATGGGTACTTTTAATTCCGGCAACATGCAGTATTTCCCCTAGAATTAGGGTAAGAGAGAGTAGTCTATATAATAAATATGAAATGCTGTTCAATGATAAGCATAACACTTGAGAACGGCTGGACAGATTTTTGTTTTAGTGTTCGTAATAGTCCGAATAGTACGGAAAGAAACATAATTATGACATATTGCTGAGAAAATTGGAAAAATCTGAAAGTGCATTTTCTATGGTAATTTTATATGAATTATTGAAAGGACAATGCCCTTGGATGTATGGAATCCCGTACCATGCAGCATCAAAGACAAACTTTGTTTTTTATAAACTACACTTATTATATTAACTCCTACAAAAGTTCTTTTTGTAAAAAAAACCCGGGTCTCAGAGATTTTCAAAAAAATCGATATAACCCGAAAACTAGGTACTTTATTTTGTTTGACATTTCATACACGAACGGCCATTATTACTCTAAAAAAAATGATAATCGTTTAAATGAAAATTCTATTCTATTATATTCTAGTTATTTTTATTAATGTAGAAACGACAAAGTATATTTTTTTTACAAGTTTTTGAAAGACGTGGTCACGACACTTTCAAAATTCAAGGTTATATTAATCTTGGAAACGGAACGGGAATAAAACAATATACAACACACTTTTACTTTAAATTAAATTCCCTGTTCAAAAATCAAATCCCAGATGCGTAATGTCGTAAAAAATTATGAAAATAATTACTGTAATATTTTGATCTTGGTGCATGAGACTTTTCGGTACGATTTTTGGTCATTCTCCTTTGGAGGGGACGACGTCTGTCAGTCAGCTACTTATAATAATTATAGAAAAAGGTTTTGCACTCACCTAATCTTAAATTTTTAGTAAAGAACACTTGGTATATGGTGGCACTCGTCGTCTTCCTATAACGTAACCTGAAACAAAAGAAAAACACTTTATAGAAGGACAATTAATAATTCAGAACTTCCGAATTAATCTTAGCCGTCTTGTAATTAAAAACATGAGAGATAACTTGACTGCTAGGGAGCTTGTTGCGCCACTTCCCAGCGAAAGCACTAGGAAGTGGTGAAAGAAGGGTGTTTTGGGGGACTGTTTTATGTCATTTTGACGTTCGAAAAGTGCTGATTCTTCAGCCTAGTTTGAATAAATGACTTTTGATTTATTTTGACTCCTTTCGGAACGATTGACCTGCAGAAATTAATAAAAAAAATTGTCCAAGTGTGAGTCGCACTAGCACACGGAGGGTTTTTATACCTAAATATATTTTTTAAATATCTTAACGCCGTTATACACACGTTTGTAATTTTTAAATGTATTTTATTTTTATTATTTTTTGTTATAGCACTCGTAGTACACAGTCTGTGAAATTTCAAGTGTCTACCTATTACGGTTCAAAAGATTGACAGACGGACGGACAGCGGAGCTTTAGTAATAGGGTTCCGTTGGCACCCTTAGGTTGCAGATCCCAAACAAGCCTTTGCCCTGCAGTGGTATAAATCAAAAAGGCTGGATATAAAATAGATTCTATTACCGTGCGATCTCCCGTCACCCATTTTTTCACATAACGTCCACAGACTATTTGAGCTTCACATTCAACTGTGTATTTCTTTTTTGCTTCTACGTATGAAATATTTCGCACGTGTTCCATTTGGTAAGTGGGATGCGTACCCAAGGAGTTGGTTGACAGCGTCATAACATAGCCTATCAGGAAACTCTTTACGACTAACCCTCAAGATAAGCTCGTATGTGTTTCTTTCTTACACAGAATCATGGACTCCACATTTTGAAGGACACAACGCTTACATGGACACTTATACTAAGTGGGGACGACAATGCGACAGCAAATTAAAACACTGGAAATACCACAGAACAGTTTATTTGTTCTGTGGGAAATACTAAAGCATAAAAGTATTTTGAAGCTATCAAACAAATCCTAACATTGACATTAAAAAAGTAATATTTCACAAACCGACGAAAAATTTCTACACCGGAGGTTTAGTATCATGTGCTGAATTCATGGTTTCTGTTTGTGTGCCAATGTCCCTGCCAACCTGTATTTAATTTCTTAAAAAATATTTATTTTAAGTTTTCCTTTAGGTTGTAGAAAATCTACCGATAATATAATCTACATTTGATATCATCAACACATGATTACATTGAAGGCTTTTCATGTATTATGTAGGTGCTTAAAGTAAAGAACAATGCCCTATAAACAAGCATTGCCCTTTACGTCGAGTGACGTCACTGAAGGTCGCGGCTATCCATCAGCTTCTACCTTGATTACTTAGCCAGTCCGAGGCTCGCACCACTCAGTACCGTGTGATTTACACGGATGATAGATGAATACACTAACGTTGTTTCTAGAATGGTGGACGAGTACGGTTATCGTAGTTACCTATTATAATGGAGGATTGTTATTAACGGTGTCACTAATTTCCCCACCAAACGAGGAAGTCCTTCATTTTACGTTATTATATTTGCCTTTCTCATCGAGTTCTACCTTGCAGTACGTATGCATGACTGTTGGAAAAAAAAAGCTCCTGTATGTAAGGATAGTAACAAGTGGCTTTCTGTAGGTTCTGCCTACCCCATGGGAAGAAGGGATGAGTTTATGTATGTGGTAAAAATCACATCAAAATCCGTAATCAGTAAAATCGCATCAAAATCTGTTAGTTAAAAGAACAACGCGGTCATAAAGACAGACACAAAAAGCGACTTTAACTTTTAGAATACATGGACAAAAATGGGTTTGGTACCTATTATATAAAGGTATATGGGTGGGTAATGTAGGTACACCTGAGTATATAGACTGTCTGACACTGCCTGTGAATTACGCACCGATGCCCAGCTAACCGCCGACCTTGACCATTGTGCTTCGTTTACAACGAGCTACTTGCTACAGTTACTAGTACGAATAGCTTGGCTCTTTTATTTACTGAAAAAGAATACTGTTATGAACCCTTTGTGTAAGCATGATGTTGAGAAGTCCTGTCAAGGTACAAAATAACATGCCAATGTAACGAAAACTTGACGATTGTTTACATAGAGCGCTTGCCTATCTGACGTCCACAACCCAGTTACTGAGTGATACGCTACCCCTTAGGGCGTTTGTGCACTACAAGGAATTTTACTGTAGGAATTTTTCTGCCGGACAGTAAAATTCCTTGGCATGCCATGAAATCACGTATAGTGCACAAACTAGTTTATGTATACAATACTAGTTTGTGCACTATACGTAATTTCACCGTCCGACATTTTACTTTTCCCCATTCCGGGCTGTTTCAATTTATTATGGTTTATGTATATGCAATTTATTGTGGTTTATGTAAAATGACCCTTTATCTGAAAGGGTATACCTTAGGGTATACTATTTTCTTCCTTTTCCCTCATAAGGGAAAGGTATACCTTAAGAGTATACCTTTCCCTTATAAGGGGATGAAGCCAAAATTATTTTTGTCTTCTACGTCTTCGCACGTAGAGTAATAAAGCAAGCAACTGCCGACGTTCCAAGAAACAAATCGTTGCTAGTATAATTACGCGTGGGTGGCGTGTAGTTTAAAAGAGAGCTACGCCAAACTGCGCCGCACCGATCTGAGTAAAGACGGACGAGTGCACAAGCCAATCATCCGTTTTTTTCATGCCACATCGAATCGTAAAAAATCGGACTGCCGGACAGTAAAATTCTTTGTAGTGCATACACGCCCTTAGTAAGACTTTCGGGCTAGGTTGTCTCTAACGAAATTAGGAAATTACCTTTGACATTAAACGGTATAACGCTTAATAGTATTTTGTCTTCTGTGACATTAATTCCATAAAAAAAAAGATTTAAATAAAAAGCAAATTAAACAGCGAAAGATATTAAAATTAAACCCATCTTGAATTTTCTTCTAACATCTTTCTGAATACCAAAAAAATATAATATTATACACAATTTCCTTTCGCTTCTCATACATTAAACCAGGAAAACGAATGTTATTAAAATTTTGCTTGATCTTAAACATCGTTGAGCTGAAAAATAAATATTTAAACAGGAAAATGAGGTTTTAAGTCTGTTAGAAAAATAAAAAAATATGTTCCTAATTTTTTGATGTTGTGTCTCAGGTGCCAGTTGTTTATCATTCCCCTAAATTGTATATACAAGTGATTTCTCAGTTCAGTTTTGAGAGAAATATTGGTTGACTTAATCATGTTACTCAAACATGATTAAGTCAACCAGTCGATCTGAGATTCGCTCGAGGGTTTATTAAATTGTTAGCAATGTTGGCATTCTGATGAAAAAAAATGGATGTCACGCTGGTGTTTCTAATTGGAACTTTTGATACAGGTGTAGTGTTATTTATTGACGTATTAGATTTAGATGTCATGTTTCCAAATTTTGTGCTGGGAGCAATATATAGCACTTTTCAGTCAGCCCTATAATTAATAGAAACCAAACAGATAAAATTGGTCCAATGTGTATTTTTCAATTCATAAACGTACTTGCCTTTGCCTTGCAGTGGTATAATAATAGGCTGGTATTGTTATTCCAGTTTAACAGTCCAGTAACTCGTCTAATCTAAACGCGCCACAAATAGCCCAGTAGCTGCCATTGCATATTGATTTCTGTGGTAAAGATTGCGTGGTCATCGCGACTCGTAACAGCACAAATAATATATTATTCATACGTTAAGTAGGTTCAAGGTTTTTTTTCAAGAATAACAAATAAGTATACATTGTATACTTTCCCCTCTCGTGTCATTGAGGGAAAGTTTAGTGGAGTGTGTGGGTGGTTCACTGGTTATAATTTCATCGGTTTGATGGTGTTGTTTGGAAACTTTGTTCATTATTAACCTGTTTATTATCGTCATCGGCATGCTACTTACAAAGTTTTCTATGTTATTGTAATGACGGGGTTAACTTTAGTATGTATAATCGACGTAAAACTTTGACTGAGGAAGATGCACCACAGACTTAAAATCACGCCTTATTCCCATGGGGTAGCCAGATACTAAGAACACCACCTGCTACGACCGTTGCATATTGCTTAATAATTATGATTTCTCTATAGGTATAACACCTGCAGCCCCTGTAGGTGTTGCCGACCTTAAAGGCAAAGTTGAAAAGTTACATGAGCTTGCTCTTAGCGATAAGACCGCCCATTGTGTCACCCTTTGTAAAATTTCTATGTTTGTTTTGTTTATTAAAAAAAACGTTGCCCCACACTAGGAATTTCTCCTGTATTGTGGGTGCGTTTACAAAAATTTAAACTCACATACACAAACAGCCAGACCCGGAACAAATACCTGTAGGCAATACAAATATTTGTTCCGTGCGGGAATCGAACCCGCGACACGCAGCGCAGCAGTCGTACGCTCAGCCACTGCGCCAACCGTGTCGTCGTGTCGTATGTTTATGTCTGTAATTTATATGGTGTGCATAATAAAGAGTAATTCTATTCTATTCTAAAACTTTTCGCTTGTCATCATACGTTTTGTCGACATAATTTATTAAGTAAATCCAGCATAATCAGCCTATAATGTTCCCACTGCTAGGACACAGGCCTCCTCTTCGAGAGCGCACGGGCAGAGTGCGGGGTGGTGGATGTCACATGACTTTGAATTTTTAGTTCTATGACATGTTTTCCTTCAAAACGGGGATCCGTGGCGGCGCCCTTATCGCGCGGTCCGAGGGAAACTTCGTGCCGCGGCGCCCCCACTTACGGAGAGTCTCTAACCGAGCTGCTGGAGGAAGAGGTCGCAGCCCTCTCCCCGGCAAGAGTGGAGCATACGCCGCCGCCGATGGCGTTGCTGCTCGCAAGGAAATCTAAGAGCTAACGAAAGTTCACTTAAAAGTGAGACCTGAAATTGTTAAACAGAAAAAGTCGTAAATTTATTTGTCATGTTGTGTTTTCTAATGTTACGGTTACATTGTCACGATAACACGAATTACACTTCGCGAGCTCTCTTTTGTACAGCGACGCCTCGAGCGGTGTGCGAGAGAGAGCATGTGAAATGTAATTCGCTTTATCGCAACAATGTAACGGTAGCATTAGAAAAAACAACATGACAACATAAATTCACGACTTTTTCTGTTAGGGGCAGACAGAAAGCCATCTGCTACGATCCATACATAGAAAACATTAATACAAAGCACTACCACAAGTAGCGTCTAGCTTACAGGCTGCTAAGTATGACAAACAGCTTCCAAACTGAGCTCTTTTAATTCCTCAAGAAATTAACGTTGTAAAAGAGAATGAAGCTAGTATTCTTTAATATAGAGTTGAAACTCGGCGAGACGAGGCATTCCGCGGTGTATAATGGATATTTTTATTACAACTGTAAGCTCTCGCTGAAAAGGTGAGAGCTATGCAATAAAACAGGTTTTAAACTAAGGTACTTTGGCTTTATATATTATATTTTTAAGGATAATGTCAGAGACGGGTTATGCTTTTTCATATTTTAATTTTTAGCTGCCTATTACATGAGACAGGTAGCCTACAGCAGTGGTCTGTAGGCTAGTAGTGTCGGGCATTTTCTGTGGAAAAGAGCCGGCAAGAAAATCCACGGTTACTTTTTAAAAATAATTGGCTTTTACAATGATTTGCTAATTATCACCTTATAACTATGCAATGTGTTCGATCGATTTTAGCTGCAAAATTGTCATAAAACCAAATGATTAGATTACATCCAAAAATCTACTTTTAAGAGTCACGTGTCTACTTTGGGGGAGGCCCATGTCCAGCAATGGACGTCTTTCGGCTGAAATGTTGATGATGATGATGTGTCTACTTAGTTACAAGTCGCTTTTATAAAAGCATTATAAATCATACCTGTGAACTTAACCCTGTGGGTACCTAATGACAATAATTACAGTAGGTAATAGATGCCTAGTGAGCTGGGCTAATGATAATTATCTATAATTTCGGAAACTATACAAAATCTATTCTCACATTAACGGCTAATGGTC
The DNA here is from genome assembly GCA_947507525.1 of Apamea epomidion. Lineage (NCBI taxonomy): Eukaryota > Metazoa > Arthropoda > Insecta > Lepidoptera > Noctuidae > Apamea > Apamea epomidion. Next base: position 18,045,001 of record OX382240.1, on the reverse strand, counting down.
CGATACGTCACGTGTCGACTGGTCATGACTACTCTTTGCATGTCGCATGTAAACTAAGGCATGTCGTGTGTCTTTCCTGCGAGAAATTCTTGAATCGACATGGTGAGAATAGCTCGGCTTGATTTTGTCGAGGGAAAAGTTCGAGTCGAACGTCAATAGCGAACGCGAGATGCGTGAGAATTGCCTTCCTGATGCGTGTCAAATAACATGTCATTAGAGCGGGTTGGTACTGATGGCCCCCGTTCTTGTTTCCCCCCGAAATCCTATCCTACTAATATTATTAACGTGAAAGTTTGTATGGATGGATGGATGGATGGATGGATGTTTGTTACTCTTTCACGGCAAAACTACTGAACGGATGAAATTTTTTGGCACACAGTTACTTTATAACCAGGATTAACACAAAGGATACTTTTTATCCCGATATTCCCACAGGATCGAAACCTATGCGAGTGAAACCGCGTGGCGCAACTAGTTTATCACAATAATATCGTTTAATTACATCCTCGATTCCCCCCGAAATATAAAAATTAAGTTTTTTTTTTGTTGCCTTTATTGTCCCACTGCAGGGTAAAGGCTTCCCCATATTCTTCCACCTTTCCTTGAAAATGAAGTATAGTAAAGCGAAAACGTGCAACCACGGAAATATTATTTTCAGGAACCTATTCAAGGACAGGGGCAATTATCGTAATTTTATGAACGTTCACAGTCTGATCGCAGTCTCAATCTGTCAAAAACACTTCTAATTTCCCTACATTTTTGACAAGTTTTTGACATTTGTTTCTCGCCGATATGAGACTGCGACTAGATTTTGAACGTTTTAAATTAGGAGAATTGGCCTTCTGATCATCTACGAGTAAGAGTCGTAACTTGTACATCTAGCTCGTCGCAACTACTTTTACTAAAAATAGTAGCCCACCGGTATCGGGAACAGGATCCAAGCTACCGACGGTCAGGGCTCCAGAGAGAGGAACCTCCTGACTATGCGAGGCGTGTCCAGAAGTACAGCTTTCTGAATCAAGCCCCAAGATCCAGCTGCCCAACGAGAGCCTCGTCAGGTGTTGGTCGAGGCTCAATATTATTATTATTAATATTCAAGACATCTGTGATTTTTTAAATTGTGAAGTACCTAACTAATTGTAGAATTGACGAAAGATGTGATTAGTGATAATGTAGAATAATTTGATTTGAAGTAAACATACTTATTAATAATCGCTTAGTACTTTTTCATTGACTGTACCACGTCGATTTCGTTTGATAAAACGGGATTATAAAGTGTATAACTTTTCGGATGGAAACAAGAACGGCGAGTATCAGTACTGACACATTACAGCAATCTCCTTATAAGGGTTCCGTACCTGAAGGGTACCCACGGAATTCAAAGTACCGAAGGGACACTGTTGCTATCCCGTCTTGTAGTGGTGGTTACACACTTATATTTGATAGAAATAACTGTGTTTTACTATTTTACAAGCTTTTATTTAACTTGCGATGTATTTATGTATGTATGTAACTATGTTTGTTCGGGTGGACTCTTGCAACTCAATTTTGAAGCAGATATTTTCAACCGATTGAGCTGAAATTTTGCATGCATGTGTAAATCAGATGACAATGCATAATTATTATGACATGGAGCTGATCTGATGATGGAACCGTAAGGTGGCCATAGAAACTCGGTAGTTAAACGACACAACCCCATCGAATTTGGACTCGTTTGATCCGTCTTGACGAGTACTTTGGTGCTAGATGGTAACCAGGGTCTGATGATGGAGCTGGAAGCTGGCCATAGGAATTCGGTAATTAAACGACAACCCCATCGAGTTTGGGCTCGTACGATTCATCTTGACGAGTACTTTGGTGCTAGATGGTAACCAGGGTCTGATGATGGAGCTGGAAGATGGCCATAGGAACTCGGTAATTAAACGACACAACCACATCGAGTTTGGGTCGTATAATTCGTCTTGACGAGTACTTTGGTACTATATGGTAACCAGGGACTAAAGATGAGCAGGTAGCTTAGGTGTAGTAAACGCATATAACGGAAAAACACTTCTACGCGCTACGAATTCCGCCGTAGTCAATCTCGCATCAAGAATACTAAACAGTTAAAAACAAAATTAAAAGAAAAAAAACTTTTAAAAAATAATTTAAACCTGATAAGAAATAAATAAAAGCGTGTTACATTGTGTTCTAAATGTTCTTTAATGTTCCATCAAAATGTAACACGGTTTTATTTATTTCTTATCAAGTTTAAATAATTTTTAACATTTTAGTCCTTTTTATTAATAAGTAATAAAAGCTTGTTATTATTTTTTTTTTCTTTTAATTTTAAATATAAATTCAATATCAGAGATACGTCTATCGTTGTTCAGTCTATATGTCTGTCACAGGGCTTCATCTTTAAAACCTGTGATAGTGGTAGCTAGGTAGTTGTGATTTCAGATAAGGCCGCTATCATACAAGATAACTACCTCCTTTTTTTTCGATGATTTTGTTCTTACTCTACGATAATCCACGCAAGTGTAAACATCATCTCATTCGAGTTTTTTTTTTTTTTTTTACAAAAACTTTGGCCCACCCTAGGAATTTCTCCTGTGTCATGGGTGCGTTTACAAACATTTAAACTCACACATACAGTCAGACCCGGAACAACTACTTGTAGGCCATACAAATATTTGTTCCGTGCGGGAATCGAACCCGTGACACGCAGCGCAGCAGTCAATCGCTTAACCACTGCGCCAACCGTGCCGTCCGTAGTTTATCCTTATTAAAACAACAATGATAATAAAAACTGCCTAGTTGGTCTAGTAGGCGCAAGCGCTACTGCTGAGCATGAGGTCCTGGGTGTTTTTCCCTGGGTTCGAGGGTTGGACGTAGTGGTATTGGGTTTTCCCGCCCGGAATTTCCAGTAGGTAGCTCGGAGTCTCGATCTGTACCCAGTTGATGGCAAGAGGCTGGCCCCCTATTACGTGGGACTCAAACATACTCGCGAAATGTGGGTGTGCTATAGGTACACCCCTGTATAACCCTACAGGGAATACATACCGTTAAAGATATTAATTGTCTCAAAAGAATTTCAATTCACTTATAGAGAAAACATAAATAGGCTTAGGACAATGTTATCTGCCAGTAAGTGTTACAAAATATAGTAGTATTGTACACATTTAACTAGCAACACTGTTTGGAGTTCGCAACACCATACTCCTCCTACTAGCCGTAGTGTATATGAGACAGCTAAGACTCGACTCTATTTCTCGACTCTATTTTACTATATCTCGACTATATTTTGTAACACTTACTGGCAGATAACATTGTCCTACACAATGTTATCTGCCAGTAAGTGTTACAAAATATAGTAGTATTGTACACATTTAACTAGCAACACTGTTTGGAGTTCGCAACACCATACTCCTCCTACTAGCCGTAGTGTATATGAGACAGCTAAGACTCGACTCTATTTCTCGACTCTATTTTACTATATCTCGACTATATCTCGACTATATTTTGTAACACTTACTGGCAGATAACATTGTCCTACACAATGTTATCTGCCAGTAAGTGTTACAAAATATAGTAGTATTGTACACATTTAACTAGCAACACTGTTTGGAGTTCGCAACACCATACTCCTCCTACTAGCCGTAGTGTATATGAGACAGCTAAGACTCGACTCGGACATTCGATCGCTGATAGCCGACTTGAGAAGTTGTAGTAGTGAAACCTCTGCCTGATTGACCGTTGGTCATTTGAAAGTTTAAATATTGGTAACGGAAATTTTATAATTTACTGTATGCGAATTTGTGATAAATTGATGTAACTCTGAGTTTGAATATGTTGATAAAGTGATTAATAAAAGTATATTATCCTGAAACTGCCGTTTCTCTGAGTTGTCCAACATAAGCGTAGATAAAAACAAAAATGTATCTTAAAACTAACATTACAATAAAGCTTCGACACTACTACTACTACTACATGTGTGACACTATGATGTTATGTAAGGCTGGACAGACTTTTTATTTTTGTTCTTGCTCTTCGATAACGATAAAACAAGCAAGTGTAAACTTCGCTTAATTCGAATTTATAACAAGACATTATTAAAAAAAACTAACTACTAATTACTAGAATTTAAAAAAAAAAAAAATTATAAAAATATTCATGTTTCACGGAACCCATAGTGTGGAAGTCCGGCTAGCCCTTCGCTGGTTTTATTTTTCTAATTAAAGTGGCTTTCAAATTATATCCCGCTTGATGTTAGTCCACTTGTCATTGAGTGCTTTCAATTTCAAGGAAAATTGGTTATGATACTCAGAATGTTTTGTGGGTAAAGGTAAGTACCGTTCAAAATGATTGGAGTATGTTTTTATTTATTTTATCAGCTCGATTGCGTAATACAGTGCAACCTCGATATAATAAATTGGAAGGGAACAAGTAAATATTCGTTTTACCAAGTAATTCGTTAAACTGAGGTTTGTTATATTGAGGTTAGGTTGGTCTAAAATTTGTTATAAAGAGGTAAAAACGTGTCGAAACCAGTCGCGACTGAATCACATAATATTGGGAACATTATATAAAGGTTTTCGGTTGACAAAATTCGTTAATTAAACGTTTACACTTTTTTTTGATAGTTGAAAATTCGTTATAAAGAGGTTGTTCGCAAAAATCTTCGCAATGTAAAGGTATATTTTACATTGACTCTTGTGGACAATTCAAGGGGATTACGAAGAATTCGTTAAATCGAGGAATTCGTTATATTGAGGTACGTTACATTAAGGTTGCACTGTATTTAGTATTTTTTTGCCTTTACTAATTTAGTGGTCGGAACAGTTTATATGGTTCTAGCAGTATGATGGTATCTAAAACAGAGTTTAGTATTATTCCGAGAAATTTTATGTTTGGCTTCTGCCCACGACTTCGTCCGCGTGAAATTTCATATTTCCCCGATTCATCCCGACGCACCGCATCGCCTGCTCGTGCTCTTACTTCGTTTTCGCTTAGCGATCTGCGCAGCTCTTAAGAGTTCTAGCGAGACGTTAAGACCCCTATAGCCTTCCTTAAGAGTAGGGCTATCAATTGCAAAAAATAATTTTTAAATCCGACTGGTAGCTCTAGAGAACAGCGCGTTCAAACAAACTCTTTGCCTTTGTTACTAGTATAGAGTATAAATATTGTGGTAACCTGAAAGTAATCTCTTTATTAAGAAACGTTACTCAAAGTCAAGAGTCGTTTAAAAGTGAAAAATGTCTCGTTAAACAGTCGTTACTTACTTTGCAACGTTTATAAATAAACCCCTACATGTTAGCTAAAACATGTGTCTGTTATGTTTGAACTCAAAGTTTTTTTCGGAAAATCAACCTATAAGTACCTAGATTTTATACCTTAAAGCCGCTGTAAGCATTCTTTTACATAGCATTATAATCATTATAATCCTGGCAGTCTTTTGTTTTTGACACAAAGGGCTTCGTTTGGCGCTGAGTGCAGCGAGGTGGCGCTGGCATCGCAATTAGACAACGCTGGCCAAAAGAGGTTGTCGCCTCTTCTTTTACAAAAGCCTTCGCAGAAGCACCTGGTCTTGAAGTACATGGATACTGAATTACTGATGATTTTTACTCTTTCCTTTGGTGTAATTATCGCGATATGAAACTGTTGTGATGGCTCAGTGTGGTGGAGAGTTTTAAAGGACCCGCTACCAATATGTAGATGCCTGTATATACCAATATGTAGGGTACTTTATCAATGTATTTTTTTATTTTACACTAGCTTCTGCCCGCGACTTCGTCCGCGTGAAGCAACTTTCTTATTTTTTTTTCCGTAAGAACCTTCTTGAAAGTATTAGAAAAGTAAAAAAAAAAAGATGGATGAAATCGGTATAGTCGTTCTCAAGTTATGGTGTGACCAAGGGATATAGGGATCCATTTTTATATAGATAGATAGATAGATAAACTCACACCTCGTTGATCGCCACCTGCTACGATCCTTACACACTCCTTTTGCCTCGTTTACGTTCATACATCTGGTCATACACGCACGCCGGTTGCGAGAAGGTACCAAGCATACGACCTTTCTGAAGAACATCACCAATAAGGTCATTATAATTATGTCCTTCTAATAATCGTCCACTCCCCCCTTTTATTGTACTGTCTAACTTATCATTTACTTTTATTTAACTGAATAACATTTTTGATCGCGTCTGATGGTTCTATGTCTGCAATAACAATACGTTCAAATATTGAAAGAATTGGACGCCATTTTCCTGTAGACTTCGCACCTTTAACGAACAACCTTTTTCGACGGGGTCTCTGATCTTAATTCATTCGAAAATGCCTCGTATGTCAAGGACTGTAAGTTGAAATTTCCAATGTCACAATGCAACGGGACAGGTTGAGAAATTACATTATGTATTTGGCATATTTTAAGGGGAATCGGGGCTCGGCCATTACAATTATTATGGAAAAGGATCAATATAATATAAGTCAAATCATAATGTCTGTTCATTACATTTTCGTATCGGGTTTTGTCTTATAAAGAAACATCAATCACTGCATGATACGTTTCGAATATGAATATACGAGTATGTATATGATTTCCTTTCCCCTAGGGGCTCGTGGCTAAATGGTAACAGCCAAAAGGGTCGGTCGAAGATGAAGCTACGCTTGCCGCATCGGTTCATGGATGGGTGACCATTCATTGCATATCAAGACCCCTCCGTGCCTCGAAAAGCACGTTAAGCCGTTGGTCCCGGCTTTCATTCATAGATCTTTGACGGTCGCTACGGGTCGTCAGTAGCCCGAAAGTCTGACAACCAGTATTACCCAGTAACTGGGTTGTGGATGTTAGATAGGCAGTCGCTCCATGTAAAAATGTAAAATACTGGTATTCAGCTGCATCCGGTTAGACTGGAAGCTCAACATAGTTGGGAATAGGCAGGCAGATGAAGACCCGAAGAAGAAATGTGACGCTTTGACAGATTGTCCATGCAAAAACTGTCGAAATGACAAACTTATTCGTCGGGTAAAAGTTGACTGGTGATATAATCGACCCTTAGTAATATATTAAATTGCTACCACAGCCCGGGTTTCCTAATTCTTTGACAATAAAGGCTACTATTGTTAGTTGCTGTACAATATGTATATACACACATACCTACATCCTTCATCCATTTTCCATCTCACAACAAAGCAAAAATACCGCCGACCTGACAAGAAACCAACATGAGTAAGTAAATAATTCACCAATAATATAATAAATCAGAAATCCCGGAATATTACGCAGAAACCCAAGATATATTACTTACAAATTAATATCATAGCGAGTGAAATGATACCCATTCTTGCCATTAGTTATTTTTGTGGGTATCAAAGACTTACCTGCTTTGTGTTCTATAGAAAGGAAATGTAAGTCAGTAAGGGATGTTGAATAAATGACAAGGTAAATATTTTCCATTGGGTTTAACATCTTTTTGAATGGGTTTCCGGGAGGCGAACGTAAGAATGATTATGTATGTACGTCGATTTTTTTTTCTTACGGTTTTTTGTTCTAGGTACTCGTGGCTTTTTAGTATTTGCTTCTCAAGCTTTTAAGTTTTTTAAACATAATAAATAACAATGTTACGTGTGACCTAGTTAGTTAATTATTTCACGTCGTGAAATTAACGCCGTGCATTAATCGACTACTTCAGTCACACGCATCGTATACCATTTCATATCTCGTGTGACCTAAACCCGCATTTAAGTCACGTTTTTCTGTGTAAAAATGAATTACTGAAGTCAAGGGTTTAGATCATACAGTACTATAAAATTGTTTTTAATTAGGATGTATGATTTTGTTTCGGAAAACACGTTGGTAACCAGTCTTACCAAGGGATACCCAGTAACTGGGTTGTAGAGGTCAGATAGACAGACGCTCCATGGCAAACCACCCCAACATAGTTGAGAAAATGCTAGGCAAGAAGAAGATGATGATGTTTAAGATGATGATTATTTTTTATGCATACTCGAGTAAGCCTCGTAATAGGCAGTCGCTCCATGTACAGTCACGAGCACCAATATGTCGACACTTGGCAACTTTCAATTGCGATTTTTTCGTGAAATAACGAATGCAACATTGAAATACGACACATTACCTAAACGTATGGGTTCGACAATGCTATGTTCGTAACAACATAAAATTTCATTCAAAAATAAAGGAGTAAAACGCTTTTGAATAAGGGCGAGTGTATACATACTTTTGCTCGTGACTGTACAATACTGGTATTCAGCTGCATCCGGTTAGACTGGAAACCGACCCCAACATAGTTGGAAAAAGGCTGGGCAGATGATGACTTCGAACTTCCATTCGCAGCTTAAAGATTAAATACTCCCCATAATTAAATAAGATAAGATAAGATAAGTCTTTATTTGCTTTAAACATGGTATAAAGGTGTTACAGTCTGGTTTTTGTTTCTAATGTCCACATGTTTAGCTATACACAAATTGTATCAATTGCATGCAAAATAATTTATAGGTACACTTTTTAATAAACATTCGATTTCGATCAATTCGTCATATACACACATTTGCATTCATTCAATTCAATTAATAATAATAATAATACATGTATTAAAGTAAGTAAGTATGTAGTAAAGTATTTAATACTCCCCATAATTAAATACTCCCCATAATTAAAACTTAGATCCATCCCTAAAGGAAAAGGGAGTAATGATAGCACCCCGGGAATTAACTAAGCTATTAATCACTTCGATATGCCTTCGTCCATTTCTACCGTTGAGCCGGGCGACGGAGACATGTCAAATGATACCGATTCCGATTGGAGGCGCAATTAGTGGGGAGGGCGAATGAGGGCGAGAAATGTTACATGTTAGTTAGTAACTGTGGAATGTTGTATGGTATAAGTATGGAACTTGTTTGAGTAGTCATTATAAAGGAATATCAAGTTACCCGAAACTGTCAAATTTGCCCAATCAAACTTGAACATAGTGCTTTAGCGATAAAATTGAAAATCTATTAAAGAAAGACAGATTGTATTAGCTTGGTGTGCTGGCGTCTGTACTCGTGATGTTGTGAAAGTCAACACATAAGTCATCTTTTACCCAAAATTCATCTTGTATTTATTTATTTATCTATGTAAATAAATAAAATTTAACCGTCTGTTAGTAATTTCAAAATAACAGCTGTTTACTAAATGCATATGAAAGTATATACGGTATTCGTACATTAACAAAAAAAAAAACAATTTAAAAAAATTTTGTCTGTCTGTTTGTTCCGGCTAATCTCAGAAACGGCTAGACCGATTTTGACGGAATTTTCACTGACAGATGGCGGAGTTATAAGGAGTAACTTAATGAATTACTTTTATTTTAGAAAAAAATAGGATTCCTAGCAAAAAATGAAAACCTATGCAATCCAATTTGTTGTCCGACATGCACGTGTAGCGGGTATCTTCAACGCCACTTGCGAACAAACAACGCGTTATACTGACGTCACGCAAATCCTGCATCTCGCAAGCAGAGTTTACCGCGCAATTAGCATATATCTATACAAACTTCCCGACATCAGTCGTTGGGCAATTGCCCGCCAGACCCAACACCCGTCTGGTCGGAGGATCCTCCCTTTTCAATAGAGGATGAGTGGACTTTACACCCCGTTCCTCATAGCTCTATACATGCGAATGAAGTTGCGGGCACAGTTAGTTTTAATACAAAAGGGCGAAGGCCTTTGTTTTTTTTAAGATTGTGTTCTTTTTCTGCGTCACGTTTACCGCAAATAAACGTATTTTCTTTCATTGTATAATATGTTCTTTTGTCTGGAAAGGCTCATGGTACTTGGCCGGGTGGAAGGAGTACGCGTTCAAGGTAGAGCACCGGCAAGATGGTCAGATGCGATCGAGAAGGGTGTTGGAGGCAGCATCTACCGAGCGGTCCACGCTGCAGAAGACCGAATTACTTGGAGACGCATCATATGTGGTCCTGTATGTTACCCAACATTTGAACCAAAAGTTAAAACCCTAATGTTAATTTGTCATTAGCTCCAAACAACATTATTCAGGAAGGCAGACGGGCCAGAAATTCAATTAGCTTAATTGAATTAAAACTGGAATTTATGCACATTTTTACCGTTGATTCCATAAATGTTTAATTTGCGGTCGTTTTCCACAATTAGCATGATATTTTTGCTGGTCAGCGTGAGAAGACGAACGTAGTGAATTTTATACTCGGTCCAAATGGCCTTTGCTGATAGGAGATACTTTCCTGCCGATCTATTCTGTAAAAATCTCTAGATGTAAACTTAGATGAAGCAAGATTGAAGTGGAAAGTCAAAGTCATTCCACTAGAGGGGCAATTATTCTCGTAATTTGAAAAACATTCACAGTCTGATCTCAGTCTCAAGCTGTCAAAAAAAACCTCTAAAATCCCTATATGTTGACATTGATTGTCGCTAAGATGAAATTGCGACTAGATTTTGAACGTTTTTAATTACGGGAATTGGCCTTCTGATGCTAGGGATTGACACTATTGGTTCTTGTTGCTCGATTCCTAACGGTTGTAGCGTGCTGTTAAATAGCTCATAACCTTCCTCAAGAATTGGGCTATCAAATACAAAAAGAATTTCAAAACCGACTGGTCATTCCAGAAATTAGTGCGTTAAACAAACAAACTCTTATATTAGTCAATCAATATGCTAACTATGTTAGGGTTGGCTTTCAGTCTAACCGGATGCAACTGAATACCAATATTTTACATGGATCGTCTGCCTACCTGATCTCCACAACCCAGTTACTGGGTAATACGATACCTCTTGGTAATACTGTTTATCAAACTTTCGGGCTTCTGACGACCCGTAAAGACTGTCAAAGATCCAATAATGACAGCCGGGATCAACGGCTCAGCGTGCTTTCCGAGGCACGGAGGGGTCTTGGTATGTAAAGATGGCTACTCATCCATGGGTCAACCGCATCAAGCGTAGCTTAACCTGATCTATCGATCCGTGCGGCTGTTATTACTAAGCCACAAGCCCCTGTCTTTATAAACTCTTAGTATAATACATAAAACATTTTGTTTTCTATCCTCATCTCTTTTTTTTTTTTTTTTTTTTTCAGGATGGGAAATCATCAAATGACCCCTCCCGCTCTGGGTGGAGCAGAAGGGAGTGTCAGACTCTTACTGACTAAAACCCACCCGTGTTCCTTCCTTAGCCCTTTATGTTCCAGGGCAGCGGTAACCCTTTCGGACGATCCCGCTACCCATCCTCATCTCTTAGTTTAAAAGGATTACTAAGCATTTCACCGTACTTTAACCAATATCGGTTCGACCTACTTTATTAAAAGTTTTACAATATTAAAAAGAACGTAAAGAAATATATTTTAACTTTCCATTGGTACTCGATATTAGTTGAGAGTTTCTTACAAAGTTGGTGATTAATGTGCGGTTCGGTTGAGTTATTTTTTATTGGTTCAACAGGGAAAAAGACTGTTAAACAATATGTATTGTAAGGTTCATTTTTTATTGATTTAAAAATCAAAAGTCTTTTATTCAAATTAGGCTGAGGCGCATCAGCGCATTCATTAAACTGCCCGCCACCGCCTCGAAAAAATCCACCCGCTTGTCATGAACGCGCAGTCAGCAAGACGACTACTTGCTGCTGGCACGTCCCCGGTGAGGTGACAGCTTGTTGCCCACGCACCGCTTACTAGTTAGTAGCTCACCGTCCACGCGCCAGTGACTATAATTTTCAGCTTACAGACCGTTTTGAAAGAAAGAAAGAATAAAGTTTATTTGGAACAGTTCGTGAAACAAAAAATACAAAATTAACAAAATAAAAATAGCGTTTCAAACAACAATAGTTTGTGCCATTCGTGTTTGCGAATATTATCTTGCTTGAGAAGTACGCCTTTCTACATTATGTCTCAGTTTACTTTACGCGAACTGGCTATCATAGCTATTGAGCTCGACGAAAAAGAGAATTTAAAAAAGAATAAGGATATATATTGGTTGCATCGAAGGCCACGCGCGGGGGGTGAGGTGACGGGGGGCGATGCCGCGGCATGCATACCGCTTGCAGGCATTTCTTCGCCGGAGTGGCGGGCTGCTCACTTGAAGCGCGCGGTCGGCGATAAAATCAAAGCATTTATTTCAATTAAACCAATTACAGGCACTTTTGAATTTTCAAGCGTTTAGGTTCATAATGTCCAAATCTCAAAATGTACAGAAGGTGCAAAAAGTCCATATCCCAGAATGTCCATGTCCCAAAAAGTCCATATCCCAAAAGGGGCTGGTCAGTCAGAAAGATGACGCTAGTTGCCCATTGTAAGCCGTAGTAGGTACTTATGTAGCGGTATCTACAACGCCACATGCGAACAACGCGTCATACTGACGTCACGCAAATCCTGCATCTCGCAAGCAGAGTTTACCGCGCAATTAGCATAGATACAATTTCCCAACATCAATCGTCGGGCAATTGCCCGCCAGACAAAACACCCGTGTGGTCGGAGGATCCTCCCTTTTCTATGGAGGATGAGTGAACTTTACACCCTGTTCCTCATACCTCTATACTGGTGACCCCGGACATGACCGTCAGCGCAGCCTTCGTGCAAACACTTCAGCGTGACGTCATCATCATCACTCCCGCAAGCTTTAGCGGCGAGTCACCCAGCCAGCCAGCATCCACGGCTTCAACGGGTATCCTGACCACCAGCATGCAGCGTCCGCGCATACCTGGTCATCACCCTCAGCCTCATCAGCAACCTCGGCACAGCACACTGCACTTTCGGCCGGTCAACAAGCAGAGCACCCTCTCCTGGTCGACGCAGCAGCCAGCCTCAACCCGGCGCTGTACATCCGACGCACTGGAATATAACGCAGCGCCACCCCGACTCACTGGGGACAACTCCGCAGACAGTTCCGACTCACCGTGAACTGTGCGGCAACCGGTTCCGACTCACTGGAACCTCAGCTGGCCTGGCAAGCATCGCAAGATACAAGACTCAGTCCACTATCGACCTCCGGTCTCCGTAGGGGAGTGATGTAGCGGTATCTACAACGCCACATGCGAACAACGCGTCATACTGACGTCACGCAAATCCTGCATCTCGCAAGCAGAGTTTACCGCGCAATTAGCATAGATACAATTTCCCAACATCAATCGTCGGGCAATTGCCCGCCAGACACAACACCCGTCTGGTCGGAGGATCCTCCCTTTTCTATGGAGGATGAGTGAACTTTACACCCTGTTCCTCATACCTCTATACTTATGTAAAAGAACGGGCAAGAAATTCCATGAACAATATCTGGAATCAAACAGAACAGTCTCTGTCCTAGGCTTGATATACTATGTTTAAGCCCAGGTTGGTACATAAAATATGGTTAGGGTGTAGATTAACACCTTGTTTAACAAACTGTCGAATATTCTTGAAAACTAGATGATTAATGTGCTTTATTCCAAGTTATTGATGGCCGCATCACAAGCAGTTCGGTAATATGTTGATATTGCTACAAATTGATGGCTTCTACGAACATTTAAATACAATTTTGTTGGATATTCTGAAATAGGAGGACTAAAGAGACCTATTTTATTAATGAAATCGAAACGCGCGGCTACTAAGAATTTATATATTTAATTACATCTAATCTAATTTCGACATAGTCGAAATAGCGGCATAGTTGACGATGTAGCTCACAGAATAAGTAAGCTTAAGTGGCAATGGGCCGGTCATATTTGTAGTAGAACCGATGACCGTTGGGGTGACGTATTCTTGAGTGGAGAGCGCGAATCGGTAAACGTAAGGTGGGACGCCCTCAGACTAGGTGGAGCGACGATCTTCGCAGGATGGATGGTAGCAGCTGGATGAGAGTTGCTGAAAATCGAGTTGAATAGCGTGCAATAGGAGAGGCCTAGGAGCAGCAGTGGACTGCTATGGGCTGATGATGACGACTTTAATTTCATCAAACTGACATATATAGGCTTGTATTGTCCCACTGCAGGGCAAAGGCCTCCCTCTCCCTTTTCCACACAATTCTGTCTTTTGCCATGTCAATTACCAGTCTTTTGGGAAGGAGTCAGGCTCGTCCTGCCATCTTCGTCTCGGCCTGCTGCGATGGCGTCGTGCGTTTAGTGTGACCCAATCGGTGGTTATCTTATCCCAGTTGTCTTCTGACATGCGGCAGACACGTTTTGACGTTCAAAAAGTGCTGATTCTTAACCTAATTTGATTCCTAATTATGGACTACCTAATCTACACCGAAAGTCGAGACCGAAAGCTGACGTTAAATAAAAATTAGTTGATCAAGGACAAAGCAAAGTTCCTTGGCGTCTGTTTATCTTCATGAACACATATAACTTTCGTCGCGCAAACATGCAAAAACAAAAGTCGAAAGAGCCTAAGGCCTCATTTACGGAGACGCTGGGCGTCGCGCGTCGCGTGTGGCCTGGCGTCTCGCGGCGGGTCGTATGATTGTTCTGTTTACGGAGAGGCGGCGCGTCAAGCGGCACTTTTCATCGCACGCGTAAGCACAAACGTATGGCAATATAAGACGTTGTTCATAGAGACGCGGGTCGGGAAGCGTGGCGGTGCCTGCCGCTGTGTCCGCGGCGAATCCTCAAGCGTGTAGCAAAGCACGCGGCGGGCAACGCTGCGGCGCACGCGGGATACTCAATCAAACCGACCATATAAATAATTCACTTTTTAACATTGAATTTTCTTCCAATAAAAAATCGATCATATCGTACTCCATTGTGACGGTGACTATGACTGCGTTCTGTAATTTCCAAATATGACTGGTAGAAGATTCCGCCATGGGCATTGCTTCATCGAGAATTGCCGCTGCGTGTGCCACCGCGATAAACGCCGCGTGATACGCGGTGGTGCCAGCCGCGGGCTCGGCCGCAAAAAACGCTCCATTTCAAGCAAACGCGTCTAAAATCGCTTCTCCGTAAACGCACTCATACAACGCCATGTGTTTGAATTTAGTGCGGGCCGCGCCGCACAACGCGACGCGCGACGCCCCGCGTCTCCGTAAATGAGTACTAAGAGCGATGCCACACGGGCGTTGCCAATGCGTTGGGTCGTCGCAACGCTGAGCCCGAGCGGTGGCATTCAGTTTGACCAAACACTTTGACCGAACCGAACGCACGTCTGACTGAATGCTGACAAAATGGCGGCACTAGACGTAGACGTTTATAAAACGAAATTCTTTGTCATTACGATTTCTGTGTTGTCCAAGTTATCAGCAAACAAAAACAGTTTTATCCCATTCTCTGACGTTTCACTAGGCTGCGAGGCTCAGCCCTGGTACAGCGCGTCTTGTGCGCAAGCCAATTTGCTAAAAGAGCAATTTGTTTTAAATAGAAGCTAATAAGGTTTTCAAGCAAAAAATTGAGGCAGCTTTTTCATGAAATCGCCTCGTTCACACGTGGACACGCGTAAAAATCTTGACGTGTCCAGATGACGAAATAATAAGTGATACTGATTTTTGATTTCACCAACTACACACACGTGTGTCCAGTCTGTCGTGTCGAGTTGGTAAATAACCCCCGACGTCGCACCTTCACGACGTCAACGTCCACCTTCGATATTCTAAAAAATACTGCGCTGCGCTTTGTTGTCGCTCCTTCGTTTTAACACACCGTGTGGCATGACGCTCATGTTGAACTATGGAGCGAATCCGGTCAGGCGTCGCAGCGCCGACGCAACATTGGCAACGCCCGTGTAGCATCGCCCTAAGTAAAAACCTATTACGTTATAGAATCATTAATCTAAGTTACTATTTCTTGATCGCGTAAATACGGGATTATAGGATACGCCTACGAGACTATTAATTTTAATAATTTTTTTGATGAAGCTCAGAACACGAAGGGTAATGCTCGACCACCTTAGTGTCCCAGTTTAAAACTAAAGTGTGTTGGTGTATTTTTTATTAAAATTAGCATATACAGCCTATAATAATCCCTCTACTGGGACACAGGCCTTTTTTCGGTAAGAGGGAGTGGGCCGTAAGCCACCACGCGGGCTCATTGCGGGTAGGTAGATGTCACATGTCTTCGAATTTTTGGTTCTAGGACATGCCGGTTTCCTCACGATGTTTTCCTTCGCCGTTTTGAGAGCAGAGGTAATGAAATAATTTACACAAAGTAAAGCGCCTGTCTAAGTTCGAACTTACGACCTGCTCGTAAGTCGCAAATATTTTTTACGAACGGTTTACAAATCCGGCAATCAGGCAAACATGTACTTTGCTTAGTCTTGTATACAGGTATTTTAAAATTGTTTCGTTACATTTAGGTACCTACCACTACTTTGAAATACCTACTCAACAGTGTTGTTTCAATAACGACATAACACACAACCCTCTTTTACCTTGTTATGCAATCAAATGTGGAAATCATGCCAAATGTGTAAATTCACTTACTCCTTTGACGGTTCCTGATTCCTCATGCGTGAGTTCACGGTTTGCTGGGTAATATGGACGTTAATACAGACATTAAATGAACAGGCATACATCGCGGAATGCCTATAATATTATAAGTATTTTGTACCTCAACGGTGAAGCGGTTATACCTATTGGACGTAGAAGTAAAAAACTAAAGTTAGTAATGTCTTTTAAAGTATTTTTTTGTCATAGCAGCTGTAACGCTACATAACTACGAATGTCGTGTAATGTCACACAAATCCTACATCTCGCTAGCAAAATTTTCCGCGAAATTTTAAGGTAGAGCTGACTATATCGTGTTTATAAAGTCTTTTAGCTCTGGATTTTCCAAGCATTTTTAATTAAATGATTAACAAGGTCTACATAATTCGCTGATCCTACGAAGGCATGAGAAGGCTGTTCACTGTTCATAATGTGTGGGTTTGAGTGAGCGATCACCGATGTCCGGTGATTGGGATCTGTTCACAATTCAATATTGTTCGTTGTTTGCCAGTAATTACGTCGACATTAATACGTGGTTGCAAGACACACTGCTGTGACGGACTTTGGAAGAATTTAATGATATTTTATTATGAGAAATAAAAAATATAGGCAGTCAATTTAGAAGTCGTATACATTCAAAAAAATTAAATTCAAGTTTCTGTTTGTAATTTCTAAATAACAGCTTTTTTACGGTACCCACTTAAAACAACATTTTTTTTTAAAGTTTTATCTGTCTGTTCGCCGCAACCGCAACGGCTGCACCGTTTTTGACGGGACTATCACTGGCTGATAGCTGTGTCATAGGGAATTACTTAGTTACTTACTTTTATTTTTGAATAAGAATTAGGGTTCCACGCAAAAAAATTAAAACCCATGAAATCCAATTTGTTTTCCGACATGCACGCAAACAAAGTCGCGGGAACAGCTAGTGTTAAATAATAACAGCTACACGGGTCGATCTTCAAAGTAAGGTAAAGCTAACCGAAGTCGGTCCATGGATAAGCGACCACATATCGAGATCCCTATGTGCCTGGAAAAGCTAAGCCGTTGGTCCCGCCAGACATGAAGATGTAGAAAGACGTGCATGTTAAAAGCGTCCGTTATAAAACAGATAAAAACAATTCACAAAATACCTAAATAAAAGCCTCCAGGTATAGGGGGCGTGCTCGTTTACTACACATGGAATGCTGTATTATGTTCATTGTAGCTGTAATTGATTGATGTATGTAAGTGATTGATCAAATGGTTGTCTCCAAGAAATTGCTCTTAGCGGTAAGACCATCTATTTCCTTTTTTTTTCGGTATTGTTTCTCCTGATAGTGTACCATAATGAATACTGTCTGGTCTATATAACTTTCCCAATAAATCTTATTTCTCTTTTATTTCCACCAAAGCTAGGTAAGTGATTTTTTGTTGCAGATTTCATGGAAAAAGAAGCGCGCTGTAACACCAGCAGCGAGCGGCGTGGCGGTGAACAAAATCGGATTAGCTAAGAGAATTCTGCGAGCGTGTATAAAAATGTTATGTTAAATAGTCTGTCGTAATCTTGTTTGTTCGTAGATTCTGGGAAAATGTGGTTTTAAACACCTGACATAACGTGATTAATTAGAATATAAAAGAATAGAATACCCTTTATTGTGTACACTATGCGGGACCGACTGGATACGAAAGGCGGCAGACAGGGTGTTGTGGTGCAGCATAGGAGGGGCCTTTGTCCAGCTGTGGACTGCGATAGGCTGAGTTGATGTACGCCAGCGGGGGTGGGTAAAGGTAAGGTAATTAGGTATAGTTTTCGACTTTTGAAAGAATTAATCATCAACCCAGCCTATTGTAGAAAAATTAGAAATAAAATACGAATTATTTTAAAACGAAAAACGTACAATATTATATAATATTAGAGCGTTCAAAAATATTTTTAGGAGTGCAAAATGGGAATTTTTGGAGGATCGATTGTCATTACGAAACACCAACCGCAGCGGCCGTGTGTCACGTCAACTCCGGAAAAACGGTAATTTATCTTCGTCAGCTCGTTTTAAACTATGTCTGGTACACTTTGAATGGTAAATGACGCATAGGGGCCTGTTATTGATGTACTGGTTACAGTAAGCTACTTTTTCGAAGGAAGGGGCGGCTTTTAGGGCTCAGTTTTGACGTTGAAGTTATGATGATGTAATTTTTATTGGCCTTTATTGTGAAAAACATCACTTGTTTTTACACATTATATCTGTCCGTTAGTGGCTTGTGGCTAAGTAATAACAGCCACACGGGTCGATCGATCCCAATCTGTCGTACTCTAAAGGTACTGAATGCCCTTCTGGCTGCCAACCCTGAATGTGATGTGTTTGCGGATGAATGGATGAAAATTATGCGTATATGTCTGGTGTTCTGTGAGAGAATGTATGCAAGGGAGTCCACTGTTCCATGTTAGTTTTAAGTTATATTATTGTCAACTTAACTATTGTCCTCTATGTTAATTAATATAATTGGTGTTGCACCGTTTTAATTAACTATAAATAAATAAAAATAAATCGAGCAGGTTAAGCTACGCTTGCCTCGGTTGGTCCGTGGATGGGTGACGATCTTTAAATACCACGACCCTTTGTGCCTCGGGTAACACGTTAAGCCGTTGGTCCCGGCTGTCATCCCTATATCTTTGACAGTCATTACGGGTTGTCAGAAGCCCGAAAGTTTGACAACCAGTCGTACCAAGGGGTATCGTATTACCAAGTTACTGGGTTGTGAAGGTCGCTCCATGCAAAATACTGGTATCTAGCTGCATCCGATCAGACTGAAAGCTGACCCCAAAATAGTCGGCAAAAATCTAGGCTGATTTTTTTTTTATCTGTCCGATAGTGTGTTTAAACTCGAGAACCACTTCATTATTTATATAGGTACATATGATTTTCTTGATTTTTTTAATTCTTGAATATGGTTAACTTTAGGATCTAGGTAAAGCTGTCAAAAAATAAAAGGCCTGTTTTGACATTCGAGATTGCGTTCTTGATACCTGTCAGTTTCATACAAACGAATACGGGTTTTGCGAATTTGATCTTTATTAACTACTAGAACTGTCAATGTCAAAACGGGCCTTTTATTTTTTGACAACTTTAGTTGGATATATTATATCATCATCAGTTTTATGATAAACAAGCTTATGCCTGCGGCTTCACCTACGTCGATGTCGGAAATAATCCCACGGGAAAGACTTCCACGCGAACGAAGTCGCGATCAGAAGCTAGTATATATAGATACACATGTAAAACATACACAGTCGAGTTAAAACAGAACATTGAACTAATGCCTCGACTTCAGTTCCGAGAACGAATGAATGAACTGGGTTATTAGAGCGCCTGCTGTAAATTCGGAATACGCCATCAATAATGCACATCTGCGATCTTTGAGCTCACACGTGTGGTCCAAGTGGCTTCTAGGAGGGAAACCGATAAAGGTAGTTTCAGTGATTTGATTTGGGCTTATGCTACTATACAGGGTGACAGGGAAACTCGACGTGTTCCTTCCAGGGTGTGATAGTGTGACCCATTTGCAACAATTAAGCACCCCATAAAGCCTAGGTGAAAATTCATGGAATCCGAGAAAAACCGATTTTCATGTTTTTTTGAAAATTTCCCCGAATTCATCATTAAATATTACTTATCTCTAATTTCTCTAATTGAGTGGCTTTCATAGCTATTTCATTGGCTACATAATACTTTAACACACCTATTGATGTAACCAAATTTTCTAAAATATCAAACAGTTAAAAGTTAAAGTAAAAATATATTAATTATTTTCAAAAATCATCTACGTACACGAACTTTGACACCAGTTATCTCAAAATTTTACCAAAACACTAAGCGTACACATCACGGGGAAGACACCTTCATTTAATCAGCTATGCAACGAAGTACAAAAGTTTCATAAATGTTTAAAGGTGCCGATGAAAGTCGATAATGTTTGCAAAGGTCGAATTTGCGAATTGTAGAAATATTTTAAAATGATGTGATAATCGAATTAATTAACTGATTTATGTTATCCCTTTACCTCCTCACCACCCAGCAATCATTTTTACGCCATGAAGCTAGATCGTCGCAACCAGGTGGCAAGCTGAGACGCCTCTTTCGAGTGGTTAGTATTACTCGTAGTTGATGAGCTAAGTAAGTAAGTGAGCTAAGTAAGTTCGTGTACGTAAATGATTTTTGAAAATAGTTAATATACTTCTTACTTTAACTTTTAACTGTTTGATATTTTAGAAAATTTGGTTACATCAATAGGTGTGTTAAAGTATTAGGTAGCCAATGAAATAGCTATGAAAGCCACTCAATTAGAGAATTTAGAGATAAGTGATATTTAGTGACGAATTCTGGGAAATTTTCAAAAAAACTTGAAAGTTGGTTTTTCTGGGATTCCATGAATTTTCGCCTAGGCTTTATGTGGTGCTTAATTGTTGCAAATGGGTCACACTATCACGCCCTGGAAGGAACACGTCGAGTTTCCTTGTCTCCCTGTATACATAACTAGCGGACCCGGCAGAGGTCGTCCTGCCCGGAAAAACAGCGCCACCTACCGGGTCCAATTATGTTTTCAAACCATCCAGGAACCCATTGAAATATACACACAAAATTTCATCAAAATCGGTCCAGCCGCTTAGGAAGAGTTAGGTGCAAACACACGTACAGAAGAATGATATATGTATATTATGATATTAAAAGCGCGAAAGTTTGTATGGATGGATGGATGTTATGTTATGGATGTTTGTTACTCTTTCACGCCAAAACCACTAAACCGATTTAGATGAAATTTGGTAAACAGATAGTTTATAGCCAGGTTTAACACATAGAACACTTTTTATCCCGATATTCCTACGGGATCGATACTTATGCGGGTGAAACCGCGGGGCGCAGCTAGTCTAGTTATAAGAAAGGTTGAAGGACTTTCAATGGAAAATATTTATTCCGTTCTTCTTTTCAGCGTGTCGATGGCAATCTAAATGACTCGGCGACGACATCACCAACGTCCATCAGTTCCTGTAATGTGCAGCTGACAGACAGGACACGATATTAAGTGTACCATCGTTTGTGGAACAGCACGACATATACAAGGCGGAGTCGTCTATAATCCGTTAGGCAATGTATTTGGTCCTTGTTGTTGTTTTCTGTTTCACCAAACTGTTTACGTGGGATGGTAATGGGTCTTAGTTTAGCTAATCATAATTAGGCCCACAATCGACGAAATTCCTCATTCAAAATTTTCGCCTCCGAAATTAGAAAGAAAGAAAATATCATGTTTATTTGCTGTAAACATGACGAGTCTGACAACCAGTCTTACCAAGAGGACACCTCTTGGTAAGACTGCATGTCTTAACTGGGTTGTGGAGGACAGATAGGCAGTCGCTCCATGTTAAATACAGGTATTCAGCTGCATCTGGTTAGACTGGAAGCCAACCCCAACATAGTTGGGAAAAGGCTAGGCAGATGATGGCTCAACATACTTGTTTGCTCAAAAGGACCACTAAATTTCTTTTGGTTTCTCTTTGAAGTTTGCTAAACAGAATCTTCTACAAAATGCTTCATCAATGAAAACAAACGTAAAAGATAGGAACAATAAAATATTACAACTGCAATCAAAGGTAAAGGAACTACCCAGTAACACGGCACACCATAAAATGTTCTAATGTGATGCTGTGGGGCCGCTCAACAGATTGCTCCGATATTTACGACCTTACTAGTGCTCCTAACACGATCGTAAACATTGTGTCCGTATGAAATAACATTAACTAATAAGGGCTGATTTTACCAAAGTCAGATATCTTTTATCCGTGGAATAAAATTTACGTCTACAGTTCTAGTATGAAAAAACTGTAAATAATTTTAAATTTATTCTCAGCATAAGACTTAGTCTAGTTATATTAGTTTGGTCGAATTCGCCCTTTTAATCTGTTACTCTTAGGGCTGAGTTTTCAATCGACAGATAAGTTTTATTCGTCGAGTAAAATTGACGCCAGACAGTTTTTGTATGGAAGAACTGTCAACAATTCAAAATTATTCTTCCGATAAAATTATCTGGGGTTGGAAAAATTTGCCAAGAGGAGAGAGAATTTGTTAAGAGGAAACGCGGTCACGTGGTCGGCGTGGAAGTTGTTTTTTGGGGTATTTATTTTTCTAAAATGAATATAATTACGCCAAAAAATTAACAGGGACACGACACTGGTAGATATACATCAAACCGTAAAAAATATTAGGACTTGTATCAATAACCAAGGAGAAAACAGGATATGCATAATCAGCCTATAATGTTCCCACTGCTGGGACACAGGAGTGGGCCGTAATCCACCGCGGGGGCCCAGTGCGGGTTGGTAGATTTCACATATCTTCGAATTTTTGGTTCTAGGACATGCCGGTTTCCTCACGATGTTGATGCCGGTGTCCCTCACCGTTTCGAGAGCAGTGGTGATGAAACAATTTACACAAAGTAAAGTGCCTGCTGGGTTCAAACCCACGGCCAACAACTCGTAACTCGCGGCCGTTACCAATTGATGACTTTCCTACTATATTCTTAATAAGAGGTTTTTACAAAGCATTAGGCTTGAAAGGTTGAGAAAACACGAGAAATGACGAGTAAAACAGCTGTTAAAACATGCAAACTTGCACATTATAATATCAGCTTGAAGGTCGAGGGTTTACGATCTTGTGACGGGAACATAAACTGTGTGTCTGTCTCCGGGGAAATAATAACATGGCTGCGAGCGAACAGGCCCGTTATGGATGAAGATAATACTTCGGATTAGGATGCGTTACACAAATGAATGCAACATTACGTACAGTCACGAGCACCAATATGTCAACACTTGGCAACTTTCAATTGCGATTTTTTCGTGAAATAACGAATGCAACGTTGAAATACGACAAATTATATAAACCTATGGGTTCGAAAATGCTATGTTCGTAACAACATAAAAATTTCGTTAAAAAATAAAGGAGTAAATTGCTTTTGAAAAAAGCCGAGTGTATACATACTTTTGCTCGTGACTGTACATAAGTACGTTGTTCATTGTTGTCATGGTATGTGATGCGGAAGAATGAGGATTTCGTGAGGCAAGTTTAGAGTATTAATGTCGGCGGTTATAGGAGTAGGAGACGAATGAAACGATGGTTGGACTATGTGGAAGATAATAATTATGGCTGGAAAGATGACGACAATGAGAAGTCTTGAACGAAAAAAAAAAATGTGCGCCAACTACAAATGATATTGTTGGAACAAAGTCAAAGTCAAAGTCAAATCATTTATTTTAAATAGGCACATAAAAGCACTTTTGAACGTCAAAAATAAAATTGATTCTATTCGCCCCTTCCAAAAGGTAGTTTTCGTATGGAGAAGAATGGGCAAGAAAATCCACCGTTACTCTTTTAAAATGTTTTACAATATTTTGCATACATTAATTATATAATTATATGTGAAGACGATGCACCTAAAAATGAAATTACTATACCACAATAGGTAAAAGAATTAAAATG
Organism: Apamea epomidion; assembly: GCA_947507525.1. NCBI lineage: Eukaryota > Metazoa > Arthropoda > Insecta > Lepidoptera > Noctuidae > Apamea > Apamea epomidion. The sequence continues at coordinate 18,021,094 of OX382240.1, read as the reverse complement.
GATAAATGAAACCATGACATATAAATTAACTATGTGATAGATACATGGTGCTCACATATTCACAAACATTACAAAAGTAGACGATTTTTATAAATAAATAAGGAGTAATAAGGTAGGGTGTGATCCCAAGTAATTACAGAATGTAAATCAATGTCAAAGAAAAAGAAAAAAAGAATAAATTATACAATTACATTAGCAACCAGTTTGATTTTGTCTAGACTCTAGAGATTGTCCTATGGAGCAGGACCAGCATGTTTCCAAGCATTTTTATCTTGGATATAATCCTCTAATTTGTAATATCCTTGCTTACAAAGTGTAATTTTAATATTAGTTCTAAACTTTCTTTCATTTAATTGCATTATATCACAAGGTATTTTGTTGTAACATTTAACACAGTACCCCATAAAAGATGTATGTACTTTAGATAATCTGAAAAAAGGTTGATCTAATTTATCTTTATTTCGAAAAAAGCACTTCCAATTTTTTTATGTGTTTGTGAAACAACTAAACATTGTGTGCGTATTATTATTTTCTCCCATGCACGTAAAAGTAGTCCTCCAGACCGTATTTCAGCCAAAGTTCAACGTCAAAAATGTATGGTTAATCATTAATTAACTTTAAGCAACGTCTATAAATAAATCCCTAAATGGTTACTATAATTAGACCTGATCATTAATAACTTAGGAAGCTGAAACTTCGTGACTTAGCGCTCGTAAACCTGTAACCTTAATCTCCAAAATCGGTGAAATCATCGTTACAACACACGATCCTTCAGATAATAAACTCTAGCTCACACTTACTGCCTGCGGTAGTGGAACCCTGCTCTAAGTGCAGTTAATTGACACTTGTATGTGAGGCAGAACGGTTCGATGAATGACACTTGTACCGAAGGACCAACTGCCTTAATGATGAAGAGGCGTTCCACTTACGATACTCATAATGCTCGATATAAGAGGAATCTGATGGACTGGTGGAGTGGCTAAGTAATAACAGCTGCACGGGTCGTTTGCCGAGGTTGGTCCGAGGATGAGTTACATTCGTTACATACCGAGGTTCTTCCGTGCCTCGGAAAGCACGTTAAGCTGTTGGTCCCGGCTTCCATTCAATAGTCTTTGTCAGTCGTTAGACAGAGCCCTTAGCAGGGGTATCGTGTTATGTAAAATACAGGTAGTCAGCTGCATACGGTTAGAAGTTGAAGCTGACCCCAACATATTTGGGAAAATGCTAAGCACATTGGATGATAGTTTGTACGGTTGTTAGTCGAGAAAATTTTGCAAAAGGCTGTAATCAAACCTAATAAGCAGGGACGGAAACAATTTTTCAACAAAATAAGTGTTGAAATAAACTTTTAAATAATTTAAAGAAATACTTTTATGTAATTTAAACTTAACAGTTAAGGACCAAACGTCTTAGTGGTGGAATATAGTATTTATGTTATTTATACAACGTCCCTACAATGGCGCCATTCATTTAACATACTTACAGTTAGGGATAATATAGTCAGTAATGATAAAAAAATATAACAACATAAAATAAATCGTAATTTAAAAACTACCGCCGGCTCAGCTCGCTGACATAGTGCTCTCTCTCTTTACTTCAATTAAAGAAAGAAAGAAATAAAAATTAATTCAAGCAACGACGACGATGAAACGTCGCGTCGTCGTACGTCGTTACGACGTAGCAATTCGCCTACTCTTTGCACGTTATTCGTTTTAATTTCATTGATGCGATGTTATGATCCGTGACCCCGGCAAATGACCCCTGAGCTACACTTCTTAAAGTGCAGGTGGCTCCAAGATGCTATTTTAGAAAATTGAGAATAAATAATAACGTAACGAAAACCAGCTAAACCAGCCGGAAACCAGCGCTGGGGCTCTGTCTCGTATAGGGTCTTAACATAATGCTGAGCGATGGCCGTTCTGCGTGAATGTGACGCATGTTTATCCCCAACTTGTTTTTTTTTTGTGTGTTTATGTCCTTTTTTATGCGTCATGTTTGCCGCAAATAAATGCATTTTCTTTCTTTCTTCTTTCTTTCTAAAATGCGAAACCGTATAAGTACGTGCGTTAAATTAATGTGGCTAATAGATAAAGCGGCACCTAGTAAATTATTTATTTTCAATCTGAGGCATCTTACACTTACGTACTTTAATAAAAGACTTTAGAGAAACAAAATAAGAATAGATAGATTTTAAAATATTCAGCATAAGAAAGGTTGTCATGTAAGACTAATGTATTTTGCTAATGGAAAAAGCCAATTCATTATTTTCATATAAATAAGTATCAAGAAGAAAAATGAAAGCGTAATTAAACATCAAAAATGTTTTTGTAGAGGAAACTTAATGGTTTATTAATGGAAGAAGATCTTGTTTCTTAGTTATTTTCACGCAACGAAGTTTTATTAAAATTGCTGACGCGACAGTCGACGTTGGCCTGTCCAAATTTCAATCATTCTTACAAAAATTCCATAATAAAAAGTATTTTCAGATTTTCCCAAATTTTCCGGGCTACTTTTTCAATTTTTCTTTTCCTCAAAACCGAATTCAGAATATTCCGAACATTTTAAAGCAAAAACTAGCCAAATCGGTCCAGCTGTTCTCATGTTTTATGTTGCCACTTATAATAATTACGTAACACAATATCTGCCATTAAGTTCCACTTTAAATAACTATTTACAAACAGAACAATGTTTAATTTGTTCGAATTATGTCATCAAATATGGCGGACAGTGGCGGGAAAGTTCGTCGGCCGTTATTTTTTTAATTCGACAGCGTAAACAGGCCAAGGAAGAATGAATGTAATGCCACAAAGGGCTGGAAACCGTTCGCGGCCACAGTTCAAATAAAATGTTTTGAAACTTCACATAATGTACGGGTGCAGCGCTAAAAAAGTACTAATGCAATTTTGCTATAACAAAAACAATCTTAATTTTACGGAATAGAGTTTAGTTTGGAGTGACAGAGCTTCTTTTATTTTGTTTGCTGATATTTTAAACGTTTCTATTCTAACGTCAGCTTTTGAGATTATTGGACTCGGCTGGGACTCTTTGGATACCTATTTGCTACAATAATTCTGTAAAATGCAGGATCGTTTTGCGATCTGTTTTGTTCTTTGCGACTTTTTGTAGAAAGTTGTTTTGCATGGTTATTTGGGCACGGCACATTGCAAGAAAAACTTAGTTATGTCCAGTAGACAGCAAAAGCTTTATTAGAAATAGGTATTTAATACAGAATGGCGATTAGGTTATCACATTAAATATTTTATTTCACATAGGTAAACCTACACGGACACTTATGAAACGTCAGATGCTAGGTGCACGGTTCCAATGGGTATGGAGAAGAGCCGGCATGAAACTCCACGGTTACTCTTTTACCATTATTACTCTTAATAAATAACAAAATCCCATTTTAGAAAGAATAATGTAACCAAATATCATTGTCATTTACAAAAAGCATACCCCGTAGCGACAAGAATATTCACGGGATGGAGTTTGTAGAAATAAGATTCAGCAGAGGGCGGGTCGTAAAGGGCGATGAATCCTTCTAAATTATGATGATAGGGCTTCGGGTCTCCGGATTACGGTCCGATAGGGCTGCGGTCACTCTTATCAAGCGTAACGGCACAAAGTATTAAGAAAATTGGGTTAGGTTAGGTTAGCAAAATGTGATGTCTGTGTACTCTTGGGATCGTATTTGGGTGAAAATTGGAATAAAAGAGTTTAGGGATATAAATTGGGAAAGGATTTTGACGCGTACCTAACAGTCTTTTCCATTAGCTGTTAGCTGAAAATATGTTGGTGGGGAATATTCATGTTCATAATATCCCCGTTCCATTATGTTTTACAAGATTTTACAATGCTTAGGTACAATAACGCGGGTAGTTGCGTAATATACTATCAGTGGCAACGGATTTCATTTTGACAGTTATCAACATTCATTGCGTTATTTACTCGTACGTTGTTGAGCATACAATTTCTTTGAACTTATGTAGCAATGGATTTGCAATATCATTCGAAATGATTCAGATTGAGATTGTAGTGTAGACGCAATCAGGGTGCCGAACTCTGTAGGGTACAGCAAAACGTATAAAATTAATGTTTAATTTTAAACATGAATTTTATACTTTTGGGATACCGATCCGACAGGAAATTGAAAATGAAACTAATCCGTGAGGAGTGGAAATGAGGACTTGCACAAACTTGACACTTCTCTAAAAGGTACGCTAAGGTCCCTTGGTACCTTATCGTCATGCATTTACTCCCTTAGGGAGTAGGCAGAGGCTTATGAAATACGTTTCGCCAATTTTCTATAAGCCCCATGTACTACGGTCCGGGTCAATGCCGTAAACTGAGCACAAATCCAAAACGAAAACAACCTTATTACGAGTACACTATGACCAACTTGAAAATCAAACCCAGGATCCAACATTCTTCGGTGTCACTTGTGACCCCTAGACCTGCGAGGCACTCGATAAAGGGCATAGTGGAATATCTATAGTGGAATATTATAGTTTGTTTATTCATTTGTTTGTTTGAACGCGCTAAGTAATCTCTGGAAGTACCGGTCGGATTTGAAAAATTATTTTTGCGTTTGATAGCCCAATTTTTGATAAAGACTAGAAAGGTTATTTAACATCAGGCTAGGACACTTAGAAGTCGAGCAAAAAGAAAGTAATAGCGAGGGCAGGCGATGCGATGTGATGCGATGCGGGTCGGGGAACAAGAAATTTCACGCCGATGAAGTCGCGGACTGAAGTTAGTTATATGGATTAAGGTATAGGTGCTCATACCACACAGTAACACTAGTCGGCGGCAGCCGTAGACGCGTAGACGGCTGCAGTTAACGCTGCCATTGGCAACGTGCCGCTCGTGTATATGAGCACTGAGGATAACACCGAAGTGTCTCTTAGGACCGATTTTTTGAGCCGTAGTTAAACTCAACCAATTGTTAAAAATAGTAACTAATGGTTAAATTCTTGCAAAATGTGTGTTTTTGATAATTTTTTAGTTTATAATGATATAATATCATTGCTAATTGTCAAATAATTACTTTTAGTTAAAAAATAACTATTACATGAACTAACAATTGATGAAAAAACACATTTTGCGCAAAATTTAACCATTAGTTACTATTTTTAACAATTGGTTGAATTTAACTACGGGTCAAAAAACTGGCCCTTAGTGACGTACTACTTCTGTACGTCACGTTGGATTATCCGTGTGAGTAACAGTTAATACTATGGATTTCCCTAAGATCGTGGGCTGTGACATGCCTGCAAATGTCATGCTTCCAAGGGTATGAGTGACGTCATCATAACACATGTCATGCATGTGAAAGTTGTGCCACTTCGTAGAAATGTTAATACCAGTCATCATGAGTGACATCACGTGTCCAATTAATTACGTAGACACGGTGTTTACACGCAAATTAACTGTGTTTTTCACAGTAATATGACTATGTTATTGATAAACTATGTAAAAAAGTACGGAGTCATAAGTAAATGGAACGCCTACACGCATACAATTATTATTGTACAGAACGACCATCGATCTATTAAAAATACGCGAGACAAGATTTTAGAGAACATAGGGGCAATTCCCGTAATTTCAAGAACGTTCACAGTCTGATCTCAGTATCAAGATGTTAAAGATACCTCTAGTTTCCCTACATTTTTGACAAGTTTTTGACATTGACTGTCGCTGAGATGAGATTGCGACTAGATTTTGAACGTTTTTAATTACGGGAATTGGCCTTCAGTTTTGTCCTGCCACAGAATAACTTCAATCTTTCTGTAACGCTCCATTCACTACCAACTCCATTAAAAAAAAAAAAACACAAAAGCCACTTACCTAAAAACAACACTAGTTCCCTCACTATCTAGATGCACGGCATCATTCAGCGACCACTGCAGCAGCACAGCCGTCCTGCTGGCTAGCGGTCCACTGACCACCCTGGCCGGCAAGTACCGCCTCCTCATCCGCAAACTCTTCGCGATCCTTCTGTACACCGACCGCTCATCTCTACTATAACTACGGTACTTTGGTCTGAAGTAATACCCGTCAATAAGGCTATCTACACTTTTTAAACTATAGTCGTCAAATGTCCTGTAGGTATCATCATATTTCTTGGACTTTTTCATGTGTTTTGAGCGCTCGGAACGCATGTGTTTTGGGAGAAAGTAGGGGAGAGAATCGTCTCTGCAGGGTCTCTCGGTGAAGGAGGTCGGCGTGAAGTTCCCTCGGATTATGTTGTCTACTATGGAGTGGAGCACGTAGTCCCGGAGAGTCAGGTCCTCAAACTGCAGGTGAACTGGAAAGAGAGAGAAATACGTTAGTTTTGATGTTTGATACAGGAACTATTCTTGGGATGCAGAAGTATGAAGGTGTATTTTGTAAATCTTGCAACTTTATAAGTTGTATTTCTGAAACATAGGTAATTAGGTATGTACGGTCACCAAAGGAGATAAGCAACCAGGTTCGTCGGATATAGTTGAAGTTTAGTAAGAAACGGATTGATGTTTTCGGATAAAATTTTACTTAATTAATAGAAAACAAACAATTTATCAAACTAGATTTCATTTGAAAACATTCATCGGTTTCTTACTAAACTTCGACTATATCTGACGTCCCTCGTTACACAACTCCTTTGGTGACTGTACATACAAATATCTTAAAAATATGGTAGTGCGCTGTTTTATCAATATTGACATACAAGTGATTCATATTATTAAAAACGATTGAATGAGTACTATGAAATTACAATGTTACAATTATAATATAATTATAATTTTATGTGTACGTTTTTTACTCTCATTTATTTATTTCCTTACTTATTAATTACATAAGTACATTATTAACTATTTTGATAATAATAAATAAATAAATAAATAAATAAATATTCCACAACTATCACACAACGCCATCTAGTCCCAAGCTAAGCAGAGCTTGTGTTATGGGTACTAGACAACTGATAAACATACTTATATATTTCTAAATATATAAATATTATAGATAAATTACACCCAGACACAGAACAAATGATCGTGCTCATTACACAAACATTTGTCCTGGGTGGGAATCGAACCCACGACCTCCGGCATAGCAGTCAGGGTCACTAACCACTAGACCAACAGGCCTGCCAATAATAATTTATAATCTTTTAAATATTTTATTTTTATCTTTTTGTTTATAAAAATATTGAAAAATGTAATTTATAAGCAATTAGATGAAATAAAGGAAATAATAATTTATTTATGTCAGACATAACTCTAGTCCATAGTTTAAGCTCATACATTTAAATTACTTATAAACTATCTAAAATTCTAAACAGTTAAAAACTCAAAATAAAATTGTAACTACCTAATTTAAAATATTCATAAACACATTAAAAAAAAAATATTACAAAAAGTTATAAAAAATGTGCACCGGTATTGGGAGAAGGGTCCCCCAGCTACCGATGGTTGGGGCTCCAGGGGTATTTTTATTTATTTATTAATAGGCACTCGATGTGGATGACTTTCTGAGGTTAAATAAAAAGGCATTTTTCATTCCGTCAATGGTTATGTTTGTGAGATCAAAGTGTAGTATTTCTTTAAGTAATTAGTAGGGTCTTCAATCCAGAGAGTATTTTAACCGAAGCGAGGGGTAGGTACCTATGTAAAACATAATACCTTATACGTATTCAGTAAAGGTCATAATCGAGAAAGGAACTAATCTTTCAAATGACTCAGCGTAGTCAACCAATCAAAAAAAGTATGTCATCTCTCGTCTATGCTCGGGACCATTCGGGGCCGTCCATTGACGCCGGAACGGGTCGGCCCCGAAACCGGTCAGCAAAGGGCCCAATTTCCGGCCGGCTGGACGAGACGGATAGCTGATGTGTTATCTTTTATGGAAATCCGTGGGAATTTGTTACTCGTCTGATATTTGTCAGGATACCGTTGTGATGGAAGGTCATATTTGTCTTCTTTTCTTTGTAGGTTCCGGTTTTCGTCAGTATTTTTTCGGAGTTTGGTTGGAATCGCTGAGTATGTGTACTTTCTCGAGGTGTTGAAATTGTTTTCAAGTTTCTACGAGCAAGTATACTGTTTTAAAGTTTAAAATGACGCTGGAAAAAAAAACTGAAACGCCGCTAAAAAACTTTTACGGGAAACTTTTATTCCATAAAGTGAAGGGCCCAGATTGACCATAAAAAAATTTGCAAGATAAAACAAAGGCGCAAAAGAAAAAAAACGTTACGACAGTATCTAATCTACATCCGACTAAGTAATCTTTTCACCACGGTAAGAGTTAGATATCTTTCATTTTTGTATGGCTGGTGGTCGAAGGTTCGAACTCAGATAGGCGCTTTACTTTGCTTAAATTATTTCATCACCAATACTCTGAAATCGGTAAAGGAAAACACCGTGAGGAAACCGACACGTCCCAGAACCAAAAATTCGGAGACATGTGACATCTAATAACCCGCACTGGGCCCGCGTGTTGGATTACGGCCCACGCGCTCTCACCAAGAGGAGGCATGTCCCAGCTGTGGGAACATTACTGGCTGATTAACGCTTATTATGCTATGGTACCGAAATGTGAGAAGAAATTATTTCCGTCTCACTCCCACGCTTCCTCTTATAACTGAAACCACATCCTAACATGTTACTTGTGACCTTTCACATTCGCAAGATCTCCTCGTAATACAATTTTGATTTATGGTAACATTATTGGCGCCGGCGAAATATTTACATGTAGCAACACTGAGCAACAATATGTTACTTTTGTAACGTCGTTTATATTAATTTTGTATGATATTAGTCCATTTGAACTGGGATTGGAAGCAGTTATTGTGAGGAAGTCCTTTTCGTTTACAATTGAGGAGCTGAAAATTCAAGTCGTTTTCAGAAAAATGTGAGATAAGAGTGGTTCGTGTTCATTGTTCAGAAGTGAATGTCTGTAAGTTGATGATAAGGAATGTTAAAGTCGAAAACAGTCATTGGGTCTATGTTCAATTATTTCTCAAGAAAATCTATATACATACAAATGAATACATTTGAAGTGTAATGTCAAAATAACAGGTTTTTCTAAATGCATTTTTTTTGTCTGTCTGTCTTTTTGTGGCTAATCTCCGAAACGGCTGGACCGATTTTGTAGGGACTTTATAAGCAGTAACTTTATAAACAGTAACAGGCTAGTTTAAACTCAAAACTCAAAGCATCAGGCACTTTTGAATTGTCAAAATTAAATAGTCGGTCAGTTAGCCAGAAAGTTGAAGGTAGTTGCCCATTCAAAAAGCGTACATCTCTATGGAGAAGAACGGGCAAGAAACTCCAAGAACACTCTTCTAATTCAAGATATGACGAAATCCTGTGTACATTATTCTTGTTGCTTCTATATGTGAGAACAATGGAAAAACAAATGAAGAAATAATACAAAACATAAGATAAGCGATTTTCGGAAAGAATTAGGGTTCCGCGGGAAAAAAATTAAAACCCATAAAATCTAATTTGTTTTCCGACATGCACGCGAACTCAATTCGACATAAAATTGAGTTTTGACTGTTAAACATTGTTACAACATTAACAGTGTCTTACAAAGTTAAATAAATCAGAAAGTCATTTCCAAGAAAAAAAAAACTAGTTTCTATGTGTACCTAGTTTTAGTTTCACTTTTGTGAAAGTATTCGAATATTATGAAGTCGTGAACTCAAGTCGTTATTGACATTGTTATCTAAAAACTTTTTTATTAAACATTGAATTTACAAATTTAATTCTTTTGCGAACGTTAAACTGAAAGTTTTATTACAAGTACTTATGAATAAATAAATGAAGTGCATTGTTATTTAGTTCCAAAGAATGTGCTGTATCTCATTTGCAGTAAAAACTTGCTTGAAGTTATTTGAAAATAGAGTAATACTAGATATGTAAAGTTCATAAGTACTGAAAAGTTATAAATTGTTTTGCAGTTTCATAAAACTAGATATTTATAATAGCTTACAGAAAGGGCGGTGACTCTTTAGTCGCAATAGTTCAGAAATTGCTTCGATGCAGGCAAGTTCGATCCCGAACCAATTTTATTTACAGAGTATTTTAGTTAAAGGGATTTTATAAGTTACTAACATAGTTTGTAAGTACATTGTTACTAACACTATGAGCCTGGTTGCTCGAAATAAACGATAAAAAAAAATAAGGCAGATGTGAGTGGAAATGCCGGAGGAGGATGACCCTAGAAGGACATAAACGAATCAATTACATACACCTTTGTAAGGATCGTGGCAGGTGGCGTTCTGTAGTTTCTGCCTATACCCATGGAAAGAAGGCTTGAGCTTATGTATTTTAGTTGTTCCCGATCTAGTATTGGAAATTGTCTAATATAATATGTGTTCGCATCACCAGGTTACAAGCTAAAGTGTAAGCAATCTTATCCTTTAACAAAACCCTTGCCCGTCTTTGCAGTTGGATAAAAAAGAGTCAGTCAATCTACCAAGCCTTTTCCCAACTGTGTCGGGTTCAGCTTCCAGTCTATCCGAATGCAGCTGAATACCAGTGTATCACAGCGCCTTTTGAGGCGACTGCCTATCTGACCGCTACAACCCAATTAATGGGTAACACGATACCCCTTGAGTAGGACTGGTTGTCAGACTGTTGGATAAAAAAGAATAAAATCATAAATAAATAGCTATCGTTTTAACAATATGACGTCACACCATTCTTCTTCAACACCGTAATTTTTTTACCCAGTAATTCGATGCGTACAACCGGCGACAAAGTTTTGTCCTCGTAACGTTCATCTGCGCAACAAATTGTCTTGCGCGTTGCGTCGAAAGCTGTACCCCTTTAATTTATTGCAGCCCCTTACTAACGATCTCACTAATTCTCGTTAATATAAGTCGTCGAGAAGGAACTCCTAATTGTCATTAAAGTTTGCGAAAAGGTCCGGTTCTGGTTTCCAGAATTAATTATTTAGGTACAGGGTGGCAGGAACATCGACGTGCAACCTGTTACCATGGATTCAGTATAATTATGACTCTGAATCCCCGTAGCGTAGAAAACTTCCGACGGTTATAAATAAAAAATAAAATATACGCGGTCAAAATGTATGGAAAAGCAAATTTTTTCAAGAGCGCTGTCAAAAAGTTTGGATGAGACTCTAATATTAATAATAATTTAGTCGCCAGATCGTTCAGCTCAATTTGTTAGTAATCAGGATAAAAAAAAGATAACTTAAACACTAGTGGTAGTACAGGCACATCAAGCTACTACAAGCTGTCAAATTTCTTTAATAGATTTTCAACTTTATCGCTAAAGCATTAAGGTCCAAGGTTGATTGGGAAAATTTGACAGTTTTGGGTAGCTTGACCTGCTGGCGTCTGTAGCTACATTTGGCAGATATTGGTACACGACCCATGAGGTGATGACCCATAGGGTCCAAGTAGTAGTCCAGTAGTACTTGCGATTATTAGATCCACGGAACAGTCGAAAAACATCCAGTACACCCACATTTCGCCAGTTATGTTTAAGTCCCATGTAATAGGGGACGAGCCTATTGGAGCTATTGGGGAAAAATCCAGGCTGCTACTGAGAAGTTCTGGAGAGTTAAATCCAATAATACTTTGCTCGACCTGGGAATCGAACCCAGGACCTCATGCTCAGCAGTAGCGCTTGCGACCACTAGACCAACGAAGCAGTCATGATGTTTAATTCACCCCAATAATTTATAAAGCACACAAATTCCATAACGAACAGTACTAGTTTATTTGGAAAACCATTAAAGGGGATGTATTAAAGTAGCCCGCGAAATTTATAGAATAGAATCAATAGCAACCTCAATACAACCCTCAACGTTCATTTAATCCTATTGATTGATATTTCATGAAATAGTCGTTCAATAGGATTACATGAACTTAGAGGGTTGTATTGATGATTTTAATGATTATAAGTCTGTGGCTACACACTTGTTACGCTCGTGAATGATATTTTATTCAACATGGGTTGCAGCTCTTCCCCAAAAGGGGGAACCGACTCAAATACTGATATTTAACATAATTAGGAAAAACGAAATTTTTCTCAGCCTGGGTTATATTAGGAACAGTCACATGTGGTCAACCTGACACTGACATGCAAATTGCAATAAAATGTAAATTTGAATTTCGCGGGCCACTCTGCACCTTCCCCCTTAATCGCTTCAGGGATAATGAAACTACGGCGTAATTACTGGAGAGTACACAAAGGTCTTCACAAAAACGTTGCGTCAAATTGAACTAATAAAGGGTCACCGAAGAGGCCATTAATTAATTATAAATTATCGACCCTTTTCCTGTGAAACTACTCGATTTTGGTAGGAATCCCTGCTCTAGTATTCTGTACTGGCTCTGTTTATTTCAAAGTCGACTTTTCGTATAAAATAAAAGTCATCCTCATCTGCATAGCCTTTTCCCAACTATGTTCGGGTCAGCTTACAATCTAACCAGATGCAGCTGAATACCAGTATTTTACAAGGAGCGACTGCCTATCAGACCTCCACAGCCCAGTTACTGGGTAACACGATACTCCTTGGTAACACTGGTTGTCACAGTTTCTAGCTTCTGACTACATACCCGTAACGACTGTCAAAGATGTAAAAATGTAACTATTTTCAATAATTCTCCACAGAAGAGCTGTCAAAACGCTAACAATATTTTAAAGAATAGAATAGATTAGAATACTTTTTACTATAAAAAAAGTAAAAGTAGTTGTGGTTAGTTAAAGTTTCTCAAACAGCAAATAACTTAAAGTGATTGGCCCTCGGGTGTTCTAATATACTTATCATGCATGTCATTCAAGAGACTGTTTTAAAGCATTTTTTGTATTTTTTTATCGTCTAGTGTGGTCTAATTCAAAATTCTAATTTGATAGATATCGTTTCGTAACATAAGTTGTAGCTGAGTAAAGACAATTAAAAACAAAAAAAATACTGTTCTAATAACGGTGGGCTAATTTCCTATTTAACCTAAAGAAAACAGCTGTTTTTTTCCAAGAATCCAGGCTATAATAGCAACTGCTTACATATATTCACGACGACTTGACTCAATCAATCAATTAATCAGCCCATCCTTCTCCTATGTTTGGGTCGGCAACCAGTATAACCGGATGCAGCTGAATACCAGTATTTTTCATGGAGCGACTACCCATTTGACCTCCAACACGACCTGCCTAATAGATGCAAAATGTACACTTTACAACCTAACTGCCTACAAAACTTCACAATGCCATCAACTCTATGAATGTCAAACAGCTGATCCAAACCCCATTAAGTACTTCTGCACCATCATGGTCTCTGGCCATAAATCAATGTTTTATGGCTCTGTCCGTTAGCTCAGCTTTGACTGTTCGGTTTGTAGGTCAATCGATCGATGGGTACCTACTTTTATGCCGACCGGTGTACCATTGTTTGGCTTGTTCGCTTGTAGCCAGCCTATTATGGAGATAAATGGGTGTGCTTAAAAAGTAGAAGTTTGGCAGCGAAATGTGGGTAATGAGGGCAAGTTTTGTTTGTGTAAATGTCGTAATTATGTATGTAAAAAATAAGTAGGAGTAATGGACATGTAAGAGACTAAGACCTGCACCCTAATTGCGTAACACACAATCAATCGAAATCGGTTTCATTTTGACAGTTCAACAACATTCATTGCGTTATTTACGTGTTGAGCAGCCAAATTTTTCGAACTTATGAAGCAATGGATAAGCAATTTGCTTCAAAATGATTCAGATTCCGATTGATCGTGGGTTACGCAATTAGGATGCTTGTTGTCTCGCATTCATCATCATTCCAATTTATTTGGGATCGGCGCAAAATAATAAATAAATAATAAAAATAATAAATTTAATTTTCAGAAAAATACTTTTAAGGTACACAGAACAATTTTCCAACTGAAAAAAAAAAAAAAAAATCAAAATGTATTTTTTCGATACTTCTCTATTAGTCGTCATCTCGGTATTCACCCCTTTATAATCATATCATCATTCACACAGTGCGTTCATATTTCTTTGGTCTTCCACTACTCTCATACCTTGTCTCGCATAATCCATACTAATATTTCAAATGCGAAACTAACTAAAAATCCAACAAAACAAAATGTCTGTACAGTCAGAAAGGCAGATCACTAGAGTTAATTACTTTCGCATCGAATAATTTACACTAGAGAGCTGTCTGTTTTCATGCCTTAGGAACTGAAAAGATTTCGATGAAATATGGCAGACCAGTAGACCATGACCCGAGTTGGGACATCGGATACATTTTATCCCAGTAGTAGTACGTTCGTACGGGCGAAGCCCCGGACAAAAGCTAGTCAGCATATAACATTATAGGCTATTTACATAGGTAACAAAAAGTGGGTTCTCTAACTTTAAAAACACATGCCTGTTTCTTTACGATGTTTTCCTTCACAGTTTTGAGATTTCAGAGCAGCGGTGATAAGATAAAATTGTACTAAGTAAAGCAGTGTAAGCTTGCCTGGTTTCGATCTTACGACCTACAACTTGGTATGTCATTCATCACAGTCATTATTTTTTTCTTTGCTCTTGTTTCATGTTTATTATTATATGTATATATTTATTTAGACGAGTAAAATATACTATATGTATATATATTAATTGTATAATATAAATGGTACACCACAGACTACCACCTATATTTGTCTCTCCTTCATTGTAATCCATCCAAAGGTTGTCTTTAAAAGATCGCTCTTAGCGATAAGACCGCCCATTGTGTTACCCTTTGTAAAATGTTATATATTTATGTTTCTGTAATTTGTATGGTGGACAATAAAGAGTATTCTATCTATCTATCTATCATTGGGCCAGCACTACTTCTGACCTTGTTCAGGAGGTGCAAAATTCGCGCATATTGATACGCTCCTGTAGGTACTAGATGCAATAAGGCATCCCGAGGGAATGGCGTTTAGGTATATTATGGACGGAATACATTTGCTCCTTACATAAAATCTGATGTTTCTTAAGTCCTGCTTTTAGTTTGGTTGAAGGAGCTTTGAAACTGCATTTCCATAAGATTAAGTACAGACACGTTACTATAATTTGCCATTAAAAAAGAACTACTAAAAACACACGATAGTTAAAACCGTGTTTTTCTTTTAAACAAAACGTGCCTGGAAAACCAAACAAAAGAAAGTCACAGCACAGCTATGCAATCCATTTGCTGCCAGGATCACAAGCATCCATTTTTCACCTCACACAGAGTCATCGCATGCAAAATGTAAGCAGCTTTACCGCGTATATTTTTCTTTTGGCCTCAAAAAACAGCCCTAAGAAAGCACACCTGGCACTTTCTGCACGTTGCCTTTGCTTCTCATGAGTGCGCAAAATAAATGGGGTATCGTCATACATTAATGGGAACACATCTGAAAGTAGAACGCAGACTTATGTGCCAGATATCGGAATTCTCGTGTAAAAAATACGTGTATAAGTTGGCAACACTAACGAATTGATGGCAGCCCCGAATGTTTGGGGAAGTCATTTGTTGTGAGGAGGTTTTACCCAGAAGTTGGGGAATTGTGATTTAGTTTAAACTAAATAGTTTTGTCGTTCGTGCGGCTGAGCGGCTGTGAGATAAGATTGTGGGTGATGGTTGACTTTGTAACCTTAATCTTATATGAAAATTCATTTTAAGTCTTGTTTTAAGCTTAATATATAAATATTACCTTGTATGAAAATAAAAAAAGTTGTACCTACATATGAAAATAAAAAGCTTATGTTCATTTAAGCAGGACCATCTATAGTCACCTGCGTTATCTCGTACTTACTAATACCATAACCGATTCAAAAAGTCAAACGTTGCGTGCACGTACTGAAACCAACGTTGGTCGCAAATTTTGTTAGCACTACCAACCTCAAACATTTTTATTTTTCTTAGCTGGTTGTATCTAATATTTAATTGTAAGCACATACTAAATTGACAGCTACTTTTTCTACAACATAACACCTCACTGAGGTATGTGTCCTTTATTTTTTATTTGAGGTTTTTTGTTAGAATGGGTTTACCTTATGCATTGTTGGTTAAAACCCATGCCTGAAAGAAATTAGTTGCATAAGTTTTTGATGCAAGTTTTTGACAGCATGCAGTCACGAATTACATAACACCTACAGTCAATAAAAGTTTGCCCAACATTCTTCCTTGGTCTTAACATTGGGACCAACATGTATGTTAATAATTTTTATGATATTTTCCGACACACTCCAGGGACCAGCGCGTTCTGCGAAAACATTTTACGAATGGAATGGTGCATCAACTTTGATGAAGCTCGGGTCGGGCTTTTTGCATTTTTGTGTCGGCAACATTTTTTTCCTACGTTATGTTTTTTGTTCGGAAATGAATAGTGTATGACTGAATACTAAGAATTGTATTACATTTGTTTTTTTCTTTTGTGAATATACGAGGAGCTTTTCGGTAAATTAATGTTTCAAATCGTCTTTACTTTAAAACTGGCTGTTGCCCGTGACTTCGTCTACAACCCAGGACGAAAAGTAGCCTAGCATGTCGTAACCCAGGTTTTGGTCTAGCCATGTGCTTAATCTCATTAAAATCAGTTCAGCTGTTTTAGCGTGAAAGTGTATTAAACTCATTTCCGTATTTTTATTAGACTAGCTGCGCCCCACGGTTTCACCCGCATAAGTTTCGATCCCGTTGGAATATCGAGATAAAAAGTATTCTTTGTGTTAATCCTGGGTGTCAGCTCCGTCCGTACCAAATTTCATCAAAATTGGTCTAGCCGTTTGAGCGTGAAGAAGTAACAAACATACAAACACACACACACACTCATTCACCAACTTTCGCCTTTATAATATTAGTGTAATAGATATATTAGCTAGGATTATCAATAAAAAAATAATAATAAAGAGTCCTACGTACAAAGATACATAGATCATAGATATGAAAAACATAACCCTGTGTTTGTTGTTAAATAAAACAAAGTCGCGTTAGTAACACCATTTATACAACTCAAGAATGGCTGGACCGATTATTATGATCTTTTACTTGTTGTATTTGTCTCCGCCCCGAATGGCAGAATAAATTAAAAAAAAAATGGGGAAATTGACGAGAACAAAAATTAAACAAATTAATGATAACCCGCACTGGGCCAGTGTGGTGGATTAAGGCCGACTCCCTCTGACAGAGAGGAGGCCTACTGTGTACCAGCAGTGGGAACAATAAAGGCTGATTATAATGACAATAAACTTAACTCGAGAACGGATTGCCTGATTTCGATAATTTATTTTTCATTCGTCCAGACGTCTATCAGGTCAGCTAATATAGGAAAATTCCTATGATAGAATGATTCTACAGGTTGATACAAAAATAACTATGTTTTTATTATTAACTAATGTTTTTGCTATAAAACGGGCTGCTTTATTTATTTAGTTACATTCAGGCCGCGGTAAATTGTTGTTATAAAATGAACCCGAGCGACTGCTAAACATGGAAAAAAAACAAGAACGAAATGAATGAATGAAATAATGAACTAAGCTTTCGAATTCTAATTCAATGCAGTTTCAATTTAAAGTGAATGCATAAGTTGAACTCATACTCGTTTGAATTGAAATGACTTTTAAACATAACATCACGCCTCTATTTCTCGGAGGGTTAGGCAGAAGTGTACCTATAGTACAACCATATTTAGCTAAATTAGGTTTACGTCCTTCAAGAAAACCCAATAACATTTTGCTCGACCTGGGACTCGGACCTGAGACCTCATGCTCAACAGGAACGCTTGCGACCACTGGACCAACGAGGAAAGCGGAAACATTTATTTATTTACCATTTATGTACACACATATATAAACAGACAATGAAAAACAGAACAGAAAATAGGTACAGAGGTGATGCTTATTTCATAAGAAATCTCTTCCAGCATACCTGAGATAGGACAATAGATACAGAGATGTAGACAGCGTGTGATAGAGCAGAGGAGACAAAAAATAATACATAGAATCAGAAAAAACAATTCACTTAAAAACTAAACAAGAATTACGAGAATATATTAACATACATACAAATAAACATACATAAATACTTCTAAAATAAATATTACAAGAATGATAATAATTATATCATACTCAAAATAATAAATACATACACAACTATGATGAAGTGGACAGATAGTGTTCTTTCACTCTTCTTTTAAAAACCGCAATAGTTTGGCAGTCCTTAATGTCAGGCGGTAGTGAATTCCACAATCGCACCGCGTGCACTGTGAAGGAGTAGGAGTAGAAGTCGGTGGAGTGGGGAGGGGACTTGAGAAGGTTTTTAAGATGCGACCTGCAAGGAGCATCTGAAGGACGGGCGTAGGAAAACCGGTCCCGCAGATAGGATGGTGTTTTAGGATTGTGAAGGATATTGAATAGCATTATTCATATAACATTATTAATATAACATTGTGTAAAATAGTTATTATATTTTATATAATGTAGCTTTTAGGGGCTCGTGGCTAAGCAATAACAGCCGCACGGGTCGATCGATTAAGTTAAGCTATGCTTGCCGCGGTCGGTCGGTGGATGGGTGATGTTTACATACTGGTCCCGGCTGTCATTCTTGGATCTTTGACAGTTGGTGCGGGTCGTCAGAAGCCCAAAAGTCTGACAACTAGTCTTACCAAGGGGTATCGTGTTACCCAGTAACTAGGTTGTGGAGGCCAGATAGGCAGTCGCTCCATGTAAAATGCTGCAGCTGAGTAGCAGTAGGTATTCAGCTGCATCTGGTTAGACTGGAAGCCAACCACAACATAGTTGGGAAAAGGCTAGGTAGATTGTCTGAGTCTGGGAAGGGCATTAGATATACGCAGTTTAATTCATTGTCGTCTCCACCAGCTTGTGTACCTAGATACTCTATGTAGCTATTACAATCAGAGTCTTATTTCTGTGACATACCTACAGTATCCGTGAAGCACTTGTTTGTATAAAACAACTCACTTTCTTTGTCCTTACTCAATTTACAACTAACTTAACTCAGTTTTGTGTATTCTCTGCGAAAAGATAAACAGTCTGGCGGGTCTTATTATTTTATCTTCTTCGTCCAGTGCGTCGTAATTGTTGGATGACGTCATTTTCTAAATAATTTGTCACTCCGATCTCCCATCTATACTAATATTATAAAGAGGTAAAATTTGTTTGTTTGTATGTAGGGAGTAACCTCTGAAACTACCAGTCGGATTAGAAAAAATATTTTTGCATTTGATAGCCCAATTCTTGAGGAAGGTTATAGGCTATTTAAGATCACGCTATGACCCTTGGGAGCCGAGCAAAAATAAAAAAAGTCAAGAAGAACGCTAGGCGTAAACGAAGTGATAGCGTGGGTAGGCGATGCGATATGATGGGGTGGGGCGGGGAACAAGAAAGTACACGCGGACGAAGTCGCGGGAAGAACCTAGTACTTTATATTCTGAGAGCGTTCAATCTCTACTAATTTAATAAGGCTTAAGACTTTGTTACTTTGAACGCGCTAATCTCTAGAACCACGATTCGGATTTTTTTTTTTGCAATAGACAATTCTTGAGCAAGGTTATAGGCTATTTAACATTACGCTACAACCCTTAGGAGCCGAGCAAAAAGACAAAAAGTCAAAAGGAACGCTAAGCCAAAATGTAGTAGGTAATAGGGTGGACGAGCTATGTGATGCGATGCGCTGAGCAAGTAGGGGAATAAGAAATTCACGCAGACCTAATCGCGGGCGGAATATAAAGCTAAAGAGTCTGTTTGTTTGAACGCGCTAATCTCTGGAACAACCAGTTGGGTTTGAAAAAAAACTTTTTGCGATCGAAAGCCCAATTTTTGAGAAAGGTATCCTACTAATATTATAAACGTGAAAGTTTGTATGGATGGATGGATGGATGTTTGTTACTCTTTCACGCAAAAACTACTGAACGGGTTTGGATGAAATTTGGCACACAGATGGTTTATAACTAGGATTAACATATAGGATACTTTTTATATCGATATTCCCACGGGATCGAAACTTATGCGGGTGAAACCGCGGGGCGCGGCTAGTTTTGTACGAGTATAAAGGTATTTAACATCACTTTACGACCCCTACGATTCCTTTCCTTGATGATTGTTTAGCGGGCCGCAGTGCAACGCATTTTCATTCAAAAAGGTGCGGTGCGGCCCGCCTGTAGTGTGCGTCGTTTCATAGCAAATGTACGAAAGTGAAGGAGCATTTTTGAATTGCGTTGCTTCAGCCTTACATGGTTAATATTAGTTGTTCGTGCTTTTGAAGAACCTTCTTTTTACGGCGAGCCCTCTTCAGCGGGGTAATTGCGTAACACACGATCAGGAGCAATGGGTTTCATTTTGCCAGTTCAACAACATTCATTGCGTTATTTACGTTGTTGAGCAGACACATTTTTCGAACATATGAAGCAATGGATTAGCAATATCCTTCAAAATGATTCAGATTGAGAATGATGGTGTGTTATGCAATTAAGGTGTTGGTTCATTTAGCTTAGTCTCAACCTTGCTGTCTGACATATCTTTTCATCATAACTAGGGAATGCAATCTCCATTTTGACGTTGATTATTGCGAGTTGCCAAGTCTTTTTTCGAGATTAAATCTCGTGGGAACACAATCTCATTCTTGAAATCTCCAATTACGAATACGAGGTCTAGAATGGCCAACCTCGAAATGGGCCTACTCGGAAGTGCAAAGTGCGAATGTTCGGATCGGACCGACACATGGCCGAACCGAATATTATTGAAAAATGCGAAAACAGTTCGGATCGGATCAGTTGGGTCGGGACCATAGTCAATATTCGAAAGAGTGTAGGAGTGTAGGATCGGAACCGACCGAACCAAATAGTAACTTCGTAGCAGGAAACGGCCGATCATTCGGCCGATACTACTTCGGAGTAGGCCCCCAGACAGAGCACGCGAGACATCGAGTTGCCAATCTCGACTCTAGATTGCATTCCCTACTCGCACTCTATCTATGAGCTTAAAAACGCGGAGAATTCACCTAAATTTGTAAAAGTTGCGAAAAGGCAGTACGCAAGCACCTACTGCATAACCATTGTCGTCTATAATGTTTCCACTGCTGGGACACAGGCCTCCTCTCGGTGAGAGGGAGTGGGCCGTAATACACCACGCGGGCCCAGTGCGGGTTGTTAGATGTTACATATCTTAGATTTTTTGGTTTTAGGACATGCCGGTTTCCTCACGATGTTTTCCTTCACCGTTTTGAGACCTAGTGCATATTTTATTAAAAAGAACGCTGCAATTAATTGCTATCATACTCATGCCGTCTTTGGCTCACTGCAAGCCACTGTTGTAATCGTGAACCAGTCATTAAAAACACGCCAAACTTTAGAACAGAAAATTTTCAGAAAATTACATAGAAAATTATTCGTTTATCTCTCTCATTATATTATTACGCAACATATGACTCCTAAAAAAAGCAATTAGAATTGAATTATTGCTAAGGCCTCATTTACGGAGACGCGGGGCGTCGCGCGTCGCGTGCGGCGTGTCGTCTCGCGGCGCGTCGTACGATTTTTCTGTTTACGGAGCGGCGGCGCGTCAAGCGGCACTTATCATCGCACGCGTAAACACAAACGTATGGCAATATAAGACGTTGTTCATAGAGATGCGGGGCGGGAAGCGTGGCGGTGCCCGCCGCTGCGCCCGCGGCGAATCCTCAAGCGTGTAGCAAAGAACGCGGCGGGCAACGCTGCAGCGCACGCGGGACACTCAGTCAAACCGACCAGTTTTCTAAAAATCGATCACATTGTATTCCATTGTGACGGTGACTATGTCTGCATTCTGCAATTTCCAAATATGACTGGTAGAAGATTCCGCCGCGGGCGCAGCGGCGGGCACCGCCACGCTTCCCGCCCCGCATCTCTATGAACAACGTCTTCGTTGCTTCATCGAGAATTGCCGCTGCGTGCGCCGCCGCGATAAACGCCGCGTGAGACGCGGCGGTGCCAGCCGTGGGCTCGGCCGCAAAAAACGCTCCATTTCAAGCAAACGCGTCTAAAATCAATCTCCGTAAGCGCACTCATACAACGCCATATGTTTGAATTCAGTGCGGGCCGCGCCGCACAACGCGATGCGCAACGCCCCGCGTCTCCGTAAATGAGCACTTAGGGGTGTTTGCATATATATTTTCGGTAGGTTTCCCGGTATATAGGTTTTCCAGTCCCGATTACTCGGTACAGCGGCATAATTGCGTGACACACTAAGAGTAGCAATGGCTTTCTTTTTGACAGTTCAACAACATTCATTGCGTTATTTACTTTGTTGAGCAGACAAATTGCTGGAACATATGAAGCAATATCCTTCAAATAATTCAGCTGGTGATTGCAAGTGGGTTACGCACTTAAGGGTGCTGATTGATAGTTACAGATCAACTCGCGAGTGCCCGGTATGAAAAAGCGTAGTCGGTTAGAGCGACCCGACAAGTTTCACCCTGTTTCTTTATGTGCAAGCGCATACAGAAAGTACTATCGCCAAAATCTATATCTGACCACCGTAAGACTATTCCTGCTTGCCGCGCATACTATTAGTCGACCTAAAAAGGATCCTCTTTTATTTTACTTACGGACGCAGCTGTGGTCATCATGTGCACGGGATTTTGTTTTCAAAATGGTCAGATATAGGTTTTGGCAATAGTACGTCTATGGGATTATTTTACGGGAAATATTTGTAGGATTTTTACGATTCAGTACGGTTTTTAAAATAAATTAACCTCAAAAAAGCTTTTAGGGCTTATAACGATGTACACTTTTAAAAAGAAATGACCCTGTTTTCAACTTTTTTCCCTTTTCGTATAGTCGTTCGCAGTTACAAAGCTAGGATACCTGGACCATATGGCTTAGGTTAGGTTACATAATCAGCCTATAAGGTTTCCACTGCTGTTCAGGATACAGCGGGAGGAAACGCCAGGGTGTCACCACTGTGTGGATCGCCCGGAGGACACGGTGGAGCATACGGTGGAGGTCTGCCCGGCTTGGGTGGAGCACCGCCGTGTCCTCGTGGCGGCGATCGGCGGCGGCGATCTCTCGCGTCCGGCCCTGGTCCAGGCCATGGTACGGAGCGAGAGTGCATGGCAGGCCGTCACCTCCTTCCGCGAAGCAGTAATGCTCGCGAAGGAGGAGGCGGAGCGAGTGACGGAGAGGCAATCTCTGCGCCCTCACGCCCCTAGCCACCGCAGGAGACGCCCTGGACGGGAGTCAACAGCCGCCTCCCGGCCACCGTAGGCGCGGGCTTGCGGGCGGTGAGCAATGGGCAGCTCGCCGCCCGGTAAGGACCAGGCCCGGGTTGACGGCGTGTTGTGTTCCACGCGCACCTCAAAGAGATGTCAGCACGAACTGACGAGGTCCACTAGGGCCGATGCCTGCCAGGACCGCGGGTTGTTCGAAAGAGATACCGTGGCCCCTGGCACAGGCAACTGAAGAAACACGGGTGGGTTTTAGTCAGTAGAGCGGAAGAGGTCTTTTGATGATTTTCACGAGGGCCCAGTGCGGATTGATGGATGTTGCATGTCTTCATGTCTTATGCTGAGCTGAGGCCCTGTTGGCATTATAATCTTTGTTTTCTGTTTTTTATAGTTTTAAGGTGCATTTATTTTGCTGTAATGCCAATAAACACATTTTTATTTATTTCTTTCTTGGATTTTTTTGGTTCTAGGTCATGCCGGTTTCCTGATCCACGATGTTTTCCTTCACCATTTTGAAAGCAATGGTCATGAAAATAAATACACAAAATAAAGTGCCTGCTGAGTTCGAACTTCTTGATCATGACATAGGTCAGGTTAGAAACTTAGAACCGTGACCAACCACGTGCGAATCAAATTGGTCGCAGAAACCAAACCAGGGCATGCCGACCAAATGGGTAAGGTTAGGTTAGAACTGTGAACATATCCGTCAGAAGTACCATAACATCCCAGCGATGATTAGCTGGATTTTATTCTTGTATTTTATAGTTATTTCCTAGCTATTTATCCCGTATGTTGCACCTGCCATGTTTTGCCTCTGCATCACCCTAAGGTTGACTGGTAAAGAATGTCTCAGGCATTAAGTCCGTCAGTTTTTTTTTTTTGCTTGCGCATACGAGTAAACTTTGTTTAAATAAACTGTGACTGTGTGTGCAAGCAGCCTATGTAATGATCATAAAAAATCCATTTAAATAATTGGAAAGTTTTTATTGAACGTTTGCAAGTGATTATTACCGGCACATTGATGTAGGTACAATCTTGTTTCTCTAAATTACAATTACACGCAAGTATTATGATTAAAAGTTGCATATTATTGTTAACGTTATGTAAGTAACCTTTTTATACATAATTATTTAACTGCTTACCGATCCACCTTTAAACAGAAAACAATAAAAATAAATCTGTGGTGTCTGCCAGAAAATCTATCAAAAAAGCGGGTTTGCTAAGACTGCGGTGGCCGCCACATAGCGTCCGCAATGTACGTGACGTCAGTGAGCCGTTTAATAAAGATAAATTTTATGAAATCATTCATTTAATTTAATGCAAAGTTAGCCTAGAATTTGGCGTAAATTCCCCGGGCTAGTATGCCACTTATTTATTTATTTAATGACACACCAACGACTTATTCATTATTACATTACAATTTTGGTTTGCACGGAAATAGTTTGCGGTGAACTCGTCACTAGGTGTGCACTTGCATAGTTAATAATAAAAAATAGATAAATTACATTATTTATAAATCAATTTAAATTACATTGAAATTAATTACAAAATTACATAAAATCAGCGAGTAACAGAAAATTGAAATAAAATAAATTGGACATTGAACTAAATTGACAATAAATAGAAAAATTAAATTAAAAATATTAACAAATGAAGTACAGGTAACAAATAAATTACAGATACCAAAAAAATTACAGATATCAAATAAATTATGTCAAAGTACATATACATTCATTACAATTACAATAAAAAGATTAAAATTGAATTGTAAAACATTGCGCTCATAATAAAAGGCACTGTGGATCCGAAACCGAAAGCAAAATAATGTCGCCAAAGCAAAAAGTGCAGTTATTATACGTAGCAATTTTATAGAAGAAATAAAAAAACGAGTTATGTCAACGATAAACTTAGAAAGTAGATATAAAATAACCAACAAGCAACAATGTTAGTTTTTCATACACATTTTAACTTTAAATAAGTCACATTGTTACCTACTGGCCCGGGGTTAAACTTACATCATCTACCGCCCTAATGTATTATTTTGTAATGGCTGTTATACTCGTATATCCCAAATCTATCTATAGGTACTAATAATAAAGTTATCACATGACAATATTTTTTTTTTTTTTACATGTTGTGTACGGCATTGAATGTTATGATCATTTTTCTTTATTCATTGTATGTAGAAGTTCTCATTTCAATAATTTATACATATGTTATGTGAAGCCATTTTCTGTGCATGTGGTGTTAACCTGTAATTAATTGTTGCACTTGTAAATGTTACTCTGGTCATTAAATCAGAAATGTATATAGTGTAAACAATTGTTGGTTAACCTAAATAAATAAATAACGGTGATAGAGTTTGTTTGAACGTGCTAATATCTGGAACTACCAGTCGGTATTAACAATTTTAGAAATAGTTTTGCATTTGATTGACGGCACGGTTGGCGCAGTGGCTGAGCGATCGACTGCTGCGCTGCGTGTCGCGGGTTCGATTTCCGTACGGAACAAATATTTGTACTGGCTATAGGTAGTTGTTTCGGGTCTGGCTGTATGTGTATGTGAGTTTAAATGTTTGTAAACGCGCCCACGATACAGGAGTAATTCCTAGTGTGGAGCAACGTTTTTAAAAAAAAAAATTGACAGCCCAATTCTTGCGGAAGGCTATTAAACATCACGCTAGGACCCTTAGAAGCCGGGCAAAAAAAAAGTAAGAAGGAACGCTAAGCGAAAACTAAGTGATAACGCAGGCAGGTGATGCGATGTGACGAGATGGGTCGCAGAACGTACTTAACTAAACGTCAGTACTCAGTAAAAGTTATAATAAAAAAATCTCGTAATATACTTCTAATGAATTATTATTATTATTTAATAATTGCCTTACATGTTACAGCGCATTGTTCAAATTCGAAACGTCTAGAAGATCTCTTTAATTTAGATGCTGACGACGTTTTTGCTTCTGAATTTGGACATGATTTTTACGAAGCGCGAAAAAGGTTACAAAGTATACCTTACAAACCTTTTAACATGAATGATACAATGACTCTCATGTCTCTTAGAAAGAAAAACGATAAAAATCTGAAAATAAATTCAACCACAAAAGCACCAGATATTTCACCCACAGAGAGAATTCTCATGGCTACAATTTCACCTGGAATGGCAGCAGAATTTGAGAACACAACTTTAAGAGATATAAAAATACACCGCTTGAAACTGCAACTCGATAGAATGTTCAGTAATAATAGAACGGTAACAGATTATCTCACCAACACGAATGTAGAGACGTTGACTCGTAGATTTGACCAATTGGTTAAGGAACACAAAGAAAAAACTGCTCTTAAAACCCGAAGAGAAGATTATTTTTCCGACGAATTGCCTGATGTAAAATGGGACGCAAAACAGCGTTTGATGAACCTGATGACGCACTTCGTATACATTTCGCGATACAAACTTGTATACCCACAATTATTAAGAAAAAAATATTTCGATCAGCCTACTTACAAAATTGGATTCCTATTTGCATTATTGAGACATCTTAAGAATATGCAAAGATGGATTACTTATTTGCTCAGAGCAATAGGTGAAAAGGGAATGGCTCTTATTGGAACATTATACTTCGATTTTAAACTTGTCGAGAGACTACAAAGATTAGACATTGATATTAAAGACGTAGTCTTGTTGATACAGAAGATGGAGTACAGAGCCAACATTGCATATAATCCCAACTTTTATGAGTATAGTATGGAACGTTAATGCGCTGTTCACATTGTTGCACAATATTAACAGTTGTAGTAAATATACAAAATCGAAATATTTTATTTCACAACCTAAATGAGCACTTATGAAACGTCAGAAGCACGGTGAGCGGTTCCAATTGGTAATTTCCTATGGAGATGAGCTGGCACACACTTTACTCTTTAAAAATAATTGGCTTTTACATATACAGGGTGGCAGGGACATTGACGCGCAAACCGTAGCCATGGATTCAGCACTTGAGTTTAGACCTCATTGCGTCGAAATTTTTCGTAGGTTATTAAAAGGCCCAGTAGGTCTTCCAAGCATTTTGGACTGCCTATAAGAAGTTACAGGGTCTCACACACTACTTATTAATTTTACAACTGTAGGTAATGATTTTTGAGTATAATAATAAATAAGGAGACGATAACCATGAAGATATTAAAGAGTACGTAAGGATCGTAGCAGGTGGCGTTCTGCAGTTTCTGCCTGAAAAAGGCGTGAGTGTATGTATCTGAAATAAGAAATATAAAAAAATAATAATAATAATAAATCCTCCTTTGCATGGATAACCTAAAACTCTTTGCCCCCAACAATTTGCAACTGATGGAGCTACCTACTGAAAATTACTGAAACTTTCAGTAGCGCCATCAGGATGTAATTTGGTGTGGACAAATGTGTGGTCATGCATGTAACGCGAGGGGAGATTGTGGGATCCGTGGGACCCCAACTCTCGGATTCCACAAATCTTAGAGCCCTCTCCGCAGCCGAAACCTATAAGTATTTGAGTATGTCGGAAGCGTTGGGCATCAATGTTACTGTCATGAAGCAATCATTGAAGGAGCGCTTGTTTGGCCACCTGAAAAAAGTGTTTAATAGTCTTTTATCAGACGGAAACAAGGTGCGTGCCTTAAACAGTTGGGTCATGCCGGTTTTGATGTACTCTTTCGGCATACTCAAATGGACTCAGACCGAACTCGAGGCCCTGGATAGGAAGGTCCGTACGCTGCTGACTGCGAATCGAATGCGTCACCCACGGTCATCGGTAATGAGGCTGTATATCCCGCGAAAATGTGGAGGTCGAGGCTTTTTAAACGCTAAGACCCTCCACAATCGCGAGATATGCAGTCTCAGGGAATATTTTCTAGAAAATGACGTAGGGATGCATCTAGATGTGGTCGCGGTGGACAAGGGCCTCACCCTGCTCTCCTTGGCTAAAGAAAACGGGCGCAAGCCAGTAGTGCTTGATACTAATGATCGCATTAAAGTATTGCAGAGTAAGGAGCTTCACGGACGTTTTTACCGGGCCCTACATGGACACGATGTAGATCTACTAGCGTCCGTAGCCTGGCTGCGTTTCGGTGACCTCTTTGGAGAAACCGAAGGTTTTGTCTGTGCAATTATGGACGAAGTTATGACGACGAACAATTACCGGAAATCTATTGTAAAAGACGGCACGGTTGACATCTGTCGGGCATGCCACCGGCCGGGAGAATCAATGAGGCGTATTATCTCCGGGAGTTCTCGTCTCGTAGGTACTTGAATAGACACAACCTTGTAGCCAGGATAATCCATCAGCAATTAGCTCTGCAATACAGCCTAGTGGAATTTGAGGTGCCGTACTACAGGTATGTGCCCGACCCACTTCTTGAAAATGGAAATATCACATTGTACTGGGATCGATCCATCATCACTGACAGGACTATTGTTGCCAATAAGCCTGATACAGTGGTGGTGGATCGATCAGAGCGGCGCGCAATGATTGTTGACATAACCGTCCCGCATGATGAGAACCTCGTGAAAGCCGAGAAAGATAAACAAATCAAGTATCTTGACTTCGCTCGCGAGGTTGTCGACATGTGGCATGTGGACTTAGCAATCATTGTGGCGATAGTCGTGACAGCCAATGGGTTAATAGTCAAGAGCCTCGAACAGCACCTAAGGAGGCTCTCGTTGGGCAGCTGGATCAAGGGCTTGATTCAGAAAGCGGCACTTCTGGACACGGCTCGCATTGTCAGGAGGTTCCTCTCTCTGGAGCCCTGACCGCCGGTAGCTTGGACCCTGTTCCCGATACCGGTGGGCTACTATTTTTTATATTTTTAAATGTTTTTTTATCTTTTTGTTTATAAAAATATTTAAAAATGTAATTTATAAATATTTAAATGAAATGAAGGAATAATAAATACAGCTACCTGTACCTTTGTTGTGTGCAAAAAGATTAAATAAATAAATAAGTACCCGTTATTTACCTTAAGTAAAAAAAATGACAAGGTAATATTTAAATCTACAAAAATAACTGCCAACCCATTATGCATTATGCATTATGCTCATTTACAGCGATGCGGATGAATTTTTTTATGCTAAAAGAACTCTTGCCTCTTTTTGTATAGATATATAATAATATATTGTTGTTCATAATATAATATATAATTTAGTGTTAGGTTGTAAATTGTATTTATGATTTGTCATTAAGAATTAAAAGTTACATGGATAAATAGAAAAACTACAGTCCGAAACATGAAGCTAGTTCAAAACGTAGTAGTGTCCTATGGAGAAGAACGGGCACAAAACTCCATGGATAAGATTTTAAATCAACCACTACTGAGCATGAGGGTTTGATTCCCGTTTCTGGCAAAGTGTTATTAGGTTTCATCCTTAGGCATTTCTCAGTTGCAGTCAGGAGTCTGGATTTCTGCTAAACTAGACTAGTGAAATTGGGGTATACTATAGTTACATATCTGACTAAACTTCGAGGAAACAGACGTAGTGCTATGTTATAAGAATATAGATATACGTATAAGGTTTTGCTGTTATTTCAGTATCTTTTTTTCTATTTATACGATTCGAATTAAACAAGCTGCAGCACTGTATTCTGTCTCTGTGAAAAAATAACAAACTACCTCCATGAAACCGGAAAAAACAAACCTGATAAGGGCCTGAGAGCAACAAATGTTTTCATTCAAGTTTATTTATTCAGAGCTCCTGGCTTGCTGGCAACCCGCCAAACGGACTGGCAACACTGGGCAACACGTGTAATATTTAAAACTTAAACTTGGCTATCTTTTACGACCTCCTTTGGAAATTTTCTTAATTATTTAATGGCAACATTGCTGGTGCAAATAAAGATGAATGAGTACTCGATGTTAGCGGCTGAGTATATAGCATTATGTACCTTATTACAAGCTGTTCAACTTAAAAATATTATTTGCATTGTTTAAAGATTTGATTGATTCGATTTTTCAAGGCAAAGGTTGTTACAATGGTGTTTACCTGATCTTAATCAATTTGTACACAAATCGTGATTTTTCGTACGTCTATATTTAATATTATAAAGAGGAACAATTTGTTCGTTTGTAAGTAGGGGGTAACCTCCGGAACTACCAGTCGGAATTGAATAAATCTTTTTGCCTTTGATAGCCCAATATTCTTGAGGAAGGATATAAGACAGGATAATTATAGGAGATAGGATACACGATAGGAGACAGCAGTAGGGGGGGACAAGGGTTTATAATTCAACAAATTTTGAATGAACAACACTTTTCAACGCAAAAGCGTCTTTTTCAAACGAACTCGTCTAATTACGCCCCCATATCGCGATATTAGCCGCTCAATCGAGCGTCCTGGCGATATTACCACTAAATACACCAATATTACTATTGTGGCCTTCTTGTCTATTAGTTTCTTTGGCGATTTGCCAACTACCTCAGTAGGCAAGACTTTCGATATTTTATGTAGTAATGTAATTCTGGTCGATCTTTGTTTCTTATATATTTTCAGTTCCGAATGGCTATCTTCCATGTTAATTTGGAGAAATGGAAATATTGTAAATATTGTTGTATTGTACATACGCCAGCACATCAAGCTACCCGAAACTGTAAAATTTACCCAATCAACCTTGGACCTTAATGCTTCAGCGATAAAGTTGAAAATCTATTAAAGTTTGACATATTGTAGTAACTTGATGTGCTGGCCGTACAGTGGCCTTCAAAAGTTAGTTGACATTTATTCACTTCAACCGTGATGCCATATTATGATTTAAAATAAAAAATAATTAGGTACCTACTCCTAAGGGATTACTTAATTATTTTTTATGATAATTCAATAAAACTTGATAGCAGTTCAAACATTTGGATCCCAGAATTTTTAAATCATTATTTTGTGGGTCATGGTGGGCTGAAGTGGGAAAAATTCGCCACTGTATATACTTCGATTATTTTGTATGCTCGAGTAGTTTACTCAAATTAAACTTTAAAAAAGTATGATCATCCCAAAAACATGTGTCACCTCATTGCTGTGAGTACCTACAGCTAAGCTAAGAAGGTATAAAGGAGTACGTATGTCTTGAAACGTCGAGCTAATATTTTTAGTCTTGGCTTTAGTCAATAGCTCGTTATTTTCTGAGTGTCATCTGCGTAGCCTTTTCCCAACTATGATGTGGTCGGCTTTCAGTCCCACCGGATGCAGCTGAATACCAGTATTTTACATGGAGCGACTGTCTCTCTGACCTCTTCAACCCAGTTACTGGGTAATACGATACCTGTTGGTAAGATTGGTTGTCAGACTTTCGGGCTTACGACGACTCGTAACGACTGTCAAAGATCCACGATTGACAGCCGACACCAAACATCTTTTTTGCGACGGCCAATCGTAGCCTGAGGGGCAATTCTCGTAATTTTAAGAACGTTTACTGTCTGATCTCAGTCTCAATCTGTCAAAAATACCTCTAATTTCCCTACATTTTTGACAAGTTTTTGACATTGATTGTCACTGAGATGAGATTGCGACTGGATTTTGAATGTTTTTAATTACGGAAATTGGCCTCTGATCGATCGACCCGTGTGGCTGTTATTTCTAAGCCACAAACCGCACCTATAAAGAATAATATTTATCGTTACTTTGAGCAAAATGTATTGTTTTAAGCTACATATTATGTTCTAAACAACATAAATTATATAATAACTTAGGGGTTTATTTATAAACATTGCTAAAGTTAAGTGTATCAATTTAGCGACTGTTTAGCCATACATTTTTGACGTTTAAACGTCTCTTAACGTTAAGCAAAGTTTGTAATTAAGAGGTAGAAAAAAGGTTGATTCTTCACGTGACTTTCAGATTATTATTTCACTCATTATAATTAACTGCAATTAAATATTGGACGAAAATGCTGTTTATATAGTTATGCAATAGTGATGGTATCTGGCCAAACATCGCGTGGTGAACATAATACCTTCAAACGAGCCTCTTCGAGTATTCGTGCAGGGCTGTCACGAAATTTTGTCGGCTCTTTAATACTTTCCTGCACGCAGTTTAGGGTTGCTCCCGAAGAGAAATAGGGCACTGGCACAGGACTGTTGGCGCAAGGCAGAGGAGATTAGCTGGTTACGAAATAACTTCAAGTGTTAGGTTAAATGGATACATGTACATACACGGCATCACTTGTGACTATTCCTAAATTTTAAAATAGTTATGATAGCCGTCGTAACTATTGTCGTCTGTAACAATGTTTTTTTTTTGTTTAGCCTGTACTGTCCCACTGCTGGGCAAAGGACTCCCCCAAGTTAAAAAATAATAATATACCTATATTATTATATAATTAATGTATGCAAAATATTCTAAAACATTTTATAAGAGTAACGGTGGAGTTTCTTGCCCATTCTTCTCCATACGAAAACTACCATTTGGAAGGGGCGACTAGAATCAATTATATTTTACTGTCATTTTTGACGTTTGACGAAAAGGCACCTCCTTTTATGTGCATATTTGAAATAAATAGGTCCTTTACAAAGGTCCTTTTACTAAGTAATACATTTACAAACTTATAAATAGTTAGTAGTACCAAGTACTTGACGGATTGGCTTAAATACTTATATAAAAGCTAGTTTAATTTACACGTTTTTAATTACCTATGAAAGGTGCGTTGGTACAGTCACCAAAGGAGATAAGTACCCAGAGTCGTCGGATATAGTTGAAGTTTAGTAAGAAACCGATGGACGCATTCGAATGAAATTTAGTTTGATAAATGATCTGTTTGTTTTCTATTAATTAAATAAATAGAAAATTTGATCCGAAAACATCAATCCGTTTCTTACTAAGCTTCAACTATATCCGACGACCCCGGTTACTTATCTCCTTTGGCGACTGTCCATAATAACTTGTGGCGACCTGCCTGAGCTAGGTTAGTAAAAACCTGTTTCAGGCCACCCCCATACTAAGCGATCAGCTGATTATTTGTCCATAGTTAGTTAATTTTTGAAATAATAATATCCTATTTATAGTAGGTACTAAATACAAATACAAAAGATTTTGTTTTGTACCAATTTAATAACTACATCATTATTGAAGTACTTCTAGAAGTCTTTCTGTGTCTGTGTAATCAAGTTTACCCAAATATTCGCGTATCTTCAGACTACAATGTTTGTAACTAGCACTATAAATATTAAGTATTCTATTGAGCTTATAGAGGTATGAGGAACAGGGTGTAAAGTTTACTCATCCTCCATAGAAAAGGGAGGATCCTCCGACCAGACGGGTGTTGTGTCTGGCGGGCAACTGCCCAACGGTTGATGTCGGGAAGTTTGTATATATGCTAATTGCGCGGTAAACTCTGCTTGCGAGATGCAGCATTTGCGTGACGTCAGTATGACGCGTTGTTCGCATGTGGCGTTGTAGATACCGCTACAAGTTTATTATATAAATCGGGACATATTTTTGGTTGCTATTGGTCGTGGGGAACGTTTAGTCCGGTCATCGTTTATTTATATAAGGCCAGTTCCACAATGTGCTACTACAGACCAAATAAAAAAAATATTTTTAAAATCTGTCAAGTTACGAGTACTATATCGGGTAATCCCACCATCCTACTAATATTATAAACGCAAAGGTTTGGATGGATGGATGGATGTTTGTTACTCTTTCACGCCAAAACTACTTAACGGCCTTGGATGAAATTTGGCACACAGATAGTTTATAACCAGGATCCCAAGGGATCGAAACTTATGCGGATGAAACCGCGGGGCGCAGCTAGTAAACAGGTTGGCAGGGACGTCGACGGGCGAACTGTAACCGTAATTTTATGATTCTAGATCAATATAAATTTCTTCTAGCGTAAAAAATTATCATCGGTTATCATAAAAAAAACTCTGCTGTTTCATAGAAAAGTGCAATACCTACGCGGTCAAAATGTATGGAACAGATTTTTTTTTTTTAATAACCAACGAAAAATTTCAACTCTGTGAGTTTCATATTCAGATATTGAAGCTATCATAACAGGTCCCTGCTACTCTGCATAACACTTACAACAAGTGAAACATATCAAGTAGTGTTTTGACGAATGCAGGGTCAGATAGGCAGTCGCTCCATGCAAAATATTGGTATTCAGCTGCGCCCGGTTAGACTGGAAGCCGACCCCAACATACGAATTGGGAAAAGGCAGACTTGAGGTTCACAGTAAAACTTAAACGCTCACTCCTGTAACTTGGGCTTGTTAAAAGTTAAGTATAATAAAAAAAGTATAATCGCATGATATGTAACGCCATTGTTGAAATCCGGTATCGTTTTGACCCGGGCATGGCGGTATTACGGGAATTTACAATTTAATACCAATTTTAGGTTTAGGTGTGGAATCGCGTGCAAGTGCAGTCATTAGTTTTAATTCGTTTTCATAATTTCGTTAATAGGTTTAATTTTGAAATGTTCTGATGTTATGAATTTGTGTTTTTTTAAGGAATGGACCATACAGATGTATTCGGGAAGGCTTATAGCATAGCATATAGTATAATCAGCCTATAACGTTCCCACTGCTGGGACACAGGCCTCCTCTCGGTGAAAGGGAGTTATAAATTAATATTAGGGGTTAAAGTATGAAATTGCCGATTTGTACTGAAAAATTGAAATTCGTTTTGTTTTTAATTTAACATATTTATATAATCAAAATAATTACCATTATTATCTATAAATTGCTGCCATCTAATAGGAAGGTCATTTATGCCTTTGCGATAGAACTCTCGTGATCTAGATTCGACAAACTGTGTGAAAGCATTTTGTACTGCCTCCTGAGAAGAAAACTTTTTATCACGTAGAAAATTGTCCAAATCACGAAAAAAATGGTAGTCCGTTGGAGCAAGGTCTGGCGAATACGGAGGGTGCCGAATGGTTTGTAATTGCAGTTCCTGTAGAGTTAAAACGGTTTCGCGTGCTGTATGAGGTCTCGCGTTATCATGGAGCAATAATGTTGAAGATCGATTCATGAGTCGGGGCTGTTTCACTGCTAGTTTTGCTATCATTGTTCGGTGCGTTCATTAGCAGTCCCCTCTCCAAACGCAACATTGATATTGCGAGCTGTCTCTGCCGCGTTAGTTCCGCGTCGGAACTCGTATTAAAAAATAACTCGAATTTACGAAGTATCCATATTTCTTGTCTAAGCTGAATAACAAAAACAACTGAAAGTCGATAGTCGAATGTTGCACATTTTTTAAAAGAAGAACTTCATAGTACCATGTGAAAAAGTTTCACTCAAAAATCTCAAACCATGAAGGTTCTATGTCAATTCGAAGTACCTATTACAATAAAAGGTCAATTTGATACTTTAACCCCTATTATTTAACTAGGCCGCAGGAACCCGTTGGATGCGAGAAGCATAGACCCGTTCGAAGTGGAGGTGCTTGGGGGAGGCCTATGTCCAGCAGTGGTCTTTCTGCTGATATGATGATGATGATTTACATAACACAAGCATGTAAAATCTTGATATTTTGGCATGACGTCACATAGCAGATTACACACGTGTGAAGCAGGGGTAGTTTTCTAGTATTCTGTCTGTCTCCCGTATCTATTACACATTGTAAAACCCAATTATTTTAAAAGAGGAACCGTAGCGTTTCTTGGCGGCCCTTCTCCATAGGAAACGACCAACTGGAACCGTGCACCCTGCTTCTGACGTTTCATAAGTGCCCACAGTATGTATGTAAAATAAAATATTTTTATTTTGATATTTCAATAAAGTATTCCCTGTAAAAAGTATTATACACTGGAGAGATAGCTGCATAACCCCTCCGAGACTATCACATAAAGTAGTAAACATGCCCATGAGAAAAGCCGCCATGTTTCAATTTAACATATCAAACGGTTCGATCGCAAGACTGAGACAAATATTTGTAGGAACTAAAAGTATTTGTGCTCAGCCTGTATCTTTGGCTAAGAATTTTGTATGTTTTCGAAAAGATATTATTGGGAAAATGGTTTTGAAGACTGCTGTAGAATTAATCTAGTTTTGATGTCTGATCACCTCGGTAAGGAAGCAAAAGAAAGCAAATAATAAATAAAATCAAAGTCGAAGTGAGTAGCAGTAAAAACATTTATATTCTACATTATCAAATAATAATATAATAATAGCCCCCTTCCTCTATCCTATCTTGTCGTGCCCGACAGGGTCCACAATGATCTAAAATTATGTATATTTTACAATGTACCTACCACCTAAGTTCACATTGTAGAATGCAAATAAAATGTATTGAGTATTGAGTTTTGAAAAGGAGTATCCAAGGATCGTAGCAGGGATTCTGTAGTTTCTGCCTACCGCAATGGTAAGAAAGCGTGAGTATATGTATGTATGTATCTCCTTGGTAGGTATTGGGGGATAGTTGCTCTTTGGAACTACTCATTATCTGCCCAGCCTTTTCCCAATTATGTTGGGGTCAGCTTCCAGTCTAACCGGATGCAGCTGAATACCAGTATTTTACACGGAGCGACTGTCTATCTGACCTCCACAACCCAGTTACTCGATAATACGATACCCATTGGTAAGACTGGTTGTCAGACTTTAGGGCTTCTAACCCGTAACGACTGTCAAAGATCCACGAATGACAGCCGGTACCAACGGATTAACGTGCTCTCTGAGGCACACGGAGGGGTCTAGGTATGTAAAGATGGTCACCCATCCACAGACCAACCGCGGGAAGTGTAGCTTAACATGATCGACCGACCTGTGCGGCTGTTATTATTTAGGTCTTTGGAACAACTATACACGCAGTAATAAGGTGGCCTATTCCAGTGTCACAGACTGCTTAACGTGATCGTCACAGGCTTGTAAAGATTCATTCAAATGGACCGTTGAATGAGCCCGGTAGTGCATACTAATAATAAAGCTGAAGAGTTTGTTTGTTTGAACGTGCTAATCTCTAGAACGACCAGTCGGATATGACAAATTCTTTTTGCATTTGATAGCCCATTTCTTTCGAAAGACTAAAGGCTATTTAACATCACGCTAGGACTCTTGGGGGCGAGCAAAAGAAAAAAAAGGAGGTGTTGCGGTATCTACAACGCCACATGCGAACAACGCGTCATACTGACGTCACGCAAATCCTGCATCTCGCAAGCAGAGTTTACCACGCAATTAGCATAGATACAATTTCCCAACATCAATCGTTGGGCAATTGCCCGCCAGACACAACACCCGTCTGGTCGGAGGATCCTCCCTTTTCTATTGAGTATGAGTGAACTTTACACCCTGTTCCTCATACGTCTATACTGGTGAAAAAAGTACGCTAAGCGAAAACCAAGTAATACCGCGGACAGGCGATGCGATGCGACGCGGTGTGATTATTAAGTTCAAAATAAAAGTTGAGCTGATTATCTAGAGATATTTAATGTTATTTTAGAACTGTACTCCTAGACCAGCCTATACTACAGTTATTTTATTGGCTTTTTTTTACGATAAATTGAGACAACAAGATAAAAGGCTAGATGCAAGAGGCCTTCAATCTGCTAATGCAGCGTGCATTCCAGAGCACAACAAGACGACATATCGATACGCAGTCGGCAAACACAACTCTAACAATATCGGGAAACTGTTATGTTCCAAACACCCAGAACCAATCACCAATGTCATCAATATTGGTTTATTTTACGATCATAACTAAATGGAGCAACGAGCCAGTTTCCGCCACTAAGACAAACATTGGAGCCAATAAGCCAATGTTGCTCTGTCTTTAACGGAAGCGTATTCCGCTTTATTGCAGACATGTTAGGACATGATTTATTCATGTTGGAACAAGTCCAGATGTTTTTGGGACGTTTGGAGTGATGTTGAGCTAATTCTTGGAGTTTCGAGGAAGGGGACGTTTTTGGGTAATAGTGGAGTGTGTATGAATAAGCAAGGATTGTATCTAATTATTGCCGATAAATTAGAATATGACCATTGCATTATTATGTTGATTATATCTTCATATATTTGGATGGACTGTGTGAATGATGACATGGTTAGAAAGGGTGCGACTACCGAGATGACGACTAATACAGAAGTATGGAAGAAAAAGGCATGTTGCGTCCAAATAAATGGAGATAAGGACAGGTGAATGGTGATGAATGATGATGATATTTAAATACCTTTCTTTGTTTAATCTTTAGCCCCTGGCGATTTTTTAACGCAGCATTGGATTTTCAGCCCACTACTTAGCGCTGAGAGTTGAAAATCCAACAGTGTGTTTTTAAGACGCGCTGGGATACACTCTGTTGGATTCTTTGTAGAGTCGAAAATCCAGTGCGCGATTAAAAATCGCACGTGGGGCTTAGAAGGGCTTAGAAAATGTGAAGAACCAAATGTGCTAAGTTTAGAATAACACAGTTTATTTTAACCTACTTTACGTTGCATATGTAAATCATGTGGGAATGATACATAAAAAAAAAAAATATATTTAGGTCCTTTTACAAAGTAATACAAAGTAGTACAAACTTATAAATACTTAGTAGTACCAAGTTCTTAACAGATTGGCTTAAATACTAATATAAAAGCTAGTTTAATTTATACGTGTTTAGGGTTCCGTAGTCAACAAGAAACCCTTATAGTTTTGCCATGTCGTCTGTCTGTCTGTCTGTCCGCGGTTTAGCTCAAAAACTATTGGTACTATTATTTAGGGTACCTCCCCGTACATCTAAAGTGGGGATGGTAATTTTTTTTTTCGTCCTTCCCATAGTGTGAGATATCGTTAGATAGGTCTTTCAAAAATATTGGGGGTTTGTTAAGACCGTTTTTTGATTAAGTAAACCGTTCGTGACTTATCAAGCTTTAAAGTACAAATTTTCGTTAGAGTCAAGTGTCCCCCCCCCCTCTACCAACTAAACGGTTGTAGTTAGAAATTCAAATGTCACGGCAGTAGT
This sequence comes from Apamea epomidion, assembly GCA_947507525.1. Lineage (NCBI taxonomy): Eukaryota > Metazoa > Arthropoda > Insecta > Lepidoptera > Noctuidae > Apamea > Apamea epomidion. Next base: position 17,982,028 of record OX382240.1, on the reverse strand, counting down.
ACCTATATATAACGAAGTTTAAAGGAAAACTATCACACTCAAGTGGGCTTTACAAGTTTACGAGTAATAGTCGACCAATTGTATTAGACTAACAACTCCATATAAATGTCGATAGATGACGCTAAGCGTCAGTTGTATCGCGCTATTGTTTCATTCCTAAACAAGATTTATAAAAAAAAAAACAGTTGCTACACCGGCTATGACAAGTCGTATCCAAATCTCAAAAAAAAAAAATTAAAACTTTCCGTGCAAAATTGTCGGATCAGGTGAGGATTTGTATAGGAAGTCAAATTAGGTGGGTAGTCATGTTTGGCTTTTAGTTAGAGCATGGTACGAAACTATCAGTCAGCGAATACGACCCGCATTTGGCTGTTATAAAAACTACGGAACCCTACACTGCGCGTGGCCCGACACGCACTCGACCGATTTTTTTTTAATTGCCTATGATGATGTGGTTATAAAGGGGGTGACTACCAAGATGACGACTAATAGAGAAGTATGGAAGAAAAATGCATGTTGCGTCGACCACGAATAAATTGTGATAAGGGCCGGAGAATGGTGATGACGTTGCATAAATCAATTTAAAACTTTGTAGCACAAGTACAAACCTTCGCCAAGAAAACCTATAATTATTTTCACAATTACCCAATTTCCCCAAAGAAAATCCGAGCCATAATAATAAATGAATACTTCAGAACTTTCAAAATGAAAACAAGTTAAGTTTAAAATAAGCAGCACCTGCTTTGCATTTGCGTATTTTTCTTTCACCCCACAATAAGCTGAGACATGTCTCTGAAATATACCTTGGAGTAGGGTTACCATCCGTCTGGATTTGTCCGGCTTTTCAGACCCCCGTCTGGCCTTGTTATTTGTCCGGACTTTTCAACATAAGGGTTTTTTTTAACGAACTGTGACGGAGCGCACTGGCGGCTTGTGGCAAAAAAATAACAGCCGCACTGGTCGATCGAAGGGTAAACTTGCTACGGTTGGTTCGTGGATGAGTGACCATTCATTACATATGGAGATCCCTTCATGCCTTAGAAAGCACGCTAAGCCGTTGGTCCCGGCGATCATTCGTAGATATTTAACAGTCGTTACAGGTTGTCAGAAGCCCAAAAGTCTGACAACTAGTCTTACCGATGTATATCGTATTACCCAATTGTGGAGGTCAGATAGGCAGTCGCTCCATATAAAGTAGGTGCTGGTATTCAGCTGCATCCGGTTAGGCTGGAAGTGACCCCATCAGAGTAAAGTTGGGAAAAGGCTCGGCAGATTTGCTGACAATAGAAAGATGGACAAAACAAAGATTAAAACATAAAATGTCCGCTTTTTTTGCGAATGTCCGACTCATTGTCAGGACTTTTCAAATTTCAAAATGGTCACCCTACCTAGAACTGAACTCACCGTCGCCAATTTTTGCAGTTGACTTTAAAAAGTTAGCATTATGCTGTCTGTGATATAAATTGTCATTCTTTTTAAACGTTTTATGTCTGGAGTTTGTGGCTCGAAGTTTACACTCGAGTAGAATATAAATTATGTCAGGTATTACATTTTATTTTCTATTTTCTGAACGTTAAAGGTAAGGTTGAAAATATGGTTTCGTTTAGAACTTTTGAACTGTCCTCGTCATGTTTTTGTTTATTTCTTCACTCGCTTTTGGGCGCGGCTTCGTCCGCGTGGATGTTGAAAATTATCCCACGGGGCTGTACTACCGGAATAAAAAGTATCCTATGTCCTAACTCAGGTCATGGTACACCCGTGTGCAAAATTTCGACCAAATCCGTTAAGGCGTGAATAGGTAACAGACAGACAGACAGACTGGTGACTTTCACATTTACAATATTAGCATAGGTATTATGAACTGGTTATGTTGTTTTAAGTAAATATACCGTCTTTCACATCTAATTTCCTGAATTTGATTTCCATGTGCATCTTTAATGTGTAATCTAAAAATAAATATAGGAAATATTTAACTGATCCTACAAAAAACGTATTATTATAAACCTCTTAAAACTTTCTGAACTACTAATCACGGACACTTTTTTAAATAAATGAGCCTCTTTTTAACTTTCTTGCCCCTTTTTACAGTTGGTTGCACTAACTGAGCTGGGGTACCCCGACCAAGCGGTTTAGGTTAGGTTAGATCTGTGACCAAACGAGCGAGCCGAGCGAGCAAATCGACCGTGGTAGCGGCCGGTGAGTGCTACATCGTTAAGCTAACTTATTCACAGTTACTTGGCTATTTAGCATTTTAAGGACCCCAAAATATAAGGTGTGATCAATAGTGATCAATCATATTTATAGGAGCGCAAAATGGGAATTATTAAAGGTACGATTAGATACATGAATTCTGGAATTTCATACACAAAAAAAAAAAAAAAAACAAATGACTACCGCCGCATTTAACGCAAAAATTCTGTTTTAATAAACTGCTTTATTAACGAACTCGCCATAAAAACAATACAATATCGAATACCATGAAAATACCACAACGAAAATAGCCATATCACGTACACCGATAACCGCTGCATAACTTTAAAATTGCAACCCAACACCAGTCATTATCCGCGATAATATCCCCGCAATATCCCCGGGTATACTCGCGGAACCTCCCCTTTCAATTTAAAGGTTGAAAGGAAATTGAGTGGAGTAGGCAACGTCGATACGCCGATACGGAACCACTTGAAATGAAAACAATATTTATTGATAGGTATAAGCGGATGTGAAAAGGGGGGGAAGGAATGTTTGAAACTTTCTCTTTAACCGTTTTGGAGATAATATTATTTTGTTGTGAAGATAGTATTTCGTTTTAAAAATATTCTTTGTGTGTCGAATATTATTTCTCAGTATTGTATGTCCTCTATTTCATAACGATTGACATTCGACATCACAAGGCACTTATCTTTTATTCGGCCCTTTTCGAGTTTTTCACGTAAAAAATAATCTAACCGTTTGTCGAATGTGAAAAACAAAAACCGAACCAAACCATAACCAGCGGAAAAATAATAATGTTTTAGGGCAATGTGATTACAAGCATAGTGTGCTCCGCTCTAGTAAGTGGAGACCTTTACTCATGAAATTAATTAAAAAACATTACGTCAGCGTTTTTGATTAATGATACGAAAGTTTCTTAAAAAAGAAATTGAGAAAAATGTTCTGCGTGTAATTACTTAAGTTTATGACTTGTTTGATTTGTGCTTTAAAACTTTGCCTTTTAAATTCAGTAAACTCTTGATGAGAATGTTTAAATAATAGTTTTTTTTATTTGCTTTTATCTCAGTTCATAGCCCGCGAAGCAGAAATAATAATAAAACTAGTCTTGAATTATTATGTAAGTGACAGAAAATTTAATAGTTTTAAGAAAAGATAGTCCTACAAAGGTCTTAACACAAGTATCAAAAGTTCTGTTCGCTCAGTTAAAAATACAAAACGCTAGTGAACTTAGCTTAGGCACCTGTCCCACCGCTGGCGATCAACGAGAAGCAAGTAGAGCTAGCAAGTAAAAACGAGTTGGCGAGCAGCGAGCAGCGAGTGCGTGACGGCGACGAGCGATTACTCGCTGGTTTGCGTATGTACCAAGCGTGAGTCTCTCAGCGAGTGGTCTGCTCGCCAGGCGAGCATCGCTGAACGAATATTCTCTTTGATAGCTCTTGTCACTGCTACAAAGGAGTACGTAGTCAGCGATCATCTATTATTATACCGAGTGGCGAGGAGGTTATCATATTAAATAGTTCAGCGGTTACTAAAAGTTGTTCTGTTAAATAATAAAATAAACAATTTTACAAAAAAATAGAACACTGTATTTTTCAAACAAAATAAATGGTAGCTTAAAAATTGCCACGACATAAATGTGGTTTATGTTGTGACTCGCGCGGGGCGATGGTATCAACAATTTAACATAAACATGAACAAAAATAAAGCTCCCACGGCTAGAATATTAATTGTTATTAATTATTTTAATTGTGTATGATTAAAATACGTTATGCCGTCTCATATCATCATCATTTCAGCCGAGCCTCCCCCAAGCAAATCCACTTCGACCGGTTTTGTGGTTCTCGCATCCAACGGGTTCCTGCGGCCTTCACGAGGTCGTCGGTCCACCTTGTGGGAGGCCTTCCAACGCTACGTCTTCCGGTACGTGGTCGCCACTCCAGAACTTTTCGGCCCCATCGGCTATCTATTCCGCGAGCAATGTGCCATGCCCACTGGCAATTTCAGGGTTATGTCGGTTACCTTGTTTGATCCCTTCATTTCTGATTCGATCGTAGTACTCGTTTTGTAGATTACGTGGTTTAAATTAATGTGACAACCTAATCACCACACCGTATGTATCACTTTTACTTACACGGGACATACAATCTTTTGCACGTATTTTGAGCTAATCGCTTGTTGCCAACCAATCGCTTTCTTGTCGGCGGTGGGACAGGTGCCTTAGTACAACGTGGAATAAAAGATACATCGACAGTGGTCAGCGTGAAATAACACTTGAAACGGTTCAACTGAAGAGTTCAGTCTAGCGGCTTAAAGGAAGCTTTGAACATAGCCAGTGGCGCAATGTGTTAGGTATTTTTTCTATAAAGATTTTGTATGTTATTTTTATTATTATTTTTATTAGCCATTAATGTCCCACTGCTGGGCAAAGGCCTCCCTACTCTCTTTCCATCTCTCTTTGTCCAGAGCTGCCAACGCCCAACCTTTATGAAAGGAGTCCAGATCATCTCATCTCACTGTAAACTAAATAAAATGTAGCATATAACATAGTAAACATTTAAATCGGTTTTCGTGTCTATCTGTGTGATCACGTTGTTACTCTAATCTACGCAACGAATTTTGATGCTGTTTTCACCACCGTTTAGTGAATTTATTCTATATTAGAGCCTGGAATTTAAGATAATTTTAAAGTTATGGAACAACAAACTTAATGTCATATTTAACAAAGTTCAAATTCCATTACAACCAAAAACTTATTAGGACCTTTTTGTTACAGATGGCCACTCAAAAATCAACTTAGAATATATTTCACTAAGATAGATAATTGATTAAGTGGCGATAGAAAGTAAATATCTGAAATTATGAACACTTATAAGGTTTATGTTTTTAATTTTATATAAAACTTACATATAATTAAGTAATCTCAATGTTTTGTCCAGTCATAAAACCGTGCAAAGCAGGGGCGGGTCGCTAGTGTGGAATAAAAGAAACGTCGGTAGTGTTCAGCGTGAAATAACAATTGAAACGGTTCAACTCAAGGGTTCAGTCAAGCGGCTTACTGGAAGCTTTGATCATAGTCTGTGGTGCATTTTAGATTTTTTTCCTATAAAGATTACTAAGGCTTTGTGCTATGTGAGTATTATTTACAGTTGTATTGGTAGGTTCATCGTATAATATTACGATTAAGCAGCTTTGGTTTAATAAAAGTTACCCGTCGTGCCTAACTCGAAACTCATGAAAAGTTATGACAAGCTTATTACAAAATGTATGTTTAAACTGACGTTTCCTGTCGTAACTTTATTCGCAGTTTACTAATACCTAAGGAGGCTAGGGGTAAGTAATACAAGTACCTATGTGAAACCTGCCAAACTTAGGTAAAGACGTCGTATTACGTATTTTGTGGAAATCAGACCCGATCGGATACAGAATTCCGAAAACTTAGAATTCTAGAGCAGGTATTTACCAATATTATATAGAGTGGCGATTAGATTACCACATTAAACAGCACAGCGATAATTACAAGTTGTTATCAGACTGTTAAACTAAAATTGAAAACTGAAATTTTCAAATAAAATAAATAGCTTAATAATTGGCACGACCTACCCCCCTTGCTAATAATTGTATCAACAATTCAACACAAACTCTATGGTATGGTTACCAAATAATCACAAATTAAGTTTGGTGTTGTTAAATACTCAAACGAAAAAAGGTATCACGGCTAGAATGTTAATTGGGTAAAGTATAATTGGATTTTTTCATTACGAAAAAAAAAACTGACGGTTGTAGACGGGTAACCGATGTTTGTTTTGCTCCACAAAAAAATATCCAAAAACTGTGCGGAAAGTGTTTGGAAGTGCCGTTAAAAGTATAATTCGCATGGACATACTTTGGACTATAGACTTGCAACAATAATTTGGTGTTCTAGTGCGTACTTTGATAAATCCAAATTAAATTAAATTGAAAAAAAGAATCTGATCTACCGTCAGTCGCGAACTGACAGTGCGTCGCGATAAAACGTGTAAGCGACGTTCTTCTCGCGAACTCCGTGTGACCAGCAGTCGACTCATCTATCGTGGGCCTTTTTTAGTGTGCGCTTTTGCTTTAAGAACCGGGCCATAAGTGGGAGGGCCTTTATTGGTGTACAGAAGTGCCAATACCCAACTGCGGCACAGTATAATAAAAAATAAAGAATATTATAATATTTATTATAATTCCGAAGATAACAAAGAATTGATTAAGTGCGTGAGTTGCAATAAGTTATTCCATTTCGCGTGCCTGTCTATCCCGGCCATTGAAGCGTATCGTAAATGGAAATGTTCGGGTTGTATAAATCTCATTACGAATGCCTCCAAAAATGAGGGTACACCAAATCGCAACGTGACCACAATAAGAGGAAATAAGAGACCGGCCTTGAACTCTCCCCCTCAATCGACACCCGTAACCACTGAGGAAGTGCGTGCTATTGTCCAAGAAGTTATGAAGGCGGAATTCACGTCCATGCTTCAGCAAATCAATAACACCATACTCAACGTCGTTAACAAGGAACTCGAACCTATAAAGCACAATATTAGAGAGCTATCAACCTCATTAAACTTTCACACTAAGGAGTTTCAAGAGTATCAATCCGAACAAAAGAGATTAAAAAGCGCCATGAAGAACTTAACAGAAGAAAATAATAATCTTAAAAACCCAATGGCGGACCTCAGCCTCCGCATAAATTACCTGGAACAACAAACTCGTTCAAACAACCTCGAACTTCAATGCCTACCCAAAAATAAACAAGAGAATCTTTATGCTTTAGTTAAGCAGTTGGGATCAGTTGTCGGATGTGTGCTAAGTGACGACGTCATTCTTCACTGCACCCGCGTAGCCAAACTCCAAGCTACTAACAACCGTCCGCGCTCCGTCGTTGTCCAGCTGGTCTCTCCGAGAATTCCCACAACCTCCTGGCTTCGACTATTGATTACAATAAGGAAAAAAAAATAGGGAGAAATTCAATAGTGCAGATCTTGGGATAGCCGGCGACAAAAAGCCGGTATATGTGATCGAACGTTTATCTCCGTCTAATAAAGCGCTCCATGCGGCCACTAGACTAAAGGCAAAGGATAAGGGGTACAAGTTTGTCTGGTTAAGAAATGGCAGAATTTATGCCAGGAAGACCGCCGAAGCCGACCATATTCTGGTAAAGAACCTAGACGCTTTAAATAAGTTGATGTAATTTAATACGCCTTAATAATTGCGTTTGCTCTACTAAACTAAAAATGTACGTTATTGAAAGTACTATTTCTCAAAATTCGATAGTCTGCAAATATTATATCAGAACTGTAGAGGTTTGCAAACAAAAACGCACATGTTCTATCGCAATGTATGTTGTAATAACTTTGATGTGGTCATTCTTTCGGAAACTTGGCATAACAGTACCGTCCGTAGCAGTGAGTTATTTGACGACAGATACGTGATTTACAGGAGAGACAGAGAAAGTTCTTGTAAACATAGTGATAAAGAGGGTGGGGGAGTACTGATAGCTGTTAAAAAAACTATGTATTCTAAACGCGCTGTGCATTTCGAGAGTAGTTGTGAGGACCTTTGGGTCGGGCCTGCGGGCGGAGAGCAATGGGTAGCTCTCCGTCCGATCAGGACCAGGCCCGTGCCGGACGGCGTGTTTGTGTTCCACGCGCGCCTCAAAGAGATGTCAGCGTAGTTGACGGGGCCCGACAGGGCCGAAGCCTGCCGGGGTAGCGGGATCGTCCGAAAGGGTTACCGCTCCCCTGGTACATAAAGGGCTAAGGAAGGAACACGGGTGGGTTTTAGTCAGTAAGAGTCTGACACTCCCTTCTGCTCCACCCAGAGCGGGAGGAGTCATTTGATGATTTCCCATCCACAAAAAAAAAAAAAAAAAAAAGGACCTTTGGGTTACCCTGGACTTTCCTACAGCTAGGTCCTTTCGTCGAATGGCTCCCTGTGCAGTATATCTGCCACCACCTGTGCGCATATCCCACTTGGAAAATTCCTTAGACAAATGTAATGCAGCTTTTTTAGAGAATAGTTGTGAGGACTTTTGGGTTACCCTGGACTTTCCTACAGCTAGGTCCTTTCGTCGAATGGCTCTCTGTGCAGTATATCTGCCACCACCTGTGCGCATATCCCACTTGGAAAAGTTCTTAGACAAATGTAATGCAGCTTTTGAACAGTTTAATGACTCATGTGTATGTATCATGGGCGATTTCAATTTGGGTAATATCGACTGGAAATTAGTCTGTCATTCGAATAGAGGCCTCAAGCTGACTAATACTTACGAATCTTTATTGGATTTTACGCATGTTAACAAGCTTTAACAATTCAACAACATAAATAATACTTTTGGTCGGATACTTGACCTTGTATTGTGTAATCATCCATTTTGTTATGTAAGCCAAAGTATTAGTTCATTATGTAATATTGATCCGCACCACCCACCCCTTGATATTACTATTTCTTTCAATAAGGAAGCCAAACTTGCATACAATATTGTCAGTGGAATGCCTAACTCTCGTAAATCAAATTACGCACCCATTCGTACAACACGTACATACTTAAAAGAACTCAACTGGGAGGAATTATTTAAGGGACTGCATGACGTCAATGGGATGGTGCGGGTATTTTACGACATTGTTAAAACAGCTATTCAAAGGTTTATTTCTACTAAAGTACCTAAGAATAGCAAATTCCCACTATGGTTTAACCGAACTCTTATTAAAATGTTAAATTCAAAAAATAAAATCAGAAAACGTTACAATATTTACAAAACCCCATAGATAGATAGAATAGTAGATAGAATATAATTAAAAATAATCAGTAAGCGCTATGATGACCTTGCAACTGTTTGTTACAATAACTACATAAAGAACTTGGAAGACGAACTCACACACAACTCCAAATTATTTTGGACTTATATAAATGCTCAACGTGGTGGTTCCAGTATGTATCCTAGGTCTATGACAGATGGCAACACCACGTCATCTGATGTAACAGAAATATGCGAGTTTTTTGCATCTTACTTTTCTTCTGTTTATAGCCCTGCTAAGGATGATGGCAATGTTCATAATAATAAATACTTACACAACTTTCAAAATTACAGTTTATGTTTATCTAATCTAGTTATTGACTGTGAGACCTTATACAAGAAGTTAAATAACCTGGATTGCAATAAAGGCGCAGGGCCAGATGGAATACCAGCTATTTTTTTTCGAGAGTGTGTGGCCGAGTTAGTTATGCCACTGTCACTTATTTTCAATAAGTCTTTGGCTTCTGGGGTTTTTCCTTCAGAATGGAAGGTTGCAAAAATTGTTCTCGTCCACAAGTCAAACAATGGCGACATAGTTTCCAACTACAGACCCATATCAATTTTATCAACCGTAGCAAAAAATTTTGAATCTTTGATCTGCCCCCACATTCAGAATCACTTAAAGCTGTACCTAAGCGAAGAGCAACATGGCTTCGTGGAGTCTAGATCTACAAGTACTAACCTGATACTTTTTACTGAATTATTAACGAAGACGATAGACTCAGGTAATGTCATTTACACAGATTTTAATAAAGCTTTGATAAGGTTTCACATGGAATATTGATAAGTAAATTACGAGAATATGGTATCACCGGTTCGTTGCTCTCATGGTTGAGTTCGTATCTCGTCGATAGATCTTTCTATATAGTCATCAATGGTTTTCGATCAGCCCTACGTTATATCTCGTCTGGCGTGCCACAGGTTTCTCACTGGGGGCCAGTTTTGTTTAATTTCTTAATTAACGATATTCCCAATTGGTTTCGGTACTCTGTTATCTTTATGTATGCTGACGACTTAAAATTCGTCAAAATAGTAAAACGACGACGGTCGATTTAGAAAGACTTGTGCAATGGTGTCAAACCAATAAGATGCATCTAAATCCAAGCAAATGTTACCATGTCAAATACACGCGAAAGAATTGTCTAGTAGACCAAGCCTATTATATCGATGGAGTAAAAATTGCGGAACTGGACACAATACGAGACCTTGGTGTTACGTTTGATCGAAAGCTCACATTTATTCCACACCTGGATAATATAATAAAAAAGTCCTCTAAAATACTGGGATTTGTTATGAGGAATTGCAAACTAAAATTATGCTCTATAATTGCTTATTTCGGAGCATATTGGAATATTGTGGCGTGATCTGGCGTCCGCACTATGCCACACACATGCGTCTAGAATGCGTTCAAAAGCGTTTTCTATGGCACCTGGCGTTTTCTAGCGGAAGAACTAAAAAGGTGCGTTCGTACAATAACAGACTGAAACATTTTAAAATGGTTTCGCTAGATAATCGCCGACGTATTAATGACGCAATGTTTGTCTGCAAAGTGATGAGCCATAAAATTGACTGCCCACAAATATTGCACACCTTTAATTTCTGTGCTGCCTCAAGAATTCCTCGCAGTCCCATAACGCCACTCTGCCCACCGCAGAGAAGAACAGTTCTAGGCACCAATTCCCCCTATGCAAGGATATGCGGGGTCAAAAAAAGCTGCAGTGATCAAATCGATGTGCACTTCGAAAGTTTGGGCAAATTGAAAGCTAAACTTCTTAAATACGTTTCTAAATAGATGTATGTGTTTAGATAAAATAGTACCTACCGCTTTTACTTTTTTTTTTTCTAGCATTTTTAAATTATATAATTATTGTCATCATCTTTTACATCATCTTTTACACTTTTAGATACTTAAGTTACTTAACATTAAATTAGATTATTAATATTATTTTTTTGTACAACTTCTTTATGCATGCGGAGTTTGCCTGCAAGTGATTGTTGCACTGTTGCACACACACTTCCGCATGTAACATTTAGCATAGAATCGGTGTAAACAATTGTTGGTGAACCAATAAAATAAATAAATAAATTACGATTTTTCAGTAATAGCCTAGAGTTTGAAAGTTGGTGGTGGTTGGTTGGTGTCAGAACACCCCCGAGCCTCGGAAAGCACGCTAAGAGCGGGTTGTTTCACGTCCACTTGACGCAGGCGTATACGTCAAAAATGGCGCTAACTATCGTCAAACTAAAAAAGCGTTGTTTCAAATTACAATATTAAAGTTATGGCCTTGACGTACGTCAAATAATAACGAGTACGTAATCGTTATTATTTGACGTTCGTATGTTACGTTAACAAACCGTTTGAAACAACTTGCCATAAGCCGTTATTTCTGCGCCTGATTCGTCTTCTGTCACGTCGGATTGCCGTCCCATTGGACAATGAGAGTGGAGGAAGAGAGGGTGCATCTGTGTCGATAGCTAGTCTCCGCTGAGATTGGCCGCCATGATCAAATTTTGGTCTGAATATTATAATTTATGTATTTTTCTTCAACAAAGATTCATACTAATACATCCTATCCTACTTTTCCTACTATATTATTATTAAAAGCCTGTGATGTCCCACTGCAGGGCAAAGGCTCCCTACTCTCTTTCCACTTCTCTCCTACTATATTATATTATATTATTATTATTTATCATATTATAATATTATAAACGTGAAAGTTTATATGGATGGATGGATGGATGGATGGATGGAGGGAGGTTTGTTACTCTTTCACGCAAAAACCACTGAACGGATTTGGATGAAATTTGGCACACAGGTGGTTTATAACCAGAATTAACATATAGGATACTTTTTATCCCGATGTTCCTACGGGATCGAAACTTATGCGGGTGTAACCGCAGGGCGCAGCTAGTCACTTATAAAGTAGACTATTGACCAAGATAAAAGTACTGCAAAAGTGCAAACTAAATAATTTGGTCTTAAATCGAAACTACGCAATAAGGGCTAAGCAGGGTCTACGCCGTAGCCGACCCCGTTACGGTTGCTACGCGGTCGTAGCGACTGGCTACGAGGCGCCGCTTGTTAATCTTTCTAGTAAATCATAAGATAACAGATAAATAAAATCCATCCACAGTTTTAGTTACGTAAAATCGTAGTTAATACTCATGTATTAACTACGAGTTTAGGTTTAGGTACGGTTCAGACTGGTTTTGAGCAACATTCCAAATAAGATTAAAAATTCCTAAAATTCTGAAAAATAAAAAAATAACTCTGTATTTACCACACAAACGCGACTGATTACATAATTTTTGTGAGTGTAGCAGACAGTCCAGGCTATTTGTGAGAGTGTACCAAGTCCAGGCTACTTGATAGTAGCTCAATATCTCACCGTGAACGCGGCGCGACATGAATCGATTCGCTCAATACGTTACGTGGACTTGCGGATTGGACAATACTGGAATAGAAATTGTGGAAATGGTGCTCCAGTTTGAAGTGTTGTATTTATTTGGAGTATCCTGTGATAGTAAGTCTTTGTGAAATATTGGATATGTTCTCGGAAATAATAGAAACGTCAAAATATTATTAGCAGCAGGACAAAGTTCGTTGATTTTAAAACGAGTTTATGTAATTCTTAACGACGATTCGTAAGAGAATACATATTAGCTATTTGAAGTGTAAGTTCCTAAAGCTGAACAGATTTCTTTAACCAATATTTTTTGTTACTAGGTAACTAATCGTAGTTTTGGTAATGCCTTACAGCCGTCACATGTAAATCGAACGACCTTTATAAAATTACTGGTTTTTTATTAAATAACTATGTATTTATCCAATTTGAAAGACACAGACACTCGTAATGTTTTGATATCTCTTTAAGAACATAACATTACGCCCGTATTCCTTGAAAGGTAGGCAGAGGTGTCCTTGTAGTACAACTACATTTCGCCAGTTATGTTTAAGTCATGTATTAGGGGGCGAGCCTATTGCTACCAATCGGGCACAAATCTAGACTCCAAGCGGCCACTGAGAAATTATTAATAGAAAAACTTTATAGCACTTTGCTTGACCAGAGAATACTCAATACTCAAATCTTTATTGCATTCCATATGTGTTACATAGATGGTACATACAAGGTAAAATATCAACATGGACTCTGTCGGCGCAACAAACATTAGGAGAGAGGAAGAGAGCTAAGTGGCAATTCAAACAATTAAATATTATTAGATGTGCTTCGAAATCGAATCAGAAATCGATCCAAGGACCTCGTAATTAGCAGTATCACCTGCGACCACACGACCAACGAGGCAGTCCGTGATTAGTAAATATTGGCAAGATATATGCAAATGCCTTTTATTATGTACTTAATTGGGGAATTCCTGTCGGAAAACCTTTATAACACTTTTCCCGGCCCTTAAAATGGTATCAAATAAATAACTACGTACTATTACAGAAATAGAGCGTTGTCACAAATGTTCGGGCATCCATTCAGTGGTAAGTAAAGACTATTATGTGGCAGTAGTGGACGATATCTCAGCGAACAACGAGACGTCGTGAATGGAACTGTTCAATATGTCACGTGCTCTCAAAGAGTGCAGAATATTGAACATGAAGTTGTTATTAATAGACGAAGTATAGTGCTTACTCCATACTAGGAATTTCTCTTGAATCGTGGGTGCGTTTACAAACAATTAAACTCACATACACAAATAGCCAGACCCGGAACAACTACTTGTAGGCCATATAAATATTGGTTCCGCGCGGGAATCGAACCCGCGACACGCAGCGTAGCAGTCAATCGCTTAACCACTGTGCCAATCTTGCCGTCGAATTAAAATGATTATGAAAAACATGTTTTATGTTTGGCAGTTAAAGGCTAAAGTAGACTGTGGAGGGCCGTGCCGCAGCGCATCGCATTGCAAAATTCTTCCTACATCACTTACCTACCTACATTTTCTATGAACCAACGCACACATACAGGCGGGCCGCGCACCTAACTTTTTAGGGTTCCGTTCCTCAAAAGGAAAAAACGAAACCCTTATAGAGCCATTTTGTTGTCCGTCCGTCTCTCTGTCTGTCTGGCTGTGAAGACCTCTTCGCGGAACACGTGGATGTATGTATATAATTATGGCCGTTTATGTGACATATTTTGATGCTAGCAAATAAATCAAACCTATAGAGTACTTGCCGTTGACCTAGAATCAAAAATTTGGCAAGAAGCAAGGTATCAAAGCACAAATAAAAGAAAAAGTCCGGAAATCATTCATTTGTAGTTTATTAACATTTTTATTTCGCGATAACAAACTCACATTTGCTGTTAGAGAAGTGACCGTGACCTCTATGGATGTATGGGAGAACATTTTTTTAATCCTACTCATCTCTTCCTCAGAGTAATGTTCGGTGCTTTCATTGCTTATAAACTTCTGTAGGTAATGTTAATTATTTTGGCAAAGTATCTGCGTAATTGTTCTTGTGACAAATTCATTCCAACTACGGAACCCTTTTTTCGGGCCGGTTTTTTTTGTATGACAATGCGTTACGCTGCGGCCTGTTGGTGCTGTAATATGCGCTTGGCTTAAAAGTTATATTTAACATCCGACCCTCAGTCTGCCTTATTAATATAAGTGTGGGTTTACCCACTATATCTATACTTATAGTGGGTATAGTATCTTTTTGCGAACCTCATGAGACCACTTTCCGCTGACTCCAGTAATTGAAAATCCACAGTTCGACATCAAAATCCATTTATTCAAATTAGGCTGAGAATCAGCACTTTTCGAACGTCAAAATTACCAAAGACAGTCCCCCAAAAACGCCTGCCCTTCACCACTTCCTAGTGCTATCGCTGGGAAGAAAAAGTGGCGCAACAAACTCCCCAGCACAGCTGTCTGTTCAGTTAGAAAATACTTGATTGTATACAATAATAGGTGTTAAGTAATTAATATTACAAGGCACAGAACATAAAATTAAATTATTTGCCATACGTCAGCTAGCCACGCCAATATACCAACAAATATAATAAAAACTATACGTACTCCAGCTAAAAAATTATTAAATAAAATTAAAATGTAAATAAAAACTTACTACCTAAACATCTTCTAAGAACAACTAAATGTACCTATAGGAAATTTGTTGCTACTAACATAGTTTTTAAGTTACCTGTAGTGCTAACACGCTATGGGCCTACGATGCCTGCCAATAAAAGGTTTTTATTTCAGTCTCTTTTGCTGGACCAGTTTCCTGACATCTCTGACTCAAGTATTCGTATACTATTTAGTTGAGATATACCAAGAAAATATATTATAATTACCAAAGAAAAACCAAATGGGTAAATGGAGGTCTTGACAAAACAACAAGATTTTCAGCAACGGAAGAAAAACAAACAAGAAATGCCACGTTCAAAGTCCCCCCCCCGGCCGATATTTTTAAAACAAAATTTCAAATACGCGGAATACCTACGTAATAGTACCTACTGAGCCTCCATATTGTTTGCTGGCCTTTTCAGAGCTCCGCATTGCCGCCGGCATACCGACTCAATACAGACCATTTCAGATGTATAGTCATGTTGTCTATGCTTCCGATGTCTGTATGCTGAAGTATTATTTACAAAAAAGGAATATTCTACCTTTTTTGTAAGCTTTGTTATTGAAATTCGCTTAAAGTTTAACGATACTGATAGGTATGTACAACAGTACAAGGAATTTTTGGCGCGTGGCCAAAATCTGTTCGAACCCAGGCAAGCGCTTTACTTTATGTAAATAATTTAGATCACCATGGCTGTCAAAACGGTGAAGGAAAACATCGTGAGGAAACTGGCATGTCCTAGAACCAAAAATTCGAAGACATGTGACATCTACCAACCCACACTGGGCCCGCGTGGTAGATAACAGCCCTCACGAAGAGAGAAGACCTGATATTTTTTTTTACTTTTAATCATAATGTGTCATCACATCTGAAGTGGAAAACTGTCAGCTAACTTTTGGAGGCCACTGTACATGAATTATGAAGTGCAAACGTAACTCGATTGCTCCCGGTAGTACGTCATATAAACCCGCGCGACAATCGAGTACTTGCGCTACTGTCTTTTTTAGTTTAGGACACGGCAGCTCCAAGGTAGCCGAAAAACAAATAAATGTGTTAAAACTCACGCACGCGCTGTCATAGTTTTAGAAAGTGTTACTGAAAATAAGAGTCTTGTCAAGTGCTATTACCTATATGAAGTTGGTACTACCTACATACGAACTAGGTAAAATAAGGCCAACAAAACGAAATTAAGAATGTGAACAAACTTTCAGGGGTTCATAACATTTTTATTTAAAGAAATATCCAACTTTTAAACTTCCTGTTCTAATCGCTGTCGTCTGAATGATTCTTCAGAGGACTCTCTCAGAATCAGTCGGGTTGATCACAAAACAATCTGTTGTATTATTAACCATGTGCTACCTGCTAATTGCGTCACACATTATCAATCACAATTTGAATTATTTTGTATCATATTGCTAATCCATTGCTTCATATTACGAGTATATTGGAAAAAATTGTCTGACAACAATATAAATAACGCAATGAATGTTGTTGAACTGTCAAAATGAAACCCATTCTTACTGTTAGTGTGTTATGCAATTACCCCGCAGGATGTGATTCCATAATTAAAATCAACAACCATCCACGGTTAAATACTTAACAGTAAACTAGAAAACTAACAATAGCGGATTAATAACAAAAAAAAACTAAACAAAATATTAATATGGAAACTAAAAGAATTGTATTGCTTTGAACGCAATCCAAACTTAGATACTATTGTATATAGGAAATAAAAAGAAAAACCGGTTTGGTAAAACTTCTCACAATGGAAATCCAATCTACGTTTTTGTGTTAACGTATCGCGTTTTAATTGTATACCGAAGGGTAGAAGCACCAGTAATCCCCCTTCACGAACTAACTGTTATAATTATTTTGTGCTTATCGTTGTGTTGAAGTTTCTTCAGTCTTCGCTTCAAGGGCGAAGAATGAAAACTGGAATGTTTTTATTATTATATACAAAGACATTAAATTATGTACTTTATTGTACCTATCTTAAATCTCTTTGATTATACGAGTATACAAGGTATCGTTTTGCATCCTCGTCAAATTCAAGGAGGTAACTATGCTATTGATTCTCGACGCGAATCAGTAATAAAATAAGTAGGTGTTTCTTTTTCTGATTTTCGGAAATCGGCTTGTGTGGGACACGCATTTTAAAACGCGGGCCTGTGTGAGACCGCACTGTAACTGCCCTTTTACACTCACATAAAAACGCGGCCGCTTATACGATACCATAACGCGATTCTGTTCTTTGAAAGTGGTGTATTCTGAAATTCCGTCAAACTTAAATAACTAAAAAAACAAGTACATATTCATTATTTACCAGGGATCATAATTTTATTTGATTATTTATGTCTTTCATAACAGCCTCCTGAAATTGGACGAGGATGCAAAACAACAACTTGTACAACCATTTTCTCATAAATCAATTTAACATAAAGGAAGCTATATACATATGTATTCAGTATTGAAATGAAATGTACATCAATAACAACGTATACCTAATTACATCACACTAATATAAAAAGGCGAAAGTTTGTGAGTGTGTGTGTGTTTGTATGTTTGTTACTTCTTCACGCTCAAACGGCTAGACCAATTTTGATGAAATTTGGTACACAGATAGTTTATAACCAGGATTAACACATAGGATTTTTATCCCGATATCCCCACGGGATCAACACTTAGACGGGTGAAACCGCGGGGAGCAGCTCGTAGTAAAATAAAAATAGGCAATGCCGCCAGTCAAAGTCAAAGTCAAATCATTTATTTCAAATAGGCACATAAAAGGCACTTTTGAACGTCAAAAATTAAATTAAAATAAAATTGATTCTAGTCTCGGGTACATTACCACTTGACAGCGATGCGGGGAATTTTTCGACGCAATATTTTAGTTTGTTAATTAATGGTTTTCGTGAAGTTAAGATATTACATTTTTATATAACATTGATTTGAATGTATCTGCACAGCACAGCTGTGTGTGCTTAGTCTATACCTCTTTAAAGTAACGAAAAAGAACTCTCACAAAAATTGCAGTAAACAATCCAAAATCGTTTTATTGGCAAGGTTATCGTGTAAATGTATGAATTCTATTTTACAAGTACTGTTATCGTAATAAAATAATACGTCCAACAAGAACGACATTTTCAATCCTTTTATAACCATGTTTTAATATTAATGTATTATAGCAACATGATTTTATATGAAAGTGACGTGGTGAAAAGATAAGAAAGCATGGTCAAGCCAGGGCTGTCCGCCGTTGCTAAGTGCGCGTTTACCTAATGTGGTAAAGTAATTGTATTCTAGGTGCATCGTCTTCACATATAATTACATACGAGTAATTAATGTATACAAAATATTGTCAAACATTTTAAAAGTGTTCTTCATTTTAAAAGGGTTCGTTGCCTATTCTTCTCCATATGAGAACTACCTTTTGGAAGGGGTGACTAGAATCAAATTCTATTCGAATGTAAATTTTGAAGTTCAAAAGTGCCTTTTAAGGGCCTATTGAATTTTTTCTCCAAAGGCAGACATATTTTATCCGTGGAATAAAATTGACGTCTGACAGTTGGAAAAACTGTCAAAAATTGAAAATTTACTCTCGGGATAAGTCTCATTCTAGCTATAAAAGTTTTGTGAAACTCGCCGTAAATAAAATACATTATTCTTCACATTTTTTTTAACTATAAAGCTATTCCAACAACAGTTTTATCTACCCTATAAAGCAGTGAACAGAATACAGCCACAGCCGCTTACCGAATTTATTTGGAAGCGGTTCAATTGAACCCATTCCACGGACACCTGTTCAAGTGGCCTTTTAGTTTTATGCAAGCACTCCATATTTTCATTTCTATATGTATTTTTAGTTTATTTCGTCCACTCGTACCTGTATTTTTACCCAACAATCATCAGGAAAGTGGTTTTGCCCGCAAACGTTCGTTTGGTCCGTTTTCATTCGGAGTATTAATTTCAGGTACTCACCTATGCAGATTTTTTCTGTTTCATTTTTGGTTGTTCTCGGTGTTTCGAACTAGCCATAATAATAACGTAACATCACAACTTGTTTCCCTAAAGGGTGGGCAGAAGTGTACCTATAGTACACCCACATTTCGCCAGTTATGTTTAAGTCCCATGTACTTGTAATAGGGGTCGAGCCTATTGTCACTATCACCGTCATCCACAGCCCGACTTCAGCTACTGCTGGACATAGATCTTTCTTTTCTTGTGCCAATCCCCATGCGTCTGTACGCGCCTCATCCAGGTTTTTCTTGCGATGGCACTTTGCACGACCTGAGAAGCGAACCCAGGACGTCATGCTCAGCAACCACTATACTAGAGGAGACAGTGAACTATATTAATATCAGCCTGTTCGCGTTCCAGTCTCTTCCCGAACCAAAAAATTCGAAGACGAGTGATATCTACCAACCCGCTGGCCCACGTGGTGGATTATGCCCTCTCACTGAGAGGAGACCTGTGTCCCAGGAGTGGGAACATTATAGTATGATTATAATATAGGCTACACTAGGTCACTTTAAGGTTTTGACCTTAAAACAACCTTTTTTTACCTTCTTTTTGGTTTTGAGCGGTCTACTGCACTATTCTCAGAGATCTGGCTTATTATAAGTTTAACTGCACTAGTTAACCTCCCATTCAAACAATTTGTCTTTTGTTTTCGTCATTCAAACCACCTTCAATGTCCAGTTTCTACGTCTCAACCAGTCCAAACCGACTATCACCTTGCCTACAGTTATAGCAACAAAACAGAGCATCTATAGGTACGATTCCGACGGACCGGGCTCTTTGTATATACACGTTTTTCTTGCAGTGAAGAACTACGGTTTATTCGCCGTGTGTGGGTACGGTCATCAGTGTTGTATCGATCACTATGGAAGCTTGTTGATGGACACGTTTTTTCTACGGCACGGTTTATACGCCGTGTGTACGAACGGTGGTCAGTGTCGTATGGATCATAATTTATTTTTAATTGTTGAATGGGCCTGCTCTTGATATCGATCATGTCAGATGAAAAGCGATGGATAAGGTCTATGACAGACCGAGCGTGCCCAAAAGATGCCTGTTCACTATATGGAAGTTTGTTGATGACACGGCTGCGCTGCGGCATGACACCGTCATCGTATACCATAGAACCGTATCATACACAAGGTCACACGATTCTTCTACGGCATGGTTTCTTGGCTGTTTGTACACACACGTTTTTCTTGACGTAAAAATGACGGCTTATTCGCCGTGTGTAGGCACGGTGGTCAGTGTTGTATGGGTCACTATGGAAGCTTGCTGACGATACGAGTGCACTACGGTACAGCATCGTCGCTGTATACCATAGAACGTTGTCATATACAAGGTCACCCGATTTTTCTACGGCGCGGTTAACACGTCTACGGCGCGGTTAACACGCCGTACCTTAAAGAAACCGTGCCGTGTACAAATGGCCTATGTGAGCCCGCCCACCGTTCACCTTGGCATTTCAGCTAGTTAGGTGCCCTTTCCACGACCGCCGCGTTTTAGGGGCCCGCTAAAAAGGTGCTGTTTGTCAAGTTACAGTTTGTGTTTGTTTAGTAAAAGGTTCTCGTGTTGGTTTTTGGATAGTGTTGTGGAGAAGGTTATATTTCTGGTTGTTAATGATTTTTTTTTGTATGTTTAATGTATGGTAGATCTATAATTATTTCATTGATAAATGTTGCGTCAGTCGAACTTTAACTTAAACATAATATATGTATTATAAAGAGAACACTTTTGATTTTTGTTTTATTTGTTTATTACGCTTTCACGCTAAAATTGCTGAACGGATTTGGCACATAAGTAGAACTGAGTACCCAAGGTGTGCCAACTATGGATGCAATTTTTTGTGGGAATCAAGGGTACAAACACGCTGTGAATGTAGGCGTACGTTAAGACGAACAGCGTCAGCACACACGACACACGCACACACACCCTGATACACACACATTGATACACACATACACACACTACCAACTTCGCTATTGTCTCGGACGGAAGACGAACAGTGTCCGTGGAGTTTCTTGCCCGTTCTTCTCCATAGGTACCTTACTAGTTACCTACAACGCTTTGGAATGGGCAACTAGCTTCATCTTTCTGACTGACCGGTCCCTTGACAATTTAAAAGTAAGTACCTGTAATTGGTTTATTTGAAATAAATGATTTGATTTTTTTTGGAACGGTACCGATACATCGCTTACACACATATTCATAGCATGTTTGCATGGTAACTATAATTAAAGCACGCGTCGCTTCGAAGATAAAAATACTGTACTAGCAGGGTATAAATACTCACTAGTCATGCGATATTGAAAAGGCTGTAATTAATTATAATTGTGTGGTTAATTTAACACGATGTATCGGCTAATTAGCTTGACAGCTGCGAAGGTTTCCAGCTAATTGTCAATACAGCACCCTAATTGCATAACCCGCGATCAATTGGTATCGGTTTCATTTTGACAGTTCAACATCATTCATTGCGTTATTTACGTGTTGAGCAGACAAATTTTTCGAACTTATGAAGCAATGGATTAGCAATTTGCTTCAAAATTATTCAGATTCCGATTGATCGTGTGTTACGCAATTAGAGTGCTGACCTCTCTTGATAAAATGTTTTAGTTCGATAATATTTTGTGGTCATTTTCAATTGGAAATACAGTATAGATTTTTAACCAGTGCCCAAACTATAATCGTGTATTCAGCACATGATTCTACCCCCTAGAGTAGAAATTTATCGTTGGTTATCAAAAAAAAAAACAACTCTTTCATAAAAAAGTGCAATAACTACGCGGTCAAAATGTATAGCAGAGCAATTTTTTTTTTAATAACCCAATAACAATAACATTAATAGAATTCATAGAACACAGTTCGCGCACTGGTTAAATATTGATCCTGTTGTATAAGAAACCTTTTATGAAAGCTGTTTTCGATACCGTTTAAAATAATTTCGAAAAGGGATTGAATATTTTTATATGGAACCTATACCTACAGTGTCCGTTTATTATGTTTTCTGTTTGCATTGAGTTCAGCTATCGATTTATATAGGTTTCATGCGAGGCCATCATTTTGAAAAAAAAAAAAAAAAAAAAATGGCGGACATTATACAACATACTGGCTACACTGGCGGACAAAATTGATGGGCCTTTCACTAGGCACTGGGCAGCTAGGCATGTGCGTACTGGCGTACATGTCGCCAATTAATTTAAGCTTTGTATGTACTAACAATAGGTTAAGATTTTACTAACACTATATGGATCAATGGTCTGAATTAAATAAATTATTATTATTATGTCGTTTATTTATTTAGTCGTCTTATTTTATTACATTTTTAAATATTAGTATGAATAAATAAAAAAAAAAACATTTAAAAATATAAAAAAATAGTGATCCACCGGTGTCGGGAGCAGGGTCCAAGCTACCGGTGGTTAGGGCTCCAGAGATAGAAACCTCCTCACAATGCGAGCCGTATCGAGGAGTACTGCCTTCTGAATCAGGCCTTTGATCCAACCGCCTAACGAGAGCCTCGATAGATGTTGATCGAGGCTTTCGGCCATCAGCCCATTGGCCGATACGACAATCGGCACAATGACAGTCGAGCTCACATTCCACATGTCAACAACCTCGCGTGCTAAGTCAAGATATTTGATTTGTTTATCTTTCTCAGCTTTCACGAGGTTCCCATCATGTAGAATGGTAACATCAACAATCATTGCGTCACCATCATCACCACTATATCAGGTTTGTTGGCGACAACAGTCCTGTCAGTGATGATAGATCGATCCCAGTACAACGTGACATGGTCATTTTCGAGAACTGGGTCGGGCACATACTTGTAATACGGTACCTCAGAGTCGACAAGTTTATATTTCAAAGCAAGTTGCTGGTGAATAATCCTGGCTACTTGGTTATGCCTGTGCAAGTACTCACTGTTAGCCAGACGAGAACAACCAGAGATAATATGTCTGATGGACTCACCCGGACGGTGGCATGCCCGACAAACGTCAGCCGTCCCGTCCTTCATAATATGTCTCCGGTAGTTATTCGTCAAGATAACTTCGTCCATAATTGCACAGACAAAACCTTCAGTTTCCCCAAAGAGGTCACTGAAACGCAGCCAGGATACGGACGCTAAGAAATCTACACCGGGCTCATGAAGAGCCCGATAGAAGCGCCCGTGAAGCTCCTTGCTTTGCCATACCTTCTTGCGGTCATCGGTAGTAAGTACTACAGGTTTGCGCCAGTTCTCTTTCGCCATGGAGAGCGGGGTGAGCCCCTTGTCCATTGCGACCACATCACGGTGCATACCCACTTCGGTTTTTAAAAAATATTCCCTGAGACTGCACACCTCGCGGTTGTGGAGGGTTTTCGCATTTAAAAATCCTCGACCCCCACACTTCCGCGGGATATACAGTCTCATCACCGATGATCGTGGGTGATGCATCCGGTTTGCGGTCAGCAGTGTACGGACCCTTCTATCTAGGGCGTCGAGTTCAGTCTGAGTCCATTTGAGTATGCCGAAAGAGTACATCAAAACCGGCATGACCCAACCATTGAAGGCGCGCACCTTATTTCCGCCTGAAAGAAGACTAATTAATACCTTCTTCAGGCGACAAAAGAAGCGCTCCTTCAACGATTGCTTCATGTCAGCATCGTTGATGCCTAACGCTTCCGACATACCCAAATACTTATAGCTTTCGGATGAGGAGAGGGATCTAAGGTGTATGGAATCCGAAAGTGGAATTCCCTCGGATTCCATAATCTTCCCCCCCTTTACATGCATGACTGCACATTTGTCCACACCAAATTCCATCCAGATGGCACTACTGAAAGTTTCAGTTACCTTCAGTAGCTCCATCAGATGCAATTTGTTAGGGGCAAAGAGTTTCAAATCATCCATGTAGAGGAGGTGAGATATGACCTGACCACCTCTCTTCAGCCGGTAGCCTAGACCTGAGTCCTCCAGCAGTGTGCTTAGAGGATTCAGGGCTAAACAGAACCAAAGTGGACTCAAACTGTCGCCCTGAAATATTCCCCGCTTAATCCATACAGGCTCATCATTCCCCTGGATCTGTCGACACCCTGGATAGCGAAGGACCGTCTTCCATTGCCTCATACACAACTCAAGGAAGGTGCGTAGAGTTGCATCTATCTTGTACAACTCCAGCACCCTCATGAGCCATGTATGTGGCACCGAGTCGTAGGCCTTCTTATAATCTATCCAGCATGTCGACATATCCTTGCGGGATCGGCGAACCTGTTGGCTAATGGCCATGTCTATGAGGAGTAGCTCCTTAGTACCGCGGGACCCATTCCTACTTCCATTTTGAGAGGCAGACATAATCGAGTAACTGTCAATGTGTGTGTTAATTTTCGCTCTCAAAATGGATGTAAGAAGTTTATAAACCGTCGACAAACACGTGATCGGTCTATAATTCTTGGGTTCCGTGGGACTACCTGACTTATGGAGCAGGTGGGTAACGCCTGTTGTTAGAAACTGTGGTAGTGACCCAGACTCTAAGGATGACTGGAACTGAGATGCCAGGCAAGTGTGTGAACTAATGAGCCATTTTAACCAAAAATTATGTAGTCCGTCCGGTCCCGGTGATTTCCAATTCGGTAACGGACGGACTGCTTTGGCTACGTCTAATGGCGTAATTATGACTGGTTCCATCTCTGGTATAGTTCCACACACTCGCTAGATATCGCGCATCCAGCCACCCTCAGCGTGACAGACAGGCACCGACCAGATGCTGCGCCAGAATGCACTCGTGGTGGCATCATCCGGGTGGCACACGTCCGTCACGTTTTGTTCAGGTCGCTCCCAAGTTCTATATACCCACCTCTCATCGCTCTGGAACATACGATTCTGCGTGTACCGATCAACCCGCCGCTTATACCGCCGAATACGGCTCGCCCATGCACAAACTTTCTGCTTCAGGAAGTCGATGCGCTCTGTGATATTGGACATGTATTCCCGAGGGCTGATTCCAGTCCCCGAAAATGCCTGTCTTACAAAGCGCATCACTCGTGGTCGTGTATTGCCCTCCCTGAAGCAGTATAGTTTACCGATGAGTACCCTGGCCCCATCGATACGACGCTCGATCCTGTATCGCCAGGCTGGTACGGCTGGTTTTGATCGAGTAGCTGCGTCACAATTTGGATACTTGACGTTAGCTAAACGACATGCCGCCACAGCCGCGCAATACAAGATCGAGTGTGTATCAACGAGATCCTCGCTGCTCTCGAAGAAATTCTTGAGCTGCGAGTCCAAGGCACACACTAGCGCCCTATTTTTTTTGTGCATAGGTAGCCGTGGTATTCGGGGTCTAAGTTCGGTTGGAGTGGACCTAAACTCGCGAAACGCATCTTCCAGTGCGCTCCTCAGTCGGACGTTGTACTGGCTACTTACTGTGTCAACCGTATCATCATCTTCTTCAACACGATTGGACCGCAGCGGGATGGCATCAATAGTTGACGCTTGTGCCGCGGTTTGTGCCAGAGTCGAGACGATTTGGTTGTTCAGTACCTCTGAGCGCAGCCTATCAAGTGCTATGTCGTCCAACCTGTGATTGCGTTGGATGACCCGCACCTGATCCGACAGTCGTTGGGCCGAGACGTTGACGGTTGGTTCCAGTTCCTGGAACAGAGACAGCAACCTATCACGGTACGCAGTGAGGTTAGTTCCCCCCTCTGTAGACCCGTAGTATGCGCGCATGACGTTCTCGTTCATAGACTGAGTCCATCTCATGCGCTGCACACAACCACCGACAGCGGGGACCCGGCTCGGGGCCGGATGGCCCCTAAGTCCCAAGCTCCTCGGTGGCCGGCCTCTCCCCTGCCGACGTACAGGTGTTGGCGACGTCGGCGGGGAAAAATATTCGTTGCTCGAGCTTGACGCAACTGCTACGGCCGGTGTCACAGCACTCTCGATGGGGCTGGATTCCGGCGGCGGCAGGGCGGGGCTGAGCGACGACTCCGGAGGTGGTAGGCGTGCACGGCGAGCTGCTGATCTCGTCAACATTTTCAACATTTCATTTTCACGTTTTTATCGGAGGTGACATGACAGATGTCACCTCCGGATCGGCAGTTTTCGATGCAAGTTTTTGTTTCTGTTCATTGTATTTATATAAAATTATGTTTATGTTTTGATAATAGTGGATTTTCTGATATGGTTTTACGGATATATAAATATAAAAACTGCTTCTAAAAATTATATATTAGGAAATTGTGAACAGATGACAAAAGAGACGTTGACGTTGACGTTGGTGTTGCTAGCTTTTTTTTTTATTATTATTATGTCGTTTATTTATTTAGTCGTCTTATTTTGTTACATTTTTAAATATTAGTATGATTAAATAAAAAAATAAAAAAAAACATTTAAAAATATAAAAAAATAGTGATCCACCGGTGTCGGGAGCAGGGTCCAAGCTACCGGTGGTTAGGGCTCCAGAGATAGAAACCTCCTCACAATGCGAGCCGTATCGAGGAGTACTGCCTTCTGAATCAGGCCCTTGATCCAACCGCCTAACGAGAGCCTCGATAGATGTTGATCGAGGCTGTCGGCCATCAGGCCATTGGCCGATAAGACAATCGGCACAATGACAGTTGAGCTCAAATTCCACATGTCAACAACCTCGCGTGCTAAGTCAAGATATTTCATTTGTTTATCTTTCTCAGCTTTCACGAGGTTCCCGTCATGTGGAATGGTAACATCAACAATCATTGCGCGGCGCACTAATCGATCTATCACCACTATATCAGGTTTGTTGGCGACAACAGTCCTGTCAGTGATGATAGACCGATCCCAGTACAACGTGACATGGTCATTTTCGAGAACTGGGTCGGGCACATACTTGTAATACGGTACCTCTGAGTCGACAAGTTTATATTTCAAAGCAAGTTGCTGGTGAATAATCCTGGCTACTTGGTTATGCCTGTGCAAGTACTCGCTGTTAGCCAGACGAGAACAACCAGAGATAATATGTCTGATGGACTCACCCGGACGGTGGCATGCCCGACACACGTCAGCCGTCCCGTCCTTCATAATATGTCTCCGGTAGTTATTCGTCAAGATAACTTCGTCCATAATTGCACAGACAAAACCTTCAGTTTCCCCAAAGAGGTCACTGAAACGCAGCCAGGATACGGACGCTAAGAAATGTACACCGGGCTCATGAAGAGCCAGATAGAAGCGCCCGTGAAGCTCCTTGCTTTGCCATACCTTCTTGCGGTCATCGGTAGTAAGTACTACAGGTTTGCGCCAGTTCTCTTTCGCCATGGAGAGCGGGGTGAGCCCCTTGTCCATTGCGACCACATCACGGTGCATACCCACTTTGGCTTTTAAAAAATATTCTCTGAGACTGCACACCTCGCGGTTGTGGAGGGTTTTCGCATTTAAAAATCCTCGACCCCCACACTTCCGCGGGATATACAGTCTCATCACCGATGATCGTGGGTGATGCATCCGGTTTGCGGTCAGCAG
This sequence comes from Apamea epomidion, assembly GCA_947507525.1. Lineage (NCBI taxonomy): Eukaryota > Metazoa > Arthropoda > Insecta > Lepidoptera > Noctuidae > Apamea > Apamea epomidion. The sequence continues at coordinate 17,954,419 of OX382240.1, read as the reverse complement.
TGTACGGACCCTTCTATCTAGGGCGTCGAGTTCAGTCTGAGTCCATTTGAGTATGCCAAAAGAGTACATCAAAACCGGCATTACCCAACCATTGAAGGCGCGCACCTTATTTCCGCCCGAAAGAAGACTAATTAATACCTTCTTCAGGCGACAAAAGAAGCGCTCCTTCAACGATTGCTTCATGTCAGCATCGTTGATGCCTAACGCTTCCGACATACCCAAATACTTATAGCTTTCGGATGAGGAGAGGGATCTAAGGTGTATGGAATCCGAAAGTGGAATTCCCTCGGATTCCATAATCTTCCCCCCCTTTACATGCATGACTGCACATTTGTCCACACCAAATTCCATCCTGATGGCACTACTAAAAGTTTCAGTTACCTTCAGTAGCTCCATCAGATGCAATTTGTTAGGGGCAAAGAGTTTCAAATCATCCATGTAGAGGAGGTGAGATATGACCTGACCACCTCTCTTCAACCGATAGCCTAGACCTGAGTCCTCCAGCAGTGTGCTTAGAGGATTCAGGGCTAAGCAGAACCAAAGTGGACTCAAACTGTCGCCCTGAAATATTCCCCGCTTAATCCATACAGGCTCATCATTCCCCTGGATCTGTCGACACCCTGGATAGCGAAGGACCGTCTTCCACTGTCTTATACACGACTCAAGGAAGGTGCGTAGAGTTGCATCTATCTTGTACAACTCCAGCACCCTCATGAGCCATGTATGTGGCACCGAGTCGTAGGCCTTCTTATAATCTATCCAGCATGTCGACATATCCTTGCGGGATCGGCGAACCTGTTGGCTAATGGCCATGTCTATGAGGAGTAGCTCCTTAGTACCGCGAGACCCATTCCTACATCCATTTTGAGAGGCAGACATAATCGAGTAACTGTCAATGTGTGTGTTAATTTTCGCTCTCAAAATGGATGTAAGAAGTTTATAAACCGTCGACAAACACGTGATCGGTCTATAATTCTTGGGTTCCGCGGGACTACTTGACTTATGGAGCAGGTGGGTAACGCCTGTTGTTAGAAACTGTGGTAGTGACCCAGACTCTAAGGATGACTGGAACTGAGATGCCAGGCAAGTGTGTGAACTAATTAGCCATTTTAACCAAAAGTTATGCAGTCCGTCCGGTCCCGGTGATTTCCAATTCGGTAACGGACGGACTGCTTTGGCTACGTCTAATGGCGTAATTATGACTGGTTCCATTTCTGGTATAGTTCCACACACTCGCTCGATATCGCGCATCCAGCCACCCTCAGCGTGACAGACAGGCACCGACCAGATGCTGCGCCAGAATGCACTAGTGGTGGCATCATCCGGGCGGCACACGTCCATCACGTTTTGTTCAGGTCGCTCCCAAGTTCTATATACCCACCTCTCATCGCTCCGGAACATGCGATTCTGCGTGTACCGATCAATCCGCCACTTATACCGCCGAATACGACTCGCCCATGCACAAACTTTCTGCTTCAGGAAGTCGATGCGCTCTGTGACATTGGACATGTATTCCCGAGGGCTGATTCCAGTCCCCGAAAATGCCTGTCTTACAAAGCGCATCACTCGTGGTCGTGTGTTGCCCTCCCTGAAGCAGTATAGTTTACCGATGAGTACCCTGGCCCCATCGATACGACGCTCGATCCTGTATCGCCAGGCTGGTACGGCTGGTTTTGGTCGAGTAGCTGCGTCACAATTTGGAAACTTGACGTTAGCTAAACGACATGCCGCCACAGCCGCGCAATACAAGATCGAGTGTGTATCAACGAGATCCTCGGTGCTCTCGAAGAAATTCTTGAGCTGCGAGTCCAAGGCACACACTAGCGCCCTATTTTTTTTGTGCATAGGTAGCCGTGGTATTCGGGGTCTAAGTTCGGTTGGAGTGGACCTAAACTCGCGAAACGCATCTTCCAGTGCGCTCCTCAGTCGGACGTTGTACTGGCTACTTACTGTGTCAACCCTATCATCATCTTCTTCAACACGATTGGACCGCGGCGGGATGGCATCAATAGTTGACGCTTGTGCCGCGGTTTGTGCCAGAGTCGAGACGATTTGGTTGTTCAGTACCTCTGAGCGCAGCCTATCAAGTGCTATGTCGTCCAACCTGTGATTGCGTTGGATGACCCGCACCTGATCCGACAGTCGTTGGGCCGAGACGTTGACGGTTGGTTCCAGTTCCTGGAACAGAGACAGCAACCTATCACGGTACGCAGTGAGGTTAGTTCCCCCCTCTGTAGACCCGTAGTATGCGCGCATGACGTTCTCGTTCATAGACTGAGTCCATCTCATGCGCTGCACACAACCACCGGCAGCGGGGACCCGGCTCGGGGCCGGATGGCCCCTAAGTCCCAAGCTCCTCGGTGGCCGGCCTCTCCCCTGCCGACGTACAGGTGTTGGCGACGTCGGCGGGGAAAAATATTCGTCGCTTGAGCTCGACGCAACTGCTACGGCCGGTGTCACAGCACTCTCGATGGGGCTGGATTCCGGCGGCGGCAGGGCGGGGCTGAGCGACGACTCCGGAGGTGGTAGGCGTGCACGGCGAGCTGCTAATCTCGTCAACATTTTCAATATTTCATTTTCACGTTTTTATCGGAGGTGACATGACAGATGTCACCTCCGGTTCGGCAGTTTTTGATGCAAGTGTAGGTTATTCATTGTATTTGTTTAAAATTAGGTATGTTTTAGTAAATTTGGTTTTTCCTTATATGGTTGCACATATATATGAATTTATAAACTGTTTCTAAAAATTATCTAATAACAAATTGTGAAGAGACGACAAAAGAGACGTTGACGTTAACGTTGGTGTTGCTAGCTTATTTATATTTATATATAAATATAAATATATATTTATATATAAATATAATTTAATATAATTTTTTTATTTATATTTATATAGCATTTTATCTTTTTTATTTATTATTATTATTATTATGTATGGCACGGACCTTCAAAGCCCTTTGAAATACGAAATTGTCGCCAAGCAGCGTTGCTCAGTTCCGGTCTGAAGATAAGATGCTAGTCCAATTAATAAAATAAAAGTTTCTCACTTTTTTGTCTGCATTTTGGCAATATCATAATATCAAATGGGTGGAAGTATTCATGTTCATAATATTCATTTATTGCATCCCATAATTTAAAAAAAGTTTTTATATAAGGCTTAAAGCTAATAGGTACTGAAACATGAACCCTGTAAGGGCAAAGCAAAGGATAAAATTAAAATTACAAACACTAAGTTAAAACGAATACTTAATAACATAAAAACTAGGTATTATCAGCAGCTAACAATCTTTCCTCTCCCCAAAAGTATTTAGGGATTACTTACTTACTGATCAAAAACCTATGTACTAACTAAAGCTTGCTAAATCCTTGATTAATTTTGCTCAAAGATAAATTACCCACTACAAAAGAATGGCTTAAACAGAACATTAAAAGCCGCGCAAAAAACTGAACCAAACCGCTACATTCGGACAGCGGACGAATCATTGTTTTGTTAATCTATCTATAATAAAAATATCTATATATCTGGAACTACCAGTCTAATTTGAAAAAGTCTTTCTGGATTTGATAGCCCAAGTATTTGCGAAGGTTATTAAATATCACAATATGACCTCTAGGAGCCAAACAAGTCAGAAAGAACGCTAAGCGGGGCACAACTATAGGATATATTTTATGTTAAAACAAGAAAGGGGTTCGAACATTTTTCAATGGAGGCTGGCATATACAAGGCCATCTTTACCTCCAAATATATCGGGGACGAGACACTTAGGGTACCAGTTACTTGAAATTTTTTGTTTGTGTAAGTGTCCCCACCAAATATACTACTTTCATCGTGGGCGGAAGCTTTGAGAAAAAAAAGCAAAATGGCGGCGGGTCGGTTATGCTACAAAGGTTCGAACCTCTTTCACGCGGACGAACTCGCGGACAGGAGCTTGTTTATAGATGAAAGGGAATCGCGAGATAACTTCCACAATGCCTTTATTAATGAGTGTAGGTCGGAGCCCCTTTTAATTTGTCCATTAGGAGGAAATTATTTGGGTCTACTCTCGTGGGATCACTTGACGTGGCTTAACGTGTTTTCTATAATACGTTAGTGTTTGTGTGTATGAGACACCGTTTGTTTGTTTGTTTTCTATCTATCTAAATAAATGCTGTTACTGTTAGCCTGCTTCATCCCCCCATGACTTCCAGGTCTTTCGATCCAAGGCTAAAGTGGACTACTTGTCGTTTGTTTTGTCCAGGTCGTCCCGCCATCTTCTGCCGGGTCTGCCGTGACGCCTTCTAGCTGTGTCAAATATTTTGACGACACGGTTGGCGCAGTGGCTGAGCGGTCGACTGCTGCGCTGCCTGTCGTGGGTTCGATTCCCGCACGGAACAAATATTTGTATTGCCTACAGGTAGTTGTTCCGGGTCTGGCTGTTTGTGTGTGTGAGTTTAAATGTTTGTAAACGCGCCCACGATACAGGAGTAATTCCTAGTATGGGGCAACGTTAAAACTCTACCAATATTATAAAGAGGTAAAAGTTTGTTTGTTGTTTGTATGTAGGGGTAATCTCCGGAAATACCAGTGGGATTTGAAAAATCTTTTTGTATTTGATAGCCCAATTCTTGACGAAGGTTATGCGTTAGGCGGTGAAAGCCTCCTCCAAACCGTTCCAGATGGCTTTATCCTTTGCCTGTCTGGACCATGAGTTTCCCGCTATTTATAAGATGTCGTTACTCCATCTTTTAAAAGGTCTACCCTTCCTTCTTTTCTTATATATTGGGCACCAATTTGAAATTATTTGTGACCATCTTTTATCCATAGCTCTCTGAATATGACCTGACTATAGAGGTATGAGGAACAGGGTGTAAACTTCACTCATCCTCCATAGAAAAGGGAGGATCCTCCGGCCAGATGGGTGTTGTGTCTGGCGGGCAACAGCCCAACGATTGATGTTGGGAAGTTTGTATATACGCTACTTGCGCGGTAAACTCTGCTTGCGAGATGCAGGATTTGCGTTGTACATATATATGCTAATTGCGCGGTAAACTTTGCTTGCGAGATGCAAGATTTGCGTGACGTCAGTATGACGCGTTTTTCGCATGTGGCGTTGTAGATACCACTGCATTTCCATTTCAGTGTCAGAACCTGTTTGACCGCATCCCTCGTCTTTGTTCTTTTTAGGTTTTAGTTTAGGTAACTCTGCCTTAAACTAAATAGAGTTAAAGTTTGTTATTAGGATTGACGCTTAAATAATGATATGTCCATTATACCGTGTGTTGATAAGGTTATCACATTAATTGAAATCATGTATTTTACATAACGTGTTTTAAATACACAGTTAAAATTATTAATAACAATTAACATTCTAGCCGTGGGACCTTTTTTTTCGTTTGAGTATTTAACAACATTAAACTTAATTTGTAATTATTTGGTAACAATACCATAGAGTTTGTGTTGAATTGTTGATACCATCGCCCCGCGCGTCTAGTGCCTTATTATCAAGGGTGGTTTATGTCGTGACAATTTTTAAGCTATTTATTTTGTTTGAAAAATTCAGTTTTCTATTTTTAGTAAAATTGTTTATTTTATTATTTTAACAGTCTGATAACCACTTGTAAATATCGCTGTTCTGTTTAATTTGATAACCTAATCGCCACTCTGTATATTTTGGGTAAATACCTGCTCCAGACTTCTTAGTTTAGAATCCAAAGTTTTCACACAAGTTTTCGGAATTCTGTATCCGATCGGATCTGATTTCCACAAAATACGTAATACGACGTCTTTATCGTACCGTAGTTAGCTTGTATTACTTACGTCGTCTCCTTAGGTATTAGTAAACTGCGAATAAAGTTACGACAGGAAACGTCAGTTTAAACATACATTTTGTAATAAGCTTGTCATAACTTTTCATGAGTTTCGAGTTGGCACGACGGGTAACTTTTATTAAACCAAGGCTGCTTAATCGTAATATTATACGATGAACCTACCAATACAACCTCGGCGACGATGTTCTTCAGAAAGGTCATGTGCGTAGTGTTCGAAACCGGTGTGCGAGTATGGTCAGAGGGGCGATTCTCGTAATTTAAAAAACGGCCACAGTCTCAGGGGTAATTCTCGTAATTTTAAGAACGTTCAGAGTCTGATCTCAGTCTCAATCTGTCAAAAATACCTCTAATTTCCATACATTTTTGGCAAGTTTTTGACATTTGTTTGTCGCCGAGATGAGACTGCGACTAGATTTTGAACGTTTTAAATTACGATAATTGGCTTTCTGATATATGAACGTAAACGAAGTGAAAAGAGTATGTAAAGGATCGTAGCAGGTGGCGTTCTTTAGTTTTTGCCTACCCCAATGAGACGTTGGCGTGATGTATGTACCCCTACCACTAAAAGGGTTATCGTGTTACCCAAAAACTCAACTCAGATAGGCAGTTGCTCCATGTAAAATACTCTTATTCAGCAGCATTAGGTTAGACTGGAATCCGACCCCAACATGTTTGGGAAAATGCTAGGCAAATTATAAATACGTTCCACAAAAAACTTAACAGGGAAAATCGTAGGGAGATATGAAATGAACTTATACCTTTTTCTCATACCTCCTATAGGTATGCAGAAACTATGGTTCCTTCATATTTCTTTTTTTTGGCCGGTCTATTCTGTAGGATTCTCATCTTGAAAGCTTAGTCAAAGTGAGCTGTCATTCCACCTGATGCTAGGGATTGACACTATTGACAGCTCACTTCAAGCTCACTTCATCTAAGATATTATAGTGAGTTTTTTTAGAATAGATCAGAGGGGTGATTCTCGTAATTTTAAGAACGTTCACAGTCTGATCTCAGTCTCAATCTGTAAAAAATACCTGTAATTTCCCTATATTTTGACAAGTTTTTGATTTTTGTTTGTCGCCGAGTTGAGACTGCGACTAGATTTTGAACGTTTTAAATTACGAGAATTGGCCTACAGCTGTTTTCATTCGTAGGAACATTGCAACGTCAAAGAACACTTCAAATTATATTTAAACTACACTCTACTCTTACACAATTTCTTACTTAAACTTGTTCAAGTTAACCTTTCACGATATCTGCAAAAACAACGTTATTCATTCAATAGATCGGGTTCACTTTATAAAGGACTAATCCGTTATTCGGCGCCATTATGAATATTTCATGACAAAAAGAGAATATTCCCGAATTAATACACATCTTATCTTTATTTCTTAACTTTAGCTTTATGCTGAGAATAGGACAGGATCAGAATAATTATAATAAATTGAGAGTTCAAGTCACCCCCTGCCATTTTATCTGTGAATATTATATTATCATCGGTCTGGTAGGGGACATAGTCCTTCCATAGTTCAAGGTAACCGAGCCACCTAAGCCCATAGCCCAATATATTTTGTTTCCATGTTCTGCAATAGTCCTGCACCAACCGGGGGTTGTCCTTGGGTGCACTTGCATAGTGCATAATGGGATGATCGCCGGTTGATGCCTCCTCATCATTTAAAATTGTCGAAGGGGCCTCTGCGAGTGGCTTCGGCCCCTGGTACGCCTTGCAAAGGTCCGGCACCCGAGGGTACCGAGATATGTCAAAGACATTTTTAAAATAATAAAATTGATTTATTTTCTCTCACAGGTATTAAAATGCAATTCATCTTTCAAAAAGTTTGAAGATAGGAGACAGGAGCCCTTACTAAGTAAATCCCGTGCTATTGGTCTCCTGGTCTCCTTACAAGTATCTCGAATACATTATTGAGAGCTTTGCTAAGGATATAAATAACAGTAGAGGAAACGCTTACAGCTGGTGTAATAATAAATAAATAATAAATAGGGTGTATATTGTGTGTATGTGTAGTGGTTTTATGGGTGTGATTTACGAGTTATGCTTGTGATACTTTGGTGTGTGCACATCTTATTTCGAAACTTTAGCTTTATGCGGAGAATAGGACTGGATCAGAATGTTGAACCACAAAAGGGATGAATGAAAGGCAATTGGATGCAGCTGAGATGAGAATGCTAATAGGAATGTGTATTGTTACGCGAATGGATAGAATAAGAAATGAGTATGTACGGGGAAGTCTGAAACTGGCTCCGGTGATTGAAAAGTTGTATGGAAATCGGTTGTCATGGACATGTGATGCGGATGAAGGAAGAAAATGTTGTGAGAAAAATCTCAGTCTCATCTGTCAAAAATGGCTCTAACTTTCCTACATTTTTGACAATTTCCAATTTTTTTTGACATTGATTGTCGCTGAGAAGAGATTGCGACTAGATTTTAAACATTTTTAACTAGGGGAATTGGCCTTCAGCAGGCCTTTTTTTATGTGGGAAATCGTCATATGACGTCTCCCGCTTTGGGCGGTGCGAGAGGGCGTGTCAGACTTTTACTGACACTAAAACCCACCCGTGTTCCTTCAGTTGCCTATCCCAGGGGCCACGGTATCTCTTTCAAACAACCCGCGGCCCTGGCAGGCATCGGCCCTAGCGGACCCCATCAGTTCGTGCTGACATCTCTTTGAGGCGCGCCTGGAACACAACGTGCCGTCGACCCGGGCCTGGTCCTTACCGGGCGGTGAGCTTCCCGTTGCTCGCCGCCTGCAAGCCTGCGCCTACGGTGGCCCGGAGTCGGTTGCTGACTCCCGACGTCCAGGGCGTCTCACGTCTGCCTCACGCGCTCCGCCTCCTCGTTTGCGAGCATTACTGTTTCGCAGAAGGAGGTGACGGCATCCCATGCACTCTCGCTCCGTACCATGACCTAGACCAGGGCCGGACGCGAGAGACCGCCGCCGTCGAACGCCGCCACGAGGACGCGGCGGTGCTACGCCCAAGCCGGGCAGACCTCCACCGTGTCCTCCAGGTGATTCACACAGTGGTGACACGCTGGCGTTTCCTCCCGCCTTATCCTGAACAGGAACTTCCCAAAACAACCATGTCCGGTGAGGACCTGCGTCAGGCGGAAGGTGAGGGCGCCGTGGCGCCTCTCCAGCCACTCCTCAAAGAGCCGTGATTTCTCGCGGCAGTAGAGTTTACGCCCCGGCGTTTTGCTTCCTCTCGCCACTCCCATATGTGAGCGAGGAATTTTTTTTGCCTCCAGATACCATGGCGGCAATCCGGCAAGGAGGCTCGCCGCCTCAGCGGAGACCGTGCGGTATCCTTGGACCAGCCGGACAGCCATGACCCTTTGGGACGCGTTCTTCCGGCGGGCTGGTCGCCGCCTTAAGGAACGCGCCCACACTGGTGCCCCGCCTTCAGCAGGCCTTAGACTAGTTTTAAACCTTGAGAGTCGTTCATACTTTTTTCTATGAACGCAATGTTATTCGTATTTGAAGGCATTTTTATTGCGTACGTCATCATCTTGCCTTCGTAACCCATCATCATCACTTTCCAGCCCCTCTCTCAATTTATTCGTGGTCGGCGGAACATGTCTTTCTCTTCCATACTCCTCTATTAGTCGTCATCTTGGTAGTCACCCCCTTTCTAACCATATCACCATTCACACAGTCCATCCATCGTTTCTTTGATCCTCCCCTACTCTTATATCCATCGACATTCATACTCAATACTTTCCTCTGGGCATTTTCGCAACCCAATGACCTGTATTAATTAAAATCATAACTTCCATATATTCTAAAAGAAAATAACCCTTTAACATAGGCTCGTAATTATATTTTTTTTTTTAACTCGTTACAAGAATTTATTACTACACAATCTAATTACCTTTCCATCCGGTATCGACATGAAATCGGAAACGATTCGAATCGATAACTCGAACATAAACAACTGTTTATTTTCTTTTTCTGACGTAACAGATCATGCTGGGTTAATAAATTATGTCCCGGCTCCCCCTGGTCGTCAGTAAAATATAGTATCGTTGGGAACGCACCATGAATTCGTTATGACATGAAAAATTGGAGATGTTGGAACATAGACGTTTTATCTTCCTTTGTGATCGTCCGTTGTTAGACATGTGTCTTCCCATAGATTTGGGGGCTTACCACCAGCTCTTATGGAAGGGCAGAAGTTGAACTGCACTGCTTTTTTGGTCTATGGTTAAGTACAAAAAAAGCAGTGCAGTTCCACTTCTGCCCTGCTATAAGAGCTGGTGGTAAGCCCCTGTACAATGAATTACCTTGCTCGACCCATATAGAGCCCAAAGGTATATTTTCCGGGCTATATTTTTATGGGCATAAGAAAGATAGAAACTTAGGAAAGAAAGAAAAATATTTTCCTTGCGACACCCACAGGAAATACAAACAGTAAAAAGGAACATTTAAAACTAACAAAATGAGGTTAAAAATATCCCAAAAATAAAAAAAGATCTGTGTGAGGACAAAAAGGCTTCTATCTCAGCATAATGCTGCGATATTTAAAAAATAAATACCGCATAGCTGGTATTCTGATAGAGCCCGACTTAACTTTTACTTATGCAATACAATATAACTTTGTTCTAATTCCGGAAAACAGTGGGATAAACTTTTTCGGACACTGAAAGTCAGTCTACGTTTTCTAACCGTTAAATCATATCAACATAAACCCTGTACTGTACCTCTCAAACTTTTTATATTATTTGGTTACTATATTATGACGAAACGGCTGGCCGCAACACACTAACAGTAGGAACGGCTCGGCCATTTTGACCGTTCAACATCATTCATTGCGTTATTTACGATGTTAAGCAGACACATTTTTTGAACATATGAAGCAATGGATTAGCAATACCCTTTTATAATGATTATAGTGATTGATAGTGTGTTACGCTATTAGGGTGCTGTATACTGTTCTCCTAAAACAGAAAAAAAAAATCAAAAAGCCCCCCAAAATATGAGAAAAATATTATTTTTTGCATACTACAAAAAATACAATTGTAGACTTTGGGCTGACTTTTCAGTCGACCTATAATTTTTATTCCTAGAATAAAATTGACGTCTAACAGTTTTTGTATGGAAGAACTGTCAAACATTCAAAATGATTCCGATAAAATTATCTGGCGTTGGAAAAATCAGCCTTTAGGATAGTTGCGTAAACTGACACAGTTCCAAAACCCATGGTTTAAAATAGACACCAGAAAGGCATGACACTAAAAAAACAGATACAAGCAACGACCCAAAAATTAAAAGACTTGAACCAACCAACCACATCAATTACACAGATAAAGGCCTAAAGCAAAACAACATCCCATAGCCATACGTACTGTCCCATTTGGCAACAGCCGCCCCTGCGTCTGGCAGACTCCCAAATGCCTGGCGTAATGATGCCCGAGCTACGTCCCGCAGACGCTAAGTACGTTATCAGTCACCTAGTTCCGGTAATTAGATGTACTGAACCAGTTTTGGTGAATTAATGGGCCGTTTTATCGGTACTTTTAAGATGTAAAAAGATGGCTGTCGTCAAAACACGAAAGAATATAACATCAGCCTAATTTCCCCACGGTGGGGCAAAGTCGTCCTCCTTTGCGTATCATCAAAATTGACACAAAATTATTCAATAAACTAGGATAAACTGCTTTTCAGCATTTCATGCAATAGCTTAGAAGAACAAATATTCTCTAAATACTTGTTTTAATTTTTATTAAATATTTTGCCTAATAAATAAGAATACAAAAAATGTTGTGCTAATCCAATTTCATTGCTGACCGTACAAAGAATGAACGACCATTGATCACCACGCTAGCTTTGTTTTTATCAATGAGAGGCTCGATTAACCACTACCTTACCTGATGGTAACGACGATGGTGCCCGCTTGCTTAGAAAGATAATAAAAAATATGTTTACTTGCGGTAAACATGACGCAGACAAATAACACAAAAAAGAACAAGTTGGGGGAAAATATATATGCGTCACATCCACGCAAACGGCCATCGCTAAGCATAATGCTACGACCAGACAGAGCCCCAGCGCTGGTTTTAAGCGAAGAAGTAACTTAACGCGGTACGCTCGAAGTCTTGAGCGATTTCAAGCTCACCGCGTTAGAACTCGTAGTTCAGGTTTCCCTCTGCATCAGAAAGCCTACCTACCTAAACCTACCTAAAGATACCTTTAGAGCTATTTGAGATAACTTTTCTCTTTTTATATGCACGTATTTCTATTACAAAAAACAAAAAAACATCTTACTACTTATTTGTACAGTTCATCTTAAAAACCTAGTGAGATTTTGAAATTGTAGCGTAAGGTAGTGAACACAATAAAGTAGGTACAAAACAAACTCATTTGTTTCTTTAAACTTCAATAACAACTAAAACACTAGAAACTGGTGAAGGGTAGGCGTTTTGGGGGACTGTCTTATGTAATTTTGACGTTCAAAAAGTGCTGCTTCTCAGCTTCGTTAAAATTTGGGTTCTGGCATAAAAAAATCGTAAAGAATTATGTTATCATTATGAATGATAGAAAAAATTGTTTTTTTTTTTTTGGACGGATGTATAGTACATTTTAGACATAAGAAGTAAGTTAATTTCGGAGCGATTTATGTGATGAGTTAGTATGATTATGAGAAACATGTTTTGCGAATGTCTATGTGATGGAAACCGTTGAACGTGTAGCTAATCAACGTTCAACATTGACTTATTTTTCAAGTAAATTATCGCAGAATCTCACCTCGATACGGATCGAATATACAAATGACTTTTAGAGAAAAACATTACAGTTTAAACTACAACCATGCCAAAAAAGCCGCTACGTAGACCGCAACTAAATATATTGCATTGCAATAATCGAAATTAATTTCGGTTCGCCTATTTTCGGCGCCCAACTGGGACATTCTTTTATGAATGTAAAATTATGTAAAACGGTGACATTACTGGCACTCTGCCTTTGGTTTAAGAGGCAGTAACCATGGCTGTAAAATCTGTCTGTGGCACTTTTTAATGTGGTAGGGTTTGTGGCATTTTTATGAGGTTGGAAGGAAATTATTATTGGAATAACAAGTATGACTAAACCTAATTCATTATAATTTTATTTCTCGTTTTGTTAGATGTTAGAGCAGTTTTCATAGTCTCAGACAATTTACATTCCATCGCCACTTATGTTATTAGTTATCTACTTTAGTGAACTGTATTTTAAGTTCATTTTTGAGTGACCATTTGTAACAAAAAGTTCCTAATAAGTTTTTCGTTCCAATGGAATTTGAACTTTGTTAAGTATGACAATCAGTTGTTACATAACTTGAAAATTTTTCAATTTCTTAAGTTAATTATAGTACTTTAATTTAAATGTTTTTACAAGCCATTCAATAGCCATACAGATTGGTATGTCTTGCGGGCGGGAAAACAACCATCCTCCACTAGGATACTTAGGACAAGGATTTCCAGTTAAAACTGAAGTTGTAATTAATTAGGTTAGGGTCTAGTTGCGTCTGCAATTAACCCTGAGAAGCAGTCACAAAATAGGTAGGTACAGAAGGTCAGCTTCAAACAAAAATAGTCTCACGCACACAGACGCGTACATACGGCGATCTCAGGTGGGTATCACACCTCCACCGCGAAACCATAGCAGCGAAACTGCAGTAGTTTCATCATGACTTATCCGTTGTACGACAAGCGAAACAGAAGCGAAACTGCCAATGCTGATCTGACGCACAGATTTGATTATACCTCTCTCCCGCGTGATTTCGCCGATCAGTTCGAAAGCCGGTTACACCTCCGCGCTTAGCCCGCTATTTCTTACCACGTTTTTTGCGCACTTATCTGTGGCAGTCGACTAGTTTGTAAAGCGAAACATCATTTTTTTTGTAACATGGATGTTGATTTTGCTGAAAAACTAATCTCAGAGGGCCAAAGTAGATCTATACTGTATTTACTAGGTGGAAAGCGACGACATTTTGCTCCGTTTGCTATAATTCAGCTGACTCTCATGATGTTCCACAACTCGAATCGCGACATAATGAAGTAATGTTTCTTAGGGGAATTCGTTAAGCGGTTTCCCATCATAATTTTCGCAGTGGAGGTGTGCACTTGCACTAGCTGTACGTGAAGTGTGTCTATGTGTGCGTGCAATTTCACTCATTTTATAGACCTTCTGTATCCATCTATTCTGCGGCTTAGTACCTACTCTGTTAATTAAATAACTATGGAGTCAGTTTGTACAGACATGAGATACGTTTCTTAATTTAATAGGAGTGGTAGCTCTAGGAATTATTTAATATTTTATGTTAAGAATTTTAGCTTGAAGTCAAGACTTTATGCTAACTTTGTTTGTAGTCCTCCAGACCGAATTTCAGCCATGGCGACCAATCTCAGACACAAACAAGGCAATCTCAGACAAGATTTCGGCGCGAGATATATTATAGTAGACTCTCTCTTCCCTCATTCTCATTGTCCGATGGGACGGCAATCCGACACGACCGGAGAGAGATCAGGCACAGGATCAACAGCTTAACGTACTTTCCGAGCCATGGAACTGCCCCGTTGGTCTCGTGGTTGCAGACGTGACTGCTAAGCGTGAGGTCCTGGGTCCGATTCCCAGGTTGAGCAAAGTGTTATTGTGTTTTTACATTGGAATGTCTTAGTAACAGCCCGGAATTTGGAAGTTGGCAGTGTGAAAAACAAACTGTTAAAAAAAACGTAACTCAAACAAAAACGCCAAAATTTGCGTTTACCGTTGACATATTTGCTCAAACTACCATCAAATGCAACATTAAACTACCCTTTAAACTTAATAATCAAAGTCATCAATATGAAAGTGGAAAGCCAATATCGCCCATCACGGCCAACTCCGCGTGACATAGAGAAAGTTGGCAAAGTTACCTCATCTGCGCCGTATTAGCATATTCCAATAAGTTCAATGGGAAACGCTTTGAACTTCACCAGTTTGCGCTATGAGTAGTTCTTAGCACATATTTGAACTTACTTTATTAACTTAAGTTAATGATTGGTGCAACTTTGCCTGGACCTTGGTTAAGGTACTTGGGAAAGAGCTCGTTCGGTGCAAATATGACTTATTGCTATTTCTGGAACCTGGAATGTCTGATTGAAAGGTGCTGGTGAAGTTAGAATAGGATAGAATACAATACTCTTTATTATGAACACCATATAAATTATAGATATAAATGTAGAAATTTTACAAAGAGTGGCATAATGGGCGGTCTTATCGCTAAGAGCGGTCTTTTAAAGACATCATCCGATTGGTAGTTTCAGTGATTAGTGTGTTCAAATAAACTCTTCAGCTTTATTATTAGAATAAATATAAATTCTTTAAAAAGTTTCACTTCTATCATGTGAGCGGTCCTGCACATGCAATTTGTTTCTTCGAAGACACCTTGTACCAAATACATTCACGAGCAGATGCTTGCAGATGGTCAAGGCTTCGGAGCTTTTAAATAAGGTAGAGAGGCCCCTTTATATTCTATTTAAAGCCCGACTTTCACACCGGAAAAAGCATTTCAAAGATTATGATTTTACGAGTATAGAGGGCTAAGTTCCTATGCTATTATTATTGTTTATTCATTTGTTTTCTCGGCATAGCCGGGTAGAATCGATAGTACGGGCTTAAGCTAAGCGTCCATCAGTGGGGTTAAGTACGAGTAGGGGCGTAATATTGGATACTGATTGGTTAAATTGTTTCTTTTTTACATTGTTCTCACATATAGAAGCAATAAGAATAATGTACCCAGGAGTTTGTAATAATATCTTGATTTAAAAGAGTGTCCTTGGAGTTTCTTGCCCGTTCTTCTCCATAGAAATCTACCTTTTTTGAATGGGCAACTAGCTTCAACTTTCTGACTGACTGACCAACTATTTAATTTTGACAATTCAAAAGTGCCCGTAAATGGTTTAATTGAAATAAATTATTTGAGTTTGAGTTTTCCGCAGTAGACTGAAACTATATTTGAGTGGAAGTACTGGTGCACGTTATCCGACTCACACTGGAGATTTTTTTTTGCTAGCCTTCATGTTTTAAGAATCTAAAGTATTATTATAAGCCTGTGTTGTCCTACTGCAGGGCAAAGGCCTTCTTTCCCTCTTTCCACTTGTGCCTCATAAAGCACGTTAACCCGTTGGTCCCGGCTGCCAAACTTGGATCTTTGACAGTCGTTACGGGTCGTCAGAAGGCTGAAAGTCTGACAACCAGTCTTACCAAGGGGTTTCGTATTACCCAGTAACTGGGTTATGGACGTCAGATTGGCAGTCGCTTCACGTAAAATACAGTAGGTACTCAGCTGCATCCGGGTAGACTGGAAGCCGACCCAGACATATTTGGGAAAAGGCTAGGCAGATGATCAGATGGTACCACAATAATTTCTCATAACACTTACTCTTAGCCGTCCTTCATCTAAAACTCCAGAAAATCTTTTCCACTTTTATCATGTAATAACAAGTTAACAATACAAGCCATTTACTTCCACGCCGCAACTGTAGCGAACGATAAAAAATAACTTCGCGGCACTTTTACTTTTCCTTTGAAACTTGGGGTCCTCGAGGGACTTGGAGCTGAAAACCCTAATGCCCTAAACGCCCTAAATGGGTTGGCTTGTGGCTTGTCATTATTATTATAATGAAGGGGTAAAAATATCTTGTTACTTGAATTATAAGTTGAAAAAAACTGTTTTCTTTTGTTTTATTGTATTTAGATATCGACCCCCGTCACGACTGTGACGTTTACACACGATAAAAAAGATTTTACACTCTATCTGCGGTCAATAACCCCACAAAAATCATCAAATTAATTTCTCTCTATGCTTAACAGCGGCCGGTCAAGATTCTTCCAACGATATCTCATTTGTCGAATTATGATAAGTAGTTTAGAAGTGATGAGGGAAAGATGAACATATATATGTACATACTCATTCCGGTCAAAATCATAACCCTCCTTTTTGCTTCGCCGTAGTCAGGTAAAAAATAGTAGCAAAGTCTCGATATCGGGGCTGATTGCTACGTTTAGACTAAACGACCGAAGCAATTTTAATGGTTTTTGGCAGAGAGGTAAATTGGCACAAACGGGGAAAAATCCCAATGCTTTTTCCTCGTAGAATTGACACCTTACACACGACTGAAGCCATCGCCAGCTCTACAAGAGCGGAATAACCACTAGGCTCAGAGGGGCAATTCTCGTAATTTAAAGGACGTTCACAGTCTGATATCAGTCTCAATCTGTCAAAAATACCTCACCCTACATTTTGACAAGTTTTTGACATTTGTTTGTCGCCGAGATGACACTGCGACTAGATTTTGAACATTTTAATTTACGAGAATTGCCCTTCTGGTATTGGCCAATTTTTTTTTCCATTAAAATGAAACGAATTATTAGAAACGGACTATTAATTATTTGCTGTTACGGCTATTAAAATATGTAGCTATTGACACAGAAAACGCAAAAAATAAATTTGGAAAATGTGTAACGTTTGTATCAAAACTACTATTTTCTAAATTAAAGGGAATGCAGATTTTATAGATCATATCAAATCAAATCAAAATCAAAAGTTATTTATTGAAATCAGGCTGAGAATCAGCAGTTTTCGAACGTCAAAATTACATAAGACAGTCCCCCAAAACGCCCGCCCTATACCACTTCCTAGTGCTTTCGCTGGGAAGAAGAAGTGGCACAACAAACACCCCAGCATTTTATAGATGCAGCATGTATTGATAAGCCTGCCAAAATACCTGTTATTTATTATTTATTTATATATCAATTGCTTGCTGCACTTACAGTATACACCAACGCGCGCAACAAGCCAACAACATAACATTTAACTAAAAAACTTCATACAGACATTAAACATAGATATGTTATGTTTAAATTCATGATTTCTTCCTCTTTCCCGAAATAAAAATAAACTGAGACAATCAGAAAGTGGAAGAACATTAAAAAAATCACACAGTTTGGATCGCATCCAAAACGGTACACCGGCAGAATCCAAACCAACATACATTTACCGTATTTTTCGCACTGGCAACTCAGCGTGAAATCTTCAAACATTTATTTCACGTCACTAGCAGTCGAATTTCCAGGTTTACTCAAGCAGTGTTGCCACAGAGCATGGGAAGCCTCGTCGGCCGCGGCTGGAGGTGGCATGATCAACACTTTTCATACAAACCATGCGTGTAAGTACGCATTACCGTTTCTATGCACCTACTTATGAAATGATGCGACAGAATTGAGGTTATCCTCGATTATACTTAGATTTTTACACCAAAACAGAGCACAATGAGGTATTTTTATCTCTTTTTAGATTTTCGCACACCTGGAAGGATTTCATGGGTTTGATTTTTTTTGCACGAAACTCCATTTCTTTTTCTAATATAAAAATAAAGTAAGCCTAAGTTACTTCTTTTAACATCAGCTGTCTGCCAGTGAAAGTCCCGTCAAAATCAATCCAGCCCTTGCGGAGATGAGCCGGAACAAACAGACAGACAAGAAAAAAGCTGTTATTTTGACATTAAAACAGACACTTCAATTTTATTATTTTATTTGTATATATTATTTTTACTTCGCAACGTGCGAATCTGTGCGAATAAAAACTGACTGCCCGTGACAGCCGTATTTGCGCTCAACTCAAATTGCGCGGCTCGAATACACCGGTACCGGTACTGGTATATAGTACTGCCATCTCGCGGCGATTCTGTGCTCTGTGAGTATTCCAAATTGGCTCGATTTAACAAAACAAAAGCCGGTGAGATACATTTCGATATTGGAATATGTCCAAGAGCTACGTTTTGTGGAGAATTGTGGCCGATGGTAGCATTCGATACGCTAGTGCTCAATTGCGATTTATGTAGAGGAAATTGCACAATGGGTACTGAAACTACGTTTTAGTTCAAAGAGGAAGTGGTGAGACTAAAGCCAAACGCAACGCATCTTCATACAAAAAAGTGAGGTACGACCCGTCTGTACTGTGCGTTGGCTCAGAAAATGTACGAAGGTGATGAAGGAGGATTTTTGCTACACAGTGCGTTGCGGCGCGGCCTGCTCCAATCTGCGCTAGCCTTAAAATAATCAGATCTGCACCCTAATTACGCATCAATCTCAATCTGAATATTTTTAAAGGATTATAATCAGCCTATAATGTCCCCACTGCTGGGACACAGGCCTTCTCTCGGTGGGAGGGAGTGGGCGGTAATCCACCTCGCGGGCCTACTGTGGGTTGGTAGCTGTTACATGTCTTTGATTTTTGGCTCTAGAACAGGTTTCTTCATGATGCTTTCCTTCACCGTTTTGAGAGCAGGGATGATGAAATAATTTTCACAACGTTAAGCGGCTGTCTGAGTTCGAACCTACGACCCACAACCCGTAAGGCGCGGCCGTTACCACTGGATCACCACTGCTCTCAACTATTATACGATAGCACTAGGAAGTGGTGAAGGGCGGGCGTTTTTGGGGGACTGTCTTTTGTAATTTTGACGTTCGAAAAGTGCTGATTCTGAGCCTAATTTGAATAAATAACTTTTGATTTTGATTTTATTAAATAATGAGAAGCATTATACTAATATGGGCACAGATTAGATTAATATAATGCGTGCGTATGTCAGTACTATACCTACACTATACATGGTGATAGGACAAACCACAACAATGACTAATCACGGCGTGATATTACCATATTCGACACAGTTCCAGCCAATCATGTTCGTTTGATGTTGTAACTATTCAGGAAAATATTGGTTTGGCGCGTCTCATTGTCCAATTGACAGAAAACTGAAAGTGAACTTCTGATTTTTTTCTATTGAATGTTGGTAACTTAGTAAAATGCAGCTGTCAAATATTTTGGGGTTTTAATTAGTCAATTTTAAGGAATTAAATTAACATATAACATACGCCTGCTTTCCCCGAAGGGTAAGGCAGAGGCTCTGTTTGGCTCTGTCTCGCATAGCGGCTTAGCGTTACGCTATGCTACGCTATGTTTTGCGTGGATGTGACGCATATTTTCCGCCAACTTGTATTTTTTTTTTCTTTCTCTATGGGCATTTTCTTTCTTCTTTCAAGGGTGTATCAATATAGTACACCAGTCACGTTTAAGTCCCATGTAATGGGGGGCGAGCCTATTCTGGGCACAAGTCCAGAATCCTGATTGCTACTGAAAAATTATGTAACCCTCTTCAGAAGTCTACAGAAAGAAAAAACTCCGTTGAATAATAATTGTTTTAAGGAAAACGACATAATTCAAACCCAAAATATTATTATAATCCATTCAACCAGTACATAAAAGAACTGATATTTACAAATTCAATTCGAAAGAGCTCTCAAATGAAACAAGTAAAATATCACTTCTATATCTACAAAGGAATACGTAAAATGTTTCCTTTTAAGTCCATAAGTGACAATCCCCGCCTCCCTACTCCCTTGCCAAAAGGAACTTCATTATATGGGTATATATCTTCACTTATAGGCACATATACATTAAACATGGACATTCTTCTCGTTTCTATATCGTTTGCAGTAATTTCTTGAACAGGTGGTTTTAGCACGGTTATTTTAAATTGCGGTTTGGTTGTTGTTGTCGTTGTTGTAGCTTGTTGTTGTACTTCTTTGTTTTGTGGCTTCACTTTTTTCGCTAAAACTTCTTTATGATGTGGTTTTTTGTTTTCTGTCTTTGTTGGGTCTGTTTTCGGTATGTTGACGACGATAGGACTATTATTGACAGCAGTGACGTTCTTATTAGATTTCGTTTCTGTATCTTCTTTGTCTTCTAGAATATATACTTTGACACTTTCTTCAGTAGTGGTTGCACTTAAATTATTCATTTGTGCCACACTCGGAGCACCGTTCACAGTAAACTTCATGTTGTCCAAATGGATTACTGCCGCATTACAGTTTTTTAGCGTAAGAGCAACAATTATTGCGTACAAATGATACATTTTGTAGGGTTTACAAATTGTTGTAGAATGCGTGATTTTGTGGAAAATCGACTACAAAGATGGCGGTAATTGGTTGGATTTCACGCTGTTTCACATGCATTAGTTCCAATTTCAAAACCGAATCGGGTAAATTAAAAAATGCCTGAGTGTGCAGTTGTACACTCTACGTTCGATGATTGCGTGCGATAGCCGGAGTACCTATATTCTTCGGCTTATTCTTTCGTTTGACGTGAACGTAATTCAACAATTATTAAGTTTAAAATCAACATACAGGCTGAAATTAAAAACTAGCGACAAATCAAAATAGTAGGTGCAATAACTGTTACATAATCATAATAAATTGTCATTTTCCAAAACTAAATTCTTGAAAAAATCGTGCAATTATCGTCTTAGATAGTACAAACAAGTTATTTCCTTCTAGTAGACACGAATTATCGTCGTTTCAGTCAAAATTTTTTTTAATTATTATCAAAACTATTAATAAAGAAAATTAAACTAACAAACTTAGCGCGCGTCCGATACGCAATCCATTCATCGCTGAGTTCAAACCATGAAGCAAGTTGGCCTGTTGCGATATTTTCCTAATTTTGACCGTTCTTACGAAAAATCCAGTCCGGGGCAGTGGTCCGACTGCTCTGTCCAACTAGTTGCACCATGAGTCTTTAGTAGGGGCATTTGTCCAACTTTAAAAATAGTTGGACCACAGCACCTTTTGAGAGTTCCGTGGTCCAATTCATTTAAAAAATAACTTGCCAACTCTAAAAACCTCAACTGCATCTTTATGTGTGTATGGTACCTACTGGGTTACGGTTATATTGAACCTCTGCAGTAAATAGGTAGGTGCTGGCTGGTTGTTATCAGTTATAGTACAATATACAATATAAAGTTCGTGTTTACAAAAGTGGAAATACATATTGGAGATGCGCAAATAAAAGGAAAATGAGTTGCAAAGGATCGGTGACCGTTAATGTACGTATTAATAGGTAATTCTATGTATCCTTGAATTTCTATTTGTAGTCCAATCCTACAGTTATTACGGAATCACGGTTAATAATAAGTAATGGAAGATTTTCTTTAATTTTAGGTAAAGGAGGAAGTTGTAAACACCACATTGTGATAATTATATTCCAAATGAAGTACAAAATGAAATATCGCTATCAATAGACAACTTACAACTTGAAAAAACAAGTAAAGGTTTTCGGTGAACCTATTCCAAAACTGTATAACGATACTTTAACTGAATATAAAAATACAACATATGATACTATAACTACATTTCCATCATATTAAAATTTGAAGCATAGCCTTTATCGGCTCCTGTGGGACATCGGTTACGACTGGGTGCTGCGGGCCCACCTCCCTGATGGCGTCAGCGTAGTTTGCTACGCTGACGACACGCTGGTCCTGGCGCAGGGGAGGTCGCATCAGGCGGCGGCCGACGCGATGACACGCGGGGTTGCGATAGTCGTGGAAAGGATCCGGCAGTTGGGTCTCGAGGTGGCATTGCACAAGTCCGAGGCCATGTCTTTTCATGGGCCCCGGTACGGGCCACCTTCGGGATCCCAACTAATGGTAGGAGGGGTTCACATCGGCGTCGAGAAGACGATGAGATACCTGGGTCTCGTCCTCGACAGCCGGTGGAACTTCGTCGAGCATTTCCGACGTTTGGCCCCCAAACTGGAACGGGCCGGGGCCGCCTTAAGGCGGCTCCTGCCCAACCTGAGGGGGCCAAACGCCTCCTGCCGGAGGCTTTACGCGGGGGTCGTGCGGTCCATGGCCCTATATGGGGCCCCGGTATGGGCGCGTTCACTGCGGCTTCGAGCCGCACACTACCTGAACGCGCCCCAAAAGGTGGTAGCCATAAGGCTTATCCGGGGATACCGCACGATCTCGGGCGAGGCAGCAAGCCTCCTTGCCGGACTGCCACCATGGGATCTGGAGGCGATAGTCCTCGCGCGCCTGTATGACTGGCGCGCGGAGGCACTACGTCGGGGGGAAACTCTGCACCCGCGGCAAATCGCTGCGGAGCGGACGGACCTCCGGCGCGGTCTCATGGTGGAATGGAAGGCGCGACTATCGCAACCCAGCGCAGGGCACGCCACGATAGCGGCGGTAAGACCCCTCTTTGAGGAGTGGCTAGAGAGGCGTCACGGCGCTCTCACCTACCGCCTGACGCAGGTCCTCTCCGGACACGGATGTTTCGGGAGGTTCCTGCACATCATCAGGCGGGAGGAGACGCCCGGGTGTCACCACTGCGAGGATCGCCCAGAGGACACGGTGGAGCATACGGTGGAGGTCTGCCCCGCTTGGGCAGAGCACCGCCGTGTCCTCGTAGAGGCGATCGGCAGCGGCGGCGACCTCTCGCGCCCGGCCCTGGTGCAAGCCATGGTCCGGGGCGAGAGGGAGTGGGAGGCGGTCACCTCCTTCTGCGAAGCAGTCATGCTAGCGAAGGAGGTGGCGGGATGGGCGAGGGAAAGATCCTCACGCCTCAGCCGCCGAGGGAGACGCTCCGGGCGTCGGGAGCCGCGTGACGACTCCCGGCCACCGTAGGCACGGGCCTGCGGGCGGAGAGCAATGGGTAGCTCTCCGTCCGATCAGGACCAGGCCCGTGCCGGACGGCGTGTATGTGTTCCACGCGCGCCTCAAAGAGATGTCAGCGTAGTTGACGGGGCCCGACAGGGCCGAAGCCTGCCGGGGTAGCGGGATTGTCCGAAAGGGTTACCGCTGCCCTGGTATGTAAAGGGCTAAGGAAGGAACACGGGTGGGTTTTAGTCACTAAGAGTCTGACACTCCCTTCTGCTCCACCCAGAGCGGGAGGAGTCATTTGATGATTTCCCATCCTGAAAAAAAAAAAAAAAAAAAAAAAAAAAAAAGCATAGCCTTTATAAAGCTAAAAACCAATCATTGGGTGTTTCAAAAACGGTATTTTCTAATACGCAAGTAATAGAAGTACCACTAAAATTTAAAGGTTTTCTATTTACTGATTTATTATGAAGGAACGCGTATAAATAGTTTTTTATTCATTAAAAGCAAGAGAGTTGATGAAAATGTTAAATGAGTATTTTGCGGACGGAACCTTTAAATGTACGAAAGTAAATAATAGAGTAAATAATTGTACGAAAGGTCTGGGTTGCCCCAGACCTTTCGTACAATTATTTACTATATTTGAGGATACGGAAAGCACAAATGAGTCTACTAATGTTGCGCCTTTGGTTTTTGCTTTTTTAAGTGACAAAAAGCAATCCACTTATTTTGCGTTATTTGAAATGCTAAGATCACAGTTAAATTGGGATCCAAAAATGAAAGAAAATTAGGTATCTCAAAAACTAAATCAAAAAGAGTCAAAAGAACTATTTTATTATGCTCAGTTTTTCCACTATTGCAGAGTGATATATTTATAGAAGGCTGGGATTACATAAAAGAAGAAAGTGGTGTTGAAGCTAACAAACTGATTCAATATATAGAGCCGTTATTGGATTAAAGGAAATTTTGATGACTTTTCTCAGTTTATACGCTAATTACGCTATATTTAGCCAGAGCCATAGGGCTAATAACATTTCAGAAAGCTCACATGCAAAACTAAGTCGGCGCATTAATGCAAAAAAATGTTACAATGTTACGTCTATTAAATGTTTTAAAACGTTGCCCCATACTAGGAATTTCTCCTGTATCGTGGGTGCGTTTACAAACATTTAAACTCACAAACACAAACAGCCAGACCTGGAACAACTACTTGTAGGCCATACAAATATTTGTTCCGTGCGGGAATCGAACCCGCGACACGCAGCGCAGCAGGCAATCGCTTAACCACTGCGCCAACCGAGCCGTCATATTTATTGTATTACCCAGTTCGGGCTGTGGAGGTCAGATAGGCAGTCGTTTCATGTAAAATACTGGTGTTCAGCTGCATTCGGTTAGACTGGAAGCTGACCTTTAAAAAATGATGATATTTTAACATTTATCGTCATAACATTATGTCATTATGCCAACATCTTTTCTTAAAACTTATTCATCCGTTTCATTTAATTTCCAAGCAGCTTGTTTCACTTAAAGTTATGCAATGAGTTGGCATTTGAAACGACATCTGTTTTGTAGGAAATAATATTGTTTTCTGGGGAAATGAAACTGTTTTAATACTTTAGGTATTGTATTTTTATCAGCTTTGGAGATTGTGAGTGTCGAGTAAAGTATAGGTATTTAATTATAAATTGGGCAATTGTTCATTCTTTGTTTTGATAGAAATATACATATAGATAATATACATAATGTTAGAAATTAAGCTCATCATAGGCATTACTGAGACTGAAGGAAAAATTGAGAGGAAACCCATCTGGGTTTCTTCTCAAAAAATCTTTATTGAAGTTTTAAGTTACCAACCCGTACTGAGTAATAGAATTACATCTAGGTACTCTAGATTACCTGTAGTGTTTTAAGACTTTACTATACAGGGTTATTTTTCAAAAACCAGCCAAATTTAAGGGTGTGGTACAGACCATCAGACTGAACAACTTTCTCCATGGGACAAATAGCGTAATCGCGAAAATTTTATCAACTGTCCCATAGAAAACTTCAATACCTACTCGACCTAAATGTATGGGACGGCTGAATTTTTATTCGCGATTACGATGTTGGTCCCATGGAGAAAGTTGTTCAGTTTGATGGTCTGTACCACATCCTTAAATTTGGCTGGTCTTTGAAAACAACCCTGTATAATAACAGACTACCTCGTCGCATCGCATCCCGCTATTCTTCGTATTCACTTAGCGTTCTCTCTTCCTTTTTTTCTATTTGTTTGGCTCCTAAGGGTAATATTAAATAGCCTATAGCCTTCCTCAAGAATTGGGCCATCAAATGAATTTTTCAAATCCAAGCGGTAGTTCCGGAGATTACCCCATACATAGAAACAAATTTTACCTCTTTATAATATTAGTATAGATAATCCTACTAATATTATCATCGTGAATATTATGGATGGATTATTATGGATGGATTGATAGATGGATGTTTGTTACTCTTTCACGCAAAACTACTAAACGGATTTGGATGAAAATTGGCACATACATGGTTTATAACCAGGATTAACATAAAGGATACTTTTTATCCCGATATTCCCACGGGATCGAATCTTATGCGGGTGAAACCGCGGGGCGCAGCTAGTAATAATATATGTATAAACCTGGGCCAGCTTTCACAATATTATTATTATTATTTATTCGTCTACTTATACCGTTGCCTTAATGCCATCCATCATATTGCGTCCTTCTGAAATCGTTCATCATCTGCGAGCCTTGGGATGACGGATATGAAATATTAAGAGAATGCTCTGAGTAAACAAACATTACCTACTTCTAAAAAAACCGGTCGAGAAATCATAAATAGCTCTCAAAACAGTACCTCCTTCTGGGCTCTTTAATCAGGTAAAAAATTACTGCAACAGTTTACTGACAAAACCTTAATTAATACCTAAACTTTGTTACTATATTTATTTATTTAAAACTTCAAGCACATAAATGTACCTACAGAGGCGGACTTAATGCCATAGGTTTTTTTCTACCAGTCAACCTTTGGATGCAGTGATGGCCCAGGGGAAACCAGACAGGCGCTTTACTTTGTGTAAATTATTTCATCACCAATGCTCTCAAAACGGCGAAGGAAAACATCGTCAGGAAACCGGCATGTCCTAGAACCAAAAATTTGAAGACATGTGACATCTACCAACCCGCACTGGGCCCGCGTATCATAGCCCACTCCCTCTCGAAGAGAGGAGGCCTGTGTCTCAGCAGTGGGAACAATATAGGCTGATTATGAAGAACCTTTGAGTGATGCAGAGACAAACAGTGGTAGGTGCAAAACAATATGGTAGTGGTAAATACAATATACACCTATTTACATATAAATATAAGCACAAATAAATATACATAAATATGTATATACTAAAAAAAAATAAGACAAACAATAAGAAAACATTAACTTTGTTATTAATTTGTCTATTACTATATGTTACAACACAACTACTTTATCTACATATAAAATATTTGGATGCCATCATTACAGGGCGGAATGTGTCTTAGCAGTGAAATTGTGTGTAACATCTTTCATACCTTCCACATTTTATGCCATAATTAATATTATATAATAATATATATATTATTTTTTAATATTATTATTATTTTCCTTTATTTTTTCCGTTATCCTATACTGGCTGCGCCCCACGGATTCATCCGTATAAGTTTTGATCCCGTGGGAATATCGGGAAAAGATTAACCTATGTATTAATCCTGGTTATAAACTATCTGTGTGCCCAATTTCATCCAAATCCGTTCAGTAGTTTTGGCGTGAAAGAGTAACAAACATCCATCCATCCATCCATACAAACTTTCGCGTTTATAGTATTAGTCAGATTGTCCAACTGCTGGACAAAGACCTCCCCCGTATTCCTCCACCTTTCTTTCTTTTTAATACATTATTAGTCCATTTAATTTTTGTGCCTATTAAAATCCATGTACCTATAGATGCATGACTAACAGACATTCAAATATTACCACAAACTTTTGCATTGGTGGAATGGCACATCAAAAGCCACGTTGGTACTTACCCGGGCTTCAAACTTGGTACTTAGCCAGCTGCTTAGAAACGGATCCTTAAACTCACATAACTCTGAAGCCCTAATTATCCCCTGCAAAGTAATGGAAGAACATCTTCATATGTAACTTGATAACTTAGTTCTGAAAGAGGTACTGAACTCCTATTAAAATAATAATGCTGTAGCATACATTCAGTAATTAATAAATTATCTTATAATGAATATGAGGGGCCCGTGGCTAAATAATAACAGCCGCACAGATCCATCAATGAGGTTAAGCTACGCTTGCCGCAGTTGCTCTGTGGATGGGTGACCATCTTTACATACCGAGACCCCTCCGTGACTCGGAAAGCACGTTAAACCGTTAGTCGGCTGTCATTTGTGGATCTTTGACAGTTGTCACGGGTCGTCAGAAGCCCGAAAGAGATAACCAGTCTTAACAAGGGGTATCGTATTACCCTGTAACTGGGTTGTGGAGGTCAGATAGGCAGTCTCTCCATGTAAAATACTGGTATTCAGCTGCATCCGGTTAGACTGGAAGCCGACCCCAACATAGTTGGGAAAAGGCTAGGCAGATGGTGATCTTATTATGAATATATTTCCAACAATGTTCACTTGTTATGGAAAGGTTTATCCAACACAACATGTCCCGTAATTAATGCACACCACCAAATACCCCAATTAAAATATTGTGTTATAATAATAATACATTGATTTTTTACTATTATGTTTAAAACATTGTATATATTAAATTAGTTATACTGATTGTGGGAGAAAATTGTGGTCACATTACAAATCTACGCATGCACACAGGCACACACGTATAAGAGTCTAGTGTAATAGGTACTTGTCCATTTACGATTGTTTTTACTGTACAGCGAAAGTGTGACTGTAATTAACGTAGTTTTAATTATTTTTGAGATAAAAATTACTGGTGTACGCCACGTAAGCCCGTAGAGATTACATGAAAACAATGGGAATATTTCCCAACTTCCACTGGGGCGAAGCCACTGGTTAGTTAGTACGCAATACATGAAAAACATGATAGATGTAGCGCAACAAGGTAATGTGGCGCGTGGCCAAAATCGGAACTAATGCCTCCATCTTGTTTTCTGAATACATTTCAACTGTCATTTTCACAAAACAATTGAATAAATGTTTACCAATAGCACCCCTTTGTCAACGTCATTCGAGCGCCAATAGATCCTTGTTGCAGTGTACATATACTGGAAGTGGCGGCATTTCACCAAAGACAATAACATTGAACTTGCCTGTGAATTGAACGCGATATCTACGCCTCACTGATTAAATACGCACTTATTAGGATACACGTATTATCACACTCACTCTTACACCCTGTGTGTGTTTCTAAACTTTTAAATATACTATTATATTTATCAATAAAAGCGAAATCTGGGATGGATTTTGTATTTTTACAAACGTCATACGGCTGATATCCTTTTTTGTCTCGTCTAAATTTATCTTGTCATTGAAATGCTAGTGAATGACATCAAAAATATCGTCAAGGAGTATTTAATACTCCTTTATTGAAAAAAAAATACAATTTAATGTATTTCTATTTGATAAATTGACAATAATCGTGTTCCGCGTTCTACTTACATAATAAAGATGCGGTCTTTTTTCCTCATTAAATAACGTCGTAGGTATATTGGTAATATGGGGACTCCTCAAGTTTTAAAATATTATACTGCTATAACATTGAATTTGTTACGACTTCTAACGAATACTTTAAAAAAGAGCACGGCTTGCCGTGGATTCGAACCAACGTATTGCCCAATGTCGCCTTTCGGGTTCGAATGTGGAAAAACTGTTTCTGGGAATTAAAACTCTCAATCATAGCCGCTTCAAGCGATCTTAAAACGCCCGAGCTAACTAGACTTCTAGTGTATCGTTATACCTATATGTGCATAGGGATGAAGCTATGACGAATAACCGGCAATATATTGTGCAGGACGGTATGTTTGACATCTGAGGTAATATTCATCAATTTATTTCGATTACAGTTTGTAACTACGCGTTTTGCAACCAGTGCAAAATATAATTGTATTAATATCTTGTTCGTTTTCTCGATTTTCAAATCAAATCAAACTTAACTTAACTTATGAAGATATCTCAATATAAAATATACTGATGAAACAATACTAAAAAAAATCGTAACATCGATAGCACCAAAACTCAAAATTCAGACCTATGTGGAGGTATGAATTTTATTTATATTATGACTAAATCATAAACAATTTCCAGCGGCCATTGTTGTTTACATTTTTGGCGAATTTTGAAACGCCGGACTTTAGATTGTATGCTTTATGTTAGAAGGTTTGGTTTCCGCAATTAGTCCTTCAACTGGATTATTTTGCCCCACGCACTATAGTCCACTAAACCAAACCAGCCCACCTTCCCCCAGAAGTTCATTACGTCTCCTGGCCTGTTGAGAACATCTGTGTAAGATCTGGGTATCCGGAGGGTTTCTGACCTAATCTGGGTGACGCCTGTCCACTCAAAGAGCAACGGTTTCCTCAGCCTCCATGCAAGTCCTGCATAGATGTAGATTGTAATGACAAGACTAGAATGATTAAAATCTAAATCAACAACTCAAGAATAATAAAATACTAGAACAATCCTGAGACATCCACAAATGAACAAGGAAGCTAAATCTTAAGGTAACTCACAAGTCTTGTTGCTAACAGTACACAGTGCAGCAAAGAAGACTTGATACGAACCTAGTAGCTGTCTAATAATAAAATAAGTCTTCAGGAATCTAGCCAAGAAAATTGCTCTGCGGTGATTAGTAAATAACATAAAGATGACGTCACCCCTGTATTCCCGAAGGTTTAGGCGTGGTGGGACTTTTATACGGGTAGCTATAAGAAAAGAGAGGCATTGGCCTCTCTTTTGCAGCGGTGGGTGCAGTGGGTGAAATCGAGCTATGGATGATGACATAAAGAAGTCTCTCAGTATGTAAGTGAACCCTACCTGTTATTATTTTCCGCACATATTTCTGTAAATTACTACGGCTACGGAGTTACGAGCCTCTTTATCAAAGTACCTAAAACAGCCCTTTACGCCCACGTCAGCTGGTTCACGTTGAAAAGGGAGCAACTAATGAGACCAACCCAACCAAGCTCGTTAAAGGATTTGCTCTTCGTTGATTACCAAATATTTCCACGGAACTAATGCTAACTAGAACGCGCAGCCGATTGGTTCTTTATCAAACATGGATCGGAAATGCGGGAGTCATTTCCAGTTATGTATTTGCAGTGTTCCAATTAGTGTTGGTTCACACTGTTGTGAACGTTATTTAGCTCCCGGTTTGTTTTGGCTCGTCACTCTTTTTACGGGGGACTATTTGAATAACAATACTCCTGATCAACACTATGTAACACTCAGGTGATTTAAACCAGAAAGTGACACTAATTTTGTCACACTTCTTTCGAGAAGGTGCCTCGTGAACTAAATAGCTTAAATATAAAAATCCTGTTTTCATTCCAACATTTATGCAAGTAAGTAAGCTCATAATCGGCGGGCTTTAAATATACAGCACGCATGAAAAAGGTGTGGTCATATCATCAAATTGATCAACTTTCTCGATGGGACCAACATCGTAATCGCGAAATAATATTCAGCAGTCCTATACAATATTTGGGTCGAGTATGGATTGAAGTTTTGTATGAGACAGTTGATATTTTTATCGCGATTACAATGTTGGTCCCATGGGGAAAATTGTTAAGTTTTATAGTCTGTACCACACCCTAAAATACGACCACACCTTTTTGATACATGCTGTATAGTATACCTTTTTGTAGAAAAATTAGGATACAACTAAATAGATGTTTTTTTTTTTAATTAATAGAAACAGTTCGCCAACTTAACAAATGCAAAAGAGGTCCAAGTCTGTATCAGTTTAGCATTAGCAGAGCTCTCTTTACTTTTAATTAGCCGCTGTTCAGTTCCCGGTGTGTTTGTGTTGCGAGACTGTTTTGTGTTTCCTTGTTTACATATTAAACTAAGTTTTAACATAGAAAGTTGTTTTTTCTTCTCTGTTTTGTACGATACCTATGTTGCGGTCGGCTTTCAGCTTAAAGAAAGAAAGAAAGAAGAATGCGTTTATTGGCCTGACAGCAAAAAAAAGAAATCTTAAAACTATAAACTGTCTAACCTGATGCAGCTGAATACCAGTATTTTACATGGAACGACTGCCTAACTGACCTCCACAACCCAGTTACTGGGTAACAGTCTTACCAAGGGGTATCGCCCTTGGATACACTGGTTGTCAGACTTTTGGGTTTCTGATTACCCATAACGAATGTCAAAGATCTACGAATGACAGCCGGGACCAACGGATTAGCGTGCTTTTCAAGGCACGGAGGGGTCTCGATAAGTAATGAATTGACTCCCATCCATGAACCGGCCGCGGCAAGGGTAGTTTAACCTTCGATCGACGCGTGCGGCTGTTATCATTTAGCCACGAGCTCTCATTTATCGCAGAAAACATAGCAATTTTGTTTTTATATCTTTTTATTACGCACGCTTTTAACGTGCACGTCTTTCTACATCATTCTCACATGTATAATTTCAACATGAATGATGTAACCAATATTTTGTAACAATTTTAACATTTAAAAGAGTGTCCGTGGAGTTTCTTGTCCATTCTTCTCTTTATGTACCTACTATACTTTGGAATGGGCATTTAGAAATAGCTTCATCTTTATGACTGACAGACCCCCTGACAATTCAAAAGTGCCTGTAACTGATTTATTTGAAATAAATGCTTGGAGATTGAGTTTGAAAAACATAGTTTATGAGTGAGAGAGTGTAGCGAGTAGAGTACAATACTATAGATGCTGATTCTCCGATCATCCGCACATCAAGCTACTACAATCTGTCAAATTTCTTTACTAGATTTTTAACTTTAGCGCTAATGTATTAAGGTTCAAGGTCGATTGGGAAAATTTGACAGTTTCGGGTAGCTTGACCTGCTGGCGTATGTACATACCTAACCTGTTTAGTGCATTATAGTTTTTTTTTATTTATAATAACATCGGCATTACTTTAGTTTGTTTATTAATAGAAGATCATTTAGGTACTCTTCAAAAATATAAATATGCCCCCTGTTTTAATTTTCTACGAATAAAAACAAAGGTAACGGTAAATAAATGAAAATAAAGTCCAATCTAATAACTTAAAGCTTTTAAATAATTGGGTATTTAGACAAATGTAAAGAAAACGATTGTTTAATTAAAAAATATATGTTTAAAGATACTTTAAAAGAATCCTATCAAATCTTATTTACCATTAGAAAATCTTAAATAAGTTTCCATTTACGCACTTACTAAAATAAAATAAGATTAGTTTCCAATTTATGCAAAAAGATACTTTTAAATGTCAAGTTGTATTTAAATGATTTTAAAGTAGCAGCTGTTTGAAATATATTTATTTTTGTATTAAATGTTTTGTGTCAAATTCTCTTTGTGAAGGGCTCTTTGCGATTTAAGTCTCCTAGCAATAGTCGCAAATCATTCTGTTTTGTGTGGAGTTTTTGAATTTGACAACAACACATGTATATACAGGCTGATTTTTTAAAGACCAGCCAAATTTAAGGATGTGGTACAGACCATCAAACTGAACAACTTTCTCCATGGGACCAACATCGTAATCGCGAATAAAAATTCAGCCGTCCCATACATTTAGGTCGAGTAGGTATTGAAGTTTTCTATGGGACAGTTGATAAAATTTTCGCGATTACGCTATTTGTCCCATGGAGAAAGTTGTTCAGTTTGATGGTCTGTACCACATCCTTAAATTTGGCTGGTCTTTAAAAAATCAGCCTGTATAATCATCCTATACTGTTCCCATTGCTGGGATACAGGCCTCCTCTCTGTAGATGTCACATATCTTCGAATTTTTGGTTCAAATCATTTTTTTTTTTTTTTTTATCATGTCTAGATATACTTATCATGTCTGCGGAGTTTCGCTAGCTATTTTATTTTGACCCTGTATTCTACATACACAACTAAAATAGTTTTCATTAATTTATTATATTTAGCCAGACTTCATAATCTAAAAAAACCTTGACCAAAAAATTTAAAATTTGACTTCAGTTTTTCCCTCCACCAAAACACGCCTGCTTTACATGAACAGTGATAAACACAGCCCAGGCAATCTGCCTGTTTTATTAACACTATCAGCAGCTTGGAATGACGTTGATATTTAATGAGGGGCGCCGGGCAATTTGCATGCAAAATAAATGCTATCTTGAGTTTGGCGAGTACACCTGTGGGCTCGTGACGTCAGGTTGGACAGGCGGCCATATTGTATGTTTAGGTGTATGGAATTATAAGATGTTTTTATTATAGAGGTATAAATAACAGGGTGTAAAGTTCACTCAACCTCTGTAGAAAAGTGAGGATCCTTCGACCGGATCCATCAGTGTCATGTTTGTCGGCAACTGCCCGACGATTGATGTTGAAATGTTGTACATATGCTAGTCGGGCTGTAAACTCTGCTTGCCCGATGCAGGATCCTGCGAGAAGTCAGTATGATGTGTAGCTTGCATGAGGTGATGCAGATACTTATTAATTAATTAGTTATGTGGAATACCACATAACTAATTAATGAATAATATAATACGAAAATATGGCGTCGAAATTCCTTCGTATCATTGTTCACTGGTAATTTACCCAAGAAACTGGCAGCATTACCACGTTGTATGGCAATGCTTAGCCTCCGGCCAAGGTAAAAGCCAGTCCTTCATTATAAGATTCATTTGTTTTGGGCACTGTTGGAGACGTTTTACATAAAAAGAGATTTGTTGAAATCCTCTTTTTATGACGTTCTAGAGCCAAATCTCGACGTTCTCAAATATTTTTTTCCACAGTAGAACAATCGTTTGCGAGATTTATATAGATTCTATGTAGATTGACGGTATTAAGTTCAGATAATGCTACGTTTGCTGCGGTTGGTCTGTGGATGGGTGATCATCTTTACATATCAAGACCCCTCCTTGCCTCGGAAGCATGTTAAGCCGTTGGTCCCGGCTGTGATTCTTGGATATTTGGCAGTGGTTACGGGTCATCAGAGGCCCGAAAGTTTGACAACCAGTTTCACCAAGGGGTATTTTATTACCTAGTACCTGGGTTGTGGAGGTCAGATAGGCAGTCTCGTCATGTAAAATACTGGTATTCAGCTGCATCCGGTTAGACTGGAAGCCGATCCTAACATACATAGTTGGGAAAAGGCTAGGAAGATAATGGAGACGGTGTTACGTTGTTTTTTTATACCTACCTGAAAACATAAGTAACATTATGAGGTTTCCGAGTAATATAATTCACAACACAATTATTTTTTTTTTGTACAATTGACTTTGGCCTGCATTTGATTGAAGGACTCATTCCTTCAACTGTATTTCGTCACTGGAATATTTAATTAAAACTTTCTCACAATAAATCATTTTTATAAACAAAAATTATAAATTAGATCAAATATTGTAATCAAGTGATTAACATAGTTAAAGGCCACATCTGGTGGTCGCCGATTCACAGTTGTAGTTAAATCGATATTTTTAACAAATTGATTGCTAACCATCGAAATAATATCGTATGGAGCAATCCCTAATAATTTTCAGCATTCAGTAAAAATTCATAATAAACGAAATAACCGAATACGGAAGTATAATTATTTTTTCTATATAGACTTCTTTCTAGAAACTTCGTTGTCAAATAAATCCTATTTTTAGTCTGTGCTTTGTTTTTGACATAATGTGGCCAGGTTTTACATTCTAAATTTGCCGAATCAATATTCTGGGAGAATTACCCCAATCAGGACAAATTTCGATGTTGGAAATCACAAATAATTTGTTTGTTGGTCTGGATCATGAAGATTCTTATTGTTTCAGCATTTAAACGTCACGTTGGACAGTTGTTAGTGATTTTCAAGAATTAAGTGTCTTGGTGTAGTGTTTGATCTTGTAATCATTTTACCCGAAATAGGGGAGATTTTCAGAATGCTCCGTCTAGTTCCGGTTTGTGATCGATGACAGGGTTATTGAACCATGTTATTGTCTATTTGCCGGTGAGCACGCTAGAGTGATATTAAAAACCTTAAACATATTTTAAAAGGTAAGGATTTTGTTATAATGGTGTTAGGAAGTGGTCTGGGAGCCCTTCCCTGGTTATTAAAAGGATATTGTCGTGATCCATGGATATTTATTATAGGATTCCAAATTGCGCATACGCAGACAACTTTCCAGCCAGCCAAGTGTCAAGTCAAGTGCTTTCTCCTTAAATCAACCGTGAGTGTTTCGCCCGCTGACTATTTATCATAGATTCCTCAGGGTTAACTTCGGTATTAAATTATTGTTCAAGGCAACGAGCCTTGTTGTGGAGTTGATGAATGCCACGTGGGTAATCCTTATTCCTATTTGAGGGCCATGTTAACCGGCTAATGTTTTAGCCTTCTAGATTTGAAAGCTCGGTCACCTCAAGGAAAGTAAATTAGTTTCCCTTTATATTATTAGTATTGTAAATTCCAGGAGAGGCACCTCAAAAGATTCGTCTCTCCGCCAGGGTCTAGAGGAGCGTCTCGGGCCTGGACGCGAGACCCGTTCCTCGAGTCCGCTCGAAGTCTCTTGCGGAGACGACTGTGCGGCTGTTGGAGTCCGTCTAACGATAGCGCAGGCGGGACGGTTTTTTTATCCCTTATAATATTTTTTATTAATTTTAATACGGTTTCTGTAAGAACCCGTTGGTTACCGTAGTCCGGTTTTCAACATTGGAAACCGGTCTTCAACATAATTTGAATTGAGGATCTTGGGTTCAACATTCTACGTTCATCCAGAAGTATATTGGACACCTTCGTCGGCTCCGGGATCCGGGACTCTCTAAGTCCCTGGCGCCCATTTACTAATTATTAACATTAAAATAACTGGAAGGTCATACCTTAATTTGAAATTTATATTATTTCTTTAAACGTTTAAAACGGAACAGTTCTGGGTTTATCTCCAACTGCCCACGACCCAAGCTCTTTCTGTTGAAATTTTAGCTGGCTGGCAATATTAAGATATAGCTATATTCACCTACCTAATATTAAGATATAGCTATATTCACCTACCTAATATTAAGATATAGCTATATTCACCTACCTAATATTAAGATATAGCTATATTCACCTACCTAATATTAAGATATAGCTATATTCACCTACCTAATATTAAGATATAGCTATATTCACCTACCTAATATTAAGATATAGCTATATTCACCTACCTAATATTAAGATATAGCTATATTCACCTACCTAATATTAAGATATAGCTATATTCACCTACCTAATATTAAGATATAGCTATATTCACCTACCTAATATTAAGATATAGCTATATTCACCTACCTAATATTAAGATATAGCTATATTCACCTACCTAATATTAAGATATAGCTATATTCACCTACCTAATATTAAGATATAGCTATATTCACCTACCTAATATTAAGATATAGCTATATTCACCTACCTAATATTAAGATATAGCTATATTCACCTACCTAATATTAAGATATAGCTATATTCACCTACCTAATATTAAGATATAGCTATATTCACCTACCTAATATTAAGATATAGCTATATTCACCTACCTAATATTAAGATATAGCTATATTCACCTACCTAATATTAAGATATAGCTATATTCACCTACCTAATATTAAGATATAGCTATATTCACCTACCTAATATTAAGATATAGCTATATTCACCTACCTAATATTAAGATATAGCTATATTCACCTACCTAATATTAAGATATAGCTATATTCACCTACCTAATATTAAGATATAGCTATATTCACCTACCTAATATTAAGATATAGCTATATTCACCTACCTAATATTAAGATATAGCTATATTCACCTACCTAATATTAAGATATAGCTATATTCACCTACCTAATATTAAGATATAGCTATATTCACCTACCTAATATTAAGATATAGCTATATTCACCTACCTAATATTAAGATATAGCTATATTCACCTACCTAATATTAAGATATAGCTATATTCACCTACCTAATATTAAGATATAGCTATATTCACCTACCTAATATTAAGATATAGCTATATTCACCTACCTAATGTGGAAGATAATAAGGTAAATTAGTTTTTTAAGGTTCACTTTTTATTGCTTTACATTTATTTTTATAAATATACGGTGTTTGAGATGGTTTGGTTGTTTCCTTATATGTCGATGCCGGACCACCTGCCCTTTGGCCTTTTTTTTTTTTTTTTTTTTTGAGGATGGGAAATCATCAAATGACTCCTCCCGCTCTGGGTGGAGCAGACGGGAGTGTCAGACTCTTACTGACTAAAACCCACCCGTGTTCCTTCCTTAGCCCTTTATGTACCAGGGCAGCGGTAACCCTTTCGGACGATCCCGCTACCCCGGCAGGCTTCGGCCCTGTCGGGCCCCGTCAACTACGCTGACATCTCTTTGAGGCGCGCGTGGAACACAAACACGCCGTCCTGCACGGGCCTGGTCCTGATCGGACGGAGAGCTACCCATTGCTCTCCGCCCGCAGGCCCGCGCCTACGGTGGCCGGGAGTCGTCACGCGGCTCCCGACGCCCGGAGCGTCTCCCTCGGCGGCTGAGGCGTGAGGATCTCTCCCTCGCCCATCCCGCCACCTCCTTCGCTAGCACGACTGCTTCGCAGAAGGAGGTGACCGCCTCCCACTCCCTCTCGCCCCGGACCATGGCTTGCACCAGGGCCGGGCGCGAGAGGTCGCCGCCGCTGCCGATCGCCTCTACGAGGACACGGCGGTGCTCTGCCCAAGCGGGGAAGACCTCCACCGTATGCTCCACCGTGTCCTCTGGGCGATCCTCGCAGTGGTGACACCCGGGCGTCTCCTCCCGCCTGATGATGTGCAGGAACCTCCCGAAACATCCGTGTCCGGAGAGGACCTGCGTCAGGCGGTAGGTGAGAGCGCCGTGACGCCTCTCTAGCCACTCCTCAAAGAGGGGTCTCACCGCCGCTATCGTGGCGTGCCCTGCGCTGGGTTGCGATAGTCGCGCCTTCCATTCCACCATGAGACCGCGCCGGAGGTCCGTCCGCTCCGCAGCAATTTGCCGCGGGTGCGGAGTTTCCCCCCGACGTAGTGCCTCCGCGCGCCAGTCATACAGGCGCGCGAGGACTATCGCCTCCAGATCCCATGGTGGCAGTCCGGCAAGGAGGCTTGCTGCCTCGCCCGAAATCGTGCGGTATCCCCGGATAAGCCTTATGGCTACCACCTTTTGGGGCGCGTTCAGGTAGTGTGCGGCTCTCAGCCGCAATGAACGCGCCCATACCGGGGCCCCATATAGGGCCATGGACCGCACGACCCCCGCGTAAAGCCTCCGGCAGGAGGCGTTTGGCCCCCTCAGGTTGGGCAGGAGCCGCTTTAAGGCGGCCCCGGTCCGTTCCAGTTTGGGGGCCAAACGTCGGAAATGCTCGACGAAGTTCCACCGGCTGTCGAGGACGAGACCCAGGTATTTCATCGTCTTCTCGACGCCGATGTGAACCCCTCCTACCATCAGTTGGGATCCCGAAGGTGGCCCGTACCGGGGCCCATGAAAGGACATGGCCTCGGACTTGTGCAATGCCACCTCGAGACCCAACTGCCGGATCCTTTCCACGACTATCGCAACCCCGCGTGTCATCGCGTCGGCCGCCACCTGATGCGACCTCCCCTGCGCCAGGACCAGCGTGTCGTCAGCGTAGCAAACTACGCTGACGCCATCAGGGAGGTGGGCCCGCAGCACCCAGTCGTAACCGATGTCCCACAGGAGCGGCCCCAGAACCGATCCCTGTGGGACACCGCACGACATCTCTCGCCGGTTCCAGTTCCCGTCGCGACCGGGGTAGATGACGGCTCTGTCCGTCAAATACGCCCCGACTATTCGACGGAGGTAAGTCGGCACCCGGTGATACCGGAGTGCCTCCCCTATGCAGCTCCAGGGCAGGGTGTTGAACGCGTTGGCGATGTCGAGTGACACCGCCACGACCACCCCACCCCGGGACACCGCGTCCCCCGTCGTGAGGGCTCTCACGCGCATGATGGCGTCCACCGTCGAGCGCCCCTTACGGAAGCCAAACTGGCACTCCGCAAGATCCGGCGCCGTCCTCACCAGGTGCCCGACGAGGCGGCCCGCAATCACTCTCTCAAAGAGCTTGCCGACCTCGTCGAGCAGCACTATGGGCCGGTCGCCCTTTGGACTAATGTTAATTCAAATTCAAATTCAAATT
Source organism: Apamea epomidion (assembly GCA_947507525.1). Lineage (NCBI taxonomy): Eukaryota > Metazoa > Arthropoda > Insecta > Lepidoptera > Noctuidae > Apamea > Apamea epomidion. Next base: position 17,914,778 of record OX382240.1, on the reverse strand, counting down.
AATTTATTTGTCCGAATATGGTACATTACATGGTCTTAAATTAATAAATGGTCTCATCACATTCTGCCACGTGGGGCGCGCAAATATCAGGTATACAAATAAAATGATTACAATACAAAAGTAAAAATATTAGGTTAATACTGAATTGAATAAATTATTAAGAATGAAATCTTACAACATGAGGCATGTCAGTTAAAAATATGATCTAGGTTAATGTCAAAGTATTATTCAATGTCAAACTATCAAACAGAGATTTCAAAGTGCATACATACAAAAAAACTACAGTTAAATTAGGATGTCAATCAAAAGGAAGTATCATTCAAAAAGTCGTTTAAATTATAATAATAGTTTTTAAATAGTAACTCTTTAAGTTCCTTTTTAAGCCCATTTAAATTTAAATGTTTGATTTGCTTCGGGATTTTGTTAAAAACTTGCGGAGCTATACAGAATGTGCTCTTCCACATTAATGCTGGTTAGCTTGCCGTAAGAGGCCACAAATTTCAAATTGTAACAACGGTATTAGACACCAACGTGATAAAAATGCAACGAGATCGCCCTGTAGAATAAATACTCTTTATTATTGACTCTTTATTAGCCAATACAATTACAATACATAATTTTACAACAACACATTTGTTATAACAATATCTACGTGAACGTTTGTTACTCGTAAACGAAGCCAACACACTTCATTTTCAAAACAAATTAAATCAAAACAACACACGAATAACAAAAAAAGTGAATTCGCAAAACAATCACGTTAAAAAATGTGACGTATATAAAAACAATAGATAGCACTGTATTGTATTCACAAAATTGGTTCATACCACTCGGATAGTGCTGGCCAGTTTAATATTAACGGTACCGGGATATAAAAATACGGGACTTGCATTTTTAAAGCGGTTTATCGATTCTGTACCGAACGGCGCTGAAAAGTTCCAGAGGCTGGATTTTAAATGTTAAAGAGAGAGAGCGGTTACACACACATTCTTGCTTCTCTTACACGACTTGCTTGAAAACGTAAGTATATGGGTTAGATCGAAGTTTTCCTCAAGATATCTTGGCTTATACACAGTCTGTCCTTATTTAAGGGAACCTGCGTAGCTCCGTGCTAACTGTTTCAACTACAAACTAGATCCCTCTGGCGCGAAGTTTTGCTTCTATACTTCGAGAGTTATTTGGAGTTTGAAGAAAACAAAGTAAGTGGCTATTCGACGTATGTGGGTAACCGTAAGTCAGTCAAAAGACATCCAAAATCTATGTTGCCAACAATGTCGTGGTTTATTAGTTTTGGTTATTTGTCAAACTCTGAGTTAATCCCACCTCCCAGAAATATCCCACAAACACCGGTATTAACTGTAGGTAGGGTTGATTATAATTTGCGGGATCTTCACGTACTTAGATGATTATCATCCCTCCGTAATGTTGGGTTATTCTCGTACTGTTAAAAAGGCACTGTTCAAAAGTAAGGGCTATGATCTAAAGTGTAGCGGTATCTACAACGCCACACGCGACCAACGCGTCATACTGACGTCACGCAAATCCTGCATCTCGCAAGCAGAGTTTACCGCGCAATTAGCGTACATACAAACTTCCCGACATCAGTCGTTGGGCAGTTGCCGTTGGCGTTTGTTATTGTTGTTATTGTCGTTGTTGTAGTATAATAAAAATCAGAAACAAACCATAACATCACGCCTTTATTCCCCGAAGGGTTAGCCAGAGGTATACCTATAGTAACTACTACAGCCACATTTTGCCAGTTATGTTTAAGTCCATGTGTCCCTGGCGAGCCTATTGCCACCAATCGGGAATAAATTCTGACTTCAGGCTGCTCCTGAGAAATTCCAGATGAAAAATTTCAATAACAGCCTTTTAAATAAAAACCAATAGAAACGTTACATTACAAGATTTATTTTAAATTATAAATACGAGTATACACATAAACGAGTCAACCATTTGTAAAGTTCTTGTTGTCGCGACGCTTGAAGAAAAAGTAAGTCTACCGTCGGTAGACGGCCATTTATAAAAATGATCAACATATAGAACGCAATAGTAGTCGAATAATTAAATCGATAAAAAAAAAAACTTTTTCAATTACAATGGGCATTTAGATACATGGTTTTTGGAGATCTCCTTTTAAGCAAGGAATTGCTTGTATTAGGAGATATAACAATTTAACTTTTTCTACTAATATTCAATTTTGAAACGTTGACACAGCCCGACCCGGGAATCGAACCCAGGACCTCATGCTCAGCAGTAGCGATCACTAGACCAACGAAGCAGTAACAAAACAATGCGAGTTTATTAACAAAACGCTTCTCAAAAGGAATGTTTAATCGTTCTCGTTTCATTGGAGTTAGGTAGTTATATGTACGTTGCACGAAGCGAAATGTATGGAACAGTTAAAATATTTTCGTAGGCATATTTTTAACAGTGAATGTGAAAAGTACTGAAACTATGTTTGTTCGATTTTTATTCTCGGGTAATTGTTATTTTAAAATGTAAAAAAAAGTGTACTATTCTAGGTTTTTTTTTTTAATTGGCCTGCATACAATATTAAGGAAACGTTTCCACTGTTATTTGTACATCCTGTGTGAACCAAGAATCAACAAATATATATTTTAGGTTCGTAACAGTATCATGCTACAAAGGTGAAAAATGTTAACAAACCCAACGGTTTAGGCTGTGCGTGGTCTGTAAGTTCATTCTAACCTAATATTATAAATGCGAAAGTAAGTTTGTTTGTTACGCTTTAACGCTAAAACGGCGAAACAAAGAAAAAAAAATAAAGACACAATTTGTATAATACACGAAACACAAGATAAAATAAAAGATAAAATATACACAAAAGATAAAAAAAAATTATCAAGTAAAACAACACTTTCATAAACCCCTCTCACAGTACTTCTGACATGCCGACAAAATCTTCGTCCATTCGTCCGCAAACAGATCATTTGTTGGATTTGTAAACCACGGCCTGGGAAAGGACATATGATACTTTTTAATCCGATGTTCTTACGGGATCGAGACTTATGCGGGTGAAACCGCGGCGCGCAGCCAGTTTAAGAATAAAAGTAGGCCGTTTACAATTCATGACTAAAGACAAAAAAAAACTATAGACAAAATCGCATTGCAGGATTTAAAAAACTGTTTTTTTTTATGATTCTTAGTTTTAGGCGTCCTGACTGACAAGTATCGAGTCACAACAAGAATATATTACTTAACTGAGTCATCAAAATCATCTGCCTAGCCTTTTTTCAAGTATGTTGAGATCGGCTTCCAGTCTAACCGGATGCAGCTGAATACCAGTACTTTACATGACGAGACTGCCTATCTGACCTCCACAACCCAGGTACTGGGTAATACAATACCCCTTCGTGAGACTGGTTGTCAGACTTCCGGGCTTCTGATGACCCGTAACCACTGCCAAATATCCAAGAATCACAGCCGCGACCAACTGAACTGAATATCACCCTATATTTCTTTGTAACAAATACTGAATAAACGAAAATAATAACAAAAACTGACAAATAACACTAAAAGCCAATTATCGAAATCCATGAAACTGCCAAAGAAGGGGGAAGACAAACAAAGCGAAGTTAGACGGGAACATATAACATGTCAGCACTAGTCCGCCTTGAGGAAAACAGGGCAGGACAGGAGTGTTGACAATGTACGTGGAAATGTACTGGACATTATTTTGGTGTATCAAAGAATTATTATTAAAATAATATCAGTATTTTATTGTAACTTAGTTAGGCCTGCACCTTAATTGCATAACACACTTAATTGCATCACAATCTGAATAATTTTGAAGGATATCGCTAATCCATTGCGTCATATGATCGAAAAACTTGTCTGCTTGTCTGCTCAGCCACGTTAATAACGCAATGAATATTGTTGAACTGTCAAATTGAAAAGTCAAAGTCAAATCATTTATTTCAAGTAGGCACATAAAAGGCAATTTTTAATGTCAAAATTAAAAAAAAGAAAGGAGAATTGATTCTATTTGCCCCTTCCAAAAGGTAGTGTCGTATAGAGGAGAATGGGCAGAAACTTCATCGTTAGTTTTGTATAAACATTTTACAATATTTTGTATACATTAATTATATAATTATATGTGAAGACGATGCACCTAGAATAAAATTACTATATCACAATACTATTTTTATTCTAGGTGCATCGTCTTAGAGTCAGCTTTCACTATAACGTGTTCAATGCCACGGGGACGGTCTGTAATCATGGTAGACTATGTATGTATATCATAAAAACATAGTTATTTAATAGAGAAGGTATCATAATATTGTAATTAACCTACTTTATGGGGCTATACGCTTTAACCGGCCACTAGGCGAACCATCAGTAATGAACATTATCTTTCAAGTTGAAGAGATGTTAAAAAGCGCAGTGTTTGATTAACTCCTAACAAGTAACACATCTATATCTGTACTAATAATACAGCTAAAGAGTTTGTTTGTTTGTTTGAAAGCGTTAATCTATGGAACTACAGTCGGATTAAAAAAATCTTATTGCATTTGATAGCTTAATTCTTGAGGGAGGCTATTTAATATCACGATAGAACCTTCAGGAGCCGAGCAAAAATAAAAAGAGTCAGAAATAATGACATTAATTTAACACACGTATACGGTATCGCGTTTTCATATTTTTAATTCCATTTAACATTATTTTTGATTTACAACTTTCTAAAATAGCATCTTGGAGCAACCTGTACTTAAAGAACTGTAGCGCAGGGGTCATTTGCCGTGGTCACGGATCATAACATGGCATCAATGAAATTAAAACGAATCACGTGCAAAGATTAGGCGAATTGAAGGAAAGAGAGAGAGTCATGTCGGCGAGAGGTGCAAGCGGTTTTCAAATTACGAATTATTTCATAATAATAATATTAAATGTTTATTTGCACCTTCAAACATAACATAAATAATCAGGTTTACAATAAAATTGGCCAAAAGGTAGTTACATTATTTTACATGTTAGAGTTGCTACTAATACCTAAGCTAAGATAACTTAATATCTTGTGAAATAGGTATCAGCGCCCATCCTTATTTGCATTCACATAGTATTAAATATACAATTAGAGCCAGAAAGCTTAATATATAATGATAGTGTAGCGGTATCTACAACGCCACATGCGAACAACGCGTCATACTGACGTCACGCAAATCCTGCATCTCGCAAGCAGAGTTTACCGCGCAATTAGCATAGGTACAATTTCCCAACATCAATCGTTGGGCAATTGCCCGCCAGACACAACACCCGTCTGGTCGGAGGATCCTCCCTTTTCTATGGAGGATGAGTGAACTTTACACCCTGTTCCTCATACCTCTATACTGGTGACCCCGGACATGAACGTCAGCGCAGCCTTCGTGCAAACACTTCAGCATGACGTCATCATCATCACTCAACAAGCATTAGCGGCGAGTCACCCAGCCAGCCAGCATCCACGGCTTCAACGGGTATCCTGACCACCAGCATGCAGCGTCCGCGCATACCTGGTCATCACCCTCAGCCTCATCAGCAACCTCGGCACAGCACACTGCACTTTCGGCCGGTCAACAAGCAGAGCACCCTCTCCTGGTCGACGCAGCAGCCAGCCTCAACCCGGCGCTGTACATCCGACGCACTGGAATATAACGCAGCGCCACCCCGACTCACTGGGGACAACTCCGCAGATAGTTCCGACTCACCGTGAACTATGCGGCAACCGGTTCCGACTCACTGGAACCTCAGCTGGCCTGGCAAGCATCGCAAGATACAAGACTCAGTCCACTATCGACCTCCGGTCTCCGGAGGGGAGTGATGTAGCGGTATCTACAACGCCACATGCGAACAACGCGTCATACTGACGTCACGCAAATCCTGCATCTCGCAAGCAGAGTTTACCGCGCAATTAGCATAGGTACAATTTCCCAACATCAATCGTTGGGCAATTGCCCGCCAGACACAACACCCGTCTGGTCGGAGGATCCTCCCTTTTCTATGGAGGATGAGTGAACTTTACACCCTGTTCCTCATACCTCTATACTGGTGACCCCGGACATGAACGTCAGCGCAGCCTTCGTGCAAACACTTCAGCATGACGTCATCATCATCACTCCCGCAAGCTTTAGCGGCGAGTCACCCAGCCAGCCAGCATCCACGGCTTCAACGGGTATCCTTACCACCAGCATGCAGCGTCCGCGCATACCTGGTCATCACCCTCAGCCTCATCAGCAACCTCGGCACAGCACACTGCACTTTCGGCCGGTCAACAAGCAGAGCACCCTCTCCTGGTCGACGCAGCAGCCAGCCTCAACCCGGCGCTGTACATCCGACGCACTGGAATATAACGCAGCGCCACCCCGACTCACTGGGGACAACTCCGCAGATAGTTCCGACTCACCGTGAACTATGCGGCAACCGGTTCCGACTCACTGGAACCTCAGCTGGCCTGGCAAGCATCGCAAGATACAAGACTCAGTCCACTATCGACCTCCGGTCTCCGGAGGGGAGTGATGTAGCGGTATCTACAACGCCACATGCGAACAACGCGTCATACTGACGTCACGCAAATCCTGCATCTCGCAAGCAGAGTTTACCGCGCAATTAGCATAGGTACAATTTCCCAACATCAATCGTTGGGCAATTGCCCGCCAGACACAACACCCGTCTGGTCGGAGGATCCTCCCTTTTCTATAGAGTATGAGTGAACTTTACACCCTGTTCCTCATACCTCTATTATAGTTTTATAATTTAAATTCCCGTTTTACAATTTGACAAGAAAAGGAGCATTCTAGGTACAAAATAAACCATGTTATTATATATTTTTTTATTACTGGCCACTAGCCCTACCCATGTGTTAAATTAATGTAGTGGCACGTTGTAGATGGTTATATGTGGGTGTGATTGGATCTTAGAATCTAATATCTACAGCGTGTTGATATTTTGGTCTACGATATTGAGCCCGGCTCCTTGTGCTCGTAAAACCGCAAATTGAATTGTTAGACGCCTTTCAGCTAGATTGACTGATGTTATTGGGAACGAAATTGGGTATGAAGTACAATCCAGAAAAATTGCTGATCGAATATACAACGGCGATCGGTGGCGATTAGATTATCACATTAAACAGTACAACGGTTATTAGTCGTTTTCAGCGTGTTAAAATAATAAAATAAACAATTTTACGAAACATAGAAAACTGAATTTTTCAAACAAAATAAGTAATTTAAAAATTGGCAGGGCACAAACCACTCTTAATAATAAAGCACTAGACACAGACGGGGCAAAGGTATCGACAATAATACAACACAACGTTTATGGTTACCAAATAATTACAAATTAGGTTTAATGTTGTTAAATACTCAAACGAAAAAAAAGGTCCCACGGCTAGAATATTAATTGTTATTTTAGGTATGTTTAAAACAATGTCGAGTACGTGGTATTAACTCAATTACAGTGATAACCCAATCGCCACACTATATACGAAAAAAAACGTACCAGTATCACAAATAAGTGTTTAAGTAGATAATTAGCAAATTTGATTAATTAAAAGGCCTCTTTTTCTGTGCTATTATTTTCGTTTAGTACTAGAGAAAACATCGTAAGTCATGAAGGCTCAGATGATAAGGCCTTGCCTTGCATGCATGAGGGTTCAAATCCAGGCATGTACTCGTACAAATGTGACTTTTTTAATTCATATGTGAAAACATGACTTTTAGTTAAAATAAGTCTAAAGACCAATTTCCGTAATTAAAAACGTTCAAAATCTAGTCGCAGTTTCATCTCGGCGACAAACAAATGTCAAAAACTTGTCAAAATGTAGGGAAATTTGAGGTTTTTTTGACAGATAGTGACTGTGATCAGACTGCGAACGTTCTTAAAATTACGAGAATTGCCCCTCTGGTATTGAGCAAGCGTGGTGATCATTGCTCGATCCTTCTCTGTATAACAAAATGCCTTTGCCCTGTAGTCTGAAAATAATAGACTGGTATTATTTACCAGAGAAAAACAATAAATGGGAAGTACTATTTTAACATAATAAGTAAAAACTTATTCTCCTATACATTAAACATTTTGAAAGTCTGCGAACGCTTATGCTAATAACAATTTAAGTACTCTTCATATTATTCTTGCTAAGAATTTCAACTCTTAAGTGTTTAATTACATTAATAATCTGAACGCGTAAACAATGGGAATTAAATTAACGAGTAAAAATCTTTGAGAAGTTAACCGTTTCAAGTTACTTTAAAAAATAAGACAAGTTTTTGACATTGATTGTCGCTGAGATGAGATTGGGACTAGATTTTGAATGTTATTAATTACGGGAATTGGCTTTCTGATTTATTAAATACTAGCGGACCTGGCAGACGTCATCTTGTCCGGAAAAGCGGCGCCACCTACTGGGTTCAATTGTATTTTCAAACCATCCAGGAACTCATTGAAATATACACACAAAATTTCATCCAAATCGGGCCAGCCGTTTACGTGACAAACACACGTACAAAAGAATTATAATATGAGTTAAGATTGTTAATTATCAAGTAATTTTAACATGGTCTGTGTTAAAATTACTTAATATTTAACCATATTAATTACATAATTGTGTATGGCTGTCGTCGGATACGAAACAACTCAACAAAAATAAAAATAAAATGTCCCCACTGAAGTAAGTCAAAGTAATTATTGCCGAATGAATTCATTCTGCAATGCAAGCAAGCTAGGCAGAAAGTAGCTGGTTATCAAAATGTCAATATCTTTATGAACCAGAAAACAGAGGATAGTATTGACAAAGAAAAAAAAAATTGTAATAAATCGTTTTTAAGGAACTTTTTATTTTTGGGTTGGTTGGATATGACATCAAAAAACCCCACTGCAAAAACAGCATAAACATTCAAAACTAGAACTAGATAGAGTTGGAGGCGGTTATTTTAATTCAATCTCTGATTTGATAAAATACCTACCCACATCCACTCGAAGAACATTACCCTCCTTCTGGGCAGTCGCGTGAAACCTCGACACAAAGTAACGCATTGAAATGTGAGCATTATGAACCCATATGCAATGCTCCAGGGAGGTATTTCTCAGAGTTTAGCAGGAATATGAATAATACACAGTGGACACTGCATCCGGACATATTTAGAGGAATTATGCCCTGGGGAAAGTAATATATCTTATGACAAATAAATTGAATTCATTACAATACGAAAGTTTCCTTATTTGAAAGCCATTCGTTTATAACTTGTGTGGTGTGAGCTACGCCGTAGCAGAGTGGGATTTACGCCGTAGCAGATTGAGCGCTACGCCGTAGCCAGATGGAGGTGGTACCGCATGACTTTAATAGTTTTGTTTTGTCGGTGCCCAAAAGAATCTGATTTATTATAGGTCATCAAGAAGGAAGAAAATTGAAATTGTGTTTCTAAAAAAAAAAAATTAAAACTAAGGAGTTTTAATTTTTTTTTAGTAACACAATTACAATATTCTTTAAAAAAATCTTAAATTCATTAATTCACTGACAGACAACGCAAAGTCTAAGCCACTGCATGTCTAGATGCCTGAAATTTTTCACCAGAATTCCGTATAATATAACAAAGGTTTCTTATAATAATAACAATTGTAAGGGTTTTTGAAAATGCACCCTATTGGGGTTAAATAGGGTATAAAAGTGTGTATTGTTCGTCACTATTGTCGATGGGCAATCCCTTTGGGTACAAGGATTGTACAACATAATACTCTTATTTTCCGACTCAAATGAAAAGAAGAAACAAACAAACCTCCAGTCAGTCATTTATTTAAGAAACGCTTGAAAACAGACATTGAGCAGGCGACGACCTCGTCTCCAGAAAGTTTGCGAAATGTCAAGATTTTAATTTAACGATAAAATAGAAAAATTTCATGAAACGGACGACAACCCTAGAACGTATTAAATACAGTTTTGGAACATTTTTCTATTACAAATTCTTTTTTATCTTTTATTCTTTTTAATTTTTTTTTATTTATCTGTTTTTAGTTGTGAAGAACACTTTTCGTGATACTTTTCAAATATTTTTTTGAAAATGACGTCCAATATACTGACGGCTTCTTCCCATGGGGGTAGGCAGAAACTAAAGATCGTCACCTGCTATGATCCTTACATAATCCTTTTGCCTAGTTTACGTCCATACATCTGGGCGGCAATTCTCGTAATTTTAAGTCCATTCACAGTTTGATCTCAGTCTCAATCTGTCAAAAATACCTATAATTTCCCTAAATTTTGACAAGTTTTTGACATTTGTTTGTCGCCAAGATGAGACTGCGACTAGATTTTGAACATTTTAAATTACGAGAATTGGCCTTCAGGTCATACACGCACGGCGGACAACTGACCTTTCTGCAGAACATCACCAATAAGGTCATCACTATCATCATACATACATATATGGTCCTTCTACGGCATCCCCAGCGCAAAGTCAAAATCAAATCATTTATTTCAAATAGGCACATAAAAGGCACTTTTGAACGTCAAAAATAAAATTAAAATAAAATTGATTCTAATCGCCCCTTCCAAAAGGTGCGACTAGGCGCTTCCACTCACGTCCTGTAACAACCTTTTGTTATTAATCTTTTATTCATCCCCTTTTTTTGAAAATTAAGTATCAATTTTTACTCTAGCGATAAACCTACAGTCCCAAAAAAATACACAAAAAATCCTTCTGTGTTAACTACTCGTACAGTCGAATAAAATAGGTTCAAGTAGATATTCGTAACCCTGTTATTATTATTTTCTCCCAAGTATAGCAGCAAATGCAATAAAAAAAGCCCATTACAAAAGAGCCTTAGCCTAGGGGTGTTGCGAAAACTTCAACATAAAACTAATCTTACGGGAAGCTGCAGAGCTTCACTCCCAGGAATTTGTACCTAAGTGCAAAATATACACGTTGGTATATCTTTAAGCTCCATATCTCTAAATAGAAGCAATATATTCTTTGCAGGAAGCTGAGAGATGTGTTTTCCTAAAAAGATTCGTGTACTTGTATCACAGTTCGGAATTTTACACTGTATAAGGGACATGAAGCTTTGCATCGTATCGTCGATAATACTCGCTGACGGTGGCGCATGGCCAAAATACGGTCTGGGGGACTATTATTATTAAGACAAGTAATTTAATTGCATAGTAAATAATAAGTCAATATTTTCATGTTGGAATTAATAGGAGAATAACTAAGTATTACTCTAATTTATTGACTATCTTGTTATGGACACTTTTTAAATTAATATCCTCTAAAATATTTTTGTACTTTTAATGATCGCACTAACTAAGCTAGGGCTAGGGTTAGATTCGAACTGTGACCACCACACACGAGCCTAATTGATCGCAGTAACTAAGCTAGGCCACCCCGATAAAATGGGTTACGTTAGGTTAGAACTCTGAACAACCGAGAACAGTAACCCGAGCGAGCGAAGCGAGCGGCCGACGAGCGCTACATCCAAGTTGGTCGCAGTTACTTGGCTATTTAGTATCTTTAGGACCCCAAAAGGAATTATTTGAGGTTCACAAAAAGAAGCGCAATCATTATATTTGTGAATTCAATAATATTTTTATGAGCGCAAAATGGGAATTATATGAGGTTCGATTTCGTTGGCCTTCATTCATTTTTCATTTTTTTTTTTTTTATATGGTATTGCTCTTTGGTCCAACTTAATAGTCAAGGTTCTATCGAGAGGAAGATCCTAAGAAAATGGGGCGTGTAAATTTAGGTACCTTTGTTCTTTCACAAGGAGTAGGTACTTGAAAATGATATCGTGTGTTCTTATATATACCTAGTTTTGAGTATGAATGTGGATCGCTATAAGAGTAGGCGAAGGCTAAAAAATTTAAGGTCGGACTGTGTGAAAGATGCTGTGGCTTGAAAGGGGACTACCGAGATGACGACTAATAGAGAAGTAGGTATAGAGGTATGAGGAACAGGGTGTAAAGTTCACTCATACTGTATAGAAAAGGGAGGATCCTCAGACCAGACGGGTGTTGTGTCTGGCGGGCAACTGCCCAACGATTGATGTTGGGAAATTGTATCTATGCTAATTGCGCGGTAAACTCTGCTTGCGAGATGCAGGATTTGCGTGACGTCAGTATGACGCATTGTTCGCATGTGGCGTTGTAGATACCTCTACATAGGGAAGAAAAAGACATGTTGTGCTGAACACGACTAAATTGGGATTTAAAGGGCAACAGAATGATGATGACGTATGAGTTGTACTCTAAATCGTGTTCTTCACGTTATCCATAAACTTTGGCAAACGCGTCTATATATTTTATAAATATATTATAAGATAATTATTTTATATATATATTTATAAATCAAATCTAACAAAAGGTTTGATTTGTAAAAGCTATAGACGCGCTTCGTTACAAAGATAATTGTAATTTCATTTAATGAAATTTAATTGAGCTATGCAGTAAGAAAGGGTCTTAATTTGGCCTATGTTGCCGCTCAGTGCAATTAAAATAATATATTTATCAAATGCTTCGGATAAAGAGATAAAGAGGCATGCATATCGGGTGATTTACATCAAGTTTGTATGAAAATTAACTGAACTTTGCTGCAAATTACAGCAACAGCCAGCAATTATTCACTACACTAAAAAACAATAAAACTTCACGTCTAGCTACCTGCATATATCAACCCTGTAGTGCTGGGTATCGCGTGAGACACTGCGCGTCTACCGCATTTCCCGTGACCGGCTACAAGTACGATGACCTCAAATAAAAATAGCCTTAGCTAGGTCTGTAATGCACGTCAATTTAGCTTAACTGCTGGATATTTCTAGATACGGTTCGGGAAAATTATTTTAGTGTAATTTTGACAGGTGCAGTGGCAGCAGAATTTAAAATTTTTGAAGAAGTGAAGGGTTCATTGTTTAGCGTCTAACGTATTCAAAATCGTGTGCTTTGGCTACTTTAACTTTAAAAAATGCTATGTTGGTATTGCTTCTAGGTTTTCAATATTCAAATGGCATCACTTATTTATTTATTAAGCAAGGCACATTATTGACATCGAATGTATAGAATAAAAATGAGTATATAAGAGAAAGTCTGAAGGTGGCACCGGTAACTGAAAAGTTGTGTGGAAACCGGTTGTTATGGTATAGGCATGAGTTACGGAGGAATGAGGAAAATGTCGTGAGGAAAGTTTTGAGTACGAATGTCGATGGCTATAAGAGTAGGGGAAGACCAAACAAACGATGGATAGACTGTGTGAATGATGATATGGTTAGAAAGGGGGTGACTGTCGAAGTGGCGACTAATAGAGGAGTGTGGGAGAAAAAGACATTCTGTGCCGACAACAAATAAATTGGGATAAGGGGAGGGGAATGATGACATTATTGACATCGCCGTCGACCACGGCGAAGGTGGTGTGACGATCTAATAACGTTTGCATCGCCAACATGGCCAGAGATCGCACAAGACAAGACAAAAGCAAGGCACTCCAACGACATATTTACAAGAATAGTAACAATACGTAATCACGAGTCTTCACGTCACTTAAGTACATACACAACTTATTACACCGAGAACAGTGCTGGCCCAGTGGTAACGGCCGACTTACGAGTCGTATGTAGGTCGTGGGTTCGAACCCAGACAGGCACTTTACTTTGTGAAAATTATTTCACCACCACTGCTCTCACAACGGTGAAGGAAAACATCGTGACGAAACCGGCATGTCCTATAACCAAAAATTTGAAGACATGTGACATCTACCAACCCGCACTGGGCCCGCGTGGTGGATTGACCACTGCCTCTCGCGGAGAGGAGGCCTGTGTCCCAGCAGTGGGAACATTATAGGGTGAGTATGTATTACAATGAAACAACAACATCTACATTTAGAAATAAGCCAAACGGAATATTTTACAATTCGCAAGAATTAAATATCCCTTTTATTTTACGTTATACCGTGGCGAGAAAAGGGTTAATAGAGTGTGTGTGCTTGTGGTAAATACTTGACATTCTACGTTTCAGATATTTGAAGATAGTTCGTGTTCAGCTCGACAGGGGACGAGTACTGTCGATATTCCCACGGTATTAACTCCAGACATATTTTAAACGATTTTGTTGTATGACAAGTGCTATTTAGGTGCGAATATGTTTAAAATGTGGTTGAATATTAGGTATCGAAGACGGAGGCAATTTATTTACGTATGTATATCAATAATTCGATAAAAAAGCGGGTAGGTAGGTCCCACGAAGTAGTGTCTACTTCATGGTTCTAATTTTGCTACTTATCTTTAAATCATAACTTTCGAGTGTTTGATATTTTAAAATTTCTGAATACCGACAAATCTTCACAAAAGGATCAGCTTTAAACTCAAATAGCAATCCAAGCTATTCAATTCGTCGATTTCGAGATAAATGCAAAATTATGACCACTTTTGGGCACTTTCCTAAACCAATGAAATTTCGTAATATTTGTCAAAAGACTCCATCAACCCGTCAGATATTTATATATTCACGATCACGACATGTTACACTATTGCACAGAATAACTTTGATTCGCCCTGATTGTGCATTTAAAATTTTCCACATAAGAGTTTTCAAAGTCGTCAGATTTAGAGAAAGCCCACAATTTATCCATCAGATTTCTATTTAAGTCATTATGCGTCAGGCTCAATCATACGAAAACCAAAGGCTCTGAAGATTACGTTACTTTTGTCCCTTTTGGAAATCTGAAAGACGTGGATCCCTGACCCACGGGGCTCTAACCTGAAATTTTTCAAATATATTTTTAGTGTCCTCTCATCACGCTGAAATTCGTACTCAGCTATCAACTTTTCTCCCTGCATATGCCTGCTCAAAAACCCTCTGGGCTCCCCTACCTGGGCATCATCTGCCTAACTTTTTCCCAACTATGCTGGGGTTGACTTCCAGTCTAACCAGATGCAGCTGAATACTAGTATTTACATGGAGCGATTGCTTATCTGACCTCCACAACTCAATAACTGGGACCTGTGTAAATATCAACAAACAAAGTCGTAATTACAAACACGAAATATATCGTCACAATTTTACGGTAACAAACTTCTTGTAATATTTAATCAAATAAAAGTTAAAGGCTATCTAAAAATAAACACGATCAATTCGAAGAGAACCATTACTTTACTTGTACACGACTTAACATACACACATAATCCAATATAACTTACAAACATAACTAATATACCTCACCGTAGCGTAAAACAAGACTTGCACTGCGACGGTCCCATTCACCTACTGACGCTAGTCAGGCCGTCGACCTCGTATCGATGGCCGACCAGGCCGTTGCCCTCACCTGTGACGTAAGTGAAACCTAAATAGCTCTGTTTTTCCGCAAACTTCGCTTCCAACAAACTTTTTAGTATCCAGTAAAGCACGGTAGCTATTTTGTTCGTGTTCGTAAAAAATAGCAGTTTTCCTCGCATCCGATTCGTTTGAGGAAAATTCTGTGTCAGACTGTTTTTTTTTCCTGTTTTCTTTGTTAGTTATTGGTAGGGAATAAAAAGTTTGTTTGGCTTACCAAACAAACTTTTACCTACTAGTTTTACCTTAGTAAAACAAAGATTGAAAAGGCCCAAATAATGAAGACCAGCACTATTGCGCACAATTGCGTAATACGCTATCAATCTCAATCTGAATCATTTTGAAGGATATTGCAAATTCATTGCTTCGTATGTTCGAAAAATATGTCTGCTCAACAACGTATATAACGCAATGAATGTTGTTGAACTGTCAAAATGACAGTCATTGCTTCTGATAGTGTGTTCCGCAATAACTCCGCAGCTTTGTTGTCTGTATACCTACTGGAAAGTTGTATACAAAGCAGAGTGATCACGGGGTAAGCATTATCTTTAACTTGAATTCAACAGGGACTATTAGCCAAATGAGAATACTGGATTGACTATGAAGCTATACGATGAAATTATATAGAGGTTTTTAGCATACTTTCAACGATATGGTTTGTGTGCCACACAATTGCCATTACAAGCAACCTTAAACTAAAATATAAAGTAGCCAAAACGACCAAACTTGCTTAGAACCGCTAGTGTTTCTAATAACTGACCCTGCTGTTCGGTCTCCCACAAAATTGTGAGTGTAATATGATTAGCCGATATGGTCAACTAGGTCACTGACGTTTATTACTGGTCGTTCACCACTATTTTGTAATAGTCTAGACTTCTATAAAGTAAGTTTAAAAAACAACCTCAATATTATCTTGCGACATATCCACCGCTGTTTATGTAGGGGTTTATTTATAAACGTTGCTTCAAGTTAAGTAATGATAAGCGACTGTTTAACCATATATTTTTGACGTCTAAACGTCACTTGACTTTAAGCACCGTTTATAAATACTCCTCGTAGAGTGCCCGCAAAATAAGTCCGCGCCCGGCCGAAATCGGAAATAATGACCTTGATGTTGACGCCATCTTGACGTTTGTCAGGTGTCAAGAGAGTGTGCTGTGCTTCGTATTTTGCAAAATGAATAATCGCCATCATTATACCGAAAGTGATTAAAATTACTGGCAGGGATATAATATTGAAGGTCAAACGTCGCGCGCAGATTTTCCTTGCGCGCACTCTTAGTATAATAAGGAAAATGAACTGTCAAACAAATTGACATTCTACAACAGTCAAAGAATGACAGTTATAATTTGAAGGTACTGACAATATAATTTGGTGGTCAATTTAGTTAAAAATTAATTAACACTGAAACGCCAATGTTAAAAGATAGAAAGAAAATAGATTTATAATTTAAAACAGACTAAAGGCAGACATCAAGGTATCAACAATCTCGGACCACAGATAAACACGGTCTTTCGTGACCGCAAATTGTAGACTTGTTGTTAAAAAGACTCGTTATAAAGCCCCGGTTTTAGATAATGTACGGAATTCTGTCATTAAATTCCAAATCAATTGATTAATAGGCTGTTCGTAATTCGTTCACTCCGTCACAACCACTAACTCGTGATTTGGCAGCAGATTTAGACAAGAACATTGATTGAGCTTTGTTCTTAAAGCCAATTCCAGTACATAATTAAAAGCGTTTCCAATTTTGTAGATATCTCATCTCAGCGACAATCAATGTCAAAAATTTGTCAAAATTTTAGGTAAATTACAGGTATTTTGACAGATTGAGACTGAGATTAGAATGTGAACGTTCCTGAAAATACGGAAATTGTCCCTCTGATATTTTGAATTGTTCAATATTGTTTTTTATCAAAACTAATTGTATTCAGGATTTTGTAATGTCTTGATTTAAAAAAGCGTCCTTGAGTTCCTAGTCTGTTCTCCTCCATAAAGATCTACGTTTTTGAATGGGAAACTAGCTTCTACTTTTTGACTAACTCACCGACTCTTTGACAATTCAGAAGTGCCTGTAAATGGTTTAATTGCGGTAAATTCTTTGAGAAAAAAGAAATTCGCCCTAAAAAGCTATAAATTTTTCAGGATTCAAGAACATAGTTACAGTACCTAACCGTGTTCCACAAGCCCATTGAGTCCGCCCACAGACACGATAGTCCAAATAAAACGTTATATAAGATGGTATGTTATGTAAGCAATCAATAAAGTTTGGAAGTATGCCAGTATTGCCAGAGTTCCAGACAAAGAGGGCAACACTGATTCTTAACAGCTATATCTTATCGTGTTGTTTCTTAAGATTTTATGTTTGGTTAAAAAAAATGTATTTTTTTGTCGGGTGGCTTTTGCTACATTAGTAAGTTCATTTAAGAACAATAAACGTGTAAAAGTGTTTGTATGTCTGCACAAACCTACTTACAGAAAATAAATATTTTTATTTGTTTTTTTTTTTTTAACACTAATATATACTATATACAATTATATACAAGTATAAAATACGAAAAAATATAGAAAAAGGCAGGAGCTCATTGGGCATCAAAAAATTCGTCCGCATCACTGTCAATGGGATAAGTGCCCAAAAGGCTGGCAGCATTACCACGTTGGATGGCAATGCTGATTCTTTGGGCTAAGAATAGGCCAGCCTTCTGGTCACGTGAAGAGTCAACCAACCGCTTGGCGATGTCCCGAAAAATTCGATGAGCAAAGAACTGGTGATTTGATATTCTTTAAGTCTGGATTGTTAACCCTACTAGTATTATAAACGCGAAAGTTTGTATGGAGGGATGGATGGATGTTTGTTACTCTTTCACGCAAAATCGACTAAACGGATTTGGATTAAATTTGGCACTCAGATAGTTTATAACCAGGATTAACACATAGAATACTTTTTATCCTGAAATTCTCCATGGATCGAAACATATGCGGGTGAAACCGCGGGGCGCATACACAAAGGCTTACCAACTACTTAAATACATACACAGCATTGACCCACGATCAATGTCGTTATTATAGATTTCACAAGTTTCTAAATTAAAAGAAAAATTTAAAAAAATATTTACATGCAAAACAGATTTTGCAATTTAAATATCAATTAAAGTAGTACAATTCCTATGTACAAAATATGTATAAATTATGTCTAACTTAACTAAAACTATTCACAAACTAAAATATAGTGTCGAAAAATTCATTCGCATCGCTGTCGACTGGTAATGTACCCAAGAGACTGGCGGCATTACCTCGTTGTATAGCAATACTTTGCCTCTGGCCAAGGTAAAAGCCCGCCCTTGGGTCACGGAACGAAAATTTAACAATTTTTTTTACAAACATAAATAACAATCTGGCGAAACAAAAAATAGCTGGCGATGCGATGCGACAGGTTGGGTCGGAGGAACAAGAAATTTCACGCGGACGAAGTCGCGGGCTTAACCTAGTAAATAAATAATCACGCCGCTGCACGCTGAAGCCTTTGATTTCTTAACTCTTTATATTCAGCGATAAAATATCTAGTATTGCTTACCTCATCTGGGAATAAAAGCATGAAATATAAAATAACATTCGTCTGAATAAGTCGTAAAGTGATTCCGCAGTCGCTTTCGCTGAATACCCGGCTACACGGCTATACGGCCACCCGGCTATACGGCCACCCGACTATCCGGGTCACGCATATCTGCATAGGGTAATCTGAGCGGCTCTAAAAGGCTTTCAATTCGAAAATGTTGCAAATCTAAAACATGTTACCGCTATTCCAAGTAATGTGATGTAACTACTGGTGCTAGAGATAATGTAGGAAATGTAAAATGCAGCAGGAAGTTGAAAAGTTCAGAAATTTTGGCTATTTTATGAGGGTTATGATTTTGACCGGTATGTATGTATGTTCATCTGTTCCGTCATAATTTGACAAATGAGTTATCGTTGGAAGCGTCTTGATCGTCCGCTGGTTGTAGGCTATGTGACATCACATTTAATACAGTCACTAGAATATGTATTAAATACATTAAATAAATTACGCAAACAAACAACATCGAATAAAATTATAAATGTATATGAAATGTGTGTGTGTATAGTATATGTATCTAGTAATAAATGTATTAAATAAACAACTTACAAGTAGTTAATGGTTTGTACATAGCAATTTCAGACGAGAATATTTGTTTCATACTTTTTAGAATGTGATTTTTTAACTTCTAACATCTATATCACACGTAAATAAATTGCTATGTTTAAGTCCCATGTAATGGGGGCGAGCCTATTACCCTTATGTGAGTGTATTAGTTGTCCAGTGGTAGCCACGATATAACGGCCACGGCTTACGAGTTGAGGTCATGATGGGTCCGAACCCAAACAGGCACTTTGTGTAAATTATTTCATCACCACTGCTCTCAAAACTGTCACCCACGAATGTGTTACACTACATTTACTTTTTTTTTTTTACCCTATATTGTCTCACTGCTGGGCAAAGGCCTACCCCATATTATTCCACCTTTCCTTGTGCTGTGCGTTCTCCGTCTGAATCCAAATCGTAACGCCGTTTTATTATTTTTTTTTTTTTTAATTTAAGACGTTGCCCACACTAGGAATTTCTCCTGTATCGTGGGTAAATTGTATGTAAAGAGTTTTTAGTTGCCCATTATAGAAAATAAAAAGCAAAACATTTCTCGATTACCTACCGACTTTTCGAAGGCAATCCAAACTACAAGAGTTTGAACTAGAAAGATTCCGTTGCTTCTCTTCAAATATTAATAGCTCGGTCACACCATTTGAACAATCCTCTGAACAACTAAAGTTTCCTCGTTATTTCTCAGCCGAATTTAGGACAATTTATATTTAAAATCTAAAGTCTACGTGATCGTACTGTGAACTATCTAACTTCGGAAGTATTCGGGAATGAAACCCAAGTCCCTGCCAAGAATTGTGAGAAAATATTTAAGTTTCGGGATAGTATGTTTTAAAATAAATTGACACAGTATCACAGTGAGATATTTTATTATGAATTCTGCTTGAGTAAGGAGTGGTATTCGCGTGTTCCTGAGTCAAGTATCGTGTGACGGTATCTACATACATCGCCACATGCGAACTACACATCACACTGACGTCACGCGAAATTCTTACCGCGTGTTTAGCATATACATATATACAACGTCCCGACAGCAGTCACCGGGCAGTAGCCCATCAGACACAACGCCCTTTTGGTCGGAGGATCTTCCCTTTTCTATTAAGGATGAGTGAACCCTGTTCCTCATATCTCTATATAGGTGATCCCAAACATGGACATCGTAGTCATTTTCGAAGTAAGCATCTGCCTGCCTAGCCTTTTCCCAACTATGTTGGGGTCGGCTTCCACTCTAACCGGATGCAGCTGAATACCAGTATTTTACTTGCCTATCAGACCTCTACAACCCAGTACCTGGGTAATACGATACCTCTTAGTAAGTTGTGGTTATTGAACCACTTTAAATGAAATACTAAGAGAAACATACTTTACAGGAGGAATTTTTCGACGCCATTTTTTAGTTAGTTAATTGTTTTAGTTAGGTTATTATATTTTAATAGTTTGTTAGTTAATTTAGTATAAGGAGTTTATCCTGTGTAATATTTCTATGCTCTTTAATAATGATGTGATGTTAATCACATCAGTATTCCTTGAAGTTTCAGAGTTGTATAGTATTTACATCCACATAAGAAAAAGAAGGATAATATTTCCACTTTAACTAAATATAAACTACAACAACAATATATTCACACCTATCAACTGATAGATAAGATCAAAAGTCAACTTTTCTAACATTGTTAGAAATAAACAAGTAGTTCTGATACCGTTCATCTACCTTATAGTCATGAACATTATAAAGTCATTAGAGGAATTATCGTCAGAAATTCGATGTTTGTAATGGCAATTGATTATCTTAAAGGCTACCACAGACAGGCGCAACGCGACTCCGGTAGAACAATTTCCATGAAGTTTCAGTAGAAATTGTTCCACCAGAGTCACGTCGCGCCTGTCTGTGGGAATCTTAACCCCAAATCATCTTACATACGTAAACCATATTAAACTTTAAATAAACTCATTTCTAAAACTTTTGTACACAGTGGTCGAGATTGTGGTCTAAAGATTGGGGCTGGGGGACTTATTACATTTTAACTTTGATCTGATATACTGAGGTTCTCGTCAGGTCTGATAAGACTGTGGTTTGACTTCATAAATAGTTATAGGGGTTATATTCTGAGCTAGCTGTGTCCTGCGTGATCGAAAGTAAAAAATAAAAATATGAATTGAAACCACTTTACTCTCGTCTTTTTAGCGCCGTAACGGGCTAGATAAAAATATTATTATTCAAAACATCACCCTGGGAATTAAACCCGGGACCACTGGACTAACGAGACACCCATTATTCAATCAATCTAGCCTAGCCTTTTCCCAACTATGTTGGGGTCGGCTTCCAGTCTAGATGTTTCGGTATGTAAAGATGGTCACCCATCCACGGACCGACCGTGGCAAGCGTAGCTTAACCCGACACTCGATCCGTGCGGCAAAAAATACAGCTCGCTTAAAAAGTTAAGTAGTTAGAAAACGATGTAAAAAAATATTCAAACAATACTTAATCCCTACGCTGTAAAACTTTTCCTTACAGGAAAAAAAATACAATAATATAAAAAATCTCTAATCCTACTGATTTATTCGTTCAAGAGATAAGTTATTTTGTTCTTATGATCGAAGTTTTTCGGCTAGCCTTTATCTACCTACCAGCTATTGCCTGAGAAAAGTACCTGACTTTTCTCAGGCAATGGCTCATGAAATCGCCATCTCTTATTCATGAAGTGACTGGAGAATGGTTGTGTCTGTCATTTGGGACAGCCCAGTGATGAATTCAAGTGGTTTCCTCTTGATTTGACCAGGGGTCAATGACTACGCTTATTTGTTCAACTAGCTTCTGTCTACGACTTTGTCCGCGTGAAGTTTCGGCCGACCCAATGCGTCGCGTTGCCTTTACTTCGCCTTTGCTTAGCGTTCTGTCTGCCTTTTTGTCTTTTTACTCATCTCCTAAGGATCGTAACGTACCTAATGTTGAATAGCCTATAACCATCATCAAGGACTTGGCTATCAAATGAAAAAAGTATTTTTTTAAGTGTTCAAACAAAAATACATTTAAACTCTTCAGGTTTATTATATTAGTACTAGCTGTTGGCCGCGACTGCGTCTGCAATCCAGGATAAAAAGTTGCCTATGCAGACAGATGCTAAGTAGCCAGATCATGGTTTACCCATGTGCCAGATTTTATCCAAATTCATTCAGCCGTTTTCACGTGTAAGAGTTACAAACAAACATACAAAACATCAAATCTTTTCTCTTTATAATATATAGATTTCATGGAACTGATATTGGTGGACGTTGATTACAGTTCAGTAAGTTTGTTGGTATAACTTATTAAAATGAACAGTGTTTGCATGATTTCATGTGAAAGACAGAATGAAAGAAAAATATTTTATTCGGGACACGCACAGGAAATACAAACAATAAAGAAAGAACGTTAAATGTACCACAATCATGAAAACAAAAAAATTGGAAGCCCTGTGAGGCCAAAAAGGCTTATATCTCAGCATGATGCTGCGATATTTGAAAAAAAAACAGCACCGCTGGTATTCTGATAGGGCCCGCTGTGATGCCATGGATACACCTACGGACATAAAAAAAATCCCACTAGACGAATAAAATAAATGTACGTGTTCATAGCCACCGTACGTGTATATATTACCTTCCTACAAGCTGTTCACACAGACTTATGCTAAAATAAACATTATCTATAAATAAATATATAAACCATAGCATATAATTGGTATGCATATAATTGCCTAAAAGGAAACGGAAAACTAAACAAAGACACACTAACTAAACTGCATTCGCGATTTATTTGCGAAAAATGTAAACATATATGAATTTATTTAAAGAAAAATTTATTTACCTTATTAATAATTATATTTTCGAGCCGTTTGGGGTTGAAACCCTCGGGCCGTGGGGTCCGAGTGCGCATGGTCTTTTTAAGGAAATTTCGAAAAGACTGGTTGACACTTCCCATGACCCAAGGGCTGGCTTTTACTTTGGCCAGAGGATAAGCATTGCCATACAACGTGGCAATGCCGCCAGAGTCTTGGGTACATTACCAGTCGACAGCGACGTGGATGAATTTTTCGATGCTATATTTTAGTTTGTAAATAGTTTTAGTTAATTTAGGATATTATTTTGTTATTTTAGTGTTATCATTTAAAGATATTTTTAAATCCTACACAATAAAGTTCAGTTTACGATACAACTTCAAAAATTTTTACAACTTTTTCAATAGTGCTAGTCACTCTGAAGTAAACTTAATTTTCATTAAAATTAAGTTGATATTTGTTTAACTTGAAATAACACCAAGAAGAAACATTAGTTTTAATAGACTTTACATAATATATGACAGAAGTCTTATTGCTACTGACAAAAACCACATTTTTTCGCACAAAATTAAAAATGAAACGTAAAGTGAACCGCACGAGGTACAAACAAGTCACTGGAGTGCGGTTTACGGCCTGGCCGCAATAAAAATGTGCGGCCAACTGCGGCGCGGCCATTTTATTATCTAACCTAAGACGGGGTAGGGAGGGTTACGTACGTCGGACTTTGGAAGTATAACGCAAGTGTGAACACTGCATTGACTGGTATCGAACGAACATTGACCTGGTCGGTATGGAAATGGTTTTCGATGGTTCAATGAGTAGGTGAGTAGCGATAAAGTTTAATTGTGGTTCTACAATCGTATTTGGGCATGGAGGAGGTCAGCAGTAGAGGGTCGATGACGGGCAGTAATAAGAAAGATGAGATAGTCGTGGTGGGCTGCTGGGGCCGAAAGGCTTTGGAGTGGCGACCGCGTACCGGAAGAAGAACGGTTGAAGGCTTCCCACAAGGTGAACCGTTGACCTGTTGAAGGCCGCAGGTATCCGCTGGACGTGGGAAGCACAGAACCGGTCGAAGTGACGGTGCTTGGGGGAGGCCTATGTCCAGCAGTGGACGTCTTTCTGCTGAAATGATGACGATGATTTAGAGTCATGGTGGCACAAAAGTCTAGTTCCAAGCAATCATTTTGGTGCAGTGTTACTTAGTTTGATATACAGAATGCGTATATACTTGACGGCTATGTGATGTGTCCTTTTATACCCTGTATTTAGTTACTAATAATAATATAGACTCTAAGTTAAACTAAATTACCGAACCCCCCGCTTCCGAAGCAAGTCTTCGTAAGCTGCTTCTAGACGTCAATAAGGTTAGTGCTATCCAGACAAAGTTGCAGCTCAAGGAAATTAGTTTGAAACACGATTTTGCAACATATAGGCTTCGCTGAGTTTACGCGCACTGATAATGTCTGCAAGAAGTGGGTGGAGTAGCGAGGTGAAGATTTGGGAAAGTTGCGGACATTATGAACATAATTTTAATTTTTTGATCACGAAATTCTTAATGAGCAGCTTGAATTATGCATTAGTACTCCCTTATCAGTGGTTACGGCCGCGACTTAAGAGTTTTAGGTCGTAGGGTCGAACCCAGGCGTTTTACTTTGTGTAAATTATTTCATCACCACTGCTCTCAAAACGGCGAAGGAAAACATCGTGAGGAAACCGGCATGTCCTAGAACCAACAATTCGAAGACATGTAACATAGCTACCAACCTGCACTTGGCCCGCGTGATGGATTACGACTCACTCTCTCTCACCGAGTGGAGGGTTGTGTCCCAGCAGTGGGAACGTTATAGGCTAATTATAGATAACTACATTAATGGCAATATGCTCGCCCCGTGTTACATAAGACCAATAACTAGTCAAATGCGTATGATCTACGGTACCGTAATACCTCTGCCCATTCCATAAGAGAATACGTGCAAAATGTTATGCTAAGAAAAAAATCGTTCAACCAAAAAATTAGAACGTTCCTGTTCCCACCCCAAAGAGCCCTACAGTTCATTAAACGTTTATGATCATTCACTTAATTCAAGTATAATTATCTAGAGCCTTTCAGGTTAATGAGTCATTAACTCAAGAACAGGTTGCACGTGATTTATGAGCAGCTTCGACTGATTTGTGATCGGATTCTGAAGAGCTTAGTGGTAACGTAATTACATCGAATTTAGTAAATGTTAGACCGTGTTTAAGTAGACCCTGACTCCCTGACTATACGATCTTTTTTTGAGAGTCATGTTTTTTTTTGTAAACGGTTTCCTTAGTTTTTATTTCAGCTTTATATCTAGAATATGTCAGTTGGTCCTTGAGCTCTGCTAGGCTTGTGGCTAAGTTATATCAGCCGCACGGGGTCGATTGATCAGGTTAAGCTACGCTTGCCGCGGTTGATCTGTGGATGGGTGACCATCTTTACACACCAAGACACCTCCGTGTCTCGGAAAGCACGTTAAACTGTTGGTCCCGGCTGTCATTCGTAAATCTTTTTCAGTCGTTACGGGTCGTCAGAAGCCCGAAAATCTGACAACCAGTCTTACAAAGGGGTATCGTATTACCCAGTAACTGCGTTGTGGAAGTCAGATAGGCAGTCGCTCCATGTAAAATACTAGTATTCAGCTGCATCCGATTAGACTGGAAGCCGACCCCAACATAGTTGTGAAAAGGTTGGGTAGATGATGGGTTGGTCCTTGAGGAGTTTTATTTAAGTTTTTATTATGTATTTCTGATTGAGTATAGTATTCAATGTTTTATATAATACTTGCTTTTGCCCGCGGCTACGCTCGCGTTAATTTAGAATTTGACAATCATCCTTCTAATAATATTATAAATGTGAAAGTTTTTATGGATGGATGGATGTTTGTTACTCTTTCACGCAAAAACTACTGAACGGATTTGAATGAAATTTGGCACACAGATGGTTTATAACCAGGATTAACATATAGAATACTTTTTATCCTGATGTCCTTACGGGATCGAAACTTATGCAGATGAAACCGCGGGGCGCAGCTAGTTCTAATATATGTAATTCAATCATGATTCGAAAGACACGTATCGCCATCTATTATCATAATAACGTTATTGTTGTTTTTCTCGAGAACAGCATTTTTTTCAGAATGAAAGGTACCATATATCCGTTTCTGTACACGTGACAACGTATATGCATCAAGATGATCAGTTCAGTGGTTTAGGCGTGAAAAGTTTTATTAATTATTGGTCCATTACTCTGGTGCTTTCTATAATTTATAACGATCAGTAATTGTTACAGTACTTAATTATAATGTATTTGTATGCCTAATGGCAAAACATAGAGAACCTATGGAAATATTGTAACATCCCACCACACACTGTGTAACTATACCTATGTTTACAAATAAAGATTCTGATTCTGATTCTGAAAGGTTACGAACAAACTTACTTTCGTATTTATAATATTAGTTAGGATGGCAAATAATAATTACTTACTATTGTATATAATCAAGTTATTCTAACTGTACATACAGCTACGCCACTAGGGAGTTTGTTGCGGCACTTCTTCTTAAAACGCTAGAAAGTGGTAAAGGGCGGGCGTTTTGGGGGACACGTCTTACGTAATTTTGACGTTCAAAAAGTGCTGATTCTCAGCCTAGTTTGAATAAATGACTTTTGAATTCGATTTTTTGATTTTGAGGGCTTAGACAAGTGACCGCTTTTAAAGTGTTTCGTATACATATCTACAACGACTTCCAACTGCAACTTATCTGCGTAACACACTTTCAATCAAAATCCGAGCGTTTTGAAGGAAATTTCTAATTCATTGATCCTTTGCTTTGAAAAATTCGTCTGCTCAACAACGTGAACAACGCAATGGATGTTGTTGAACTGTCAAAATGAAAGCAAAGAATTGCGATGAATCGTCATTGTATGCGTTACGCAACTACGAGTACCCCGCAGGATGGACATACTGGGCATCCACACGAGCGACACGCGTCGACGACAGAGGCACCTGCAACCGTCGACACGTGTCGCTCGGTTTTTTTTTGTTAGCCTATCTATACTGTCCCACTGCTGAGCAAAGGCCTCCCCCAAATCCTTCCAGGGACTCTTTTCCCGCGCCACCTCGAACCAGCCCTCGCGGTACGCGTCCAGGTCATCTCGCCATCTCTTTCTGGGCCAGCCTCGGCAGCGCTAACCATCTTCAGGCCCCCATTGTGTGGAGATTTTTGCCCAGCAGTCATCGTACATACGGCTGATGTGACCCGCCCAATCCCATTTCAGCCTGCAGCCTTCTTTCCTACATCCAATATGCCAGTATAAATATTATAAATGATAAATGATTTTATTTCTGCTGTAGGTTTGTACAAGTGTTTGTACAAACCTACAGCAGAAATAAAATTTTCACGTCAATAATAGTTTAAAAACTAGATGAGATCGGCGTTTCCTATCTGACTACTCTGAGAAGAAAGAGAGGGAGTATTGTGTGTGAGAAAAGTATTTTTTCAATTTGAAAATGGTTCGAATATACGTTACTTTTAGTATACTTCGAGTTAGCGCTAGGTCCACAGAACAAAAGATAATGTAATTTGTAAGGGAACGTAAAAAATTATATATTTCTGGGTCGTCCTTCGTGCCCGTCACTCAGGACGAGATTTAACTTAATTCCTTTTTATTTTCTTTGAGAAAAACGTCTGGCCCACGTCTCTTGGCCTTCGGAGACGGATATTTTATGCTTTACTGCTTTAATAGAGATTCGACAGGGAGACTTCATTTTCGTTGATATCTTTCCTTTTTAGTTTTGTGACGTACTCAGACATCAGACATTAAAAAAAAACTTGAATTCAGCACTTATGATTTTAGATCCTCAGCTTAGATTTTTTTGCAATTATAGCTGTTTATAATTTATATAATAATTTTTATATTATAATTAGCTGTTTCATAGAAAAGATATACTTACGCGATCAAAATGTGTGTAACAATTTTTTTTTTTTTTGATTACCGACGAAGAGTTTCTACGCTAGGGGGGGCATCTAGAATCATAATATGCTGAATTCATGGTTACAGTTTGCGCACCGATTCCTTTTTTTCCTTTATAAACGGCTTAGCGTTATTCCTGTCACTGTCGTACAACTGCCAAATTACAAAAGCAAGATAGAGATGGGAAGTAATGTCTAAGTTGAAGCACGAGCTATGTAACGTTTATAGATCTCGGGCTCGCAGTCCTCAGTTTACTTATTGCTCACAGTGATGTGAGAGCTATAGTCTGTGTGTGCGTATTTTATTAGGTAAAGCAAAGCATTAAGATTGCACATTTATCGCACTTTCGTGTTCCCTAGTGATTACTTACAAGTAGGATCCCGAGATTCCGAGTGAGTGAGATCTTAGCAATTTGATCCGAGACTATTGTGATTTATAATACAGACGCCAGCAGGACAAGCTACCCGAAACTGTCAAATTTTCTCAATCAACCTTGCCCTTAATATTTTAGTGATAACGTTGAAAATCTATTAAAGAGATTGTAGTAAGCTTGATGTGCTGGCATCTGTATTTAAGATATATTATTCATAGAAGCTGTTGGTTTACCTTAATAAATATATCGGAGAAGGTATGTCTGTCTCTCGTTAACATCAGGCATATTTTAATTACTGTGGGCGTACTATGGATAATGTTGGTTATAGCATAACGGAAGAATAACGGTTTGCAGTTCAAATCAGATTACAATTTACGAACAAGTTAGTCACACTAGCGAATCACACATTGTAGGTACCCAACTCAACGATACGGAACGCGAGACAGTTTCTAACACATGTTGTCCGTATGATGTCCAATGTCTCGATGATCCCAAGAGCTCTGCTCACACCGCTTTTGTAGCTGTAGCTCTCGTACCACTTCACGAACTCAGGCTAGACTCTGTCTAGCGCCACGAGATGGCGCTATCGTTCCGAATAGTCAAACGAATGACTCCGATAAATAAATAAATATTCAGCCTATAATGTTCCCACTGCTTGGACACAGGCTTCTCGGTGAGGGAGTGGGCTGTATTCCACCACGCGAGCCCAGTGCGGGTTGGTACTTAGAGACATGCCGGTTTCCTCACAAAGCTTTTCTTCAGAGAGCAGTTGTGATGAAATAATTTACACAAAGTAAAGCGCTTGTATGTGTTTGAACCTAAATAATGCCAAAATAGACTTTAATAAGTTCTCAACTTCAAATTATAAATTCAGAAACCAGGCCTGTAAGAGCTAAAATAAAACTAAAATGTTTGTACAGCCATTAACTCAATCACAATACAATACACCCTAATCATTTGATACTAAGTAAAGTCTTTCCTCGACAGTAAAAAAATCAAAGCTCCAAATAAAATAAAGTCGAAAACACACGACGCAAGTTGTTTAACGCACATTTTATTACACGCCAATAACTTTTATCAGTGCGTTTTAACCCAAACATAACTCTTATTCGCACTCACAAATGTACCGAATTTATCCCGATCCATTTCACAAACAGGGTCATATTAAATTAGCTAGCGAAACTCCGCATGATGGTTATCAATATCCAAATATGATAAACTCAAAAATAAATTTACACCCTACACACCCTACTGCCGTTCCGTTAAGGTAGCCCCACTTTACCAGATTTGACTTACATCTTACCACTTGTGTCCGGAGACGGTTCAAGGACTTTCAAGTGGACCACGGAAGGTTACACCGTGCAGGGAGATGCTCCTTTGGTGGTAGATAGTAAGTAAAAATATAAATTGGATGGTTATTTTTCTAGTCATCGACTGCAGTTACTATATAAAGTTAATTACTTGCGTTAATGTAGATAGTTGATTTTTGAGTAAACTTCACAGAAGAGATTGATATTGATATCTAAATACGATTAAACAAAAGAAAACAGATGTTCTCAACTCACAATGCTAGTACAGTCACGAGCACCAATATGTCAACACTTGGCAACTTTCAATTGCGTTTTTTTCGTGAAATAACGAATGCAACGTTGAAATACGACACACTACATAAACCTATGGGTTCGAAAATGCTATGTTCGTAACAACATAAAATTTCATTAAAAAATAAAGGAGTAAATCGCTTTTGAATAAAGACGAGTGTATACATACTTTTGCTCGTGACTGTACTCGTAACAACTCCCAAAAAAAAAACTTTTTACTTTAATTTTATTGTATTTAGATAAACCTGCCACGTCTGCAGTGTTTCGCTAGCTAATTTAATTTGACCCTGTAAACCTAGCCGTAATATCAGCCATCTGTATGAAGCTGTTATCTGCAGAAACGACATCAATTATTTAATTCGTTTTTGATAGCTGGAGATAAGGTTTTCACAAAATGAGCAGAATATTGGTTGAAAGATTTTTAATGCTGTTGTTTGTCATAGCAAATTGTTGTTTAATTATTATCGTTTTGGGAATAATTACCTATCTTTATTATAAGCCATTTATGTCCCACTGCTGGGCAACGGTCTCCCTACTCTCTTTCCACCTCTCTCTGTCCAGAGCTGCCAAGGACCAATCTTTATTAAAGGAATCCAGCTCATCCTGCCATCTCCGCCTGGGCCTGCCGCGATATCCTTTGCCATTAAGCGGGACCCATGTCTTCTAACTACGGCTTGATAAATAACGCGTATTTATAAAACATTGGTAACAAAAGCTTAGAATTAAACTTATGGCTTTACAAGCCGTGTGCCCGATGGGGTTTCCCATCGGCTAAACGACAAAAAAAGAAGAAAGTTTGTCGTATTTTGAATTATATTATCTACAGTACAAACTTTCATCCTCTGTCTCATCCCTTATTTATATGACTAGCTTCAGCCATGAAATTATCCCACAGGAACGAGCTACCGGGACAAAAAGTAGCGTTTGTCCTTCCTCAGGCTGCCATCTATCTCCTTTCCAAATTATATCAAACCAAATCAATCAAATCAAAAGTCATTTATTCAAATTAGGCTGAGAATCAGCACTTTTCGAACGTCAAAATTACAAAAGACAGTCCCCCAAAAACGCCCGCCCTTCACCACTTCCTAGTGCTACCAATTCCTAGTACTAGCGAAACCTGTTCAGTGGTTCAGGCGTGAAAAGGTGAGATGCAGACAGAGTTACTTTCGATTTTATATTATTAGTATTTCTATCGATGCTTCTTCCAAAACTTGTTTATGGCATGAACGTATTTATTTAGATAAGGATTAATATCATGTTGATAAAACACCTTCGCAAATAATGCATTAATTTCGAACAAATTTGATTACCATAAAATATATAGGTAGGTTACCATAAAATATGAGTCAATCTTAAAAGATAGACATATTTTTTTTTACAACTTTTAAAGAGAAACAATTCCATCATACATGATTTTTGCGTAACTTAAACCGTTTACGCAGCGCACGCAACGGAAGCTTTAAAAAAGGCATCATTTTTCCCGTTTTTGCAACATTTACCATTGATGATCTGCTCCTTTCTCGATAAATGGACTATCCACCACAAATTTTTTTTTTTCAATTCGAACCAGTATTTCCTGAGATTAGCGCATTCAACCAAACTAACAAACTCTTCAGCTTTATAATATTATAGTTTAGATATGCATTTAGTAAAAACCTGTTATTTTGACATTGCAAATAGACCCTTCAATTTTAATTATTTGTATGCATAGATTACACAGTTGAACTAAAATACATAAACTTTGGTTTAATATTTATTATTTTAACGTAATCTCGACACACATTTACAAAAAAGCAGTGAAAATCAACCCATAATTGTCCAACCCTAAGTTATCACAGCGCGCCTAAAACCTTACATTATAGCGCCTTCCACCAGCATTAACTCGAGACAAAGTCTTAGCTCCCCGTCGGCCGCTAGGGAACGGTAATAAATATAAATGAAAGAAGAGAGCCCATTACCGATAGACAACTTGCTGCTCAAGTTGAGAACGTTGCCAGTTAAATAATCTGAGATAAAAGTATCTTGCAGTCCGTGTCAGGTTTAGTTTCTTTAGATAAGCCAATTTGAAGCTTGATAGAAAATTTCCATTGAAATAAATTAGTTCTTTCGTGTTATGTACAAATGAGAATGCGAGCAGCATTCTCATCCTTTTGATAAATCGTTTAACTAATCGGGAACTATAATGAAAAACGGTTCCTTTAAACAATACAACACTAATATTATTAGAACTTTGTTTGTCTTTATCAAAATTCTGAAAATCAGCACTTTCCCTTCACTACTACCTACTAGCGCTTTCACTGGGAAGAAGAAATGGCGCAACAGACTCCCCAGCAACACAGCTGTCTGTTCAGTTAGAAAAACTTGATTCTATATTATAGTAGCAAATAAATCTAAATTACGAGACACAGAAAATTAAATTAAATTATAATTAAAATTTGCCATGTCTATCTTTTCACTCCTTAAAGGCAGAACGGATTTCGATGACGATTGGCACACAAGTATTAGACGATGACCTAAGTTGAAACTTAAAATACTTTTATCGCGGTAGTATGTTCCCTTTGGATAATTCCCTATAATTTCCGACGTCAAAGGCTAGCAAAATCATAAATAAAGAAAATAAAGTAAAATACATTTATTTAGCATAGATAAAATATATATAATATACCAGATACATAAGATAAAAATAAATGTAAAGTCCGATGTAAGAAATTATTAGGAAAGTGTCTCCGGCTGCGCCAAAAAGCCCAGTAAATCCGAAAGATACTCTCGGTCTCTCTGATAAATTTTCAAGACTTAACGGCTGAACGGATTTCAATGAAATTAGGCACAAAGAGAGAGACCATGGCGTAGGTAAGGGCGAAGGATACTTTTTATCCCGACAGTACATTCCCGCGCGATCATATCGACCTCCAAAACTAGTCGTATACCGGCTAATTTTGTTTACCGTCTGGGCTAAAACAGGATAGGTATAAAAGGTGAACGGAGTAAGCCTGTGGCACAGAAATCTCTTTTTTTTTCACAAAAAAAACTCTTTTTTTTTGCTTTAATGAAAGCATTGAATGTCGCTATGAATTCGTTGATAATTTCCGCGCGTAGAGTACCTATATTCAAAGTTTATTTATGTTTCAAATTGACGTTCTTTCAAGTTAAACAAATATTAATTTTATTTGAATGGTATTTAAGTTGATTTCAGAGTGACTAGCATTATTGAAAAAGTTATAAAAATGTTTGAAGTTGTAGCGTAAAGTGAACTTTATTGTGTAGGAATTAAAGTTATTTTTCCATAAACTCATATTTGTTTACATTTTTGGCGAATATGTCGCGATATTAGATTAGTGTACCTATAAGTTTGATTTTTTATATTTTTTGACGAGTTATTCGTGTTTTGTTTTATTATGAAAAGTTTACTTCTTTACTTTATTAAGGGCTGATTTTTCCAACGCCACATAACTTTATCGGGGGAAAATTTTTAAATTTTTGACAGTTCTTCCATACAAAAACTGTCAGACGTAACTTTTAATCCACGAATAAAAAACATCGGTCGATTGAAAGTTCCGACCATAGTAATAGTATTCATTGTTAGATTAATTTCATTGAAGGTTTTTGAAAAAAAAATTCAACGGGTTGCACTCCGGGCGTGCCGGTGGAAGTGAAAACTTGAATATTAATGTTGTGCATTTTTGATAGTTTGGAATGGTTAGGGAATAATTTTAATTATCAGTATAAAAGTACTATCATTTATGTGGTAAAATACAATATTAATTTCTACTCTCCCTCTGTCATACAAATTTTCGATCAGGTCACGTGTCCTGACGCGAGTTTAACATCTTTTACCCATCACAACAAAAGCGCACAACGCCGCTAAGGACTCGTTCACTTAAAAAAAAAATGTGCCATATGCTTTTACTCATTTCGCCTTTTATACACAATTTTTGTCAAGATAGTAAAAACAATCAGCCGGTATAAGAACAGTGGGCAGATATTGGCTGAACAAATAGTCGTACATAAAGATAACCTAAACCCAAGGACACACGATAAAAGCCCAATAAATTATAAGTTTCACTACACACTAAAATTCTTTGCAAGAAAACAAGAGAAGGTGAAAGGCTTCATAAGTCAAGGAGTCTTGTGTAATAAACTTATGTAAATAAACTTTATCGGTACTATCGAGTTCGGTCTCTAACTGACGCCGATGAGCTCTTAACGTAATTGCTTGCCGAGTTTCCAGTTTGTAAAATAAACTATCTTTATTGAAAGAGGTCTGGCTGTGTCATTTTTTTTTTTTTTTTTTTTTTTTTATTGTTTAAGGCTTTCTATTGGCCTGCCGGGGTAGCGGGATCGTCCGAAAGGGTTACCGCTGCCCTGGTACGTAAAGGGCTAAGGAAGGAACACGGGTGGGTTTTAGTCAGTACGAGTCTGACACTCCCTTCTGCTCCACCCAGAGCGGGAGGAGTCATTTGATGATTTCCCATCCACAAAAAAAAAAAAAAAAAAAAAAAAAAAAAAAAAAAAAAAAAAAAAAAAAAAAAAAAAATGACACAGCCAGACCTCTTTCAATAAAGATAGTTTATTTTACAAACTAGAAACTCGGCAAGCAATTACGTTAAGTGCTTAAAAAAAAGGCTTTCTATTGGACCAGAAAGCTCCGCTACGAGCTTCGATTTCCTGAAAACTGTGTTTGACAATAGTAATTTATACGTGTTTTTTGTAGGTACAAATTATCTTTATAAGGAACTCGGGTCACTCCCTCTCGAAGAGAGTAGGCCTGAGGCCCAGCACTGGGAACATTATAGGCTGATTATGTATGTGTACCTACTGTTAAGGCTATTTTTTTTTTTTTTCAGGATGTGTAATCATCAAATGACCCCTCCCGCTCTGGGTGGAGCAGAAGGGAGTGTCAGACTCTTACTGACTAAAACCCACCCGTGTTCCTTCCTTAGCCCTTTATGTACCAGGGCAGCGGTAACCCTTTCGGACGATCCCGCTACCCCGGCAGGCTTCGGCCCTGTCGGGCCCCGTCAACTACGCTGACATCTCTTTGAGGCGCGCGTGGAACACATACGCGCCGTCCGACACGGGCCTGGTCCTGATTGGACGGAGAGCTACCCATTGCTCACCGCCCGCAGGCCCGCGCCTACGGTGGCCGGGAGTCGTCACGCGGCTCCCGACGCCCGGAGCGTCTCCCTCGGCGGCTGAGGCGTGAGCTAGCATGCCTGCTTCGCAGAAGGAGGTGACCGCCTCCCACTGCCTCTTGCCCCGGACCATAGCTTGAACCAGGGCCGGACGCGAGAGGTCGCCGATCGCCTCTACGAGGACACGGCGGTGCTCTGCCCAAGCGGGGCAGACCTCCACCGTATGCTCCACCGTGTCCTCTGGGCGATCCTCGCAGTGGTGACACCCGGGTACTGGTAAGGCTCAACCTTACCTTTAAAGGGCACTCTTTAGCCACTGCTATTTTTATGCCACTTATTTTTTTTTTTAATATTTTCAAATAATCTTTAATACGCTAATAATAGAAAGCTAACAATAAAATATATAGTATAGGATAGCAGAGACATCGACACGCAAACTGAAACCATGAATTCAGCACATGATTCAAAACACACAATTAAAAAAAAAATAACGACCGAATTTCAACGCAGGGGGTCATGTACTTGATTCTATGGTAACAGTATGCACGTCGATGTCCCTGCCACCCTGTATATTATGTACTGGTATATATAAAAAAAATAGAAAAGCTCTTTAGGTAAATGCGACCGCATTACTGTCAATGGGAAAAGTGCCCAAAAGGCTCAACACAATATCTAACTCAGTAATGTCCACATGAACTGCTACAACTGAACTGGTCCTACAGTATTTGTCTCGCTTTCCCCTTTTTAAGCCATCCAAAGGTTGTCTAAAAGTTTAAAAGATCGCTCTTAGCGATAAGACCGCCCATTGTGTCATCGTTTGTAAAGTTTCTATATTTACAAATATTATTTTTTTTTTTTTTTTTTTTTTTTTCTCGTGTCTGTAATTTATATGGTGTACAGTCACGAGCACGAATATACACTTGGCTTTATTCTAAAGCGATTTACCCCTTTATTTTTTAATGAAATTGTATGTTGAACATTATACGAACGTAGTATTTTCGAAACTATAGCTTTTTGCAATGTGTCGTATTTCATTGTTGTTTTCGTTAATTCACGCAAAAATCGCTAGTTGAAAGTTTCCAAGTGTTGACATATTAGTGCTGTGACTGTACGTAATAAAGAGTATTCTATTCTTATCTGCTAAATTTGAAACCCGGCCTAAAACCAATCTAAAACAGAATAAACTATTTCACCAATTAAGGCCAACTTGCAGTAAATGATAAAATAAATGATAAATGATTTTATTCTGTAAGTAGGTATGTACAAACACTTTTCCACGTCAATCATATTTTAAAACTAGATGAGGTCGGCGTTTCCTATCTGAAAAAGTGATGGAGAACAACCAATACTTTAAATTGCGTTGTAACTTGTTCCTTGGCTCCTAAATCAGATTGCCTCTGTCATCGATCTCCGAACTTGGCCCGACTTTCACAAAGTTTTTTTGATAAGTAAATCTAATTATAACGATCTGTTTTTCGCGAAAGGTTGGTCTCGTTTTCACGCCTTTTCGCTCCGCGAGCTGAAGTTTTTGTCAATGAGTCAACTTTGAAAAGGATTCTTGCTCGACGGGGCAGTGAACTGGGTTGACTCGATTTTGTCAAGTGTTTACCGATCCTTCGTAACTAGCGTAGGCGTTTGTAGAACTAGGAAATGGCAGTTTCTGTAGTTTTTGAGTATGCTTTTTTTCGATCGATAAAAACTTTTTTTCATAGAAAAAAAAGAGGGGCTTGTAGCTAAGTAATAACAGTCGGGTCGGTCGATCGGGTTAAGCTACGCTTGCCGCGGTTGGTCCGTGGATGGGTGACCATCTTCACATACCAAGACCCCTCCGTGTCTCGGAAAGCACGTTAAGCTGTTGGTCCTGACTGTCATTCGTGGATCTTTGACAGTCGTTACGGGTATTCAGAAGCCCGAAAGTCTGACAACCAGTCTTACCAAGGGGTATTGTATTACCCAGTAACTGGGTCGTGGAGGTCAGATAGGCAGTCGCTCCATGTAAAATACTGGTATTCAGCTGCATCCGGTTAGACTGGAAGCCGACCCCAACATAGTTGGGAAAAGGCTACGCAGATGATGAAAACCTTTTCAAGTACTAACGTGACTTTTTCAATTGATATGTACTTTCTGAGTTTATCTTGGACATTACTGACATCGGTGAAGGAAAAACATCGTAAGGAAACCTGGGGGCCTACTCCGAAGTAGTATCGGCCGAATGTTCGGTCGTTTCCTGCTTCGAAGTTACTATTTGGTTCGGTCGGTTCCGATCCTACACTCCTACACTCTTTCGAATATTGACTATGGTCCCGACCCAACTGAGCCGATCCGAACTTTTTTCGCATTTTTCAATAATATTCATTTCGGCCATGCGTTGGTCCGAACATTCGCACTTTGCACTTCGGAGTAGGCCCCCTGGACTTTTAGTAAATATAAGTCTTAAATCGCCCACCCGTCTTGAGCAAGGGTGGTGATCAATGCTCGTGCCTTCTCTGTATGAGGCCTTTTTGCCCAGTTATGGGATGATGCAAGCTAACAGTAACTGTATTTACAATTTGTAGCGTACAACAACCGGTCTATTCTGTAAAATCACCGTAAAAACTTAGGTGATTGAACTTGAAGTGAGCCTACAGCTCACACTTACAGCTCACTTGAAGCTCACATCACTTCGATTTTCACTGTGAGATTTTAACAAAATCCACCGGCTGTCAGAATCCACACACTGCGTCAATAATAGGTACTCTTTTTTTTTATTATTTACAAACATACATAATATTTTGTTCTTACAATTTTACTTTACTTTTAACTTCCTAGTTCCACGGCGAGAAGCGCTTGTTAATTAAGTAATACATTTTTTGTAATCTAGTAAAAACCTTATCCTTTAAACTACAAACCTTTGAGAAATATAAATATGTAGATCTTTGAGAAATAAATGATATTTAAACCGTAAACTATGTTAATACTACTATTAAAAAAAAAAAAAAAATTATTATGTTTATTCATAAATGTCAACAAAAATACAATAATATAAGGACAAGAACAACACGTAAGCCTTATTCAAATAACCCGCCCCTAACACTGGTGATACTACTATTAAATAATAAACATATAAGAATAATAAGTACTGTAAAACCATAACACAACAACATATATACTTTGACCATAATTCTAAAGTATTTTTACTTTGTTACCGACCAGTAACTAGAAAAGAAAGTAAAAAAAAACAAAACAATGAAAAAACAGTGACTCACTGTTCCACGACCTTTCCAAGTCATCAACGAAAAAGAAATAAAAGCAAAACTTTCCACAATTCTAACTCATTAAAGTCATTACCGTCAACTTGGTGACATTGAAGCGAACAGTTACAAGCATGGCGTGCCAAAATCAAACCCTTCCACACGGAAATAAAATTTATATACACATCATAAATTAGATACAAAAGGTCGAGTCTACATGTACAGAATAATTCTACTTCTGTCTAGGAACTAACTAAAGACAGTCAGCTACGAGCTCGTAGATGGTATACCATGCTATAGCATATAATACATAATCAGCCTATAATGTTACCACGGCTGGGACAGAAACCTCGGAATGGGCCGTAATCCACCACGCGCCCAGTGCGGGTTGGCAGATGTCGCATGTCTTCGAATTTTTGGTTTTAGGCATGCCGTTTTCTTCACGATGTTTTCCTTCACCGTTTTGAGAGCAGTGGTGATAAGACAATTTTCACAAAGTAAAGCGTCTGTCTGGGTTCGAACCTAGGACTTACGACTCGTAAGTCCCTGCCGTTACGACTTGGCCACTACTGCTATCATTGCTCTGAAGGCCAATTTTCGTAATTTAAAACGTTCAAAATCTAGTCGTAGTCTCATCTCGGCGACAAACAAATGTCAAAAACTTGCCAAAATGTAGGGAAAATAGACGTATTTTTGACAGATTGAGACTGAGATCAGACTGCTAACGTTCTTAAAATTACGAGAATTGCCCCTCAGACTGTGAACGTTCTTAAAATTACGAGAATTGCCCCTCTGGTGGTATAGCGCTGCAAGGTTATAGTAGCGCG
Source organism: Apamea epomidion (assembly GCA_947507525.1). Classification (NCBI taxonomy): domain Eukaryota; kingdom Metazoa; phylum Arthropoda; class Insecta; order Lepidoptera; family Noctuidae; genus Apamea; species Apamea epomidion. The sequence continues at coordinate 17,875,324 of OX382240.1, read as the reverse complement.
TGGCCAAAATCGGAGCTATCGCCGCCAACTTGTTTTTTGAACTCATTCCATGTGACATTTCATAAAAACAATTGAACAAATGTTTACCAACACCCTCGCAATTTAGGCGCCAACAGATTCTTGTAGCACTCTGATCTGGCTCTTCTGCACAGTGACTGCCATAAGTCAAAATATTGCATTTCACACAAACCTACATGGGCACTTATGAAATCTCAGAAGCTAGGTGCACGTTTCCAATTGCTTGTTTCCTATATAAAAGAGGCGGTAAGAAACTCTTTTAAAAATAGTTGGTTTTGGCAAGCATATTATGAATGTAATGTTTTAGAAATAATGCACGCTCTCTCTTGATCATTCATTCTCTTTTTAGATTACGCCTTCTGTACCCTTCCCGTGTCGCGTAATAAATTACCTTCTCACAACTTCCCAATACGGCCACTGACTTGCTCGGAGCGTCACGCGATGGCTGCACGACATCAACCGATTTCAAATTATTTGCTACAAAACTTACACACGGAGAATGATTCCTCAAAATTGGACGGCTGAAGGTCGTGACCTGACTGAAAATGTTCAAACTATCACAAGCAGTGACTTAATGTACCCGCCACGAGGTTGGTCTTTGTTTTTTAAATGAAACTTGAACTTTCGACCTTTTGAACTGTGTAGAGTAGATCGTGATGGCAGGAAACTGCCTCTCGACTAACAAAAGGCATATGAATTTAAAGCCTTTACTAGCTTATACTCGTAGCTTTGCCCGCGTACAGGTACGAAATTATCGGGATGAAAAGTATCCTGTGATCAAACTCAGGTCATGATCTTCCTGCGTGCCAAAGTTCCTCGAAATACGGGAGTACAAACTTAGCAGATAGACAGGCGCATTTACTTACTTGCGCATTTATAATACGTATTAATATTGTTAGTAATTTAATATCAATTGACAAATTCTATAACGCTCAAACTCAAACTCCAATTGCAGGCACTTTTGAACTGTCAAGGGGTCTGTCAGTCGCAACCCAGCGCAGGGCACGCCGCGATAGCGGCGGTAAGACCCCTCTTTGAGGAGTGGCTAGAGAGGCATCACGGCGTTCTCACCTACCGCCTGACGCAGGTCCTCTCCGGACACGGATGTTTCGGGAGGTTCCTGCACATCATCAGGCGGGAGGAGACGCCCGGGTGTCATCACTGCGAGGATCGCCCAGAGGACACGGTGGAGCATACGGCTCCACCGTATGCTCCACCGTGTCTGCCCCGCTTGGGCAGAGCACCGCCGTGTCCTCGTCGAGGGAATCGGCAGCGGCGGCGACCTCTCGCGTCCGGCTCTGGTTCAAGCCATGGTCCGGGGCGAGAGGCAGTGGGAGGCGGTCACCTCCTTCTGCGAAGCAGTCATGCTAGCGAAGGAGGTGGCGGGATGGGTGAGGGAGAGATCCTCACGCCTTAGCCGCCGCGGGAGACGCTCGGGGCGTCGGGAGCCACGTGACGACTCCCGGCCACCGTAGGCGCGGGCCTGCGGGCGGAGAGCAATGGGTAGCTCTCCGTCCGATCAGGACCAGGCCCGTGCCGGACGGCGAGATGTCAGCATAGTTGACGGGGCCCGACAGGGCCAAAGCCTGCCGGGGTAACGGGATCGTCCGAAAGGGTTACCGCTGCCCTGGAACATAAAGGGCTAAGGAAGGAACACGGGTGGGTTTTAGTCAGTAAGAGTCTGACACTCCCTTCCGCTCCACCCAGAGCGGGAGGGATCATTTGATGATTTCCCATCCTCAAAAAAAAAAAAAAAAGTGGTCTGTCAGTACTAAAGATGAGGTATTCTACTTATAGCAATGATTTGAACAGCACTTTCGTGAACCGCACTTGAGCACTTCCACTAACCGCACTGACACAAAATTCGTAGCGTGCGGTTCAGAGGAACGAAACTAGTCGCCCATTCCAAGGCGTAGTAAGCTATGGAGAAGAATGGGCAAAAAGCTCCACGGACACTCTTTTAAATCTTAAAATTGTTACAAAATATTGGTTACATCGATCATACGAACGTCTTTCAACGTTCATCCATGTCCAAAAAGCATTCGTAATAAAAAATAAAAACAATTCTCAATAACTTTGACAAATCAACATAATTTTGGTCTATTTTTCCCACATAGGCTATGCTATGCTTTATTCGATGGATGACTAGGATGACGCACGGGTCGATCGATCAGGTTAAGCTATGGTTGCCGAGGTTGATCCATGGATGGGTGACCATCTTTACATACCAAGACCCCTCCATGTTCTCGGAAAGCACGTTAAGCCGTTGGTCCTTCGTAACGAGTGTAGGCGTTTGTAGAACTAGGTAATGGCAGTTTCTGTAGTTTTTGAGTACTTATGCTTTTTTTTCGATCGATAAAAACTTTTTTACATAAAGAAAAAAAAGAGGGGCTTGTGGCTAAGTAATAACAGCCGGGTCGGTCGATCAGATTAAGCTACGCTTGGCGCAGTTGGTCCGTGGATGGGTGACCATCTTCACATACCAAGACCCCTCAGTGCCTCGGAAAGCACGTTAAGCTGTTGGTCCCAGCTGTCATTCGCGGATCTTTGACGGTCGTTACAATTCGTCAGAACCCCGAAAGTCTGACAACCAGTCTTACCAAGGGGTTTCGTATTCCCCCGTAACTGGGGTGTGTAGGTCAGATAGGCAGTCGCTCCATGTAAAATACTGGTACTCAGCTGCACCCGGTTAGACTGGAAGCCGACCCCAACATAGTTGGGAAAAGGCTGGGCAGATGATGAGGCTGATATGCTAGGTAATGCTAGGAAAAGACCAGTCCCATCATGTTTAAAAAAATACTGACTTTTAAGTGTTTCTTGTAGTAATGTTCACAACAATCATTCCAGAAGCTATAATAACAAACAATTGTGATACTATAATAACGACGGTCAGGGAGGGCTTAATTGTATTGAAGCCCGACACCAAACTAAAAGGTCCGGTTCAAGTTTCAACAAACAGAACCCACCTATCCCTCAGTAGGTGTAAAACTAATTGGTACCCAATAGTTATTGAGAAATTGGTATTTCTAATATTGAGGAATAGTTCTGTGGATTATGTAACTCAGTTATACAGGGTGTCCCGAAACTCAACGATAACCTGGTACCGGGCGACAGGCCAAGGTATACCAGTTATGAAAACAATAAGAATTTTTTTTTTTTTTTCCAACATGGAGTGTCTATGTTAACTGACAATAATTTTGTAAACCATAACTCGTGAAAACTTAATTTATTTTACTTAGTTAACAATGTTCATTACTTTGATTTGTGGTTGCGATTAATAGCACGGTTATTTGAGATTACATTATTAAAAAAATCACTGCAAAATTATAAAAAATTGTGATCACAGTACTTAAAAATGCCTATTATCGCTTGACTAAGTAACATGGTTTTTTTTTTCTTATTTTTTTCACAACTGGTATACCTTGGCCTCTCGCCCGGTACCAGGTTATCTTTGAGTTTCGGGGCACCCTGTATACACAGTTCACTATTTCCTATCAGTTCTGATCGACTTTCTGTGGACGACTTTTGGCTGAAATTTCGGCTACAGTAATCTTTTCAAATGAGGCTGAGAATAAGCTCCTTTTGAACGTCAAAATTACATAAGACAGTTCCCCAAAACGGCCGCCCTACACCACATCCTAGTGCTTTTGCTGGGAAGCAGAAGTGGCGCAACAAACCCCTCAGCAGCACAGCTGTCTGTTTGCACTCATACTTACCTACCTTGCAGCTTTGGCTATTTAACTACTTAAATAATTTAGCTCAAACTACAAGACTTATTATAAGCGAGATGCGAATATCAAACAGCTTCCAAGAACTAAAAACTGAGATTTCGCCAAACAATTTAATTTAGAGTTTCTTAAGATATTATTAATTTGGTTCCAGATAGTTTGCTTTTTTAACTGTCCTGAAAAGATATTGAGATATATAAATATTAAGATATATCGATGTCAAGAACTGGCCCAATTAGCAATAAAAAAAAATATATTTTCTAGTGCAGGAGTCACGCAATGGCGGCCTACGACCTATTTTGTGCGAACCTTAAGTACTATAGGTACTACAGTAACTAAAACTTAATTTAACATGTTGAGTTTTAGCTTGCACCAACTTTATTCCAGACTTCAGACAGATAGATAATTTTTTTTTTTTTTCACAAATGATTATCAATGTTATTTTTTTGTTCATTACATAATATTTGTTAATTAATAAAAAGTGTTGCTTTTCGTTTTATTTCTTACTTGATATTTTTTATCTTGGTTACTATTTCCTAGTAATCGTCTACCAAACAAACGGAAAATAAACGATCTGATACATCTGCGCGAAAGATCTTTCCCGAAAGCCGATCTCCACGATAAGACAGTTGCGCGAAAGACCAAGATCCTACATAAGTTAGGTGCTAAACGATAAAGTTTAAAACTGAAGTTTTGCTAAGTTACTGTTTTCCCAGACGATAAACAGTCGTGTGTAAAGTTTATATAAAGTGCAGTTAAAGGCTACCCAACTTGTGTGGTTTCCAGTTAAGTAAAGTATTCAAACATCCCTTTTAGACTTTGGTTTAATTCTTCGGGGAAACTATTTTGAAATGTTATAGGTATTGTGCAGTAGCAGAATGATAATATTATCCGATAAAAATACAGATTAAACGAGAATGAAAATCATTTACGTCACCACGGTTGACGTCATCATGTCAACGCCGGCTGTCGCTGAAGGCCAGGCTGGGGCTCTGTCTAGTATAGGGTCATTATGCTGAGCGATGGCCGTTTTGCGTGGATGTGCCGCATGTTTTCCCCTAACTTGTTATTTTTTTCGTGTTTGAGTTCTTTTTATGCGCCATGTGTGCCGCAAAAAGTTTATTTTCTTCTTTATTTTCTTTTATACAGGGTTATTGGTAAAAAACATTAACAACCTTCTAGGACTGTGTTACTAACATCATAAACAACAAATTTTGTTCTATGAATTTTTACAAAACATAATACATTTTCCAAAACAAACCTTCAAGATGTCGCTGTTCTATCTAACCCCCGCTGCCCTCCGCTGCATTTTGTACTAGACACGGCAGTTTGTTTACCTAACTAGCGCTTTCTGGTGCTTCGCGTCGAGTTCGTAACATTTAGAGTGTTGGATTGAAATATTTTTATTTTTGTATGAAAGTCTGATGAATTAATAAAGTCATAGAACAAAATTTGTTGTTTATCATGTTAGTAATATAGTCCTGAGAGGTTGTTAGTGTTTTACCAATAACCTTGTATAAATACAAATAATGTTATTACAACAATTGTGAAGAAACATTTATTTTAGAAGTATGGATGTTTATTTTTATGTATATTCTCATAATATTTGTTTAAATCAAATCAAATCATTTATTGGTTTGCAAACATGAGTATTTAGCTTTAGTTTTATTAAGTAAATTGTTTATGATTTTATGTTTATTTTTGTCTAATTTATTCTTTCTCACGCTGTCTACATCTCTCTTTCTTTTGTCCTATCGCAGGTACGCTGGAAGAGATTTCTTATGAAATAAGCATTACCTTTGTACCTATTTTTCTGTTCTGTTTTTCTTCTTGTCTGTTTATATATGTGTATACATAAACTAAAATAAAATTAATCAGACAGTAGATTAATTTATTTGATAGTGCAGATACAGTTTAAATTGGAAGAAAGTACTGACACATCGATACAATAAGAAAGCCGTATTTTCCCGTGACGGAAAAAACAGCCGATTTCTCGCCACTTTACCCATATCAAACCAAAGTTTACAACAGAGAACAGAACTCAATCTAAGTTTATCGAAGCAACAACAGTTATTTAACTAATCCATTAGCATAGATGCCAGTCGCGAGCGCAGTTGTGAATGCGCTTAAGCTGCCAGTCTATTCTGTAAAAATCTCACCGTAGAAACTTGGGTGAAGTGAGCTTGAAGTGAGCGGATGCTAGGGATTGACATTATTGACAGCTCACTTCACCTAATTTTTCACGGTGAGATTTTTACAGAATAGGTCTGCTGATATCTGACGTTTCACCGGAGTGAATGGTTCACTCAAGTCAAGGTTCATTTTTGTTTCATATCACGTTCAAACGACCGACACCGACAAAATTATAAACAGGAATTAACGTTCATCCGCTCGTTACTTACCTTTCTTTTTCAAAAAGAACTTGCACACGGCACTGGGCATCTTTTCAAATGCCAAGCATAGAGTGATGCCAAGTGCCGAAGTCCAGCATTGTTCGATCCGTTCACTAATGAATTCATTTTTCACTTTTGATTTATTTTGTGTTCAGATATTTCACTTCGAGTGAAAGATAAAAATGAACAAAAAGTGAAGAGTCTTATATCGGCTTTACAATCGCTGTACGTAAAGCGTGTCTATGTGTGTGTGTGTGTGTGTGTGTGTGTGCGCTCGTTCGATGCGTGGAGTCAACCTTCTTTACTATTTTGGTAAGCGAGTCGCCTTTCCAACGTCCTGCAAACTAAGTACCTTTAAATTATTGTGACGTCACATGATTTATATGAGAGGTGACTTGGTTTGGAAATTAATGTTCTGTTTAGCAAAACTAAGTGGTTTCAGAGTTGGTGGAGAGTGTCTTTGGAGTTCTGGTATACCTACTTTAGGAAGTGGATAATTCTGAACGTTGGTAGAGTTGAGTACCAAAGTTTTTTGTATTTGAAATTATTTATTTGATTAAGGGCTGGTTTTTCAATCATCTGATAACTTTATTCGAGGAATAATTTTGAATTTTTGACAGTCCTTCCATACAAAAACTGTGAAACGTTCAATTTATTCCACGAATAAAAATTATCGGTCGATTGAAAAATCAGCCCTCTAAATTATTTCATTCTTAACCAATGATCCCCGAGTTAATTTAATTAAGAGGTTGAATTTTGACCTCATAGCAGTTTGGCCCAAAATTAATATCATTATAATAAAATCTGCAGTCCGTAAATAATTTTCTAATCAATTGATTTACATATTAACTATAAATGTATACCTAAGTAAAGGCTTACCTACTAAACACATACACAGCATTCGTCTTTGACGTAAAATAGAATTTCATAGCTACCAACATTTCAAGAGAAGCGTGTTTAGTGTAATAGCGAGCACTGTTACGTGTACATTGAATATCCTATTATATACCTGAATATGAGGCTTTTCATATTTTCATCGCTACTGCCCGTGATTCCAATCACAACAAGTCAATATTCACAGCATTTAGTTCTTGCCTCAACATAGTGGGGAAACCGGCATGTCCTAGAACCAAAAATTCAAAGACATACGAGTATGACATCTACCAACCCGCACTGGACCCGTGGGGTAGTTTACAGCACACTCCAGCCATAATCCCAAAAAATTTGGCTTCTTAGTAAAGCGGTTCCATCTTATTATAACGTCCATCATGAAAATCTGTCATTTTTACCAGTACCTATCTGATATTAAAGTGTTAAAAACCGCTCTGTATTTGAACAGCCGTTCTGTGTGACCTTTCACTGGCTCTTAGAAAATCAAAGTTTTAGACGCCCACCCAAAACATCTTGAGGTGGTCTTTGAAAATAAACGCTAATAAGAACCTACCTAATATTATCATATTTAATTAAAAGTAACCTGAGGGTATTATTATAAAATAAATGGTAAGGGATTTACCTTCCCAGGACCTTTCCTTAAAGATGTTGGAATTAAATGAAAACAGAGTTCAACCCTGCGTATGTTGTAAGTACAATTGGGCAAATGGCTTGCCGACTCACGGAAACTTGGGGGTATTTTTCTTTCGTTGATATTTCAAGGTTTTTTTTTTTTTTTTTTTTTATTATTTATGTACACACAGTAAAATGAATACAGATACGATATATTAGTATTGAGTACAAAGGTACGATTATTTGTTAAGAAATTTCTTCCAGCAGACTTACGAAAGGAGACATGAAAAAGAAATGTAGACAATAGTGTGTGAGAGGTATGTTAATTTTGTTTGTGATTTGGATACAAAGTGAGACAGAGAACGATTGTGCTGCGGGGGAGTTTGTTGCGCGATTTCTTCTCAGCGAAAGCACTTGGAAGTGGTGAATGGCGGGCAATAATTTGGACGTTCGAAAAGTGCAGAGAGGCAATTCTCGTAATTTTAAGAACGTTCACAGTCTTAAGGCCAATTCTCGTAATTTAAAACGTTCAAAATCTAGTCGCAGTCTCATCTCAGCGACAAACAAATGTCAAAAACTTGTCAAAATGTAGGGAAATTAGAGGTATTTTTGACAGATTGAGACCGACATCGATATAGACGTTCTCAAAATTACGAGAATTGCCCCTCTGATCTCAGTCTCAATCTGACAAAAATACGTCTAATTTCCCTAAATTTTGACAAGTTTTTGACATGTGTTTGTCGCCGATAAGTGATCACAATATGTTATTGCTAGAGCAAAATTCCTATGTTGTCTTTGTCATCTCGGAGGAAAATTGCAAAACACAATAAATCCTTCTTACCACTGAAATATTTTTATAATATTGTTACTTTTGTTCAATTCAATTTCACCGTCCCGATCGATCACTCCCTTGCTGGAGAGTCCTTTCAATAGATCGCCTGTTGTGACATGTCTTCTTTTCTATATGTGCTCAGTAAAGAACATTGCTCAAAACGTCGTATGAATCAACACTTATGAAATCCGTACCTACGATAAAACCATTCTCAATGAAAAAATGGCGATTAGACTCGGGATTAACGTCAGTTTTTGTAAAAACAGCTTTAGCTTTATCGGATTATAGTTCGACATTTAAAAATGGCTCGATGGTTTAAACCTGGGTCTAAAGATAAACCTTGTCTTGTAGTAAGGCACAGACACACACACAGACATGACAACATGCAACATGCCTGATGGGGTTGATATTAATAGTAGGTTCACGTTTTCGGTCGAAAGGAGTATCCAACATACGGTATTCAGTAATGTTTGGAGCAAGCATTAAAAACTGTAAAAAAAAAACTGCACTAATTTTTTAACATCCATCCTGCTAAAATGCTAATCGGTTATTTTGTTTACTTATTTTTGTATTTTCTCTGTTAGTGATTAATGTAATCTTTTGAGAAAATAAAGGTCTTAAACCGTAAGCATGTATCCAGGTATTAGTGTGCGTTCAAACACTGCGAGGCATGTAACGCTATTTTAAATAGCTATTACGCTGCACCGGACGACGTCATTACGTCGGCGCCGGCTGTCGCTGAAAAGCAGCGCTCTGTCTTGTATAGGGTCGCAGCATAATGCTGAGCGATAGCCGTTTTGCGTGGATGTGACGCATGTCAACCATTTTGAATTGTTTTTTTTTCTTAGTTTGTTTTTATGTTCTTTTTTGCGTCATGTTTACCGCAAATAAACGATTTTTCTTTCTTTCTTTCTTTCTTTCTATTGCATTTTTTTATATGTTAGATGCCATAGCCTGAGATATTTATGTCGCCTAGGTGGGTGGCTTACTGTTCGAAGCACATGCCTCACACTGTCTGGACGCACCTTTAAGTACAGATGCCAGCATCAACATCAAGCTACTGCAATCTGTCAAATTTCTTTAATAAATTTTCAACATTATCGCTAAAGCATTAGGTTCAAGGTTGATTGGGAAGATTTGACAGTTTCGGGTAGCTGGTGTCTGTACCTGTAAGAATTATAAGTCCAACTACCTCCCAACACAATAACAGTAAGTGGAAGAGCAATAACAGTAATTACGAGAATAATGCGAGTTATTCTCAGAATTTGGTTTGTAAGTTATTTATAGAACAATGTTCGACGACACGGTTGGCGTAGTGGCTGAGCGATCGACTGCTGCGCTGCGTGTCGCGGGTCCGATTCCCGCACGGAACAAATATTTGTATTGCCTACAGGTAGTTGTTCCGGGTCTGGCTGTTTGTGTGTGTGAGTTTAAATGTTTGTAAACGCACCCACGATACAGGAGTAATTCCTAGTGTGGGGCAAAGTTTAAAAAAAAAAAAGTAGACTGATGAGTCTTTCTAATTCGGTCCTTAGAGGTTTTAGATTAATTCTGTTTTTTCAACCCTTTAATTGTTGGTTGGTTTATTATTAACTAGCTGTTCCCGCGGCGTCGCCCATGTGGTATGTCGATAAAAAGTAGCCTTTGCTTTTCCCGGGGTTCAAAGTATGCCCATACCAAATTTTATCAAATCCGTCCAGCCGGTTTGGAGATTAGCGGGAACAAACAGACAAACAAAACTGGCTCGGCGTGGGTCAAAATAGAAGGTTTCGAAAAGTGGTACCTATTCGTTTGGGGTCAAGATGTTTTCTTAAGGATTACTTACATGTTTCGACACACCCGCGATTTAAGTAGAAATTTAGGTACCTACTTAACAGTTAAGTAGTAAGGGATTAACCGATTATCTCACTCAATGTTTTCTGCACTTGTCAGAGCTCTGCTTGAGAAGGAGTAGTAGTAGCCAGTATTACTGCAATACTCTGCACGCAATACTGTGCCATAATGCCACGCATTATGGCATTTTACACAATTTAGGATTTAACAAATTCAGCCACAGTATGGCCTGCAAATGCATTGCTTATATTAGCTGTAAGTTTCCCGAATAAAATAAAATAAGTAGAGTTTAGTTCAAGTAGCAACTTATGGTTCTTGACCGTGATGCCGAACCTCAAGTTGGTGCATACGAATGCATATCGCATCAGCACACGCGGTTTGGCGCATGCACGATATTCATTCGTTCCCGCGCCGTTGCGGCACTGGCGTCACGTGTCATGTACAGGAACCCATTAGTGGCCAAAGTCAAACTAAGTCCAAACGTCAGTCCAAAAGTGTCAGTTTTTCATTGTGAAGTGTCACTTATAGCATCAAGGAACTTAACTTGAGTCACTACTCAACGAATGTAATGCATAATAACGCAAATGCTGATATAGACAGGAGAAATATTCAGTCTTGTCTTGCCAAAATAAAATGTTATGTATCGAGTGTGCTGCCATCATTGTTCTCATAGAGAGATAGTCAGTCTAAAGACAGTCTTAACTCAGTTTTACTCACTAAAATCGAGCCAGATAGAAATGACAAAGGGAAAAAAAATCCTACAAAAGCCACTTTTTCGCACAAACGTCAAAAAAATTCAGACATTCCCGACGACAACACAAAGACTGGAAACACGATTAATATTAGAAGCGTCTGAAATCGATTGGGGACTAGCACAATGGAATCAATCGACGCCATTGTTGTTACAACGGTCCCCGCGCGGCCTGGATCATTGTGCACTACAATATGATGAATCAGGCCTGATTTATAAGGGTAATGATTCGTATACCTGGGGTAATTTCAGAACAAGGAAAATCCGGAATTTTATTAATGTCAAGGTCGATATAACGTAACATAGCGTCTGTATTCCCCTAACGGTTAGGAAGTAAAGATGTTACACTCACACAGTTCAACAGTTATGTCTGTATTGGTCCCATGTTGAGAGCAGTGGTGATGGCCCAGTGGTAACGGCTTCCACTCATGAGTTGTAAGTCGTAGGTTAGACCCAGACAAGCGCTTTACTTCGTGTAAATTATTTCATTTCCACTCCTCTCAAAACGGTAAAGGAAAACATAGTGAGGAGACATGCATGTCCTAGAAAAAAAATTCAAAGATATGTGACATCTACGAACACAGGGAGTGTTGGTCGATGTCACGTGTCTTTGAATTTGTGGACACCCCTTTTCTAGCCATATCATCTGTCACACTCTATCTATAACAGTGGATCTAAATATAACTGACTGGCAAAATGTGAGTGTTACATCTTTACTACCTGACCCTTGGGGAAATACAGACGCTATGTTAATATGAATCAGCCTATAATGTTCCCACTGCTGGAACATAGGCCTCCTCTCGGTGAGATGGAGTGGATCGTAATCCACCACGCGGGCCCAGAGCAGTAGATGTCACATGTCGTCTAATTTTAGAATATGGCAGTTTCGTCACGAAAAAGCATCCCTAAACAACTTGAAAATCATTGGTCAGACGATACTAAAGCTCAGTGAAGGCTCAAGCTAATTGTTGACCAAACGCCTAGCAATCTGTTGATGGCCATTCAGACCTCAAAATTAATCTCTGAGAGATTTAGTCCTGTCAATATAATAGCCAATTATTTTACTGTACTGACAATCTCTTGCAAATGCCAATTCTGAAGAGAAATTCAATTTGACGTTGGCGTTTCAAATTGGTTTACGAGAGCTATTAAAATATTTGACCTCCACAATGTAATCTTACAATTGAACGCAGCGGTGACATTAAATTATCAATTTCTATTGATAATAAACGGTATGATAGGGTATGGATTGAATAGTCGAAAACCCCAATTTAACACTTTGCGGGGCAAACGCCCCCAAACGTTATAACAATTAAAATTCTATTGTGTCTTGTTCAGCGTTCTCTCGAGATAGGTCATAGTTGTCTTCTCTTCAGGGATTGAAAAGGTTCCTAAAATACCGGTAAAGAACCGGTATTTAGTGGTTCTGGGTACAAGAACCCGAACCGGAACCGGAACCTAAATTGGAACCTTTAAGAACCTTTATTTTACCGGTTCTTCAAAGCGAGTCCGAATGCCCTTAGTCACACAAATGCATAATGACTCTAATTGGGCGAAACCAGGAAGGGGTGTGGTTTGTCACTAGCTGCGCTCCCGCAGAAATATTTTCGCAGAAATATTAATATTTTGACTCCACTGTACCTACGGGCGGCCGCCACGCGGGTGGGAGTTTTTGTGAGGGGAGAGGGGAACATTTGCTTTTGTAGATCATTCGCATCATTCGTTGCTTATCTAGACTTCCACTCGCCAATAATTCGAAGGCGAACTGAAAGAAAAGATACGCCCGGCACGCGTCATATATATCCCTTCTTTCTTAGAGAACCTTACGGAACCGGTATATTGGAACCTTTATTTGGAACCGGTACTTTGGAACCAGAACCAAACCGGAACCTGAACCGGAACCGTACCGAAAAGGAAAACCTTTTTAAGAACAGATATGAAGAACCGGAACCCAAATTCATACCGGTTTTCAATCCCTGCTTCTCTTCTGGAGAGCAATCAAGAAGCAAGTCACTATCGCAGTCGACATACTCGTAGGCCTCTCCCAGGCTGCGCCATAACACTCTGTCCTCCGCCTTCATCATCAAGTCTGTCCCGGCCACCTTCTTAAGGTCGTCCGTCCATCTAGCTAGGGGGCACCCCATCACTACGCTAGCCGATACGCGACCTCTATTCCAGTACTCGTCTGTTCCACCGGCCATCGGTCGACCAACAAACATGGCCAGCCCACACAGACTAGCAAATGCAAAAAGAACTTTTCAAATCCGACTGGTAGTTCCACAGATTAGCGCGTTCAAACAAAGAAACTCTTCACCTTTTATTATTAGTATAGATATAAATGATGTTACTAACCATTCTTTTGACTAATCTTAGTCGTCTGTTCACATCCCCTCAGAAAGAAGAGGTGAATTACACGTGCGTTCAATTATTCACGTGACTTCAACTATTTTTAGTACCGTTTGGATCCCAGAAAGTATGGACTTTAATTGAAGTCACGTGTATCAATACCCTCACCCTTTTCATCACTAGATAATGTATAAGCACTTAAAATTCCATATCGTCTTTTGTCACACTAAAACCTTTTATGTCAAAAATGTACCCATTTGTACCCGGAAGTATCCTTCCATTGCTTAGTGTAAATTCGGTTATTCACAAAGGTCGCTTGCAACATTGATGTGAATGCAGACACAGACACTATGGTTCTAGTGAGTTACGTACGTTCACAAGACGCCATACAATAAGAATGACATAGCATTTTGATTCGATTGTCAACCGATCGTTGACATACGTGATTGATTAGACATTTGGACGATCCAGTGCGCTTGGATCGGCAGGAGCGCGATCTACATAAATGTGCGGTCGGCGTGGAAATGCCGCGCACGATCTGAATACATGCGGTGGAGCGTGCGCTCCGTGAAGCGGCCGATCCGAGCGCTGACAGTTTTTTGACAGTCGCGCTCGATGTGGATCTGGACGGTAGTGTGTGGATCGGCAATATGGATAATGTGCGAAGTCTATCCATTTATAAATAACGTAAATATTTATGACCAGAATATGGGATACAACTACCACTGCCGTCTGACGACGCTGCCGTACATGCGGCCCCATATCGAGCGTGTATTCATCTGAACTTAATCTAGCTAAATCAAGTATTGGAGTACGCGGCAGGATCACGGGTTTCCTAGAACGAATCGTTCGAAAGAATTTGGATCGTCCAATCCGGACCCAGCTATTGACGATTTTTCTTATACTTTATCGCATGTTGACAAGACGATTCATCTTGAAAGATTCGTAGGTATTATGGACATAAATTATACGTAGGTACGCACGACATGTCAAGATATACATTTCCGGTATAACCTGACTTATTTGTACGAAAAGCCTACATATACGATGCAAGGTCAGTCAAAACTGGAGATGTGTGTCCGCGATTTTTCGTAAGCATGTGAATACGGTCAAAAGATTTTATAGGTATTTTTTTTTAAAACGTTGCACACTAGGAATTACTCCTGTATCGTGGGTGCGTTTACAAACATTTAAACTCACATACACAAACAGCCAGACCTGGAACAACTACCTGTAGGCAATACAAATATTTGTTCCGTGCGGGAATCGAACCCACGACACGCAGCGCAGCAGACGATCGCTCAGCCACTGCGCCAACCGTGTCGTCTAAATAATTAAAAATAATTAATTTAAATAATAAACACAATTCGTATTTAATGACGTGTTTTGTTGGAGTCTCTCTGAGGGATCGAATCCGCAACGAGATGATCCGGCAGAGAACCAAAGTTGTCGACATAGCTCACAGAATAAGCAAGCTGAAGTGGCAATGGGCCGGCCATATTAGCCGTGGAACCGATGACCGTTGCGGTAGAGGTGTTCTTGTGCGGAGACCGAGAATCGGTAAACGTAAGGTGGGAAGCCCTCAGGCTAGGTGGAGCGACGATCTTCGCAGGATGGCTGGTAGCAGCTGGATGAGAGTTGCCGAAAATCGAGTTGAATGGCGTGCAATAGGAGAGGCCTATGTCCAGCAGTGGGCTGCTTTAGGCTGATGATGATGATTATGTATTTAATGACGATGGCTAGGGACGGAAAAAATGACTCGTCAGTATGTGTCTGTTTGGGCTTGCAGTTACAGCTTACTGGTGATTAGATTTATGGGATAACACCATCCTTTTCCATAACACAATATGAAACAAAGGTTATCAGGGTACTGACATTATGATAAATAGTATATGTTTATTTATAGTACATCGTATCCTTTGATGGACAGGCGTGAGGCATGTCGCTACATGTGAAACATGCCTGATATGCTTTGTTAAACATGTACGGACTTGTTTGTGATTAGCATTTCGAGGGTTGCAGGCTTGGGGGGTTTAAATTATGTTTTAGGTGGTGTTGAATTCATTGGCTGAATTTATGTTTTGTCACTGGACGATTCTGTTTTGTTTTGAAAGACCGAGTTGAGCCGTCAATTTAATTTTGTAACTTGTATAATTAATTATGCATATGAATATGTTTTCAAATTTTATATTTCATATTGACGTTTCTTCAAGTTAAACAAATATCCACTTTATTTTAATGGGAATTAAGTTGATTTCAGAGTAACTAGTACTATTAAAAAGGTAAAAAAATGTTTGAACTTGTAGCGTAAACTGAACTTTATTGTGTAGGAATTAAAGTTATTTTTCCATAAACTCATACTTGTTTACATTTTTGGCGATTATTTCGCGATATTAGATTAGACCCCCTACCATAATATATACATAGAATTGTTTCGTCGGTTACCAAAAAGGAAATCAGCTGTTTCATAGAAAAGTGAGAACTACAATTTTTTTTTTTAATAACTGACAAAAAATTCTACGCTACGTCTACAATCATAATTATGCTGAATTCATGGTTACAGTTGCGCACAGGTAAAAAAAAATGTATATTTTAGAAGGGATGCTAGTAGGTTGATTGGTAATATAATGTTAGTAATAAAATAGACACATGAATAATATCGCCGACCCCGCATGATAAACGCGCAAGTGTAAATTGATCCATAACTTTATGACTACACCGAATATAGAATAGAATAGAATATAACTTCATTTGCAAACATGGCATAAGTTTGTTTTTATGTCGATTAAAATTTTTTTTTTTTTAGATTGTTTTATTAATATTAAGTGTTAAACAGGTACTTACCGTTTTTGAGTTATTGATAAAAAACATATTACAGAAATATTTTAGTTTTTTTTATCGTTAATGTTACTTTCAGTTTTTCTTCTTGTCAACTATTGTTTATTTTTTTGTTTTGCAATGTAATACTCGTATAACTTGAATTTTCTTTGCATTTTTCGCAGTACAGTGATACCGTTAATGGGCTAAAACGCGTGTATTCTGGTGCAGTCGAAAATCTTCTGATAATGGAATAGGTGGTTCTGGGAAATATATCATCAAGGTCGGAATTACTTTACGGTACACCGTACCGTAAAGAAAAAAAAAAGCGTATATTATGTAAATATGTTAAATATGCCTTACAGTACACTGTAAGGCATATTTAACATATTTACATAATATACGCTTACGGACTTAAAATAATATGTTATACGAGTTCATTTTCTTTCTTTTCTTTCTTTTTCTTTCTTTCTTTCTTTTCTTTCTTTCTTTCTTTCTTTAGTATGTACATGAATATGACAACAGAATCATAGCGCATCAAAAAATTCCGGTACTTAAGTGTACATTTTTTATCATTTGGATATAACATATCTTAATATAAATAATTCTTCTGTACGTGTTTGTCACCTAACTCCTCCTAAACGGCTGGACCGTTTTGGGTGAAATTTTGTGTGTATATTTCAATGGGTTCCTGGATGGTTTGAAAACACAATAGTACCCGGTAGGTGGCGCTGCTTTTCCGGGCAGGACGACGCGACGTCTGCCGGGTCTAGGCTAGCGGCGGCTAGTTATTATACAGGCTGATTTTTTAAAGACCAGCCAAATTTATGGATGTGGTACAGACCATCAAACTGAACAACTTTCTCCATGGGACCAACATCGTAATTCATTTTGTTTATGGAGAGAGCTCCTTAAAGATCATCATTATATTTTCTTTGCTCCTGTTTGATGTTTATTATAATAGATTAGTAATAGAAGGTGGTTAGTATTATGTAGTAATATACTTTATAAATATATGTATTTATTGTATTATGTAAGTAGTACACCACAGACTACCTACAGAATTTGTCTCTCATTTCCCGTTTTTAATCCATCCAAAGGTTGTCTTTAAAAGATCGGTCTTAGCGATAAGACCACCCATTGTATCACCATTTGTTAAAGGAGATGGAAAACGGTGAGCCCAAATGTAATAAGTTGAGATATGATCTAAAAAATTAGTTATATTTTTTTATCTTTGAATATGAAAAATAACCTCAGACCTCAATCTGGTAGCGGAAAAATATGAGAAAGATAGTTTTCGTGAGATTATCGATTGAGTAATCGATTACACAGTTACGAAAATAAAACCTCTGCACTAAATAATTAACTCAAAGTCATTAAATGCATTACATATACTTATATGCAATATACTGCATATAATTACAGCCATATTAATAAATAAAATATCAATTACTTACCGAAAAACTAATATTATTGATTATCGATTTCATATCGATAAAAAAAAAAACAGTATTCTATTTTTAGTCCATTTATGTCACTGGCATGACAGCTGTCTGACATTGACACTAGACAGTTGCCGACTGTTCTTGTTTGCTCACTCGTTTCGTGTTTTCCGATGCGTTTTGAGTGCTTTACCGATTATTCTTAATTTTTCACAACCACTGCTTTGTATTTTAAGGATTCCGACCTTGCCTGCCTTGTACGACCCTTGCTTTCACACTGGACACCGAAGATCGCTCACACGTTTGACTTGGAATTGTTATTTTGGATTTTACCGCCGGCTTGTGGATTGGATAGTGTTCAAACTATGGATCGTTTTGTAAATTGTGGGCAATATACTGGGCAGACGGGTTGTATGCGACTCCTAAGTAACCAGGAGGTATTGGATCATCGTGTAAACGTTACACGATGATCCAATACCTCCTGGTTACTTAGGAGTCGAATACAACCCCGACATATAAGTCGAAAATCTTATTTTATTCATATTTTAGTCGACGGCTCAAAAGAGGAAAGGCTATAGTACCTAATGCATTACTGTAATTGTACTGTAGGGAGACGAACTGTAGGCTGCTGCGCTAATAGAATGTACATTATATGGTACCTTAGCTGGGCTTGGTACTAAGATCATATAGTATACCACCTGCTAATTAAAATGTCGTCTAGGAATTGTTCCTAGACGACATTTTAATTATAATAGTTGACGAATAAAACACTATTATTAAATGATTTTTTATTTTATTTTAGACATCCTTTCCATAACTCCATACCTGTTACCTATGACTTGAAGTCATTGACGTTCATTCATATGATTTTTCAAACATTTTCTACTAAATACAATGTAACTATTAGTGCAAAAGAACGTGTTTAGCACATCAGGAACCAGCTGTTATTTAAAGATTGTAACATAACCTCACTTTTACTTAATCTCTTATATCTCTGTTCTCAGATTGACAAAATCCGCAGAATTTTCAGTGAAAGGTTGATAATATATAAGCTATTAATTGACACCATTTTCAGCCTTTTACACCCAGGCCCAAGATTGTATGTAATCGTTTCAGTCTCCTTTCTATATTTTTGTCTGTAATTTATGTGGTATACATACATAGTAAAGAATATTATATTATATTATATTATAATACTAGCTTCGGCCCGGACTTCATTCGCATGAAAGTTTTATAAAATGTACCTTTAATAATTATACATAAGTATACCCATCCTCAATTAATTGTAAAGTCTGAGCCAGTTAACGAGGTCATTAGTAAAGGTTTTAACATATTTATTGAATGAAAATAATAATCCATTTCTCTATACCTTTGTGAGAAAAACCAGCTGTCATAGATATGCCTGGACATTTTAATTAATGCTGTCAATGCCATGTGCTGTCTTTCACATACATTTGTTTACACCCTTGGGTACATAGAAGTGCAGCAACTACTTTCATAAGCAGCCTATAATGTTGCCACTGCTGGGACCCAGGCCTACTCTCTTCGAGAGGGAGTGAGCTCTAATATACCACGTGGGTCCAGTCCGTGTTGGTAGATCCGACATGTCCTCGAAATTTTGGTTTTAGGACATGGCGGTTTCCTCACGATGATTTCGTTCACCGTTTTGACAGCAGTGGTGATAAAATTATTACACAAAGTAAAGCGCCTACTTGGGTTCGAACCCACGATCTATGACTCGTAAGTTACCACTGGGCCGCCACTGCTCAACTACTTCTTATTTCTCTTTACTCAATACTCAAATCTTTATTGCATTCCATATGTGTTACATAGATGGTACATACAAGGTAAAATATCAACATGGACTCTGTCGGCGCAACAAACATTAGGAGAGAGGAAGAGAGCTAAGTGGCAATTCAAACAATTAAATATTATTAGATGTGCTTAATTGGGTGTATAATTATGTATATATATATAGATATATATATATATAGTTTTGTGTATACACCGTTGGGTCTCCCTTGTTTCATCGAAAAGAAATTGCCAAATTATCACTTCCCAAAAAAAATTCCGCATAATTTCATTTGCCAAATTATTACTTAGCAAAAAATCTATTCACAAATAATCGTAACGCAAACCTAATGTTTGGTAAATCAACGTATAAATTACTTGTTTACCAACTAGTACTTTTACCAATTTTTATGTAGTCAAATATTTCAGTTGGAATAACTCAATTTACGCAAAATAAAATTTGCCAAATATTTAGTATCGTCAGTTTTCAATTTACCATTTCTATTCAGTCAGTATTGTTATAGTCTAACTAATTCAGTCTCGGGTAGCCTGTTTTTTTCCATATTTTTTTTCTATACATATAATCTAGTCGTTTCTGGATCTCGTCGGCCGCTGCCGTGGGACCGCTCGCTTCGCTCGCTCGGCTCGTGCGTAGGTAAAAGTTTTAACCTAACCTAAGCATTTTTTTTTTAATAATTAACCTCGTCTAACTAGTCCGGTTCTCGACAGCCTGCTAAAATTAATCTCTTTTTTCCATATTTTTTTTCTATACAATCTAGTCGTTTCTGGCACTCGCCAGCCGCTGCCGCGGCACCGCTCGCTTCGCTCGCTCGGCTCGTGCGTAGGAGGTCATAGTTTAAACCTAACCTAACCTATTAATTTTTTTTTTAATTAACCTATTCTAGTTATAGTTTAGTTCTTGATAGCCTGCTAACAATAACCACTTTTTTTCTTTATTTGTATTAAACAAATGATTATATTAAAATAAAATTGCGTTTTTAAATTATATAATTCCCAAAAAAAACTTATTTTTGCCTTTATATTTTTTGCCATAACAAATCATGTGACGAAACTTTTATTGTCTAAAGATTGTTTGCTGTAATAAATCATTTGCCTAAAGAACAAATTCCTAAATGACATTATCCTTGATAATATTATGCCAAGTAAAAATTTGACCAAATGAAAATGTGCGTACCAAAATTATTCCAAACATTGCATTGATATAAAAAAAGTTTGCTAAAATTGGTTTGGGTAGTAAAATTTTGGCAAAATCTTTTCGGCAAAACGGCAGGATCCCATACACCGTTAAATGTTGACCATTTTAATCCTTAAAATTCTACTCATCATTGTGAACAACTTTTATTACGGGAACAACCCTGAAATCGTGAAAAAAAATCAGTTGATCCATAGATTTATGTTCGCATAACTCGACATAATGTATGGATCAACTGATATTTTTTTCACGATTTCAGGGTTGGTCCCGTAGTAAAAGTTGTATAATGATGAGTACAATGACCCCTATTAAGGTATTAAACCAATCAAAATTTAACGGTGTATAGGTATAGTATATTAGTTATTTTATGTATTACGTATGAATATGCAGGTAATTATTATGTACTTAATTCTTAAAAGTGTTTTCATTATTACTAAAAACATCGGACCACCTAGTGGTGGTCTCATGCTCTGTTCCTCAAGTATTTTAGTTCAGGTGTCTATTCAATAGTGATGTCGGTTAGATTTCTTGTTACATTCCGTTTCGACAAAAAAAAAGTATTTTTTTGTCGAATCAATAGCTATTAAGAGTAATAACTAAGGATCCGAAAAATAAAATATTTAGTAGGTAATTTTATTCGCAACTTATAGGCATACTTTACACACACACCTGCCCTACCCATTCTTGAAAACTGCCATTTTGCCATTTTCCATTTTGTTGTTGTCGTTGTATTATTTGTCTAAAACACAGAACTAAAAAATGATGTGTCACGTTCATTCATACGTATGTACATAATTACACGTACCTACCTGTTGCGCAGGTCTTAGATATGTACTGTTTTAACAAACAATAGACCTAGGTATTAATTATTATTTGTGACAATGGAAAAATATTACCAACACTAGCTGTCATTATAATTTTAAGGTTACTTGAATCTCTGAGCAGTGGACGATTTTTAATGGTTCTCCATGTTATGAAGCACTGACTTTTGATTTATAAAAAAAGAGTAAATCGCTCACAATGCGATTTGTACTAATCTGCGTTCGCGATTTAGTTGCCAAACATGTAAACAAATATGTATTTTTTGGAACAACAACTTTAATTCCTAAAAAATAAAGGTTAGTTTACTCTACAAGTTCAAACATTTTTATAATTTTCTTAATAGTGCTAAACACCCCTACAGTGAAGTTGATATTTCAGTATGCACATGTGCCAAAGATCTCTGACTCTATCACATTGAACCCACTCATTTTCCATATTCTAAAGGTAATATCATTTCTAGAATATCTCAACTCAGGCACCTGTCACACCGTCGACAAGGAAGCGACTAGCTATCAACATATCTGTTTTTCGTTTAAGAAACCTACAAAATATACATATATTAATAGTTGATCGCTGACTGTTCACAATGCTAGCGAGTTCTCGTTTGTCGCAGCGCCAAGAGCTAGCAAAGAGAATACTCGCTCAGCGACGCTCGCTTGGCGGGCAGACCACTCGCTGAGAGACTCGCGCTTGGTACAGACGCCAGCACATCTAGCTACCCGAAACTGTCAGATTTTCACAATCAATCTTGAACCTTAAAACTTTAGTTATAAAGTTGAAAATCTATGAAAGAAAATTGACAGACTGTAGTAGCTTGATGTCCTGGCGTCTATACATACGCATACCAGCGAGTAATCGCTCGTCGCCGACGCGCACTCGCTGCTCGCCAAATCGTTTATAGTTGCTAGCTCTACTCGCTTCTCGTTAATCGCCGTCGGTAGGACAGGTGCCTAAGTACTGGCTAAATATTGACCTGTGTTTGTGAGAGGTATATATTTACTTTTTTATCTTATCATTGCAGGGTGTCACTCTTCAAATAGGAGAATATTCATATAATTTTGATAATAAAACGCTATTGATTGAAGTACAATGCATCCAATGATTATGTTATCATCGTTTGTCCACGGAACATAATAGTTAATTCCTTGTTGGGGAAGCAGTCTGTTCTAAGAGTCATTGTAAGGTGTAATCCACACGAATGTAGGTATCGTAAGTTTAACCATTTTTCTGGTGAGAATCATTTCATTGTTTTTGGGGGTTCTAATAGGTTATAGGCTAATAGGTTCCTATACAACACACAACACAGTAACAACAACAGCTTCCTCGTTTCTAACGTTATAAAAGGTATGACCATAGCATAGCATAATCAGCCTGTAATGTTCTCACTGCTGGGACACAGGCCTCCTCTCTGTGAGTGGGAGTGGGCCGTAATCCACCATGCGGACCCAGTGTGGGTCGGTAGATGTCACATGTCTTCGAGTTTTTGGTTCTAAGACATGCCGGTTTCCTCACGATGTTTTCCTTCACCGTTTTGAGAGCAGTGGTGATGAAATAATTTATTTAAAGTAACGCGCCTATCAGGGTTCGAACCTACGTATCGCTCGTAAGTGAGGGCCGTATTTAATACCTGCCAATGGCTAAAAGTTTTGGCCAAATACTCGTGAGGATCCTGATAACTAGCGAATTGAAGTCTATATAAAAAAAAGATAATCACTGAAACTTATCTCTTTGTGAAAATTGGTGACACTGGCTTTCCAAAAAAGTTTTTGTTATAAACCTAACACCAATGTGAGCAGACCTTAACATGTATTATGTTATTATAAATGTAAGATTGTGTTACTGAAACAAGATATTACTTTACTCGCGTCTATTCGATTGTATCCAGTAAACATGCAAGTGGAAATATGTACCGAAAACCATCAGCTCGAACACAAATATATTTGTCCAAAAGACATATCAAACAAACTAAATCAGTCTATTGCTAAAATTGTTGAGAAAACAGGATTCACAAAATGCAACATTGAAAAGAAATCTGTATGCACAAACGGTGGAAACTATCTCGGATTATTGTATGAAATAGACATAAAAGGGAAAACAAAAGAAGGCGATAAAGAGCTAAACATATTCGTTAAAAGTGTAATCCCAGGTGAGAGTGATTTGCAAATCATATCCGTAACTGACGTTTATAAAACTGAGCTGTTTACCTACAAAGAACTTTCGAAGATATTTGAAGAGCTGCAAGATGAAGCAAAAGTACCCATCGATGAAAGATTCAAAATGGTGAAAAGTTACGATGAAAGTAATACAGAAATTATAATAATGGAAAACGTATCGAAAAAAGGTTTCACCACAGGCCACAGAATGGATGTGGTCTCAATAAAGTTTGCTGAAATGGCCATTCAAGAGCTTGCCAAATTCCATGCGCTTGCTTTCGTACTAAAAGAGAAACGTCCTGTTTTTTTCGAGGAACAGGTTAAAACTAGGAAACCAGCTTACAATATTGGTGAACAATGGCATGGATTTGTTCAGAGCATGACTAAAATTGCGATTAATAATATTGATGAAGATTTTAAGACAAGAGTCGAGAAGTTTATTGAAGGCATTGCGGAAAGGTTCGGGAGACATTACAATGACGAGGCGATCAAACGATGCTTGTGCCATGGTGACTACAGGCCTAACAATATACTGAAGAAGATGGTTGTAAGTATTTTTCACTATTTCTGTATTAACATCCCAATACATTATCCCTATAATAATGTATTCTCTAATCTTTAATGGGTAATTATCACCCTGGGGTGGCTGGGATCTTTGGAAGGCGTACGACTGGCCGAAGCCAACTCGCAGAGGCCCTTTAGACGCTTTTAATGAAATGAGGCACCAACCGACGGTTATCCCTGGACGCACTATGCAAGTGCACCCAAGGACAACCCCCGGTTGGTGTAGAACTATTGCAGGATATGGTAACAATGATATAGGATTATGGGGGGGTTGGTTATGGGATTTGGGAACTGGTTATCTAGCTCTATGGAAGCATTTTATCAATAATTTTACTTTTTTGGTTACTATTTTAATTTAATTTATTTGTACTTTTACGATGCAAAATCATAATGGGCAATTTCTAATGAACCTTTGTTATTGATCCTCAGAATGGAAAAGTATCAGAAATAATACCAGTGGACTATCAACTGATGCATTTTGGATGTCCTATAATAGACATTCTTTATTTCATCTTCAGCTGCACAGACAAAGAATTCCGAAGGGACCATCTGTCGCATCTCAAAGATTTGTACCATGAATCGATGACGAAATTCTTGAAATATTTTGACATGGACGTGAACGTATTTTATCCTAGAAATGAATTTGAAAAGGAATATAAGAATAAATTGGATTATGGTCTGATGTTCGGTCTCGTATTTCTTGCATTCATGTTTGCATCGGAAGACGATATTCCAGATATAACAAAGCATGAAATGACCAGTTTAAGTTTTAAAGTTGATGACAAGTATAAGGATAGAATCCAAGGGATTGTTGAAGATTATATAGAGTGGGGTGTTATTTAAATTATGTTTTAAGTTTCTGTGTTGACTTGAATATTGTATTGGACGATGGGTTAAATAAAAACATGTTCTCTGTTTAATTGTTTTTTTTTTAAATATATAATAAGAGTTTTAATAGCTTTATAGCAAATAGATAGAATAGAGAATAAATGATTGAAACACGTTATTTGATTGTTAAAGTATCCGTAAATATTAATAAGGCATTCATAAGGTAAAATATAAATATCTTATAACGGCCTGTATTAATCTGCTAATGCTAAAACGTGTTGAAAATTATATAAAATGTATGATTTTTTTAAAAATATTATTAAAAACAAAATTAGTACTTACTCTAAATCGTATTTACAGACATCCATTAAAATTGTTTAATCCTTCTTATCCGATACACCGTATGTCTTTAGGGCAACACTTTACTCTGACAGAGGTACCAATTAATTATTAAAGCTCTGATACACCTTATTACACCTTATGCATATGTTAATAAAACTTGCTTTGTATAATGCTAATATTTAATGCATGCTTGTTATATTTGTTGGTTCCTTTGAAATAAAATGAACATGTTTAATCATTATAATATTCTGAGCCTGTGACCCGTTTTCCCCGTCTCTGCGTGTGTATATTCTGTGGCCTGCGCCTGTGTGTGCCTGTGCGTGTTTCTGGGCCTGTATTCATAAATATAATATTTAGCGGTAGAGAAGAGGCTACATAATCTACATATACTTACCTACATATGCAGACAATTGCAATTTAATAAAACTACTAGTCTCTGGCGGTGAATTCGTCCGCGTGAAATTTCGGGTCCCGATGCAGGCGATGCGATGCGGCGGGCATCGCATCGCATCGCCGTCCTGCACTTTTACTTCGTTTTGGCTGAGCGTGTTTTCTGTTTTTTTTTTTTTGCTTTGATAGCTCGGCTAAAACAAGCTGTTGTTTTGCATCCTCGTCAAATTTCAGGAGGCTGTTATGAAAGACATAAATAATCAAATACAATTACGATCCTTGGGAAATAATGAATTCATACTTGTATTTTTAGTTATTTAAGTTTGACTGTATTTCAGAATACACCACTTTCAAAGAACAGAATCGCGTTATGGTATCGTATAAGCGGCCGCGTTTTTATGTGAGTGTAAAACGGCAGTTACAGTGCGGTCTCACACAGGCCGCGTTTTAAAATGCGTTTCCCACACATGCCGATTTCCGAAAATTAGAAGAAAAAAAATACATACTTATTACAAGCTTTTATTTAACGATGCGATGATTTTGCGATGTATGTATCCTGTAGTCCCGATGTCCCCGTAGGCCATGTCCCCGCTAAAGGGGACAAAGGGAATTTAATAAAATAATTAAAATTACTTCCCGGTGTCCCCGTACGCTGTCCCCGTTCATTTATTGTAATATATACTTTTCAAATTATGCCCGTTGTCCCCGTTGAGTTAAAATTAGAAGTGAGAGTGCATTAATAAAGAGAATATTGTACCTATAAAAATTCCT
The DNA here is from genome assembly GCA_947507525.1 of Apamea epomidion. Classification (NCBI taxonomy): domain Eukaryota; kingdom Metazoa; phylum Arthropoda; class Insecta; order Lepidoptera; family Noctuidae; genus Apamea; species Apamea epomidion. The sequence continues at coordinate 17,848,787 of OX382240.1, read as the reverse complement.
ACATATAAAATTAAAAAACACATAAATGAATGTTTGTTCGGGTGGACTCTTGCAACTCAATTTTGAAGCAGATTCTTCAACCGATTGAGCTGAAATTTTGCATGCATATGTAAATCGGATGATAATGCAAAATTATTATGACATGGAGCTGATTTGATGACGGAACCGGAAGGTGGCCATAGGAACTCGGTAGTTAAACGACACAACCCCATCGAGTTGGACAAGTTTGATCCATCTTAACGAGAACTTTGGTGCTAAATTACCATCTTCCAGCTCCATCATCAGACCCTGGTTACCACCAGGGTCTGATGATGGAGTTGGAAGATAGCCATAGGAACTCGGTAATTAAACGACACAACCCCATCGAGTTTGGGCTCGTATGATTCGTCCTGACGAGTACTTTGGTGCTAGATGGTAATCAGGGACTAAATATGAACAGGTAGCTTAAGTGCAGTAAACGCATGTAACGGAAAAACACTGCTACGCGCTACGAACTACGCCGTAGTCAATCTCGCATCAAAAATACAAAAAAGTTAAAAATTAAATTAAAAGGTCTTCACGCTTTTATTTATTTCTTATCGGGCTTAAATTATTTTTAACTTTTTATTCCTTTTTATTAATAAGTAATAAAAGCTTGTTTTTAAAAAGTTTTGTTTTTCTTTTAATTTTTTATTATTGATTCGTATCGAGAATCAGTAGCATAGTTACCTCCTTGAATTTAACGAGGATGCAAAATGACACCTTTTATAGTATTATCGGTATTGTGTAGTGTAATATGCACAATTAGGTATGCAGTTTTATTTGATTTTTCCATTTATAATGTCTCAGACCAGCCCGAGTCCTGGATTCATGCTCGGTTGAAGGCAATAGGTTCTCCCTCCATTCAATGGGACTTAAACATAACTGGTGAAATGTGGGTGTTCGATAGGTTACTCAGACCTCTGCTTATCCCTTCGGGAAATACAGTCGTGATGTTATGTTTTTTGTACAGGCTACTTATTTTTTATTTAAGGATTTCCAACGAGATTTATTAGAATTATCTTTAACCATTATATAACTTGTATTATTATACATTATCCTGTAATGCACACTCAATTACAGGTAACAGCTTACAAATTATCGAGTACACATGCTCTGAATAGATCATTAAATTATAAATATTAAAAAAAAAAAAACAACAACAATAACGTGCTTATTAAGAGATTTACATGCTTTAAAAGATTAAAAATTACATTTACCTATAGAATACAATAAAACAAAACATTTTTTTTAAATAGGAATAAAAATGCATACGTAGTTTAAGATTAAATTAAAAATGATAAATTATTTAATTATTAAAATGATAGATCAAATGTCCTCCAACCGAAAGTGCTTGTATAGTTTACGTTTAAAAGTGTTAAGACAGCCTATTGAGATTTATATCTATTTCAGATTTGCGGCATATACCATAGTACAATTTGGTAGTCCTTGTAAGGGGAGAGTTGTCACCTAAATTATAAGTCAAAATCAAAGTCAAATAATTTATTTCAACAAGGCACATAAAAGGCACTTTTGAACGTCAAAAATTAAATTAAAATAAAATTGATTCTAGTCACGTTATATGCAGACTATTACAAAAAAAAAAACTACACTACACTAGTATAAATAAATAAATAAATATAGCAATTTTATGAAACAATTTGAAAGTATATGTATTAGGAAAAGCTTTAAAACGGCCAAACTCACTTTCTGAGGAATATAATATTCTGTCTAACATCTATTGCTATAAAGAAAACAATTAATTTAATTAATTTCAGGGTAATCCATTATCTTAATAAGGAACGCTATCAAACATGAAAAAAACACGTTTACCTCGACGAAACTCCCAAAGTTTGTGTTAGACTTTGAAAATTTAATCAAAGGCCATTATAAGCACCGCTGTAAACATACCGGTTGTCAAACAAATTGGAAGATGACTGACGGTTAATAATAGGTTATGACTTTAAATTATTTATTTTCCAATGATTTAAATCGCTAGATTTACCCTTACTCTACTTAGTCAGCGGAAGCAGTGGTGGCCCAGTGGTAATGCCCGCGACTTACGAGTTGTAAGTCATAAGTTCGAACCCAGACAGGCGCTTTACTTTGTGTAAATTACTTCATCACCACTGCTTTCAAAACGGTGAAGGAAAACATCGTGAGGAAACCGGCATGTCCTAGAACCAAAAATTCGAAGACATGTGACATCTACCAACCCGCACTGGGCCCGCGTGGTGGATGTTATATATTTATGTCTCTGTAATTTGTATGGTGTACAATAAAGAGTATTCTATCTATCTATTATAGCCAACTCCCTCTCACAGAGAGGAGGCCTGTGTCCCAGCAGTTGGGAACATTATAGGCTGATCATTACTTAGTCAGATGAAAAAGTGTTCATACTAAGAAGAGTGAGCTAATACATTATTCAATAGCGTTTCCATGACATTCAAGTTAAGTCACTGCGTCATTGTGTGTCAAAGGTGTCTAAACGAAACAGAAACATAACTATTTTTGACGCGGTAGGATGAATCTGACGATTTAAATCATCGTCTGAGACCAACTTTATACTTAGTCTCCAGTTACTAATAAGCGGGATGATTGTATACTGTGGAGTTCTCATTAATTAAAAAAAAAAAGTTTTTATGTCAGTAAATAAAATAAATCAACAAAGGTTGGAAACAACGTATTACCCAGTAACTGGGTTGTGGAGGTCAGATAGGCAGTCACTTCATGTAAAATACTGGTATTCAGCTGCATCCGGTTAGACTGGAAGCTGACCCCAACATAGTTGAGAAAAGGCTAGGTAGGTGATGAGGCTTATGTGTATTTTTGGAATGGCTCGAATCATGATATGCCGATAACAGTTTTAAAATAATATTTCACTTATAACACAGGCGTACATAAGTAGGTACTTGAATTTGTAATTTGGCTCTTGAAAACGTTGCAAAACGTAAAAACGATACTCGGAAGCTCTTTAAAATGGCGCACATTTTAGCAAAATGAACGAATTTCGCTTAAATACATTTCGTTACTAGCTGCGCCTCGCGCTTTCACCCACATAAGTTTCGATCCCGTGGGAATATCGGGATTAAATGTAACCTATATGTTAATCCTGATTATAAACCATCGGTGTGCCAAATTTCATCCAAATCAGTTTAGTAGTTTTTGCGTGAAAGAGTAACAAACATCCATCCATCCATACAAACTTTCACGTTTATAATATTAGTAGGAAGGATTCTAGTTTATGAAAATTTAAATCGCGAGTCCGTATCAGATCACAAAATTATCTGTCCCCGAAGGCTTATCCTTCGGGGACAGATAATTTTCTATAACATACGAATTGTACTGAAAATGTTTCAACTTGGCAGCTTATGAGACGAATCTCCTCTCCCGAAACAAGCGAATCGTCACTTATACAGGGTTATTTTTCAAAGACCAGCCAAATTTTAGGATGTGGTACAGACCATCAAACTGAACAACTTTCTCCATCGGACAAATAGCGTAATCGTGAAAATTTTATCAACTGTCCCATAGACAACTTCAGTACCTACTCGACCTAAATGTATGGGACGGCTGAATTTTTATTCGCGATTACGATGTTAGTCCCATGGAGAAAGTTGTTTAGTTTGATGGTCTGTAATCTCATCCTTAAATTTGGCTGGTCTTTGAAAAATAACCCTGTATATAATATTATTTTTTCTATAGGCGACTCGCACGCAAAGGTACATTTTGAATCTTATGCAATAAGTAAAGTAGCCCAATGAGCTGTGGGCCAAAATAACCACCACGTGGAGCCCTGACATAGCTAAAAGGCGTCGTGGTAGACCCCGTAGAAGATGGCGGGACGAGCTGGAGAAAGCTGTCTAGGGCCATATAAAAATATTTTATATTTATTCAATTGCATGTTACCAGTACTTTATACGGAATATTTCGCTCTGCGAAAAGGTCTCATGAAATTTATTTGACCCCTTAGGAGTGTCATTTCGAATAGTATACTCCCTGATAAAATAGGCAGTAAAATACTGATATTCATTTGCATCCGGTAAGAAAGGCAATACGTTTAATCGCGGTAAACATGACGCACGAAACGAAAACAAAAAAAAAAAACAAGTTGGGGAAAATATGCGTCATACATAACGTATCGTCGCGTCATGTATGGTTTTACTGGATTCTGACCCATCGTAGTTACAGTATATTCATCTCACGAAACGACGCGTGCTTTACTTGTGGTAACCAAGTGTACGCTGTGTAACACACGCACTTTCGACTTCACCTTTGTCTCGGATGCCTAGAATTCCTGCGGTTATATACATCGTTAAATTTTGATTGTTTTAATCCTTCAAAGGGGTCATTGTACTCATCATTATGAACAACTTTTACTACGGGACCAACCCTGAAATCGTGAAAAAAAAATCTGTTGATCCATACATTATGTCGAGATATGCGAACACAAATCTATGGATCAACAGATTTTTTTTTTGTGCTGATTATGCGTGACCGTAAAAAAAATAATTAGGTACGTGGCGTGCCATTCTACGGTAAACTATAAAAGCACGCAATATCTCAAAGACATTCTCACAGTCTAATGAATTGTTTTAGCAACTCCAGTGTCTGACACAAGTGTCGTTTGTGTTTACACCGAGAAGCAATCAGTTTCTCAAGTGTTGACTGTCCGACACTCCTTAGGGCGCTATTCTGTCTGAATGCTATTTCAGAAGCTTCAAGCTAGATATAATATTTTTAAAAGGTACTTCTAGAATAATCTCAAGTAGACCATAACACTTATGCTATCATAGAAGTAGGTAATTTTAAGAATGAGTGGATATTATGAAAGTATAGAGGTATGAGGAACAGGGGGTAAAGTTCACTCATCCTCCATAGAAAAGGGAGAATGCTCCGACAGAGAGGTGTCATGTCTGGTGGACAACTGTCCGACGATTGATGTCGGGACGTTGTATACAAGTTTAACAGAATAAAAACAGGTCCTGAAAGTAGTTTGTTCATAATGGACTACTGAATCGATTTCAATCACTTTAATATAGGTATTTTTTCAATATCATGTATTTTGCCACACTGACAGCCGATTGAGATAAAGATAATTAAATCTTATTTCAATATAATAACACGATTTTCCTAATAATATTAGTAAGCTTTTGAAAAAATAAGTTTTTTGTCATTGTGGTATGCTTTTAACTCAATACTCTAATTGGGATGTATGAGGTCTGGCGTTAATTATGTCACATAATGGTATATGCTAGTTGCGCGCTAAACTCTGCTTATGCGATGCAGGATTTTTCATGACGTCAGTTCGATGCGTAGTTCGCACGTGGCTTTCAAGATGCAGCCACAATAGTCACCAGTAGTAACTGCCTAGAAATCACCATAATTATTTTGCTTCGTAAAGCTTATTTCGATCAAGTTTATATTCAATAAGAATATCATTCATCTTTTTTTTTTTCTTAAGAAACGTTGCCCCACAGTTGGAATTTCTCCTGTATCGTAGGTGCGTTTACAAACATTTAAACTCACATACACAAACAGCCAGACCCGGAACAACTACTTGTAGGCCATACAAATATTTGTTCCATGCGGGAATCGAACCCGCGACACGCAGCGCAGCTGTCAATCGCTTAACCACTGCGCCAACCGTGTCGTCGTCTTGATTGCCCCTATTCACTTCTTCAACCAGGAATAGTATTTGTTCCCCTTTTCTTGCCGTGGGAGGCATAGCATTGAGCCTAATTGATGAATATCGCGTGGGCAAAGGATCTATTTATTCTCTGATAATTTCATACAGGGATCATTAATCGTAACCATCCCTGGGAGCGGGCCTATATTCAAAAAAAGACGTCACTGTCTGTGTGTACCTTCTTCAGCATTAAATATTTCTTTTGTTTTCAAGTATTCTCAAGGAAAGCTCTCGAAACCAGACAAAACTTCAAAGCTTACAAGGTACTGCACAGTTATATGAGCATGTGTGCAAAGTTTAAACACTCGCAATACAGTCACTTTGCCCAACTAAAGTCTTTAAACAAGTAACTTAGGGGCCAGGATACAAGAACATAAGTAGTCTACTTAAATATGAACCAATTTGCCATATTAGTAATCAAGATTGGCAAAAGTTAGGTTGTAGTCTCACCAGCGTGACATATTTAAACATTACGGTCATGTTAGACATTGGGTAGATATAATATACTCTATGAACGCAATAGGTATAAATGACGCCCGCGTTCTAATCAACTCTATTGATTCATTATCTTAAAAATCATAAAGCTTAAACTTGCGGAGAATAGAATAAGAAAACCAAAAAGACGAATCAATCAATTTTTCAGCCCAAAATTTCGCTCTGTGAATATTAAACGACTTGTCTGCTCGGCTGAACGTGCCCGCTTCTAACAACGAATCATAATTCTACAATATCCATAGATTATATACTTTACATAATCATATATTATTCACTTCTACTTTACATAGATTATGTACTTATTATCTGAGCGTCACGTCTTTGGCGTACCGAGTGTATTAAGATGTATTCCCTTGATGGACACAATATTGTTGGGGTTTGAAATGGAAATTCTGAGTCAGCTCCAAATTCATGTATACGGAGAGTTGAATAGCATTCAATATGTTGCAGCAAGCTATTTCCAACGAGCTCGTGTATAATCGACATGAAATCAATTTTAGAAAGAACTGACAGAGCGTTTGAGAATGATTAGTAAGAAAGAAAATACGTTTATTTGCGGTAAACATGACGCAAAAAAGAACATAAAACACAAAAAAAAAAAAACAATAAGATATGGTTAGTACATTACGATACGAGAACCAGTAGCCCATTATTGCACGGCGTGAAATTAGCGCCCAAGTGAGGACTAACCGCCGTGCACTAATAGACTACTGAAGTCACACGTATCGTATACTACATATTTTATAGCTCGTGTGACCTAAACCCAAGTCACGCTTTTCTGTGTAAAAATGGACTATTTAAGTCACAGAAAAGAGTGACTTCAGTGCGGGTTTAGATCACACAGTGCTATAAAATACATTACATTACGATTAGCTGAACCATAATTTATCATCATATTATCCATAATTTAGAAGTATTTGACCATATCTATCTTAGCTGTGAAACAATAAACAGTTACAAAGTATGTAGTTGAAAATATAAAGTTCACTTACCATCATACACCACTCCTCGAACCAACTCGTCAGCTTCAAAGACCGGATGGCTAAGCGTCAAGTTAACGTCACTATCTTCGTCACTGAGCGTGACAATATCGTCACTGTCACTCGGGATCCTCGCGAAGGCACAAGCATCACTGATATCCACCGTCCTTTCACTCACTACGTCACTCACAGTCGTTACTTCTACCACTTCTTCACTAGTTGTTGTTTCATCGTACACCTCTGGTATTCCTATTACTTTGTCATCTGTTGAAACTTCTTTATCATCGAGTTGAGGTGGCCCTGGTGACCTGCCTGGCGCAGGGTCACCGTTCGGCAAACTCAATGTCGAGCTATAAGGCAACGAAGCTAAGATGACTATCGTCATCAGAAAATTCATTGAGATCCTGTTCATTTTTAATTTGGTCGGGTTTTTCATGTTGCTCTTCACCGTCTGACATTGCATCGGCTTTCGGTATTTGGACATCAGAAGGTTGCTAGATAACATTTTCATGTGGAGTTGATTCTGTGCCCTGTCTTCTGTAGCACTGGGTTTGGTTCTGCCTCGTTCATGGTTTCTTTTGAGGATTATCTGTGGAAGAAAAAATATGTTTATTAGTATATTCAGGGTACAATGTTGGTAAATTAGATGATCATAATCAGTCTATAATGTTCCCACTGCTGGGACACAGGCCTCCTCTCTGTAGGAGGGAGTGGGCTGAAATCCACCACGCGGGACAAATGCGCGTTGGTAGATGTCACATGTCTTCGAATTTTTGGTTCTATTACATGTCGGTTTCCTCACGATGTTTTCCTTCACCGTGTTGAGAACAGTGGTGATAAATTAGTTTACACAAAGGAAAGCGCCTGTCTGGGATGAATTACCTAGATGTTACGAGAGCCTAATTAATATTTAGCCTCCAAATTCACATTTCAAAACTTCAAAGATATAAACATTTGACAGGCGCCGCTCACGAATCACCGACAGTCAAATTGATTAGGTACCAATCTGATAACTTGCTCTGAGCGAAGTAAGTATTATACCTTGATCTGGCGTTACTCATTAATAATTCAACTCAGCTTCCCCTTTAATCTTCATATTTTCGAATAACAATAGCCTTAATCAATATTGTTTTCACAAACATGTTTTTAAGGGTAGTCTCTGAAAAAATATTTTCGGAAAATAAAGAGACTAATAGATTACTCTTGGCATGCTTTGTGCCAACCCGGGTTCGCCCTAGAAACCTATTTATCAGGTACAATAAAGGCTGCGGCACAATGAAAGCTATAGAGGGGATAATAGGGAAATATTTTTCGTCGACTTTGATTAGGGTATTCTATTTCATGTTACTCTTTGTGTTTTTTGAAATATTATATAGGTAGTTATTTTATCTTTTATGATCGTAATAGATATCTGAATTTAATTTCCTATCTTCGTCTTTACACGTATATTATTGTTTTAGTTTCGATTCTTGTAGTAGATACCAAAAAGGTAGGTATGTCGCACCTACGTTGTGCTTCGCAAAGTTTTGGACCAACAAGATCTGAAATACAGTCATACCAGCGACACGAAGAAGAAAAAGGCGATTTGTACCAGCAGTCGTCAGATTTGTACTTTTACTCATAAGAAGGACCCAGTAGGCATCAATTATTGAGAAGAAAAACTTCTTCTCTTGCATTTTAATCTATTTCACTTTTGAATCTATCGGAATGTAGGTACCTAGGTATAATTAGTTACTATGAGAAGAAGTAATAAATAATCTTAACAGTTAGACGCCATCGCGGTGCCTTAAACAAAGGTTGCCGACAAAATATTTAAAATTTGTATTTACAGTACTTCATTTCTTGAAATTTTGCATCGTTATGACGATAAAAACTACACCAATAAACGCTGCAGCGGTAGAAACATAACAATATCAATTAATGGAGCCTGTATTTTCAAAAGGGTAGACAGGGATACATCTGCAGTATACCAGTCAGCTGTGCTTTGACATTTGCTGTGGGATGGCACGTATCAGTTGAAGGGATGAAGCTTTAATAGGAAAATATTTTAAAAAAAATATCGCTTGCTCTACGCACAATCTTTACCAGCGTTACGGTCAAGAGTTTTCACGTATCCCTTATTTAATATAAACCGTGATCCCCCAAGCAAGCTGACGTCTGCTTGACTATAGATACGGACGAGATGTGCGCTATGGCTCGACTATAGATACGGACGAGATGTGCGCTTAGGCTCAACTATAGATACGGACGAGATGTGCACTAAGGCTCGAGTATAGATACGAATGAGATGTGCACCAAGCCTCTACTATAATTACTGACTATTGGATTTCGAGTTTAAAATGGAGATAGTGATGCCATAAAGGAAATTGTGTTTATTTTTAAACTGCTATGGTGAGTGTGTGTGCTCGTATATTGAAAAATGAACTAAGTTACGATCTTTAAGGAGATACATACTAGCTAGATAGGCCTACTAGCGACCCACCCCTGCTTCGCACAGTTTTTACGACATGACTAAATATTTTTCAACACAGACTTCTTTACTACCTTTCTTTTTTTTTTTAAACGCTGCCCCACACTAGGAATTACTCCTGTACCGTGGTTTCGTTTACAAACAAAATTTACAAAAAGAATGTTTACATCTTATTTACAGAATAGACCATAAGTATTTAAAATATATAAATTCACTAATTCCATAAAAATGTACCATATGGCTGTCCTCAAGGTTCAATTTTAAGTCCGTTACTCTTCTTAATCTATATAAATAACATAAACAGTTAACGGGACACCTAACTTTATACGCGGACGACACATGCCTCTTTTATTTCGATAAATCTATATATAATATTATAACCGATGCTCAAAAAGATCTCGACATACTCAGTGAGTGGCTTAAATACAATTTACTTACAATAAATACCTCGAAAACAACATACATGATTTTTACCGCAAAAAATAAACCATTACCAGAATTCTCGCCTCTTACTATAAACAATGACATAATAAAAAGATCCAGTCACGAAAAATACCTCGGTCTGAGGGTAGATGACAAACTCACATGGAAACTGCACACCGAACATGTAAAAACAAAATTAATGTCATTACTAGCATCACTACATAAAATTGCAAATTGTATTCCAAGGAAAATACGTACTGTTATATACAACTCATTAGTAAAATCACATCTCGAGTACCTTATCGAAATAGGGGGATCTGCCGCGAAAACTATCTTGATGCCTTTGCAAAGAACCCAAATTAAAATGATTAAAACCATATACCATTATCACTATCGTACTCCAACTAAAATACTATTTGAAAAAACTAATTTATTAAATCTGGCACAACTATACACATACGGCACCTGCATTCTAATTAAAAAAAATCACCACAAACAGCATACAATCCAATTTACAATTACACAAAAGAACAATATCACACAACATAAGAAATAAAAATAAATTACTATGAAGACAAGGTCGTACTAACTATGGTAAAAGAAACCATATTGTTCGAAGGAGCACAGCTGTATAACGACCTGCCAAATGACGTAAAAGATTGTAACAACATTAACTCATTCAAAATGAAACTAAAAAATCATATTCTTAAAATGTAGTCATACCGCATACCTATCAATTAATGTTAGCAACTTCTTACCTACCTAATATTTATTTGTATAACTTCACCAACACGCACCTGAGGCAAATTGTATTTCATTTAGATTTAAGCAATTACTTTGTATCTCATTGTAAGTGAACTTATAATTGTTCTTATGAGAATAAATTCTTTAAACCTAAACATTTAAACTCACATACACAAACAGCCAGACCCGGAACAACCTGTAGGCAAACAAATATTTGTTCCGTGCGGAAATCGAACCCGCGACTAGCGGTTTTGTATGTAAGTTACACATAAATTATCTAAGTGATAAAATCCGTTCCGTAGTAGAAGACCAACGCGGTCACACAGAGAAGCGACATTAGTTTATAATTATGTAAGTATAGATACAGAAATAAATAAACTTGCCAGTAATGTAACATACAAATTAAATTCATCAGTACATAACAGTATTCCACGTATGTAGTTTTAGAATATCAAAACAAATTATGGCGCTGATTCCCTTGTTCACAAACTAAACTAAATTTAAGTTTCGTGCATCTTTTTCTTTCTATTTCATCAAGAAAAGGTCAGAAGATAAAATATTAGTTTAGTCCTATAAATTAAGATACTCCATAGACAGATTAGACGTGATTAAAAACATGGCTACTAAAAATACGTCAATTTACGTCAGGCGCTGACTAATTTGACAGGACTAAACTAATATTTATCTTCTGTCCTTTTCTAAATTAAATAGAAAGAAAAAGATGCATTGAACTTAAATTTAGTTTAGTTTGTGAACAAGGGAATCGGCGCCATTATTTGATCATTATCATCAACCTAAAACAGTCCACTGCTTTCTGAACAATCAATTAATTCATTAATCTCATAAAAGCGTTATGAAGAATAAAAAAAACCTGTTAATTAACAATATTAACAGGTGTTTTTTTACTCAAAGAAGCAAAACACATTTTTTTATTGTTTTCGCCATCTTTTATCTTTCATCAACCTACCTGTGGCATATCCCGTGGGTAATTTGGCTCAACACACACGTCGCAGGCAAGACGTGACCACAACGTGCGACACACTGCCACCTTTCGCAGAATACCTATCTACATTATAATTTATATACATAACATAACATCGCGCCTGTAAACCCCAAAGGGCTCTGCTTCCTAGCGTGTCGATAGCAATCTAAATGGACTCGACCCCAAATTCGGCTACGTATTTGGCACCATCACTAGCGTTCATCAGTTCCTGTAACGTGCAGCTGACAGGACACGCAGGGCATGATATTTAGTGGTTGTTATGGCAATCTTATCATTTGGTTTGTATAAGTTTATATCTTTTTGAGAGATTCTTTTATATTTTGTGATTGTGAGAACGTTGTAGGCCTTGTGGACTGTAGGTTTGTAGACCTTTTTTTATTTATTATGTACCTGAGACTTGATCACAGGCCTACGCTGTCCTTTCATACATATTAATACAGCAATTTGAAAACATTGTAAAAGCCAATTATTAAAAAAAAAGTAACCGTGGAGTTTCTTGCCGGCTCTTCTCCATAGGAAACGACTAATTAATAAATGCATTTTCTTTCTTTCTAACTGAAATCGTGCACTTAACTTCTGACGTTTTACAAGTGCCAATGATTTTGGTTTTGAGTGTTCTATCGTTTGTGGAACTGCACCACATTTACACTCCAAGGCTGGGTCGTCTATGAATCTCCACCTGAACAGGTTTTCCTTGTTTCGGCCAACCTGGGCTCTGAGTCTGTTATGTTATGTCCGAAGTTAAGTCCCGAGGGGTTAAGCAAATGTGTACTTATACTACAGAGTACACCTCCATTGCGCTGGTTATGTTTATGTCCCACTAGCTTCTGCGCGCGACTTCGGTTGCGTGGACTTTAGAATTGGGCCAGAAAAGAATTAAAAATATGTGTGTTTTTCGTAAATGAGAAACCAACATACAAACTTTCACATTTATAATATTAGTAGGGATATAATAGGGGGGGATTGTACATCAGTGCCCCTGCTGTGCCACGCCACATCCCGAGAGCAACGAAATAATTTTCCCCTCTACTTTTCACACAGTACGTGACCACTAAATGTCATACACTGCCACGTTTCCCAAGCTTCCCAGCGGTCATCAAACTTAGAACTCGCATAACAACGACCTCTATGTATGTAAGTGTCAAGTGTAAAGTTACACTACTTAACTAATTACGAGTCCTGATGGGCGTAAAGTAATGGAAACAAAACATTCGGTGTTGGTACAAGGTTTGTTTACATGTATCCACGTTTGTGAAGGCTGCAGGAACCTGTTGGATGCGAGAAGCTCAAAACCAGTCGAAGAGTGGAGGTGCTTGGGGAGGCCTATGACACAGGCCTCCCTTCTAGAGGGAGTGGGCTCTACCACGTGGTTCCATTGCGGTTGGTGGATGTCACATATCTTCGAATTTTTGGTTCTAGGACATGCCGGTTTCCTCACGTTTCACAGTTTTGAGAGCAGTGGTGATGTAATTAGGTATTTACTCTCAAAGAAAAGAAAAAAGAAAGCGCCTGCCTAGGTTCGAACTCGACAACCCCGACTCGTAAGTCGGGGCTGTTGCCACTGGGGCACCACTTTTAAATTGAAGGAGAAAGTGCACCTTCAAATTTAGATAAAATTATAAATAAATTAAGCAAAACTCTGGTGATTTGTAGAAGTTTCAACCAACAAACAACAAACAAAAGCGTTTATAATATTAGTAGGACGAAATCACCTTCCTGTAATGTTTATTACATTACAGGAAGGTGATTTCGTGGATGGACGGATGAATGGATGGATGTTTGTTACTCTTTCACGCCAAAGCTACTGAACGGATTTGGATGAAATTTGGCACACAGTTTATAACCACGATTAACATAGAATATTTTATCCCGATATTCCTACGGAATCGAAAGTTAAGCGGGTGAAACCGCGGGGCACTGCTAGTCCATTATAAGTCTAGCTTTCGTCACGATGCTGTCCTTCAATGTCTGTCAACGACATGTAAGATTACTTAGATATTACCTACGTTAATACCGACGAATTAAATTAAATAAAAACATATTGGTGTATACCTACTTTTCAAGCCAGAGCTTGCAATCTCGAGATCAATTAGCGGGATATTTAAGGTACTATACTAATATTATGGTCATCTTCATCTACCTAGCATTTCTCAATTATGTTGGGGTCGGCTTCCAGTCTAACCGGATGCAGCTAAATACCAGTATTTTACATGGAGCGACTGCCTATCTGACCTCCACAACCCAGCAAAAAAAAATTGTATATGGACTAGACCAGATATGTACATAGATATACCTTGCTTTACAATAAGTGACGTAATAGCACAGAATACAGGACAATAATACAGTTGTGTCCAGTGTACTATGTAGCTGACCTGACTGGCTTCACGTACCGAAACTAGTGGTCAAGAATTGGTTTATCCTCATGCCGTCTCATTCTCATTGGGGTCAACAGGATGGGAATGATACTAAGGCGAAAGTAAAAGTAACTTCGTATCCTTAAAAAGTTAAGAAAATTATTATTACTAGCTGCGCCCCGCGGTTTCACCCGCATAAGTTTTGATCCCGTAGGAATACCGGGATAAAAACTTTCCTATATGTTAATCCTGGTTATAAACCATCTGTATGCCAAATTTTATCCAAATCCGTTCTGTAGTTTTTGCGTGAAAGAGTATCAAACATCCATACATCCATCCACACAACCTTTCACGTTTATAATATTAGTAGGATTCTCGTATCGCCGATGAATTGTAACAAAAGTAACCAAATTGACAATTATTACTATGGAGCACAGGTCAGGCGGCAAAATATATATTCGATAATGCCGCCCGACTTGTATCCCACAATAATAAATGTCTAGCACGCCTAATCTGCCACGGTCATACATTCTAGTTTTTAACAAACAATTGCTATGGACAGGCACCTACTGTTGAGTCTAAAGATAATGAAAGATAATAATAGACTCGTGATAATTACAGCCGTCCGTCATACTAGCTGTCTGTGGTCACGTAATTTTATGATACTTACATAAGTCTAGTTTTATATCTAGACTGGATTCTACTCACGACTTCTATCTACCCTGTCGCTTCACATCTTCTGCCGCGCTATTACATCGTTTTCTTATTAGTGTTCATTCTGACTGTTGTTCTTTTTGCTCAGCTCCTAAGACCTAGCGTAATGTTAAATAGCCTATAGTCTTTCTCAAGAGTTGGGCTATCAAATGCAATAATAATTTTTCAAATTCAACTGGTGGTTTCAGAGATTAGCGTGTTCAAACAAACAAACTCTTCAGTTTTATTATTAGTATATAGTTAGATTAATGTAGATATGTCATTAATTATCCGTCCAAGGAAACGATGGAGGGACTGTGTGAATGAAGATATGATAAGAAAGGGGGTGACTACCGAAATTTCGAATAACAGAGATGTATGGGAGAGAAAAACATGTTGCACCGACCCCAAATGGGATAAGGGCAGGAGACTGAATGATGACATTTTATCCGACTGCTTTCGGAGCCCAAAATAGAGGAAGATTTTTTTAAACAATGTTTTTTAACAGTCCCTATTTAAAAAAAAAAAACAATTTAAAAAACACTTGATTTAACAAAAATATATATTAAAATATTAAAAACAAAACGATAAAAAACTGAGTCGATTGCGAATCCTTGCCCCAGTAAAATAATATGAGGATACCAAGGCAAAGCTTTGCAATTCTTATGATGTAATATGTTCAATTTAAATAATAAATACTTTTTAAATGGGTTAATGTTAGGGCACACCTACATACCTATATACGAGGGCGCAGTGATAAGTCTGGTAAAAATCTATTTTAGAATAAAATGATCGCAAATTGCATGGAACCTCCTTGTTCACAACTCTTTTGAAGGACTAAATTAAAATTTTCAGGCTGTACTGCCGGTTAGTTTTTTAATGAGAGCCATTAAAGAAACTCTTTTACTAAAAATCTACATATTTTTAGTAAAAGAGGTGAAAGACACAATTATATCACTAGAAATAGGGAGCAATTAGTTCAACCAGGTGTCAGGCTGGCTAAAGTAGACTCATCTTTCATGGGGTACTGTTTAAATGTTACAATAAAATACCTCCCCACATAATTAAACAGAATGAAACGAAATTTAAACCTTGTATAAAACGCACACTATGCAGCCAGGCATATTATAAATTGGGGGATTACATCGCTGATAAAAATGCTTGGCTAAACGCTGGTCCTGCTCCATAAGGACGCATAAATAAATTGATTAGCAATTGAAAATACTGTTGGAGCTGCTGAAGATTTTAAAATACTTTTTTTTTGCATTATATAAATTCAATCTCCTAGTATTGTATGATTGTATAGCACATGTGTGAGTACTATGTACATACTATAAAGCTACCATTTACTGGGTACATCTTTCACTGACTTGAATATGCCCTGGCGACTGAGAGTATGTCATGCTCTCTCAAATGTCTCGCTGATGGTGGCGCATGTATTGGATCATTTAGCTCCCTTCAAAATGGTTGAGCTAAATGGTGCTAATCCATGCGTCATGTTCGTGAACGGGCGCCGTCACTAGGGACTGGTCATCTCTTTGCTGCCATGGCTTATTTTAATTTAATTTAATATTTGAATTGTTTTTGTTTTAATTTTTTTAAGTGTTCATTACGGACGCTTTTAACGTTCTGCATCGTTCTCACATGAATAATTTCTAACATGAATGATGTAACCAATACTTTGTAACCATATTATTTTGATTTAAAAGAGTGTCCATGGAGTTTCTTGCCCGTTCTTCTCCATAGGTACCTACGCTTTGGAATGGGCAACTAGCTTCAATTTTTTTTTTTGACTGACCGACCCCTTGACAATTCAAAAGTGCCTGTAATTGGTTTAATTGAAATAAATACTTTGGGTTGAGTTGAGTTTAAGTTTGAGAAAAACAACTGAACACGTTTTTGCAAAGCTTGAGAAAAGTGAATTTCGTGTCGTGATTAAACATTATTTTTTGCGCAAAAAAACCTTTAACGGAAACGAAACAAAAACTTGATAAATATTATGGGGACTCTGCTCCGTTGATTAAAATGATTCATAAGTGGTTCAACGATTTTCGGTGTGGTCGTACAAGCACTAGTACTGCTGTGCGTCCAGGACGCCCAGTTGAGGTCACTACACCAGAGATGATCGCTAAAATCCACGATATAGTGTTGAACGACCGAAGAGTAAAAGTGAGGGAGATAGTCAAGATAGTAGGCATCTCAGTCGAACATGTTCGCAATATCTTACACCAACATTTAGATATGAAGAAGCGATCCGCGCGATGGGTGCCGCGTTTACTGACTGTTGATCAAAAACGCATGCGTGTGACCACTTCGGAGGCTGATTTGACATTGTTTCAACGGGATAAAATCGAATTTTTGCGTCGTTTTATAACAGTAGATGAAACATGGATCCACCACCATACCCCAGAAACCAAGCAACAATCGAAACAGTTCATTGCTACCGGCGAACCAGCTCCAAAGAAGGCATAAGCAGTTTTATTGGCCAATAAAGTGATGGCTACAGTTTTTTGGGATGCACGTGGGGTAATCCATAACAAACTTTTGACAAAATTTTACGTGAAAAACGACCGCATTTGGCTTTGGCTAAGAAGAAAATCCTCTTCCACCAAGACAACGCACGAGTGCACACCTGCGCGATTGCCATGGCCAAACTTCATGAGTTGCGCTATGAGTTGCTTTCTCACCCACCGTATTCGCCAGATTTAGCTCCTTGCGACTATTTTGTTTCCGAATTTAAAAAAATTGGCTTGGTGGAAAAAGATTTGGCTCCAACGAAGAGATCATGCACGAAACCAATGCCTACTTCGAAGGGTTACCTAAGTAATACTTTATGGAAAGGATCGAAAAGCTAGAGAAGTGCTGGATGAAGTGCATTGAGTTACACGGAAACTAGGTTGAAAAATAAATAATAATAATTAAATAAAATTGACTCCTTGTTTAATTTTTACCAGACTTATCACTCCGACCTTGTATGTTTACAATCTCCTTTGTAGATATAACAAAAATTATCACGTCCAGCAAAACGTACAGCCAGCAGAATAAGAAGTGATGAAGTTTCATAATAGTTTTATAAATAAATGACAATGTTTTGTGTGCGTGTGTGTATAATTTGTTTTGTTTCGTTATTTATTTATGTTCAAGTATATTAATTTTATTATGATCTCTGATTCCCCATTTACACATCATGATAATCATCATCATTTTGACATAAAAAGTGTTTGTTTCGTTGACAATTAAAAAATGTTGTCATTACCAATCTATTTTATTGTATTTATTCTGTAGTCAGTATTTACATTTAATTTAAACAAATATCTTTGACGTACACAACATAATCTTTAGTTTTACCACACATTATAAAAGCCCGTCGCACTAAACTTTTGCTTATTCAGACATCAGACTTCGATTCCGACAAACGCGCGTCATGGAAGTCAAAACGGACTCTCGATTCGAAACTTTTGAAACGATCGCAGATAACAATTACTTAGAACTCCAGCAATGTGTTAAAGATATCATCGAGAAAGAAGGATACGTATCTTACAATGTCAACAAGAAAGTGTTCACTCCAGATGGTGGGAGCTTCCTCGGAATCCTGTGCGAGGTTGACATTGAAGGGGAAACAGCTACAGACAAGAAAGAAACCAACATATTCATGAAGATCATCACTCCGGACGTACAAATGACTATAATATCTCTGTCCGAAGCTTATAAAAGTGAACTGTTTGTTTACAAAGAACTATCCGAAATATTCACGGAGCTGCAGAACGAAGTATATATTCCAACAGAACAGAGATACAAATTCGTCAAAAGCTACAATGAAAGCAATTCAAGTGTGATTATTCTAGAAAATATGAGCAAAAAAGACTTTAAAACTAATTTTCGCATGGACGTAATCACATTGCAATACGCCGAAATAGCAATCGCAGAATTGGCGAAATTCCACGCGTTGTCCTTCATCCTGGAGACAAAGCGACCTAAGTATTACGAAAGGAAAATAAAAACGATCAAAGCAACGTTTAGTTTCGACGAAGATTGGAACGGTTTTGTACAAAATATGTGCCAAATTACGTTAAAATATTTAGACAAAGATAGTCGGAGAAAGTTGGAAGATTTCATTCCCAGTTTCAATGAGAAATATCGCAAATATTTGGAAGGTAAGACGGCGAGACTCTGTTTGCGTCATGGCGATTACCGACCGAACAATATATTGGTGAAAGAAACTGTGAGTATTTGCTTACGTAATATTTATACCTCTATAACAATAGTTTTGACAGCTCTAGAGAATAATAATGCCTACCAAAAAAGTTTTGTATCCGAGCCCATAGGTACAGAAGAGAAAATACAAGCTATTAATATTGGTGTTCACGTATCATACGCGTGCACCAGCAGCGAAAGGGGACGCGCGGGTTGAGGGGCCACACAGCTGATCGAGCCGCGGCCGCGCCACCGCCACTCGTCTACAGGGGGCCTACTCCGAAGTGCAAAGTGCGAATGTTCGGATCGGACCGACACATGGCCGAACCAAATAGTATTGAAAAATGCGAAAAACGTTCGGATCGGCTCAGTTGGGTCGGGACCATAGTCAATATTTGAAAGAGTGTAGGAGTATAGGATCGGGACCGACCGAACCAAATAATAGGGGTTAAAGTATGAAATTGCCGTTTCATTGAAATAGGTACTTCGAATGGGCATAGAACCTTCATGGTTTGATATTTTTGAGTGAAACTTTTTTCACATGGTACCTATGAAGATCTTCTTTTAAAAAATGTGCAACATTCGATTATCGACTTTCAGTTGTTTTTTTTATTCAGCTTAGACAAGAAAGATAGATACTTCGAAAATTCGAGTTAATTTTGAATACGAGTTCCGACGCGGGACTAACGCGGCAGAAACAGCTCGCAATATCAATGTTGCGTTTGGAGAGGGGACTGCTAATGAACGCACCGTGCGATTTTGGTTTAAACGTTTTCGTGATGGAAAAGCAAAACTTACCAACAAAAAGGTAATGGTAACTGTTTGGTGGTCTCAGCATGGTGTTATTCACTATAGCTTTCTCCAATCTGGTCAAGCAATAACGGCAGATGTCTACTGTGCCGAACTCCGAACAATGATAGCAAAACTAGCAGTGAAACAGCCCCGACTCATGAATCGATCTTCACCATTATTGCTCCATGATAACGCGAGACCTCATACAGCACGAGAAACCGTTTTAACTCTACAGGAACTGCAATTAGAAACCATTCTTCACCCTCCGTATTCGCCAGACCTTGCTCCAACGGACTACCATTTTTTTCGTGATTTGGACAATTTTCTACGTGATAAAAAGTTTTCTTCTCAGGAGGCAGTACAAAATGCTTTCAGACAGTTTGTCGAATCTAGATCACGAGAGTTCTATCGCAAAGGCATAAATGACCTTCCTATTAGATGGCAGCAATGTATAGATAATATTGGTAATTATTTTGATAAAATAAATATGTTAAATAAAAAATTAAAAAAATTCAATTTTTCAGTACAAATCGCCAATTTCATACTTTAACCCCTAATAGTAACTTCGTAGCAGGAAATGGCCGAACATTCGGCCGAAACTACTTCGGAGTAGTCTGGGGGTCCCAGATTCGGTCATCGGCGGATGTACCGTGATCCGTCCGATCTATTAACTATATATATTTATTTGTAAACTATCGGAATTAAAACAAGTATTTAAACGAGCGAGTCATATTTAATTCTTAATCAAAACAACTGAGGGGCAATTCTCGTAATTTTAAGAACGTTCACAGTCTGATCTCAGTCTCAATCTGTCAAAAATTGCTCTAATTTCCCTACATTTTGACAGGTTTTTGACATTTGTTTGTCGCCGAGATGAGACTGCGACTAGATTTTGAACGTTTTAAATTACGAGAATTAGCCTTCTGGTATTTTATTATGCTTTTATAAAACAATCTAGGTATACATTATTATCTACATTATTGTTGTAGATACGCTATCTCCAATGGTCATAAGTCAAATATTGTGGATATCTATTAAGAGACCAATGTCAACTATAATATTGTGGGTAATTTTTGTATTGTTTAAGGTGACACGCATTCATGTGAAATTTTTTCAGGTGTATTATTGTTCTTTTGTTACCTCCGTCAAGATCAATGGCTTGACGGAAAGAAAATATGGTCACGAAAATTTCGATGTTTATTAATGGTCTAATCGCCAACGCGAAGAAGCAGCGTTCCGAAGGGACGAATGCTTGTTCCTTTTTTATATGATAAGGGGCCTTTGCCCGGCAATGTAACAACAATTCTAATGTAGCGTTCTATCATGGTTAATGATAAGAAATGTCTATTTCCAATCTGTCCTCGAGATCTTCTTATTGACTCTTATTTACACCGTTTCAACATTCCTCTATAGCATCATCAACATCTGCCTAGCGTTTTCCCAACTATGTTGGGGTCGGTTTCTAGTCTAACCGAATGCAGCTGAATACCAGTATTTTACATGGAGCGACCGCCTATCTGACCTCCACAACCATTCTCTTTATATTTTTTCTATTTGTCTTTGTATTTTTTTATTTTAATTCATCGTTTTTTTTCAGAACGGCGTAGTCTCCGGTATGATCCCGATTGACTACCAGCTCATCTGCTACGGATGCCCTGTCTTGGACTTCATCTACTTCATCTTTTCATCGACAGACCAGACCTTCAGACAATCAAATCTCTTATACCTAAAGGATTTGTACTACGATAATCTTAGAGGATTTCTAAAGCACTTTTCCTTGGATGTTAGCATTATTTACCCTAGGAATGACTTTGAGAGAGATTACAAATGCATGCTAGACTACGGCCTAATGACTTCTGTTCTTTTGATTCCCTTATTGATGACCTGTGACGGTGATGTTGACATAACTAAGGAACCGTTGGCAGGTCTCAGTTTGAATGTAGATAATCAGTGTCGAGGTAGATTGGTGGGAATCGTGCAGGATTTTGTTGAATGGGGGTATTTGTAGAGCTCTTTATTGGAGAGGATATGAGGCATAAAATAATAATGTATCATAAATATATTTATAATTTGCCAAAGAGTGTTATATATTCCTTTTCCATAAATCTATATAATAAGGTAATATCAATTAGTTTTTAATTTATTTCTATACTAATAATAAAGCTGAAAAATTTGTTTGTTTGTTTGAACGCGCTAATCTCTGAAACTACCAGTAGGATTTGAAATAAATATTTTTGCATTTGATAGCCCAATTCTTGAGAAAAGAAAAACATTCAGAAATAACACGAAGCCAAAACGAAGTAATAGTGTAGACGAGCGATGCGATGCGATGTGTTGTGGCAATTGTGGAAAAACAAATTTGACGCGGACGAAGTAGCGGGCAGAAGCTGGTGTTGTTGATAAGAGTTATGAATAATTATGATGCCTGAATTATTATTTATTCAGATAACATAACATCACGTCCGCATTCTCCGAGGGGTTCGGCCAAGATGTACCTATACATACACCCACATTTCGCCAGTTATGTTTAAGCCCCACGTAGTTGGGGCGATAAACTCGTAAATAAGCATTAATTTATTTGTTGGTCGCTTCTACAACATACATAAATTCCTTGACTACTTAAGTAAATACTTTAGTAAATAATATGCGAGTCACTTTAGCCCTTTAGCCATTTCATGCAATTGAACATCTAAATTCGATTTTATTTAGTTTGTCAAGAGCACGATATTCAAATAAATGTTAGAAAAGGCTAACATGTTGATTGTTAGTGATGAATCTATAAATCTACCTAACCTTTTTTCAATTATCTTGGGTTCGGCTTCCAGTCTAACCGGATGCAGCTGAATACCAGTATTTTACATGGAGCGACTGCCTATCTGACATCCACAACCCAGTTACTGGGTATCACGATACCCTTCGGACTTTTAGGCATCTGGTTTGTCTGTTAGTACTAAGATGAAATAATATATTACACAGTGCAATTAAAATACCAATTTCATACTACACGAGTATTTTCAATTATAATGGTAGAGATGAGATCCTAAATTTATAGTATGTAGCAATATGGAATTATCCATAACATAATGGTTTTTTTTAATTGACTTAATTATTTATTTTTTTATTATTATTTATTTATTATTTTATTATTTATGTACACACAGTAAAATACATATAGATATGACATAATTATAAAATGAGTACAAAGGTACTGCTTATTTCTTAAGAAATTTCTTCCAGCAGACCTGCGAAAGGAGAAGTAAAAAAAGAAATGTAGACAATAGTGTGTGAGAACAAGAAGAGAAAAATATGAATGTGTGAAGTCTAAAATAAAAATATTAAATATACCTACACATATAACGCAAAAAAAAAAAAAAATAAATAAATAAGTATACTTAAATAAATACATAATACAAAAATATATAAATATATATATATATATATACAAATACTCACGGTATAGAGGAAAGGTAATGCTCTTTTAATCGACGTTTAAATAGAGAAATAGTTTTTATATCACGAATGCTAGGCGGAAGTGAGTTCCACAATCTTACAGCATGGACAGAGAAGGAATAAGAATAGTAGCTCGTTTTATGAGGATGAGATTTAAGGATGGATCTTAGGTGTGATCTACACGGTGCGGCGCTAGAGCGAGCGTAAGAAAAACGCTCACGCAGGTAGGAAGGATAAGACGGGTTGTGTAAGATGTTGAAGAGTAGACATAAAATCCGAGTGTTCCTGCGAAGGCGGATTGGAAGCCACTTGAGTTCCTTGCGAAGGTGTGAAACATGGCCATACTTTCGAAGACCGAAAACAAAGCAAATGCACAGGTTTTGCAAGCGCTCAAGCTTGTTTAATAGCTCCTCAGTAGCATCCAGGTAGCAGGCGTCGGCATAATCTATAATCGGCTGAATAATTGTTTGTGCCAAAGAAATTTTAGTCTTCAAGGGCAGAAGACCCTGAAGGCATTTCAGCGAATGAAAGGAGACATGTACCTTTCGGCTAACCTCATTGACCTGAGCACGCCACGAAAGATTGGAGTCAATAACTACACCCAGATCTTTAGCGGTTTCAGTATAGTCAATACGAACACCATCGAGATATAAAGGCATGAGAGATGTAACATCAGCCACATTGCGAACGAATCTGCTGCCGATGATCATGGCCTGGGATTTAGTAGGGTTAATTTGCAAACCAAATGACTTAGCCCAAGCGCTGACGCAAGCCAGGTCATGATTCATTGCAGCGATTGCAGAACCCGCGTTAGCTACAGTAAAATCTCGATAAAGCTGCAAGTCATCTGCGTAGAGATGGAAACTAGAAGAGATTACTCTGGTAACAGAGTTTATGAAAATTGAAAAAAGAAGAGGAGAGAGAACGCTGCCCTGAGGAACACCCTCAGTGAGACTACACCAATCAGAGAAGGAGTCCTCCAGGCGAATACACTGAGAGCGTCCCCGAAGATAAGAACTGAACCAGGCTAAAGTGGAAGAAGAGAAATTGATAGATTTGAGGAAACCTAGTAAAATGTCGAAATCCACTGAGTTGAAGGCGCTACTAAAGTCGAGCAATACTAGAACAGTAAGTGACTTATTCTCCATTGCCCAGCGGACGTCGTCAGTCACCTTCAA
This sequence comes from Apamea epomidion, assembly GCA_947507525.1. NCBI lineage: Eukaryota > Metazoa > Arthropoda > Insecta > Lepidoptera > Noctuidae > Apamea > Apamea epomidion. The sequence goes on along the minus strand of OX382240.1, from coordinate 17,824,304 downwards.
GAGCGCGGTTACAGTACTATGACCCGAGCGAAAACCAGATTGAAAAGGGGATATTATCGAGTTTGACACCAAGAAAAATGATAATTGTCTATGAACTATGTGCTCAAAAACTTTAGATAAAAATGGGAGAATAGAAATAGGTCTAAAGTGGGTTAATAAAGTAGGATTGTTAGTTTTAGGTAAAGGTATTATGTGAGCCTGTTTCCAAACTGACGGAAAGGAGCAAGAGGAAAATGAGTGATTGAAGATGTGAGTGAGAACAGGAAGTAATGAGGAAAGGATAAGATTTATCATTCTTGAACACAACTTATCATTACCGACTGCTGAAGAAGTTATCGCAAGTATAGACTTCTTAACGTCATCCTCAGTAACATCTTTGAGCTTGAAGTGAGAATATTGTGGTACCGGCAAACTAGCAAGACACTAGTACTAACAAGACACTAGTAACTAGCACATCCTTACACTGGTTGGCAGGTGACTTGCCTATGCCTACAGATTTGAGAAATTTCCATACATCAGAAGAACTGCGGTTATTGAGTTGGTCGTGGAAATAGCGTCTCTTAGCATCTTGACACAGATGCCTGCAACGATTACGCAACGATTTGTAGTAAGAGAGATTCAGCTCTGAAGGTCTACGCCTATATCTGCTCTTAGCTTTATCTCTGCGAGCCATAAGCTCTTTAATTTGTAGCTTTATCCATGGTGCTGGGTTATGTCTAACTTTGACACGTCGAATAGGGGCATGCTGATCATATAATTCGAGAACGGTTGCGTTAAAACAATTCACCTTATCGTCGATGTCATCGAACTCAACCAGAGGGGTCCAGTCGAGATCGCCGGCATCACGCTGCAAAGCTTCCAGATCTATGCCCTTGTAGTTACGGAGATATAAAAGCTGGGACTTACGCTTGGGAACACGGATACGATACGAAAGGTAAATGAGATCGTGGTAAGAAAAAGTAGCCGTAAGTTGACCATGGTAAGAAACATTACTAGGAGGAGACAATCATCAGATCTAGAAGCGAGGGTGTACAATTAGGAAAATAGTGAGTTGCAGAAAGAGGCAAAACTTGAAGATTGAAAGAAGACAAGAGTGAGAGAAGTTTAAGGGATCGAGTGTCATTTTTAATCAAGCAGGTATTAAAATCACTCATTAAAATAACGTGCTCATACATGGGGCAAAGATCACTGAGTGTGGAGTCGAGAGAATTGAAGTAGTCTATGTGAAGATTAGGACTGTAGAGCACTGCAAGCAAAACTTTTGTGTGATGAACAGTTATCTCAACAAACAAGTATTCAGCCGACTCAGAATACCGTGAAGGAGATGAACTCACCACCCTGTAGGGTAAATCAGCACGCAGGTACATGGCAACACCTCCTCCACCTTTGCCGGTCCTATCGTTGCGTATCAAGACGAAGCCGGGGAGTGAGTACTGAGTAGAGAGGAGGGATGGCTTCAAAAATGATTCCGATATTAAAAGCGCATCCAGATGAGCACTGCTAAAGGATGCCAGAAGGTCAGAATAGTGACCAGCAACACTCTGAGCATTGATGTGAGCTATATGAAAATTCTTAGGGTCATTGGAGAAAAGAGAAGAGATTTTATCATGTAAAGTAAGTGGTAAGGAAGAGTTACTGTCCGCACTAACAAAACTAGTAGAAGAAGAGCACGAGAAGAAGCTGTCGTTAAGATCAGCTACATCATCCATGAGCATAAATTATAATATAAATGTAAAATAAAAATATTATAAATATCAAAAAACCAAGAGTAATATTTAAAATAACTTAACTACTAAAAACACAAAAAAATAAATTAAGATTTTCCTTTGAGAAAAACCTCCCCCACTCGCTGGTATATTGGTAGGAATTTTACAATATTACTTAGCAAAAATGCACAACTATAGTAGTGCAGTAGCAATAAAAACAAAACAAAAAATAAATAAAATAAAAATCAACATAAAGAAACAAAACGAAAACATCGGACTGTACATCGAAAGGAACGCGACGCAATGACGGCGGAGTAGGAACATGACACTGACATCTGTCCACATCCGTCACATTTAGAGATGCGCAAAACGTGTCCAACAAAAGATAAGGAGTGATATGTATATTTTTGCTTCCGGAACTAGTCCACTCATCTAGTTCATTAGTTCCTTTAGTACCGGGAACGCTTTCAGTTCATTAGTACCATAGAATAGCTCCAGTACCGTGTAGTTCTGAACTATTAAAGCAAAACTGATATATTATTGTACCTCGGGACTATACGAGTACAAAACTATTACGAACATACGATGTGTTCCCATCTCGTTCTATCATAGGCGTAACGGTGCGTCGATGTGCGATGGCGCGAGCGAGAGCTAGCAGAGTGCTTTGGTACGAGTAATAGTCGGGACTACTCGGAACTAGAGGAACTAAAGGACACATTTGAATTGGTAGTGAACGAGTGAGTGGTGTAGTACCGCGACTGGAACTATATCATTTTCATGACTCGTTCCGGAACTACCCAAGTCTACTCACATTGTCAAAGCCCGTCAATTATACTTAATGTACATACCGGCAATAATAAAAATAAAAAGTGAAATGATAAGCGGTGATACAAATAAAACTTATAAATTTAACTACCGGCCCAAGTTGATTGTAAATGCAAAGCGGCCAAGTTGAGAAGTAGTAAATTATGGAGAAAAATGGAGTGACAAAACAATAATGAATGTGCTACTTGCGCAGACGCGTCTTCCTCGTTCTCTTAGCGGGAGTAGCCAAGGTTGCAGCACTAGGACATCCAGGATCTTCAGATTGAGCAGAATCCTCGGTGTTGGCTGAACAAGACGGGAATTTGGTTGTCAGATCGTGAAGTTCGCCTGCCGTTTCGATCTTTCGGCGGGATTTGTCTGGGCAAATAACGACAATCTTGCCTTCTATGGACCAGCAATTTGGCATACCAAAATGCTTACGAGGAGCTGCAAACACACGATGCCGAACTTGTGTTAAGAACTCGGAGATGGTGATCCCGGTACCCTTGAGAGCTTTCTTGCTATCCCATACCAGCTGTCGGTGCTCCATTTTGAAGAATCGTGCCAGTATGGGTCGGGCTTTCTGCTGTGAGAATCCAAGTCTATGACAAACATGGATAATATTCTTGTCCTTACATACCTCTGTTAATTTAATTTGTTTAGAAATGACGTTGTGAACCACTTCAAGTAAATTTTCATTATCCTTCTCTGGAACACCATGGAACAGCAAGACCTTTCTTCGCATGATGGTCTCATGCCTATCGAACCCAGCAGCTAGCAACTCAATTTGAGTTTTTAACTTGGAGAGTGCTTGGCAGACAAACAGCTCAAACTCGGAGAACTCACGTGCAATGGATGCAATGTCTGGTGAAGCTGATGTGGTACCAGTGGTAGCCTGCTGCAATTTCGCTTCATATTCCTGCATTCGGGAACCAAACAACTGCTCGAGGTCCTCCAAGCTGGCAGCAAGTTTAGTGTCCATATTCAGTGTGTAGTGAAAGAGAACCAGGTACAAGTGTTACAGACTTGATAACAATAGATAGCGGGTGTGGGGGGGTCTAATATAAAATGAACAGATTTATTTCATTATATAAATATATAAACTATTATTAAAGTTTATTTTACCAGGAGCACACAAAAATCTATGTTACTCCTATGTCTACCCACAAAGGAAAAAAAAGAAAATTATCTTGCAATTTTTTTATGACTGACAGTAATAATAATTAAGCTTCATCATCCTTTTCAGATTAATTTCCCGGACTGTTCCTACCACATTAAAGCCCAAGTGCTGTTAAATACACTTTTACCTAGGTTTGAAAAACAGCATCCTAATTGCGTAACACACGATCAATCGGAATTGGTTTCATTTTGACAGTTCAACAACATTCATTGCGTTATTTACGTGTTGAGCAGACAAATTTTTCGAACTTATGAAGCAATGGATTAGTAATTTGCTCCAAAATGATTCAGATTCCTATTGAAGGTGTGTTACGCAATTAGGGTGCAGGTCTCAGAAGTAAGGAAAGTAATAATATAAATGAATATTATAAAACAAATATTCAATAGCAATCATACTATTGCTCGCATATTTGCTCTCACTGCTTCGTAAGGGGAAAAGAACGAAGTCTTTGAACCCTACTCATCCCCTGAAGGGGACGACACCTAGTAGAAAACATCGCAACGAACACAACTTCATTAAAATAATTTAGTTTACATTGTCCTATTGTCTTCGAAATAACGTTTTTGGAAGAATATCTCTTAAACGGTTTATGGAAAATAAACTTGTTAGAAAACTGTGTTGTTTTAAATAAAACCTCTATAATTATGAGCGCGTAATCAGTTTACAATGTTCCCACTGCTGGGACACAGGCTTCCTCTCCAGAGGGAGTGAGCTATAATCTACCGTGTGGGCCCAGTGCGGGATGGTATATGTAACATGTTTTCGAATTTTTGGTTCTAGGACATGTCGGTTTCCTCATGACGTTTTCCTTGTCCGTTTTGAGAGCTGTGGGGATGATATTAAAATACCTATCTGGGAGTGAACCCACGACTCGTATGTCGGGACATTTACCACCGGCCACCACTGCTCTATAATTATGCATATTCATATTTTTTAAAGGAACATGTGTACTGATGACGTCATTAAATTTATTGTATAGTATATTAATAGCTAGGTTTATATTTAAGTTCTATTGCTCAAATAATTCGGTTCAGTCAATATTAGCGATATCAGTGTACAAGCTAAGTAAATCTGTTGCACGGAAGTTCAATTCCATAGGTACTTAAACACTTTCCTGGAACCAAAGAGGGCGGATTGTTTGCTCTTCTAGAAGTGTAAGTAATATCTCTAATGATGGGTGGTATGCATCCATAGGGACTAAATGTTCAGTATCGGGTAAAACATTGATACTATTGGAATCAAGAGTAGTCAATACCAAATCCAGGGCGCATCCATATTTATTACTAATGTTATTGTATTGTTGCAACTTAGAATACTCCAGAAAATTATTAAATTGAGATCTAACAGTTTTATTGCACGAATTTAAATTAAAATCACCAACTATCAGAAATGGATATTCAGCATAGGTACATGTTAATTGCATTTTCCATGCATTTTAAAACGTCCACATATTGTTTACTGCTGTAACTGGGCGGCAGGTAGACGACACAGACCATTAGCTTAATATTTTTCCCACTAACAAGAGCGGACAATAATTCTTTATCATATGTTATGTCATCTACATTTGTAATTCTTTTCATAGTATAGCAGTTCCTAGTTGCCAACAGTACACCGCCCCAACCGACATCACCCGGACGGTCTTTCCGTAGAACAAAATATTCAGGCGGAAACAGTTCCGCGTCACTAACAGAGCTACTGAGAAAAGTTTCTGTGAGGATGCTAAGATCGCTTGATATTTCTAGTATTATTGTAAAATAAAGTTGTTTTTGTTCGGAGACCTCTTACATTTTGATAATATAACAATAATTTCTTGGTCTGTTTATTTTAGTTACAGTTTTCTTTAGTTTTGTGAACAGCTGCTTTATTTGATCTATACGCATTTCTCCAATTATGTTTATGCGAGAAAAAACTTAGGACACCTATCCTCCAGTTCCACATTTTGAGGAATAAGTACCGTATATCCATAATAACTACAATCAGCTACAATGTTACTTAGTATATAATTGTAGATAATCTTAATCCTAAATTAGTAAGCTTGCCTGTTTTTAATGAAAACATATCCAGAGACACTACAAGATTTGAATCATAAAAATATGCATAGGTGTTATTTTGAAGCTCTAAATATAAAAGATTATTAAATAATTCTATTTTGTAATTATGAATAGGAGCACCGCGTACATAGGTAGGTGCACATATGTTTACGTTTGTATAAGAAATATGCTGCACAGCTTCCCTAGTATTGGCTTCCATAATATTAGCCGGACGACACGGATCGACTGCTGCGCTTCGTGTCGCGGGTTCGATTCCCGCACGGAACAAATATTTGTATTGCCTACAGGTAGTTGTTCCGGGTCTGGCTGTTTGTGTGTGTGAGTTTAATTGTTTGTAAGCGCACCCACGAAACAGGAGAAATTCCTAGTGGGACAAAAAAAATATACGTTATCTATTCTGCAAAGACAGGACGGGAAGTTTTAAAATCTATTTCTCCCATCATAATGATACAATAGTCAATCATGCTATAATTACGTAACTTGTACGTTAAGTGTGAAGAACATTAGTTCTTCACACTTTATTTACTTTCACGCTGCACTTATAGATTTTCCCACAGTGTCACTTAAAAAATCGAAGTTCATTAACACTTATATGCATAATAAACAGTACTTTACAGAACAAAACAATTTTTATGACGTGTTTAGGTACTAGAAGAGCGCCCTCTTTATATTTTTATATTATGAATGGTCCGTAGAAATTCTCAAAAGAATATCGTTTGTGCCTTACTTTTTAGCACTTAATCTTAAAGATAAACCTTCCCATCTTTGTCACTAATTTAATTTATTAAGTTAAAGAAGTTTAAGAAAGTTTTGTGTATTAAACAGGAGAAGCCAAATACTTCATTTAAATTGAGGTACTAAAATAACGCTGCGGTATTTATGTTTTAAATATCCCAGCATTATGCCTATTTAGCCTCGCACAGGTATTTTCATGTTTTGTATATTTTTTTGTTTTTAAATTATCTTGTTAGTTTTAAATGCTCCTTTTTTACTACCTACTTGTATTTCCTGTACGAGTTCCAAATAAAATATTTTTTCTTTCTTTTCTTTACGCTCCATCTGTCATGTCGAAAAGAGGAAGAACAGTACTTTGGGCACTTTACTTTTACTTTGGGCTTATTTTAATGGCCACCAAAAAGTCTTCAAAGAAATAAATCCAATTTATACAAGTTCAAAATCTCTTTATGTGATAGTCTAGTGAAATAAAACAATAAACATCAAATACATTATGTTTATTAATCAAAGACTTTCAAATGATTTCATTAACTCCATCAAAGGTAACCCCATTGTATAAAATCGTCGACAATACCACGAAATCGGTCAGTGAATCTGCTATCAACTTGAAATGATAACGTTGACAGCGTCTCGTTCGCGACATCGGGCGCATCGTCCTCGGCAGCAAACAAAAACGGAACGTAGAAAACGTTTATCATCAAACCAAAATCTAACTTCTCCTTATAAACTCTCTCAAATTCGTTTCTGGGAAAAATCTTTCCGATATCCAGTCTAAAATAAACCAGAAACTTTTCCATAGCTTCATAGTATATATCCTTTAGGTTTGACAAGTGATTCTTCCTAAATTCTTGATCAGTTCCGTTGAAAATAAAGTATAGAAAGTCTAGAACTGGACAACCATAGTGGCTTATTTGGAAGTCAATTGTTATAACTTCTTTAAGATCTCCATTCTGAAAACAATAGTTCTTTAATAATCACTATACAATCAACTCTAGATTTTTATTATCAACACAAGTTTAATATAAAATAGAATATGGCCTGATTTTTCAATTGTCTGAGCGGAAATTCTCGTAATTTTACGAACGTTGACAGTCTAATCTCAGTGTGAATCTGTCAAAAAAACCTTTGATTCTCTTACATTTTTGACATTGATTGTCGCTGAAAGGAGATTGCGACGATTAGATTTTGAACGTTTTTAATTACGGGAATTGACCTTCAGATATCTCAACTAAAGAGTAAATATTGCCGTTTGACAGCTTTTGTATGGAAAATACATATGTCAAACTATCAGATTTATTGTTCAGATAAAAAAAAATCAGCCCTAAGTAAAATAAAATTAATATAAAATATTTAAGTGACCAACCACCAAACCCTATACCTTAATAATGATAAAGTTTAACTTACAACTTCTTTAGCCATGACATTATTAAGTTTATAATCGCCGTGACACAGAGTGCTAACCCCCGATATATCATTCATATACTTAGGATAATCGTCCACTTTCTCCAATATTATCTGTCCTACTTTTTCCTTTACATCATCTTCCAAACAATTGATGGAATAATCATACATGTTTTTCACAAATCCGTGCCAGTCTTCTTCAAAAATAAAGGGCTGTTTCATCGTTGCAATGTTTTCCTTAAAAAACTCAGGCCTTTTCTCTTGAAGGACCATTGAAAGAGCATGAAACTTGCCAAGCTGTTGTACACACAGTTTAGCATAATCTAAAGTAATTGTCTCCATCCTGTTATACACCTTAAAACCTCTTTTTCCTAAGTGTTCGAGAATTATAGATCTTGGATTGCATTCTTCATAAGCCTTGGCTATTTGGAATATTTCATTATATGGAATGCTAGCTTCATCTTGCAGCTTTGCATAGATTTTAAAAACTTCTGTATAAATAAATGCTTCTCTTTTAAACACGCCTGACACTGAGTAAATTTTCATCTGCTCGTTTTCAGGTATACTTTTGACAAATATATTTAATTCTTTAGTACCATCAGTAGTTTTTCCTTTTACATCGATTTCATATAGAATACCCATAAAACCGCCACCAGATGGCGTCAATTTCTTACTTAATATTTCATAGGTTATAAATCTTTCACGTTTTGCTATACTTTCTATCCATTCTTTCAACTTTGGAGGCAAAATCTCAACATTCATATTCACTTCACTAGGATTTTCTTTTGCTTCCATTTTTTTCGTAAAATTGAGAAACTATTGATTCCAACGTTATTTACAATCTATGGTACTCGTTTATCAAATCTTCGCCTGATAAAAGACACAAGATAAACTGCAGATAAAAATAATAATCTTTAGAAAGAAATTCACTAGACAAATATTATTATAGGAAACACAAAACATACATTCAACACTAAAATGTAAGCACTTTAAACACCACACAACGTGACTCACGGATCAATGAAACCGGAATGAGCGAAAAGAACGAGTGCGACACAGACCAGACGAAGAGTTTCGGAATCGTTCGGTTATCACCGGATTCGCTCGGCCGTGATGCGACTTGTTAGTTTGTCAGCGCTGCCCAGTGTTATTATCATACAATTTATATGACTTTTAGCATTAGCAGGCCGTTATAAGATATTTATATTTTACTTTATGAATACCTGATTAATATTTACGGATACTTTAGCAATCAAATAATGCATATGTAATAAATAATAATCTATATGTGTGTTGTGTGTATGTATTTCAATAATTTCCTCCCACGAGTTTAGAAATCATATCTATGTGTATTGGCTATATCTGCATGTTGAAGCCGTTTAAACTCTTATTGTACATATTATATAAAAAAAACAAATAAACAGAGAACATATTTTTATTTAACCCATCGTCCAATACTATATACAAATCAACATAGAAACTTAAAACTTAATTTAAATAACACCCCACTCTATATATTCTTCAACAATCCCTTGGATTCTATCCTTATACTTGTCATCAACTTTAAAACTTAAACTGGTCATTTCATGCTTTGTAATATCTGGAATATCGTCTTCCGAAGCAAACATGAATGCAAGAAATACTAGACCGAACATTAGACCATAATCCATCTCATTCTTATATTCCTTTTCGAATTCATTTCTAGGATAGAATGCGTTCCCGTCCATGTCAAAATATTCCAAGAATTTCGTCATCGATTCATGGTACAAATCTTTGAGATGCGACAGATGGTCCTTTCGGAATTCTTTGTCTGTGCAGCTGAAGATGAAATAAAGAATGTCTATTACAGGACATCCAAAGTACATCAGTTGATAGTCCACTGGTATTATTTCTGATACTTTTCCATTCTGAGGATCAATAACAAAGTTTCATTAGAAATAGCTCATTGTGATTTTAGATCATAAAAGTACAAATAAGACAGAGTATAACTATTGTAACCGTAAGTGTTCAATGTAAATTGATGTGATAATTACCCATTAAAGATTAAGGAATACATACACTTAGGGAATATTAATACAAATGGACCTCCACGACCTGATCCCACAATCTCCGTTTCACTACCGGACTACCAGTCCAGTAGTGAAAGACTAGGACTGTACTGACTAGTCTTACTTAGTGCTTCTCCTCCACATTTATTATGCACACGGCCAAAGTGTGGAACTCTCAGCCAGCGCCTGTGTTCCCTTCCACGTACACCCCGTCAGCCTTCAAAGTTAGAATGAATAGGCATCTTCTGGGCTAGCTCGTTCCATCATAGACCTCATCTAACGCTTTCCACCAGGTGAGATCGAGGTCAAGAGCTGGCCCATTTTGCAATAATAAAAAAAAAACAGGAATAGTGAAAAATACTTACAATCATCTTCGTCAGTATATTGTTAGGCCTGTAGTCACCATGACACAAGCATCGCTTGATCGCCTCGTCATTGTAATGCCTACCGAACCTTTCCGCAAAGCCTTCAGTAAACTTCTCGACTCTTGCCTTGACATCTTCATCAATATAATTAATCGCAATTTTTGTAATGTTCTGAATAAATCCATGCCATTGTTCACCAATATTGTAAGCAGGTTTCTTAATTTTAACCTGTTCCTCGAAAAAAACAGGACGTTTCTTTTTTATCACGAAAGCAAACGCCTGGAATTTGGCAAGCTCTTGAATGGCAATTTCAGCAAACTTTATTGAGACCACATCCATTCTGTGGCCGGTGGTGAAACCTTTTTTCGATAAGTTTTCCATTATTATAACTTCTGTATTACTTTCATCGTAACTTTTCACCATTTTGAATCTTTCATCGATGGGTACTTTTGCTTCATGTTGCAGCTCTTCAAATATCTTCGAAAGTTCTTTGTAGGTAAACAGCTCAGTTTTATAAACGTCAGTTACGGATATGATTTGCAAATCACTCTTACCTGGGATTACACTTTTAACGAATATGTTTAGCTCTTTATCGCCTTCTTTTGTTTTCCCTTTTATGTCTATTTCATACAATAATCCGAGATAGTTTCCACCGTTTGTGCATACAGATTTCTTTTCAATGTTGCATTTTGTGAATCCTGTGTTCCCAACAATTTTGGCAATAGACTGATCTAGTTTGTTTGATATATCTTTTAAACAAATATATTTATTTTCGAGCTGATGATTTTCGGTAGATATTTCCACTTGCATTTTTACTGGACACAATCGAATGGACGCGAGTAAAGTAATGCCTTGTTTCAGTAACACAATCTTACATTTGTAATTACATAATGCATGTTAAGGTCTATTCACATTGGTGTTAGGTTTATAACGAACACTTTTTGGAAAGCCAGTATCAGCAGTTTTCACAAAGTGATAAGTTTCAGTGATTATCTTTATTTTATATACACTATACGTTTTCCCTTCGCTAGTTAGCAGGATCCTTGTCGGCACATCACATAATTATACGCGTGATAGACCGAAGGGAAGGCGCGAGGCGCCGCGGTACCGAGCCCGGTACGCGACGGCCGCTGCGCGCCCTCCACTCCACTCAGCTCACAGACGCGCTCGACCGCGGGCATTTCATTGTATAATTTATACTATGTAGTTGGTATTGTAAATTATGATATTACACCTATTTTAATACAGTCCAATTCTTCTTCCTACTCCTACTAATATGATATTATATTTTATAATATTATAAACGTGAAAGTTTGTATGAATGGATGGATGGATGTTTGTTACTCTTTCACGCAAAAACTACTGAACGGATTTGAATGAATTTGGGCACACCGATGGTTTATAACCAGGATTAACATATAGGATACTTTTCATCCTGATATTCCCACGGGATCGAAACTTATGCGGGTGAAACTGCGGGGTGCAGTTAGTATATTATAAAGTCCCGATTGAGCCCATTCAATGGTCCTTCGATTGCGCAAAAACAAATACATTGCCGTAATTAACGCTGTCAATATCTTCAGTCGTCGTGTTCACCTTTGCCGACTTTGACCGATCGTGACCACCACGTGGTACGACCACGAAGAAAAGAACAGAGAAGTCGTTCCTGAGGCAGCCTGCATCGTCATCGTGGGAGCTGATGTCATTCTTTGGGAGTATATTACTATAACTGAGTGAGTCCGTTCCAATTAGTTATTTTTCTGCTTTCTCTTTCTTGCCAAAATCGTTGTTCATCTTCCTGTCTTTCAGTTTTCATACAGTTTGCTTCAATGTTAGTGTTATTCTAGTTTAACAAAAATTCAAAATATATTTACATATGTACAATGCTTTATTTACAATGTAAAAATAAAAATAAATTGCATTGCAACTTTTCTGCAACAGAACTAGTAAACTCATTAAAATATATAAATATAGGTACATTATTCACAGCTTGAAATGTTTCCAGAAGAGTATAATTTGTTAAAGTCTGGACAAAAATTACCACGCAAAAGGAGATTGCTTCCTCTGACACCGTTCATTGAATGAACCTACAGTGCGATTCTGTAAACATCTCACCGTGAAAACTTAGTTGAAGTGAGAGTGGAGTGAGCTGTCATTCAAACTAATGCTAGGGATTGACACTATTGACAGCTCCCTCTAAGCTCATCGTACAGCCTATAATGGGTTAACTATCGACCTCAAGAACAAATCTTGAGTTTCCCTTTCTAAATAGTTATGTTGACTATGCTGGGCCAGTACTGGTGGTCCATCGAAAACGCCGAGGATGCAAACTTACAAAATCCTATATGTGCATCTTTGTTCTGGAAATTCTCGAAAGTAAAAGCCGTACATTTGGAGCTCGTCACCGGCCTCAGTGGTGAGGTCACCACTGAGGCCGCACACACATGGCACATGGCCACTCTAAATAATTTCGTGGCGCGTCGTGGCAAGCCTCGAAGCATCACGTCCGATAACGGGACCAACTTTGTAGGCGCATCAAACTAGATGTATAGGTTCTTGCAATCATCAAATGTTGCAAGTGAAATGGCGCAGCAGGGTATTGAATTTATTTCCACGCCTGCATACAGCCCTCATTTTAATTCATTGGCTGAAGCTGCTGTAAAGTCATGTAAGCATCATTTAAAACGGCTACTGCATCTTACTCATTTCGCCTTCGAAGAGATGGATACCTGTCTCACTCACATAGAGGCGGCTCTTAACTTAGACCCTAACGATTTTTCGGCACTCACTCCCTTCCACTTCCTAATGACAGTTTCGGGTAGCTTGATATTCTGGCGACTGTACCAAGCGCGAGTCTCTCAGCGAGTGGTCTGCCCGCCAAGCGAGCGTCGCTGAGCGAGTATTCTCTTTGCTAGCTCTTGTCACTGCGACAAACGAGAACTCGCTAGCATTGTGAACAGTCAGCGAGTTGTGGGTTTCTTGAGCGAAAAATATGTCGATAGCTAGTCGTTTTCTTGTTGACGGTGTGACATGTGCCTCAGTTGTGATATTCTAGAATTGATATTAGCTTTAAAACATAGAAAATTTGTGGGTTCGATGTGATAGAATCAGAGATATCTTTGGCACATGTACATTCCATTTTTTTAAACTATAATCTTTTCAAAAAGGTATAAAAATGTTTGAAGTTGTAGCGTACTTTGTAGGAATTAAAGTTATTTTTCCAAAAATACATAATTTATTACATGCTTGACAACTAAATCGCGAACGTAAATTAGTACAAACCGCATTGTGAGCGAGTTACTCTCTTTGTTAAAAATCTAAAATCAGTGCTTTATAACATCGAGGACCATTGAAAATCGTCCACTGCTCAGAGATTCAAGTAACCTTAAAATTATAATGACAGCTAGTGTTGGTAATATTTTTCCATTGTCACAAATAATAATTAATACCTAGGTCTATTGTTTGTTAAAACAGTACATATCTAAGACCTGCGCAACAGGTACGTGTAATTATGTAAGTACATACGTATGAATAAACGTGACTCAACATTTTTTAGTTCTGTGTTTTAGACAAACAATACAACGACATCAACAAAATGGGAAATGGCAGTTTTCAGGAATGGGTAGGGCAGGTGTGTGTGTATAGTGTGCCTATAAGTTGCGAATAAAATTACCTATCTACTAAATATTCTGTTTTTGGGATCCTTCGTTATTACTCTTAATAGCTATTGGTTTGTCATAGGATTTTTTTTTCTATAAATACTAGTAATAAAGCTGAAGAGTTTGTTTCAACGCGCTAATCTCTGGAATTACCAGTCGGATTCCCAAATTTCTTTTTGAACTTGATGTGAACTTTTTGAACTTTCCAATTCTTGAGGAAGCTTCTGTTAGCAAGCTTCATTATTTCTGAGTGCTATAGGTTAGAAATTAGATTAATATCTTACATTTTACAGTTTTATCAAATGTAGTTAATTATGTAAGGTATAAAGTTATATTAGTATTTGTTCTTAGGTATGTATGGTTATATAATTTTTAAGTTGATAACTACACTGTCGCATAAGGGTAAGGCCTGTAATGATTACATCATACTTAAAAACTATATTAGTAACATGCAGGATCACTAAAAAGAAAACCACAATCACAGGAAGGTTTAACAAGCTTTGTTGCCAACATGTCGCTTGGTAACCGGGGAGGGTTACCAAGCGTTAGTGAGGCCCATCCAGCCTCTCTGCAAACACCTTCAGAATGCTGTTTCTGCTTCAGTAATTAAAACTTAAAATTTCTCACGATCATAATTCATGTCTGAGTAAATTGACGCAAAAACGCGATAAACAAAAAGTAGCACAGTAAGAAACAGTCATAATATGTTAAATATTACATTTTAAAACAATTATGCTACCCACTACGTTCTCCGCAGGTTACAATTATGCTACCCACTACGTTCTCCGCAGGTTACAATTATGCTACCCACTACGTTCTCCGCAGGTTACAATTTAAAGTATTTAAAAACTAGCTAATAACACAGATACAATACCTATACAACCGATATTGTCCTAGAACTGTTATAATATTCCAATTTAACTAATTTATTTGTATTTTTATAGTTTCAATTTATAATTATTTTACTATTCCGATTTAATTGATGTTTTTTTTTCTATTAATTTTTGATTTATACTGTATTTTAATTTAACTACTTGTCATTTTAAATTCAATGTAAACTTTGTAAATTTTAATTTTGTTATGATCATACATATATTTCCATTTTAATTTTTATTATTGATTATACAAGTGCTGTGCACACCTATAAGTGACAAATTCACCGCAAAGCTGTTGATATAGAATATATTTAATGTAATGATTTAGTGAATAAGTCGTTGGTGTGTCAATAAATAAATAAATAAATAACTCATATCTGGATTTTTTTATTTATAAAAGAAAAATAAAGAAAAATTTGTATGCGTACAGACGCTAGCAAATCAAGCTACTACAATCTGTCAAATTTCTTTAATAGATTTTCGACTTTATCGCTAAAGCATTAAGGTTCAAGGTTGATTGGGAAAATTTGCCAGTTTCGCGTAGCTTCAGCGTCTGTACATTATTAAACATTAAATCATTATACAATAATTTGCTGATCCTTTAGGGTTGCTTGGATTTGCTTCTTAAATGCATTTTTACTAAGAAAAAGAATGTCGATTGAATATGTCGTCATTGTTATGTGTCTCAACCAAACGATGAAGTGGTGAACGCAAGCCAGCGTTGGATTTACAGAGGCGAGTAGCAAATGGACGTCGAGGACCTCACGTACATGACCTGTTCGAGGAACCAGGTAACACAGACACCTAAGTCCGGACAAACAAAATGATTGCGGCACACATTTAACAGAGTCATAACCTCCAGAAGTTTTGTCTTGATTTTAAGGTCAGAAGATACGAGTACGTTATATAATAGTATAGAATACTCTTTACTATGTATACCAAATAAATTACAGACATAAATATAGAAATCTAACAAACGGTGACACAATGGGCGGTCTTATCGCTAAGAGCGATCTTTTAAAGGCAACCTTTGGATGGATTAAAAACGGGAATGAGAGACAAATACTGTAGGTAGTCTGTGGTGTACCATTTACAATAATATATTTTATTTTATCTTTATGTATGTATGTTATCTAATATTTATAATATACTAGAATAAATATATACATATGTATGTATAATAATAATCATGAAACAGGAGCAAAGAAAATATAATGATAATGTTTATGGAGAGAGGAAGTGGTTTGAGGAATACCTATGTTTAATTTATAAGGTCAATTATTATGTACCTATAACTAATAATCATAAATAATCTCAATAAAAGTGTTTTAATTAACCCAATTAATGTTTAAAAATTGTTTCCCAATTTTATTTTTATATAAACAAATAATTTTATACTTTTTGCTGCCCCTACAGGGTCCGTAATTGTAGCTTTAAGCCATTGTAACACCCTCAAACATTATAGAATGTAAATAAAAATATGATATCAATTTAAAACTTATATAATAATATGTTATAAATCCAAATGATCAAAAATGTACACTTAGGTACCGGAATGTTTATGATGCCCTATGATTATTTTGCTTCTTTTTTCATATACATGTAGATATTATTATTTTAAGTCTGTAAGCGTATATTATGTAAATTATGTTAAATATTCATCTCTCCGTACCGGCTGAAATTGTTACTGAGTTTTGATTTTCCAGGATGAAACATACATTTTTATTAATCACCTTTCTTTAAAAAATATGTAAGTAGCTTAGCTATTCGTAGGAAAACTATTGCATACAATGTTGGTCTATTCTCCACCAAAAAACCACAGGCCATAAGTTTGTACCGTCGCAAAAACCTTACTTACATTATAGGGATTTGTTGTAAATATGTAGTGAGTTTGTAGGTGCGTCTCGATCGACCGCCGCCCCAAGGTCACAGCACAAGGTTCCACACCTAAATTATGTCACTACTGGCAGAAGGCAGGTGTAATATTAAAAACGATGCCTTGGCAACGTACAGGGCATTGGTATACTAATATACAGTGTTCATAATCTCAGATAATTACATTCCTTAGTGAAATGTATTCTAAGTTGATTTTTGAGTGATCATTTGTAACAAAAAGGTCCTAGTAAGTTTTTAGTTGCAATGAAAATTGAACTTTGTAAAGTATGACATTCAGTTTGTTGTGCTATAACTTGGAAATTATCTCAAATCCCTGGCTCTAATATACAGTTTGTGTTTATACTTCGAAGTCTTTGTAAAGTGTAAAGATAAGTTTCTGGGTTTAGTAATAATGCTTCTTATTGGGTTTTAGACAGATACTATTTTGCATGTAAACGGATTGTTAAAATAGATAACCATTTAAATTTTTTTTAGACTTCGTCCGCGTGAAATTTCTTGTTTTAATATAAAATATATGCTATGACACTCGGCAATGCTATAGAGTGATACACATGCTTCCCATTAGTGAAAGAATTTTCGGTATCGGATAAGTAGTTTCGAAGATTATTCCCTACATACGAACTCACAAAAACGACTTCATAATATTAGTACCTATAGATAATATAGTTGTAAAAGGTATTGTAAATAAAATAGGCATAGAGTTCACTATGTTTTGCCGTTAACTGCGTACAAATATTAATGAAGTATTTACTTACTTATTAAGCTTAAATAACACACAGTAAAAGGACAAAGCTCATGGATGTATGGAATCCCGTACCATACTGCATTAAGGTCAAACTTTGTTTTTTATAGACTACACTTATCATATTAACTCCTACAAAAGTTTCTTTTGTAAACAAAACCTGGGTTGTCGAGATTTTCAAAAAAAAATTGTTTGACCTGTCATACACGAACGGTCATTATTGCTCTTAAAAAAAAATGATCATCGTTTAAATAAAAATTCCAGTCTATTTTATTCTAGTTATTTTTAATTAATGTCGAATCCTCAAAGTATTATTTTTTCACATTTTTTTTTGAGACATGATCATGACACTTTCAAAATTCAAGGTTATATTAATCATATCGTTTGAAACGGAACGTCATGTAAAGGGAATAAAACAATTTACTTTATATATTTTATTTATATTCCCTGTTCAAAAATCAAATCCCCGACGCATGTCGTAAAAAATTATGAAAATAATTACTATAATACTTTTTGGTACGACTTTTGGTCATTGTCCCTTTCGTTACTTAAATAATCAAATAAAAATTAATTAAAAATAAAAGTCATTAATTCAAACTACGCTGAGAATTGTCACTTTTTGAACTTAAAAATTACATAGGTATAATACAGTCCCCCAAAAGGCCCGCACTTCACCATTTCCTAGTGCTTTCGTTGGGATGAAGAAATGACGCAAAAATCTCCCCAGCAGCATACCTGTCTGTTAAATGGGAATGCGCGCAATTCAAAATTTCTTAAAATGTTTGCAATTTCCAGGTAAGTGTCAAGTTGTACGAGTATGTTGATTAAAATATGATTAAAGTAAGAAATATGACTTTACAGGATTCAACTCAGCCTATCGCAGTCCACTGCTGGACATATGCCTCTCCCAGGCTGCGCCACAACACCCTATCACCCGCTCTCCGCGTCCAGTCTGTCTCAGCCACCTTCTTTAGGTCGACTTTACACAATTATCGTCATTAAAATCATCAATCCAACCCTCTAAGTTCATATAATCAATCATATTGAATGACTATTTTCATGAAAT
The DNA here is from genome assembly GCA_947507525.1 of Apamea epomidion. Classification (NCBI taxonomy): domain Eukaryota; kingdom Metazoa; phylum Arthropoda; class Insecta; order Lepidoptera; family Noctuidae; genus Apamea; species Apamea epomidion. The sequence continues at coordinate 17,805,776 of OX382240.1, read as the reverse complement.
ATCAATTAGTTAGAATTGTTAGAAATATCTACTACGGCTATCAAAATTTCTTGACGTAATAACTAGACAGCTCGTACAAAAAACCTTCTACACCCACACACAAAGAGCCAACAGGTAGGTAGGTACTGTCCCGAGGTGTGTTGCGTGTCACGTCGATTGTTCCAAGGCTAACCGATCGGTTAGTGCTAAGGGATGGGCTCACGGACAGTCAGACACTATACATTTATGAGTTTTTGTAGGACAACTTACTTAAAAAAAAAAAAAAAACAATGGCCATTCCAGCTGGATGTCTTGCCATATATTATTATCTTTGAGGGAATTAAACAACGGCTGCCTATGAACGTCATCTAGTTGACATTTAGAGACTCACATATAATCGTAATAAGTATAAGTAATGTTGGACTTCAAAAGAGACTATGGTCTCTTACCTTTGACTTTATTTCGGCATTTCTTCTCAGGGATCAGTTAGCTAGAAAATGCAGGCAACATCTAGTTTTAAAATATTGACCAAATAAGTGACGTGTAAAAGTGTCTTAAAAGATCTACTTACATAAATAAAAATATTTTTTTTTAAAAAGAACTTTCATTGTTAATATATAAAACTAGCTGTTGCCCGCGACTTCGTCTGCGATCTAGGATGAAAAGTACCCTATGTCCTTCTCCAGATCATGGTCTACCCATGTGTCAAATTTCATCTAAATCCGTTCAGCTGTTTTAGCGTAAAAGCGTAATTCTTAAATTTTCTAATTTTCTGCGCAACTTTCTTAATTTTTTTTTCCGTAAGAACCTTCTACAAAGTACCTATTAGAAAACTTAAAAAAAGATGGATGAAATCGGAAAAGCCGTTCTCAAGTTATGGCGTGACCAAGGGAAATAGGGATTCATTTTATATATAATAATATTTATTAAGAAAAAAAAACGTTTTGATTCAAACTTTTAAATCCATAAAATGCTAGTACAGTAAAACTTATGAAACTAGTTTTAGCAGTAATTATTGCATTGCATGGTCAGAAAAAAAAAATTGTTAACACAATAAAAATGCAAAATTTACAATTTTATTGCAATTATTAAATTTAATTAGGTAAAGGTAGGCACATAATTTATTATTTTCTCTTCGCTTTATCCTGTACCTACACATTAACCCAATAAAATTGTAATAAAATAATTAAATATAATATATATATATTTTTTTTTATATGTACAAGATAAAGCAAAGAGACAAAATAAATTATGTACCTACCTAGGTCATACATATATTATGTAGCACAAAAATCTACATTATAGGAAAACAGACAAAAACCGTAGCGAAATACCGCCAAAATACAGCAAAAAAAAAACTCCTTTTGTGGAAAAGAATTAATATAATAAAAACATGAGCCGCAAAATATCCACGGGTTACATGTCTGTGAACACGTAAAATGAAACTGTTTAATTATCCGCACACGTTTCTGTAACCTGTAGTTCCGAAGAGTTGGTCTCCTGGGAGTACCCTGGAACGACGGTACGTCCTAGACATAACTATGAACGGTATATGAGGGATATATGTAGGGGTACTGATCAAATATGTAGCTAATGTTTTATGTGGCGCGACGTGGGGTTTGCTGACTTTGAATAAGCTAGGACCAGTTTTTGCAAACATAAACTCGCGCTTTTTTCCGCGGGGATAGACAGGATCTACTGAGCATTGATCACCACCCTTGCTCACTGCGTGGTGGTAAGTTCAGGCCATCAGGGTTTTCTGCGATGTTTCCTTTCATCGTTAGTCAGAGTTATAATATCATAGCCATAATCTTTATACGCTTGCCACGTTGAGAACCACGTCTACTCAAGGCATTTTCAATAATATAAATATGTAATAAATATGTATAAGTATGTAATATAATTACTTACTCCATATTTTTCTTAGATGACTATTGCCTATTCCTATACAAACAAAATAATCCCAGCTTACGCGTTATTATAAATGTATTCGTAGGTTATGAATACTTTTTTCCAATACAGGTAAGTAAGTTATAAATTCAAAGGATTGTAAAATTGCAAATACTCGTTTTGCGAATAATATTTACGGGTTGATTTTTCGAGGGATAATTTTAATTCGTGGAATGAAATTGAGGGCCGACAGATTTTCTATGGTAGAACTGTAAAAAATTCAAAATTATTCCTCGAATAAAGTTATCTGGCGTTGGAAAAATCAGCCCTTAGTTGAAAGACTTTATTCATATTAACTTTTTTTTATTCATTTATTTGCCAATAATGTAGGTATACAGATAAGATGTTAGTCAAGTTGTCTTGTCTTGTCACCATAAATCTTTCTCTCTGTGTTTACAAGTTTTCGTTAATAGCTAATTTGCAACGCAAACGCTACTGACGAATACCGCGCATCGGAATTGCGATATTAAGCATAGGTACTATCGCACGCATATATAAACGCCAAGTGGGCTTCAAAATATTAATTGCCAACTTAAAAATGGCAAGTAACTTACCCCGACTTGAGAAAATAAGTCATATTTTTAAGTTTGAAGCTAGATACAAAATCTCTTAAGCCATAATTTGAAATAGCCTTAGCTACGTACGCACTGACCGGTGACTTGCTTACCGCCTAGAGCCTAGTGACTTAGCATCCTTCTATACAAGCTAGGCGAGTAGCGAAGACGCGAAGCGCCCAGTGCCCCCGGTTGCGAAAATTTTAGAGCGTTCGTTTCGCTTCGCTACTCGCATGATACTCGCAAGCAAGCCACCTGTCAGTGGGAACGTAGCCAACGTACATATCTGAAATCTGTATTCGCGTTGATTTGGCTATTTTTGATTATGCGTTTTTTTTATGGATTTTAGTTTCGCTGATTTGCTGGATTCGTTTTCTCCTCTACTGATATTTTTTTCCTTACAGTTGATTTTGTTTATACAAGCTGTTGTTTTGCATCCTCGTTAAATTTCAGGAGGCTGTTATAAAAGACATAAATAATCAAATAAAATTACGATCTCTGGTAAATAATGAATACTTACCTGTTTTTTAAGTTATTCAAGTTTGACAGTATTTCAGAATACACCACTTTCAAAGAACAGAATCGCGTTATGGTATCGTATAAGCGGCCGCGTTTTAAAATGCGCGTCCCTCACATGCCGATTTCCGAAAATTAGAAAAAAAAAAACCTACTTATTTTATTATTGATTCGTGTCGAGAATCAGTAGCATAGTTACCTCCTTGATTTTGACGAGGATGGAAAACGACACCTTGTATGCATGTATGTTGTACATATGTATGTATGTAAATTTAAATGTTTTTGTAAAAAACAAAGTTAGACATTGTTTGTTGTACTGAACATTGGTTAAAGGATTACCGAATACTAATTAATTATGAGAACTATAGTGTGGGCAGTTGTTTTAATCCTAAATCTATGCTGTGTGGAGGTTCTCTAATCTTGATTAAAAATGGTTTAAATTCCAAACAACGAAATTACATAGTGGCTTTATCGATTGAACATTGCATCGAACTGTCCTGTGTTAAGCTCGATAAGCATGTTGTAGCGTGATTATCAGAACTGTTCGTTATTTGAGTCAATAATGGAAGATGTCCTAGCGAAACTTGCATCCAACAACAAAGCCGCAATTATTTGTAGTGATTTTAATATTATTATTTTGGAAAATAATTTCATTTCTTTTTTTTTTTTTTGAACGTTGTCCTACACTTGGAATTTCTCCTGTGTCGTGGGTGCGCTTACAAACATTTAAACTCAGATACACAAACAGCCAGACCCGGAACAACTACTTGTAGGCCATACAAATATTTGTTCCATGCGGGAATCAAACCCGCGACACGCAGCGCAGCAGTCAATCGCTTAACCACTGCGCCAACCGTGCCGTCCTGGGTAGTACGGGTAGTACGATACTGCTTGGTAAGACTGGTTGTCAGACTTTCGGGCTTCTGACTACCCGTAGCGACTGTCAAAGATCTACAAATGACAGCCGGACCAACGGTTTAACGTGCTTTCCGAGGCACGGAGGGGTCTCGATATGTATTGGATGGTCACCCATCCACGGGACCTGTGCGACTGTTATTACTTAGCCACGAGCCCACTAACTACATACCTACCTACTTTATGTTTGTACGCAAATCTTTTCTTTAGCACTCTATTGTTTCTATACCAAAATAATACCTAATCTGCATTCGCCATTTACTTGCCAAATATGTAAACAAATATGAATTATTGGAAAAATAACTTTAATTCCTATATAATAAAGTTCAGTTTACGGTACAACTTCAAACATTTTTAAGATTTTAAATAATGCTAGTCACTCTGAAATCTACTTATTTACAACTAAATTAAAGTTTATATTTGTTTAACTTGAAATAACATCAATTGGAAAAGTAAATTTGAAAAGACCTTACCTAGTATAATATTCTAAACTTGGCAGTCATCAAAAGATGAGATTATAATATGAAACTTTCTTCAGCGGTATGTCCTCAGAGAGCTGTATATTTGCTTAAATTACGCCCCATGAGGTGTCGGGGGAACTAATTTGTGTCACCTTCGCTACCTTGAATTATTTAAATTAATAAATTTGGTGAGAAACATGAACGAGGACCTGAGAAGTCCTTGACACTGACTTTGATGTTATTAGTTTATAATTAGGTCGATACTGCTTTAATTTTTGAGGGGCTCGTTGCTAAATGCTAACAGCCACACGAGTCGATCGAAGGTTAAGGTTCCCTTACCGCGGTTGGATCGTGGATGGGTGACCATTACATATCGATATCCCTCCGGGTCTCGAAAAGCACGTTAAGCCGTTGGTCTTCGCTGTTATTCATAGATCTTTGACAGTTGTATTGGTAATCAGAAGTCTAATAGTCTGATAACCAGTCTTACCAAAGGTTACCCAGTACCTGGGTTGTGGAGGTCAGATAGGCAGTTGCTCTATGTAAAATACTGGTATTCAGCTGCATCCGGTTAGACTGGAAGCCGACCCCAACATAGTTGGGGAAAGGCTTAGCAGATTGGTTTGCTAAGCCAATGACCTTATTTTTGATGTTCTTCAGAAAGGTCAGGTGCGTAGTACTGGAAACGCACAGACGTGCGGATATAACCAGGAGGCCAATTCTCGTAATTTAAAACGTTCAAAATCTAGTCGCAGTCTCATCTCGGCGACAAAAAATGTCAAAAACTTGTCAAAATGTAGGGACATTTTGACAAGTTTTTGACATTTGTCAAAAATCTGTCAAAACTTGTTGAGACTGAGATCAGACTGTGAACGTTCTTAAAATTACGTGAATTACCCCTTTCATTTTTTTTGGCTGGGAAATCATCAAATGACCTCTCCCGCTCTGGGCTGAGCGGAAGGGCGTGTCAGACTTTTACTGACTAAAACCCACCCGTGTTCCTTCAGTTGCCTGTGTCAGGGGCCACGGTATCTCTTTCGAACAACCCGCAGCCCCGGCGGGATCGGCCCTAGCGGACCCCGTCAGTTCATGCTGACATCTCTTTAAGGCGCGCGTGGAACGCAACGCGCTGTCGACCCGGGCCTGGTCCTTACCGGGCGGCGAGCTGCCCATAGCTCGCCGCCCGCAAACACGCGCCTACGGTGGCCGGGAGTCGGCTGTTGACTCCCGTCCAGGGCGTCTCCTGCGGCGGCTAGGCGCGTGAGGGTGCAGAGATTGCCTCTCCCTCACGCGCTCCGCCTCCTCCTTCGCGAGCATTACTGCTTCACAGAAGGAGGTGACGGCCTCCCATTCACTCTCGCTTCGTACCATGGCCTGGACCAGGGCCGGACGCGAGAGGTCGCCGCCGCCGATCGCCGCCACGAGGACACGGCGGGGCCCCGCCCAAGCGGGGCAGACCTCCACCGTATGCTCCACTGTGACCTCCGGGCGATCCACACAGTGGTGACACCCTGGCGTTTCCTGCCGCTTTATCCTGAACAGGAACCTCCCGAAACAACCGTGTTCGGTGAGGACCTGCGTCAGGCGGAAGGTAAGGGCGCCGTGGCGCCTCTCTAGCCACTCCTCAAAGAAGGGACTTATCGCCGCAATTGTGGCGTGCCCAGCACTGGGTTGCGACAATCGCACTCTCCATGCCGCTATGAGATCCCGCCGGAGCTCTGTCCGCTGTGCCGTGATTTCTCGCGGCAGCGCAGTAACGCCCCGGCGACGAGAATTACCCCTCTGATGTAAACGAAGCAGCTCTACTCCATAGTATGTAAACATCGTCGCAGGTGGCGGCCTGTAGTTTTTACCCAATGAGAAGAAGGCATGAGTTTATGTTAAGACGCCAGCGGGTCTAGCTACCCGAAACTGTCAAATTTTCCCAATCAACCTTGAACCTTAATGCTTTAGCAATAAAGTTGAAAATCTATTAAAGAAATTTGACAGATTGTAGTAGCTTGATGTGCTGGCGTCTGTACGTTTTTCATATTATTTTGGCAACACATTACTAAAAAGGGACACCCCTGCAAGAACCATACGATTAAGACGAAAAATAACACGATTAATTCTTCACGACCTTTAAAAGACCCTTCAGACTTTAAAAAACCCAAAATACTGGTTTATTGCTATGCTTTTAAAGATACATACACTTTACAACTGAAAGGGCACGTTATACATCATGTAGGACCTTACACCCGGTTTCTGAATTAAGAATTTGTCAAACTACTTTGGCATTACGTAAGGTGACTCTCGCTAAATTCAAAATTTATTTGAAAAAAATGGGCTAGGCGGGTATTGAATGAATCACCTAAGTATTGTTGGAGAAGTTCTCAGCTTCAAATTTTCAATGCAAAAACGGGGTGTTAGTCATAAATATTCCATTTTCTTCACAAAAAAATCCTTTTAGTTCCTTTGAAACTTCAATAAAAATGCCTGGGACACCTTCACCTTTCAGCAAGGGTGTCCATCCACCAATCTGTCCCATTTAAGGCGCAAATTTATAAGGGTAGCCTGTAGTTATGTCCGAACGACGACTAATTCAATAAATACCAGAGTAAATCGAGCATTAGAGGTTTTGTATCTTATTTATTTGACTATTTTCTTCTTGTCTCTAGAGAAATCTATGTAGGTACAAGTACCTACCAGATTTTTGGCAGAAGAAGTTGGCTGAGAATAAAGTAAGAAAGAAACTAAAAAGAAAAATATTTTTATTTGTCACAGAAACTCGTATATACAAAAATATAATAAATTCTATATGGAAAATTAAAAACAAAATATATCTATAATCACGAGCATAAAGCAGAAATAGTCGACGGCTGCACGTCATGACTGTGGCAAAAAGGCTTCCACTTAGCATGATGCTGTGCTACACCCGACCCACAGCATACATACCTAGTAAAGTGCATAGCAAATACATAGTGTTATCTGTTTTAGAGCCAAGTATCACTTTTTTTACAGGATTTAGACATACGAATGACTACTTTAGTAATATTACCGCCTGCTTGAAATGGATGCTGCTGAAATGAAATTAAATGTTTATTTCTGTAAGTAGATCTTCTAAGACAGTTTTACAAGACAATTTGGTCAAATTTTATAATTAGATGGCGCCGGCATTATCCTGCTGACTACCTGCCTCTTTTAAAGTCCAAACATTATCTATTTTATTAAGATGTCAAACAATGCAGGGCCATGTCTGGAATGGCTTATTGAAGAAAGAGCCATTGCAGCTTTGAGTTGACCTGCCCTGACAGACGACACGCGTCAGGCATCGTGTACCTCTATTTTAGGATGCTCAACGACCTTTTCTACCATAGGATCCATACTGGCAGACAGAATACCGGAAAAAAATCATGACACCTCAACCCGGTGTGCTTTCAAATACCAAAAAAAAAAATAAACAAGAACTTTTGACATTAGATCCATGTAGTGCTGATGAAATTATTAATGATCTTGACCCAAATTCAAGTAGCGGTATAGATAAAATAAGCACAAAAGTCATAAAAAGTTTGCAAAATTTAATCTCAAATAGCTTGGAAAATTGTTTGAATAAACTCCTGACTGACGGAGAATTTCCAGACATCCTAAAGATTGCAAAGGTGACACCGATCTTTAAATCGGGACCTAAAAGCGACCCTGGAAATTATCGCCCGATCTCTGTGCTGCCAATAAAGTCTAACATTTTGGAGAAAATAATACACAGACGTCTGTTAACTACTTTAATTTTATATCGGAATTCTGTTTGAATGGTTCCAACATAATTTGCTAACTGTAAACATCTCAAAGACGTGTAACATTATCTTTAAAGACATTTAAAAAAAAATCGCTGCATGACCCGTTAACTATAGACAACATTCCATTAGATCAAAAAACCTTGGCCTTAGAATCGAAAATTGTTTGACATGGAACAAGCAAATGAATTATATTAGAAATAAAATTTCCTCACTTATTAGATCACCGCAATATATGTCAATGTATACCCAAAAAATTGTGTTTAAACTTTTACAATTCACTTGTCAAATCACATTTATTATATCTCATAGAAATTTGGGGGAACGCCAGTAAAACAAAACTACAGGAACTACAAAGAATGCAGAACAGGATCATAAAGACACTGTTTCGCTATCCATACTTGACACCAACGCACAAAATTTTTAAAGAAACAAAACTTATGAATATCAAACAACTGTATATGTATAACACTGGTATTTTGATTAGAAAAGTAATGGATGGGAACCATTCACGCAAACGTAACATTTACCAAAAAATCTCAAATATGTACACGCAGTCTTCGCCGACCCAGCTTACTTGTCCTGCCAAAGACACATACAAATTATGCTAAAAAGAATATCACCTATGAAGGAGCACAAATTTATAATCATTTACCATCCTACATCAAAAATGTAAGCTCTTTCAGTGGTTTTTAATCAAAACTGTCACATCACACAATGGAAACCACTAATAATGATACTAGCCCTAACAAAATAATTCTAAGCCTGAACCAGTGACCGTTATCCTAGAATAAGTTAATTACAATATGTTATCTTATGTTCTCATGTAAGTGGCTTTTTGTCTTTTTGAGAATAAAGTATTTAAACCCTATATGCCAAACATCAGTCCCTAAGAAGTTTTATACCTTCATCGTGCAAACTTTACATTCCTAACTTTTCTTTCCAACATAATTAATTAACATAAACCAAAGACATTAAATCATTTACTTGTACCTATCTTAAATCTCTTTGACATAAACAAAAAGTACTGCACAGTTGGACAGTATTTGAGCTCAAAATCAAACAGCAAGCCTTTTGAAGAAGTTCTGATAAAATAGCTGTATACACAGCGACCCCAAGCGAAAAAATTCGGAATTTAATTGGGGCTACCTCCAGCACAGGCTGGAAGAATTCCCCAACTTTGTGCGGTTAATATCCCAATCTTTTAAGACAATATGTATCTTAGCGTAGGTGTATCCTCATTACTTAAGTTCGAAATAATAACTGAGCTGTTTAAGTTTAAAAAAATGAAACAATTTCGAGAGTTTTTACTTAGTATGGTCTTGGTGAATGGAGACTTTCAGTTGCTAAAGTTTCGGTAGATTAAAATACTAGTCTCAGTTCCTCTATGTATTATAATAGGACCCAGGTTGGCCGATGCAAGGAAAACCTGGTGGAAATTCACAGATGATTCTATACTGGAATGTAAATGTGGTGCTGTTCCACAAACAATGGGACACTTAAAATCGTTTCCAACGCATCCTGTTACCTGCACGTTACAGGACCTGATGGACGCTACAGAGGTTGCCAAACTCTTGTCAAATTCTGGGCCGAATCTATTTAGATTGCCATCGACACGCAAAAAAGAAGATTCCAATTTATGTTCAATAACAATTTTTACAAGCAACACTAAACCAAAATCATGATCTGAACAACAAAAAGTAATTGGTGCAATAAGGCAACGGTAGCAATACGCCGTCGGTAGCAATACGCCATCGGTACCATAACGGCCGCCGATAAACAACAGCGTCGTACCAACCCGATCACCAATAAACGACTGCTTGGCACGGAGCGACACCGACATTGTTTATAATTTATTTCACGACTTCAATAGACGAGTTATTTCCAATTCGTCACTGTTCCGATTTGACATTAAAAAAACAAAAGATACCGAATGTGAGCTTTAATAACGTGACGATATTATCGTGGACGTCCATGACATGTATGGAAATAGGTACGTGCATGTTATATAACGTTATCGTGGAAGGAAATTTAAAAGCATAATCAGCCCATAATTTTCCCTCTGCTGGGACACAGGCCTCCCGTAACCCACCACGCGGGCCCAGTGCAGGTTGGTAGATATCACATGTGTTCGAATTTTTCGTTCTGGGACATACCAGTTTCCTCACGATGTTTCCCTTCACCCTTCTAAGAACAGTTGTGATGAAGTAATTTACACAAAGTAAAGCGTCTGTCTGGGTTCGAGCCTATGACCACTGGGCCACCAGTGCTTGTACGCACCAATTTAGAAGTCTTTATATATTTCCATACATTTTCCTGTCCTGTGTTATAGTGATACCGTGGCGTGGATGTTAGAAATTATAAAAGCGCATATTTGCAACAGCTTGAAATTTTCTTAAAAAAATCTTAAATTCATTCACTGACAGACAACGCACCTCCTAAGCGTCTGGGCCTAGAAGGGGTGAAATAGGAGATGAAAGTTTGTATGAAAGTGCGTCATTTTTGCCAATGAGAAATCCCATGAGGCAAACGCCTTGTGTTTTTATAAGATTAACCCCCATTTGAGATCAGTGGTGGCCCAGTGGTAACGACCGCGGCTTACGTGATGTAGGTCGTATGTTCGAACCCTGACAGGCACTTTACTTTGTGTAAATTATTTCATCACCTCTGCTCTCAAAACGGTGAAGGAAAAAATCGTGAGGAAACCGGCATGTCCTAGAACAAAAATTCGAAGACGTGTTACATCTACCAACCCGCACTGGTCCTGCGTGGTGGATTACGGCCCACTCCCTCTCACAGAGAGCAGGCCTGTGTCCCAGCAGTGGGAACATTATAGGCTCATTATGTATGTAACCCCCATTCAATGTATATATCCATCTCTATCTAACGGTCACTATAGCTGTCATAGTAATCCATGTTCAAAAATAAATCCCTTGCATAAAAAAGCAAACAAATCAAACACGTGTCCCTAAAAATAAAAATTAATTAATGAGAACAACTGCCCAGCCTCATCTTTATTCCTTAGCTCATAAATGAGTATTCAGTTACATCATATATCAACGGCTAATGAGATATAAGGGATTCCCTTGTAACATCCCGATACCTCCCGGTCCTCCGGGCCAGATTCCCGGATTAAGTCCCGGTCACAATATTGATCCAAACCTTTCTATTCTTAAAAAAAGTGAAGGCTTATTTGAGTTATCATAATCAGCGTATAATGTTCCCACTGCTGATGGGATACAGGCCAGCTGTCGATGAGATGGGAGTGGGTCTTAATCCACCACGCGGGCCCAGTGCGGGTTGGTAGATGTCACATGCCTTCGAATTTTTGGTTCTAGGACATGCCGGTTTCTTCACGTTGTTTTCCTTTACCGTTTTGAGAGCAGTTGTGATGAAGACTATGAGTGTCTTGACTGAGTATTATTAGCCGCACGGGTCGATCGATCAGGCAAACCTACGCTTGCCGTGGTCAGTCCCCTCCGAGCCTCGGAAAACACGTTAAGCCGTTGGTCCCGGCTGTCATTCGTGGAGCTTCGACAGTCGTTATGGGTCGTCGGAAGCCCAAGAATCTGACAACCAGACGTACCAAAGGGTATCGTGTTACTCAGTGACGGGGTTGTGGAAGTGGATAAGCAGTGGCTCTATGTAAAATTCTGGTGTTCAGCTGCATCCGGTTAGACTGTAAGCTGATCTGAACATAGTTGGGAAAAGGTTAGGCAGATGATGACTATGGAAAGTAATTAACATTACAAAACACAAAACTTTAAATTAAATTAGTTGCCATATGTCAGATAGCACACGCTAATATACCAACAAAACATTTAAAACTAAATAAATAATAAAATAAGTGGAAATATATTTATTTCCACTTATTTTATTATTTATTTTTTGTTTATTAAATCGTAAACAGAACTTAATACTTAAACAAAAGCCTCCAGGAAAAAACTGTTGTACGAAAGGCCCTTTCAAATTACCCAGAAGGCTATCAAAGACTTCATAAATACCATTTACCGTGACGTAATGAGTCTTTAATTTGCCTACAGCATGAAGGGACTAAAAATTGACCATGTCAACAGTGTCCTTTCTTTCATAAATGCAAAAGTTACCAATCAGGTTTATACCCTAAACTCCTAAAACAATTAATATATAAATTCAGGTTTAAATCTGACTAGGACAGCGACGTAACTTCCGAAGCAAACCCGTAGATGTAAATAAGATACCTATACCTAACTCTAAAAGATCCGTCCTGCCGTTTCTATTAAGTAATAAAAATATATACATTAAATAAAACTAAAAAATATGCTTTCCCTGGGATATTTAAGCTCCACAGCACTAAAACCAGTCAAACAAACTCAAACTCGAGCGGTTTACTAGTAGTCACTAAAGAGTTCCACTACCCATCTCCTGACTCCACCACCAGACCCTCGTTGCCAAGCCCAATTGGACTCGAAAACAAATCATATGAGCCCAAACTCGAGGTGTTTACTAGTAGCCTCTGAAGAGTTCTATTATCCACCTCCTGGCTCCATCATCAGATTGTGTCCAAGATACCAAATTATACTTTTGTCATCTGAACTACGTATACATACAAAGTTTCATTGCGATACGACAGTTAGAAGTAGGGTAAAATTTACTTCAAAGATTTTATTACATTGTTTGTGGGTTAGTTAATTACAAGTGAAGCTAATAAAAGCGTGTTAAAAACCATGACTCAAAAAGTCAAAGCAAGTCAAAGCATTTCCTTATGACTGACTACCAATCAACGATGCTTAACATTTACACGAATTCCTTTTGCTATTCAAATTAGTATTAAATTATTGCCAGACCAAACCAGCCAGACTAATGAATGAATGATCAAAATACTAAACTATTACTAAATAGTTCACAAGTTCTTTGTGACTAACAGTTGAGATTCTCTAGCTTTAATTGCGAAGGAACGGAGCATCGTTGCGCCAATGTTGCCTATGGTTGTACGCTTTCAAAAGTTCTGATTGGACGTATTATTGTTTAAATATTTAGGTACTGTAGCTTTGAGTTAACTAGTCGTATTTCATAGTAAGTTGGTTTATTTAATTCATGATTTGCTGCAAATCGTAAAAAACAAATGTTAATAGTTCACTTCTCCAATCTACGTAGCCTTTTCCCAGCTATGACGACCCCAACGTATACCAGTCTGAACGTATGCAGCTGAATATTAATGTCTTACATTGACCAACGGCCTATCTGACCTCCACAATAGTTACAGGTTAAGTTCGGGCTTCTGACTGTGTAACGACTGTAATCTTCGAATGACAGCCGGGACAAACGGCTTAAAGTGTTTTCCGAGGCCCGAGGATATGTAATGGATCACCCATCCGCGAAACGACCGCGGCAAGCGTACCTTAACCTTTGATCGATCCGTGCGGTTGGCTGTTATTATTTAGCCACGAGCCTCACAATAATAGTTCACTTCTAATTAAGGTAATTAATAAAGTAATGTGATTGGTTTTTTACATCTAGAATTTCTCAGAAGCAGCTCGGAGTCTAAATTTGTGCCTGGTTATGGCAGTAGGCTCGCTTCCTATTCCATGGGACTTAAACATAACTGGCGAACTGTGGGGTACTATAGGTACTCCTCTGGCTAACCCTTCGAGGAATGCAGGTGTGATGTTTTGCTATGTAGTTCACTTACATATGTCGGCCATTGGTGCCAATGATCAATTTATCGAGTAGAGAAATTTCAGATGACATTGAAAATTAAACTTAATTAGTTGTAAAATAAAGTGCAAAACCCACACGAGTATGTATGATTCAAGAACCGAGTTTGTATGATTCAGACATCAGCAGAGCCTAATAGATGTACCTGAAAGAAAGAAAGACGGCATACCTTGACACGTTTCGACAAGCGAAAGCATAAAAACCTTTTTATCATAATTACATAGGTAAATACAGACTTTTTAAAAATAAATGTAAAAGGAAGATGCCACAAAGCGGAACATTCCTTAACACGAACAACAAAAACATTAAGAAAAGTATTTGACCCTTTTGCTTCGAATCCCAGAAAATTCTTTGTGAATATTTTCTTTTTAAAAGAGAAAAGTTGTAAAAAATTATGGACAAAGCTTTTTTTTTTACGATAACAAAACCGTCAAAAGGCTTTATACTCACGAAGTTGCGATGTGAACGACAACGGGCGGTGTTCACTGAAGAATGAATGAATGAATGAATGAAAAAGAACGAGACAAATCTTGAAGAGTCAACGATACGGGTTCCGCAGGTTTGCTTTGTGTTTTGTATTTTTATTAACTTTTTCTGAAGTGGTAGTTCGTACTTTGTAGATGGTTGTGATAGGTTTGTAAGTGTAATAAACGTGCATTTTTATATTAATTTTTAAGTGCAAGCGCAGCGCTCGCTCTGTGGTACAGGCCGGGAACCCAGAGAGACGCTTTACTTTGTGTAAATAATTTCAATTTCATCACCCGTAACGACTGTCAAAAACCTACGAATGACAGCTGGGACCAACGGCTTAACGTGTTTTTCGAGGCACGGAGGGTCTATATGTAATGGATGGTCAACCATCCTCGAACCGACCGCGGCGAGGGTAGTTCAACCTTCGATCGACGCTTGCGGCTGTTCATCATTAAGCCACGAACACAAAACAAATGAAAATAAAAGTTTAGATTTATTGATAGTAACAAAGGTGACGAATTAAATATACTTATTTCTGTTTACTACTAAAAATACACCAAGATAGCAATCAAACTTATAGCATTCATTACAAATGAACCAATTCAGGCACTTTTGAATTATCAAGGGTCAAGCAGTAAAATGAAGCCAGTGGCCCATTCCAAAGCGTAGTAGGTTCTTATGGAGAAGAACGGGCAAGAAACTTAACGGACACTCTTTTAAATCCAAAATATTTACCAGACTTTAAATCGACTGAAAGAACTTCAGTAAAATAGGTTTTTATAAGGAACTATTGACTACTGAACCCTAAAATCCATATTTTCCGAGCGGGTCTAAGATTGCATTTTCACGACCGCATTGCATGACATCGTCCTATACATACAAAACAGTGATTTGAAATCTCAGACAAAGATAAAGAGATAAAGATATGAACCATATTGTATCGATATTAAAAACTTTAGCAGGTCAGATAGGCAGTCGCTCCATGTAAAATACTGGTATTCAGCTGCATCTGTTTAGACTGGAAGCCGACCCCAACATATTTGGGAAAAGATTAGGCAAATGATTATGATGATTTTAAACTTTAGCAAAGAGTCGTTGGTTTAGTGTTCGCAAAGCGCTACTGCTGAGCGTAAGGTCCTAGGTTCGATTCCCAGTTTGGGTAAAGTGTGCTTGGGTGGTTCCATCAGGATTTCTGAGTAGCAGCCCAGAGTCTGGATTTTTCGGAAGAGATGCACCCCTAGATTTGGGCATTGCATCTCCAACCATTCATAGAATTCTGTGTATTAGCTACTACTACTGATTTATCAGGTGTTATTCGGTTTTACCATCTGGTATTTGTCAGTAGTAGCTTGGAATCTGGATTTGTACCCGGTTGATGGCATTAGGCAGTGGTGGGCAACGGCTTCGACTTACGAGTTGTAGATCGTGGGTTCGAACCCAGGCAGGGGCTTTAGTTTGTGTAAATAATTTCATAACCACACCTCTCAAAAACGTTGAAGGAAAACATCGTGAGGAAACCGGCATGTTTTAGAACCAAAAATTCAAAGACATGTGACATCTATCAACCCGCACTGGGCCCGCGTGGTAGATTATAGCCCAGTCCCTCTCCAAAAGAGGAGGCATGTGTCTTAACAGTGGGAACATTATTGGCTGATGATGATGATGGCAACAGGCTCGCTCCATATTACATGGGATTTAAACATAACTGAAGATATGTGGGTCTACCATAGATACATCTCTGCCTAACTCTATGGGGATTACAGCCATGATTTAATTATATAATATAACAATACAACGTGTGAACATCTGCAGCCGGAAAACCTGTTTCTTAGCAAACAGATGAGTTGTACCTATAGTTAACATATAATTAATTCGTTTTTGCAAGAAATCAAAGAGTACCTAATGCCTTTTTTTTTTTTTTTTTTGGATGGGAAATCATCAAATGACTCCTCCCGCTCTGGGTGGAGCAGAAGGGAGTGTCAGACTCTTACTGACTAAAACCCACCCGTGTTCCTTCCTTAGCCCTTTATGTACCAGGGCAGCGGTAACCCTTTCGGACGATCCCGCTACCCCGGCAGGCTTCGGCCCTGTCGGGCCCCGTCAACTTCGCTGACATCTCTTTGAGGCGCGCGTGGAACACATACACGCCGTCCGGCACGGGCCTGGTCCTGATCGGACGGAGAGCTACCCATTGCTCTCCGCCCGCAGGCCCGCGCCTACGGTGGCCGAGAGTCGTCACGCGGCTCCCGACGCCCGGAGCGTCTCCCTCGGCGGCTGAGGCGTGAGGATCTTTCCCTCGCCCATCCCGCCACTTCCTTCGCTAGCATGACTGCTTCGCAGAAGGAGGTGACCGCCTCCCACTCTCTCTCGCCCCGGACCATGGCTTGCACCAGGGCCGGGCGCGAGAGGTCGCCGCCGCTGCCGATCGCCTCTACGAGGACACGGCGGTGCTCTGCCCAAGCGGGGCAGACCTCCACCGTATGCTCCACCGTGTCCTCTGGGCGATCCTCGCAGTGGTGACACCCGGGCGTCTCCTCCCGCCTGATGATGTGCAGGAACCTCCCGAAACATCCGTGTCCGGAGAGAACCTGCGTCAGGCGGTAGGTGAGAGCGCCGTGACGCCTCTCTAGCCACTCCTCAAAGAGGGGTCTTATCGCCGCTATCGTGGCGTGCCCTGCGCTGGGTTGCGATAGTCGCGCCTTCCATTCCACCATGAGACCGCGCCGGAGGTCCGTCCGCTCCGCAGCGATTTGCCGCGGGTGCAGAGTTTCCCCCCGACGTAGTGCCTCCGCGCGCCAGTCATACAGGCGCGCGAGGACTATCGCCTCCAGATCCCATGGTGGCAGTCCGGCAAGGAGGCTTGCTGCCTCGCCCGAGATCGTGCGGTACCCCCGGATTAACCTTACGGCTACCACCTTTTGGGGCGCGTTCAGGTAGTGTGCGGCTCGAAGCCGCAGTGAACGCGCCCATACCGGGGCCCCGTATAGGGCCATGGACCGCACGACCCCCGCGTAAAGCCTCCGGCAGGAGGCGTTTGGCCCCCTCAGGTTGGGCAGGAGCCGCTTTAAGGCGGCCCCGGTCCGTTCCAGTTTGGGGGCCAAACGTCGGAAATGCTCGGTACCTAATGCCTTCAAGACATATTTTATCACAGTGCATTAAAGCTTCACTAAACCATTTGAGAAGCAAAATCTTATTGACAAAGATAAACAAAACACAAGCCTATTAAAAAATAATTAAATCGGCATTTGCTTTGTAACCCGAGCTCGATTAACTTCAATTCTCGTAGCGGGTCTACGAACGGCTACGAGCGCTACGGAGCGTACCTTGGCGTAGCCGCACATTTTAATAGATAAGGCTTTACCTAGATTGGAACTCTATAATCTACTTAATTGGACTTAGGGCGGCCACGAACGGTATTTACAGGAAACTAGTGTCGATAGTATAAAGTCGATTAGAGTAGGCAATGTTTTGACTAAAGGAAAGAAAAAAGAAAATACGTTTATTTGCGGTAAAAATGACGCATAGAAAGAACAGAAACACAAAAAAAAAACAAATTGGGAAAAAATATGCGTCACAGCCACGCAAAACGGCCACGGCGACTGCCTCGTTGGTCTAGAGGTCGCAAGCGCTTGTGCTGAGCATGAGATCCTGGATTCAATTCCCCGGTCGGGCAGAGTGTTATTAAGTTATTCCATCTGGAATTTCTCAGCCCGGAGTCTGGATTTGTGCCCGGTTGATGGCAATCGCCCCCTTTTTCATGGGACTTACACATAACCGGCGAAATGTGGGTGTACTATAGGTGCACCTCTCCCTAACTCTTCAGGCAGTACAAGCGTGATGTGTGTGATTTTTATTTTATTTATTTGGCTCACCGACAATAGGCTATTTTCCTAAAACATTCTAATAAGTCCGTCAGTTAGATTATCAAAAAATATTGAACCCGTATTTTTTCTTGTGTCAATTATTTAAAAAAATGATGAAGATATCGCCCGTTAAAGTTCCGCGTGACGTCATTTGCTTGCGACATTTTTGCAAGCAACTGACGTCACGCATGACCAACCGACCACCGACACGACGACCGACTCCCAAATTTTGACGCGCTTTATCTTTGTCATTTTTTGTTTGATTGACAAAAGAAAAAATACGTGTCCATTATTTTTCGATAATCTAACTGACGGACTAAATATAATAATTATTTTTTTACCCAGGCAACTACCCTATTGAATACACTGATACAAAGATATGAGATACATCCAATAGACTTATATACTAATATATAATAAATAATATAGATCCAATAGAATCGACTAGTGTACCAATTTGTTACAGGTAAGCACATCATACATTACTTACATATTTGTCGATTGATATTGAGCGCCTACTTAAAATGAGATGAGTTCTTATAGGTACTCACCGAACATAATTTTGTTTTCAACCAAATTCTAAATTAAAATCAAAATTAAAGTTATGTTGTTCAGACCTATATATTTGAGTTAATAATCAACTAGCATGCATATTATTAGAATATTATTTTAAGTTTGTTTACTTATATTATGTAAATATTATATTTTTACCTCTCCCCTCTCTCTACTCTCTCCATTTTTTCTTGTTTTTTTTTTCTTTATTTTTTTTTAACTATATTTTTCAAACTTTAAATATTTAAAACTAGCAACTGATGTTTTTTTTTACAATTATCAACGAAATTTCACTCTCGCTAACAAAATATAACTACTTTGCGATGCATTGCGTCTGTGTCTATCAATACTACTAATAATAAAGCTAAAGAGTTTGTTTGTTTGAACGCACTAATCGGGAACTACCAGTCGGATTTGAAAACAATATTTTTGCATTTGATAGCGAAATTCTTGAGGAACGCCATATGTTATTTAACAACACGCTAGGACCCTTGGGAGTAAAAAGAAAAAAGTCAGACAGAACTATAAGCGAAAATAAAGTAATAGCACGGGCAGGCAATAGTCTTGGAAGCCGATGGCTGGTGGAGCAGACGAGTCCTGAGGGGCAATTCTCGTAATTATAAGAACGTTCACAGTCTGATCTCAGTCTCAATCTGTCAAAAAATACCTTTAGTTTCCCTACATTTTGACAAGTTTTAGACGTTTGTTTGTCGCCGAGATGAGACTGCGACTAGATTTGAACGTTTTAAATTACAAGAATTGGCCTACTGGAGTGGAGAACGCGTATCGGCAAGCGTAATGTGGGGCGCCCCCAGCTAGATGGACGGACGACGTAAAGAAGGTGGCTGGGACAGACTGGTTGCGGAAGGCGGAGAACAGAGTGTTGTGGCGCAGTCTGGGAGAAACCTATGTCAAGCAGTGGACTGCGATAGGCCGAGTTGATGTTGATGGCGGGCCGGCAATGCGATGCTACGGGATGGATAGGGTGAACAAGAAATTTATCGCGAATAAAGTCGCGGGCAGCGAATCCTACTAATATTATAAATGTGAACGTTTGTATGGATGGATGTTTGTTACTCTTTCACGCAAAAACGAGTAAACTGATTTAGATGAAATTTGGCACACATATGGTTTATAACCAGGATTAACATATAGGGTACTTTTTATCCCGATATCGCCACGGGATCGAAACTTATGCGGGTGAAACCGCGGGCCGCAGCTAGTATTTAATATACGGTGAAATATCTCAAACGCAAGTTTTCAAGTGGCTGTGTAGTCAGGAGATTACACAGCCACTTGAAAACTTGCGTTTGCGTAAATTACAGAGAAAGCAGGAGCAGAGCTTTCACTGTAATTTTAAGATGTAGGTAACTGTAGCGAGAGAATTACTATCGTATTACGTTTCAAAAGCTGAACTTCGTTTCAGATGTCAAAGGTAGTATACTACTAACAAACTCTAAACATCCCCTCACTCTCCTCATCTGCCCAAGCCTTCCCAACTATGTTGGGGCCGGCTTCCCAGCTACGCAGACGCTATAAGCTGCGGACGCTATGTGGCGTCTACCGCTCTTCTAGGAAGGTTCTAGGTTCTAGGGGCAATTGTCATGATTTTAAGAACGTTCACAGTCAGAAGGCCGTAACGTAGGGGAATTCCCCTACATTTCGTCGTTCGTTTCGTCGTTATCGTTGATTTCCGTCGTTTCGTTTTTTGTAACGTTATAGTACCACTAATTAGAGGTATTTTTGACAGATTGACACTGAGATCAGACTGTGAACGTTCTTAAAAATTGCCCCTCTGATCTCAGTGTCAATCTGTCAAAAATACATCTAATTCCCTACAATTTTGACAAATTTTTGACATTGATTGTCACTGAGATGAGATTGCGACTAAATATTGAACGTTTTTTAATTACAGAAGTTGGCGTTCAGTATTAACATCTCGTCACCAGAACAGTATAATTAAATCGATAGGTATCATGACAAGCTCTAGTGAATAACAATTATTATAATTGCATGAAATGACGGCCGTCAATCTATTATTCAAATTAGTTGTAATGTTTCCAATAATTACGCGTAATACGCTCGTAATTATGAATTGTAATGATACTATCACTATTACATAATGTAGCAGGAATAATCAATGTTACGGTTTCAGCATATAATAAAGGGCTCGTTGCTACGTAAAAATAGCCGCACGGGTCCATCGTTCAGGCTTGCGTAGGCCAGTCCGTGGATGGGTTGCCATTTTTACATGCCGAAACCCATCCTTGCCTAGGAAAGCACGTTAAGCCGTTGGTCCCGTCTGCAATACTTGGATTTTTCACAGTTGCAACGGTAGTCAGAAGCAAGAAGATTCCAGTCTTGCCAAGGGGTACCGTGTTACCCAGTAACTGGGCTGTGAACGTCAGATAGGCAGTCGCTCCATGTAAAGTACTGGTATTCAGCTGTATCCGGTTAGACTGAAAGCTGACCCCAACATAGTTGGGAAAAGGCTAGATTGTAGCTTTACCTAAACAAACAACCAAAACATAGAGATCTCTGTAGGTACCTATTCTATTTTAAATACCAATTTTTACACCTATGGTTAACAAATAAATATATATATATATATTTTTTTTATTTTTTTTTTACTTTGACTTTAACCTTTTAAAATGCTGAAGGGCTGATTTTTCAATAGTAATAGATAACTTATATCTAAAGAATAAATGACAGTTTGACATCATTTTTATATACCTACCTAAAAGCTGTCAAACCACAATATTTATTCCTCAGATAAAAATAGTTGACTATTGAAAAATCAGGCCTAAGCCTTACCAAACTCTGCCAGGGCTGCGGGTTGTTCGAAAGAAATACCGTGGCCCCTGGCACAGGCAACTGAAGGAACACGGGTAGGTTTTTGCCATTAAAAGTCTGACACGCCCTTTCGCTCAGCCCAGAGCGGGAAAGGTCATTTGATGATTTCCCACCCAAAAAAAAAAAAGCCAACGAAACTCGTTTCAATTTCTTCGCAGCATCAACCCACCTCAGTTACAGGTATTAAACCATTTAAACGCAGAACGTCAGGTGACGTGGCATCCCGCTTACATAAAGCCCGGGATTCGATTTCCCGCGCAACGGGATCAATGTCATCCTCACACGCAAACACCGGGATGTTTGTCTTCCATTTATTTTTTGTTCCTCCCGAATGAAGCCGAGTGCGGTCGATGATATACGATCATCAAATATAAATAATTCGTTTTGGGTCGGATTAGAGTTATCAATTGGATTTTTGTGTTGTTTATCAATTCTGTATTGTTTTGCGAAGGTTCGACAGAAAAATATAAATGTTTTCAGTATTGTTTCCATTGTCATTGTGCGTCTATATGTCCCGTGAAGGTAGAAACTATGACATATACAAAACCTTTTAGTTTTCTACTTGCTAATTAAGTTTAGGTCACAACTACCCAGTGTTTTTAAAGAACTGTGTTTATCTTGTTTAAATGTAAAAATGTCACATTATACTGAACATAACTGGTGAAATGTGGGTGTACAGTCACGAGCAAAAGTATGTATACACTCGGCTTTATTCAAAAGCGATTTACTCCTTTGTTTTTTAATGAAATATTATGCTGTTACGAACATAGCATTTTCGAACCCATAGGTTTATGTAATGTGTCGTATTTCAACGTTGCATTCGTTATTTGACGAAAAAATCGCATTTGAACGTTGCCAAGTGTTGACATATTAGTGCTCGTGACTGTACTGTAGGTGCCCCTCTGCCCTAGCCCCTTAGGGGACACAGGCGTGATGTTATGTTAGTTGGATAATTATTTCGAAGCGTCTATACAGTGTGGCGATTAGGTTATCACGTTAATTGAAACCACGTATTCTACATAACGTTTTACACATACGCAATTAAAATAATTAATAACAATTAACATTCTAGCCGTGACAACTTTTTTTCTTTTGAGTATTTAACAACATTACTTAACATACATATACTTACATTAACTTAATTTGTGATTATTTGGTAACAATACGTATGTTTAATAATATGAGTTTGTGTTGAATTGTTGATACCATCGCCCGCGCGTGACCCAGGTTTGTACAAACATTTTTACACGTCAATCATATTTTAAAAACTTGATGAGGTGGGCGTTTCCTATTTTACTACTCTGAAAAGAAAGGCCGATACAAACTCAGAGGTCTCTTTTAAAGTCCAGACATAATCTTGGCCAGATCATGTGAAGACCATGTAGATCGACGTCTAAGATTGTCTTTTGAGGAAAGAACCACACAGTTTGAGTGGACCTGTCCAGTCAGTGCCTGTCTAGTGTCTTATTATGAATGAGGGTTTATTTCGTGCCAATTTTTAAGCTATTTTCTTTTTATTTTATTATTTTAACAGACTGATAACAACTTGTAACAACCGCTGGACTGTTTAATGTGTTAATCCAATCGCCACTCAGTATAAAACAAATTCTTTTGAAATTCCTTTCATAAAACTTCCATTCATTTTTAATCCTCCATGAAAACTGTCACCATTTACTGCTATACAAATACTTATCACCCGGCAATCGATCCGTGTCCATCACTGTCCTTCAACTATTCAGCCCTGTACTTGCTACATCCGAAGCCTCGGGTCGATTAGCCCCTTTGAATGGTGGACAACAGGGTTAATACCACACGTACCTACATCAATAGGTAGGTAATAATACAAAAAACAAAAGAACCGTAGAGCATAGGCCCATACAGATGTAAAAATATCGCGGCAGGATTTAATCGCACACTACATTTTCAACTCACGGTGTTGAGCCGAGCGTTGAGAATCCAACAGAGCGCATCCCAGCGCGTCAAAAAAACACACTGTTGGATTTCCAACTCTTGGCGCTAAGCAGAGTGTTGAAAATCCAATGCGCGAAAAACAATCGCCGCGAAAAAATGCGCCTGTTCGAACCTGGGCTATGGCACCTGTCCTACTAAGGCGATTGACGAGACGCGATTAGAGCTAGCAACTAAAAACCAGTTGGCGAGCTACGAGCTGCGAGTGCGCGACAGCGACGAACGATTTCTCGCTGGTACGCGTATGTACCTAGCGTGAGTCTCTCAGCGAGTGGTCTGCGCGACAAGCGACCGTCGTTAAGCGAGTACACTCTTTGATAGCTTTCGTCGCTGCGACAAACGAGTACCTACCTACTCGCTTGGCAACTTAGTTATGTTAGCTTTAAACGAAGTAACGTTATAAGTATTTTATACCGGTAAATCCTATGAAATAACGTTACTTTTAACGTTAAATAATTAACGTATGGTAACGTTAACGTTTTGGTAATTTTACCAGTAATTTTGGTGTAACGGTAACTGTCCCTGCTTGTACTTACGGGGAGTTTATTTATGATCAGTGGCCTCAAAAAGTTAGTTGACATTTTTCCACTTCAGCTGTGATGCCACAATATGATTTTAAATAAAAATAATAATATACAGGTTGAATTAGTCAATAAAAACGTTATAGTGTACAGTTCTAACACTTGGAACTACATATGTATCATAATGTGGTGTGTTACAGCTGATGTATGTACTTATGGGACCTATAATGTTTTGTACGTTTCTTGTGCGAGAAACTCGTTGATAGCTAGTCGGTTCCTCGTCGGGCAGGAGCCTTAAAGTAACAGTCAGGGGTTGCGGAAGGTTCGTACGTTCTCGCGACACCCAGCGTAGGTGTGGGATGGAACACCGGGGTGGTTTAGTCAGTAAGAGTCTGACAGACCCCGCCGCCCACCCTAAGGCGGCGGACATCCATGAGGATTTTCCACTCAGGAAAAAAATACTGCCTCAGTAAAACACATACATCAATAGTTAGGTAATAAAACAAAAAACAACACAAACAGTAGAACATTGTGGGCTTAATTGGGTTCATTAGGGTTGTGGGTGGAGGCAGGGCTCGAAGTCGCAAGGTGCGGGCTTACAGCGGGTCGTAAAACTTTACTTTGTAAAGCTAGGGTTTCCTAAGACGCTGCGGGTTGTTCGAAAGAGATACCGTGGCCCCTGGCACAGGCAACTGAAGGAACACGGGTGGGTTTTAGTCAGTAAAAGTCTGACACTCCCTTCTGCTCCGCCCAGAGCGGGAGGAGTCATTTGATGATTTCCCGCCCAGAAAAAAAAAAAAAAAAAAAAGGGTTTCCTAAGACCACATAGCGTCCGCAATTTACCGTCGAATGACGTCACTGAAACGTTATTTATGATGGTAAGTTGGTGTGTTTCCCTAGAGAGCGTTTTTTGACAACGTAAAGTCAAACTGCGACGCCGTAATTTTCATCTAACGTCTCTGCGGCCGTTATTTGGCGGACCCAAACCTAAGAAGTAACTTAAGAAGTTACTACAGAAGGGTATTTGCGTAAGACACTATCAGTAGCAATGGGTTTCA
Organism: Apamea epomidion; assembly: GCA_947507525.1. Classification (NCBI taxonomy): domain Eukaryota; kingdom Metazoa; phylum Arthropoda; class Insecta; order Lepidoptera; family Noctuidae; genus Apamea; species Apamea epomidion. The sequence continues at coordinate 17,780,648 of OX382240.1, read as the reverse complement.
TTTTGACAGTTCAACAACATTCATTGCGTTATTTACGTTCTTGAGTAGGCAGATTTTTCGAATATATGAAGCAATGGATTAGCAATATCCTTCAAAGTGATTCAGATTGAGATTGATAGTTTGTTACGCAATTAAGGTGCAGTTAAGCCGTTAATCCGGGACCGATTGCTGTCAATGGCGGTGTTCTCAAGGTTGTTCAAGAATACGTTTACCTCGGGCAAACTCTGCAGCTTTGTAAGAACAACTTTGAGGGGGAGGCTAACAGAAGAATTCACCTGGGCTGGGCAGCGTTTGGGAAGCTTTGTCGAGTCTTCTCGTCGCGTATTCCACAGAGCCTAAAGACTAAGGTCTTCAATCAGTGCGTCCTGCCAGTGATGACTTACGGAGCCGAAACATGGACACTCACGGTAGGGCTGGTCCAAAATTCAAGGTCGCGAAGCGAGCTATGGGACGGTCTATGCTTGGAGTATCTCTGAGGGATCGAATCCGCAACGAGGTGATCCGGCCGAGAACCAAAGTTGTCGATATAGCTCACAGAATAAGCAAGCTGAAGTGGCAATGAGCCGGTCATATTAGCCGTAGAACCGATGACCGTTGGGGTCGACGTGTTCTTGAGTGGAGACCGCGAATCAGTAAACGTAAGGTGGCACCCTTAGGCTAGGTGGAGCGACGATCTTCGCAAGATGGCTGGTAGCAGCTGGATGAGAGTTGCCGAAAATCGAGTTGAATGGCGTGCAATAGGACAGACCTATTTCCAGCAGTGGAAATAGGGCTGACGATGATGATGTAGGGCTGATTTAAACAAAATCAGATAATTACATGTTGTTACGTCTAACAGTTTTTGTATGTAAAAACTGTCAAAACAACTTATGTTCGCAGTATATGGCTTATAATTACTAGGTATAACAATGTAGTCCAATTCGCCTTCAGGCAGTTTGTGGCCTCAACACATTCTGTGAGCTATTGTAATACCATCTGAACACTGACACTTTTTTTTTTTTTTTTGGGGATGGGAAATCATCAAATGACCCCTCCCGCTCCACCGGAAGGGAGTGTCAGACTCTTACTGACTAAAATCTAAATTGTTTTGGTACGTCTCTGATGATTTAGGTCTAAATCGTGGAATAAGACTTTTTTTGTGTATTTTATGTTTACTACGAGATAATAGGGGTTAAAGAATGAAATTGCTGTTTTATTGTATTACGTACTTCGAATTGACATAGAACCTTCACGGTTTGAGATTTTTGAGTGAAACTTTTTTCACATGGTACCTATGAAGTTCTTCTTTTAATAAATGTGCAACATTTGATTATCGACTTTCAGTTGTTTTTTTTTATTCAGCTTAGACAAGAAAGATGGATACTTCGAAAATTCGAGTTATTTTTGAATACGAGTTCCGACGCGGAACTAACGCGGCAGAAACAGCTCGCAATATCAATGTTGCGTTTGGAGAGGGGACTGCTAATGAACGCACCGTGCGATTTTGGTTTAAACGCTTTCGTGATGGAAACTTTGACTTGAAGAACGAACCACGTGGAAGACCGCCCACACAGGTGAATAACGAATTGAAAGAGATGGTGGAAGCCGATCCGAGCCAAACTACCCAGGAATTAGCGGCTTGATTTAACGTTACCTTACCAACAATACTGTCTCATTTGCGTCAAATCAATAAAATAATAAAATATGAGAAATGGGTGCCTCATGATTTGACTGATCTGCAGAAAGAAACGCGTGTTTAAACTTGTGTTGCCTTGTTGAATCGATACAGAAATGAATGAATATTGGATCAAATTGTGACATGTGATGAAAAGTGGATTCTTTACGATAACCGTAAGCGAAAAATGCAATGACTGACCCCAGGTCAAACGCCGCAACAGTGTCCTAAAGCAAAGCTTACCAATAAAAAGGTAATGGTAACTGTTTGGTGGTCTCAGCATGGTGTTATTCACTATAGCTTTCTCCGATCTGGTCAAGCAATAACGGCACATATCTACTGTGCCGAACTCCGAACATTAGAAACCATTCGTCACCCTCCATATTCGCCAGACCTTGCTCCGACGGACTAACATTTTTTTCTTGATTTGGACAATTTTCTACGTGATAAAAAGTTTTCATCTCAGGAGGCAGTACAAAATGCTTTCACACAGTTTGTCGAATCTAGATCACGAGAGTTCTATCGCAAAGGCATATATGACCTTCCTATTAGATGGCAGCAATGTATAGATAATAATGGTAATTATTTTGATTAAATAAATATGTTAAATTAAAAAAAACGAATTTAAATTTTTCAGTACAAATCGGCAATTTCATACTTTAACCCCTAATACTTAAAACATTTTTATCATGAGAGTCGCATTTTGTAAAACTCACTATTTAAACTATTAGTTCCACGGACGCTCACGTTGTTATCAGCGTCAAAATGGCGAAAATAAAATGTGTTCGTTTTGTCATCGACAGTATGATGTCCAGCGTACTTGTATACTCGTAATATAGGTCAGTGCATCTGAACTATAGTAATTGGTATCAATATTTGTCTCTTTCTAGCAGATATATCATGTAAGAGAGAGAACTGTATTGTACTGTCAAATCCTTTTTTTTCTGTCTTAATTCTTATTTGTGATAATAAGGAACAATCCCTTAATCTTATACAAATATTAATATATTGTATATATTTCGTTTTTAATAATTAATTTATTAATTATATATCTGAGTAATGCTAATCTAGTGGCACTTTTTACCTTATCCTAATTGTGTTAACACGCGGATAATGTAGTGGGCTGCAATATTATTAATACTACTTATGTATCTAATTGTCATTTGTAAACATTTTATATTGTAGCTGTTTATTGTCCCATAATAAAATAAAATAAAATAAAATAAAATAAAATAAATGAATTTCTGAAAAAAGATATGGTACTATCAAACTTATTGAAAGTTTTAGTTCCTTTTTGTTTGATAGGAGAACTGAAGGGTGAACCCTACATTTAAAAAAAAAAATTTGAAGGTTCCTTAACCGTGGTTCCTTAAATGTGTAAACCAAAAAATTTTTTATTACCAGTAAAGTTTAGTAAATAAATTACAACATATTCAGACGCAATGATTGCCCTCATTACTACAACAGAATTTTAAAGAGATCTAATGAAGGCCGAGACTCTGAGGGCATCCAGCCGCTCGCTTTCGGCAGAAAAGCAATTATCTAACTAATTATAAAAGAAAATAGAATTCAATTCTATGTAAAATAGATTAATTAGAACATTTTTTTTTTTTATGTGTGCCCTACACTAGGTACTCCTGTATCGTGGGTACGTTTACAAACATTTAAACTCACATACACAAACAGCCAGACCCGGAACAACTACCTGTAGGCAATACAAATATTTGTTCCGTGCGGGAATCGAACCCGCGACACCCAGCGCAACAGTCGATCGCTCAGCCACTGCGCCAACCGTGTCGTGAAAATTATAATGTACCGGCTGACTTTTTTTTACCGTCTGGACAAAAACAGGGTGGGTATACAGGGTGGGTATAAAAGGTGAACGGAGTAGCACAAAAATATTGGCAAGTAAAACTGTCTTAAAATATCTACTTACAGAAATAAACATTGGGTTACAGAAAGAAACATTAGAGGCTATGGCACAAAAATTTCTTTTTTTTTTTCACTAAAAATAGAATAAAAATCTCTTTTTTTATTACATTGAAGCCGGCCGATGGCTTCAATCAAAGAATTGAATGAGGCTACGAATTCGATGATAATTTTCGAGCGTAGAATTTTTATATCATCGCTCGATTTATTAGTTTTTTTTTTGGGAAAAAAATCTTTGCCATAGGCTTCTACTCCGTTCACCTTGTATCTAGTTTTTGTCCAGACAGTAAAAATGTCAGCCGGTATAAGTAAGGCAAAGATTAAGGCTCATAAAGAAAGGCTCGTGGCTAAATAATAATAGCCGTAGGGTTGATCGAGGGTCAAGCTATACTGGCCGCTGTCAAATCGTGGATGGCGACTATTCATAACATAACAAGACCCCTCCATGCCTCGGCAAACACGTTAAGCCGTGAGTCCCGGATGCCATTCGTAGATTTTTAACAATCTTTACGGATAGTCACAAGCCGTCTGATAAGCAGTCTTACCAAGACTACCTAGTATCTGGTTACCCAGTAACTGGGTTGTGGATGTCAGATAGGCAGTCGTTCTATGTACATGCATCAGCTGCATCCGGTTAGAGTGAACCCTGAACCGAACTACGTTGTGGAAAGGCTATGCAGATTTATACGTAATGGAAAAAACGATAGGAAGACGAAAGACATTGAACACGAGCGTGTGTAACAATTTTGGTGCACAGTACAGCTCATTCTAATCTATTCTAATGTCGGCACGTAACATAATATTATTATAATCTCTTTAATCCTACAAAGGAAGGACACAAAGGAATAATTAGGAATAATTATTATTGTTATCAGAAACCATTCTGCCCAATGGGGATAAAAACAACTGTCACTCGCTCACTTCACAGGGCAATTCTCATAATTTTAAGAAAGTTCACAGTCTGGTCTCTGTCAAAAATACCTCGAATTTCCCTACATTTCTGACAAGTTTTTGACATTGATTGTCGCTTTGATGAGATTACGACTAGATTTTGAACATTTTTAGTGGCGGGAATTGGCCTTCAGATGTCGCTACTGAAAATTTTACAGCTAACCGTCACTATCCATACATTTTTTCGTAAACAAGCGCAACTTGCGCAGCTCTTGACTGCAAAAATACGGATACTCATGTATTTGCCAAGGATGTTAAAAGACGAAAACTGTTAGAAAAAGCTCGTATACCTACAGGTGATGCTCCCAAGGGAACTAAGTCTGTATTTATTACCTACAGGCACTTGTGGTGCGATATTATGTAAATTATACTAAAGGTGTGTGTGTTTATATGAAGCTAGAATTAATTTCTCTGAAGTTTTTCAGTCTGGAAGTTAATCCTCGAGTCGATTTTCAACTCCGATCAGGTTATTTCTGTCGTACGCCTCCAGTCTTCAACAAAAAAAAAAACTCGAATGTCAACAAACGAAGACGCAAACGCTACTGCTCAGCAGAAATCCTGTATTCGAGGTATTCCACTCAGACCACTAATTTCAACAGCACTTGCCCGAACTGCACCTAAGCACTTCCACTAACCGCACTGAATCAAAATTTTCGATTCCCAGGTCTGGCAAAATGTTATTGGATTTATCCATCAGGAATTTCTCAATTTCCACCAGGAGTACGGATTTATGCTCGGTTTTAATTGGCGAAAAGTAGATACACCACTGCCTTACTCCTCTGGGCAAACAGGGGTGAAGTTACGTTAAGTTAAAGTTCTCGAGCGTCTAAGACTTCTGGGAACAGTAAAGGCGACGATCCACGAACGATATTGCGATACGGAGGCTTATTGAACTGTATTTCCCTGGAGATCAATATGGTGTTGTGCAAATAGAGGAGAGAACCGTTTATCTGGAGTTATATGAGCATATAGATTAGATAACAACTAATACGTGTCAGATTTTTATTTACTCTCTCTCTATTTTTTTTTTGTCTTTTATTTGCATTCTCTCGATGTCTGCTAATGCTGCTTTATTGATTCGTTGATGTTGGCTTGACTGGCTAATATTATACTTTTATCAATAAGCTATTGAATTATTAAAAACTAGGTGTGCCTGTGACTTTGTTCGTGTGCACGTCGGAAAACAAATTGGATTTCATAGGTTTTCATTTTTTATTCTACTTCTTTTTCTACAAAATATAAAAGCCGAAATAGTAGGTTAAGTTGTTATGCTTATAATATTAGCTGTCTACCAGTGAAAGAAGATTATTTTCGAAGATTAGCCGAAACAAACCGACTAAATTTAAAAAAAAAAATGTTTTTGTTATAATTATAAGTAGCGTACTAAATACTTTCATAATAATATGCATTTAGTAATAAGCTGTTATTTTGACATTACAAACAGACATTTCAATTTTTTTTTACAGCTAGTTACTTTTCATCTTTTGTACACAATCAAAATCCACTAACCATGAAGATAGTACCTACCGCACACAGATTTGAGTGGACCAAAAAATGTGGTTTTAAATACTTATCCTGTTCCTATCCATCAGCAGCTTTAACAAACATACACGTCTCTCAAAAACCTGCCCACCGACCAACCACTATGCACGCCATCACAGTCGAGCACTTGAAACGATTGAAATGCATTAAAAACGAATCATTCATAATTGGAACGAAAGGGCCGTTTCGGCCCCGTTCACAAACACGAGCGGAGTGACTTGTGATGCGATTCATTACCGTCCATCGCTCAGCGAGTCGCATCGCGGTGACGTGTAGTAAATATAGTCATTTTTGACAAGTTTTTGACATTGATTGTGCTGAGATGGGATTGCGACTAGATTTTGAACGTTTTGAATTACGACAAATGCCCTTTTGTTCCACCGCCAGCGATCAACGTGACGCAGAAGTAAAACTAGCAACTTAAAACGAGTTGGCCAGCAACGAGCAGCGAGGGCGCGGCGGTGACGAGCGATTTCTCGCTGGATGCATCTGTATACGTACCAAGCGTAAGTCTCTGAGCGAGAGTTCTGGCTGCCAAACGAGCGTCGCTGAGTGAGTATTCTCTAACGAGTACGCGCTAACGGCGTGAACAGTCAGCGATCAACTATTAATGAATATATCTATTTTATACTCCGGACACGGATGTTTCGGGAGGTTCCGCCACATCATCAGGCGGGAGGAGACGCCCGGGTGTAACCACTGCGAGGATCGCCCAGAGGACACGGTGAAGCACCCGGTGGAGGTCTGCCCCGCTTGGGCAGAGCACCGCCGTGTCCTCGTAGAGGCGATCGGCAGCGGCAGCGACCTCTCGCGTCCGGCCCTGGTTCAAGCCATGGTCCGGGGCGAGAGGGAGTGGGAGGTGGTCACCTCCTTCTGCGAAGCAGTCATGCTAGCGAAGGAGGTGGCGGGATGGGCGAGGGAGAGATCCTCACGCCTCAGCCGCCGAGGGAGACGCTCCGGGCGTCGGGAGCCGCGTGACGACTCCCAGCCACCGTAGGCGCGGGCCTGCGGGCGGAGAGCAATGGGTAGCTCTCCGTCCGATCAGGACCAGGCCCGTGCCGGACGGCGCGTATGTGTTCCACGCGCGCCTCAAAGAGATGTCAGCGTAGTTGACGGGGCCCGATAGGGCCGAAGCCTGCCGGGGTAGCGGGATCGTCCGAAAGGGTTACCGCTGCCCTGGTACATAAAGGGCTAAGGAGCACACACGGGTGGGTTTTAGTCAGTAAGAGTAAATTTCTTTAATCGATTTTCAACTTTATCACTAAAGCAACTTTCGCATTAGGTTCAAGGTTGATTGAGAAAATTTCACAGTGTCGGGTAGCTTGCTTGTATAGCTCCGTCTCTCTCTCTTATACTGGAAACATGAAGGCATTAAACCGTCATAACTTCTTTCATATTTTGTTTTCTCCATAGTCGCTGTCGTAAGACGCGTGTCGCTTGAGCGTGTAGCTCGTGGTCACGGGGTTAGCCGTGACGGGGCTACGACGGGCGCGTCACGACACGTATCCGGCGCGATAACGAAACGGACCGGACCGGAGTGCCACTCCACTGTTATTGCTTAATGGATTTCCGTTACTGTCTTTCCATTCCGTGCTTTTTGTTCAAGATGTAGTTAGCCTGGATGTGGCTGTTTTACAGCGTTGTTATGGTTTGGTTTACATTACAGAGTTGATGTTATGGCTAGTAACAAAAGGTCGTTGCGGTGATAAGGGGGAGACTTATGAAAGTAAAAATTAGATCATTATATTACTCATTTATTTCCTGCTAACAATAAAAATAAATTATATTAACGATTCCTTTACCAATGCTGGACACTATCCGTTTAATAATTATTTTAAATAATTAATTTTGTCGTATAGCGACAAGAAACTAAACTTATAAAAACCAAAGGAAAAATGAAATTAAAGAAAGGGAGGTAGAAAACAATTAAAGGTATATTTATAACTTTAAGATGGAGATGGACAGAGAGGTGTGTAGTTTGTGGAGGTGGGGTGTGTGGATGACGATGCGTGATAGGTGGGCTGAGGAGGCTGAGGTGGAGATCCAGATGGAGGGAGGTAGACGCGAGGCAGGTGCCGGCGACAGATGCAGGTACAGATGAGACGCTGGTGCGTGTGCGGCACGAAGGACACTCATAGGAGGACCCACGCAGCAGGGCAGGCTGCAGCACGGCAGCAGGAGCCGGCGCAGGTACAGGTATAGATGAGTGCAGGCGGAAGACACTCGTAGGAGGGCCCACGCAGCAGGGCAGGCTGCAGCACGGCAGCAGGAGCCGGCGCAGGTACAGGTATAGATGAGTGCAGGCGGAGGACACCCGTTGGAGGGTCCACGCAGCAAGGCAGGACTGAGACGCTGTCAGCCCGCCAGGTGAGGCGGCCCTCGGATGAGGCGCGGCCCAATAGACACAGCAGCCCTTCACGGAGGACGGAGGGCGGAGGCGTAGGTAGGGTCCGACAGGTACCGGAGCGGAGAGGTACGCTGGGTATTCCCGCGATAGGTAGCCCTGGAGTATCAGGCTCTTTATGGTATCCGCTTTAGAGGCGAAACCCCAACTGATCCTTGGATTGCGTGGATCTATAATGTCAGCTCGTAGAATAACATCATGTAGAAAATATGAATTTGAGTTACGAAGATGGCCAGTAATTAAATATAATAAGTTTTCATGTCTAATTAGCTAAAAAGATACAGGCAGGTAAGAATTTGAAAGAAAGGTTGCCATGGCGACGTAATAAACGTCGTTGTCAAAGCTGTCATAATAAAATATATTATTAATAAAATACGATAAAATCTATAGTTATTTTGTATTAGAAGTATAGTGATTATAGGAAAAATGATATCCATCAATGTGGGCGTAATTACCAACCCTTGGATGTCACTAAATCATCGTAGTGTCATCTTAAAGATGGAGCTGTGTCTGTGTACTGATTGTGGATGAAACGTGTCGTAATAAATAATCAGATCAGCGCCTAACGGTAACAGAATGCTTGTTCTGACCTGGAGGAATGAATGAAGATAACTGTGAGTATGTACATTATGTTACATTTTCCCCCCGACCCTAGAAAATTTTCGACTCAGAGAAAATTTTGATGAAGCTTTCCGAAGGAAACTGTAAAACACAACTTCGCAGATTCATAACTCTCCATTCACCCAATCATACTATCTCTTTTAAGCAATCTCCTGCATTCCGGTAAGGGTGGAGTTCACATTCAATGACTGCCACTCTAGACGGGTGTTTTATAAACGACGTTAAGGCTTATTTAAGGAGTTGTCGGCCGCTCCAGACATGGAAAAAAAAAGAAAAGGTATTACTTTATACACATTAAGTATAGGAAATTAAGCTCATATAAGAGTGATAGAGTTATAGTAGTAGATAGATACATTTGTACATTTAGTTTAGGCTTATTTAGTGAGTAACCAACCGCTCCTGCAAGGGCTTATTTATAGAGTTGCAACCGCTCTTAAGAATACATATACATATATGAATATATATAGTTAGATAACTTTAGATTGGAAAGCTTAGATTATCAATGGTTTAGAGCCAATTGATAAAGCTTATCCAGTGATCAATGCAGTAGAGCATCATGATCATTATAACTATGGCTGTAGGGCCCGTAGTTATAGAAGAGTAAAAGATGGATGGAGTAGGCCATCATCTTTTAAAACCGTTTGGAATTACCAAATAGTTGCAGTTGTGCTTAAGAGCACGAGTTAAATAAGTGTTTACTAACATAATAGAATAAAGATATGAAAATGTAGTGAGAGATGTTTATATACAATATATACATAATTAGGTGGTTTTCAAAGAATTTAGCATTTTATATCTTTAATGTGCCATTTGCCTGTGATACCATCAGAATCTTCAAGTATGTATACTAATGGTGAAAGTTTAGTTAAAACTTTGCATTTAATAAATTTAGGGGCTAGTTTAGCGCTAAAGTAAGAACCAGCATTGCTTAATGCATAATTCTTACGCCATACCGTATCACCGACATTAAATTCTTTGAAAGACCGCCGTAGATTATAGCGAGCACTGTTTTTAAGGTGAGCTATGTGCAAATTAGTCTGAACTTTGTGAAAAATAGACGTGAGGAAACCCGCATTAGTCGCATAAATATCGCGAGGCATAAAGATCAATTCTTCGAGGTTCTGACTGGGAGAGTATAGCGAACCGCAAGGAATTGTTTCCCTTCCAAAGACTAGAAAGGATGGAGTATATCCTGTTACAACGTTAGTAGTACTGTTCATAGAGAATTGAATTTTAGAGAGATGTTTGTCCCAAGATCTTTGGTCGTCTTCTACTAGCGAAGCTAAAGCCGTAATTATTGTTTTATTATAAATTTCTGTTGGGTTGAATTGCGGACAATAGTAGGCCGAGTGGAATATATAAGGGACTTTGTATCTATTGAGGAAAGAGTGAAATTCGCGAGATTGGAACTGTGGGCCATTATCCATTATACAAGTCTGTGGAACTCCATGAACTAGAAAAACAGAATTTTCCAGAACATTAATTATATTAGATGCTGTTGCCTGTTTGAGAGGGAAAATTAAAGTATATTTAGTAAAGATGCAGTTAATTACTAATATGAATCTATTACGTTTTCTAGTCATAGGAAGTGGACCCATTAGGTCTAGAGATATAGTTTGAAAAGGTCTAGAACAAATCTTAGGTTTGCCCATGAGGCCATAAGGAGAATGATTAGGATGTTTGTAAGCAAGGCAGGTTTCACAGTGTGAAATTATGTTAGCAACATCTTTAAACATGCCAGGCCAATAGTATAATAAAGATATTTTTTTATATGTTTTAAAAATTCCCAGATGAGGTTCTTGGCTAGAGCCATGATTTGCTTCGATTAATGTACGTCTTTCTCGAGGTAGTGGAACTTCTTTCCATATGAAATCATCATTCAGACGATCAGGCGTGTGAATGCAACGATAAAGTTTGTTCTCTCTGATGGTATAATTTGGGTAGGAGTCAGGGTTATTTGAACAGCCCAGAAATATTTTATTGTAGTGTTCAAGTTCTTTATTAGGATCATCCGTTGAGATTGGATGTACACCTAGTGGTGTATTTTCTTGTACCTTAAGAAGTTCTTGAGGTTTGGCTCTTGATAGAAGGTCTGGAACTACATTATCTTTTCCTTTCTTATGTTTTAGAACGAAGTTGAAGCAGGATAAGCGTAAAGTCCAACGTGCGAGTCTTCCAGAAGGATTGGATAAATTCTGGAACCATTTGAGTGCAGCGTGGTCAGTGTAAATTGTGAATTCTTTGCCATTATCAAGATAACAACGCCAGTGTTCTAAGGCAGTTATTACGGCAAGTGTTTCTCTTTCAGTAGTTGAGTAGTTTTGTTGATTCTTATTGAGGGCCTTGCTCATGTAGGCAATCACAACTTCTTTATCATCATGATGTTGAGTGAGCATAGCGCCAATACCGTAGTTAGATGCATCACAATGTACTGAAAAGGGAAGATCAAAGTCTGGGCAGGCAAGGACAGGAGTGGTTATCAAGGCTTCCTTAAGCTTTTGACAGGCTGCGTCCGCTTCTGTGTTCCATAAGAACTTCGGAGCATTCTTTCCAGAGCAGGTTAGTTTGTTGAGTGGAGTAGCGATAGTGCTGAAGTCTGGAATAAATCTTCGAAACCAGCTGCAGGTGCCGATGAATCTTCGTACTTCTTTTCTGCAGGTAGGTATTGGGTAGTCAAGAATAGCCTTGATTTTATCAGGGTCAGCTCGCAAGCCATGTTCGTCCACAACGAAGCCAAGGTATTTCAATTCTTTCCTGAAGAATTTACTTTTTTCAAAGTTAATAGTTAAATTAGCGAAAGAAAGATTTTCATGAACTTTCATGAGAAGCGATATATGTTCATCAAAAGATTCGCTAATAATGACAATATCGTCTAAGTAGCAGAAGACCTTGTTTTCGAATTCTGGAGTAAACAGCATGTCCATCAGTCTTTGTTGAGTAGCTGGTGAATTGGTAAGTCCAAAGGGCATTACTTTGAATCTGAACATACCTCTTCCAGGTACATAAAAGGCAGTCTTGTCCTTATCAGCAGGGTTCAGAGGAATTTCCCAGAAGGCTTTCGCAATATCTATACTTGATAGGTATTTAGCATTCCTGAGGTTGTCCAAAATTTCGCTTATAAGTGGTAGACTATAAGCATCACGTTTCGTAACTGCGTTCAGCTTTCTGCTATCAACGCAAAAACGCCATTCACCATTCTTCTTTGGAGTAATAAGTACTGGAGATAACCAAGGGCTTTCACATTGCTCAATAACATTCCAACCCAGCATTTTATCAACTTCATTAGCTAATGCTTTTTGTTTTTCAGGAGACAGTCTGTAACATCTTTGTTTGATGGGCAGCGAATCTCCGGTGTCAATCTTGTGAGTGATGAGATGAGTGTTTCCCAGAACACCCTTTTCTTCGAAAGAGATAGTCTTGAAGCGTTGAATAATATCAACAGCAATATTTTTCTGATTTGCAGATAAATGTTCATAAGGTAATACTTTGACACTTGTTGTCTCGATAGTTGAGCATTCAAGTTGTGTAAAGCTAGTTGAAGACAGAATGTTAGGTAAAAGGTTATATTTTTTCCAAAAGTCTATGCCTAATATTAAAGACGGTGAAATTTCTGGAAAAATATAAGCCTTAATCAAGTGAGTCTGTTTGTTAAAGTAAATTTGAAGATCAAAGTAACCTATAGATTTAATTTTTTGGTTACTTGCTGTAGAGACGGTAACATAGTCCGACTTGAAAAGTTTACAGCCTAGTTTGAGAATTTCTAAGTGGGAGTTATTACCAAGGATTGTAAGTGAACTACCAGAGTCGAGTAATCCAGACATGGATAAATTGTAAACTTTGATGTTAACGAAAGGTCGTTTATAATCCTTTTCATTTGAGTATAGAGTTGAAGAAATTTTGTAGCATGAAAAGAAATTTTTAAGAGTTTTAATCCAATCGTTACAATCATTGGCATCAAAGTTTGTTTTACTTTTCAAGTCAGTTATTAGTTTTTTTGAGCTAGAGTTGGGTTTAGATGAGCAATTAGGACAAACTGAGGTTTTAAAACCTTTAAGACCACATTTGAAACAAATAACAAAGTGAGGTTGAGTACAAGTATTTAAAGTATGCCCATGCTTACGACAGCGAACGCAAAAAGTATTTTCTTGCGAGTTATTAGCTTGGTGTAGGCTGTTAACTTGTCCGGGAGGGTTTTTGTAAGGATAATTAAATTTATTTGTATATGGAGAAGGTCTTGGATTAGAAATTGAGGTAGAGGGCTCAGAAGAAGAAGTTGAGTGTACTTCTTTGTAGTTAAATTCCGCAGTAAGGGGGTTTTGTTGAGAATTTGGTTCTTTAAATTGTTTATCTCGGTCCAAGAATCTTTCATAATTTTGGCAAGTAGCCAAAAAAGAATCGATAGAGTCGATATCCTTTAAAGCAACGAATACTGAGTAGCATGGCCTTATATTTCTCAAAATAATTTCCAATTGTTCTGTTTCAGAAAGTTTTTTGGAAAGACGAGAGAACATTCCCGACATAATTGAGATATAAATTATAATTGGTTCTTCGCGACCTTGGGTACGACTTTTAATGGCTTCTAATAGTTTATAATCATAGTCAAAACCACCAAAGTCTTTAATTAGTAATAAAGAAATCTCTTCCCATGTTAAGTTTGGATTTTGGTTTAATTTGAATCTGAACCAATGGAGGGCATTTTCAGTAAAAAATTCGTAAGCTTGAGTGATTAATAATTTTTTGGGTATACTCCGAGCTAGGCAGTATTCGTCAAGTTTTTGTAGAAAAGATCTAGGACAAGATTTTCCATTATAGGTATATCGTTTCAGATCCTTGAATAAATTAAGATTTGGAGCAGCCGGAATAAGAAGAGGAGTAGTAAGAGGAGGGAGAGTAATGAGAGGAGGAGGAGGAGAAGGAGGAGGTATTTGAAGAGGATGCTTTGAAGTCGGATCTGAAAGCGAAAAGAGGGAGCAAAACGTCTCAAATTTTTCTTTTAAAGAGTCGAGTATAGGTTTATAGTCAGGGTTCAAGTCTATGTCTATGCGTTCTAACCTGTGAAATAAATGGTTAAGATATGAATCAATTAAGCGAGAATATTTTAAATCACCCTGTGATAGTTTCTCTATTTTACTATCCAAGTATTTCAAAGTATAATCAATTTGAGACAAGTCATCCTCAATAGGTAGCGGAGAAATCAGGATTTCCTCCGATGGAGTAGCTGAAGCTAAGTGAAGAATTTGTTTTTTTAACAATAAAACTGTACTTGCTGGTTCCCCTAGTCTAATTTTCACTTCATATTCCAGTTCAGATTTGTTTAAAAATTCAAACCTGATTGGATGAGACATATTTATAAATTGAAAAGTTAATAAATGAAGTTACGTGAAAAGTATTCCTTAGTTTTCCTGTTGAGAAAAAATAAAGTTATATGTAAAGAGTATAGATGTTTAGAAATATTCAAGATAGTACAGTGTGCTCAAGTGATGTTTGGATGAAAAAATAATTAGCCAGAGTTTAAATGAACACTAGAGGAAGTGTTGTTTTAGAATTTAGGAATATGTGAAAGGAATGGATGTATGAAAATTATATAAGAAGACAAAGAAGGACGAAACTTAAAAATGAAAGAAAGAGAACTAAGAGAATTAAAAGAATTAGGGAAAGAGAGAGAGAGAAAGAACTAATTTACGTTGGGCGCCAAAATGTCGTGTAGCGACAAGTAACTAAACTTATAAAAACCAAAGGAAAAATGATATCCATCAATGTGGGCGTAATTACCAACCCTTGGATGTCACTAAATCATCGTAGTGTCATCTTAAAGATGGAGCTGTGTCTGTGTACTGATTGTGGATGAAACGTGTCTTAATAAATAATCAGATCAGCGCCTAACGGTAACAGAATGCTTGTTCTGACCTGGAGGAATGAATGAAGATAACTGTGAGTATGTACATTATGTTACAATTTAAATTATTGTTTTTGTTGATCCCTCGCTTTAACTTGCAGCATCTATATACGAATTGTTATTGCTGGACTACACATTGTTTTGTTTTGTTCGTTGTCTGTCATTTGTCTCTAGAATTTATAACACTGTCGTCATTAGTTCACTTCTATTTCTCCATTTCATCCATGCCGTTAATTTACTACCACATTCCACTTTTATAGAATATTCACTGTAATACTGTTCCACTACAAAGCCGTGATTTATACTGTATTTATTTTATTTATTTTCGGCGCAGGCGTCCCTAAACTTGTCACAGCAATGCCACAGCGTGCTTCTGACATATAAGGCATAGACAAGTATTGAGGTTACGTCTGGCGCGGATTAAGAATGAATTATTTGTTTTATTTGATAATATTTTAAATAATTATATATATTTAAATAATAAGATAGATTATTTATTTATTTATTACTGTAATTGCCCGTGTAATTATCCGTGTCGGTCCCGGAGAAAGAATAGGACCACCCCATCTCGTCTCGTGGGTGTCGTAAGAGGCGACTATTTGACTTAGGGAGCTCCAGACCCAGTGCTTACCATATAGCACCTTGGGTAACCCGCGTGATGGCGGGTAACCATCAACAATTGCATTCCCAAGGAGGGTTGGTGTCAGGCAGGCGGCCGACCGTAAAACTTTGCCAAAACTTTAAGCAACATGATAAGTAAAAATATGATGCGCGATAGGGCTAGGGCGTACCCCATAGGCGACGCGCAGGGGCAGCACCCGGCTCCTGTGGGAAGAGGACTAGGGTTGTTGCACCAACCCGGGCGGGGGCAACGTAAGAAGCGAGCCCGGGAAGTGAGATTGAGGTATGCAAGTTGGAATGTTGGGACGATGACCGGGAGAGCCAGAGAGTTAGCGGATGTATTAAAAAAAAGACGAATAAATGTGGCGTGTTTGCAAGAAACAAAATGGAAAGGAACGAAAGCGAGAGAAATCGGTGAAGGATACAAGTTTTTCTACTGTGGGAGTGACGGGAAAAGAAATGGCGTAGGAATAGTGTTAGACAGTAATTTGAAAGAAGGCGTGATGGAAGTAAAAAGAATAAATGATAGATTAATCGTTGTAAAAGTTATGTTAGAACATTTAATGCTGAATGTAATAAGTGTGTATGCACCGCAGGTGGGATGTGATGAAAGGGTGAAAGAGAAGTTTTGGGAGGACTTTGACATAGTTTTGATGAACATTCCGGTGCATGAAGAATTGATAGTTGGAGGTGATTTTAATGGACATGTGGGAAGAATGCGAGGGGTTTATGAAAGAGTGCATGGAGGGTGGGGATTCGGTAACGTAAATAACGAAGGAGAGATATTGCTTCAATCCGCTACCGCATTTGACCTGGTAGTAGCCAACACTTGGTTCCAGAAGAACGATGGACACCTAATTACGTACAAAAGTGGCAATCACAAGACGCAAATTGATTACTTTCTAGTACGACGCAAATACCTAAAGCATATCAAAGACTGCAAAGTGCTACCGGGAGAAGATCTAGTCTCACAGCACAGACTCCTAATTATGGAAATGGTTGTAGAAATCAAGCCCAATAAAAACAAAGAGCGACCGCCCCCCAAAATAAAATGGCATATGCTGGAGAAGAATGACTATGCAAAGACCTTTAAAGAGCGAGTGGTGGATAAAATGATAGATATGGGGGAGATGAATGATCGAAGTGTAAATGAATGCTGGAATGAAATAGCAGGGTATATTAGGAGTGCAGCGAAAGATATCTTGGGAGTGACGAAGGGAAAGGGTACGATAAATAAGGACACATGGTGGTGGTCGACAGAAATACAGAATATGTTGCAGGATAAGAAGAGAAAGTTCAAGGAATGGCAGAGTGTTGAAGATAAGAATGTTAGTTTGAAAACAGAAAAAAAGAGTGAGTATGATGCTATGAAGAAAAAAGCCAAGAAAGCTGTGGCCATAGCAAGAGCAAAAGCCCAAGACAAGCTTTATGACACACTGGATAATCCAACAGGTCAAAAAATTCTTTATCGGCTTGCTAGAGCTAGAGAGAGAAAGACGAGGGATATTTGTCAGATAAAGTGTATAAAGGATGAAACTGGAATAGTTCTTTCGGATGATGAGAAAATTAAGGATAGGTGGAAGAGTTATTTCGAAAGACTGATGAATGAGGAGAATGACTGGAGTGGTGTGCTTGGGAATAAACCAGTAAATGAGGGGTTAGTGAGAAGGATTAGTATGGATGAAGTGAGAATAGCAGTAAATGGGATGAAGAATGGTAAAGCAATAGGTCCGGATGGAATACCAGTTGAAGTATGGAAGCTATTACGGATAGATGGATGGACGTGGTTAGCTTTATTCTTCAATAAGTTGTTGCTAGAAGAAACCATCCCTGACGAATGGTGTAACAGTTCGCTGGTGCCCATCTTTAAAAACAAAGGTGATGTGCTGGAGTGCAACAACTATAGAGGAATAAAGCTAATGTCACATAGTATGAAGGCTTGGGAGAAAGTTATTGAAAGGCGACTGAGAGAAGAGAGTGAAATTTCGCAAAACCAATTCGGTTTTATGCCTGGTCGAGGAACAACAGATGCCATCTTTGCTATCCGCCAGCTGTGCGAGAAATACAGAAGTGCGCATAAGAACTTGCACATGGTATTTGTTGACCTCGAAAAAGCATACGACAGAGTGCCTCGTGAAGTTTTGTGGTGGGCGCTAAAGGAGAAAGGCGTGCCAGGGAAGTATGTGCAGTTGATTGGAGCGATGTACAGTCGATGTAGTACCCAAGTCCGGTCTACAGTGGGCACTACTGGCAGCTTCGATGTGGCTGTCGGCTTGCACCAGGGCTCAGCACTCAGTCCGTACCTCTTCGTGCTGATAATGGATGCTCTTACATCGGATATCCAAGAGGAGGCTCCCTGGTGTATGCTGTTCGCCGATGACATTGTGCTGGTGGCCGAGAGCGGCTCAGAGGTCCAGAGCAGATTAGAGAGGTGGTGGAAAAGACTCGAGACCGTGGGCCTGAGAGTAAGTCGGACCAAAACTGAGTATCTGTTTTGTGATTTTGGCGGTCTCTCCAGTCCTAGGCCCATGTCTCTCGCCGGAACGCCCTTATCGATCTGCTCCGACTTTCGGTACCTCGGGTCACTTGTCCAAGGAGATGGCGAAGTAGACCGAGACGTAACGCACCGGATCAACTCAGGATGGATGAAATGGCGACAGGTCACAGGAACAACTTGCGACCCACGGATGCCCCTCAAGTTAAAGGGGAAAATTTATAAGTCCGTGATAAGGCCTGTCGTACTTTATGGATCTGAATGCTGGGCTGTGAAGAAGACGGATGAAAAAAGATTGCATGCAGCGGAGATGAGAATGTTGAGATGGATGTGTGGAGTGACGAGAATGGATAAAGTAAGAAATGAGTATATAAGGGGAAGTTTGAAAGTGGCGCCAATGACAGAAAAGTTGAAAGGAAATCGTTTGGCTTGGTATGGGCATGTGATGAGAAGGGACGAAACGCATGTGACTAAAAGAGTGATGAATATACATGTTGATGGATGGAGAGGGAGAGGAAGGCCGAAGAAAAGGTGGATGGATTGTGTGAGGAATGATATGAAAGAGAAGGGAGTGAATGATAGCGTGACGGTTGACAGGGGAGAATGGAAGAAGAAAACGTGTTGCGCCGACCCCAAGTAACATGGGATAAGGGCAGGAAGATGATGATGTAATTGCCCGTGACATCACAGCGGGCCCTATCAGAATACCAGCGCTGCGACATTTATTTTTTAAATGTCGTAGCATCATGCTGAGATAGGAGCCTTTTGGCCTCGTACAGGACTTTCTGTCTCATTTTTCTTTTTGTTACTTTATTTTTTATATAATTTGGTTTTGTTACCTACTTTTTTTTAATATAATTTGGGTTTTTTTATTTTTGATTGTGTTTAGTTTAGTTTTATGATCTTCCTGTGCGAGTCGCAATAAATACTTTTTCTTTCTTTCTTTCTTATCCGGTTTAGTTAAGTATGTATCTGCAGATAGTCCTACTAATATTATAAACGCGAAAGTTTGTAAGGATGGATGGATGGATGAATGTTTGTTACTCTTTCACGCAAAAACTACTGAACGGATTTTGATGAAACTTTACAGTGATATAGCTTATACATCAGAATAATACATAGGATACTTTACTTTATACTTTATCACGATATTCCCACGGGACCGACACTTATGTGGGTGAAACCGCGGGGCGCAGCTAGTTTTTTTTTTATTTGCCGTTTTGTCCCACTGCTGGGCAAATGCCTCACTATTCTCTTTCCACCTTTCTCTGTCCAGAGATACCAAGGATCAATCTTTATAAAAGAAATCCAGCTCAACCTGCCATGTCCATCTGAACCTGCCACGATGTCGCTTGCCATTAAGCGGGACGTTTATACAAATTACATTTACATTTTATTAGGCAAAGAATGCCTATCGTGACACTCTCAAACTTGCCTTTTAAAACTGTCATCCCAAGTCCTGTCGTTTCTTCTTCTGCCTCGCTGTCTCTCAACTATATTAGGGTTGGCTTCCAGCCTTACCAGATGCAACTAAATACCAGTATTTATATAGAGCGGCCGCCTATTCAGTTTCAATCGTTCTTATAACTTCTATCTAAGCCATACGTTCTCAAACTTATTTTGCCCACGCACAAAGAGTCCCTCAATTTTGTTTGATTACCATCTGTCGCGAATCTGAAACAGCTATTGCCACGATTTATAATATTATATAGCTGTATGATAGGATATACAAGGTGTCGTTTTGCATCCTCGTCAAATTCAAGGAGGTAGATAACTATGCTACGAATCAATAATAAAATAAGTAGGTATTCTTTATTTTTTTTTCTTATTTTCGGAAATCGGAATGTGTGGGACACGCATTTTAAAACGCGGTCTGTGTGAGACCGCACTGTAACTGCCCTTTTACACACACATAAAAACGCGACCGCTTACATTATACGATACCATAACGCGATTCTCTTCTTTGAAAGTGGTGTATTCTGAAATACTGTCAAACTTAAATAACTAAAAAAACAAGTATGTATTCATAATTTACCAGGGATCGTAATTTTATTTGATTATTTATATATTTCATAACAGCCTCCTGAAATTTGACGAGGGAGCAAAACAACAGCTTGTATAATTTTCTCTCTTTTTTTGGGTATTCTACTGCTCTCTGAAACTCTCAAACGCCCACGGGGTGTTGTTTTTTTGCATAATTCTACCTCGGCCCGTGATCCCAACACGACTTGAATTTTAGTTAGGAACTACGTATAAGACTTCGTCTTATTAGAAGCTTTATGTTTTAAGGTGCCAACGAAAACATCGTTAATTTGTTAGATGTAGGCGCCTGTTTCAGACATGCAACAAGCGAAAAGTTGCATGCTGGCTTTAATGCCCACGGAGAACCTATGATCTAGCGCACATGCCACTTCCATTTCGCGTATATCAAGACTGGTTCTAAAAGCATTTTTCTCACGTAACAGTCAATTTGACCCGCTACCCTTTCGTAACGTGACTGCTCTCCCTGTTAAATATGTTAAAAGGTACTTTAGTAAGTACCAACGTTTCGAGACCTGTATGTTCCCTTATTTGTTTGCTGTTTTTGGAATGTTCGGATGGATAAAGTCAGCCCCATTGAACTAATCTGAATAAGTTTCTGTTGAAAATCTGAAGGCCAAAGCCCGTAATTAAAAACGTTTAAAATCTAGTCGCAATCTCATCTCAGCGACAATCAATGTCAAAAACTTGTTAAAAATGTAGGGAAATTAGAGGTATTTTTGACAGATTGAGACTGAGATTAGACTGTAAACGTTCTTAAAATTAGGAGAATTGCTCCTTTGTTAGTTTTACACGGCGTCATTATAATGAAACCATGAATGTTTGTGTTTTTTAGGGTTCCGTGCCTCAAAAGGGAAATCGGAACCCTTATAGGGTCACTTCGTTGCCCATTCTCCTGGCTGTCTGTCAAGACCCTTTTTCTCAGGAACGCGCGGAGGTATCAAGTTGAAATTAATATGAAATACGTAAGTTTACAGACCCTTGGAGCTCTACAAAAATAAAGCTACTGAGTAATAAAAAATACAGTTATTTACGTATGTATTTTTTTGTGGCTGTAGTATGTGATATATTTTTTTGTGGCTGTTTGTGTTTTACAAACATTTAAACTCACATAAGTTTAAATGTTTGTAAACGCACCTACGATACAGGAGTAATTCCTAGTGTGGGGCAACGTTTTAAACAAAAACAAAATATTTTGATACTCGTAAATAAATCAAAACCTATAGGATACTTCCCGTTGATCTAGAATGATGAAATATGGCAAGAAGCAAGGTCTCACAGCCCAAGTAAACGAAAAGGTCCGAAAATTGTTACCCTTTTTTTAGCGATTACTAACTTACATTGGTAGATGGAAAATTGACCGGGACGTACACATATCGTACCTATGGGAGAATAAAAATTCGACTACAAAGTTATGTTTGTTCTTGGAATGACATAGTTCATCCCAACTACCATTAATTCATCCCAACCTGTGCGCGGTCCATTGCGCACTTTGGCCGGTTTTTAGGGTTCCGTACCTCAGAAAGAAAAACGGAACCCTTTTAAGATCACTTCGTAGTCCGTCTGTCACTACCCTTTTTCTCAGGAACGCGTGGAGTTATCAAGTTGAAATGAATATCAAATACTCAAGGCCCTTCCCTTGAAGCAATGAAAGTTGTAAGTAAACGCAATCAAAAGACACAGACGTTTATGTTCCGTTTATGCCGCATATTTTGACACTCGCAAGGGAATCAAAACCTATAGGGTACTTCCCGTTGACCTAAATTCATGAAATTTGACAAGAAGCCATTTCATGTAGCCCAAGTAAAGGAAAAATTCCGAAAACCGTAAATTTGTAGTTACATACCTAAAAATTTGCACGGGACCCTCGGTGCGCGAGTCCGATTCGCACTTGACCGGTTTTTTTACTTAAAAAAGTTAAGTACCCTACTCTTAACCGATTTTCATATGACCCTGGACATAGTTATAGAGATATGAGGAACAGGGATGAGTCCGTGGATGGGTGACCATCTTTACATACCGAAACCCCACCGTGCCTCTAAAGGACGTTGAACCGTTGGTCTCGGCTGTCATTCGTAGCTCTTTGACAGTCGTTACGGGTCGTCAGAAGCCCGAAAGTCTGAGAAGCAGTCTTACCAGGGGTATCGTATTACCCAGTAATGTTTCCAACATAGTTGGGAAAAAGCTTGCTAGATAATGAGTACTTAGTAAGATTTTAATGCCGCCACGTGCCGAAGTATGCGGTATCCGTATTTATTTAACTCTGAAAATGTAAATAGGCCACGGTAGGGTTAAGTGCTACTATTTTCTGTCCTTTACATACTAATGTAAACCTTATTTTAAAGTGGACTAGCTTTTGCCTGCGGCTTCGCACGCGTGGAGGTCAGCCTACCTTTTCCAGGTACCTACATAACTAGTGATCTTTATGGAAATAGTAAGTAGATTCGCATTTATAATTTTATAGATGATTATTTTTTATAGATGATTATTTTTTATAGATGATTATTTTTTATAGATGATTATTGTTTATAGATGATTATTTTTTATAGATGATTATTTTTTAAGGGTTTTTTGGAGTTTTCAAGTTAATTTCAAAGCTGCTGTATCACTTTATATAAATGAGGCTGTAAAACGTCAAATAAAAGCAATAATACCATAAAAACCAGGTAACTTCAACACTTAAATTCTTCTCTCTTTTTCCAACGTGCCGCACGCCGAGTGCCGAAAGCCAAAACATTCATAAACTCTTGTCCAGAAACCCGTTACTTAAATACGAACGATTTTTTAATCGAAAATGCAACTATCCGATACATGATATTGATTGCTGTAAATTGGTTAAATAAAACATCTATGTAAAGTCCAGACATAATCTTGCTCAATCAATGTGAGGACAGATTTGAGTGGACCTGTCCAGTCTGTCCACACTTTTGTCAGTAATCGTGTAGCTCAGCTCAGAACTTAAAGTGCTCAACAACTCGATGAACAATACCAAAGCATATAATAATATTTATCGTTGATACGAATAAATATGTCGGAGATGGTATGTCTGTCTCTCGTTAACATCAGGCATATTTTAATTACTGTGGGCATACTATGGGTAATCTTGGTTATAGCACAATAAAATAACGGTTTGCAGTTCAAATCAGATTACAATTTACGAACAAGTTGTCACACTAGTGAAATCCACACTGTAGGTACCCAACTCAACGATATACGGACCGCGAGACAGTTTCTAACACATGTTGTCCGTACGATGTCCAATGTTTCGATGATCTCGAGAGCTCTGCTCACACCGCTTTTGTAGCTGTTGCTCTCGTCCCACCACGAACTCAGGCTAGACTCTGGCTAGCGCCACGAGATGGCGCTGGCGTTCCGAATAAACTAATAACTCCGACAAATACTATTATTATTTATTAATAACCAGAACGATAAATATTATTATATTTATCGTTCTGGTTATTTTTTATTTTTACGACAAGTACAGTTAGATATGACCAAAGTCTTGAAACTTAGTAAATATTATGGGTTATTTTCAATTTTAAATTCGTTGGAGTTAACGTTACTCCGCGCATTTGTGCTAGACCTGCAGAACAAAATTTCAAATGTTTAATCACGTGAAAATATGAAAGCCAGTAACGTATAGAGGCTTATAAAGTCACTGATGTCTTGTGCCCAACCGAGCTTGTTCACTTGGATTCATTTCGGAACTTGCGATGCAGTTATCCGGAAAATAAGATACTTTTTAAGCCATTGGATGTCTCATACTTCAGTAAACTTTGTGCACTACGATCTGTGTTTCAACCACTGGGAAAATGACAAGGCTAATTTTGCATATAATTCATCATCATCATTAGCCTATAGTAGTCCACTGCTGAACATAGGCATATAGACATATTGCACACCATTCAACTCGATTTTCGGCAACTCTCATCCAGCTGCTACCAGCCATCCTGCGAAGATCGTTGCTCCACCTAGCCTGAGGGCATCCCACCTTACGTTTGCCGATTCGTGGTCTCCACTCAAGAACACGTCTACCCCGACGGTCATCCGTTTTACGGCCAATGTGGCCGGCCGACTAATATTGCATATAATTATGTATTCTTAAACAAAAATGTTTGTAACGAATGATGTTATTTCCACCTAAACAATTATTATCAACTCTAAACAAACCGAAAAATAAGATGATTTTAGAATGGCTCCTACTATTGAAGAAGTAATTAAAAAAAACGGTCAAGTGCGTGACGGGCCTCGCGCAGTGTAGGGTTCCGTAGTTTTTATAACAGCCAAGTGCGGGTCGTATTCGCTGACTGATAGTTTCGTACCATGCTCTAACTAAAAGCCAAACATGACTACCTACCTAATTTGACTTCCTATACAAATCCTCACCTGATCCGACAATTTTGCATGGAAAGTGTTTTTTTTTTTTTGAGAATTATCATAGCCGGTGTAGCAACTGTTTTTTTTTTTTATAAGGCTGAGTTAGGAATGAAACAATAGCGCGATATAACTGACGCTTAGCGCCATCTATCAACATTTCTATGGAGTTGTTCGAATTTTTCGAGTCTAATACAATTGGTCGACTATTACTCGTAAACTTGTAAAGCCTACTTGAGTGTGATAGGTTTCCTTTAAACTTCGTTATATACAGGCTGATTTTTTAAAGACCAGCTAAATTTAAGGATGTGGTACAGACCATCAAACTGAACAACTTTCTCCATGGGACAAATAGCGTAATCGCGAAAATTTTATCAACTGTCCCATAGAAAACTTCAATACCTACTCGACCTAAATGTATGGGACAGCTGAATTTTTATTCGCGATTACGATGTTGGTCCCATGGAGAAAGTTGTTCAGTTTGATGGTCTGTACCACATCCTTAAATTTGGCTGGTCTTTAAAAAATCAGCCTGTATAGGTACTACTGCCGTGACATTTGAATTTCTAACTACAACCGTTTAGTTGGTAGAGGGGGGGCGGGGGGACACTTGACTCTAACGAAAATTGGTACTTATAGCTTGATAAGTCACGAACGGTTTACTTAATGAAAAAACGGTCTTCCCAAACCCCTAATATTTTTGAAAGGCCTATCCAACGATATCCCACACTATGGAAAGGACGAAAAAAAAAATTATCATCCCCACTTTAGATGTTGACGTTGATGATAATTATTTAGGGTAGGTACCTCCCGTACCTACCCTAAATAATTATTTTTTTCAAAATTTTGTTTTACCACTTTTTTGGCGTCATTAACGTGTATACTCATGCTAAATTACAACTTTATAGTACCAACAGTTTTTGAGCTAAACCGCGGACAGACAGACCGACAGACGACATGGCGAAACTATAAGGGTTTCTTGTTGACTACGGGACCCTAAAAATGTTGAAGTTTTAGCGCTAACTAAACTTTATGTGCAGGTATTAAAGTTATGTTTTCATAAACTCACATTGGTTTACATTTTAGGAACTTGCGAACCCAGTGTTTCACTCACAGATTTTAATAACAGGGTGTCGCTTACTTTCAGAAGCGTTCATAAATGAAAGTATGTACATTATAAGGAACAATTACAGGGCTTTATTTTGTATGTATAAGCTTTTTTTATCAAACAGCACAAAGATAAAAATGAACAAATAAATATTTTATTAAATAAATCTGAATATCAAAACGCAGAGGCAGAGGTAGCCCAATGATAACGGCCGCGATTTACTACTTGTAGGTCGTACTGAGAGGAGGCCTGTGTCCCAGCAGTGGGAACATTATAGGCTTTCGATATGATATGATGATCAAAACGCAATTATTTGTAATATGTACGTAAAACCTAGGACGGAAAGACACGAAAAAAACTAGTTCATATTCAGAATACACACAGGTCTGTTCGAGACCGATATACACACATTAACCAAACATTCATCACTTATAACTTGTCGGTTGGAACCAACATTGGCCCACACATACATCAGAATAATTACCCAACTTGTCAGTATGGTAGATGTTGGCCCATTTATCTGTTAATGGTCAGTAATATTTCTCGGCTTAGGCAGAATGTACGTACAAATGTATGTTGGTTTATCAAATAATCCGACTACAATTTTAGAGTTATGCAGCGTGTATCAGAAAACTGAAAGAAAGAAAAATGAAAGAAGATCACAAACTAAACACAGTCAAAAATAAAAAATCTAGTTATACATTAGAAAGTTATACATTATAAAATTGAATTCATTGGCATCCTTTTAAGGGGTCATTGTAATCATCATTATGAACAACTTTTACTATGGGACCAAACCTGAAATGGCGAAAGAAAAAACAGCTGTTCCCTACATTTTAACTAGTTATACGAACATAAATGTAGGGAACAGCTGATTTTTTTTTTCGTCGCATCGCATCGCGCGGGTAGTTGATGGGTGGGTCGTCAATAGTCAATAATAAATTGGTTACCGTAACTCTACAGGGACCGTCGTCGATGCATCGCCAACTTTATACAATATTCATGATTTATAGACAAAGTTGAGTATTCCCATGTGATTATATTTCAACGGAACCTTTTAACCATCAGTTTGTTTTTTTTTGCCTTCTTCATTCATACTGAACCGTTTCGTATTACCCAGTAACTGGGGTGTGGAGGTCAGATAGACAGTCGCTCCGTGTAAAATACGGGTACTCAGCTGCATCCAGTTAGACTGGAAGCCGGCCGACTTCTTCTTCCCAGCAAAAGCACTAGGAAGTGATGAAGGGCGGGCGTTTTGGGGGACTGCTTTTTGTAATTTTGACGTTCGAAAAGTCCTGATTCTCACCCTAATTTGAATAAATGACTTTTGATTTTGATTTTGACCCCAACATAGTTGGGGGTCACAAGCGCTACTGCTGAGCATGAGGTCCCGGGTTCGATTCCCTGGTCGGGCAAAGTGCCACCGGGTTTTTTCTGTCTGGAATTTCTCAAAAGTAGCCCGTACCCTAGATTTGTTCCCGGTTGATGGCAATAGACTGGCCCTCTATTACATGAGACCTAAACATAACTGGTGACATGTGGGTAGGGTTGCCAACTTTTTTTTTAAGAAATAAAGTATATTCAGGTCTATGAAGAATATTAAACAGTATTTTAGAAAAATGAACAGTATTTTATTTTGTTTAATGTTTTAAATACATATTTTTTAGAGGTTCTCGCACAACTTACTAATTTACAATCTTTTTTAAAAACTTAATACGCCTCATCACAATTAGAACTGAAATTAAAATAAATGAGGAACTCATTTTTTATTAAATTAGTAGTTGCTCTATTTCTATCCTCCCGCGACTTAGCATTCATTGCTGAAAAACCTCTTTCAGTAAAGCGTCTAAGTATAACACATAATAATGTGTTTGCATTTTGATGCTGAAAACAGTATTTTGTATACTTTTTTTTTTGTTCAACAGTAAAAAGTATAATTTAGTGAAAAACTGTATAATACTGTTTAAAACAGTATAGTTGGCAACCCTACATGTGGGTGTGCTATAGGTGCACCTCTGCCTAACCCAAATACAGCCGTAATGTTATGTTATGTAATTACGTCACGCCCGACACTTCTCTGCAAGGTAATTGAAAGAAAAGAAAGAAAGAAAAAGTATTTATTGCGACTCGTACAGGATCAAAAACTAAACTAAACATAGTTAAAAATAAAAATAAAACAAATTATATTAAAAAAATAAGTGACAAAAGGAAAAATGAAACAGAAAGTCCTACACGAGGCCAAGAGGCTCCTATCTCAGCATGGTGCTGCGACATTTAAAAAATAAATGTCGCAGCGCTGGTATTCTGATATTGCTCGCTGTGTATCACGTAATTGCGTAACACCCTGTCAGTAGCAATGGATTTCATTTTGACAGTTGAACAACATTCATTGCGTTATTTACGTTGGTGAGCAAACATATTTTTCGAACATATGGAGCAATAGATTAGCAATGTGCTTCAAAATTATTCAAATTTTTTTTTTTTTTTTTACAAGTAAAACACATTTCTTGATTCCCACAAGAGATTACAAATGCGTCATAACCAACGTTTACTTGCCTCGGCTACCAAAAACTTGATTACATAGACAATGTTATAAATAGCTAGTAAAAGTAACGACACCGCCATTTTATTTGGGTTCCAAACAAATTGGACGTTTCAACTGAACAAATGGCGAGCGATTTATCATTTTTCTACGTTTATTGTTAAGACTAGACGATAGCAATAAATTATCCTTTATTATTTTTTGGGAACAGCCTGTGTAATCCCACAAAAGAATTATGAAAAGTAATCCCAATTTTTTTTTTTGTAAACAATTGCTAATGACAAATGAGTTCTTAACACCTGGGCCCGTATTCCCGTAATTTAAAACGTTCAAAATCTAGTCGCAGTCTCATCTCGGCGACAAACAAATGTCAAAAACTTGTCAAAATGTAGGGAAATTAGGCGTATTTTTGACAGATTGAGACTGCGATCAGAAGGCCAATTCTCTTAATTTAAAACGTTCAAAATCTAGTCGCAGTCTCATCTCAGCGACAAACAAATGTCAAAAACTTGTCAAAATGTAGGGAAATTAGAAGTATTTTTTGACAGATTGAGAATGAGATCAGACTGTGAACGATCTTAAAATTACGAGAATTGCCCCTCTGACTGTGGACGTTCTTAAAATTACGAGAATTACCCCTCAGGTCTGAAGTGTAAAAAAAAAACACCGTGATAACTAAGATGAAGTGAGCCTTCAATAGTGACAATGCCTAGCATTATTTGCATCTGCCTAGCCAACTATGTTGGGTCGGCTTGCAGTCTAACCGAATGCAGCTGAATACCAGTATTTTACATAGAATACTATAGTGAATTCATGCAAGCATAGTACTTTTTGTTAGAATACTGCTCAGAAAGTCGGGTCACATTACAATCATGATTCGAAAGACACGTCACGTCATCTAGCGTCCTAAGCAATTGTGATCGTCGAGTTCTTTTCCTCGGGAACAGTATTTTTTTCTGGATGAAAGGTACCCTATGTCCTTTTCTGTACCCCTTTTTTTTTTCTTTTTTTTTTTTCTGGGTGGGAAATCATCAAATGACTCCTCCCGCTCTGGGCGGAGCAGAAGGGATTGTCAGACTTTTACTGACTAAAACCCACCCGTGTTCCTTCAGTTGCCTGTGCCAGGGGCCACGGTATCTCTTTCGAACAACCCGCAGCCTTTTCTGTACCCCTTGTAACGTACATGCAAAATTTCAGTTCAGTGGATCAGGCCAGAAAAGATAACAAACATACTTACTTTTGCATTTATAATATTGGCTAGGATGAAAGAATGTAATGCTGTTGTTATGAAATATGGTAGCAATGAACATGAAGCTGGCACAAAATGTTCCATTACAACAAAAGTTCCTAAAATGACTCGACTGACAAGCAACGGACACTTCCTTTGCAGCATTATCTACCGTATACCGCTTGTGAAAACAAAAAGAACAACAACAAAGGAGAGTCCCTTTTATTGAACCAAAAATAAACATATTTTGAACCAAAAAATACTTGGCCATGGTATTCCGGCTCTTAAAAATAAGTATTCAAAAAAGATTACCCATTAAACAGGGGGTGTCCAACATTAATACTTTTACAGAGGCCGGAAAACATTCGCCGGCATAATGGTGGCCGCAAAAAGTTAATGGACGCTTTCACCACTCAGTATTTGAGTTCGGGGCAATTCGGCATGAATCGGCATGTTTCGGTGTTACGCTTGCGCATTTTCCTTTTAAAGGTTCCGTAATAAATATAATACCAACAATTCTAATGGATTTAAGCATAGCAAATGGAGAATGTTAAAATCGAAGGAAACGTGAGTTTATTTAATTATGTAATTTCTACATTTAGATATATCTGTAATATTTATCGTGTACAGTCACCAAAGGAGATAAGAGATAATTTTGTGAGAAATCAATGAATGTTTTCAAACGAAATTTTATTTGATAAATGAACTGTTTGTTTTCTATTAATTTTATTTTATTTTATTCGAAAACATTAATCCGTTTCTTACTAAACTTCAACTATACCCGACGACCCTGGTTACTTATCTCCTTGGTTGACCGTACACAATAAAAAGTATTCTATTCTATCATATGTGTATATGTTCAAGTAAAGAAGTACACTTTCACTATAAGGAAACCTCGAAACAGCGGGTTGACACTTCCCGTGACCCATAGGCTGGCTTTTACCTTGGCCAGAGGCTAAACATTGCCATATAACGTGGTAATGCCGCCAGTCTCTTGGATACATTACAGTAGACTGCGATGGGGATGATTTTTTGACGCCATATTTTTTTTATTAATTAATTAAGTATTAGTTGTGTTTCACTTAATTAAATTACTTCACATTATTTCCTACTTTAGATACCTACTTAATCTACCTGTCCTTTTTCCAACTAAGTATGTTGGAGTCGGCTTCCAATCTTACCGGATGCAGCTGAATACCAGTATTTTAC
This sequence comes from Apamea epomidion, assembly GCA_947507525.1. Lineage (NCBI taxonomy): Eukaryota > Metazoa > Arthropoda > Insecta > Lepidoptera > Noctuidae > Apamea > Apamea epomidion. The sequence goes on along the minus strand of OX382240.1, from coordinate 17,750,035 downwards.
ACGGAGCGCTGTCTATCTCACTTCCACAACCCAGGTACTAGATAACATGGTCGATCGATCGACCTGTGCGGCTGTTATCATTTAGCCACGAGCCCCTTGGCTGTTTTACTAATGCTGGGAAACCCTACGGACCCATTACCATACACAATGTACATATCAAACTACCAGAGTATTAGTATTCGTTCAACAACTGCATAATATTCAGGCCGTAGTACAGACGCCAGCAGGTCAATCTACTCGAAACTGTCAAATTTTCCCAATCAACCTTGAACATTAATGCGTTGGCGATAAAGTTGAAAATATATTAAGGAAATTTGACAGATTAGTAGTAGCTTGATGTGCTGGCGTTTGGACGATTTGTTCGTATATACATGCAGATAGCTTATTTTCTGAACTGACGACCGAATGCGATGTGAATGATGCATAACATAGCAAAATCAGCCTATAATGTTTCCACTGTGTCAACCAGCCGTTTGGAGATTTCATGAACAAGCCATGAGCACTCGGACCCCTCGGCCCTAGCGTTTCGACCCCAAACATGAATTATTAAGAAACAATAATATTTAAACATTATTATCACTTTCTGACTTCGACTTTCGGACTTCCTGTTTCATTTTTCCTTTTGTTACCTATTTTTAATATAATTTTGTTTTTAGGGTTCCGTACCCAAAGGGTAAAAATGGGACCCTATTACTAAGACTTCACTGTCTGTCTGTCGGTCACCAGGCTGTATCTCTAGAACCGTGATAGCTAGGCTCCCATACAACAAACGTGATTTTTTCGCCGTTTTTCGCTCGATATTAATAACGGCAACAGGTAGAAAAGCTTGAAATATTCACAGAATATTTAGTTATATATTCACTTGAAAAATATACAATTAAAATAAAATAAATATTTAAGGGGGCTCCAATACAACAGACGTGATTTTTATAGATAATGGTACGCAACCCTTCGTGCACGAGTCCGACTCGCACTTGGCCGGTTTTTTTTTTTAATTTTTGACTTTGCTTAGTTAAGTTTGTGATCTTCCTGTACGAGTCGCAATAAATACTTTTCTTTCTTTATAATCCAAATAGTGTAAAGTAGTTTTAGTTTTAAATAATCTTCTACATATTTCACATTCCTATCTCCACAGAAAAAAAGACAATGGAGCTGTTTTATATCAGTATATAATAGCGAAGTGTAGAGGAATGGAAGTGGCAGGCGTCTGGAGGAATGTGGCATCGGTTTATTGAGTTGTCTGCGCCCGAGATCTCATCTTCATACCACGCGCGACTCGAATTACATGCCCTTAGTCTGTAGATCTTGTTCATAAAGTGCATGTGCAGAAATTATGGAGAACACAGTACAAAATAACAAAAAAACAAGGCAAATATTCAACTGATCCTCTAAAAACTAATAGGATAAATATTATGAGACTAGCCTACACCTTAGTAGGTAAATAACTACTTTATTTATTCCTCAGATTGAAAATTCAGCACTTGAACATAAGAACCACCATCCCCTTTATTCATAAACGTTGCTTAAAGTTAAGTGATTTTAAGTTAAGCTTAAAGTTAAGTAGTTATGATGACAGTTTAACCATACATTTTTGACATTTAAACGTCTTTTAACCTTAATCATCGTTTCTAAATAAACCCGCAAATGGCTAGAAAATATACACCAAGCTAACAACGTAAGTACATAACCAAGGGACAAGCCACAGTAGTCGATACTATAATTTATTATAGGTAAGCAGGAACCTCTTGCCAAGGTATCCCGAACCTCCTTCATTGAATTGTCAATGAGACGGTCGGCTGAGATATTACCTACACCGCCCGCCCGCCTTCCTGAAGCACTCGAAACTTAATCAACAGTTAGTAACTCGTGTAAACAAGTTATCACAAGATAGATGGCGCCGGAAACGTGCAGGAATGTGTTGTTGTTTCCCCGAAGGGTTCAGCAGCGGTGTACCCACATTTCACCTGTTATATTTGTATGCAGCCTATAATGTTCCCACTGCTGGGACAAAGGCCTCCTCCCGGTGTGAGAGTGGGCCGTAATTCACCACGCGGGCCCAGTGCGGGTTTGTAGATGTCACATGTCTTCGAATTTTTGGTTCTAGGACATGCCGGTTTCCTCACGATGTTTTCCTTCACCGTTTTGAGAGCAGTGGTGATGAAATAATTTACACAAAGTAAAGTGATTATCGGGGTTTGAACCTACGACCTATATCTCGTAAGTCGTTAAGTCTCATGTAACAGGGAGCGAGCTTATTGCCATCCACCGGGCACATATCCAGACTCAAAAAAAGGGGAAATTCATATAGATCCGAGATATGTATTTTTTTTTTAAACATTGCCCTACCCTAGGAATTACTCCCGTATCGTGGGTGCGTTTACAAACATTTAAACTCACATACACACACAGCCAGACCCGGAACAACTATCTGTAGGCAATACAAATATTTGTTCCGTGCGGGAATCGAATCCGCGGCACGCGGCGCAGCAGTCGATCGCTCAGCCACTGCGCCAAATGTGTCGTCAAATATATGTACGCCATGCTTTAAGTAAGGTATAATTCTAGACGCGATGGCACACCGCAAACTGCAGCGGCGTTGTGGTTAACAATAAACGCAGGCGATAGAGCCGCTGCGTTATGATTCCGAATGTGACGACACATTTACGATAAGATAAGGGCGCTAAGATAATAGGCACTGCCGCTATCTAGAGAAGCCTTTTCATAGAAATAATTAAAAACCAGTAATGTCGCTGTAATCGATTTACTTTGTGTTTTTCTCACTATAATTATTATTTTCTTTTCAGGAATATTCTCTATACTAAGCTATGGCAGTCAGGGTTAATGATAATTACCTTTAGCTTTAAACTAATGACCTAAGTAATTGTACACTACAATACACATTTGTAAGTATTGAGTAACCTAACATAACATCACCCCTTTATTTCCCCGAAAGGTAAGGCAGGGTGTACCTATAGTTCACCCACATTTCGTCAGTAGGTAATAAGCCCTGTCTCAAGTACTAAAGATTATACTGTATTTTTAAGAGTATAATACTTAAAGGGACTATCCAGTTCGTCATTTATAACAAAAATACTTAAGGTAATTTCGAGATTAAAATTAGTGTCCGACCGAAAGTTCGGTTTCGGCCAAAAAGTGGCCGAATCTTCGACTAGACCGAAACTGGAGCATGGCGTTCTTGAGCAGCTGTTGGTTTTGATAGAATACGAATAACTGACAGAGAGACAAACAGCGTAGACGAAGTAATGGGAACCGGTTTTCGCCCTTTTTGTAAACAATCCAAAAAAAAATATATTTATTTCTAGTTTCTACTACTATAAATAGATGTAATTTAAGTTTTTCGCAGACATGCCGCTCGTAGTATCAACAAGGACGCATTTATTCGATTTCTGGAAGATTGATCCAAGCTCTAAGTCCAGAAAGTATCGTTATAAGTATCGTTATGGAGTAATAATAAGTCTAGGTATCGAGTCTAAGAAACTATTTGTAACAAATCAACGAAAACCGACGGGTCAATAAACAATGTCATTTAGGGCTGATTTTTCAATAGTCAGACAACTTTTATCGGAAGAATTAATATGGCGGTTTGACAGCTTTTGTATGGAAAATATGTCAAACTGTCATATTTATTCTTCAGATTAAAACTATCCGCCCACTGAGAAATCAGTCCTTAATCGACTAACTTTGTCTTAACTTTCGGCTTAGCTTCGGTTTCGGCGATACTATAAGAGGAGCCGAAAGTTCGGTTTCGGCTGAAAATCGTGTTTCGAACACTAATTAAAATACACGAAAGCTCTCCTCTCTCTCGAAGAATCTCTTAGGCAAGTCATCTGTTAAATCTATTTGGAAAATCAAATGGTTTACTAAGCTGTAAAATATAACTGACTAAATTCTCGTAATTTTAAGATCGTACACAGTCTGATCTTAGTCTCAATTTGTCGAAAATACCTATAATTTCCCTACATTTTAACATTGATTGTCGCTGCTATGAGATTGCGACTAGATTTTGAACGTTTTTAATTCGGGAATTGACCTTCTGATTTACTATTTGTTAAATCAATGTAGGTTTTCTTGGTTGAATTAAATGGCCTGCTTTTATAATAAAACGGGTAATAAATAGCGACCCGGCTCTGCTTCGCACAGTGTTTACGACTTGACAAAACGTCGGGATTTCTTTGTTTTAATTCATCATCTGCCTAGCCTTTCCCCAACTATATTGGAGTCGGCTTCCAGTCTAACCAGATGCAGCTGAATACCAGTATTTTACAAGGACCGACTGCTTATCTGACCTCCACAACCCAGTTACTGGGAATACGATACCCCTTGGTAAGACTGGTAGTCACACCTTCGGGCTACTGACGACCCGTAACGACTGTCAAAGATCCACAAATGACAGCCGGGACCAACGGCTTAACGTGCTTTCCGTGGCACGGAAGGGTCTTGGTATGTGGAGATGGTCATCCATCCACGGACCAACCGGAGCAAGCGTAGCTTAACCTGATCGATCGACCCGTGCGGCTGTTATTACTTAGCCACAAGCTTCTTGACTATAATATAATATATAAGTTTAATTCACCTATGTTTTCTACAGATAAACCTGGAATAAATTCTCGAAATGATGGTGAAAACCACATCAAAATCAACCGCGTAGTTTAGAAGAACAACCTGGTCACACAGAAAGACACGAACAGCGACTTTAATTTGTAAAATGTCTAAATGAACAGCACCCTATTGCGTTACTGTTAATCAATTTCAATCTGAATCATTTTGAAGGATATTGCTAATCCATTGCTTCATATATTCTAAAAATGCGCCTGCTCGACAACGTAAATAACGCAATGAATGTTGTCGATCTGTCAAAATTGAACCCAATGCTAGTGTGGTACGCAATTAGCCCACAGGATTTTAAAGGTGTACATTACAAGTTACTTAATGAAAACAGTCAAAATTTTTGATGTAGGTATTGTTATAAATACCTCAGGGAGGGCCTGTGTCCTAGTACTGGGAATATTTTAGACTGATTATGCTACTATAAATAATTATGCTGAATAAAACCCACATTACATTTATAATGAGCCTAAAAACAAAGAATTCCATGTTTCTACTGTGTCATGTTTTATTGTTAAAGAAAGCGTAAGTATTTAGTCTACTTATTGTTCCGTAAAAAAATACAACATCTATAAATCCTACTAATATTATAAACATGAAAGTTTGTATGGATGGATGGATATTTGTTACTCTTTCAAGCAAAAACTACTGACCGGATTTGGATGACATTTGGCACACCAGGATTAACATATAGGATACTTTTTATCCCGATATTCCCACGGGATCGAAACTAATGCGGGTGAAACCGCGGGGCGCAGCTAGTGATAAATGATTTTATTTCTGTAAGTAGGAAAACAGTTACGCGTAAATTAAAAGCAATTAGATGAGGTTGGCGTTTCCTATCTGATTACTCTGAGAAGAAAGGCCGAAACACAATCACAGATCACAGTCTCTTTTAAAGTCCAGACATAATCTTGGTCAGATCATGAGAAGACCTTGTAGATTAGTATAATGTTTTAACAGTTCAGTAGTTGTGTGTTATTTGTTTTATTTTAATTGATTTATTTACAATGAGAACGCAAGTGAGGCACGTAACCAATAGTGTTTCACTGAAAATTAAATAGTTTCTTAAAAACATCGAACTGTGGACACTGCTTGGAAAAGGTTTGTTCCCATGTCTTCCAGCCCATATTCCCTATAGGTAGTAAGACTGCAGATGTGAAAAAAATAAGTCTACATTTTCCAAGTACCTATACCCACTTACTATAATATTATTTACCATTAATTTCGCAGAAAGACTAGGGCCATGGGGTCCGAATGCCCACTTAGGTTTTCGAGACATCGCCAAGCGGTTGGTCGACTCTACACGTGACCAGAGGGCTGGCCTATTCTTTGGTCAAAGAATCAGCATTGCCAAACAAATTGACAATGCTGCCAGCCTTTTGGCCACTGTTCCTTTTCACGAATTTCATTCACGATGTGGATGAAATTTTTGATCCCTTTGATTATTTCCCCTCCATTTTATATAGGTTCTTGTACATATTATTATTATTATTATTTTAAGACTTTTAGCGTTTTAAATTGTTTCGCAGTATAATATTCAACATGAACTAATAAACTTACAGATTTTATTGCAAATACTTTTCTCAGTCACTGTAAGGGAATTTAATAAGCGCAGCGTTACAAGAACGCGATACAGGTAAAAATATATAGTCTTCCACTCACCTGCAGTAGTTTGAAAGCCTTACACAAGGTACGCCGAGTAAAATGGATAAAATTATATCCAACTATTTACACAGGTCACAACACTGCCACGAAAAAAAAAACTTTTGTTAATGTTGTCAGAATGAACAAAAAAAAAAACAAAAAGCACTTAATGTCGGTAGAATCCGTTCGTCGCGTGCGTAGAGCCTAGCCGCTTGATTTTGATACTTTAATTATATTTCGTCTACATTTTTTTTCGTGTTTATTTTTGTGGACGACGCGACACGTTGCGTCATTCGATCGCGCCTTGTTACACTGGCTAGAGGGGTAGGAAACCCCTACGCTTCGATACTACGGCCCAAAGATTATGAACATTATTATTGTAGAGGGAGCATTTTCCTTAACTAGAACGAATAGTAATACCACAAAACATATCTTCTCTTTAATCATTACCTTTTTTTCATTCGTATTTTTCAGAATTAAAAGAATGAAGCAGATTCATAGACCTGCTTCTTGCTACAAAAAAATATTACAGCTACCGGTCACTAATCGAAGTACTTAAATTCAGAATCAAAGACGCCATTTAAATGGTGTCTTACGGCTTAGTGGTGGATTACGGCCCACTCCCTCTCACGGAGGAGGCTTGTGTCCAAGCAGTGGGAATGTTATAGGCGGTTTTATGTAACTGCCTTGTGCCTCGTTAGTTTAGTGGTCGCAAATGCTGCTGTTGATCATGAGGTCCTGGGTTCAATTTCCAGTTCAGGCAAAGTGTTATTTGGGTTTTGGAGGCTGGATTATATGCCCGGTTAATGGCAATAGGCTTGCCCCTAAAATATAAAATAATACCAGCCTGTTAATGTACCACTACAGGGTACAGGCCTCTTCTAGAAAGAAAGAAAAAGTATTTATTGCGACTCGCTCAGGAAGACCCATCTCACATACAGAGAAGGCATGAGCTTGCTCAAGACGGGTTGGCAATTTCTGACTTATATATTTATTTATATAAACAAAACGATGTCGGGTTAGTTACACCATTTATAACTCAAGAAGGGCTGAACCGATTTTTATGATATTTTTGGATATGTCTCCGCTCCGAATAGCAGAATAACTATTATTACATGGTAAAAAATCAAGAAAAAAATGAAGATAATTCATTTTCTCATAACTACATTGATTCTGAGGCGGTACGAATTTCGCCGGGGTCAGCTAGTTAACTTTAAGTTCAGGTTTCCTCACGAAGTTTTTCCTTTATCGATTTCATTAATGTCCAAAATAAACTCAGAAACATTTTTCAAACCTAATTAAAATTCAAACTTCGACAAATCAGTAGTAAATATTACCTATTTTTGGATCATTCAAGCGTAGGCACAAAACGCGGCGCTCCAAATAATCTTTGACATTTTCCGGGCGTGCCAGACAAAGACAGCGCATACCAAAAAGCCTGTGGTTGCGACAGAGACGGGGCGTATCGACGGGCTTAGACCATATTTGACCAAGTTTTCTTTCTATTCAAATAATTCATGAGGACTTAACTAGTGTGGACGCGGGACATTTTAGAGCAATTACTAATTATCGATATTAATATCAAAAGATAACCGATGAATATCTATGTACATCTATACATAAGTACAAATAAATAAAATTGAAGTGTCTGTTTGTAATGTCAAAATAACAGCTTTTTACTAAATGCATATGAAAGTATATACGGTACCTACTTATAACAAAAAAACTATTTTTTTAATTATTGTTGACCGTTTGTCTGTCTGTTTGTCCCGGCTAATCTCAGAAACTGCTAGACCGATTTTGACGGGACTTTCACTGGCAGATAGCTGATATTGTAAGGAGTAACTTAGGCTATACCTACCAGGACTATATACCAAGTAATATGGGAGTATATGCAGGGAGATGATGACTGTGAGGCCATGCTTCTTGCCCATGATTCTAGGTTAACGGGAAGTAAGTAGCTATCTCAATTTTTGTTCATTCAAAATCTTTTTAATGGACCTCATCATCATTTCAGCCGAAAGACGTCCACTGCTGGACATAGGCCTCCTCCAACTACCTCCACTTCAACCGGTTCTGAGCTTCTCGCATCCAACGGGTTCCTGCGGCCTTCACAAGGTCGTCGGTCAACCCTGTGGGAGTCCTTGCAACGCTACGTGTTCCGGTACGCGGTCGCCACTCCAGAACCTTTCGGCCCCATCAGCCATCTGTTCTGCGAGCAATGTGCCCTGCCCACTGCCACTTAAGTTTGGCAATTCTTCGGGCTATGTTGGTTATTTTGGTTCTCCTGCGGTCATGGACCTACCTGTGAGTAATTATTGGTAGGTACATAAAAACTATTCGTAACGGTAATGAGAACGGAATTACCATTTTAATTAAAATTTCAATGTTATCATACATTTATACTGTAAGTATATTGAGTGTTCTAGTGTTCATATAATTGTAGTTTTACAGTTCGGTAACCGGTCATGTTTATTAAAATCGAAGGTAAGCGGTTATGCTATACATTTTTGGAATAAACGCAATAAACTAGAGACTAGAGATGCCGATGCATTCCACCCGTTTCTTTGACAAATCTTTTACTGTTCAAGCAGTACGGTTATGGAATGACTTGCCCGTGTCGGTAAGGTGTGCTCAGTATTTGTCCGCTTTCAAAATTATGATACACAAGCACTTGCTCTCTCCTTAAATATCATCATTATTTTATTATTATTTATTATTTATTTATTTTTATATTACTTTTTTCTTTGCTCTTGTTTCATGTTTATTATTATATGTATATATTTATTTAGACGAGTAAAATATACTAAATGTATATATATTAATTGTATCATGTAAATGGTACACCACAGACTACCACCTATATTTGTCTCTCCTTCATTTTAATCCATCCAAAGGTTGTCTTTAAAAGATCGCTCTTAGCGATAAGACCGCCCATTGTGTCACCCTTTGTAAAATTCTATATATTTATGTTCTGTCATTTGTATGGTGTACAATAAAGAGTATTCTATCTATCTTCTATCTATCTAAAAGTTACTTCCTCAAGTACATTCAGGGAAATTCATGGTTCAGCAAATTGACTCCGTACGTCGATTTACCGTGTTATAGCCTCTTCTCACAACTGTCAAAGAATAACAGTGTTGGTTTGAATATACGGACAATTTAACTTGACACTACATTTTTTTACTTTTGGTCTCGCTAGAAGACCATGCCTGTATAAGATATAAATAAATAAATAAATTTATTAGACATAAAAAGGGTACCCAGATACAGGGTGACACTTAATTTTACCATATGCAGCTACAGATTAGCCAGGTACGCAGGAGATAATAATATTATAGCGCACAAGTGTGTGTATAAACACAGGTACACTCTCTGTGTACCTGTCTCACTGTTCCTTTACTCTCATAGTCCGATGGACGGCAATCCGACACGACCGGGGAGAGATCAGGCGCAGGACCAACGACTTTACGTGCTTTCCGAGGCACGGGGGGGGCATAGTATAACAAAGATACAGCAGTGTGCACCGACCTGTATTATACAAGTACGTTGGACATCATACTATCGATGACAAAATTGGCGCTGATAACAACGTGAGCATGTGGAACTGATATTTTTGATAGCGAGTTTTAAAATGCGCATACTCTCATGATAAAAATGTTCTAAATATCTCGTAGTAAACACAAAATACATCAAAAAGTTTTATTCCACCATTTAGACCTATGTAAATCATCAGAGACGTACCAAAACAACACGACGACCATTTGCAACACTGTGTCAATTTTAGTTCCTGAGTTTCCCGCTTTAAATCGGCACAAAAAACAACTATCATTTCGTATATTATAATGAGTCCAGCATACTTGTTTATTAGAGGTCAGGAGTTATTAGTGTGTCGCAAAATCAGTACAGTATTCGTCATCTGTACCTGTTTTATTTTGCTACTTCTTCTCTTTACAGAGATCATATTCGTTTTAACACTTACAAGTTACACACAAACAGTCGAGGAGCCTGTGCGATACAATGTCAAAACTCAACCTAAATCTGATGACCTTAGTGATGATGCCATTATGACGACAAAACAAGAAAGTAGCAATGGCACTAAAAAAAAGGAAATGACGTTCGAAAACTATTTGAAAAAATTTGAGCCCAGTACGATCTGGGAACAAATAGATAAACAAAAGAAGTACAATGGTCTTATTTTATCTAACGAGGAACATTCAGAAATTTTAATCAAGGCCATGGACCCGACAGATGAAATCATGGAATTTAAAGTTGAGAATGGGAACCCCAAATTAATTTTCGACAAGGATGGCCGGCGACAGCTAGGTTGGAGGCCCCCGAATAAGCCAGGTCCTTTTAGAGATGTCTTCTATTACCGACGCCGTTTCTACGAACTTATGAAGCAAGCAATATACACGACCCGGAACAAATTGGTGATCATGCAGATATATAGGGCAAGATACAGAAACTCTTCACTTTACAAAATGGGCTTCCTGATGAACAAAGCAGACAATGCTGCCAAGACTTTCGGCAAATTTTCTCACAAAGCATATAGAGCTTGCTTGTTAGCAAGAGAAAGAGTTTTCTACAGGCTCAGCATCTTGGATTTACTGTCTGCAAATGAAAGGCAATTGAACCTGTGGTTTAGCATAGAGATTTTGGCGGATCTCATTTTTGACAATGATCGTATTGTCCGTGAAATCTTCAAAAACACTACTTTGAATAGAACCGGTTATATGGACCAGTTGTTTATAGAATAAGAACAAGATTCGAACCACATTTATTCAGCTCTGTTCAGCTTTTGTCCATAGAAAACAACGATTTTGTATGGAATGCGTACGCATCCGTAAAGCTGAACGGTCCCTAACTCGACGCAGAAATGTATGCTTACGTCAAAACGCAAAATAATTTTGGCCTGATGTGTTGCTGGTTATTTTTAAAGTATTCATCCTGGAACTTCCATCAAGGAACTTTCGTCGTGTGTATCGCTATCGTACTTAATTATGACTATCCCGTTGGTCTCTTGGTCGCAAGCGCGACTGCTAGGCGTGGGGTCCTGGGTTCGTTTCCCGGGTCGGGCAAAGTGTTACTGAGTTTTTCCATTAGGAGTTTCTTACTAACACCCCGGAGTTTGGAAGTTGGCGGTGTGATACCCCCGTGCCACGGAAATATCTGCGCACCTCGGAAAGCACGTTAAGCAGTTGGTTCTGCGCCCGATCTCTCTCCAGTCGTGTCGGATTGCCATCCCATCGGACTGTGAGAATGAGGGAAGAAGGAGGCCTGTCCCTTCGTGTGTGTCTGTGTCTTACATCCGAAACGACCGGAGAGACATCAGGCGCAGCACCAACGGCGACTCTTGCTTTCCGAGGCACGAATGTATCACACCGCCAACTTCCAAACTCCGGGCTGTAACTGAGAAACCCAATGGAAAAACCCAAGAACACTTTGCTTGACCTGGGAATCAAACCCTGGACCTTACGTTCAGCAGCCGACATTGTTCGTCTACTGCCTAACATCTAGCTATTCCTAACAAAAGATAAGCCTTGAACGACCAAATAGAACATAATTATTCAGATAGTTTACGGAAATATATGTAGAAGGGCCCAAAAAGTTTAACCGTGGCACAAGGCCAATTCTCGTAATTTAAAACGGCCAAAATTTAGTCGCAGTCTCATCTCGGCGACAAACAAATATAAAAAATGTGAGGTATTTTTGACAGATTGAGACTGAGATCAGACTGAAAACGTTCTTAAAATTACGAGAGTTGCCCCACTAGTGGCATCACGCAGATCGATGTGACAAAGAAATGCTATAATTATAATTAGGCAGACCCAGTGGCGTAGCTATCGGAGGGCTAGGCGGTGCCGTGCACCGTGGCCCCCAAGCTCAGGGGACCCCTCATCGCCCAAACCTCGAACTGACCTATCAAAAAATTTCTTCCAACTTCAGAAGATAAATATAATAAATTCTTTCGATTGTGTTGTATAAATACTGGTATTCAGCTGCATCCGGTTAGACTGGAAGCCGACCCCAACATAGTTGGGAAAAGGCTGATGCAGATGATGATTTGTTGTATAAGTTCATGTGTTTAGCCACTTCAACCAATCGGCTGTTATCCGACCGATTTATGAATATCATATGAATTAGTAAAGAACTGCTCTCCTTTTTTTGATAAAATTCCATTCCATATCCTTGATATCTTCTAGAAAATCCTAAACCATTTATTTGCATATACAAGATTACAGTTTGGAGACAATTCGAGTAGCATTCGCTTAACACGTGCGCGTCATTGAGACACTTTTGTGATTTTTGGACGGAATAAATGAGGAACAATGCCTGACTAGAAATTTTAAGTTAGGTTAGGTTCCTGGAGGTGGCCCTCAGCAAGTCGGAGGCCATGGTGTTTCATGGCCCCCGGCGGGCGCCGCCGCCCGGCTCACACATCGTGGTTGGGGGGCTCGGATCGCTGTCGAGTCTACCATGAAATACCTGGGATTGGTGCTCGACAGCCGTACTGGCGGATCCCCGCCCTGGGACCTCGAGGCGAAAGTACTCGCGTCATTGTATCGGTGGCGCGAGGATGCGGGTTGAGCGACCGATGCAGCGACACATGGAACTGCGTCGGTTTCAGCTTCGCGATGTCCTGGTGGCTCCATGTCGTTTCGGGTGACGCAGGTGCTCTCGGAGCATGCTTGCTTCAGGAAGTGCCTGTGTCACATAAACAGGGAGCCGGACGCCCGGTGTCATCACTGCGTCAACTGCCGGCATGACACGGCATACGCAGGCAGAGTGTACCACTTGGGAGAAGCCGCATCGTGCCCTCATCTCAGGAGTAGTGACCTGTCGCTGCCGGCCGTAGTCGACTCGATGATTGGCAGCGAAGAGTCCTGGGATGCGGTGGTTTCCTTCTGCGAAACAGTCGTCTCGCAGAAGGAGGCTGCGGAAAGGGAGAGGGAGATCTCGTCCACTCACCCAGCCCGCAGCAGACGCACCGCGCGTCGGCGGAGGGCGGACAATGCCCTCCTAAATGGGTCCAGGGGCGACGGACTCAGGGATGTCCGTCGCCCCCACACACCAGGACCCGAGGTGGTGGCGCGTAGTGTTCCACGCGCACTTAGACGTCGCGGGGGAAGTCAAACACCTCACTCCCTCTCTGGCGGGGATTGCGGAAGCAAAGCACTCTTTTGCCTAAGATGTAAACCACAATAACCGCTCGCAATTTAGTTTTTTTTTAATTTGGTGTACTTATTTGCATTTGATGTGGTTGTATGAAATTTAAGTTCAGAGGTAATCGTTGTTACAATTCTAATTATTCTAGCTGCGCCCCGCGGTTTCATCCGCATAAGTTTCGATCCCGTGGGAATATCGGGATAAAAAGTCCTGTGTTAATCCTGGTTATAAACTATAGTTGTGCCAAATTTCATCCAAATCTGTTCAGTAGTTTTGGTGTGAAAGAGTAACAAACATCCATCCATCCATACAAACTTTCGCATTTATAATATTAGTAGGATTATTTCCGCGCATAGAGTTGATTAAATGATTTGAATTATGATAATTTCTGTTTTTTTTATTATGAAAAGAAAATTGCAACCTTTCTACGCCAAAGGATTCTTTTCCGTCCTTCTATTATACCTTTTATATATATTTATTCCAGGTGCTAATATAGTCATCAGCTATAGCTGAGGCAAAGCCCTTAAAAACTAGTGTAATAATGTCGTAAGTGTATACACTTACGACATTATTACACTATTTTTTAAGGGCTTTGTCGATGACCGATGACTTCGTCCTGTCACCTCAGCACAATCAACTAAACCTAAAAACAGATAACACTTACTTTAAAACAAAAAAATGCCAGTTTGTACAGTATCATAGCTTGTTCCGATAAAGAACAAGCCAGAATAGTATTCTCTCTAATATCATATTTATTTAGAGGGCCAAGTAAATTAAATCTCAAAGCCCCATTCCGCACACACTCCATCAAAATATGTTGCACGTCTTCAACTACTCCATATTCTTCACAGTTGGGTGATGTTTACCTTTTTCATCTGAAAACCAAACAATTTTGATGGAATGTGCCTGGACCATAACAAAATCCATTCTGCTAATTCACTTGCATTCAATTCGTTTATTTTCAGATCATAAAATCCAATTTGTTAGTAGATACATACACAACTTAAACATTAGTGTTAGTACATCCATAATAATTGTTAGTTACAAAGGTCTTATAACATGTTAGTATACATATTACACTACAAACAAAGTTAATAAAACAATGAGCATGGAGCATTTTCTTAAAATACGAGTATGTACATCATCTGTCTAGCCTTTTCCCAACTATGTTAGGGTCTGCTTCCAGTCGAACCGGATGCAGCTGAATACCAGTATTTTACATAGAGCGACTGCCCATCTGACCTCCACTATCCAGTTACTGGGTAATTTTTATTTTATTTATTTATTTCAACCAACTTTGTATCATACAATAAAACTTGAATTAGAAATGATTAAAGAATTACATTTGAATTGATAATTATACATTTTAATTGAAAATTATACATTATTATTGAAAAGAAAAATTGAATTTATTATAGATGAACATAATTAATATCTTAACATTAGTCAGTACGTGAACCACACAACAGTGGTTCACGTACTGACAGTCAAAACGTTTAGGAAAAGCGCTCAGGATATTGTTGCCGCTGGCCCGCACCCTACGCAGCAGGGATGTACACCGCTTGCGCATGATTGTGTGAAAACCATCCACACGCGCCTCGGCAAACATCCCCGACACGATACAGAAGCGAGGCAGCCCCAAGAGCACCCTAAACGCGTTGTTGTATTGGTCACGTAGAGCACTGTACTGTTTCTGCGTGTAACCCATCCACAGACTGCCACTATAAAAGGACGTACAAAATGCCCTAAATAGGGCTATTTTGACGTCCCTCGAACACCGAGCAAATCTGCGGGCAATCATATTCGCACGAACCCTACGTTCCCTTTCAATATCAGTATCGTCTTCCAGGTCAGCAAACCGTCAAGCACTTTCGAAATATCAGTGGCCAATGAAATGGGCCTATAGTTGTTCTTATCACTAACATCACCGGTTTTATTCTTAATAATTGGCACCACCACTGTTTTCATCATCCACTCAGGCAGATAGGAATGTCCTATACACAATAAGTAGAGCATCGCTAAAAATCTGGACAGATGATCACCAGCATGCTTAAAGTATCCCGCCTCACGTACGTCAGGATAACGACAGAGTAGATCTTTTGGCCAACCAAGCCGAGTTAGATGAAATTTCTGTAATTTTCCTCTTAAATAATGATTATAATATAAGATTAATAAAACAGCAGTGTACAGACATGTGGAGTGAATACTTTAACAAGAGGTCAACAGAAAAGGGAAGTTGATACAAGACCATCCAACCACAGATTCCAGTGAATAATTGGACTGATCAAAATATGCTTAGCTCAAAGCTGCAATAAAAACAGTGCCAATCTTCATTACTAAAGTGCATAAAGACACGACGGAGAATGATATTGCTGATTATGTGTATCATAAAACAGACGAGGTGATCACGCTTGAAAGGATATCGTTTAAATATCCTAAAGAACATACCGCATACAAATTATTTGTTTCGGAAACTAAAATGGAGAAGTTTCTTGATAACAAACTATGACCCGAGGGAATTTGTTTTAGGAGATTCGTTAATTTTAAAGTTAGAAATTACACGAACGGTGCAAATAGCGGTACTGTGAACGGCGTAAAATAAATATTAATGTATAACCTATTAAGCTACACTCGTAAGAGTATAAAACGCTCGGTGGAGAGTGTCAGGCCACTATGTAGCACGTCAGACATAATTGCCTTGGAAGAAACATGGTTGCTGCCCCACGATATCTCATTCTTGATCGAAATTGACGCTGAATTTGGGTGCACCGGGACGTCGGCGGTGGACACCACGGCCGGAATGCTACGAGGACGGCCCTACGACGGAGTTGCATTGCTGTGACGGAAAAGTGTTTTTGAGAACGTTTCGGTAGTGCAGTGCGATAACTCACGAGTGTGTGCCATTAAAGTATGCATGAAATCAAGGTCATTTCTAGTATTCAGTGTATACATGCCGACGGATAATAGTGCGAACTTAACGGATTTTACGGACTGCCACTCCAGACATTACATCTGTCAATCCGCCAGAACAATGCGACAGAATTCGGTCGTAAAGCGATCGCTATGAATGTCAAGACAGCAGCCCCTGGTGACTGCTATAATTAATGATAACGATATCGAAACTGCTTTTCTACTCGGAGACTTTAATTTGCGTCCCAATGAACAATTTTATATTGAATTGGTTTCTTTTTGTCGGGAATCTGAGTTATTATGTGCTGATGTTGAAATGTTAGGAGTAAACTCTAACACTTATACTTTTATAAGCGATGCGAATGGCTCGAGACGTTGGCTGGATCACTGTGTTGCCACGAAAGCAGCTATGTGCACTATTGTTAATGTCAATTTATTTGTGCATTTATTGACACACCAACGACTTATTTATTACATTACAATTTTGGTTTGCACGGAAATAGTTTGCGGTGAACTCGTCACTTATAGGTGTGCAAAGCACTTGCATAGTTAAGAATAAAAAATTGTTAAATTACATTATTTATAAATCAATTTAAATTACATTGAAATTAATAAAAAAAAATATATTACCAAAAAAATTAAACCGCCGAAAAAACTGAAAAGCAAAAAATAATAAACCTTTTTTATTTAACCTTAATAACTAAGTTCTTAAACTAATGTAAGTATACCAAAGTAATTTAGAGTCGGCGCCAAACAATCAATAAACAAAGACCACTAAATTGGCTTACATTTAAACGGCGCCGACTCAAAATAATTTTGATGACAGTCGTTTGGCGTTTTGTATGAGTTCAAAAAGCGTCCCAGATTTTCGCTATTATTGATGAATATAAATAGTATATTTAATAGTTTTCTGGTGATCCACATGATGAACAAGTGAAAGTCACTTTTTATACACTATTACTTTTTTTATAACAAGAATATATTACTCGCATATGACACTTCCCTCATTTTTAAAATCAGACGTTAATTTTGAACAAGTTAACTATCTAAAGTTGTAGTTCGTTATCGGTTTTACCTAAATAATCTTCTCCTGAAAGAAAAAAAGACTAAGCTCAATAAATTTTTAAACGCTAAATGTTAGGCAACTACCAATGTTCGACTTAGGGCTGATTTTTCAATCATGTGATAACTTCATTCGAGGAATAATTTTGAAATTTTGACAGTTATTTCATACAAAAACTGTCAAACGTCAATTTTATTCCTCGAATAAAAGTTATCTGGCGATGGAAAAATCAGTCCTTATTGGAATAGAGTTGGACTCTGTTGAATCTGTCCGACAGTTTTTCTTGGAATAACTATTGATAGTAAATTACAGTGAGGCCCAAGTGTTGTGATTTTATCCGGATAAATACTAAAAAATGATAAATACTCAGAAATATCCGTTTTTAATCGAGTATTTATTCAAAACAGCGGATAAATACTTTATACGTACAGATTTCGTTTCTTGTGCTGTCATTTCACAAAAGGATTTCATAAATAAATTGAAAGTCTGTAAATATAGATTTTACTATTCTTTAATCAAAACTCTAACAAAAACAAAAATACTACAGCAACAATGGTGTCACTACAATCGTGAATAATTTTGTCAATCGCTGTAAATATTAAAAAAAAAAAATAAGTAAGGCACCTAATTTTTTTTAACAAATAAATATATCCTAGAATAACAATTATCTTTCTAAAATAATGAATATTTTCGTCAAACACTGTCAGTACCGATTATACATATGTTTGTTGACTACAATCATGAATATTTTCGAAAATCAATCACTACAATAATTATTATTTTCTGAAATCAATCACTATCAATACTAGGCGCTCGTTCATCATCATTAGGAATCAAATCAATTTACAAACTGAAACTCGCTTCTCGATTGCCTCAAATCCACTGATTCTTCGTCACTATCTGTCTGAGCTGAGCTTGGCGATGGAATATCTTCTTCAGCGTCATCGTCAGTGTCTGCACTCTCTTGAATTTTATTGAAAATATAACACTTATTGGACTCTTGTTGAAAAATAGGTTCTGTTATTGGTTCAAGCACAGATATGTATTGATCTACGTAATTCCAGAAATTATCACCAAGTAAAGCTGCTTTTATGTCATTTGACATGACGGTATTTTCTTCGATGGCTAACGCTAGTTGAACGGCTTTTGTATTTTTTAAACTTCTCAGTGAATTTAGGTAAGGTTCCCATCGTGTGCAGCACGGCAGCTTTAATTTTTCTTCCAGATTTCTTTTGTTTTACGATTTGTTGTAGCTTCGATACCAACACTTGAGATTTGCAAAGCTTAATAAAATTATTGAAACCTTCACACTGTAATGCGTCATGAGACAACAAATTAATAGTGTGTGCTGCGCAGTTTAGATGAGAGAGGCACGATATGCGGTTGTACTTCTTTTACTAGTTGAAAAGCCGTTTGTATGTTCCTGGCGTTGTCACCAATAACAACAACAATCTTACCTTCGTCGTATATTCTCATGATTTTCAAAATTTATTCACTTGTGTGACGATTCTGTTCAGTGTTTAAACTCTCAACAAAGAAAGGTTCGGGCTTAGAAATAATAAAGTTGATAACACCTTCATTGTTTATATTACTCCATCTATCCAATTGAAGATGCATATAGTTTACGGTATCGAGTTCTTCTTTAACTTCTTTTTTTATATCGTTGTAGATTTTATTTAAATATTTTGTCGATAGGACACTTCTGGAAGGTAATTTAAACGAGGCTTCAGATGATCAAAAAACTCTATCCAAAGAGGATGTTCTATTAGAGACAGCGGAGCTCCTGACACGATTATAGCTCTAGCAAGCTTTTCGACGAGGACAGCTTGATCACCATCAGAAGTATAACTCGTGGAAGGCCTATTCTCCCTCTCGATGCTCATATTTTAATGAGTATTTCTACTGAGTGATTCGAATTTATCAAAAGACTGATTTTCAACTGGTGGTACGTTCTCTGATCTCATTTGCAACGGCATTGACACTCGTTTTGAACATGGATCATTCACATTTCAAGCATTTTATTAAATGTACACACATCCTTTTTACGTTTCCTATTTTGTATTTTTGTCACAATAATTGCATTGTACGGATTTAGAATCAACAATGGGATAATGTTTCCAAACGCGTTCATTTTTTGGTCTTCCCCTTGATACCTAAAACAACGAAATATTATGTTAAAAGCTGCAAGAATACACTGTAATTATGATGTTATACCAACCGGATTATGGTCACTCCCTTTCACCGAGAGGAGGCCTGTGCCCCAGCAGTGGGAACATTATAGGCTGATTATGTATGATGTTATAAATGCTATAATTTGCATACATAACATTAAATAATAAAGTAGATGAAAAAGGGTAATCTTCTTATATATAAAAAGTAATGCTTGTTTGTTTGTTCGTATTTTATGCGCTGCCCATGCCGTGTATCCGATTGAGATGAAACTTGGTTTGTCGGTAGGTAGGGTTGGTAGATAGGTACAATAGGTAGGTAAGTAGGTACGTAGATAGGAGGGTATGTAGGTGGGTAGGTAGGTAGCTAGGTTGGGTAGGGTTGGCAGGTAGTTAGTTAGTGTTAGGTACTAGTCCAAAGCCGGGCCGAGTAAACAATAAAAATAGGTTATCAATTACTATTGTAACCATTGGGGGTAGGAAATGAATAATATGAGTGAACTTACCTTGAAATATTATAATCCTACTTTCAAAAACACAAAACAAGCTCGTAGACACTATGTTGTCGCAAAAGAAATACGCGCGTGCACTCTCTATGCCGTACAACTGAGCACTGGATACTATAGAGCGCGGGGGAACGCCGAGTTTCCTCGCCTTTCCCCCGCGCACCTGTAAAACAAAATAAATTGGGCGAGAGGCCGGGATAGGGAGCGGTGCGATACAGTTGCCGCATCTTTACACCAGAAAACCAGAAAAAAATTATAAAAATGATATTAATGTTCTTAATTTGTAATGTAAATGTAGTTTTGGAAATCTCAAACAACAACAGTAGTTATTAACTTAGAGAAGCAACGCTTAAATTATATTTATCCGTCATTTTGAGTAAATAAAAATGGGTAAAAATGGGATCTATCCATTTCTGATAAATACTTGAATATTTATCCTTCGAGTATTTATCCCTCGCCCATCACCCACATATAGAAAAATTGTCAAGAATAATAGAAGTTCCGCCGCAGATGGTGTTAAAAAAATTCAGATTAAAAAATATAGAGGGAGAGGGATAGTTTTCATGGCTTTCTAGGGTTCTGAAGCCAATAGCGAGGTCATAATGAAAATCCAAGATGGCGGCTGCGATAATTTTTAAGTTTTTCATCTTGGGTGTGGTTTTCATAGTTTTTGAAGGTGCTAAACCGGAGGCGAGGTCAAAGTGAAAATCCAAGATGACGACAACATTATGAGATTTTCTAAATATTTATACTAAATGGTTCTGTATTAAACACGCGTATTCAATTTACACTTTTTCCCTCTTTCTTTTTCTTTATATAGGTATACGAGTGTGCGTGCCTGCAAGTATCGCGTAAGGAACGTCGTCCCTGATGAGGGTCCCCTGACCGCAAAAGTTTTTTTTTTTGTACTGCCGCACTTTGTTGTATTGCACCTATCATTGCGCATTTGTATGAAGTCTTTTCTCTGGTCGTAGATCGTCATCGGTTAATCAAAAGTTTAGAAAAATTTGAAGGAATCGCTCTCGTTCGTTCGTATTTTCGCAGGCAGTCGATAATTCCCGTGGCGCGTACTTTTCTTGAGATATGTTGTAGGTAATGCAATACCAACGCATCGTAAATAATACCATTTCTTTTTTAATGGGTTAATTAAGTAATTTGAATTTAATGAGCTTGCTTATCCGGTCAATTTTATAACAAGAAACGCCTCTGGGAATGTTTGTGTTCTTAATTTCTTTAACATTGCTTTGTGAGTATTATATTTAAAACAATAATTATGTGGGTCCCTATATTCATTTTTAAACAATGATTTCTTTCAAATTCTTTATTACGTAAAATCATTGTAAAATACACTAATATGCATTCCAACATATTCGCCAAAAATGTTAACAAATATGAGCCTATGGAAAAATAACTTTATTCCTACACAATAAAGTTCACGCGTATACGCTACAACTTCAAACATTTTTATAACTTTTTCAATATTGATATTCACTCTGAAATCAACTTAATTACCATTAAAATAAAGTTCATGATTGTTTAACTTGAAATAAAGTCACTTTGAAACATAAACAAAATTTAAATATAGGTATATATAGATTGTACTGCAGGTTTAAAATAATGTTATTTTATGCCAAATAGGAATCCCAATGACCTACTTTGTTTTAAAAAAAATTTTTTTAGTCCCACTGTTTTCTACGTGGCTAACCATTAAATTGTTTTTATTAGATCTCTCGTTCAACAATGGTGATACACTGGAAGATGCGTTGGAGGAGAGGGACGTCTACCATACGCTTTTCGGCAACATAGGATCCATGGAGGATCTGTTTCTTAAAGAGCACGACGGCACGGTGCCGGACGATATGCCGGCCGCAAACAACAGCGACACTCTCGAAGAACCCGACCTGGAGATATCTGACGTATTTGGGTTCCTCCGAACCAACTTGACTAAACAGACCTTCGATTTACACGACTTCTTCATTATTAATGAACAGTATTCAAACTTTACTAAAGAATATAAGAGTAAGAGTATGAATCAGGTGAAGAATAACACAAGAAGAAACAATTGGGTAGACCCTAATGATCTTTATTTTAATGAAGATATAGAGCATATAAAAAAACATCAAATGCAAATGATTTTGGTGCAATTTACAATGCACTGTCGTTACGAGGTAGGACAAGCTTTATTACAGCGCGATTTCGTAAGAGATGACAAGAGATACAAGCTGGGTTATCTATTTAACAGAATGCGAAGATTAAAAACTGAGCAGTTGAAGATGGTAGGTGTGTCGTGGCACGCGCAAAACAAGTGGTACCAGCACATGTACGCCCTGATGCGGCTGTACGAGCGCGTGGTGCACTTCGACGTCGACATGCGTGACACCGCCACCATGATCAAGGAGCTGTTCCACCAGCCCGCGCCCTACGACACATACATTTTGCCAAAGTTGAAAAAAGATAAGGATAATAGTACAAATGCTACGGAAACTCGAAATATCTAATGCGGATACTCTGATTATATAAGAATACGAGGGTTTTGGGTTCTCAGATCTTTATTTTTATAATGTGCGAGCTATTTGTGCTAAATAATAACAAAATTTTTCTTCTCGTCTTCTTTTTTTCGTGCAATTGTGCAAAATTTATCGTTGCACTAGCAGTGTCAAACTCAAAGTCAAATCATTTATTTCAAATAGGCACTTTTGAACGTCAAAAATAAAATTGATTCTAGTCGCCCCGTCCAAAAGGTAGTTTTCGTATGGTGAAGAATGGACAAGAAACTCCACCGTTACTCTTTTAAAATGTTTTACAATATTTTGCATACATTAATTATACAATTATATGTGAAGACGATACACCTAAAAATAAAATTACTTTACCACAATAAGTAAAAGAATTCAAATGGATTAATGAATCCATGACATATAAATTAACTATGTGATAGATACATGGTGCTCACATATTTAGAAACATTTAAAAAGTAGACGGTTTTCATAAATTAATAAGGAGTAATAAGTCCGGGTGTGACTTTTAGTAATTACAGAATGTATGTAAATAAATGCCAAATAAAAATAAAAAAAAAATAAAAAATACAATTGCATTAGCAACCAGTTTGATTTTGTCTAAACTCTAGAGATTGTCCTATGGAGCAGGACCAGCATGTTTCCAAGCATTCTTATCTTGGATATAATCCTCTAATTTGTAATATCCTTGCTTACTTACAAAGTGTAACTTTAATATAAGTTTTAAATTTTCTTTCATTTAATTGCCATATTTCACAAGGTATTTTGTTGTAACATTTAACACAGTACCCCATAAAAGATGTATATGTACTTTAGATAATCTGAAAAAAGGTTGATCTAATTTATCTTTATTTCTAGTATTAAAATCTATCACTTATTTTATTAAAAATATGTTGATTTTTTCTTGCATACATAATATTTTCATAAATGAATTGGCAAGGCACCGTCATAATATTAACCCTTTTAAATAGTTCCCTAAGAAATTCGCGGCAACGTAGATTGTAAATGGCTCTGACTCTTTTGCAAAATAAAAATGGATTCAATGTCAGCAGCCCGACCCCACAGTAAAGTGCCATATGACATAATACTGTGGAAGTAACTAAAATAGTCCAAACGCGCGGTTTCTTCATCTGTTAATTGTCTTATCTTTCTAACAGCATATGCGGCCGAGCTTAGCCACCCCGCAATAGATGTTATATGAGGTCCCCATTGTAATTTCTCATCTAGCGTGATTCCTAGGAAAACTGTCTGATTAACAAATTCTAGTTTTTGGCCATTCAATATGATGTCACATTCGCTACTTCTAACATTAGGTAATTTAAATCTAATGCATTTGGTTTTTTTTTCATTAAGTACTAAATTATTTACCATAAACCAATCTTGGACCTGAAGAATAGAGTTATTCACGTCATCAAGATTTTGTGACCGTCGGTCTATTTTAAAGATCAATGATGCAAATAACACCATCTTCGGTTGATTTTTAAGTAATTAAGGTAAATCATTAATATAAACTAAAAAGAGGAATGGACTCAATATCGATATCTATATCAATATAAAGAGATATCATTATAAAGAGATATTGATATCAATATAAAGAGGAGTGGAATTGCAGCTGAAGTTGAGGCCGTAATGGAGCCGGGATATCAATAATAAAAGCTCACGCGTATCAAATGACGTTTTTTAAACACACTTGCAAGGAAAGAATAAATAAATTTAGACATAAAAAGGCATGATGGCAGATCATACAAAAAAAACATACACATCTTTGACAAGTATGCAGTTATCTGAAGTGTACGCTCCCGCACTAGTACGGGAATGCAAAGTAAAAAGCACGAGTGTAAAATACACTGTATTGTGAATCTGAAAGCAGTGCCATAGGAGCCACTTTTTGAGAAAGTCTGCTGAAAAATCTCTTGTAACCCTAATTCAAATCTTTACCAGCAAAGCAGCAATGCACCTTTAATACTACTAATGAATGAATGAATTGCACCAATCCCAGCGTGGTTTGACCAGACTGGATTAATCGAATGAACCCCAACATTCACACTAGCTCCTGTAACCTCATATTCATGGTGCTATAGCGACCATTGCATATCAAGAAATAGACCAGGGGGCGTTGTTTTTGTAGGGAAGACGTGCCCGTAGGAAAGGGTAGGCTTTAAGAGCCTACCGGATATGCATCCTACAGTAAGCATTGGACTACCCTATTTTGTAAATATTTATGTAAATCAATTATTTCAATAAACAATTTCAATTTCAATAAGACTAGTGGGGAGATGGGTGATATTTGTCTATGGATGGGCATCTTTTAAAGACTTCGCGGCCAGGTGCTTCAGGTCGAGCTTCACCCGTGAATCTTTTGGCGAGGTTCTACTGCTTTCTCGGTTCTTTTGTATGTCATTGCCCTGCTGTGTTATGTTGTGTTAGATGTTGCCGTTTTCAATGTCATCATCGGAGTTCTCGCTACTATCCCTTTCCGGTTTTTTGTACATATATCTCACTAGCAGCAATCCTAATCTTATTTTTGTCTTCCGCCGTATCCATCCAAAAATCGATTCCCTTGTCGAAGTACTCCATCTCCGGTTTTAAGTTGTTGTTCCATGTGTAGATAACCGACCTTCTTAGTTTTGGCCTTGTACTCCATTGCTGCATGCAGCAGATGTGGTACGCGGCGCTTATAAATATGTGCGAGGTAGCACATCCTGTGGTTCTTAATGCGTTTGATTACTGTTTTTCCGTCTAAGATTTCATGCATTTTCTTTTGTCCTGGTTTATTCCTAGAGTGGTTTATCAAGTCTCTCATGATAACTCGCTCATATTTTCTAAGTCTTGACCTGTTAGCTTTAGTAAGTGCCGATACTTTCAAACCATGTATCATGCACGGAACGATCACCATTCGATACATAAGTAACGATTTGGCGTTTCTTATGGCCTATTTACAAAATTTTTTAATAGTGCATTTTCTGTTTAATGTAGATGTTATAAATGTACCTAGGTATTTAATTTTATCACATGTCGGTATGCTTAGTCCATTAAGGGTCACGTAGTTCGTTTTCTATTATGTTTTATTTTATGGGGTCCCTAATTAGTATTTTTGTTTTTGTTTCGTTTACTTGGAGGCCTACACTATCTAGTAGGGTTTTAATATGGAATTGGACACCTTCTAACCCTTCTAGGTCATCTGTAATGAAGATAAGGTCGTCCGCAAATCATAGTACCAGGGGGAGTGAGATTTCACAATCCTGGACAAGTTTTATTAATTGGATTTCCCCCTCGAGGGTTCTAAGGACTTCGTCGATGACCAGTGTACAGTGTGTAACAGGCGAGGGGACAGAGGGCAACCTTGTTTGACTCCCTTTCTTTTAATAATCCAACTGCTTTGCTGGCCACACCATTTGATGCATGTTCGTTCATTCATGCATACCTTGATTATCCTGTTAGTTAGTGATTTTTTGGTTCGTTGTAATAGGATATCTCTTAGTGCTTTGAGGTCGACGTTGTCAAAGGCTTTTTCTTTGTCGAGGCGAGTAAATAAATTCTTTTACTTGCACGCCATTCCTCGTCTAAGACCCTTTTGAGTGTAAAGATGTGGTCGTCTGTTGATCTATTGTTTAAAAAGGTCGCTTGGTAGTTGCCCAATTCCGTTATTATTTCATCTAGTTTTTTTTAGTACGTATGAGGCGTAAATTCTGTAACCCGTATTGCAAACCGATATGCGGCGATAGTCATTCGCATCTTTAGGATTAATGTTTTTTGGCATTGGTACCTGCACGGTCTCCAGCCATGTGTCGGGTGCTTCGTTCTGTGTCCAGCCCCAGCAGTCTCGACATTCATAGCAATCGCTTTACGACCGAATCCGGTCGCAATGTCTCGGTGACAGGTATTTAATGTATAGAGTGACAGGACTTTGCGACCGAATTGGGTCGTAAAGCGATCGCTATGAATGTAGAGACTGCTGGGGCAGGCTTTATTCGTGTGTTTGGTGACGGCTTCCTGTAATATTTTTGGTATCGCTTTGTAAAGCTCGATTACTACTTCGTCAGTTCCGAGAGCTGTCTGGTTACGCATTTTTTTGATGATTTCCATTACGTCATCTACAGTGGGTCCATCACATTGGACTTCGGTTATCGGCTGTTTTTTATTAACTGTTGGTATAAGATGGCCCTTGGATTTTTTTTTAAATTGCTGGGAGCTTTTTGGTCATTGGTATATAAGTAGATCTTTTTCGACGTTTTGTTTGAAGTTTGTTTCTTCTCTTTTTTTATGCAATCTTGGTTTTTTGTTTTGGTGAACTTGCTATTGAGGGCGGCATAATAGCATTGTTTATAGTTGAAATCCTTAGCCAGTATTGTTGTCTCCTTCGCGGGTAGCTGTTGCCTTTGTGTATTACTGTGTTTGGTGTTTTCTTTTTTGTTTGAAATTCGGTTGCCCTTAGCAAACCCCAGATTATTTTATGGTCGGATATGCTCCTAGCATCCCATTCACCTTTAATAAATTCAAAGAGTTGTTCTGTAGCGTGTAGCGTTATATTGTGATCCAATTGGGACTTTTGAGTGCCCTTTGACCATGTTAGCCTGCATGATGATCTCGATTTTGTCGTTTCTATTTGCAGTTTTTACCTGTTGGCTATATCCATTAACAGTTCCCCGTTGCAGTTGGAGAAGTCATGATGAAAATCGGAAAAAAAAAAAAATAATAATAATAAATTTTGTTGAATCAGCCCTTAGCGTTGATAATTTTGTGTAGCATGTCGACCAAAATGGGCGTTTAATTCGCCAAGAGTTATTAAATTACATTCCCTTGGTTTTTGTCTGATCAAGTTTAATAAGCCTGTGAAGGATCTGTTTGCTATGGATGTACGACTGTTGATGTGAGAGTTGATCATATACAGAGGAGCAGGCTTGTCATTTCCTCTGTCAACTTTAAGAGTAGCTGACATTGCGTCTGTATCCTTTTTCCTGTTAACTAATTCAATTTGGGCATCTTTTCTGATTAAAATTGCCAGTCCCCGGTGCGCTTTACCTGTGGTTCCATAGAGGTGGCATTCGCAGCGTGTAGAGTTGTATGCTCCTGAGTTTATCCCTGTTTCAGTATGCAGGCTAAGTGAAAGTTCAGCGTCTATTTTATCTTTTTTTGCCGGTTTTGAGGCATACGCAAGTCTGTGCAATTGTATTTTATTGCGGTAGACGGCTGGTTTCTTAGTATTGTGAACCCAGTGACATCTGCGACTACGTCTGATTACGGTGTATATAATGATGCTTGTTGTTCATTCTGTGTTAATTGGGTGATGTTAGTTTGAGACTGGGATTACGTGGGTTGTCCGTTAATTAAAGGCTTAGTTGGTTGGTTCTTGCATTAGATCTTTGTAATGTTCGTCGTCGGTCATGACCCAGCTGTCATAGTGCTGGGTCTTGTAGGGGACGTGTATGTTGCCGGGTACTGGTTCACCTGCAGGTAAATACACTAGTGTGTTTCTTGTATCCATATGCACATGGACATTCACTAGATAGAACTCAGACGCGGCGATTAGGATATCCTCTCCACCCCAGAACGTCTTGTTAAACTGCATGGTTATTTGGGAGAGATTGCTGTAAGGAAATAATTCTTGTATATTATTTAGAAGTGCTAGGAGAATTCTGTCGTCATATCGATGCTCCAAAACATATGAAGCTAAGTCTTGACGGACAGACACGTGGTCGAAAGTTAAACCCATTATATTATTTATTTGATAGGGCTTTAGCCCCTAAACAAACAGTTCCCATCTTTTGTCATGCGCACAATTATGGCCATTATTTTTTATGGTTTTAGTAGAACTTTTCGGCAAATGTGCGGCTTTGTGCTTAGAAAACAATAGAGAGAGCGTACTGTCTGAAATTTATGAGCTTCGCTCTTTGTTGATCTTTAGAAATATACCTTGTTATGCCAACTTAAGAGTTCGGGGTAGTCTTTTTTGTTCCACTCCGGGTGTCATATAGCGCGCGTGGGTACACAAACTTGATTTACAAGCTAGGAAATTGATAACTTATTCAAGACAGTTTTGGTAATTTAGCACCATGTTAAAATAACAGCGGCGTGAAGTAGGAAATCTAGAGCGATACCGTATTTCAGACTAGAATATTAAGGCGTATTAGTTTATCCTTCTCTCCTATATATATATAATATGAAAACTTTTTCCTAAAACTCAAGTAGGTATGGTTTAAAATGATGTTGAATTCGCGCGTGGCTTCAAAAGTCCAAATTAACAAACTATAACAAACTAAAATACAACAGGATCAGCTTCCAATCGATCCCTGAAATGAATAGAAATATCTCACCAGATTGGCCCGCAAAAGCCTTCAGAGTCGCTCGACGTCACCAGGGTCCTCGGCCGTAAAGCTGAAAAGCCTAGGCCTCGGGCTGAAGATCAGGAACGCACGTATGCCACTTTACCACCGTTTTAAGGTGTTTTAATTTGTACCCACAAAAACAACACACGAAACACCGTTCTTATTTTAAATGCAGCATTCAAACTCAGCGTTAACCACGTGTTGCGCACATGGCATCAACTGAAACTAGAGACAGGGCACGTCTGTCATCTTCGGCGGTCAATATCCGATACCTTTATTACTACTAAAATAAAATTTCATTAATTGGAAACTATAAACTAAAAGATAGCATCGAAATATGGTCTCCGCATCGCGGTCAACCGGCGTACCCAAAAGACTGGTGGCCTTTGCATGGCATTCATTCTCAGGCTACCAAAAAGGATATAATAAATATTAGACAAAACAAATGCCGGGCGAACGGGGCCGGTGTGGTGTGAGTTCTAGCTGTCACGCCGAACTACTCGAAATTTTGGCGGCCGGGATGACGGCGCCCGGGTGTCGGACGTGCGGCGGTGACGCGGCCATAGCAAATGTATGTATTGCTACTTCGGCGCCGTCAGCTCGATCTCGGTGACGCTCCGGTGACGGCTGCGGTGGACAAACGCGTTAATATGAGTCTGAAATCGCCAACACGTCTTGAGCAAGCGTGGTGATAAATGCTCGTTCCTTCTCTGTATGAGAAGAGGCCTTTGCCCTGCAGTGGGAAAATAATAAACTAGTATTTATTTAATTATTTATTATTTGAAAGTTTTTCAAAATGGTTTATGGTGTAATAAAGTTAAACAGCATGCATGGTGGCGCTGTCTCCAACCAGGAGTCGAATCCAGGGCTTTGTAACCACGAGGCCCTGGATTCGATTCCTGGTTGGGGTTATTAATTTAGTCGGGGTTGCTAGTAACCACTTGCAACCCCGACTAAATCGATAACCCATTTACAGTAAATATTAATGATGATCAAAAAATAATCCAATCATTACGTTTAGTAATTATGAAGTACCTACTTAGTTTTTTACAACTTAGGTAACGATCCTTATAATTGAAAATGCTCTGTAAGTGGGTGATTTTTCTTTAATTAATCAATAATAATAAAAAATGCAGCCCTTCACCACAATCTCGAAACTCATTCTTCTGTTTTGTAAGTTCAAATAATTATTTATTTACACAAAAGAGTAAATTTAACGTAACAAAAAAGAATCTTCTACTGGACACGAACTAGGTTTATGAGAATAGCTGACATCGTGGAAAAAGTACCTAGTCGGCTAGGTAGGAAAACACCACACAGTAGTTTATTATAACAGTTATAGTTATTTTTAACTTGTCTCAAAGGTAGAATTTAAAACAAGGCGTACTAATTACTCGTAGGTACGGTATTCATTTTTGAGATATTTAAATTGTCATTACAGCTTTTGGTCTAATGTTCCCACTGCTGGGACACGAAGTTGTTCAATATTCAATCATCAAACACCATTGATTAATGATTGAGATTGACCATTGATAGATGATGAAGATTTGGACAATTTTTTGCAGGGTAGAGATAAATGAAAAATTATGACCACTTTTGGGTACTTTTGTAAATCAATAAAATTTCCTTGTATTTCCCAAAAGGCTCCATCAACCCGTCAGATATTTACTATCAGGACATGTTACACTATTGCACAGAATTTTAATTTTACCATTAATATCTTTTTAAAAATTGTCCAAATCTGAGTTTTCTAAGGGCCGGTTTTTTGATCCGTACCTAATTAAACTCAACGAATTGTTGAAAATAGTAACTAATGGTTAAATTCTTGCAAAATGTGTTTTTTTGATCAATTTTTAGTTTATCTAATGATATAATATCATTGCTAATGGTCAAACAATTAACTATTAGTTAACAAAAAAAACCATTAGATAAACTAAAAATTTATCAAAAAACACATTTTGCAAAAATTTAACCATTAGTGACTATTTATTTATGTTACAGTGTTTGTTTTTCAGTTTTTTTACCTTTTGTTCAAAGCGCAAATAGAACAAGAAGATCTGGTAATGGATCTTATTTTTATGAACCAGTAGACGCAATCGATATTGCTTTTGATGAATTCCCGAAGCTCAGTGATGTTTTGCCGACTCTTGCACAAAAAACACCGTTGGACTATGATGACATGCCTGGCGTAATAGTAAAAAATGTGTCAATTGACTTAGAAAAAATAGACATAAACAAATTTAGAAAAAAAATGAATGCGATCACAAGCATGATTGTAAAAGATGAACCGATAAATTACGCGTCGAGAAGACAAGCGGATATCGATTTTACCAGTGGCCCCGAGAAATGGCATGGGTACAGCCAAATGATGAGACGGAGATGTCTCGATCTGATGCTGCAGGTATTGTACATGGCAAGGCACAAAGTAAAGAAACTCCATGCAAATAAATACTTCAGCACCACGGATACTGGCTTCCGTATTGCATACGCGTATCGTATGTTAACCAAAATCCATACCAAAATGATGCGGTATTATACTTATTCACTTCGTACAAGAGAAAAACACTTTCATGCTAATACTCAAATAATCTTGCACGGCAAAGTGGCAAGACTCCACGTAGACTTCTGTTACCTTTGGTGGGTTCTAGTAAATGTGGATGGTGCGTACAAAAAACAAACAAACGTACGGCAGCAGAAAAAGGATATGAAAGAAGCCGTGCAGTCGTACATGCAACTTCAAGTACTTAAAAGCGCATCAAACCAGAACCAGTCTAAGCCCGGGAACTTCCCGTTCTACTGATGACATATTTGTTTTTTTCTTTCATGTTGACCGCAAATAAATGTTTTTTCTTACTTTTTAGGGTTCCGTACTCCGTACCAAAAACGGAACCTTTATAGGATCACTTCGTTGTCCGTCTGTCTGTCCGTCCGACCGCCTGTCAAGACTCTTTTTCTCAGGAATGCGTGGAGGTATCAAGTTGAAATTAGTATGAAATACTCAGGTCTGTGGTCCTTTGCAGCAGTGAAAAAATCAAATTTCTAAGTCGACGCGATTAAAATATACGGCTTCTTATGCTCCGTTTTTGACGCATGTTTTGACACTCGCAAGGGAATCACAACCTATAGGGTACTTCCCGTTGACCTAGAATCATGAAATTTGGCATGAAGTAATGTCATGTAGCCCAAGTAAAGGAAAAAATTCAAAAATCGTTTTGTAGTTGCATCACAAAAAAATATTACTTTTGCGATTACAAACTTATTTGGAGTTGGAAAACTAACCGCGACCTATGTCGATGTATGGGGACAACAGTTTTCCAACGGCAAAGTTAAGTTTGTACGTTTCGGGGACTGATTTATTGGGAAAATCTTCGAAACTCAATTCGATGAACGAACTATATCTTAACTAAAAGTTTGTTCGGAACCCTCGGTGCGCGAGTCCGACTCGCACGTGGCCAGTGTTTCTTTCTTTACTTCTTTTTTCTTTGATGAGTTAACGGAGCGGCCACGCCGTACCAGAGGCCTCGAATAAATTCAATTGGTCTTAGAATGAGTTTGATTTCTACAGGATGTAACAAGACCCATCACACATAGCCGTTATTTACGCATTATGTACATCAAACATTTAGCAAAAATTATTGCTGTGAAATGACTTTTATTTTTGGTGTGAAAAATCGCTGTCAAAATGTAATATAGCGCGTACACACGCAACACATTGTGCTTATGGGTACCGGCAACAGTACAGGAGTTGTGAGGGTATTCAAAGTTGAGTTATCTTTAAAACTAGTTTTCTGAAAAAAAAAAAGTGCCGCCGTTTAGTTAAAAGACTAGGTGGTTAACGGAAACGGCTAATTAAACCAGTTGGCTGCGACATATGCACTACGAAAATCGCCCTTACAACTACGAAAGAAGAGTGCTGTCGATGTCAATGTACGATTGGCTGTCCCTACGTGTTAAAAAACGGCGTTCACTTTTCAACTCCAGCGAACTATGAGACTCTGAACGTAAAGATTCGCACTCCGACTACTTTTTAATTTTATTCTGTTTTAAAGCACCAATTGTATTAAGGATGCAAGGAACTGATGCAAGGAATTAAAATCACACCCGCGATTCCTACTGCAGACGACATAACTGCGCGATAATCAAATATAAATGCAATGAGTCCATCCTGAGGGCCTTGTTAGACAAAGTTACATCCTATGTTAAGAATCATTGAAAATTGTGGCAAAGCAAAAAATGTACAGTTTCTGTTTATAGACATCTCTAAAATAACCAATTGGTAAGCGAATGACTAGGAAAAATCTTAATTATAAAGCGTTAAAAGGTCACTAAACAGGTGCTTATAAGCTGACAAAGACACGCGACGAGATCCAGCAGACTTTGCCCGAGGTCAGTGGCGTAGCTACCGGAGGGCTAGGCGGTGCCGTGCACCGGGGCCCCCAAACTCAGAGGGCCCCTCGACCTCTGACCAGCAAACCTCAAACTGACCTAGCAAAAAAGAACAATGTTCAAAATGTATGGACACCGTCCCCACCCTTGCAGCACTTTAAAACCTATGTTAATTGAAGGGCCATAACCATCTTATCATTTTATTGTATGACAGCGAAACAGAAATGTGCATCCGAAAAAAGTTATATCGACATGAAGAAACCGGTATCAGTCAAAATAATAATTATGTTACAGATCACGATGCTTTTCTTTTTTTAATTATTACTGTGGGATGATTTCATTCGGAGCTTTCAAACAACTCTTTGGAATTAAATAGTGACTCCCGCACGGGAACAACTCACGGAGCAGAAAAAAGTTTAATGAAAAATTCTGCTGAATATCATTTTTGAGAAGTAACTATTGACGTGTTTTTAGGAGTTTTCAAATAAAAATACCATCTTATCAATTACAAATAAAACCTTTATTCACTGTTTTCAGTATCTATTACAATACTGTCCCAGGCACTGGCTGGCCCAACGAAATTCTCTAAACGCCTTCCAATCCCCTAGTACAACACGATACTGACGACATGCGCGCAGGCACCAACTGTCCACATACCCGTCAAACATGAGCAGTAATATGCCTGAATAGCGTTTAAGAATTTCGTTGGGCCAGCCAGTGCCTGGGACAATATTGTAATAGATACTGAAAACACCTCAAAGAGGTTTTGTTTGTAATTGATAAGATGGTATTTTTATTTGAAAACTCCTAAAAAATACGTCAATAGTTACTTCTCAAAAACGATATTCAGCAGAATTCTTTATTGAACTTTTTTCTGCTCCGTGAGTTTTTCCCGTGCGGGAGTCACCATTAGATTTTTTTTTATTCGTTTTATTCAAAAGAGTTGTTTGAAAACTCCGAATGAAATCATCCCACAGTAATAATTAAAAAAAGAAAAGCATCGTGATCTGGAACATAATTATTATTTTGACAGATACCGGTTTCTTCATGTCGATATAACTTTTTTCGGATACACATTTCAGTTTCGCCGTCGTACAATAAAATGATAAGATGGTTATGGCCCTTCGATTAACATAGGTTTTAAAGTGCCACAAGGGTGGGGACGTTTTGAACATTGTTCTTTCTTCCACATTCAGAACATAAATATAATACATCATTTCTGTTGTGGTGTGTAAGTTCTTGTGTTTAGCCTCTTCAACCAATCGGCTGTTATGCCACCGACTTGTGAATACTAGCTTACTCTACCGAAATATTAGTAATGAACTGCACTACTTTTTTTGACAAAAAAAGTTAGGTTCCTGGAGGTGGCCCTCAACAAGTCGGAGGCCATAGTTTTTCATAGCTCCCGGCGGGCGGCCCCACCTATCGATCGCATATCGTGATCGGGGGGCTGTTTTGCGAAAACCGCAGAGAGCGAAGGCCGTCAGAGTCATCCGGGGGTATCGCACAATCTCCTATGAGGCGGCTTGTGTACTGGCCGGATCCCCGCCCTGGGACCTCGAGGCGAAAATACTCGCGTCGTTGTATCGGTGCAGCGACACATGGAGCTGCGTCGGTCTAAGCCTGGTCTAAGTCTTGGTGGCGGAATGCCGGACTAGCCTTTCACGCCGTACGCGGCCTCGTCACCATCGAGGCGGTCCGGCCGATACTCGAGCGCTGGCTCGGGATGAGGCACGGCTCCCTGTCGTTTCTGGTGACACAGGCGCGAACCCCGTCAGGCGCTTTACTTTATGTAAATTATTACATCACCACTGCTCTCAAAACGGTGAAGGAAAACATCGTGAGGAAACCGACATGTCCTAGAACCAAAAATTCGAAGACATGTAACATCTACCAACCCGCACTGGGCCTGCGTGGTGGATTACGGCCTACTCCCTATTACCGAGAGGAGGCCTATGTCCCAGCAGTTGGAACATTATAGGCTGATCATGTTAGAAAAAATAAAACCTAACCAGTTTAGATAGAGCCCCAACTTTTTTTTCGCAACTTGTCACATAGCTACGCCACTGGCCGAGGTACCTAAACGTATTCTTGAATAACCTCGAGAGCACCGCCATTGATAGGAATCTGTCCTGAGATGACGTGTTGAACCTACGGGGAAATTGCGTAACACACTAACAGTGGCAATGACTTTCATTTTGAGAGTTCAACAACATTCATTGCGTTATTTACGTTGTTGAGGCGACAAATTTTTCGAACACTTATTGCAATGGATTGGCAATATCCTTCTAAATTATTCAGATAGAGATTGATTGTGTGTTTCGTAATTAGAGTTCAGGGTTTTGTCCAATTTCATCTAGAGCACAATGCGTACAGAAGAAGGAACCAGAAGGAAGGATTCAGCCAGTATGACGATGTCATCTGCAAATCTCAAGTGTGAGATGTGTTCAACGTTGATGTCAACGCTGCGTCCTTCCCAGTTCAGCGCCTTAAGCGCATGCATGCTCCAATGCGTTAGAGAACAATTTCGGAGAAATTACGTCCTCTTGTCTCACCTCTCGACGCGAGTGAGTTTGGACGGTCATTGTCGCGTTTTAATAAATACATCTCAGCACTTGGATAGCCTTCTCACAGTCCACAAACGCAAGACATAAGGGCCAATTATACTCTTTGGACTTCTGTATAATTCATCGCACTGTGTGGTGGTGTGTGGATGTGGTCTATAGTGATTTATTCTTCTCGAAACCCGGCTCCGGTTGCTGAACCCCAAATTTTTTGGAACGAAGATCTTTATTGCAGGTTACGGTAGAAGTAAACTGGTAGAAAACGTCAGTAACGAAAAAGCGCTCCATGCGTCTTTTTATTATATACAACGTGGCGCTACAATGGTGACATTAATTTAACACACGCGTAGGGCTAGTGCCCAGTAATCATATAAACTTTGATAGGTTAAAATACTTCGTAAATTGAAAAAAAAATTATAAACAAACTAAATACTAAAAAGTAACTAAAATTGGGATCACCCTTGCGAAAATTCATTCATGAAATTATCTACCTAGCGCTTACGTTATCTCGGAGCGGCTACGCGTCGTTTCGCGCGCTGGCAACCACGCAACGCGTCTTGTACAGACGCCAGCACATCAAGCTACTACAATCTGTCAAATTTCTTTAGTAGATATTCAACTTTATCGCTAAAGCATTAAGGTTCAAGGTTGATTAGAAAAATTTTACAGTTTCGGGTAGCTTGACCTGGCGTCTGTACCTACTCGTGATCGGTCCGATTCTTTGACGGCATGTTATCAAAGAAACCGAGCGGCGCAAGTGGTACCTACAGCGGAGGTGCTTAGTCAAACCCTTATTATATCGCCCTCTCTTGTTACTATTAGTTATAACTGTCATCACTAATCACTGCTTTTATTTGTCTTTATTTTTCTTATTTTCAATAAGACCACCATGTTGGCGGATACAAAGAGCTAAACGGCGTTTTATGTTTTCCCGCACATTTAAAAATAAATTGTCACTTATAGCCATTTGCCTCCATTTCTCAAACGCATTTATTATTCGATGGCGTAATTGTACCACCGAATCTACCTTCTCCGCGTACACATCGTCTTTGATATTTGCTATCACGATCACAAGTTTACACAAGCACTAATAACACAAATAAAAGCCTCAGTATCGTAAGAGATGTAAACGTACCTACTAGATTCGAAAACAAAGCAAAGCGTCTTTATCACAGTACCATAATCTAATCACTATCCTAATTACACAAAAATAAATAAATAAAACTATAGGTAAGCGTCTTTTTCGCGGAAACATTCACAAAAATATTTGACGACATAATTATGCGCACTAGTATGAAGAAGTGTGTCAAGGACACGAGTTTGGCTAGCACTAGAAAAGCAAAAAAAAGAATTCTCTGTGCGGGGCGGGTGTGTGGGTGGAATGGGAGGGCGCGCGTCGCCTGCGCCACTCGCCGACAAAGGGATGCCTCTTTCCTTCAATTCGCCTACTTTTTCTAATAGTATTGCTTATTGGTTTTAATTTCATTGATGCGATGTTATGATCCGTGACCCTGGCAAATGACCGCTGCGCGACAGTTCTTTGTGTACAGGTCTAAGATGCTATTTTCTAAAATTTTAAATAAATCCGTAAATAATAACGTTTAATGGAAATATAATGTCTTAATGAAACGAAAATGTGAAACGTAAATAATAACGTTTAATGGAAATATAATGTCTTAACTTAAACGAAAATGTGTTAAAGTAATGTCACCATTGTAGCGACACGTTCTATAATAGAAAGAGAGAGAGAGATAGTTTTCATAGTTTTCGGTGCTAAAGCCGATATTGACGTCAAAAGAAAATACAAGATGGCTTCTATTTTTTTTTATCATGACGATAAATTTGATAATTTTCGCAGCCACAACCATTTTGGATTGAACTTCGTTCGTGCTGACACGATTTTAAATTTATCCAATATTTCCCTTTATTAAATCACTCATACTTCATCTTTCTTCATACTTTTCTCCATGTGAATTCAGACATGCTTTCCTAGGATTCATTAAACTACTCCCTGAGGGCATAAGATACAGACATAGTCAGACAGACATTACCCATTGTCCTTTATTTATATATTTTACCATTTATGTACACAAAGAAACAGACCGACAGGCCTGTTGGTCTAGTGGTTAGTGACCCTGACTGCTATGCGGGAGGTCGTGGGTTCGATTCCTACCCAGGACAAATGTTTGTGTAATGAGCACGATCATTTGTTCTGTGTCTGGGTGTAATTTATCTATAATATTTATGTATTTAGAAATATATAAGTACGTTTATCAGTTGTCTAGTACCCATAACACAAGCTCTGCTTAGCTTGGGACTAGATGGCGTTGTGTGATAGTTGTGGAATATTATTTTATTTTTTTTTTAGAGAAAAAAAAAACAGAAAAATAGGTACAAAGTAATAAAACTTGTTGTAACATCGAATCTGTTAGACTAGTTTATCTGATTTCTAAATTGACGTTTTTGACTTTGACATTTCTGCAATGCTGCCTTGCTTCCTTTACCGCTGCTGCCAACCTTTAGACAAAAGTGCACTTCCATTTGCAGTGCTGCCAACCTCGGCACTCATATCCAACAATTTTGTTTTGATGACCGGCTCGCTACCTGTCCGCGTTTGGGCACTCCTTGTGGGGCTCCGCATCGCTGTCAGTGCGGTGAAGCTGTCGACTGCCTCGGACACCATGGCCTATCCTGCAGTAGAAGCGCAGGTCGGATGGCACGGCAGGCCAGCATTAATGACATCATCCGTCGTGCTCTTGTCACGTTGTCATGTTGTCTTGTCTTGTTGGGTGCCAGCTGTTTTAGAACCCAACGGCCTGGCACGCGACGATGGGAAGAGACCAGACGGAATGACCATAATGCCCTGGAAGTTAGGCAGGCCTTTGGTGTGGGATGCAACATGTGTCGACACCCTTGCGCCATCCCATCTTCCTAGCACGGTAGACTGTGCTGGAGCGGCTGCTGCTGGTGCAAAAAACCTCAAACGGCGAAAATATTCCAACCTGATTGGAAGTTATATGTTCGAGCGGTTAGTCGACTCTTCACGTGACCAGAGGGCTGGCCTGTTTCTTGGCCAAAGAATTAGCATCGCCATACAACGTGGCAATGCTGGCAGCCTTTTGGGCACTGTTTCTGTTGCAAGCGATGCGGACGAATTTTTTGATGTCCTATGATTCTTTTGCTTATTTTTTCACATGTACATATGTACATAACATTTTAAATAATAATACATATGTATTATTATTTAAAATGTTAGCTTATATAATGTAAATAATTAAAGCTCTTGAAATAAATTGAAGCTTTTCCTTGTAAGCAAATGCTACTACAATATAAGCGAATTCTTAAATGATAAATTATGAACACCTTCATACTCAAACTCAAACTCAAACTCAAACTATTTATTTCAAATAAACCAATTACAGGCACTTTTGAATTGTCAAGGTCGGTCAGTCAAAAAGATGAAGCTAGTTGCCCATTCCAAAGCGTAGTAGGTACCTATGGGGAAGAACGGGCAAGAAACTCCATGGACACTCTTTTAAATCATAATAATATTGTTACAAAGTATTGGTTACATCATTCATGTTCAAAATTTTGCATGTGAGAACGATGCAGAACGTTAAAAGCGTCCGTAATGAAAAGATTAAAAAAAAACAATTCAAATATTAATTTAAATCAAAATAAGCCATGGCAGCAAAGAGTTGACCAGTCCCTACTGACGGCGCCCGTTCACGAACATGACGCATAGATTAGCACCATTCAGCTCAACCATTTTGAAGGGAGCTAAATGATCCAACACATGTGCCACCATCAGCGAGACATTAGAGTGAGCATGACATACTCTCATCCGCCAAGGCATATTCAAGTCAATGAAAGACGTACCCAGTAAATGGTAGCTTTGTAGTACGTAACATAGTACTCACATACGTTCTATGCAATTATACAATACTAGGAGATTGAATTTATATAATGCAAACATAGTATTTTAGAATCTTCAGCAGCTCCAACAGTATGTAGGTTGGGTAGGCGTGTGTGAAGTATTTTCAAATGCCAATTAATTTATTTATGCGTCCTGTGGAGCAGGACCAGCGTTTAGCCAAGCATTTTTGTCAGCGATGTAATCCCCGAACTTATAATATGCTTGGCTGCATAGTGTGCGTTTTATGCAAGATTTGAATTTCGTTTCATTGAGTTGGAGTATGTGGGGAGGTATTTTATTATAACATTTTAAACAGTAGGTACTCCATGAAGGAAGAGTCTACTTTAGCCAGTCTGAAACCTGGTTGAACTAATTGGTCCCTATTTCTGGTTCTATAGGCGTGTCTGTCACCTCTTTTACTGAAAAGATTAAAATTTTTCCTTACGTACATGATGTTTTCATAGATATATTGACAAGGTACCGTCATGATATTAATATTTTTAAACAGTTCCCATTTATAGAATCGCGCCTGCGTAGGCCACATAACTATCACAAATACTCTATTAAAGATACGCCTACCAACACATAATACGGAAATTAAATGTTTAAATAAATATATAAGCGTCCAATAAATAACTTACCTTAGGGATCATAAATATTAATTACATAATAAATAAAAATAATAATAAAAAAATACAATATTACTAAATAAATAATATATATATATAATTAAATATAATTCTCTATTAATAAAACAGTATAACTTGCTACTACTCAACTAATAAAAAAATTCACCACATTAAAAAAACCCAGCGTTCTTCCTCCTCATCCTACTTGATCTATGCTGTGCCCGACAGGGTCCATAATTGTGACTAATTTAATTATTTCCTACCAACTATGAATATACATTATGGTACGCAATAAAGAATTGAGAATTGAGACGTGGTTCGAGACACCTACTTACTTACGTACTCATTCTATGGATTCTCCGACCAGACAGGTATTGTGTCTGGTGGGTGATTGATGTCGGGACGTTGTATATATTCTTATTGCGCGGTATACTCTGCTTGCGCGATGCAGTATTTTGTGTGGGGTCTCCCTTGTTTCATCGAAAAGAAATGGCCAAATTATCACTTCCAAAAAAAAATTCCGCATTATTTCATTTGCCAAATTATTACATAACAAAAAATCTATTCACAAATAATCGTAACGCAAACCTAATGTTTGGCAAGTCAACGTTTAAACAATGACTTGTTTACCAACTAGTACTTTTACCAATTTTTATGTAGTCAAATATTTGAGTTGGAATAACTCACTAAACGCAAAATAAAATTTGCCAAATATTTAGTATCGTTAGTTCTCAATTTACTATTTCTATTCAGTCAATAGGGTAGTTGCCTGGGTAAAAAAAGAATTATTATATTTAGTGCGTCAGTTAGATTATCAAAAAATAATGGACACGTATTTTTTCTTTTGTCAATCAAACCAAAAATGATAATTTGGGATCCCCAATCCCAAATTATCATTTTTCGGTCGTGACGTTTGGGATTGTGGGGTCGTGACGTCACTTGTTTGCAAAAGTGTCCCAGGCAAGTGACGTCACGCGGAACTTTAACGAGCGATATCTTCATCATTTTTTAACCGACGAAAAAAAAGGAGGAGTTTCTCAATTCGACGCGTATATATAAATATATATTTTTAATATAATTGACAAAAGAAAAAATACAGGTTCAATATTTTTTGATAATCTAACTGACGGACTTATTAGATTTTTTTAGGAAAATAGTCTACTTATTGTTTTAGTCTAACTGGTTCAGTCTCGGGTAGCGTGTTTTTTTCCATATTTTTTTCTATATAATCTAGTCGTTTCTGGCACCCGCCATCCGCTGCCGCGGCACCGCTCGCTTCGTTCGCTCGGCTCGTGCGTAGGAGGTCACAGTTTTAACCTAACCTAACCTTACCATTTTTTTTTTAATTAACCTCGTCTAACTAGTTTAGTTCTTGATAGCCTGCTAACAATAATCTCTTTTTTTCCTTATTTGTATTAAATCAATGATTATGTTAAAATAAAATTAAATTTTTAAATTATATAATTCCCAACAAAATCTTATTTTTGCCTTTAACAAATCATTTGACCAAACGTTTATTGTCTAAAGATTGTTTGCTGTAATAAATCATTTGATTAAAGACCAAATGCCTAAATAAAATTATCCTTGATAATATTCTGCCAAGTTAAAATTTGACCAAATGATAATGTGCGTACTAAAATTATTCCAAACATTGCATTGCTATAAAAAAAGGTTGCTAAAATTTGTTTGGTTATTGAAATTTTGGCAAAATCTTTTCGCCAAAACGGCAGGATTTTGCGTTTTGCGTGGCAAAAGGCATTTTGCGTGACGTCAGTATGATACGTACTTCGCATGTGGCGAAGTAGATGCCACCAACAAAGCCG
The DNA here is from genome assembly GCA_947507525.1 of Apamea epomidion. NCBI lineage: Eukaryota > Metazoa > Arthropoda > Insecta > Lepidoptera > Noctuidae > Apamea > Apamea epomidion. Next base: position 17,707,785 of record OX382240.1, on the reverse strand, counting down.
AAAGACATTTGACGTTACAAGTCTAGACTGTAATCGACGGTAATTATGTTTTTATTCCAATAGGTAATACCTTACCAGGTTCTGGAGTGGCGACCGTGCACCAGAAGACATAATATAGAGGTAAGAGGAACAGGGTGTAAAGTTCACTCATCCTCCATAGAAAAGGGAGGATCCTCCGACCAGACGGGTGTTGTGTCTGGCGGGCAATTGCCTAACGATTGATGTTGGGAAATTGTATCTATGCTAATTGCGCCGTAAACTCTGCTTGCGAGATTCAAGATTTGCGTGACGTCAGTATGACGCGTTGTTCGCATGTGGCGTAGTAGATACCGCTACAATAACGTTGGTAGGCAGAACCGTGGACCGATGATATTGTAAAGGCCGCAGGAATGCGCTGGATGCTGGAAGCACAGAACCAGTCGCAGTGGAGGTGCCTATATCCAGCAGTGGACGTCTTTCGGTTGAAATGATGATGATGAGGTAATACCTACTTTAATCAATAGCAGGGTTCTTCGACCACGAGTTTGCCCGGTTTATTGTGGATCCAAATGTATGATTTTTTATTAAAGTAAATACTCGCTAAATGCATAACCTCCTCCTTTTTTAAAGTAGACAAGAGGCATATCTTTGAAAACAGTGGACATAACGGCGTAAACATTTCAGGTCTTCGGACCATGGAAAGCAGGAAATTCCATTCATGTCTAGTTTGAGGTATTGGGTAAGAATACATGGATAGGGAAAATATTGCATGAGATGGTTCGTGTAAATATCACACGTCAGTTGTGTTTTTTTAGAGTTCCGTACCTCAGAAGGAAAGGCGGAATCCTTATAAGATCACTTCGTTGTCCGTCTGTCTGTCCGTCCGCCTGTCAAGACCCTTTTTCTCAGGAACGCGTGGAGCTATAAAGTTGAAATTAATACCAAATACCAATATACTAATTTTTTCAATGCTTTAAAGGATTGCAGCCTGAGGCTGCAATTCTTTAAAGCAGTGAAAAAATCGAAGTTCTATGGAAACGCAATAAAAAAATACGGGCGTTTATGTTCCGTTTATCCTGGGATCCATCCTGCGGCTGTTAGTTAGTCATGAGCCCCTCTAAGTGTACCTACATACACACGAGCGACACGCGCCGACTACAGAGGCAACTGCAAGCGACGCGTGTCCGCGGCCATGAACGACGCGTGTCCGTGGCCGCGGACGACGCGTGTCCGTGGCCACTGACGACGCGTCGTCGACGCTGTCGCCGACAACGTTCCGTCTATCGCCGATAACGTGTCTACGCGTGTCGCTCGTGTGAATGCACACTAAGCGTACACAGATGAGTACCTATAATGCCTAAAACACATATTTAACTAGTTTTAGCTGATTGTTACTGGTTTTCATTAATATCAATTAATAAATAAGCAATTAAAATGTAGGTACCTACATAATATAAACAATTAATTTAAATTACAGAACCACGCTAGTAAAAACATCGTTTAAATATTAGCGAGGTGGTTACCTACGAGACAGCACTACTTGTTCAAGAAACACTATTTATTATAATTGCGGAAGATTTGGGATAATAGAATGCTGCTTCTTGCTTTAGTTGCAATATCACGTAAGTGACTCTGTACAATATGATAACTATACCATCATCAGCCTGTAGCAGTCCACTGCTGGACATAAGCCTCTCCTATTGCACGCCATTTAAATCGATTTTCGGCAACTCTGATCCAGCTGCTACCAGCCATCCTGCGAAGATCGTTGCTCCACCTAAACTGAGGACGTCTCACCTTACGTTTACCGATTCGCGGTCTCCACCCAAGAACACGTCTACCCCAACGGTATCGGTTCTACGGCTAATATGGCCGGCCCATTGCCACTTCAGCTTGCTTATTCTGTAAGTTATGTCGACAACTATATACAGCTGTGTGATAACTATATACAGAAAGGTAAAAAAACTGCTGTGAAAAAAACTGATGTAGCGCACGGAACGGCAACGCCGCTCCTTTCCTCCTCCGAAGGAATAATTTGATTTTTTTGGCCCGAAAACTGTTCGTTGTTTATTACGTAGAAACTAAAACCTAGAGATTTGAAAATTTTGTTGCCTATGGCAGCTATTATGCCTTAATTTTTGAGCTATAATACATAATCATATCTTGTTTCGTTCGGAAGATATGACATGAGCAGCTGGGGTGCCGCCACTCCAGCTTACACATATTTATCGGTTTAATAACTCATAGAGTATTTTGACCAGAGATTTGAAAATTTTGCTGCCTGTGGCAGCTATTATGCCTTAATTTTTTTTTTTATGGTTTTCTTCTTTCGTTTGAAAGATATGACACGAGCAGCTGGGGTGACGTCACTCTGGCTTACACACGTTTTTGATCATAGTTTCAACACTTTTTAAGTATTATCGTTCAGTTTTTTCCTTCCTTGTGCAGCTATTATGCCTCATTTTTCTGACTATAGTCCACAACCCTAACCTCACTGGCTTGCCGGTACTGAATGAGGAAGCCGGGGTGACGTCACTTAAGACTGGGAACTTTGATTGCAGATATTATGCCTTAAATATTGGTATAGGTAGAATTATTATTCTATCATATATGAGGAAGCTGGAGTTATACACACAGCGTGATTGTAGTTTATAAGGAAAGGGGTGACCCTGACCCCAGTGACGAAAATGTCTTTAAGGAGACAGGTTGTCATCACGTTATTGCATCCTTCTATTATGTTGTACGTACCTACATAGGTACGATATGACCACCTCTGGCTTACCGCTCACCTTTAAGGTCAAAACTATGAATAAATAACTAAATTATATTTCAGTCATAAAAACGTCACAATGTGTGAAGGCAATCCCCGGGCAGCCAGTGCCAAACGCCGATGTTCTCAACAAGCTTCTATCTGAGTTCCTCGGCGACAGTTACAGCAACAGCGCCCTCTTTGACTTCATCCTGGGACAACCCAGCGAAAAGCGAGACAACCTGACTGAAGACAACCTAGATATCAGCATACTTGACGTAAACACCGTCCGGAAGATTATTACCTTTGCCAAAAAGAAGTACGCGAATCAAATAGTGGCGGCAGAAGAGACACGACGTGTATACAATTCACACCCGAGAAACGAAGTCTATGAGTGGCATCCATACATCGTTAATAAAACTTTGGATTTAATGAAGCATACCATGTACATGACCAAAGAAAAGATTAACCAAACTAGACCCTTCAGGAAAAGATATACCGGTGATTTCGGGTACCAAATTGCTATACTGTACGGTGCGGCAGCAGTGATCCTGCACAAAATGGAAAATCTTTATAACGAATTTACGTTTTTTTTTTTTCGAACTCATTTCCTTTGGCATATTTTAATGTATGAGAAGCTTTTGACGTGCAATATTGATATTAACGACGCTGTTGAAAAAATATTCATAATACAGGGTCAGTATGAAGAAATTAGGGGACCAAAGGACGAAACGAACTCAATACAAGGGGCAGGAAACTTAACACGAGCACAAGTCAAGGAGTTGATGCTCGACCCCAAGAAGGCGGCTGAATATAAATCCGTAATGGGTGAACATCTGAAACGATTCCAAAGAAAATGATTTATTTTTTTTTCCCTTCGATCAAGAATCTTCCTTTGTCTACTGAAAGCCTTGTTTCCAATTGATGTTATTTCTATTTAAACAGCGGCTCAAACAAGAAAATAACACTTTACGCTGATCACTAGTGTCATTGGCGCTGATTCCCTTGTTCACAAACTAAACTAAATTTAAGTTCTCATCTCTTTCTCTTCTATATTCATCTTTTTCTTTCTATTTCATTAAGAAGAGGACAGAAGATAAAATATTAGTTTAGTCCTGTCAAATTAAGATACTTCATAGATAGATTAGACGTGATTATAAACATGGCTACTAAAAATACATCAATTTACGTCAGGCGCTGACTAATTTGACAGGACTAAACTAATATTTATCTACTGTCCTTTTGTAAATTAAATAGAAAGAAAAAGATGCACTGAACTTAAATTTGGTTTAGTTTGTGAACAAAGGAATTGGCGCCATTGCCGTTTTTAAGGCACTAATCGGGAATCTAGTGTAGATAGGTATATTTATTCCTGATCGAAGTGTCATTATCATCCGCATCAATGAGTACTTATTTATTTAATTTTCAAAGCCTAATATTTAATGTACAGACGCCAGCACATCAAACTACCCGAAACTGTCAAATTTTCCCAATCAACCTTGAACCTTAATGCATTAGCGATAAAGTTGAAAATCTATTAAAGAAATTTGACAGATTGTAGTAGGTTGATGTGTTGGCGTATGTACTTAACAGTGGCGAAGGGTGAATTTATGACAGAGGTAAGCCGGAACAGAAAAAAGAATCGGGAATTCGGACTTTCATCGTGGCCACGATACGCTAGTTCTTGTTTACCTAACAAAATAACGGTGTCAATAAACTGTTTCATTAAATTCCTATTTCAATCCACGTTTCTATTAAGAGCTTCATGCGAATTAGCGAAAAATTATTCTATCCTACTACCTACCAGTACCGAATTCATGTAATGCTAAACAACTCCATAAATGTTTTTCAGTTGTGAGATATTACTTTGATGAATTCGTCAGATTATTAATATCTGTAAAACCCCCTTTATTCCATAAACTACTAGAATCTGAGAAGAGTAAACACAGGAAACAATACATTATATTTCATTTACAGCTGCCAGTCAGCCATTGATATTTATAGTAAAGAGCGACATTACAATGTTTGAAAAATCAATCGTGGTGTTTGTAATTTATATCACAAAATAACTAATAGAACTAACGTTTTTAGCCGTATCTCGGCGAGCACAGCCTAACTCGTGTTTTTTTTATTTTCTAAGCTTAACCTTGAAAAGCATATTTCCTCACAAAGCAAATAATCTGTCAAACAAAAATCTACTGCCAATAATGCCATCCTAATGATTACTTTTCAAATCTACTCTAAATAAGTAATTTCAACTTAATTAACTATCTACTTACTCCAAATACCTAATTACAGCGTACAACTTTCACTACACACAAAACAAAACAAACTCCAACTATAAATTCTAATACTAAATAATAATAGAATAGAAAACTTTTATTTCAGACAGGAGTCCATAGGGTTAGTAACAATTTTACTTAAGGTGGATGCTCCAAGGTAACCCGCGAAAATCAAATTTTCTTACGTTTTTTGCAATTTGCTGGTCAGTACTAAGTTGTACGTTGATTAAAATATTATTCGCGGCCGTAACAAATATGTATTTACCGAATTATAATCATTAGAATCAGTAATACAACTTGTTAAGTTAGCATAATCCTAAAATGTCAAGATTTCATGAATCTTTTGTCATTTTTATTAGTGGTTGCTCTTTAAGTTTGATGACTGACACAATATGTGCCACTGTCAGGGCAAGTCCACTCAAATCTGTATGGTTCTTTTCTCAACTTGCATGCTTTTCCCAAATGATCTGACTATTATAATGAAGAGTTAATAATGAAGACTTAGAAAGATCAAGACCTCTGAGTTTGTTTCGGTGTTTCTTCTCAGAGTAGTCGTATAAGGAAACACCAACCTCATCCAGCTGAACATATTATAAAAGTGTTACCTACATACTTATTTATAACTGATTTCTTACAAATAAATATAATTTATCATTTACTAGCCTTTGCCTTAAGTTTAAGTCTTCAAACACAGTATCATTCAACTCAGCCTATCACAGTCCAATGCTGGACAATCTCTCAGGCTGCTCCACAACACCCTGTTCTCCGCCTTCCGCATCCAGTCTGGCCAGTCACCTTCTTTAGGTCGTTGGTCTATCTAGCTGAAGGGCTTCCCACACTACGCCTGCCGATATGATATGCGGTCTCCACTCCAGGACACGTCTGCTCCACCGGCCATCGGTCCTTCGCCAAACATAGTATCTGCCTCGTCTTCTTTCCTGTCCAGCATGTACAACCAACCACCGGCAACTTCCAGGATTTATATGAAGCCAAATCGACACGAAACCGTTTCTTAGACTTGTGTCAACTACCATTTAGAAGCTATTTTAGCTATGTTATCCCTATTATATGATAGGAAGATTATTATCCCGCTTAATGGCAAACAACATCGCGGCAGACCCAGGCGGAGACGGCGGGATGAGCTGGACTCCTTTAATAAAAATTGATCCTTTGCAGCTTTGGACAGAGGGAGGTGGAAAGAGAGTAGGGAGGCCTTTGCCCAGACGTTGGAGGTCTGCCCGGCTTGGGCGGAGCACCTCCGCGTCCTCGTGGCGGCCATCGGCGGCAGCGATCTCTCGCGTCCGCCCCTGGTCCAGACCATGGTACGGAGCGAGAGTGCATGGGAAGCCATCACCACCTTCTGTGAAATAATGTAATGCTCGCAAAGGAGGAGGCGGAGCGCGTGAAGGAGAGGCAATCTCTACTCCCTCACGCCAATAGTCGCCGCAGGAGTCGCCCTGGGCGTTGAGAGTTGAGAGTCGATTCTCGGCCACCGTAGGCCCGGGCTTGCGGGCGGCGAGCAATGGGTAGCTCGCCGCCCGGTAAGTATCAGGCCCGGGTCGAAGGCGCGTTGTGTTCCACGCGCGCCTTAAAGAGATGTCAACACAAAGTGACGGGGTCCGCTAGGGCCGATGCCTGCCAGGGCCGCGGGTTGTTCGAAAGATATACCGTGGCCCTTGGCACAGGCAACTGAAGAAACGTGAGTGGGTTTTAGTCAGTGAAAGTCTGACACGCCCTCCCGCTTCGCCCAGAGCGGGAGAATTCATTTGATGATTTCACAACCAAAAAAAAAATGGCCTTTGCCCAGCAGTGAAACAATAATGGCAAAAAAATGGGTAATGATGATTAAAGTACAGCCGAAAGACACCCACTGCTGGACACAGTCTTGCTCCAAGCGTCGCTACACCGAACGATCCTGTGCTTCTCACATCCATTGGAGACTTTTAGTATAGTCTACAATAGATGTAGGCGCCATAGCCTAGATACTCGTATGTAGAACCGAAAATAACACTCAAAACTAAAACAATTTAAACACGATGACATACAGAGCACAATACGCAACGCCACCTAACCGACATCGACTACAAACGCCAGTTCAATAGTAGATTAATCACCAAGGGATAAAGCGTGTTTTGTCACGGGCGTTATTTTAAATACCAAACATATCAAAGGATTCTAGGGCGCAGCGAGGGAGTTAAGACTAGAATCCCGAGTGCAGCGAGGGATTCAAATTCGCCCAAGACGAAGACACCTTTATCTCCAAGGAGAATACTGAGCTTTTTTATATTTTTATTAGGTTACCAACAATGGTTCACACTGAATACAGTGACATAATACATTTTTTTTATTAAATTATAATGCAATAATATTACTTATAGGTTAACACCAGCATAAAACAATTAGAAAAATAAGCTAAAGAAAAGCGCTAATACTCAATTGAATTAAATTAAATTTGGTAATAGTGAAAAATTGGTAACATTGTACATGGAAGAGAAATTAAAATTAATTAAAACTGATAAAAAATTATAAAATTGATAATTTTTTGACAATGATAACGACACTACTTTTCGCACCTAGTGCGAAGTAATAAAAACCAATTCGATTTTGTAATTAGTAGTTCATGAAACTGTTAAATAACCGAGGAATACCTAAAGTGCATTTACGAAAGAGGTTTGAAGAGTTTTATGGTACCTGGCATACCTACTGTCGCGCCATTTTGTTTTTTTTTTTTTTTTTTCATAATAATGGCCACACATGAAACTTATTTAAATCGATAGCTGACATTAATGCAAACAGAAAATATAGTAATACCGGAGAATTACTAATAGTATAACGTACAGACGATGCACTCCTTTGACCTTTAAGAAAGCCGCTTTTATAAAAGCCTTTCAAATCACTTCCCGCCAACGCGCCAACTAGCAAGCAAGTTCGACAAATATGAATGTCACGTGATCAACTTTGAACTTTAATATCTCGAAAACGTCAGCTGAAAGTGTCAACTTTACGGGGTTATTCCTATTATTATTATCTTATTATATAGTGACGTTTAAAAGTGTTTGTACCAACCTACTTACAGAAATAAATAATTTATCATTATCATTTATATTTCCTGTTTGCATTTAAGTATGTCAGCTATCGATTTATATACAATTATTATGGGTGACCGCTATTTAAAAAAAAACGGCGTACAAGTAAGTATGCCACGGATGTTCAAAGCCCATTCTGCCACCAATAATTCGCCCTGCTCGACGTCCGTATGTCACGGCAGGGATCCAGCAGAATATCAGCGTCAGGTATGTTTGCCTGACATGCTGAGCTAGACTACCATTTGATACCTTGAGACACATTTTGAGACAAAAGTAAAATCCAATGAAGAATAAACAATCCGAGTTGTTCTTTGTTTGTTCTCATTTGAATTTTTATTAAGCTCTGAGTATTTCATACTGTCACTTTCTTCCCTAATGTTTTTTTTAAATATATTCTTTACGTACTGACGCCAGCTCATCCAGCTACTACAATATGTTAAATTTCTTTAATAGATTTTCAACTTTACGTTGCGACCTGCATAGTTCCTGCATAGATTTAATTTATTATTACGTTATCGTTATGCACTTAGGATTGAGAGAGTTCGGACGTCGGACTTTAAAAGTAAAGTAATTATAATTATTTTATTTTTACGAAATAAAATGATGAACGAAGAGAAACTTATGTTGCTAGTGCAAAAATATTCTTGCTTGTACGATAATAGTTCGTCACATTATAGCGATCAACAGAGAAAAAATAATGCTTGGAGAGAAAAGCGTTTCAGCGGAGATTACACACTATGAAGGCTTTTCTCAATCTTACGACGCAATACGCGGCTGATAGATGCAGAACTGTACCTATAAATGTGACCAAAATCGTTCAGCGAAATGCGAATGGAGCTGAATGAGTGTGATTAGTCCCTAATTGCGTAACACACTTTCAATCACAATCTGAATCATTTTGAAGGATATTGCTAATCCATTTTCAAATGTTCGAAAAATTTCTCTACTCAACATCGTAAATAACGCAATGAATGTTGTTGAACTGTCAATATGAAAGCCATTGATACCGTTAGTGTGTTACACATTTACCCCGCAGAGCCGCCATATTTATAAACAATGATTAAAGTTAAGAGACGTTTAAACGTCAAAAATGTATGTACTTATGTCAAAAAGTCGCTAATCATTACTTAACTTCAAGCTTAGTTTATAAATAATCCCCTTTGTTTTTATCTTTTAATTCTGCATTTATGATTCTGTCTTTTCTTCTGTGTAGAACCCAATAAATTATTTACATCTATCTAGTTGCCTCCGTGCTGTGTCTTAGTCAGGGGACGCAAATTTAAGCGATATTTACATTTTAAAATGTGTTAATTATTCAAATTTAATTAATCAACACCGGGAAAAGGAAAATGGCAGAAAAACTCGTTCGCTATCAACTAACTTCGTTTTATTAACAAAAAAAAAACTAGGACAAAAATCCTTGACTTCATATGTAGGTAATAAAGACAATTCCTTTTACGCGCAATAGTCTAATAATATGTACTCTATTAATATGGAATAATTAACTAATCTAAGGGCTTATTTTTCAATCGACAGATCATTTTTATTCGTGGAATAAAATTGACGTCTGACAGATTTTGTATGGAAGAACTGTCAAAATTTCGAAATTATTCCTCGGATAAAATTATCTGGCGTTGGTAAAATCAGCCCTAAAGGAAGAACACTAAGGCCGGATAATTTTAAATTGCACAAAGGAAGGATATTCGGAAATAATCTCAATTGCATTAATATTAGCGTCATTTTAGCTTGTACTGATATAACTATGCTGTTAAAATTATCACACATTACAAATGGCCTTCTATTTCTTTAGCTTGAAGAGGCCAATTATTGGCTTACTAAATATTTATGATTAAAATAAGCACACGGTTCGTATTTAACCTACTCTAAGATTAAGCATAGCTACACTTACAATATTTTAGAATGAAATGCAGTATGTCTTACTCGTACAAGACCGCTATACAAACGTTTTGATCTTCTCCTTGTATCATTATTATACAGGTTCAAATTAAATTAGCTAGGAAAACTCTGCCAATACCCATCACGTCGATGGCATAACATGATAAAGCAAAAAATAAATAATTTGATGGTATATTTTTTGGGTGAACGACCCCTGTTAGTTTACCTTGTTACTTGAAGTATAAGTTGCGAAAATCTGTTTTTATTGATTGTTATATCGTGTTTAGATTACGATACCCATCACCCACACGTGTAGTTTCGCTAATTTAATTCGATCCTGTATTTATTATTCTGAAATCAAGCATTTCATCAACGTGTACCTTAAAAGTATCTGCACGTGTAGCGTTCGTGTATTTAAGAATCGTATTCAAATACACGACACAACATGCCGCTCCTGTAGTTAAACATTGTACTCAAATACACTAGCTACACGTGGTCGACGGCAGCCGCCGACGCGTCGACGGCGGGCGTCGACGGGTGTTGTCGGCTGTCGCCGACGCGTCTTGAGGGGTACAGTTGCCTCTGCCGTCAATGCGCGTCACTCGTGTGTACATATGAGCACTCACAGTCGTAGCAGGCGCTGTCATAAAATGTGGGAGCGAGTCGACAAGAGACACAAAAATTACTTTTCCATACTAAATGCTCCACCAATGCGTCTACGCACATTGACTGAGCAAAAAAAGGTAGATAGGTGTCGTTTGACACTCGTATGACATTGTGCCGTTTTTGAAGATCGAATATTGGATAGGATAAACCCAAAATTCGAACTTCAAAACGGCACACTATCATACTATTAAATTACACGTTGGTAAGTAATTATCGGAAGCGAAAAAGAGACAAGACGATATTTAACTAGGCTAATTAGCCACGTTTTGACGTGTCACGGAACGTGTATAACCTATCTACCTCTTGTTACTAATATAATATTATTAGTGTCACTTTTACTATGACCGCGACTCCCGCGACGCCTGGCGTTCAACAAAATACTCTGCCACGCAGACCGCTGTGTATTTTCCCTAAAATAGAAGTGTTTTTTTAAAACTATTCCCCTTGATCATAAACGTCTTTGAACTAAAATGGAGTTATGATGTACCTCCTCCCCTTAATTGACATAAAATAGTAAGTACGGTCAACCGTATGCCAGTAAAAACACATAAACCTTAGTGATTTGAAAAAAAATGTGCTGTCATTGTGGACGTGCGGCGGGCTGTACCCAGCTAGGTAGTGTTTATAAAACCTTTAATTTCAAACATTTATAATTTCAAAGAAATTGTTCTACTAGAGTAGCGTCGTGCCAGTCTGCGGGAGCCTTAAGTCAAATCGAACATCATAAAAAGACAGACTTTAGACTTGGTGACTCTAGGCAAGCTGGTAAAGTCAGTAAAAGAATCTGGAAAGAAATCATTAAAAACCCAACACTACATACGCAGATTACATTCTCTACATGCAAACTATCTCTTTTACTGACTGTAGGTACATCATAGACTCTTCATGGAACATATCCATTAAGCTTAACCCTTCATATCGAACGTGGATCCACGCGAGACATAATGGCTTTTTAATTGTTTCTGTAATTACGGCATTCAACCGGTTATGCTACGATTTCCTAGAAGAGCGGGGGCCGCCACTTAGCGTCCGCAATTAACCGTCGAATGATGTCACTGAAACTTTATTTATGACAGTAAGTTTATGTGTTTCCCTAGAGAGCATTTTTTGACACCGTAAAGTCAAACCCCGCTGCCTTCATTTTCATGACGGCCGTCACTGCGGGCGTCATGTAGCGGCCACCGCTCTTTTAGGAAACCGTAGCTTTAGCCGTCATAACATTGTCTAAACAACACACGCGGCCAATAATTGACTTAATCACTACATAACTATGGAATAAGGCGTAAGACTAAAGCTATTCACAAATAAATTATATTATCACTAGGCATTTAAGAAGGATGAATAACTACCCTTAAGATTAAAAGCGTTGTGAATAAAAACAACACATTAAACACACGTGTTCTAATACTTTGTAACTTTATTAAATACATTTAAAATGCAGTATTCAAATAAATTTCTAAATATCTTTAAAGTCGTTATTCACCCCCACACAAATGTTTTTCTTATTTTATTTCACATTCCAGTTATCTGCAGTTTCAAGTCCCCATTCATACGTCATTTCGCCGTATCCGATTATCGACGTATCATTTCCGAACATTCTATTGAACGAAAACTATACAAGGTAGAGACGACAATAAGACAATCAATTAAACTTCATATATATCTAATGATGTTCCCAGTCTGCATGCACAAAATCAACAAAAAAATACAGGACCAAATCAAATTAGCTAGCGAAACTCCGCAGATGTGATGGGTATCGATATTTACAATGTGTAACTAAATTAATGCACATTATGAAACTAGTTTGTTCAGAATCGTTTACTGAATCGATTTCTGATAATTTTAATGAAGGATATTTTTTTCCCAAAAATAATACTTAGTTAAAACTGCGAAAATTACAGTCACACGTCTGCTTTGCAGCCAAAAACCAAAATGAATGAAGTACATACTACGCTAGACCCTTGTACGTATGCGACTGTGTATTTGAGTTTTGTAATGAGACCACAATTTAAATAATAGTAAAAATTCAGTGTATGTATTGTGATTCTAACATAATATTCTAATTAGGGTGTATGGTCGTATGCGTTAATTCCAGGACATGTTGTATATATAGTTTAGTCCATATGGATAGTTAAAGATTGGTAAAACTTATAGTGAGCCCATCACTAATTGATTTTAAAAAAAATATTGATTGAAAAATCACATTTTTAATTTCGATGATTTTTTGACAAATTCTAAATACTCTTGTGCATTAGTATTGCCAGTGTTTTCATTTATTATCGTATTGTCGTATCCACAGTGTATAAGTAGACAAATACATAAGGCATGTCTACATAAGAACAGCTACACTACATGAGCTTGGGTCATACAAATCATCATAGTGAGCAAATACGTTATTACATAAATACAATAATAAAGTATGTAGTACAGACGCCAGCAAATGAAGCTACTACCATCTGTCAAATTTCTTTAATAGATTTTCAACTTTATCGCTAAATTATTAAGGTTCAAGGTTCATTGGGAAAATTTGACATTTTCGGGTAGGTTGACCTGCTGGCGTCTGTACACGCAAAGATTTAAATCGCTAGATTTGCCCTGACTGTACTTAGGGGCCGTCTCCACGAGCGAGAGATTGAATGAAAGAAAAATAATTATACGACGATAATATCGCCGCGATTCTCTCGCTCGTCGAGACAGTCCCTTAGTGTCAAAACTGTCCATACTGAGAAGAGTGAGCTCACACATTATTAAAAAAGCGTTTATTTGTTTATGTGAGCGATCTTTTATGCTTATTGAAATAACACTTTTAATTAAAATAATAAAATATGTTAAGACTGGCCTTTACCGTAGAAATAGATGAAGAAATAATACTTCGTATAGATTCAAAACCCTGCTACTATACCCTGCTAGTTTCGGACCAGGGCATATCCGTCTGTGATACTATTAGGGCCAGTTACTTGAACGAAAATTAATGTGACAATTTGTCAAGCGCGCGCAAAACTGTTGCGATTGGCTGTTGATAAACCATTCGACTGGCCAAAACCAGTGTGCCAGTGTGCCATTACGGCACTGACAAGTGGTCGCTCACAATGGGCCTTATTATAAGGCTAAATTTCACCCAAAGGGCAATAGAGAGGGCTATGCTTGAAGTTTCCCTACGTGATCGAATGGGAAATGAAGAGATCCGCAGGACAACCAAGGTACCGACATAGCCCGAAGAATTGCCAAACTTGTGGCAGTGGACAGGGCACATTGCTCGCAGAAAAGATGGCCGATGGGGCCGGAAGGTTATGGAGTGGCGACCGCGTACTGGAAGACGTAGCGTTGGAAGGCGCACAAGGTGAACCGATGACCTTGTAAAGGCTGCAGGAATCCGCTGGATGCGGGAAGCACAGAACCGCTCGAAGTGGCAGTGCTTGGATGTCCAGCAGTGGACGTCTTTCGGCTGAAATGATGATGACGATGAAATAATTTAACCAATCACAGCAGTTTAAGCACGCTTCACAATTTGTCGTATTATTTTTACGATAATTTTCGTCCGAGAAACTAGTCCAGTCAGGGTTTAACCGGGGACAATGTTGATTGCTTATCCAGTGATATTTATAAGTAAAAAATAGCGTGCTGAATATATTTCTATGGAAAGGTCGCCAATATTTTTGAGGGAAGAGTAATATCCAACTACACACATCAACACCGTCTAGGGATATTTTGTATAAATTTCTTTAACTCAAAAAATACTGGCCAGTTTTAAATTCTTTTGAAGAAAGCTTATTTTGTAAACCTTTTTGAACGATTCTAAATTAGAATTTGAAAAAATAAATTAAAAACAAAAGATTTACGCGGCATAATAGTAGCGAAGTCCGAAGGCTTCATTTACCTACAGTAGTTTTTGACTATTTTTTTGTGTCAAATTTAAGTTTTATAACAAGTTATCGGTTAATTTCGAATTAATGTTATTGTGTGCATCATGCAGCGGCGCCATTTAACGAGAGAGGAAATGTTAAGGGCAGTAGGCATGCTCCAAGCTGGGGCTACTCAACGGAGTATTGCTGAGGAGATTGGAACAAGACAAATTGTGATATCAAGGTTATGGTCACGTTATCGTGCTACTGGTGATGTGGCTGAAAGACACCCAGGCGGGAAGCGCATAACCACTCAACGACAAGACCGATTTTTGCAAGTTGCCGCGAGAAGACAACCAAATGTTACGGCCATGCAGTTGGTTCAGAGGCTCCAGTCAGAGCACCAGTTGCTTGTGAGTGATCAAACTGTAAGGAGAAGACTGCATGAAGCTAACCTTCATGCGCGCAGACCGCTTTGTACTCCAGCACTACGCCGAGGAAATCGTGGACGATGACTAGAGTGGGCTCGTGAACATTTGCTCTGGGAAGATAACCAGTAGTCTGTAGTGCTGTTTACCGATGAGTCCCGGTTCGGTTTCCATCCCGATACACGTAGAGTACGTGTTTGCCCAGTTCCTGGTCGTAAGAGCCGTCTGCAACATCCTCAGGAAGTCAATTCATACCACGGCGGGACAATTATGGTTTGGGCGGGAATTCGTGATGGTGGAAGAACAGACCTCGTTTGGATCAGAAACACCATGACGGCTGAAAAATACCGTAACGAGGTGTTAGTACCAATAATCTACCCCCATCGACTACAAATGAGCCAAGAATTCACGCTCATGCACGATAACGCCCGTCCGCACACAGCGAGAGTGGTGACGAGCCGGTTGCAGGAGCACGGCGTATTGGTCTTAGGCTGGCCCGCTCAATCGCCTGAAATAAAACCCCATAAAACACGCGTGGGACATGCTCCAAAGAAGGCCTTTGAGGAATTTCCCTGCAAACATTGCGACGGAAGAGCAACTTTTTTTGCATCTTAACCGGACCTGGGGCAATATACCGCAGCAAGACTCGGATAACTTAATCCAAAGCATGAAAAACCGTTGCAGGACCGTTATTAACGTCATGGGGTGTTTTACTGACTACTGATTTTTCACATAACTGTTAAAAACAGATTAATTTTTCCTTATTTTTCACTTTTTCTTGAGAAACACATTCATTGTTAGTTTTACCATTATTTCACGTTTTTTCTTTATTTGAATAAAAATTTGATTACGCAAAAAAAATAGTTTTCTTTTATTCTGGAGTATAGTCTGATAAATGGGCCTTATAAAAATATATGCATGCTGTATGTTATTTTTAATAAATTTTGAGTAAATTGAGTAAATCCAAAATATCCCTAGACAGTGTTGATGTGTGTAAATGTAAGTGAGACTACAAAGCCCGATTTCCATTTTAGTGTTCTAGCAAGGTTCTAGTGTAATTATAAGAGAGTTTTGCAGCAGTAGCCTCAGAACGTTATGATTTTTGTTTATCTAACTTGCGTCAGACGGAGTAGGATAAGGCAGTCCGCGTTTTCTTACGTTTTTTGCAATTTGCAGGTCAGTCTCGGGTTGTATTTTGATTAAAATCTGATTCGCGACAACCGCAAAATATATTTATTTACAGAATTATAATCATTACAATCATCATAGTATTGATGATTGTAATGATTATAATTCTATCTCTCTCTAAGTTACAATTGGCCTCAAAATGAGTCCGTGTATCACTGGTCAGTTTCCCTCAGTCGTCAGTTTATTTAATTCGCCAGTTTCGTTGATTCGTCAGTTTTACCGGTTAGACAGTTGCGTTAACTCGATAGTCAGTATATGCCAGTTTTCGCCGACTCAATAGGGTAATTTCAACTTAAAGAGATTGATGATTTTTATAATTATAATACTTAAAATATATATTTCTTACGGTCGCGAATCATATTTTGATCAACATACAACCTGCAAATCGCAAGCAAGGTGAGGAAATATGTACTTCGCGGGCTACCATAGCGCTTTTGCCTTAACGGAATCTACAAATTCTAAAATCACATTATCGACATTTTTCCGTGTCTCTCCATCCTGCCCTAGTGCGGGCCGGTTCCTCTCGCTAGGGCACCTGACTGCAGACTGTCGGGATGTGACCTGGTGACCCTCACTGAGTCTTCGGCTTGTGATGTGTCGAGTCGCACGCGAATACAAACGCAAACTCAGCTTTCTTTTGCGCGTATGATATGAATTCATCTGGAAATTATGAGAATTCTTTAATAGTCGCACATTATGGTGTAGTGGTATCTACAATGCAACATACTGACGTCACACAAAATATTGCATCTCACAAGCAGAGTTTACCGCGCAACTACCATATATACAACGACCCGACATGAATCATCGGGCAGTTGCCCGCCAGACACAACACCCGTCTGGTCGAAGGATCCTCCCATTTCTATGGAGTATGAGTGAAGTTTACACCCCGTTCCTCATATTCCTATAATGGTTTAAGATCTTTATTATTACTAATTAATACTTTCAAGGACACTATGCAGTTACAGCTGTCATAACAATAAAACTTATGTTGTGCCTCGTTTACACGCACCGGAACCTGTTATGAAGGTACCTACTTAATAAAAAATCATAAAACCTAAAGAACCTTCATGAATATTCACTTACCGTATGTCAAGTAGCCTTTCTCGTCCAGGTCAGCCTGCTGGAAGGTGTTGTGTGCGTCCTCCTGGCACAGGCCGAGACAGCGCGTCGCCAGCTCCTCGAAGTTGGCCAGGTTCAGCCGACCAGTGCGGTTGCTGTCGTATAGCTGCAGATTAAACGCATATGTTCGTAAACTTAAGGGCTATTTTTGTTTGCTCATTGCAAAATAGAATCTGCTTTACAGACTCAGAATTTTATACTTAGTCGTAATGTCAATACTGCAGAATGAAATTCGTCTTCACGTGTCAGATCGGATTAAAAATAGTGTGACACAGACGTACTCTGATGATTAAATGATTATTATTTTTTTAATTATATTTTATAAAATGACCAGGCTATTAAAAATATTGTAGGTTGATGTCAGTACGCTATTTTGACAAGTCTGCTCAGTGCCGTAGTTTCAAAAGGTATTAAGTGTCCTATACTCGCTTCTCGTTAATCGCCGGCGGTATGACTGGTGACTAAATTACAGTAACAATGACTCTTCGTCTATATGATAAAGATGTTGACTGAAATAAATATAAAAATAAGGATGTGGTTACCTTGAACGCGACGGACAGAAGCTGCGATAAGGGCGCATTCTGCAGTGATAAGAACGCGGCACACAGCAGATAGTCAGGGAAGTACACTAGACCACTCGACCGCTGAAAATAGTTAATTCTGCTTTAAATATCCTTTATTTTTTATTCAAACATTCGCAATTCATGCCAGCCTTTCATTTTGCATATCAAAAATGTTCATTGCGTTATTTACGCTGTCGAGCGGAGGATATATTGCGGATTAGGATTTCGTTATATTGCTAATCCATTGCTTCATGTGTTCGAAACATTTGTCTGCTCAAGAACGTAAATAACGCAATGAACGTCGTTGAACTGGCAAAATGAAAGCCATTGCTACTGATGAGTATGATCTATACTTTCGGTCTGTAAGCAACAACAATAAGGGTTACTAAAATAGCGCAATCTTTTGGAACATCCCATGAACCTGTGTTATGCAAATAAATGAATGAAAGAGTGAAGCCAACCTGCATGAACATGTCGAAGAGTCTCTGCGTGCGCACGTCGAGCGGCACGCCCAGGCGGCGCGCGAACTCCTCGGCGCCCAGCCAGCGGGCCTGCAGCCCCGCCGCCGCCAGGTGCAGCTCCAGCTGGGAGCGCTCCAGCCTGCCCACGGCCGGCAATATATCACATGAGATCCAGGGCCCCCATTTAATGATAATGACTGACATTGCGTCATATTTGTCAAAAACCGGCCAAGTCACAATGAAGGGTGCCGTAGCTGGGATCAATTTATCACAAGGACAAACTTAACATTGTAGTTGAAAAACATGTTCTCCCGTACATTCCAAAAGCAAATGTAAGTTTGTACTCACAATATTGAAAGGTTTACCACGTTATTTTAAGACCAAGGACTATAGGTTTCCTGTAGACTTTATGTACAGAACTATTTTCTATACATTTTTTTTTAATTTTTGGCTTCATCAGTTTCGGAGATAAGGGGGTATAGAGGGATGAGGAACAGGGTGTAAATTGCCCACAACTACAATGGTGGTCAATTTTCATCTACCTTCTTTCTTAAATAACGATGAAACTATTTATTTTAATATTATATTGTCATGTCTTTTTCTTCTCTAAATCAGTTATTATGGGACCAACGCTGAAACCTCGACAAAAATCTGCTCCATTTGTATATTTATTATTATTATTTCTTTTTTTTATTACTAAATGGACCTGCTCTTGACCTCGATCACTCCTGATGGAAAGCGTTGGATGAGGTCTATGGTGGAACGAGCGTACCCAGAAGATACCTGTTCACTCTTGCTTTGAAGGCAGACGGGGTGGAACGGAACACAGATGCCTAGACATCCACACTTTGGCTGTGCGCATAATAAACGTGGTGGAGAAGCGTACGACTCGTCAGGACATCAAGCAAGTGTGGATGGTACGCTGCAGTACATCTGGTTGTAGGTTGTAATAAAGTTGAAACAACATGCCTATTAAGTCTCTTACCCCAGCTGTGCTCGGATCTCATGGACTTCCCTCGTAGAAGCTGCGCAAGGGATGCCCAGCTGCTTCGCGCGAGCTATCAGCCGACAGTCATCGTACGTGTAGTCCAGAACAGGAACGCCAAGTGCTCTGAAAATACACGAAGGTCAGTCAAAACTATTAGGGTGCGTGCACAAAAAAAAACTCCTTTTGTCAATTTGTATTCTACCATAAGGGGCCATCTCCACGGGCGAGAAAATCGCGGCGACAGTCATGCGGTGCCAACAAATTCACCTTGCGATGATATCGCCGAGGGCGATCGATTCACAGAGTCTCTATTGACTTTGATGGCACGACGAGACTATCGCTACAATTCTCACAATCGGGGAGATGGCGCCTAATTGGGAGAATGTTTAAATAATCGAAATATAGGTGACTGGCTCACCCGGCGAACTTCGTACCGCCACTGAATAAATAAATGATAGTGGAATATATTAGTGTTAATTTGTTTTTATGCAATAAAGAATGTCAATAAATGATGTGTTAACTGCAAATTGCAGAAAATCTTAAGAAAATTTGAATTTCGCGGACTACTCTAGCGCTAGGGTAAAAAACCTCTTCACTTTTCACTAGCTTAGTACAGGGTAGGTATATCACTGTAGATGACAGTGACCATGTTGGGAACTTACTTGGCCATGACATCTCGAACGTTTCTGGCGTAAAGCTTGGGGTCTCTCTTCTCCTCCTCGCTAGGGTAGTATACCGGCAGGAACTCGATCTCACACGAACTGTGCACTTGAGTCAACGTCAACCACAGCAGCTTTAGACTGAAATTGTTTAAAGGAAATATTTATTTGAATTGATTCATTATTTTTATTTTTTTGTGTAATGATGTTCGCTTTTTTTTAAGTAAACGAGCCTCTTTTCAACGACCTCAACTTGCTTACTAATTATGAGTAACAACAAAATGGACATAAGTTTTGAATATTTTTTTTTTATTATTTATCAATTTAACACTTACGCGCCAGGCCCTTCCCAAGTCCAGGTGACGGTATCCCTCGCATTTGGGTATCGAATGGTGACGGGCTGCACCGGCACCCCGGGGTAGAACCCTCCCGGCTTGAACGTGATGAGGCATGAACGGTTCGTGCAAGTTCCTTCAGGAAATATCAGGACCTGTAAAGTAAAATATTTAAGGGATATTGATATTTCATGAAATACTTAGTCATTTTTCACAATTCTGCAAAGTCATATTTGTTAGGCTCGCGAATCATATTTTAATCAACATGACACTGACTAAGCAAATTGCAAAAAACGTTAACTCATCATTTGCCTCTCTTTTTAACCCCCGACGCAAAAACGACGGGGTGTTATAAGTTTGACGTGTCTGTGTGTGTGTGTGTGTGTGTGGGTATGTCTGTCTGTGGCATCGTAGCTCCTGAACGGATGAACCGATTCTGATTTTGTTTTTTTGTTTGAAAGGTGAATTTGTCGGGAGTGTTCTTAGCTATGTTTTAATGGAAATCGGTCCAAGATGGCCGCCGCCACGCTATTTTTTCACAACTCACTCAATATGGGTATCAAATGAAAGGGCTTGACTAGTAGAATACTATAGAACACTATGATAAATTTCAAATCCAAGATGGCCGCCACCACAAAATGGCGAATTACATTTTTTTTCACAACTCCCTCAATATTGGTATGAAATGAAAGGATACCAATATTGAGTGACTAGGCAGTCACTCATGTTACTGGGTCGTAGAGTCGACCAGTTACTGGGTAACACGATACCGTTAGGTAAAATTGGTTGTCAGTCTTTTGGGCTTGTGGTTACCATATCTAACAACTGACAAAGAACTTCAAATATCCGTCGGGACCAACGGTGTAATGTCCTTTCTAAGGCATGCAACGTGGAAACAAACATCATATTGTTAGATGGCAACCTAAGCCGACGAAAGCCAACTGAAGGCCACTGCTGTTAAGGATATCTGTAATTCCAGAGGTATCGTATATGCGTAATGTTTATAAATTTCCAATAAGCATAACCCGTTCCAGAAATACTCGCTTATAACAACCAAGCGCCCGAGTAGGTATGTCTATTTGAGGATCGACGTCGATGACTAAACTACGTCTCTAGCATTATTTCTGGATTATTCATACAAATTGGAAAATTTTGATGAATGACGTCAAAAGATACCTACTTTGTCGTCTTTCTTTTGCAATGCTGTTTTGTGTTACGTTGATCCAAGGAAGCACTTGCAATAACATTATACCCGTTTTCATTTACCTACTGTGTGTATAGCATAAGCGGTTCCCACTGCTGGGACACAGGCCTCCTCTCTGTGAAATTCTAAGACATGTGACATCTACCAACCCGCACTGGGTCCGCGTGGTGGATTACGGCGCAGAGAGGAAGCCTGTGTCCCAGCAGTGGGAATACTATAAGCTGATTATACTGTTATGTTCCAAATCTGCTACTATTCCTTAAATATCATCAAAACTCTCTCACGTGAGCGCACATTTTGTAGGAAACCTAAATCGTCCTGGGTTCACATCTCGACCACTTTTTGAGTTTTTAAGTTTTAAGATATTATTACTCCTTTCAGGATAATATCTCCTATCTAATTTTAGGATATTTTTCAGATCTACATAATATCACCCCTGTATTCCTCGAAGGATTGGACCTGTCTATAATATAGTAATATTATCTCAACGTATGTTTTACTTGTGGTTAACAGGTGTACAAACACGCTGTGAAGGTGTGTTTAAGCGCAGAAGGTCTCTGTACTCTGTACCGTCCGAGAGAATGGCGAAGTCGGAAGTGTGTGTGTGTGTGTGTGTGTGTTATATGCTCACGCTACTCGTCTTTCCTCACACATTCACAACGTGTTTGCACACTTAGTTAACACAAGTAAAGCGCGCGTGAGATATGAATACTGTAACACTTACACCTACATTTCACCAGTTAGTTATGGAATATAGGTAGGCGTATTTGCAATCCTACAAGAACAATTTTATTTTCATACAGAATTTTATCAACCTCTTGCAGAAGGTGCAGGAATGGCCCGAGTATCATAATATTTGGAGCAGTACTGACCTGAGGCCAGTCCTCTTTGGAAGTAGCTCTTTCAATGATCTCCTTGATGGTATTCTGCCTGGAGTTAGGGTCATCCCGCCACACGTACACAGGCTGCGTGTAGTTTATTAGCTCTGAAAAAATATTAATTACAGCTTTAGTGTTTCAGTAGTCAAAAATATATGGTTGTTGGGAACCTCCCGTAGGTCAGAGTTGAAGGCCCAGCGAAACATCACCTGTTCCTCTTTTCTTTTGTAGCAGCATCTACACCGCCACATGCGAACTTCGCATGATACTGACGTCACGCAAAATCCTGCATCGCGCAAGCAGAGTTTACCGCGCAACTAGATGTATATTACTTCCCGACATCAATCGTTGGGCCGTAGCCCACCAGACACGACACTCGTCTGTTCTGACGATCCTCCCTTTTCTATGGAGGTTGAGTGAACTTTACACCCTATTCCATGAGAAACAGGGTGTACAGTTAACCGTTCTAGTGTAACCCGAAAATAAAGTATACAGGTTCATACCTGTATACTTCGTTTTTGGGTTACACTAAAACGGTTACACGGAACATACAACACGATAAAATAGGAAGAAAGACCTCTATAAGGGAGAAATGTGAAAGTGGAAGAACACTTTGTGCAAGAGTGAAATACTTATAACTGTTGAATCAGTGACTTTACAAGATAGAGCGGTGCCACAGTGTTATTGAAGAAAACTGTAAAGCAATACAATAACGTATTGGTTGTATACAACATGTCCCGGAATTAACGCACACCACAAAACAACCCAATTAGAATATTATAATCATAATATTATACGTGCACTGAATGTTTACTATTATGTATAAAACACTGTTTCTTTACTAAATTAGTTAATACTTATTATGGGAAAAAATTTTGGTCAGGTGACAAATCTACGCAAGCACACAGTCACACACGTATAAGGGTCTAGCGTAGTAGGAATTTCGTTCATTTTGATATGTTTTGACTGTACAGTGAAAGTGTGACTGCAATTTACGTAGCTAGTTTTAATTATTTTTGGGATCAAAAACTTCCTTTATTAAAAATTACAGAAATCGTTTCAGTAAATGATTCTGAACAAACTTCTTTCATAAAGTGCATCAATTCGGTTACACATTGTTTATGAGACATCTCATCTGATCACGGCTGTGACAGCCTGCCTTAAGAGACCCTGCACACTACGTTGGTTGCAGAAGCTACGGCCAAGGTGCGGAAGTTCATACTAAAATACACAGAGCTCGGTCGCAGCTGGCTCATCGTGCAACCAGTTGCTCGTTCCAGCCAAGTATAGCGCAGTGTATTGAGTTCCGATCATAGATATAGAAATTTACATTTTTATGGTTACGATACTTTACTCAGACACTGTGGCCACTGGCCGTGATCGTGGTCGCGTAGTGCAAGTGCAAGTCCCTAAGATGAACATTGAACACACACACAACAAAGTTACAATAAACGTTCATGAGAAGGCACACAACACACACTGGGACATCGTATAATTATGATTGTAATCTAAAAATTACCCTAATTGCATAACACACTTACAATCACAATCTGAATAATTTTGAAGGTTATTGCTATTCCATTGCTTCATATGCTCGAAAAATGTGTCTGCTCAACAACGGAAATAACGCAATGAATGTTGTTGAACTGTTAAAATGAAAGCCTTTTCTATAGATAGTGTGTTACGCAATTACCCCGCGGGGTAAAGGCTGTCTTCCAGTTAAAAAATCAACTTTCTCACAATACTTACTAAATCCAATGAAGCGTTTAAAATAGGCAAAGATTAGTTATTAGTAAGGTGCTCCCACACAGCAGCTATATAACGTTAGAGAATGTTGCATAATATTTGTTGTCTAACTTTTGTTAACAAATTGTAACAAAAGTTATAAATTGTTAGTGATGTTATACAACTTCATGTAACAAAATTTTCTCTGTTCTCTCGCTTTCAGAGATCGACGCATCCAGTAAGAGCGCCTTTTCTTTTGTTTTTTCAAACTAAAAATAAAAGCCAAGCCAATAAGCACTTCCTCCATTTAGAGCCAGCTTCCTCGAAAGGCAGACCCATACTGATGGTTAGAGAATGTTATACGATATTATACAACGAGTTGAACCAGTGATGTTGTAGCAAAATGTTACACACTGTTATAAAATGTTATCGTGCTACACAATGTTTTATAACGTTATATAACTGCTGTGTGGGAGCACCTTTACAACAGGCTACTACTAGGCTAGGCTACTACTAGGCTAGGCTACTACTAGGCTAGGCTACTTGACAACAGTGCGGCAGCCAGCATGAACTAAAGCGAAGCAAGAGAAAGTTCGGGAAAATTGCGCTCATCATTATGTACCTACTTGATTCAATTAGCGGACACGGTGTCTAGGCTTAGCTCAGTTTACAGCTACCTTAATAAGTGTAGACATTGTTGCACCACCAAGAAATATTACTAAAGTAGGAATACGAACATTTACGTCGACGTCAAACCATTCCTAAGTCATTGCAATGTAACTCTTATCTCGTTACGCTAATTTGAAAGATTGCCGCGAGTTTTATCAAACTCGTGGAAATCATTCTAATTTATACTTTATAACAGTGGCATCAGTTCCTCACTACCTCTATATACATGGTCAAATTAAATTAGCTAGCGAAACTCCGCAGGCGTGATGGGTATATCTCAACACGATAAAACAAAAGAAAACAGATTTTATCAACTCATACTTCAAGTAACAACACCAGTGATCGTAGAGCCACAAAAAAAAAATTGTCATGTTTAGATTTGGATGCTCACCACGTGTGCAGAGTTTCGCTAGCTAATTTAATTTGACCCTGTAGGTATATTAAAAAGTCACGTATAATTTGTTTATCTCTAAAGTGCTTCAAAAGTTACAATACACCAGAATACACCTATTTGACAGTGACCACGTGAAACCTAAGTGAAACTTAAAATCGTGATTATTTAACTGTCCTGGATTTACCTGCATACAGCCTACATATCAAGGTCAGCGCTGCTCGAAGGTGACATCAAATGACCCATGACTTGAGGAGTTTCCGGTTTATCGAGAAACTACCGCCGTCTGTCCTCCTTACGAGTGTTGGATTTCCGCATTTGGGCAAACATTTTTGAGACTGGTCTGCCATCTCAGCACCTAGTCTACACTCTTAGGAAGGGCGCCCACGACCAACTTAGTTGCCCAGCAATTTTTTTGTCTCTGTCGCTGTCTCTTCGCCGAAATTTGGACGATGCGCACATGGGCAACACAGCGACAGCAACGCTACTTTTTTGTCGCCGTGCGCGCACTTGCATTGCAACCAATAAACGCGCGACAGTTGCGTCCAAACCCGCGGACAAAAATATCTACCAGCTGTCTCGTCTTTCATACAAACCCGTAGACTTGACAAAAGTTGTTCTTTGGTCCTTAGATCATAATCAAACAAAAAGTGAAGTGTCATGCGTTGTGGTGCGCTGTGGTTAGATCAGCAGGACGGCTGCCCCCCTAGACACAATCCCTAGCTACTACAAAGCTTGTGTGAGCCGTAAAGATGATTCTAAGCCACATGTGAGTGCATGTGATCTGTGACATAGAACTATGGAAACCAAGTGTTAATTACAGCATCAACAATAAATGATTAGTACTTACGTTCAAGTTAATTCATAGGAGGAGTGATGGCGTGACATTGCACAAAACACTTAGGACACAAGTTCATAGAGATATCTAAAAAATATCTGTCACATTAAGATTGACAGTAATGCCCGTTTTCCATTCCCTACTATAATTAGTTGTCGAAGTTGATATTCTAGCTTCATTCGCGTTAGATACCTACAGAGCGTATGGTTAAAATTCCAAAGCAGATATCTAAACGTGCCCACAGCTTTGCTCGATTTTTCGAATTCAAAATTAACATGTTTTATTTCACATAAACCTACATGGGGACTTATGAAACGCCAGAAGCTAGGTGCACCGTTCCAATGGGTCTCTTCCTATGGAGAAGAGCCGGCAAGAAACTCCACGGTTACTTTAAAAAAATAATTTTACAATGTTTTCAAATTACATTGTTACTGCTAACAATGTTGCCCGCCTTACTTATGCATATGGGAGGACAGTGTAGGTCTATTGACGATCGACCCGTGTAATCAAATAAACTTGAGCACTGACCATCAATATCGTACTTTTTGTCGATCGATAAATTCTCGAGTCTCCGTTTTAAGCTTTATACCTATTATCGACAGTTATAGGCGACAATAACGATCGAGCAAATTTGTCAAAAAATGACAGCTTTTATCAATCGTCAAAACACATCATAAGTATAAAGCAATAATAACAGTCGTCAATAATCTGTAAGTACCTTCATAGATTTCACCTTCCTTTTTTTCTGACAAGTCTGCATTTCTAAAAACGAGTTTGAATCCGCTAAGTCCTTGAACCCATCAGTTATCTTTAAACGAGTCGACCAGACTTGTACCATCGATAAAAGTTTGATTACGACGCTACACGCAACCATCCTTCATCACATTAAATGAGTATTTTTCACGAAAGTCCAGCATAGGCAATGAACCTCTCTTTCCCTGGAAAAAGTTCTCAGCTGACACGCGAAGTTAACAGGCGGTTGTTGACCTTATACAGTTAAAAGGTCAAACAAAACTGCATTGAGGGACAACCTGGTTAACCCCATGGGTAGTAACGCCCCTTACCTATGCAGGGAAGTAGAGGTGCTATATGAAAATCCAACACATAGAAAGAAAGAAAGAAAATACATTTATTCAGCACAGACTAAAAGACACAATACACCAAGGCAAATTCTCGTAATTTAAAACGTTCAAAATCTAGTCGCAGTCTCATTTCGGCTCACAAAGAAACGTCAAAAACTTGTCAAAATGTAGGAGGTATTTTTGACAGATTGAGACTGAGATCAGAGTGTGAACGTTCTTAAAATTACGAGAATTGCCCCTCTGATAGATACATCAAAACACAAATCAAAACAAATGAAAATCAAATAAAAAGTGTAAAGTCCGATGTAAGAATTTAGCAGGAAAGTGTGTCACGGCTGCACCAAAAAGGCCAAGTTCAGCAAAAATGCCAAACAACTAACATTATAACCTGATTATATTTGTTATGTAGCCGTCATCTTAGTAGCCACCTCTTTCTAGCCGTATCATCTTTTACATAGTCCATCTTTTCTAGGGCTACACTGCTAAATGGATCTTTTGGCGCTCGAATGACGTTGACAGGTGGCGTTGTTGGTAAAAATTTGTGCAATTGTTTTGTGAAATGTCACTTGGAATGTATTCAAAAAACAAAATAGCGGCGTCAACTTAGATTTTCGCTCTATGAAAACAATGATGGCGGGCAAAGTCGCTACAAAAGCCAGCCTCAAAGTCGATGTTGTCAAAATCTATAGAAAACCTTGTTTAACCCTGTTTTGACTCAAGACAAAACTGAAGACCAATCCCCCCAAGGTTTGGACTTCGTCCGGTCTATTCAACTTAAAGGAAAATTGGTGAAAGTAGACAAATATAAATGAGAACTGAAAAAAGAAAGGAAAAAGTATTTATTGTGACTCATACAGAAAGATAAAACTTAAACTACTAAACAAAAACACAACCATAAAAAAATTAAAAACAAAATAATGTAAAAAGAAAGTAAAAAATGAGAAGAAAGTCCTGTACGAGGCCAAAAGGCTCGTATCTCAGCATGATGCTACGACATTTAAAAATAAGTGCCACAGTGCTGGTATAAAAAAAAGTGTAAGTGGTAGATATTGATAAGTACTTACTTATTTCTTCTAAAAGCAAAGTGTCAGGACATCTTTTGCAAATGTCAGCCTTTTTGTCAGGACTTATAAAATACCGAAATAGTAAGCCTACTCGTGGTCTTGACGCAGAACGCCACTTTCGCAAAATGTCACCGTGAAAAATTTGGTCACTTCCGCTTGTGAAACTCTATGAGAACAATATCGGCACAGTTCCAGAAATAACAAGCTGTTTTTAAAGTTTTTCGACCATGTACGTAATACAAACTTCAATGCTAAGAACCTGTCTAGTACCTGATTTTAAAACTAGCTTTCTTCTCACCAAATAGACAAAAAGGTAGACTGTGTCTTGTCCATCAGCCTTGCGTTCTACACTTACGTATGCGGGATTTATCTACACTAGGTCAATTTTAAATATTAGCCGCAGAACCAATGACCGTTGGGGTAGACGTGTTCTTGAGTGGAGACCGCGAATCGGTAAACGAAAGGTGTGACGCCCTCAGGCTAGGTGAAGCAACAATCTTCGCAGGATTACTGGTAGCAGCTGGATGAGAGTTGCTGAAAATCGAGTTGAATGCCGTGCAATAGGAGAGGCCTATGTCCAGCACTGGACTGCTATAGGCTGATGATGCGGTCGATTTTCGCCGTGCGGCTGGTCGCGGTCGCTTACCAAATCGCCGCACAAGCCGAATCGCCACCCCATTTACACAGGTCGATAAAAACCGCAACTGACTAGTTCATTTTGCATCAAAATGTCGACCTTCAGGCGGGCGATCGCCTGCGAAATTTTCACGATCGATTTTAGTCACCCGCCGCATGCGACCTGTCGCCGCACGCCAAAAGTCAAAACCAACTCTACTTTGAAATTTGCGATTTTAGTCACCTACGGCCTAACCGAATTGCCATTTAGACAGTAGATTTGCGCCGAGTAGCGAAAACCGTGCGGCTATAGTCACCTGTGTAAAGCCCGCATTAGGTACCTAATACCTAAGGCTAGGCAAAAGGCGTCAGGAAGCCCTATCAAGGCATGCATGCCTCACGTAACTTCTAAATATAACGTATTATTATAACGTTATAACATTGTTTTTGTTAACATGAAGCCGTGTATGAAAGCACTGACGGTTACGTAAGGTATTTTTTTTGCTTTCTTAAGGAGAAAGGTTTATTAACCTCCCTATTTCCTTTCGTAGGCACTCGCAAGGTTATGTAAGGGTTACCTGCTTCAATATCTGATTGTCTACACGACAGTCTAAGTTTGATTAGAAGTTATCAAGTTTTTTTGTATAATTCGATCCAGTAAGAATGAAGATTTTTTTTTAACACGGCTTCCACATTAATGTTGACGTAAAAGTGTTTCGATAGTTAATTTTATGTTTTGTTGATCAATACTTAAGTAGTACATAGCCAATTACGGGGACAGGGCGGTGCGCCTCACGTAGAGTTGGGCAGGACACCTAGCTAGACGAGAAGATGACCGATGGGGCAAAGCTGTGACCGAATGGTCGCCAAAGTTAGACCAAAGAAACCAGGGCCGTCCAAAAGCGGCCTGGGTTGCCGATATCGTCAAAGTCGCGGAAAACACCTTGGTGAGAGACCCACAGAACCGGGAAGTATGGCAGAAGTAATGGGTGATTCCGGGCTAAAATGACGATGATGATGATACCTATGTAGCGGTCTCTACTACGCCACATGCGAACAACGCGTCATACTGACGTCACGCAAATCCTGCATCTCGCAAGCAGAGTTTACCGCGCAATTAGCATACATACAAACTTCCCGACATCAGTCGTTGGGCAGTTGCCCGCCAGACACAGCACCCGTCTGGTCGGAGTATCCTCCCTTTTCTATAGAGGATGATTCGAGTTACACCCTGTTCCTCATAACTCTATACCTACATATGTAGATGATCAGCCTATAACGTTCCCACTGCTGGGAGACTGTCGTCCTCTCTGTGAGAGGGAGTGGGCTGTCATCTACCACACGGGCTCAGTGCGGGTTGGTAGATGTCACATGTCTTCGAATTTTTGGTTCTAGGACATGTCGGTTTCCTCACGATGTTTTCCTTTACCGTTTTGAGAGCAGTGGTGATGAAATAATTTACACAAAGTAAAGCGTGATAGCCAATTATTAAAAAAAACATATTTCTACATGATTACCAAAGGCTCATAACTATAAAAGATCACGGAACGATATAACTGCCATTTACCGAAATTATTTCCAATGAAACGATGATTACATTTCGCTGTCTCGTCAATTACAATTTCAAGTAACCGTATAAAATCCATGCCATCATCGTAACACCAAAAAAAAAAAACAAAAACAACAAACGCATAATTTCCTTAGTATGTACAGACGCCAGCAGGCCAAGCTACCCGAAACTGTCAAATTTTCCCAATCAACCTTGAACCTTAATGCTTTAGCGATAAAGTTGAAAATCTATTAAAGAAATTTGACAGATTGTAGTAGCTTGGTGTGCTGGCGTCTGTACTTAGGTACGAATTTTAAGACGATTTATGTAGGCCACCAACATATAAACCACAACACTTTGGGACTTTCTATTTGACTAAAAACAATGACATTTAAATTTCCCTCCATAGCAGTGTATATTGTCATCTTGTATGCTTATGTATGTACAGACGGCAGCAGGTCAAGCTACCCGAACCTGTCAAATTTTCCCAATCAACCTTGAACCTTAATGCTTTAGCGATAAAGTTGAAAATCTATTAAAGAAATTTGACAGATTGTAGTAGCTTGATGTGCTGGGTCTGTACCTGATATTTGCATACCACACTTGGCAGAATGTGATGATACCATTGACAATTCTTAAGACCATAATAATATGCCATCACCGTCTGCCTAGCCTTTATCCAACTGTGTTGGGGTCGGCTTCCAGTCTAACCAGATGCAGCTGAGTACCAGTATTTTACATGGAGCGACTGCCTATCTGACCTCCACAACCCCGTTACTGGGTAAATACCATACCCCTTGGTAAGACTGGTTGTCAGACTATCAAAGATCCACGAATGACAGCCAGGACCACCGGCTTAACGTGCGTTGCCGAGGTACGGAGGGGTCTTGGTATGTGAAGATGGTCACCCATCCACGGACCAACCGCGGCAAGCGTAGCTTAACCTGACCGATCGACCCGTGCAGCTGTTAATACATATATTAGCCCTTTTTTATTTCATTCAAAGTGATTAAATGTCACGTCTCATTTATGGCTGTACCTACAAGAATATTTTCGCGCGCGGCCAAAATCAGAACTAATGACGCCATTTTGTTTTGTCAATACATTTCCTATAACAATTAAATACAAATGATAACCAACAGCGCCCTCTGTCAACATCATTGGAGTACCAAAAGATCCCTGTCGCAGTGTCATTCTTAAATTATTTGAACGTTCAAAGTCAGAATGATCTCAGATTGAATCTGTCAAAAATACCTCTTATTTCCCTACATTTTTGACAAGTTTTTGACTTTTGTTTGTCACCGAGGTGGGACTGCGACTAGATTTTGAATGTTTAGAACGTTACGATTATGAGAATTGTTCTTCAGATAACATAAAATTGCGATCACGTAATCATTCTGTCAAACGCTGTAGTCAGGAGATCAGGACTCCCATGGCTTATAATTGGAGCTATCTTTAGAAAGTCCAAATATTTCGTTCTTTACTATAATTAATCAACACAAAAGCAACTTTCGATTTAAGTAGGTATTTTATGCTACAGCAAAAAGTCTAAACTAAGCATGTCAAATACACGACATGACATCAATCATCACTAAACAAACACTGTACATATAGGTACAGTACCAACATTAAAATAAAACATCATAAAAGATGTAATAATAAGTGACCCAGACTTGTTTAACTAACAACCAGCAACTAATCGTCTAAAATGCAGTCAGCAGTTATTAAAGTCATTCCATCTTTTTCTTTCTTTCTTTCAAACTGCCAGTAAAAGTTCACAATGGAACGTCACTATTGCTTTTTAGGGTTCCGTACCTCAAAAGGAAAAACGGTACCCTTATAAGACCTCTTCATTGTCCATCTGTCTGACTGTCTTTCAAGACCCTTTTTCCCAAAAATGCGTGGAGTTATCCAGTTGAAATTAATATCAAATACTCAGGGCTACAATCCCTTGAAGCAGTAAAAAAATCAAACTTATCTACTATCATTTGATTGCGTTGACTTAGTCAACACAATCAATTAAATGTATGTATTTTGTTGACAATATTATCGTGTGTGTGCGGCTAGCCTTAGTATTAAGGTCGACTTCCCCCGAATAAGTCGTCCAAGAACGGCTGCGGGTATTTTTAAGATTATACTATTTTAAGCCAGACAAGGTGATTTCAGGTGAACGGTCCTTGATCGAAGGCTTAGAGTGACTGGAAAATGGAGCGTAAGGTCGTTTAGAGAAAGTTGGGTAACATAAAAAATATACCTAACTACATTATAGTGTTTATTTAAATAGAGACGTTATATCGTCAAAAAAATATGGTTGAGTGAGCAGAAGGGCAATACTCGTAATTTTAAGCACGTTCACAGTCTGATCTCAGTCTCAATCTGTCAAAAATACCTCAAATTTCCCTACATTTTTATCAAGTTTTTAACATTGATAGTCGCTGAGATGAGATTGCGACTAGATTTTGAACATTTTTAATTACGGGAATTGGCCTTCTTATGTTAATCATTACTTAACTTTGAGCAACGTTTATAAATAAACCCAAATATGTATAATAATCATTTAAAGGATCGCTCAGGACAGTTTTCAGCGGCTAAAATAGTTATGGTAGTAATAGTTGCCGACCTATGTAGACGAAGAGTTCTACTAGCCTCCATAGCTCTGTGACGGCATCTACATTGCCACGTGCGACCTACGCATCACACTGACGTCACGCAAAATCCTGCATCGCGCAAGCAAAGTTCGTCGCGCAACTAGCATAATATACAACGAACCGAAATGGGGGATACATTGAAGGAGTCATCTCAATTATCTTCATTTGGTGTCTCGCAACAAGTGTTTAGATACAAATACGTTGTACTAGCATTTAGCACTATATCATCTATACAAATAAATAAAATTGTAATGTCTGTTTTAATGTCAAATTAACAAGTTTTTACTTAATGCATATCAAAGTAAATACGGCTAATCTCTGAAATGGCTGCAACAATTTCGACGGGACTTTCACTGGTATAGAGATGGTATAAAAAGTAACGAAGGTAATATACCGCGATCGCGAGATATCGCAGTGAGGCATCTTCGGCATGTAATGACCCTTAGTCAAGCCACGGGCCAAGTAACATTTACATCTCAGCTTTAGTCCATGGAAATTGTATTTAGCCTGGAATATTTCTACTATGCTTGATTGAATAAAGTTTGCATAGGCATTGTCTAAGATAATGAATTGTCATCCATGACAGACAATGACAGCTTTATCTTATCGTTTATATAATAATAGAACAAATTGATTCAGATCATGATACATACATATACATATATATCAGAAGCAAAAGATCATTTACTTTCACCGTACCGTCTCTTCAGTCTTATCAAGGGGTATCGTATTACCCAGTAACTGGGTTGTGGAGGTCAGAAAGGCAATCGCTCTATGTAAAGTACTAATATTCAGCCGACACCAACATAGTTGGGAAAACTTTAGGCCACCGAAAGTAAGTACTGACGCCAACAGGTCAAGCTACCCGAAACTGTCAAATTTTCTTAATCAACCTTGAACCTTAATGCTTTAACGATAAAGTTGAAAATCTATTAAAGAAATTTGACAGATTGTAGTAGCTTAATGTCCTGGCGTCTGTACCTAACATAAAGGTCTTTTTAAAACCTAGGTATTTATTTATTAAACACTTAATTGTACCTACACCTCACAATATAAAAAGGACCAATATATTATATACTAGCTCTTGCTCGCGGCTACGCCCACGTGGAAATCGTATATCATACATTTTCATCAAATACTTTTGGAGCACACCATACAAACTTGATGATCTGCAATACTTACCAAAAGCATTGCAGATGCATTGCCATCCCAGAGAAGGCAAAATCAACATCAAGTAGATGATCAGCCTATAACGTTCCCACTGCTGGGACATAGGCCTCCTCTCTGTGAGAGGGAGTGGGCCGTAATCCACGCGCCAGGCGGGCCCAGTATGGGTTGGTACATGTCACATGTCTTCAATGTTTTGGTTCTAGGAAGTGCCGGTTTCCTCTCAATGTTTTCCTTCACCGTTTTTCAGTTTAGTACGGCTTCGCTAAATGTTGCTATTTTGTCTTTTGTGGTTATTTCAGGCCAAATTAACACCTTGGGTTGTTTGTTTTATCATCCCGTGTATATGTTTAGTTGTTCGTTCGTTAGTTAGCTTCACTATTTGCAGGCACATATAGCATAAGACACAGACCGACTCTCTTTAAATAATTTCTTAATTTTTTTCGAATTTTTGGTTTTAGGACATACCGGTTTCCTCACGATGTTTACAACATAAAGTGACATGCCCAATCCATCTTTTAAAACAGCCTCTTAAGTCGATTTAAAACGAACCAGCATGCGACATCATTCCGTATCGAAAGGGGTCAGCTCGGACAAAAGCTAACATGAATGGAGAATAAAAATCCATTCCGGCCATTGTGGGCCCGAACGTGAGAGCACACAATGCTATAGAGAAAATATACGGCCCGTGACAAAGCACAGTCGTATAGCTTGAAATATGCACTGTTTGTTCTTCATTAGACATGGATGGCAGTGATTAAAAACTTTAGACATGGCGTACACTATGCGACATGCGATTGCGACGTCTCGGCGACTAGACGCAGCAGCCTGACAATTTTCAATATTTTGTTCAAACACGGCATCGAATTGCAGAGTCGTAACAACAGGCGACTGCATGCATGCTGCTGCTATCATGCTGAGATAGGAGCCTTTTTGGCCTCGCACAGGTTTTTTGTCTTCATAATTTTGTTAGAGTAATGTTCTTGTTTATTGTTTGTATTTCCTGTGCATGTCCCAAATAAAATATTTTTTATTTCTACTTGTCGCAGTGTAGTCACTGGCGTCTGTACCTAACATAAAGGTCTTTTTAAAACCTAGGTATTTATTTATTAAACACTTAATTGTACCTACACCTCACAATATAAAAAGGACCAATATATTATATACTAGCTCTTGCTCGCGGCTACGCCCACGTGGAAATCGTATATCATACATTTTCATCAAATACTTTTGGAGCACACCATACAAACTTGATGATCTGCAATACTTACCAAAAGCATTGCAGATGCATTGCCATCCCAGAGAAGGCAAAATCAACATCAAGTAGATGATCAGCCTATAACGTTCCCACTGCTGGGACATAGGCCTCCTCTCTGTGAGAGGGAGTGGGCCGTAATCCACGCGCCAGGCGGGCCCAGTATGGGTTGGTACATGTCACATGTCTTCAATGTTTTGGTTCTAGGAAGTGCCGGTTTCCTCTCAATGTTTTCCTTCACCGTTTTTCAGTTTAGTACGGCTTCGCTAAATGTTGCTATTTTGTCTTTTGTGGTTATTTCAGGCCAAATTAACACCTTGGGTTGTTTGTTTTATCATCCCGTGTATATGTTTAGTTGTTCGTTCGTTAGTTAGCTTCACTATTTGCAGGCACATATAGCATAAGACACAGACCGACTCTCTTTAAATAATTTCTTAATTTTTTTCGAATTTTTGGTTTTAGGACATACCGGTTTCCTCACGATGTTTACAACATAAAGTGACATGCCCAATCCATCTTTTAAAACAGCCTCTTAAGTCGATTTAAAACGAACCAGCATGCGACATCATTCCGTATCGAAAGGGGTCAGCTCGGACAAAAGCTAACATGAATGGAGAATAAAAATCCATTCCGGCCATTGTGGGCCCGAACGTGAGAGCACACAATGCTATAGAGAAAATATACGGCCCGTGACAAAGCACAGTCGTATAGCTTGAAATATGCACTGTTTGTTCTTCATTAGACATGGATGGCAGTGATTAAAAACTTTAGACATGGCGTACACTATGCGACATGCGATTGCGACGTCTCGGCGACTAGACGCAGCAGCCTGACAATTTTCAATATTTTGTTCAAACACGGCATCGAATTGCAGAGTCGTAACAACAGGCGACTGCATGCATGCTGCTGCTATCATGCTGAGATAGGAGCCTTTTTGGCCTCGCACAGGTTTTTTGTCTTCATAATTTTGTTAGAGTAATGTTCTTGTTTATTGTTTGTATTTCCTGTGCATGTCCCAAATAAAATATTTTTTATTTCTACTTGTCGCAGTGACTAGACGGTGCTCGGGCACACTCGACGGCAGTCGAATGCGCTTCGCCTTCAAATTATAAGCACCAAGGCAACTGCAACTAGAGGCTCAAAATTCTCTCACAAAAAGAACGTTTCTCTCAAATATTCAAAGAAAATGATCGTTTGCTGCATGAAATCTGTCGTAACGACTAGACGCAAATGTTAGCTCTACGTCTAGTCGCAACAACAAGACGCAGATGCAAACGACAACTCTGCGTCTTGTGGCAGCGTCAAGACCGACGACAAGACGCATAGTTTGCGCTGGCAGTTAGTTGCCAAAACTGTAATGTGTTTTTGTTGTACATACTCCAATGGAGGACAGTTTACACGACTCTTTTTCCCTGAGACAAATGATGGCAATGTATTACAAAAAGTAATATTTTAATTAGCTAACTGCTAAAGGAGCAATGCGTTGTGGAGAAAAACTAGTTGGTTTGTTTGTTCTTTCAATTTGTACAGAACACCTATTAACACATACACATCTGCATTTGTAATCATCCCAAATTTAGTGATAGCCTAACCAACCACCGCAGCAGTAATTATTCTGTGGCAATAATTAGCCTAAAGATATCAGACACTTGTTCTCATTTGTTGAAGCTATATGTAGGTATAACCACCTCATTAACATGCAAAGGAGTGCCCTAATTTGTTGGAAATGTTACAAAAACACGTTTCAATTTCACCAAGAAAATGCGAAACAGCGTATATAATTACGATCAAAAGGCAGAAATGGCTAAATCTTAGTGATTTCGCCCACTTCGCCATTTATGGCCGATTTCTATATATATTCTATATATATTCACGGACCGTTATTAGTTAAGAATGAAGACTCTTGTATCTTTACCCATAATGAAGCAAATACCTCATAGCCCTGCATAGTAGACCCTCCCATATGGAAGTAGCTATCACACGTAAAATTAGTTTACGAATCTATTTATATGCCCAGTTAGGCAATAAAAAATGCTACCATTGGTAAACAAAACGATTTGGTTTTGCTTATAGGAACCGAGCATTCACGTTACATGTAAAACTAACATGCCAATTGAGCACACTGTAAACAGAAAAATAACCGCGCAACCATCACCAAATAGGCCAGAGATACGCCACAGCAGATAGGGTTTGATTCCTCTAATATTCAGACCCGAGACTCTCGGAATTAGAGGTCACAAGGGCCCTAATTCACTATGACCACGGTAGGGTTTGATTCCTTACTTCCAAACCTCGACAATTCCTTATCTATTCCCGCCAATAACGCGTTCATTTCGCGGTTTCGTTCATTGTGTCATAGAAAATAAGGGCCAAGGAATCAGAGCCTTACGCCGTGGTATACACCCAGCTTTTTTATTTAATTAAAAAGCAAAGAACAACCCATTATGACATTAAAACCAAAAAATACTAACTCTAACATAAAATAACCATCACCGAAGTTAACCCATCACCAGACCACTTAGAATGCCACCACCCGACAATATGACCACGTACTTCCAACGTAGTTGTCCATGCTCTCCTTCCTGACGATGACCGAAGACATCTTCGTGGCATAGACGATACAGCTGTCTAAAAATGATGAATGGGGGGCAACCACCAGGATAGGCGCCTCCTTTCGGCTAGCCTGCCTGCCTCGGATGGTGATCGCCATACCGCCAGCCAAGTACGACATTTTCCCGATGAAGCATATTAACGGCTTCAGGGCCCTATAAAAATAAAATTGCAATTCAAATGTTGTTCTACAAGTCTTGAGACAGCCATATTCCCCCGGAATTTACGAAAGCATTTGACAAATGTTACGTAACATTCTCGCTTTAGGATTCCCTTTGTCAACCATAGTTATTGATTTGACGAGTTTTTGAGGATTTTGAATTATTATTGTGAACGTGTCACCGTGTCACACTAGTCACGCCATAACACTGGCGGTATAAGTATATGCTTGTCTTAATAAATAAAATTGCAGAAAATAAACTGAGAGACAGAGTACAGGCAGTTAAAGAAGGAAATAAATCTTTCGAAAATAACCGGGTTTTATTGAAGCAGAATCAGCATAGTTCTGAGTTGAGCTACACGATTGATGACAAATGCTTGCTGGACTGGACTGGTCCAGTCAAAATGTGTGGTACTTTCCTCAAAAGACCATTTCTTTTTTTTTTTTTCTTTTTTTTTCTTTTTTTTTATAAAACTATGCCCCACACTAGGAATTACTCCTGTATCGTAGGTGCGTTTGCAAACATTTAAACTCACATACACAAACAGCCAGACCCGGAACAACTACCTGTAGGCAATACAAATATTTGTTCCGTTTTCAGACATAAATCTAAATGGTATTTACATGATCTGACCAAGATTATATCTGGATTGTAAAATAGACTGTGACTTGCGAGTTTGTTTCGGCCTTTGTTCTCAGAGTAGTCAGATAGGAAACGCCGAACTCGTCTATACTATTTACAGAATAAATAATTTCAGTTCATTCTATTTCATAAAATAAAATAACCATTGATTAAAGAGCCGACAACTGACTTTAAGCATCCCTAATAATCAGGCAAAAGAGAAAATAAAACAAATAAGTTTTAACTTCAGCATCTGTGTCTCATTGGCGCCGATTCCCTTGTTCAAGAACTAAACTAAATTTAAGTTCAGTGCATCTTTTTCTTTCTATTTCATTAAGAAAAGGACAGAAGATAATTGTTAGTTTAGTGCTGTCAAATTAGTCAGCGCTGACGTAAATTGGCGCCGATTCCCTTGTTCACAAGCTAAACTAAATTTAAGTTCAATGCATCTTTTTCTTTCTATTTCATTAAGATAAGGACGGAAGATAAATATTAGTTTAGTCCTGTCAAATTAGTCAGCGCCTGACGTAAATTGACGTATTTTTAATAGCCATGTTTTTAATCACGTCTAAACTGTCTATGGAGGATCTTAATTTGACAGGACTTAACTAATATTTTATCTTCTGTCCTTTTCATAATGAAATAGAAAGAAACGGATGCACTGAACTTAAATTTAGTTTAGTTTGTGAACCAGAGAATCGGCGCCATTGACGTATATTTAGTAGCCATGTTTTTAATCACGTCTAAAATGTCTATGGAGTATCTTAATTTGACAGGACTAAACTTATATTTATCTTCTGTCCAATAGGACAGATGATAAATATTAGTTTAGTACTGT
The DNA here is from genome assembly GCA_947507525.1 of Apamea epomidion. Taxonomy (NCBI): domain Eukaryota; kingdom Metazoa; phylum Arthropoda; class Insecta; order Lepidoptera; family Noctuidae; genus Apamea; species Apamea epomidion. The sequence goes on along the minus strand of OX382240.1, from coordinate 17,668,226 downwards.
CAAATTAAGGTACTCAATAAGAAAACTATCTCATTAAGAAAACTTAATGAGATAGAAAGAAAAAGATGCACTGAACTTAAATTTAGTTTAGTTTGTGAACAAGGGAATCGGCGCCAATGTGTCCTTTTAGTTCACTCTTAGTGATAAGACCGCCCATTGTGTCACTCTTTGTAAAATTTATATATTTCTGTCTGTAATTTATATGGTGTACAGACACCAGCAGATCAAGCTACCCGAAACTGTCAAATTTTCCCAATCAACCTTGAACCTTAATGTTTCAGCGATAAAGTTGAAAATCTATTAAAGAAATTTGACAGTTTGTTGTAGCTTAATGTGCTGGTGTCTATACATACATAATAAAGAGTATTCTATTCTATTCTTTAGAATTTTACTAGACAAGTATCAATTAGAGTCTGAAAATCTCATACCTGAGTTGCCTTGGCTTTCTGGAAGTCTTTATACAGAATCCGAAGCAAGGTAGGTCAAAGCAAGGAAAAGATGCTCAGAATCTCCAATCAAGGATGATTCCACCCACACCCTTATTGCGTAACACACTTTCAATCACAAACTGAATCATTCTGAAGGGTATTGCTAATCGAAGCCAGATAGGGCCGAAGCCTGCCGGTTTAGCGGGATCGTCCGAAAGGGTTACCGCTGCCCTGGAACATAAATGGCTAAGGAAGGAACACGGGTGGGTTTTAGTCAGTAAGAGTCTGACACTCCCTTCCGCTCCACCCAGAGCGGGAGAGGTCGTTTGATGATTCCCCATCTTCAAAAAAAAAAAAAGGGTATTGCTAATCCATTGCTTTATATGCTCGAAAAATGTATCTGCTCAACACCGTAAATAACGCAATGAATGTTGTTGAATTGTCCAAATGAAGGCCATTGGTACTGATAGAGTGTTACGCTATTACCCCGCTGAAGTGTAAATGTGGTAAATGTCACATGTGCACTTACTATCGTGTCCAGGCAAATTCTGGGCTGAATCTATCTAGATTTCCATCGACACGCTAAGAAAAATACGAGTCTAAACTTTCGGAATAAGGGTGCAGACTGTATTCTTTCCCAATGCACACTGCATTAACTATGCATTGTAAGCTTCCAAATGGCCTGATTCTGAGAATGAGAACATTGACCGACATCAGCCGATCTATTCCTTAAAAATATCACCGTGAAAACTTAGGTGAAGTTTGTTGTCGATAGTGTCAATCCTATGAAATTAAAATAAAATAAATTCCTAGCATTAAATAAAATAAATTCCTAGCATTAGGTGGAATGACAGGTCACTTCAAGGTCACTTCAAGGTCACTTTTCCTTCGTTTAAATGATGGGATTTTTGCAGAACAGCGGGGTAATTGCGTAACACACTAACAGTAGGAATGGCTTTCATTTTGACAGTTCATCAACATTCGTTGTGTTATTTACATTGCTAAGCAGGAAAAATTTTCGAACCTATGAAGCAATGGATTAGCAATATCTTTCAAAATGGTTCAGATTGTGATCAATAGTGTGTTACGTCATTAGAGTGCAAATCGGTTATAAAGTTATGTTACCTTGTTCTCAATATATTAATATTCAATTTGTCATCGATATTATAAAGGATAAACGCCACGTCAACGCCGGCTGCCGCTGAGAACCAGCGCTGGGGCTCTGTCTCGTAGCATTATGCTGAGCGATGGCCGTTTTGCGTGAATGTGACGCATGTTTACCCCCAACTTGTCATTTTTTTTGTGGTTTTATGTTCATTTTTATGCGTCAATTTTGCCGCAAATAAATGTATTTTATTTTTTCTTTTCTTATAAATTCAATATTCACCATATTAAGGAGAGGAGTATGTAAGGATCGTAGCATGTGGCGTTCTGTAGTTTCTGCCTACCCTCATGGGAAAAAGGCGTGAATTTATGTATTATCTATATATCTATAAAGCCCAAAAACGCCGTATAAGAGCCATGTGCGGTATAAAACCAAGAGACAGCTGTAGGGGTGCCAGGGCACAAAACCTCCACGTGTGCCTGGGGACTGGAGTTCCCTTCTGGATACGTCCGGGGGGAAGACCAGTTTTCGGGCCGGTGCATCCTGGGGTGCGGGCAGCTATTTCTCAGTGGGATTTTTTCCCAATGAGATCTCGCTGCCCGCATGCTAATGTTCTGCCAAGAGGAACGCTCCACACAAGCCGCTATGAGGAGCAGAGCGGCTACTGTGTGGAGTAAGAGCGGGCCTGGTGTGCACTTACCCTGCCGCCGGGCAGGCAGGAGGGGATAACCCCTCCTGCCACCGTTAATATCGTAGCCCCGAAGATTGTCAAGGTCATGTCTCTGACTTTTGACGGGGGTCGAGGGTCTTGGCTTAACCGCCCGGACCGCGAGGAAGATTAACCTCTATAAAAAATTCCCCAAACCTCCAAGCGGCGGCGCACCGTGAGGGAGGTAGTAAGCTTGGCTAATGGGTAGCTTGATTTAGTCACTAGTGCGAACCACATAATTTGAGCAGGTACCTAAAGTTTTATACTCGTGGGAACAAAATGGATAAATTTTTAAAAAAAAACCCAAACCACAAGAGACGAAGGGAGGAGTGATGCGGTGTCGGAGTCCGACGCTGCATCTGGAGGAGCGAGCACGGGAGGCTCAGTGAGCCCTCGCCGTGACCAGAAGACGGCCGCTGCCAAGAGAAAGGCACAGAGCAAGCGACCAAGGTCAGTGGACGGCCAGGGGTCGTCCTCTGACGGGGAGCTGGCTTCGGCCAGAAAAATCCCCACCTGCAGGCGGGGAGGAGCCCGAGAGCGAGGCGCAGGGAGGGGGCTCATTGCTCGGGAGGCCGCAGAAAAAGCGGAGGAGCCCGCAAAGGAGGGGGGTTCTGGTCGCGCGTCCGCATCAGAGACCTCAAGTGACGAGGCGGCGGAGGTTGGCGGCCCTGATGCGGACCGCAAAAAGAGGTTCGCGGAGGTCGTGGAGGCCGCGATCCGGGACGTGGCCCTGAAGAAGTTGCGAACTTCGAAAAACAGGGCCATAGTCTCGGCCAAGGCCTCCATCTTGGCGGCAGCGGAGGCCATCCACCTCGGGCCTCCGCCGGACGGCATGTCCGAAATGCGGGCGGAGGTGGCCCGCTTGACGGCTGCCATGGAGCTCCTCCGAAAGGAGAACGAGGAGCTCCGAGCGGACCTGGCCGGGATGCGAGCGGCCGGCACAGCGCAGAACACCCCACCACCAAGCCAGCCCGTGCCGGTGGAGAACCAGGTCCTGAACCTGGTTCGGCAGGAGCTGGCGACCTTCCAGGCGCGGTTCGCCGTCCTGGAGGGTATTGTTCTGCGCCCCCCCTTGGCGGGTAGGACGGCCCCAGGGCCTAAGGCGGCCTCGTACGCGGCCGCGGCCGCCCCTAAACCCGGGCCGTCTGGCTGGGCCCAGGCGCCGGCCAAACCAGCGTCGGCTAGAGGAGCCCCGGCGCCGGCGAAACCGACGTCGGCTGGTGGAGCCTCGGCGCCGGCGAAATCGGCGCCTGCCGCCAAACCCGCGGTGCCAGCCCAGAAAAAGGGCAGAACGGCTGGGGAGGGGAAGGCCCCAGAGCCTACGCCTCCCCCAAACAAATCTCCCACGACCAACGCCGAGTGGCAGGTGGTCGGCGAGAAGAAGAAGGCGGCCAAAGCGGCCAGGAAAAAGGCGCAGAGGAGGCGCCGCAAGGAGCGAGCCGTTGCGGCTAGGCTTCGCTCCCCCAAGACCGCGGCTGTAGCCGGACGCGGTCAAGAGGGGGGTGACCTACGGCGACGTGCTCGCCAAAGCGAGAGCGACGGTGGATCTCCAGGAGCTGGGGATCACCGGAGGCCTCCGGCATAGGGTGACCGCCACTGGTGCCCGGATGCTGGAGGTCCCCGGTGCGACGAGTGGCCCCACCGCTGACGCCCTGGCTGAAAAGCTAAGGGCGTCCCTCAATGCGGACGAGGCTCGAGTCTCCAGGCCCGTCAAGTGCGCGGATATGCGCATTGTGGGCCTGGATGACTCGGTGACGGGGGCCGAGGTGGTAGCCGCCGTCGTCAGGACGGGCGGGTGTCTGACCGACCAGGTGAAGGCGGGCACCCTACGTCCTGACTTCACGGGTATGCGAACCATAACGGTTAGCTGTCCCGTGACGGCGGCGAGGAAGATAGTGGAGGGCGGAAGGCTCCTGGTGGGCTGGGTGTCAGCGCAGGTCAAGCTGCTGGAGCCCAGACCTCTAAGGTGCTATCGATGCCTCGTGGGGCACCACGTGAGCGTCCAGTGCACCTTAGAGGACCGCAGCACTCTGTGCTTCCGCTGCGGCAAGCCCGGACATACGGCCGGCTCGTGCAACGCCGCGCCGCACTGCGTCGCATGTGCGGCTGCTGGCAAGCTGGCCGATCACCGGGCGGGGAGCAAGTCCTGCGCTCCACCCGCCGAAGCCAGGAGGAAAGGCAGGCCCTCCGCCGTCGTCGCCACCACCACCGTCGCCGCCACTGTCGCCGCCACCGCCACCGCCGCCGCCGCCGCCGCCACCACCGCCGCCGCCGCCACCACTGCCGAGGGGGCCCGGGGGGGGGCTGAAATGGAGGAGTAATAACTCCTCCACTACGCCTTCTCCAGGCGAACATCAACCACTGCGCCTGCGCTCAGGACCTGTTGCTCCAGAGCATGGCGCAGTGGTCGATTAACATCGCCGTGGTCGCTGAGCCGTACTTTGTCCCGCCCAGGGATGACTGGGTGGAGGACCTGAACGGCTCAGTGGCCATAATTTCGTCGGCTGCCGCCGGTACCCCGTCCCTCGAAGGTGTCACGAGGGGACAGGGGTGCGTAGCAGCACGGTTCGGAGAGATTGTAGTAGTGGGAGTATACTTCTCTCCGAGCCGAACTCTCGCCGAGTTCCAGAACTCTTTAACAGAGTTGAGTGTCGTCGTCGCCAGAAACCACGCCTTCTCCGTGCTAGTGCTCGGGGACTTCAACGCCAAGAATTTGGCCTGGGGTTCCCGTTGCACGGATGTGCGGGGCAGGATGGTGGAGGACTGGGCTCTGGAAACAGGCCTGGTCGTCCTAAATCGGGGTTCTGTTCCTACGTGTGTGCGGATGCGGGGCGAGTCGGTAGTGGACATCTCGTTCGCCAGCCCCGCTCTGTCACAACGTGTCATTGACTGGCGCGTCATGGAGGAGGTGGAGACATACTCCGATCATCGGTATATCCGGTTTGATGTCTCCACCCAGACCTCTAGCGCGCTGGTCCAACAGGCCCCGAGTGGTCCACGGTGGGCGCTGAAGCAGCTGGACCGGGAGCTTCTCCTGGAAGCCTCGATCGTGCAGGCCTGGGTGTTTTCACCGGACAGGCCTGCTGACATTGACGATGAGGCGGAGTGGTTCCGGGAGGCCATGTCCGAGATCTGTGACGTGGCAATGCCCCGAGTCCGGCCAGGACGCGCCCGACGTCAGGTGTACTGGTGGTCGCAGGAGGTTGGGGCGCTACGCAAGGCGTGCGTCGACGCGCGACATCGGTACACCAGGCACCGCAGGCTCCGCATCCGCCCTCCGGATGCGGAAGCCACGGAGGTGGAGTTGTACGAGGGGTACAGAGCGGCGAAGACCGCCCTCCAACAGGCTGTTCAGCGGGCCAAGAACATGGCCCGCGAGGAGATGCTGGAGACTCTGAACAGAGATCCATGGGGGCACCCCTACAGAATGGTGCGGAATAAACTCCGCACATGGGCCCCCCCGCTGACGCAGAGTCTCCGCCCACAGCTGGTGGAGGAGGTGGTGAGCGCTCTGTTCCCTTCACGGGGGGAGCATACTCCCCCGCCTATGGCTCCGCCACTTGCGGTGCCCGAAGCGGACCACGCGGACGACGACGACGACACCCCTGAAGTGACCGGGGTAGATCTGAGAGCGGCGGTAGGCAGGCTGAAGGCCAAAAATACCGCCCCGGGACCCGACGGCTTGCCGGGTAAAGCCTGGGTCCTGGCCTCGAGGGCTCTCGGGCCTCGACTGGAGGCGCTCTTAAGCGCATGCATGGAGAGAGGCCAGTTTCCACTCCGTTAGAAGACGGGGAAGCTGGTCCTCATTCAGAAGCCAGGGCCCCCTGCGGACTCTCCGTCCGCATACCGGCCCATAGTGCTGCTCGACGAGGTCGGCAAGCTCTTTGAGAGAGTGATTGCGGGCCGCCTCGTCGGGCACCTGGTGAGGACGGGGCCGGATCTTGCGGAGTGCCAGTTTGGCTTCCGCAAGGGGCGCTCGACGGTGGACGCCATCATGCGCGTGAGAGCCCTCACGACGGGGGACGCGGTGTCCCGGGGTGGGGTGGTCGTGGCGGTGTCACTCGACATCGCCAACGCGTTCAACACCCTGCCCTGGAGCTGCATAGGGGAGGCACTCCGGTATCACCGGGTGCCGACTTACCTCCGTCGAATAGTCGGGGCGTATTTGACGGACAGAGCCGTCATCTACCCCGGTCGCGACGGGAACTGGAACCGGCGAGAGATGTCGTGCGGTGTCCCACAGGGATCGGTTCTGGGGCCGCTCCTGTGGGACATCGGTTACGACTGGGTGCTGCGGGCCGACCTCCCTGACGACACGCTGGTCCTGGCGCAGGGGAGGTCGCATCAGGCGGCGGCCGACGCGATGACACGCGGGGTTGCGATAGTCGTGGAAAGGATCCGGCAGTTGGGTCTCGAGGTGGCATTGCACAAGTCCGAGGCCATGTCTTTTCATGGGCCCCGGTACGGGCCACCTTCGGGATCCCAACTGATGGTAGGAGGGGTTCACATCGGCGTCGAGAAGACGATGAGATACCTGGGTCTCGTCCTCGACAGCCGGTGGAACTTCGTCGAGCATTTCCGACGTTTGGCCCCAAAACTGGAACGGACCGGGGCCGCCTTAAGGCGGCTCCTGCCCAACCTGAGGGGGCCAAACGCCTCCTGCCGGAGGCTTTACGCGGGGGTCGTGCGGTCCATGGCCCTATATGGGGCCCCGGTATGGGCGCGTTCACTGCGGCTTCGAGCCGCACACTACCTGAACGCGCCCCAAAAGGTGGTAGCCGTAAGGCTGATCCGGGGGTACCGCACGATCTCGCGCGAGGCAGCAAGCCTCCTTGCCGGACTGCCACCATGGGATCTGGAGGCGATAGTCCTCGCGCGCCTGTATGACTGGCGCGCGGAGGCACTACGTCGGGGGGAAACTCTGCACCCGCGGCAAATCGCTGCGGAGCGGACGGACCTCCGGCGCGGTCTCATGGTGGAATGGAAGGCGCGACTATCGCAACCCAGCGCAGGGCACGCCACGATAGCGGCGATAAGACCCCTCTTTGAGGAGTGGCTAGAGAGGCGTCACGGCGCTCTCACCTACCGCCTGACGCAGGTCCTCTCCGGACACGGATGTTTCGGGAGGTTCCTGCACATCATCAGGCGGGAGGAGACGCCCGGGTGTCACCACTGCGAGGATCGCCCAGAGGACACGGTGGAGCATACGGTGGAGGTCTGCCCCGCTTGGGCAGAGCACCGCCGTGTCCTCGTAGAGGCGATCGGCAGCGGCGGCGACCTCTCGCGTCCGGCCCTGGTGCAAGCCATGGTCCGGGGCGAGAGGGAGTGGGAGGCGGTCACCTCCTTCTGCGAAGCAGTCATGCTAGCGAAGGAGGTGGCGGGATGGGCGAGGGAGAGATCCTCACGCCTCAGCCGCCGAGGGAGACGCTCCGGGCGTCGGGAGCCGCGTGACGACTCCCGGCCACCGTAGGCGCGGGCCTGCGGGCGGAGAGCAATGGGTAGCTCTCCGTCCGATCAGGACCAGGCCCGTGCCGGACGGCGCGTAAGTGTTCCACGTGCGCCTCACAGAGATGTCAGCATAGATGACGGGGCCCGACAGGGCCGAAGCCTGCCGGGGTAGCGGGATCGTCCGAAAGGGTTACCGCTGCCCTGGTACATAAAGGGCTAAGGAAGGAACACGGGTGGGTTTTAGTCAGTAAGAGTCTGACACTCCCTTCTGCTCCACCCAGAGCGGGAGGAGTCATTTGATGATTTCCCATCCACAAAAAAAAAAAAAAAAAAAAAAAAGAGGTAGCTGTAAACCCTACTTCAAGTCGTTAAAAATTCTTACGTTTCCGTCGTTGTATATTTTAGAAATGGCAATTTTTGTTAAAAGCAACATAAAGCTATTTGCGAAGGTCTCAGACACCAAGAAAGGTCCCGTTAAAAGTCAATACAAAAATCTTTTAACTGTCAGCAGCTATAAAACTGCACTACTTAGAAAAAGTGTTCTTTGCATGGGTCCAATTATATTTAATAAACTACCGGACAACATAAAAAATGACACCCTTCAACAATTTAAAAACAAACTCAAGGCATATTTGACTGAGAAATGTTACTATACAATAAGTGATTTTTTGAATGACCCTCTCGGGATTCCTGATGTAAAATTTCTTGTGGAAGAAGTCACAGGCAACAGCTAGCATGTATTTACAGTGGCCACCAAAAGTTAGTTGACATTTTTCCACTTCAGCTTTGACACACCACATTATGATTTAAAATTCAAATGTTTGAACTGCTATAAAAAAATTATTGACTCATTCAACTACCTTTGACTTATCATGAAAAATAATCTAGTAAATAATCCCTTAGGAGTACCTGATTATTTATTTTTATTTTTATTCATAATGTGGCATCACAGCTGAAGTGGAAAAATGTCAACTAACTTTTGGAGGCCACTGTATGTATATTATAATATTAAATATTCCAAAATGAGGTTGTTGTTATTGAAATATTTGCCAAAATAAGCAAGGTCTTGAAATCAGACAACCTTGTTGTAAGGTCGGGTAACTAAAGTTTTCAAAGAACGGTTTGTAATAAGTATGTCCTACTATTCTGTCCATCTAATATTATAAACGCGAAAGTTTGTGAGGATGAATATTTGTTACTCTTTCAAGCAAAAACTACTTTACAGATTTTGATGAAACTTGACAGTAATATAGCTTATACATCAGAATAACACATAGGATACTTTTTATCCCGATATTCCCACGGGATCGACACTTATGCGGGTGAAACCGCGGGGCGCTGCTAGTATTATAAACGCGAAAGTTTGTGAGGATGGATGTTACTCTTTCACGCAAAAACTACAGCACAGATTTGGATGTAATTTGGCACACAGATAGGTTATAACCACGATTAACACATAGGATACTTTTTATCCCGATATTCCCACGGGATCGAAACTTATGCTGGCGAAACCGCGGGGCGCTACTATAGTCGTTCATAAACTAAAAACTCAAAAACGGTGAAGGAAAACATCGTGATTAAACCGGCATGTCTTAGGATCAAAAATTCGAAGACATGTGACATCTACCAACCGGCACTGGGCCCGCGAGTAGTAGCCCACGCTCTCTCGAAGAGAAGAGGCTTGGAGTCCCAGCAGTGGGAATAGTGTAGATTTATAAGTGTCGCACTAGGCCCGCGGCCCGCTCCCTCTCACAGAGAGGAGGTCTGTGACGTTATAGGCTGATTATCCTATCCTACTAATATTATAAACGCGAAAGTTTGTATGGACGGATGGATGGATGAATGTTTGTTACTCTTTCACGCAAAAACTTCTACACGGATTTGGATGAAATTTGGCACACAGATAGTTTATAACCAGGATTAACACATATGACTTTTTCTTTTTTTTTTTTCAAATAAGGCACCGCTGTGTAATTTGTTATTTGAACCTGTCAGTTCAAGAATAAGTAGTTTATTCGACGCATGCAAAGGGTGCATTACAGGGCGACCTGCCCCAAGCCCTAACTTATTCATTTTATTATTTAAAGCTCGCAGACTAACGTCCAATAGGCACGCTAGTACTTTGTTATTAAATATATTAGGGTTTCATCGTTTCTAGTCTTTAGTTTAATACTATGCTCAATACAAAATATCGTAAGATCTACAGGGGCAAATTAAATTAGCTAGCGAAAGTCTGCAGGCGTGATGGGTATCTATATCTTAACACGATAAAATAAAATAGATTTGATTTTTTTTTTGGGGGTCAACGAGCGGCGGTAGTTTTGTTACTTGAAGTATGGGTTGAGAAAGACTGTTTTTTTTTTTTTGTTTTATCGTGTTGGAATAACGATTATTTTTTTTAATCAAATTAGTTAGTTTATTTCTTTATTGCATCATGTTTGCGGAGTTTTGCTAGCTAATTTAATTTGACCAAGTATAAAACATTGTCTCTTTTATGTGCAGGCTTTTGGGGTCTTGTAACCAAAGAGAAAACCCATTCTATCCCTTAATAATACGATTTCAATATGTTTATTGTGCGATGTCTGCCTTGTCATTGCTCTAGTCGCAAGCGCCACTGCTAAGCATAAGGTCCTGCCATGTGTTCGATTCCCGGGTCGGGCACAGTGTTATTGGCTTTCCATCAGGAATTCCAGGATTCGTGTCCGGTTGATGGCAATAGGCTCGCCCAATTCTCGTAATTTAAAACGTTCAAAATCTAGTCGCAGTCTCATCTCAGCGACAAACAAATGTCAAAATGTAGGGAAATTAGAAGTATTTTTTTACAGATTGAGACTGAGATCAGATTGTGAACGGTCTTAAAATTACGAAAATTGCCCCTCTGGTGAAAGTATGTTGACTACAGGTACACCTCTGCCTTACCCTTCAGGGAATAAAGGAATGAGGTTATGTCATTGTGCGTTGAAGAGCTATAAAAGATTGTTCACACATACATGTTAAACTTGCACAACTCTCTGAATACTACTTTGTTAGATAATGATAATCTGTCAAATTCCGCGTATTAAAAGCTTTGTCACAGTGCAAGCTAGTGGCTATAACTACTCTTAAGCTACGGTTTCTTACGACAGCGGTGGCCGGCACAAAACTATCGCAGTGACGGCTTTCAAGAAAATGATGGCACCGGGGTTTGAGTTTAGGGTGTCAAAGAACCTTTCTCTAGGGTAACAACTTACTTTCGCAAATAACGTTTCAGTGACGTCATTCGACGGGAAATAGAGGACGCTAAGTGCCGGCCACCACAGTCTTATGATACGGAGCTTAAACGATTAAAAAGCTTTACGGTAGAGACCAGGAACAATGAAAAACATTTGATTAAAAAAAAATTATAACGAACATTAATTCTAAAATTATAATTATAAATTATTAATGTATTGAATTAATGTTACAATAATTACCTTAAAATTAACTCAACTTAACATCGGTCTGTAACTGTTAGCGATCATCATTTGGGTCTTTACGGCGGTCCTCAAATTAGGCGGCGCCTGTAACTTGGGAACCAGACCAATGATCAGTATGATGAATTTGACTCAGAGACATACCTAATACATTATTTTATGAATATAAAATTTGCCTTTCGAGTTAGAAACACCACGCTGCGCTACATAACACAATTAAGTAGCGGATGTTGAAGAAAAAGCAGCCAGGCAGAAGAGGAAGTGGCCCGGACATGTTTCACGAATGCACCCGGAGTGATGGGGAAATATAGTCAGTCACTGGACACTTGAGGGAGGACATCGCCGTCGAGGTAGACCACGGCGAAGGTGGTGCGATGTGGTAACATTTGCAGGGTCAACATGGCCAGAGATCGCAAAAGACAGGGAGGTTTGGAAGAAACAATGGGAGGCCTGTGCCCAGCAGTGGGACACAAAGACGGCAAACAAAAAAAAAAAAACAAAAACAATCCTCTCCATTGGCTAAGGCAAACGCGATGATTTGCACCCTAATTGCGAAACACGTGTAGAGAAAATAACGATTCTTCTTTACTTATTTTAATACCATGTATTAAAAACAATAACCATGAAACTGATTACTAGGAATACATGAATAGAATTAGGGGAAGCTATAAATCATATCTTCACCTACTTGACAGCTTTACGTCGAATCTCCCTTGATAACGGTAAGCGCAATTTTGTTGCCAGTTAACAAAAAATGAAGTTATTTTTTGTATAATTTCACTTGTTACAAGATGTATAACGAGCGTTAGATAAATGCAGCACAACTTGTACCGCTGTCATCACTGTACAACTATACAGGGTTATTTTTCAAAGACCAGCCAAATTTAAGGATGTGGTACAGACCATCAAACTGAACAACTTTCTCCATGGGACAAATAGCGTAATCGCGAAAATTTTATCAACTGTCCCATAAAACTTCAATACCTACTCGACCTAAATGTATGGGACGGCTGAATTTTTATTCGCGATTACGATGTTGGTCCCATGGAGAAAGTTGTTCAGATTGCTCCTTAAATTTGGCTGGTCTTTGAAAAATAACCCTGTATATCAGTGTCAGAAACATAATCCAACTTGATGATGTCGATTAAATACCTACTATTGCCTTGTATTATATTGTGACCATGGGTTTTGATGTTTGAGTAGGAACGCACGGCTACACATCAAACTACATATACTTAACCAGTGTAAGCTGACTTCTCACTGTATGAAAAACCTATACAATGTGAGGTCAGCTAAGACTGGAAATGTCTAGCTTGATATGTTTTTAATGTGTACCATAGTAGGTACCTCTTGCATCCTACACAAATGTTGAAGTAGTTTAGGCCTTATTCGTACTACCTACTTCTGCGGCTGAACTTTTTAGGTAATTATAATTTATCCTTGATGCGAGTTTAGTCAAACGCAATCTTTTAATAATGAATTAATCAAAAGAGGTCGTCAAGTACAGTCAGCGACAAAATAAATGATATTAAACAACAGCAAATTATTTCAGGTTGAATATTTATTTAACATACACTGATTAATTACTATTTTTACAAGCTAACACTAATATATACTACATATATACAAGTATAATCTTACAGGTTTGATCTCTTTTTTTTTAAATGCCGTATTTATTCAAGTTTCCGTTTTTTGCGTGTGCAGAATACAGAAAAAATGCCAATGATTACCACTGTTATATTCATTTTATACTTGTTATAAATTCTAGCCCTAAACCCACCTAGCAAGTCGGTACATCAAAAACTGACCTATTCCTCCAACAACGTCACCACAGACAAAAAAGCGAAAACATTTTACGCAGTGTGGTAAAAGAAACCGATATGACAAACAAATACCTTCACTATGGCTTCCTTCTCTGACGTAATGTAACGGTGTCAAGATATTGGTACTGACGCAGCACATCAAGCTACTACAATCTGTCAAATTTCTTTAATCGATTTTGAACTTTATCGCTAAAGCATTAGGCTTCAAGATTGATTATATTATAATCCCCAGTTTTAGCTGACCTCGCATTTTATAGCTTTTATGTCAGAAGTCAGCTTATACTGGTTTTGTATACCTTGATGTGTAGCCGTGCGTACCAACAACTATGAAAAATAACGTACAAATCAAATTTGTATAAAACATTATAAATTACTAGGTTAATGAGTTATGGGTGTGCTGCATTTTTAGGGCTATGTTTCATGGGCTGTGGGCCCAAAATGATTGACTACATAATATTTTGGGTTTTAAAGATGAAAATGTTTTAATATTTTTTACGTATAATGTAGGTCATATTGATGAATCTGCTAGAAGTTTAACTTAACAGACAGCTATGCTGCTGGGGAGTTTGTTGCACCATTTCTTCCTAGCTAAACCACTAGGAAGTGGAGAAGGGTGGGCGTTTGGGGGACTTTTTTAAGTAATTATGACGTTAAATAAGTGTTGATTATCAGCCTAATTTGAATAAATGACTTTTGATTGTGTAAATTAGATAACAAGTAAAATCGAGATGAAGTTTATTCTTTTTTAGGGCTAATTTTAACAAAGTCAAAATACCTATCTTTTATCCGTGGAATAAAATTGACGTCTGACAGTTCTAATATGGAAAAACTGTCAAAAATTCAATATTTATTCTCAGGATAAGACTTATTCTAGGTGTAAAAGTTTGGTAAAATGCGCATTTATTATAATTCAATGTCAAATGTGTCACCTAAAAAACTGTAAATGATAATGATAATAGAAAAGCCAATTAAATATCTGTTTAAACATATGCAATTATCTAAATTAAGTTTTATATAACCACGTTTCACGAAATATTATCACTATCAGTGTACGTGAAACCATTGACCCCAGCATTTTAAATTGGTACTTACAAATGTGACATTAAGCAACTGCTGTCGGCGACAGTACTGTAAAGTCTAAGTATGTGTTTAAATAACTGCTGTCGACGACAGTACTGTAATGTCTATGTGTTTAAGCAACTGCTGTCGACGACAGGACTATAATGTCTAAGTCTTTAAGGCCAAGGGAGAGTATGATGAGAACTTAACGATACGAGTACATAATATTTATGCCCTTGTAATGCCACTAAGTACCTCTCCAGTATCCCAAAAGTAATGATCCCATTACTGCATTGCATTCTCAGTGTGTTCGCACATCGGAGGGATTCCCCGATGTTGCGCAGGTGGATGCAGCTCCACGCTGAGTTTTAATTGTATGTACATCTGTGTCTGTAACCTACTAACACTAGAAGTTAAGTAAAATTGTTACTAACCCTATGGACTCCTGTCTGAAACAAAAGTATTATATTCTATTCTATTCTATTGGGTCTTATTATTGATAAACTGTGAGCAGTGCTGGTCCAGTAGTGGCGGCCGCGATTTACGAGTTAACCCAGTCAGGCGCATTACATTTTGTAAGCTATTTCATCACCACTGCTCTCAAAACGGTGAAGGAAAACATCGTGAGGCAGCATATCTCTAGGACATGCCGTGCCGGTTTACTCACGGTTCCAGACGAAAAATTTGAAGACTTGTGTGAAGTGAGAAGGAGTGGGCCGTAACCCACAAGTCGGGCCCAGTGCGGGTTAGTAGATGTTACATGTCTTCGAATTATTGGGCCATGCCACCACTACTCTAAGCTCCAACTTACTCTTCGTTCTAGGTTCTATCAAAATCACGCCAACATGCACTGATTTTGACAGATCGAAGCAATTTATCGAAACGTTTGTTTACGCGAAGCTTCGTCTTCAATCCGGTATTGTTAGCTGGACGAACAATTTTAATTAAAGTATACGTTTTTTTTTTAACAGGAAGGTGCATGACGTCATATTAAACAAATTTTAGTCGCAAGGAAAATTTAAACCTCGCGTATTTCCTAATGACGTCCACCGCGGAACATTGGATAGATCCATAAATACAGGCTGATTTTTTAAAGACCAGCCAAATTTAAGGATGTGGTACAGACCATCAAACTGAACAACTTTCTCCATGGGACCAACATCGTAATCGCGAATAAAAATTCAGCCGTCCCATACATTTAGGTCGAGTAGGTATGGAAGTTTTCTATGGGACAGTTGATAAAATGTTCGCGATTACGCTATTTGTCCCCCGGAGAAAGTTGTTCAGTTTGATGGTCTGTACCACGTCCTTAAATTTGGCTGGTCTTTAAAAAATCAGCCTGTATAACAATTCGAACAAAGGTACCGTAACATTCTCAAAGAGATATGGAGTGTATCAAAATAGCTCTCACATGACGAAGGCGGCTGGTCTCCACGACACAGGGAATCCTAGTATGGAGGCTAGTGCTATTTGAATTTGTAATGCCTTCTTGATCAATAAAGTTTTTATTATTATGCTGTGCCCGCGACTACTAGCTTCATCTTTCTGACTGACCGACCCTTTGAAAATTCAAAGGTGCCTGAAATTGGTTTATTTGAAATAAATGCTTCGAGTTTGAGTTGAGTTTGACTTCGTTCGCGTGAATGTCGGAAAACAACAATGGCGCCGATTCCCTTGTTCACAAACTAAACTAAATTTAAGTTCAGTGCATCTTTTTCTTTCTATTTCATTAAGAAAATGACAGAAGATAAACATTAGTTTAGTCGTATTTTAAGTCGCCATGTTTTTATTCACGTCTAAAATGTCTATGGAGTATCTTAATTTGACAGGACTAAACTAATATTTATCTTCTGTCCTTTTCTTAACGAAATAGAAAGAAAAAGATGCACTGAACTTAAATTTAGTTTACTTTGTGAACAAGAGAATCGGCGCCAATGTGTCTCTTTACAAATTCTTTTTTTCTTTCTAAAATAAAAGTTACCTACGCTACTCCTTATACCATTAGCTATCTGTCAGTGAAAGTGTGCCTATCCCGTCAAAATTGGTCTAGCCGGTTCGGAGATCAGCCGAAATTAACTTTCATATTATGCTTTTACTAAACGTTAAAAGCTGTTATTTTGAAATATATATTTATAGCTGTCATTTAGAATTCTGTACTGGTCTAGAATTCCAGTTTGCGTGAAATTAGTATCTTTTAAACAAGGCTACGTACATTTATATCTTGTCTAAGACCTGCCGAGATAACGGAAGTATCCGATGGGAAGGTACACTTTTTTTTTTTTTTTTTGAGGATGGGAAATCATAAAATGACCCCTCCCGCTCTGGGTGGAGCAGAAGGGAGTGTCAGACTCTTACTGACTAAAACCCACCCGTGTTCCTTCCTTAGCCCTTTATGTACCAGGGCAGCGGTAACCCTTTCGGACGATCCCGCTACCCCGGCAGGCTTCGGCCCTGTCGGGCCCCGTCATCTATGCTGACATCTCTTTGAGGCGCACGTGGAACACTTACGCGCCGTCCGGCACGGGCCTGGTCCTTATCGGACGGAGAGCTACCCATTGCTCTCCGCCCGCAATGGGAGGGTACTTACTTGCTCATTTAGGTCTGTGGTTTCCGCAGTAGGTACTTTTAACACCTCTCAAAGACAAATCTCCTCTCAAAATCCAATACTGCTTGACTTGGTCTCGTATATAATCATCAGCCTATAATGTTCCCACTGCTGGGACACAGGCCTCCTCTCTGTGAGAGGGAGTGGGCTATAATCTACCACGCGAGCCCAGTGCGGGTTGGTAGATGTCACATGTCTTCGATTGTTTGGTTCTAGGAAGTGCCGTGTCCTCACGATGTTTTCTTCACTATTTTTCAGTTTAGTACGGCTTCGGTAAATGTTGCCATTTTGTCTTTTGTGGTTATTTCTGGCCAAATTAAAACCTGGGGTTACTTGTTGTACCATGCTGTGTATATGCTTCGTTTTCCATTTGTTAATTAGCTTCACGATTTGCTGGCACATATAGCATGGGACAGACCACCTCTCTTTAAATAGTCGGTTTTGTCCACCACGCGGGCTCAGTGCGTGTTAAATGCTTCGATTTTTTTGGTTCAAGGACAAGCAGGAGATGTCACATCGACGTTGAGAAGATTCTTGTCCATTTTATCAGATTTTTCCACTTCTATCTTCTACGCAGTAAAAGTTCTGTAGGACAATAATGCTAACAATGCTAAATGCATTTTTCCCCGCGCATACAGTTTAACGACCAGTCTTCCGCACGCCGCGCAAGAACACAAGTTATTGCTACGAATAACTTGTGTTCTGTATAGATTACGTAAGAAGCTTCACTGTGCTTATTATTCATGGTTATCAGTCAATAGACTTTATACTGCCGGGTAATTGCGTAACACCCTATCAGTAGCAATGGGTTCCATTTTGACAGTTCAGCAACATTCATTGCGTCATTTACTTTGTTGATCAGACACATTTTTCGAACATATGAAGATATAGATTAGCAATATCCTTCAAAATGATTCAGATTAATATAGCTAGTGTGTTACGCAATTAGGGTCCTGGACCCTGGAATTTTATTTACAAACTTCTCCAACCACGATATCAAAGGACTCAACAGCCAGTAAGAAGATAAACCTGACAGCACGTTGGTTGCTCGCCCACTGATCAGGGTGCGTCGTACCAGCATTTACATAATAGTCACAAACACGTTGAGGGTTTTCATACCCCCACTGCCGCATTAGGTATGTCTCCTCATAGATCGACAAAGCGGAAACTTCTACATGAACTAGGTAGGTAGGTTTAATTCATTTACCTAATGTGGTATAGTAATTTTACTCTAGGTGCACCGTCTTCAATTTTAAAAGAGTAACGGTGGAGTTTCTTGCCCATTCTTCTCCATACGAAACTACGTTTTGGAAGGGGCAACTAGAATCAATTCTAGTTTTTATATATTTTGACGTCTAAAAGTGCTTTTTATGTGCCTATTTCAAATAAACGATTTGACTTTGACATTCGTAGTAGTCGTTTATGTTATAAACGCTTACATTTAATCTACCTAATGTGAAAAAAGTGCATTCAGAACGGTCTCGGAAATCACCAAGCCAAACCAAGTTTTAATTAGGTAGGTACTTAAAAATAATAACACTTTTTCATGTGCTTCTCGACAAGCCATCAGAATTAATGTAATGCGCACTTCATGGTATGGTAAGACCACCCAAGGACTCCACGAGACAGGCTCGAGCTAGTGTGGACTTCATAAGCAAATGCTTCCTTTGCGTCTTATTTTGTTTTTTTTTTATGTAAACCTAATTATAGGTTACTACTACTAGTACTTTATATTTTCATAAAGTCTACATTAGTAGACATTAAGAAAATATAAAGTACTGTTTTTACGGTTTAAGATTATTCACTCCTATGAGTAAAAACATAAAAATTAAGATAGGCGACGGTTTCGCTCGGTTATGAACTAAAATGAAGTTATATGAAAAAAAAAATAAAGAAGAGTACAGACTTACAATTCAAACATTATTCTGAATATGGTGCTTTAATAGCCTTTTAAAAGTTGGAAGTGTTGTTGGTAGTGTTTTTGGCAAATAAACATACATTATCTTATGAGAAAAAGTAGTGAAACCGATTTCACTCAAAGGAAAATCTTACTTAGCTAACATAAATTACTGTTTTCTATAGCAGTTTTGCGAATGATCTACTGCAGTATTATGTAGGTACTTGCACGGAACACTGCAGTCGAAATTAATGAAATTTTCAAGCATTCAAACGTTTGTTTCGAACTATAGGTTGTAGTTTTTGTGACTGAACTGTCCACATAACTCGTTTGGGAAGATATTACTACATCAACTACAATAATTCATAATTCTTGTACCTCATGATGAAGTATCATGAGGTACAAAAATTATGAATTAGGGTTACCAACTTTTTTATATCATATAGTATTTAGGCTTCTAATATAGCAGGATACGATATTATATAGTAGAGTTGGCAACTCTACTCCCCATTAATGAGAGTAGAATAATTGAATTCAAGTCCTATCTGTATGAGTGTGAACATTAAGTTATCATGACCACGTTTCAGACATATTCCTTGTCTCAGATGTGCGTAAGAATATTGAGGGGTATCGAATACTGAATGCTACCAAGATTTTATAGAAGTTGTACAAAAAAAATAAAACGATTCAAAAGTGGGTAAACCTAAAATCGCACGCGTACACACAACATAATATGTATCAAGCTGTATATATCCAGTTTTAGCTGACTTCGCATTGTAGGTTAGTTAGGTATTAAGCTTTTCAGACAATGAGAAGTAAGCTTAAACTGAAAAATGTATCAGCTTGATATGTCGTCGTGGATACAAGGGTACCATATCTCGATAAATCGATGCAAGTAGATGCTAAATATAAGATTAATATTTAGTTAAAAAATATAGTTAAACCCGTCCCCAAGAACTCGGCGAAGGTACAAAAATTTTGCAGTTTTTGACCTCAATCCTTGTTGTATGGATTGAGGGTCATTGCGTTCCCTTCCGCTCCACCCAGAGCGGGAGGGGTCATTTGATGATTTCCCATCCTCAAAAAAAAAAAGAAAAGGTTCATTGCATTTTGGCAAAGTGGATATACTATAACTATATCCATAAAATAAAATAAAAATTCAATATTATTCTGCATAAATCGGCTAATTGTTTGTAAAAACCAAAAAACTATTTGAAAGAGGTCACAATTTCAGGCCCCCCGGAGACCGGCGCGACGTGACATAGACAGCGCGATGCAACTTAGGAAAAGAAATTCGATGAAAATTTCAAGGAAATTGTTCTACTAGGATCGCGTCACACTGTCGCGTGGCGAAAAAGTATGTCCTTCCTTATTTCGCATTTATATATTTAGTATTCATATTCGCTTAGGTAGTCCCATACCTAGTTAGTATAAGTTGATACAGAAGAGGCTAGCCATAGAAATTAAAATAAAGCAATATTGCCAACTCTTCATTAGGATTCAAACAAGCTTTCTAAATACTTGCTAAGGAAAAAACAAAATGTACACTAATTCACTGTGACGTTGCTCAATAACACTGTGAAGGCTAATTCATGATTCTGCATATTAATTCATGCTCTAAATATTTTCGACGGGCAAAACTTATGCTGAAACCAAGAAGAATGGTGCAAGTGTGCCGAAACAAGGTGAAAAAAAATATTTTCCTACATATCTGTGAAGTAAATCGTTTAAAAAATAGGCAAGAGATAATAGAACAACAAAAAAAGCTAGCAGCAAGCATGCTACACACTGCAAGCGAAAAACAGCGTTTTAAACAAACCACCATGCGGCTATAGACCTACGTCCTATGAACGGCAACCGCGCAGTATCCGCTTTCGCAACCACGCTAGGTGCGCCGAGGCAGACGATGGCAATGGCGTCGAAGAAGGACGAATGTGGCGCGATAACCACCACTGGCGCGTCCCGAGGATTAGATGGCACATGATGGCGCCCCCGCACCCTCACACGGTGGAAACCAGCAGCGACCACCACCAACCGGATTAGTGACAAGATTGAGAAGCGGAGTTTGCTGTGGAATAAACCTTATCGTTAAGGAGATGGAAATGAAGGAATTGTTAGTAAAAAGAGTAATCCTAATGCCCCGGTAAAAACATGCATTTTTAGGTAGACTGCTTTCGCAATATTGTTTCAAAAAGTGTAAACAAATATGTTTTTGGAAAAATAACTGTAATGCTCACACATAAAGTTTAGTTTGCGCTACAACTACGTGAAAATTTATGACTTTTTCAATGCTTTTTCAGTCTTTCTGAAATCAACTTAATTTACACTAAAATGAAGTTGATATTTGTTCATGTGGAAATAAAATCAATTGGAAACAGGATTTTAAATAGGGAATAAGTTAATAGGCAGAATATTATTAGGTAATAGTGCACCGCAAGATAGGCTGGAAACAAATAAGCAGAAAAAGGCAAAACCGTTCTATATTGTTTTCATCTTAACAAAGGTTCCCACAGACAGGCGTGACACGACTCTAGCAGAATAATTTCTGCGAAAACTTCATAGAATTCGTCGCGCCTGTCTGCGGTAGCCTTGAACCGTCGTTATAGATCACCCTACCAAATCCAACGACAAAGCGCCAACCGTAGTTGGGTGAGAGATACTGACATGTTCGTATTTTCATCAATATCAAATATCAAATAGTAAGAGATCCATAAAAAATGAATCGGAAATCAAAACATCATCAGCGGTGTACCTGCGTAACACACTAACAGTAGGAAAGACTTTCATTTTGACAGTTCAACAACATTCATTGCATTATTTACGTTTTCGAGCAGACAAATTCAAGCATATGAAGCAATGGATTAGCAATATCCTTCAAAATGTTTCATATTGTGCTTGATAGTGTGCTGCGCAATTACGGTGCTGATTTGTGATTTTGACTCACAAAACGTAAAAAAAACACGAAAATAACTTGCTAACACAATCAGTTTGTATGAGAAAGTAGCGACCTCACTCAAGTGAAATAGAAAGTGTTGATTATTCATTTATCTTCATTTAAAAACTGACGATGTCTGGCCGTGGACGCGTTAAATATAAAAACTACATTTATTATTATTTATTTATTTTTATTCATCTAACATTTCTACATGATAGCTATTTTTAAGTGTTTATTAATTGAGGGTTTTGGCACTGATAGCCGAAAACAGGCTTTCCCCTAGTTCATAACTTCATAGTAGTTGGTTGGTACCTACATCCGTTACCGGTTCTTCTCGATAAAGACGTACTTTTATCTACAACTTTCTGACTAACTGTTAGACAATTCAAAATGGCTGAAAATGCGGCAGTCACTGCATACTATGGATAAATGTCGATTCTATACTAAGGTACGGAGTCATGTTTTGCTTCGAACTAATGCAATAGGGACATGGTGTTCAAATCGCAAAAAACGATGCATTAGATTATTACCGGTATAAAAATAACTAATAGCTGCTTTTGTGTTGTTAAAAATAATGACTTTACCTTGCTTGTACCTACTACATATTTGAGACTGCTTTATTTGTTAAAAAGAACATGCATCTATTCAGAAAAGCATCTAAACATCGCTATAATAATAATAATGTAAATGTAATGTAGTTTAAATAATGTAGTTTAAACTAACTAAAGAGCTAAGAAACAAAAGTTTACCAAAAATAATAATAATAATAACAGTTTATTTCAGGTATTAACCCATAGCAATTACTTTAATACACACAATAAAATAAAATAAAATAATATAAAGCGAACACAAAAATCTTCTTAATAATAATAAAACAAAATTAAATTAAATCAAAAATTAAAATCAGAATTTAAACTAAAATTAAAATTAATTAAACATTAACATTTCATTCATTTTTTATTTTTTCATTTCATTTTTTTATTTTTTATTTAACATTTTTAAAATGATTAGACAAGAATATAGACATGAATTATGCGTTCGACCTTAAAAGACCGCCTTGATGCACAAAAGCATACTTTGCATGGCTCCAAAAATATTTAATAGATTACCAAATGGAATTAGGGACTTAAATATTATATAATTTAAAAACAAATTAAGACATCTATTATTGGAATGATAAATTGTAAGTTATTTGACATTGATATTTATTTAATTTTGACATTATTATCTTTATTTCCATTAATTAGGTTATGTTATGTTTTGTTGTAATTATATTATTTTAATATGTTGATTATTCTTTTTATAAAAAATACTAATTACTTATGTGAAAGAGTGTACACCTTAAAGGTAGATTTTTGGGGAATTAATTATTTATTATTAAGATCTCATGTAAAATGTACCAAAAATCTCACCAATAAATGAATTTGAATACTTAAACTAAAATAAAGATTTTGAGTTTGATCTAGATTGTAGACTGAAAGATTTTTCTTTCCAGGCCCAAATTAGCGTTCTTTACTCGTTAGTCATTGACAAAAACCTCATCATTTACTTACAACGGATACGGAAATGCCAATTTATTACATTAAGGTCGGCCGATCAAAACATTGTGGCAATGTCCATTTCGCGACCTCATCGAAGGCTGTAAGGTCTTATGTGATTAACAAACTGTAAGGTTTTCTTCCGTCTGAAGGCTTTTACATAATTCAATTAGGTTACGGCACTAGTTTGGTGAAGTTTGAAAGCAGCGTACAAGGTCAAATTAAATTAGCTAGCAAAACTCCGCAGACGTGATGGGTGTTGATATCTAAACATAATTTAATAAAAAAATATGAATTTTATTTTTTTTAATTGGGTCATCAAACGCAGCACAGTACCGTTCGATGACCCAATTTTTTAACCAAACTTTTAAACTAGAAGTATCAGTTTAAAAACCGTTTTCTATGTAAACTTCACAGACGTTATGGGTATCGATATGTCAACACGACAAAACAAAAGAAAACAGACTTTGCACCTCATACTTCAAAAAACAAAACTAGCAGCGGCAGCGGTCGCTGACCCCAAAAAAAACGTCAAATGTATTTTTCTTTATTATGTTTAGATATCGATACCCTTGGTCTACGGAGTATCGCTAGCTAATTTAACTTGACCCTGTATAGAGCGGCCTAAACTAACTGCACTAAGTATTTAATCACAGTACAGTATGTAGAGTCCATGTTAACAGTGGTACAGTTACAACCATAAGTATGTATGTATACACTTGGCTTTATTCTAAAGCAATTCAGTTTTTGATCTAGTTTGGTTTACTTTGTGATCTCCCTGTAAGAGTCGCAATAAATACTTTTTCTTTCTTTCTTTCTATTTACTCCTTTATTGTATAATAAAATTTTATGTTGATATGAACATAATATTTTCGAACCCATAAGTTTATGCAATGTGTCGTCGCATTTGTTCGTAGTTGTTTTCGTAATTTCACGAAATAATCGGTATTGAAAGTTTCCAAGTGTTGACATAATTATTAGTGCTCGTGACTGTGCCTACCTCCTACGTACCTGCTACTCGGAGATCAAAAGTCCCTTATCTAACGTCTTCCTGCAACTTATAATGATGAGAAAATGGAAACCAGCTCCCCAATTGCGTAACACATTATCATTATCTGAATAATTTTGAAGGATATTGCTATTTAATTGAAATATCTGTTTTTCTGAAGGCCAATTCTCGTAATTTGAAACGTTCAAAATCTAGTCGCAGTCTCATCTCGGCGACAAACAAATGTCAAAAACTTGTCAAAATGTAGGGAAATTAGAAGTATTTTTTGACAGATTGAGACTGTGACAGTGAACGTTCTTAAAATTACGAGAATTGCCCCTCTGTTTTCTTTTGTGTAAACCTCACAGATGAGATTGGTATCGATATCTAAAAACGATAAAACATAAATTTTCTCAACTCATACTTCAAGTAACAACACTACCAGCGGTCGTCGACCCTTAAAAAAGACATCAAACCTTTTTGTTTTTATTATATCATGCTTAGATATCGATACCCATCACATTTGCGGAGTTTCGCTAGCTAATTTAATTTGATCCTGTATACTTAAAATAATGAATTATTAATGATGTCTTCGTACCAACTATTGCAGACTCTATAATTAGCTCGTAAGATATTTTATTTCGACAAAACAACATTCGTTGCACAAATATGTAATGTATCGTGACTCGTACAATTTGTTCTTATTAACTATTGCAGTATTTTCAAAACAATAAAATTTTCTGACGCTCAATTCGGACAGTTAGCCGCCATGAACCAAGGTGACAGATGATGAAAGATGTCTGCTTCGGTACTTAGGTATATTAAGGGGGAAACGCCAGGGTAGCGCCGCTTTACAGAATTATAATGAATGACTATTTCATCAATCAATAGTATTATATCAAATTCAAATTCATTTATTAAAACTTACACATACATAGTTCACAAAACTACAAGTATTAGCATGCAGTTCTAACTAACAGAAAACAGCGGATCCCAAACTAGACACAGCTTGTATGTTGATGACCGTAACACTACACAAAGTTATTAATTGAATGAAAATATGAATATTGAATATGAACTTACAGGGTTGTATTGATGATTTTAATAATTATAATTCTGTTCAACGTATAACCTGACACTGACCTGCATATTGCAAAAAAAACGTGATCAATTTGAATTTCGCGGGCTACCTCGCAGTCCCCTTAAGAACGTACAATATGATTGTTTTGTACCCTACAATAATGTTCGGTAAGTATCTAGAGGTATTCAAAGAATTATTACAAAATACAAGGCAGAATCTGGAAACCGGACGAAAGGCCTTAGAAGGACGTATAGTGACTTTATTGAATGTTCTTGGGAAAGGTCAAATGCTTAGTACCTAGGTACTCACAACCGACATGCGTGTATGACCAGTCGCCATTGACACCATCGTAACACACGAACGACGGACGATCTTCGCAGGATGGCTGGTAGCAGCTGGATGAGAGTTGCCGAAAATCGAGTTGAATAGCGTACACGGCCTATGTCCAGCAGTGGACTGCTAAAGCTGATGATGATGATGATCGTAACACGTAAAATGGGAATCGATAACAATGGATTTCATTTGGCATCCAATGCTTCATAGGTTTGAAAAATTCGTCTGCTCAACAATGTAAATAACGCAATGGACATGGCTGAACTTTCAAAATGAAAGGCATTGCGGTCGATTGCATTACATGTGTGTTACACAATTACCCCGTAGATGTATGAAACGTATACGAAGCAAAAACAGTATGTAAGGATCAGAATAATTATGTAGATGGCGTTCTGTAGTTTCAGCCATGGGAAAAGGCGTGATTTTATGTATGTATGTATGTATTATAACTTGCACTCTAATTGCGTAACACACTTTTAATCACCATCTGAATAACTTTGAAGGATATTGCTAATCCATTGCTTCATATGTTCGATAAACTTGTCTACTCAACAACGTAAATAACGCAATGAATGTTGTTAAACTGTCAAAATTAAAGCCATTGCTACTGTTAGTGTATGACGCCATTACCCCGCTGAATGGCAAGACTGGTCCAAGTGGCATTGAACTATTCAAGCAATGACTAGACAAAAACTTCCCATAAGAACTTTTACTGCCGCATGCTCACTGTATCGAGATGAAAGTAATTTTTAAATAGCGTGCTCTAATACTTTCGATTGTTTTTATTACGAAGGAAGTATTCGTCTTATCAATGGTTGGCAAATATATAAATAGAGATGGGCAAAGAGCGTCACCCTCTTAGTACCCTCTCCCAGCGACGCCCTAAGCCGAGGTCCGTACCCCACAGGGAGTGCCCTTAGCGTGTAGTCGTTTAGTTTTTAAGTTTTTTTTAGCTCTGGCTGGAGGCCATACTTTATTAAGACACCCGCAGGCAAGTCTGGTTGCCAGTGGTCTGCCGACAACGTTCTAGATAGTCATACGAGAAGCCACTTATAAAAAAAATCGTCACTCACTGGACGCCTGAGGGAGGACATCGCCGTCGAAGTAGACCACTGCGAAAGTGCTAATACGATCTGATAACGTTGGCAGCGTCAACATGGCCAGAGAGCGCACAAGACTGGAGGTTTGATAGTAAAAAGGGAAAGCCTCTGCCAAGAAGTGGAAAAATAGAATTTAAAAAGAAATATTTGGCATTGATTTTTTTAAGACAAAATAATATATTGAAAAATCTTTTAAATCATCATTCTCATTCAGCGCCCTAACTGCGTAACACATTATCAATCACAATCTGAATCATTTTGAGGGATATTGCTAATCCATTGCTTCGTATGTTCGAAAAATTTGTCTGCCCACCAACGTAAATAACGCAATGAATTATGTTGAACTGTCAAAATTCAATATCTAATTCAATTTTCAATATCCATTCTTACTGTTAGTGTATTACGCAACTACCCTGCTGATGCTTTTGATGTTGACTGTACCTACCTACCTGTGACGTCATCCCATTGATCCTATTGACAATTATTATTCAACACTTATAAATTATGGCCTTGAGAGCCCAATAATTAACATTGTTTATATTATTATAATTAACATAAGGTTATGTGTTGAATTAGGTATTGTTCTAAGACATATACTTACATCTAGAACGTTGACTAGGTAGGTATGTACAAACATGTCCAGAATTTATTGGATTTTAAAACCTGCGGGGTAATTGCGATAACTACAGTAAAATAGATTTAATTTGACAGTTCATCATCTTTAATTGAGGTATTTACGTTGTTGAGCAGACGAATTTTTCGAACATAATTATGAAGCAATGGATTAGCAATATCCTTCAAAATTATTCAGATTGTGATTGATATGCAATGCAGTTATGGCGCTGTAATTTTTAATTCAAATATTTAAAAATGTAATTGATATGTAGTAGGCATATAAATTATATACAAGGTGAAGACAGCATTACGGCAGTAAATTAAACTTAGTAGGTACTTATATCTAATGACGTTCCCAGCCTGCAAAAATAAATTCAATCAAAAATATCGTAATTTTGTCACTATAGCTAATCAAATGGGCAATACCATAGACGGACCATCACGACTATTTAGTTTGTTTGAAAAAAAAAAACACTTACTAATTATCTACCTACTTTATGCAATTTAAATGTAAGGATTATTTATTTTATTTTATTAAACGCTGGCAGCGTTTTCATTTATTTATTGTCGTCTCCACGTTGTATACAACGAAATATGAAATTAAAGAATTAAAAAAGGTAGCTGTACTTGTTATTTCTTATTATTATAACCAGTCAGTTAAAAAAACCATTTCGCGTTAATTAAAAACCAGTAAAAAACAAACCCAAACTGTCTACAAAGGAGGTCAACCATCAAGATGATTCTGCCTCAAGAATTAACCTATAGGTACCTAACCACTTTATCTACTTTCCCGCGCTTTCTAGCGAGCGGCCATGATTCGGTACTTTGTCACTTTCTTAGTTGTTCTGTTTTCAAATACAAACAAGAGAGCATTAGCATTAAGATGAACAGGCGTTGCACGGAAGGGTTTTGGATCAGCCTTTTGAGCGGTAACGGCGCCCGCTTCCATGTGCAGCTGGTGACTACTAGGGTGGATTTATTGACGTAAAAATCCCAGTCTTATCCCCAAAGCTCGGACGCCCGGGCGCTTTTTAAGGTGCCTCCGAATAAACAAAAAAAAAGGTATGTAACTCACATGTCATTTACGTAAAATTAAAAAACGATTTTATCATATAGTAGGTACAGGCGAGTTCGTTAATATCTGAGCATGTTCATGAATCAAAAATATATAGGCAATGGTAAATGTCATAAAACTCTAAACAGCTTTGTCTTACAGTAGGTAAATTGTAAACAATCTGTGACATCATAAATATGTGACTACATTATATCAATAATATTGCTACAGACAAAGACTCTAAAAATTGTGCGCAATGCCTTGTTCACATTATTTAGCGCAAAGTTAGGTTCACAATTAATGTCTATCCAATTTTTCTATGAAAAATATCTTGACAATTTGACATGTCTCGAATTGTTGTCTTAAATTCTTTGAACAATCTCTTTACAGAAGAATATCCTATAGTAATCTTTTTCTTTGAAACAAATGCAATTTGAAGTGGTCAGTTAAGACATCCTTCATCCGAATACCTACTGGATAGCATTCTCTTCAGTCACCAATTTAAGGGTCCACGTACATGAGATTTGGGAAGGCTTTAGAAGTAGCGCCGCCTGTTCAAACATGATTACATCAATGCGTGAACGTTTGCAAGATGTTATTGATCCCAATGGTGGATATACCAGATTCTAAAACAGGCAGCACCATTGCTTAAACCTTGCCTGGAAGTTCCCCACCTTATTTTAAATGTTAGGTTTTCAGAAGAACAAAATAAGAATTTGAGAATAATAAAATAAAAATTAAATACTAATGTGCTTAAGTAATTTTTATTATTAAATACTAATGTGCTTAAGTAATTTTTATTTTTAAACCGACTGAAAAGTTTTAAACAAATAGGTACCTAGGTATAGTCCGCGTTGACCCTAAGATTTTCAGCTCTCGCAACGTTGTCAGATTGATACAGTCCTATTAAATTACGAACGGCAAACATTGCATTATTACTCGTACTTCTGCTCCGGCAAGCAAAAACAAATTTAATGGTAAAGGCCATTTAGTTGAATATTCAAAGCTGTATAGATATTTACGAATCCTAGGTTGCACCAAATATATTGAAATCTAGAGTATTTAGATATTTATGTTCCGAAGAGTAGTCAGATAGATATTTTTGACTGCACTACCGTAACATACTTATGAACTGTTATACGATAACATTTTATTGGTGGCTAAGTTTGTATAGAACTATATATGATCATTTTAACGCTTACAATATTTTGAAACATTGTCACTGCCAATATATTAGTGAACTCTACTGTACCTATTCATGTCTATAGTATGGTGTTACGAAACTAGTATTTTCAGAACCTGTTAAGAAATCGTGTTTTTTTTTTTCAAAGACTCAAATCGATATTTCAAGAAAAAAAAACGCTTTTCAATGTTGCGTATTCATGCTTGTAACCGTACCGTAGGTACCTACTTCCCTAAATACTTTGTTATGAAAGTAAGTAGGTAATTTACAAATAACCTTAGCCTTGAACCTAAAACATCGGGGTTTTGGGGCAAAAGCGAAATGAATAGGCTAATGATCTATGTAATTAATTGACAACACATATTAGAAACTACAAAATAAATTATTGGCAAATAATTTATGTAAGTAGGTACCTACCTACATAAGCAATTAACCAACAAAAATGATAGAATCTAGATTTATATCGCGTATTAAGTATTTCCCACGACATACCTACTTTAAAATTCATTTTTAATTTTAGAAGAATATATTATGTACCTATGTGGGGTCCCCTCTTTGCTTCAAACATCCACATTTAAAATAGAAGGGTTCTCAATTTAAAATTAGATAGGTAATAAGTAGAGATGATGGACTAAGTGATTATCAATAACCGGTGTTACCGAAATTACCGGTTTACATAACGTTGCACGTAAAAATGCATCAGCAACGTACGCGATGCTATTTAAATCTTTCATATATTTTAAGTTTGCCTTTTCTAGTGTCAATACGTTATTTGTTTCACACTATTTTTCCAATCACTATTTTTAGGACTGTTGAAGTGTTGACAACGTCATCAAGGTCACGACTAGCAAGAAATATCGTAAAGCTATCATTTCACATTGAGACCGAGCACCGTATCTGACATACATACATACCATAGAAAGTAAATTGCATAGATAAGTACATATTTATCCAGTGTTTACTAATGTCTCTTTGAACATTTTGATAGCGTCGTTTTGACGATGAAGCTTTATCAGTTTAACTGTTTGACATTGACGATTGCCAAATAAATGAAAACCGTGAAAATCGAGCCGGCCAAAAAACACGAAACCTTTATCATGACGCCAACTATTGTTTAAAAAAATTCACCTTGTACCATTTTGTTTCTCCATAGTAAGCTTCGCGATCTGTGAGACCGAGTGTTCTACCATTCCCAAACACTTATGCGGCTGACCTACATAAGGCACGCTCTGTTGAGCTTCAGACAAGTAGTTAACGGTGGAAAAGAATCTTGTAAATTATACATTAATACATGGTGTAAAAAATACAAAATATAATAAATAATATTCCAATTTGATACTTTCTGCGGAAATGTACTGTAGGCATAGTTATAGGTATATTAATAGCAAGACGAAGTAGATAACCAGTCTGAAAAGTAATTTATCACAATCAAAAGAGACTGTGACCTTGTACTAACTAGGTGAAATACGCTAAGGAAAAGGCTCAAAATAAATTAAGGCATTTCAGTTTAAACAACTATTTAGGCGTAGTAAACTCCTATGTCAAGTAAGAAGCAGGCTTTCAAACTTAAAATACCTCAGGTAGAAACTTAAAAACTTTGAATAACTCAAGTCCTAATATGACCTAAAACTGACTAAACATTTTGTTCGTTTTCTCACCTAGAAAAAGCTAAACCACTAGGATAATTGGCATTTCAAGACTTTGTAATTGGCATATTTTGTTAGAAAAAAAGAGAAATTAAATTACCTTCTCCATCCTGTCATAGGCTGTCTCCTGAGGTCTTCTTCGCTGAGGCCATAGAGGCCAATGCATGCGAGGAACCAAGCTGTCACTATGAGGTAACAGATGACGATGACGCGAAAAGGCAGTAATATTACGGTGAATATTGCCGTCTGCAACAAAAGATAATAAAATTGTGGTTGAATTACATAAAGGTACAAACAAAATAGGTCAGGACTTCTATCATAAGTACAGACGCCAACACATCAAGCTACGACAATCTTTCCAGTTTCTTTAATAGATCTTCAACTATATCGCTAATGCATTAAGGTTCAAGGCTGATTGGGAAAATTTGACAGTTTCGGGTAACTTGACCTGCTGGCGTCTGTACAAATGGCATGATTTGATTTATTATTAATTTAATACCTACATTTCATATTCATTGTTTAAATAATAATCTTATTTTTATAACTTTATAACTGTTGTAATTTCGTATTAAATGAAATATTAACTTCGTGACGATTGGGGTTGAAGCGAAAATAATTGTCGGAATAGAAGATTATCATCTGTTCGGCGTATTACTTTGGACGTTGTGTTCAAAATTTATTTCTATGTGGAGTCTACAATTTGTTTGTTATAACTGGCCAAGTGCGAATCTGTTTTCCGCACTCAAGGTTCCATGTACATTTTGTTTTTCTTTCTTATTGACCTTGTCGCTGTTGAGAATATGTCAATCTTATCATTTAATAAATAGAGCAAGCATAAAATTTCAAATTACTGACTGCTTCGTTGGTCTAGTGGTCGCAAGCGCTACTGCTGACCAACAAGTGTAGGGGTCGGTTCCCAGGTCGGTCAAAGTATTATTGGATCTTTTTCCATCTGGAATTTCTCAGTAGCAGCCTGGAGTCTGGATTTGTGCCCAGTTGATGGCAATAGGGATACCTTCTATTAAATAGGACTTAAACATTACTAGCGAAATGTGGATGAACGATTAGGTTCTTATCTAATCGTACACCTCTGCCTAAGCCTTCGGGGATTACAGGCGTGATGTTATGTTAACATGCATTAATTTTACATTTTCTCGTTGGTTCTTTGAATTATGTGTAAATTATCCACCTTACGGTTACCTGACTTTTCTCTATTATATTCGTTAGTTGCTTATAGACGTGTAGTCAATAATGTATAATAAGAATAAAATAATACTCTTAAAATTTCTCAAATATTCAATGATTATTAATAATACAGCAGTCTTCCGCCGCAGTTTTCACCGTAGCAGGTGGCGTTGTGTAGTTTCTGCTTCTTCCCCCATGGAAAGAAAGTATGAGTGTATGTGTGTGTGTTTTCCTATGCAATCTTCCCACCTTTTTATTTACTAGTAACAGTTTCACCAGCGGGGTAATTGCGTAATACTTTTACAATGACAATTCCTTTCATTTTGACAGTTCAATTACATTCATTGAGGTTTTTACGTAGTTCACTAGACGATTTTTTAAACATAAAGCTATGGATTAGTAATTTCCTTTGTTGCGCAATTATGCAGGGTGCAGTTCTGTCTAATTTTGCACTTTTCCGGATATCCAATCATCATTGGTTCAAGCAATACATCAAACAATAACTAAAT
Organism: Apamea epomidion; assembly: GCA_947507525.1. Lineage (NCBI taxonomy): Eukaryota > Metazoa > Arthropoda > Insecta > Lepidoptera > Noctuidae > Apamea > Apamea epomidion. Next base: position 17,635,533 of record OX382240.1, on the reverse strand, counting down.
TATAGACTTATTTCATTTAGCTATTTTCTAAAATAAACTATATAGGTACCTAAGTAGATAATTATGTTAGAGTTGTTACATTTTCTAGACCGACAATAAACTCTTTGTGCTATGAATATTGTTGTGTGCAATGCGTATTTTAAAACACGTGTTTGATTTTCGTTGCATGCCAATGCCAAATGAGTCTCTGAACACGGGTTTGATAAATAATCACTCTCACTCGAATGACTCAAAGCTATCTTATTTTACACTGCTGATGCAGAAAATTATACCGGGGTAGGTATCTACCTAATTTACTTCTTATACCTTACAACTCACAGGTTTCAGCCGAAATTATGAGGTGCTTTCATTTAAAACCAATGTTACGCTTACTGTTATAATTAATAAAAAAATAATGAAGCAGACAAGTAGATGCATACCAAGCTTAAGTTACACAACAAAAATAATTATATCATCAAGCTACTTTCTCTAAACATTGCCTCTTTATATATATGCATGTGTTATTGCAACCCATTGCTGGCACTCTTTCATTTTCATAATCATTTGTTTATGTGTAGTATTACGTAAGGAAGTTCAATGAGCTACGGAAATCGGAAGTTTGTGTTACTTTCATTAGCCGATTGCGTGACCAGTGTTAAGGCTCCCGCAGACAGGCCAATTTCTATAAAATTTTCATAGAAATGATTTTACTCGAGTTGCGTGGCGCCTGTCTGCAGAAGCCTTTATAGTATGATGCCTAACTGTCTTTCTGCGGAAAACGGTACCACAGTGCAGCGAATCATGTAAAATGCTGACTTTCCCTCTTATACAAGTATTTATGAGTAACGGCTAACTGCAACAGAACCCATGATTAAAATCTCGTGTTCTTTGTGTTCCAGTTACAAATATTACAACATTTCCAGTACCTAACTAATTAGTATGAATGGTGATCTTTTTCAGTGGCTTGAAACCACTCAAGAGGCGGAACTTTACGAGTTGATGGCACCTAGGTATATCGAGTAGACCCGTAATCATAAAAGAACCGTTATTTTATCAAAATCATAATCTAAGCGCTGCACTTTCTTTATTACGCGTTTTTATGATTCCTCAACTGGTCTTGCTAGAAAGCAGTTTTCGAATACCTATTAGAGTGTATTTTTTTTTTAATTATTGTTAGTATGGCATTCATTAATTAGAAGATAATAAATATTAAATGAAGTTTTACTTTTGAATTGGACCGAAAGTCTGAAAATCTTGCCAAGCTCACAGTCAGTTAAATTAGTCGTGTTTGATTAAATATTACCTATGATCATTCGCTATTATATTCTGTATGTCCTTAATAGGGTTGTACATAGATATCCACCAGCTTTCAACGGTTTTTGTCTACCTTGCCAAAAAAAATATCCCCAACTACATAAAAGCAACCTCGGAAAAAAAAAACGCGAAATCGAAATCACACCCAAGACCGGGGCCCATTCATCGTAAAACAAAGTTATTTTCATCTTTTTTGCTCCTACTTTACTATGTAATGGTACAAATGCTACGGAACTCCTAGTAGGTAGCCCGACTCGCACTTCGTTCCGTGTACAGCTACAGTATTAAAGTACCTTGGTATTTAAAATATCATTTGAAACTGGATTTAATAATATCATTTTAATCCAACCTCAATATAATCCTTCAAGTTAGCCACAATTCGTCAAAAAACTCTAATTGTAATACAATTATTATTAAAAAATAAAAGAACATCAGTAGGAAGGTCTCGATTTATTTGTATTCAATTCAGTGTCAATATACAAGGCACAAGGTTCTGTAGACAAATGTTTTCCAGAGTACATATTTGGCAATCGCATCTAATTTAATTGTTCCTCATTCAATGTTAGAATATTTTTGAATAAATTAGAAACAATAAAGTCACAATGCATTGCGTGGATGTCTCTATTATGATAGAGTAATAAGATGATCACATTTTCTTGCAACCATTAGATGTTGTTTTTGTTAGCATAATTTTGCAACAAAACACCTTCATAATCCTATGTCAGTATTGGATTTAGACATGCGCAGAATGTTTCACTAATACAATCTTTAAACATTTACAACTTATTCAAAAAATACTTTCACTTTAGTGTGTTATGCAACTTAAAACATTCTTGTTTCGTCTCCGTACCTTTATTTTGTCATATGTGTTATCTAGCTCCAATTTGTGGACGAAAGGGTTCAATATTTCGGCGCGCATGTCGTCAGATGAGAAAGCGCCGGTTTCACTATGCAGTTTGCCATTCATTTTCACGAAAGCAAAAACACAATATTCTTGAGATAAGCTCAAATTAGATCACACCTTTTACACTCATTTTACACCACACTTCATTAGTGAAAAATAAGCAAGCGCTTTATATTTTAAAAGATTTCCGACGTGTTTTCATTTAATAAAACGCGACGACTCTAGATACGCGTTCCTCCTCGCATCAAAATCAAGACTGCTGTTTTTCGAGGTCACACACGAAGGCCTGCTATTGGTTTCGGTTTTGACAGATGCAATCGACCACTCGTCGAGTGAAACTGAAAGGGACCGAATTAAATCATGATTTTAGAGAGAACACAGACAATGTTTGAGAAATTATTGTCCTAGATAGAACACTTATATTATTATCTAATGAAAAGAAATACAATTTTGGTACAATACCGGTTTTCCGAAATTTACGGTTTGTTATCTAGTTTATGAAGCTGTAGACTTTTATAAAAATAGCTACAGATATTTTGTTTCAAACATCGAAATTGACAATTTAGAGCAAGCTTAACAACATTCACTGATCAACTAAAATAAAAAAAAACACCCCATCCACACACACATCCCCTTCAAATGTCACAGGTTAACCTAGATCTTTTAATTTACATTCTCTTAATAACTTACCGCGTAAACGCATTTGTTGTCATTTGTCAACTTGTCATTCTCACATCTTAGTCTTATTCTCCTTTGCCGTACAAACGCAAACATCTTGTGATTATTGTGGAAAATAAAATATTGATATGGATTTCCTCATAAATAATGGAAGCGAAAATTCAAAAACAATTGATTGACTACTTTTCTTATTTCGACGAATTTCACACAACAGCGAAAACAAGTTTGAATGATTGCCAAAAGTGTGCTGCGTCTATAAATACACTGATAAAGCGTTGTAAGAACATAAAGGAGTGAGTGAAATTACAGAAATGTTTATTGTTTGTATTTTACGACTGTGTGTAATGGTATTGGTCGTTGTAGGGCGGTCGTGACGAGGACGCCGTTGGAGCAATTCGAAGGATTACAAAGCAAGTTGTGTGCTTCAATACATAACCTAATTTCTAAGGACGCACAAGAAATACGAAGTAAACTGTAAGTGCTAAGTACTTGTCATTGATTTGCGTCTTATTTATTTGATAAGCCTTCTATGTCTTCTTTTGAAGGATTGTTTTTTAAGTAAACTGTGGCATTGCTCATGCCATGACTTTGGCAATGGTAGCTACTTACTGTTTACCTTTAAATAAGATATTTTTAATTGCATCATTGGAGATTTTAATGGTACTCTTTTAAATAAACTGTTTCAGTTATGCATTTGAGCATGTACCTACTTTAATATCTAAGTAATTGTTGTAAAATCAATGGGAAATAAATATGATTTACGATTGATTTCTATGTTAATTGATAGTGCAGTGCTTTCCCATACTTTAGATACATGCAAGATCTATATTACAACAAAGACTTTGGGTTAGTACTGTGCGTGTGTTTATTTGATAACCCTCTATATAAATAAATAAACATGGTGGTCATCAGAAATATAGATTTCTACTTTCTAACTGTATGTTTTGAAAAAATTGAATCATTTAGAATGAAGCAAATGTAAATAATAATTGTTTAATCTGTCAATTCCAGGTGCACTTTAGAAGATTCATTTGAGAAACTGTGCTTCAAAAACAAAACACTCAGAGATAGCTGCAGAGAAATTAACTTTGAAGGGAATTCTGCACTTGTAAAGGGCACTCCACTGCAGCCATCACTAGCACAGCTGCTGGAGTTTGCAGACGATACAATAACTTTTGGAAGCCAAGTGTGCGCCCAAGTAGATACGTCATTAAACATATTATCATTCAAAGAGTTAAATACAGAGCGTTTAGGAGACAATTTTCGGTACCCAAAAGACTGGCAGAGGCGTATACCTGAAATAATTTCATACACATCATTCTTGTCTGAAAACCAAATTTAAATATGGATCTACTAGACTCAATCCTTAATTCCATGCAATCACCACCAACGGCTAGCGAAGCACAGAAAAATGCCATGCGAAAACAAAAAGAGGCTATGGAGAACAGGCAGAAGGAGGAACGAAACATGATAAACAGATTCCGAAAGCGAGTCGAAGAGAAAATAAGCAACTTTATCAAAGACGGCACAAAACCACACATTCAGTTTGAACCTATGGAACAAATGTACAGATCTATTATCCGGGACGTATCTGAGATTGCTGGCTTACAAGTATTCTCGTTCGGACAAGAGGGTGTAGATCGGTACTCAGTTGTATACCTCAAAGACAACGGCCCTTCAGAAGACGAACTGACAGTACGCAGGGCAGGTGGTGTTTGGAATGAAGATAAAGCCGCTGAGATGGCCCTGGCGCATTTTGAAAAGCGGAAACAAGCAGCTTTAGATATAGAAGAAGAAAAGAATAGAAAACGTAAGCGTGGCAAAGAGGAATTAAGCGGTACTTTCTATAAGCAAAAGTATGCTCATCTGATTGGTGAGGAGGCCGGTGGTGATGCAGCTAAGAAGACAAATGTCAACAAGAATTATGGAGAGGTTCCTAGTGAGAATAAAAAGGATCAGAGATCAATTGAACAGACCATGGCTGACATAAAAGCGAAGAAGATGAAGAAAGCGGAGACTGAGAAACGCGACGCAGATAGTAGTGAACAAATTTAGTATTTGTTTAAATTAAAATACGTAGTTAGTCTGTTTTAGTCTGATTCTTAATATTTGTTATTGACTACTTATGTTAAGACTATGATTATTCACATTATAGTGCAAATAATTAATAATTTTGAGTGTACAATGTGTAACAGAAAGATGAAGCAATACTTTTGTGTATAGTATAGGCAAACTCATAATTGATTTAACATGGAAAAATGAGTATACATTAGAGCATTTCCATGTAATGCAGGCAAAAGCTCAGTTTCCAAAAGCATTTCCATGTAATGTAACGTTTCTGCGAATCCTCGACGCTGCGTGCGACGTGCTCAGTCCGACTCACCTGTAACATTTATTTCTGCCTTGCGTTCATTGTTGAAATGTCGGACTTACATCTACCGCTCGTGCCTTTGCTCGATAACGTGTTACACCAATACTCTCGTTAGTTTTCAAAATCAGGGGGCCTATTCCGAAGTGCAAAGTGCGAATCTTCGGATCGAACCGACACATGGCCGAACCGAATATTATTGAAAAATGCGAAAATAGTTCGGATCGGCTCAGTTGGGTCGGGACCATAGTCAATATTCGAAAGAGTGTAGGATCGGAACCGACCGAACCAAATAGTAACTTCGTATCAGGAAACGGCCAATACTACTTCGGAGTAGACCCAGGTCGTATCATAACATCCGAGGGTCGTGTTCGAAGAGCAGTTCGATAAAATTTAAAAACGTCGATTGCTCGATGTTCTGTTACAAGTAAATGCTCTAGTCTATACTCACCTGTAAGGTTAAAGGTAAGTTTAGAACTTGGTGAAGTTTATATTTAAGGGAATGCGACAAGGTAGCCCGTAAAATTAAGTTTTTCTTTTTTATAGGCAAGTGTCAGGTTGTATTTTGATCCAAATATGATTCGTGACAAACAAGTATACATTTTCAATAGGGTAATTAAAAATTAAGAAGGTGTATTGATGATTTTAATGATAGTAACACAGAATATTATGCCTGTAATTCCCAAAGAGTGAGCCAGAGAGCATTATGATATAATACTGTAAATACATATTTGTTATAATCGGGCATCATATTTTAATCAACCTATAACCTGACATTGACCTGTAAATTGCAAAAAGTAAGAAAAAAAAAATTGAATTTCGCGGGCTACTCTGGTGCTTGGGAACTGTTGTCAAAAATGATAAAGCAAATACGAGAACGACTATGCAGCTGCAGTCGTTTAAGCAAGTAGAGTCTGCCTACAGAACTCTGCCTGTGTGGTTATTTTGTGGTTAGCTATTTTCCTGTGAGGTTGTGAAAAACAAAGCTATTGCATCTATGTTGCATCAAATTATAGATAGCTGGACCAATTTCGGTTAACAGCATAGTGTAAAATTATGATTAGGGGTGCTTTCTTAAGGTGCACCCACACAGCAGTTATATAACGTTAGAGAATGTTGCATAATATTTGTTGTCAAACTTCTTTTAACATATTATAACATAAGTTATAAATTGGTAGTGATGTTATACAACTTCATGTAACAAAATGTTATCAGTTCTCTCGCTTTCAGAGTTCGACGCATCCATTAAGAGCACTTTTTCTTTTGTCCAAACCAATAAGCACTTCCTCCATTTAGAGCTACTACCAGCTTCCTCGAAAGGCAGACCCAAACTGATGGTTACAGAATGTTATACAACGAGTTGAACCAGTGATGTTGTAAATGTTACACACTGTTATAAAATGTTATTGTACTACACAATGTTTTATAACGTTATATAACTGCTGTGTGGGAGCACCTCTAATCTAAAGTACAACTCAATATTTTTGTTAAACGTTGTATTCTTGAATGAAAAGTATTGTAACGGAACACGAAATTATATTGGTAATCAGATTAATGGCCATAGAGAATACTCAAACGATTCTTTTTTTTTTCTTGTTGAGGTTTTTTCTATTTATTCTGAGACCTTCAATGTAGCCCGCGAAACTTAAAATTTCTTACGTTGTTTTGCAAATTGCGCTGTTTTAGGATTTGTGTTGATCAAAATTCATGACACGGCAATTATTATTAAATTATAATCATATAAAACATCAGTATAACTCTCAAAGATATATTTGCTGCTTTTTTTAAATTTCGGACTGCCTCCTTGGTCTAGCGGTCGTGTGGCAGCATCCAAATGCGAACTACGCATCACACTGACGTCACGCAAAATCCTGCATCGCGCAAGTTGAGTTTACCACGCAAACAGCATATATACAACGTCCCGACTTAATCTTCGCGCAATAGACGCGACCCTGGTCCCTAGTCTGGTCGGAGAATTCTCCCTTTTCTATGGAGGATGAGTGAACTTTTTATATCCTGTTCCTCATGCCTCTCTAGTCGCAAGTGCTACTGCTGAGCATGAGGTCCTGGGTTCGATTCCCAGGTCGGGCAAAAGCGTTATTGAGATTTACTATTTGGAATTCCTCAGTAGCAGCCCGGAGTCTGGATTTATGCCCGGCTGATGGCAATAAGCTCGCCCCCTATTACTTGGGACTAAACATAACTTGCGAAATGTGCGTGTACTAGGTAGGTCTCTGCCTAACCCTTCGGGGAAGCAGGCGTGATGTTGTGTTGTTTTTTTATAATTCGCGGGCTATATTTGACGGATCTCCTATAGAGAAAAATCCATTCAAAAGTGCATGAGCCAAGTCTGAACTTGGAGTTTTTCAATGCGGGAATGATTGAAGAGACAAGAAACCAATCCCACCTTAAATTATATGAAGTTTCTTCAAGATTTAGGTCTATTATGAGTTGTAGGCTTTTATTCAGCAAGTTGGTCTGTCAACTGCTAAAAATAAGTCACCAAGGAAGTGTTGTTTAAGTTAATTTTATAGCAATAATATCCGTTTTAGGGGGAGATTTTACTGTTCTTAGGGCTGATTTCTGAATCGACAGATAATTTTTATTCGTAGAATATAATTGACGTCTGACAGATTTTGTATGGAAGAACTGACATTTTTTTTTTAAATTATTCCTCGGATATAATTATCCGGCGTTGGAACAATCAGCTGGTTTTTCCAAATTTTATCAGACGATTAATTTTGAATTTTTGACAGTTTTTCATACAAAATCTGTCAGATGTCAATTTTATTCTACTAATAAAAAATATCTGTCGATTGAAAAATCAGCGCTAAGAGAAATAAAATTTGTGGCCTGTGGTCTATAGGTAGTCCCAGATACCTTCACAGGTATAGCAACAGGTTTTTAGTACAATAACGTTTAGTTATATGTAGATGTCATAAAGTACTTTGACCTGTACCTTATTGGTATAAAGTACTAAGGGCCGACGCCCACTGGCGGCATGGCTCGGCAAGGGATTTTTATGCGACTAATAGAAAATATAACTTAATAGTATAACAATAAAATTGAAATTTCATCGGCAGCAATGATGCCGCGGTATCCTTAGGCATGCCGCGACGTCCTTTGGCATCGTCATTGAAATTTCAATTTTATTGTCATACATTTAAGTTATATTTCTATTCGTCGCATTAAAATCCCTTGCCGTGCCGTGCCGCCAGTGGGGGCCGTGCCTAACACTTGAATACTCAAACGACAGTCAGGCTGAGTTCCATTCTGCGAAATTTGACTGTTCTAGCTAAGTACAGTAGCGTTTCACACCAAAATGAACCCTCTTGGTATAAAGTTAATGTTTATCCTCGTATAAAACGCTTGATCACAATCGCATAAAGGAATATGCACATAAATGTAATACGAATAAGGTCCATTTTCGTATGGAATGCTACCGTAAGTTTTCTCTTTAGATCTCAGCCTTACAGTCCGGACACAATTATTTCACCTCTGATTTTGCATCAGAAATTCAGAATGATTTTGGTTCTTGTAGATATAAAACCCGGTATACTTGTGTATACCGGGTTTTATATCTACAAGAACAAAAATCCAAAAACCATAATGGCATGGCACTTTTATGCAAGTTGAGAAGTTATTATGGCACACGGCATGCAAGCTACTTGCATACTTTGTTTAAGTTACAGGCATGTGTATTCCGGGCCTAACGTTGCTGTCAGATGTGGAATAACTTAAATAGGTAATTAATTATCTAACTGCAGATGCTTGTAATTTAAAAATACCTTCATATTTTGTCGTATTATTATACTATACTTTGTGCCCGGTAAATGGCAATATAATACATGAGACTTAAACATAACTGGTGAAATGTGGGTGTACTCTACTAAGAGAACACCCACATTTCGCCAGAGGTGTACTAACACCTCTGCCTAACCCCTCGGGGACTCCGGACTACATGCGTAATGTTATGTTATTATACTATACAGCTGAATTTCATACTTTTGGTGGTTTTAACCGTCTTCCAATGAGCTATTAAAAACCAATAAAAAAAAAATTTTTAACTGAAATGTGTAAAATGGAGATCCATACCAAAAATCATTTGTGGTGCCAGTTTATGAAGAATTTATGTCATATTTTTATATTGCGTTATTTACATTGTTGAACAGACAATTTTTTCGAATAGATTAGCAATATCCTTCAAAAGGAAGGTTGAAGGACACTGAACGAGATACAATAGAGGTTGTATTGTTATAACGTCTGGGGGAGTTTAGTGTCCCGCAACGTGTTAATTCGGTCATACTTGCCTGTATGTGGTCCTGCCCTTATGTATGTTATAGCACTGTGTGACCTAAACCCGCACTTAAATCACGCTTTTCTGTGACTTACGTAGTCCATTTTTAGGGTTCCGTACCCAAAGGGTAAACGGGACCCTATTACTAAGACTTCGCTGTCTGTCCGTCTGTATGTCACCAGGCTGTATCTCAAGAACCGCGATAGCTAGACAGATGAAATTTTCACAAATTATGTATTTCTGTTGCCGCTATAACAACAAATACTAAAAACAAAATAAAATAAATATTTAAGGGGGGCTCCCATACAACAAACGCGATTTTTTTGCCCTCTTTTGCTCGATATCAATAATGGCAACAGGTAGGCACTTGAAATATTCACAAAATACTCAGTTTTATTTTTACTTTAATAATAAATAATACAATAAAAATAAAATAAATATTTAATGGGGGCTCCCACACAACAGACGTGATTTTTATAGATAATCGTACGGAACCTTTCGTGCGCAAGTCCGACTCGCACTTGGCCGGTTTTTACACTGTTACAAACAACGGTTTTGTATGGAACGTGTACGCATCCGTTCAGCTTTACGGATGCGTACGCATTTCATACAGAATCGTTGTTTTCTTTGGACAAAAGCTGAATAAGTGTTGTTAGTCCCTTAATGCCCGTTTAAGGTCACACGTGCTATAAAATAGAATACTATACTATTACGGTACTATTGAGACAAAGGCCATTAATTTTGTAGCTATCTATGTGTTCGATTGTTTGGTCAAAGAAAATTGTCTGCACTGCAAATAGTTTAATTGTCCTTGGCGATAGAGATATTGATTACGAAAGAAAGATTATAAATTAAACAGGTTCCTTTCAATCATCAAAGAAAAAAAAAATGGAAAAACAAGATAATTCTTAAGTAACTTCGATTGGTAGGTAACAGATATACAATATCAGTGAAATATATTTCGAATAATCCGTGATTCTACATTGTTAATTCCTTGTATTTTTAACCGAGTTCTAAAAAAGTAGGATGTTAAGGGGAGGTGCTAGCTTACCCACGAAATTCAAATTTTCTTAATTTTTTTCCATTTGCAGGTCAGTGTCAGGTTGTATGTTGAACAAATTATGATTCTAAGTTCATATAATCCTATTGATTGATATTTAAATAGTCATTCAATAGGATTATATGAACTTAGCGGGTTGTATTGATGATTTTAACGATTATAATTCTGTAAAGTCATATTTGTTACGCCCGCAAATCTTTTTTTAATCAACCTACAACTTGACACTGACCTGCAAATTGCAAAAAACGTAAGGAAATCTGAAATTCGCGGAGTACCCTAGGGCTTCCCCCTTAAATGGAAGTGCGACTGTTGGGTTTCGTTCCTCATATAAAAAAACAAAACTCTTCTCCGTTACAGTTATAACAGGAGGGTAGTTGTTGATTTTCATGAAAGTAGGCTGCCTACCAATCAACTGTAAAACCTGCACTACACTACTCGCGAAGTTGCTTCGACGAAGTACTGGTTGAATTTGTCCGAAGTTCGAATACTTTGAAGATAAGCCTGCACTACACTACTCAAGAAGTTAGGCGAATACGAGAGTCATTCACATCCTCGGCTCGCCTCGGGCGACTTCCGATCGTTGTCGGTTTTTGCGCCCGAGTCAAAGGACTCGAAGCGTCCCGTAGTTCTTAGTATGAGTGTATAGTCACGTACTTCGGACTTCGGTCGATTTCGACCAGAACTTCGCCGAAGCAAATTCGCGAGTGTAGTGCAGGCTTTCCGCTGCTTATATCCCCCGCCGATATTGGCCATCTCTTGTAACCGACTGCAAAAAAAGAGGAGGTTCTGTTCATCGAAATTAGTTTTATATATGTATAGTTAAAAATTTATCCAAATATATTACCTCACGTATAACCTACTTAAGTATCAAAAATAGATACAAGAAAAAAACTATTTTTTTACCCACAGTATGAATAATAAAGACTGGGTTAATTTCGATTAGATAGCAATAAATACCTAGTTGATAATGTTACTGAATATAATTAAAATGTATCTTTTGACGTTGAAATAAAATGTATTCAGTACATATTTGTTTATCTTTATTAATTCAACCCTTAGCGTTAACCCTGGTGTCCATGGGGGACTTTGGGGCGTGGTGCTTCGAGCCGGATAGTGCAGATATTATTTCAGGTGCCTTGCAAGCAGGTGTCAAAACTAAACGATCCCAGTTGATGTGGAATTTCAATACTAGAAATAAAGATAAATGTGATCAACTTTTATGGGGTACGAGGGCTGCCTTTTAAGTTGTGTCGTTTGAAATAAGTATATACAATCTAATAGATTATTAGCATTTATTGTTTTTCAAAGAATTGTCCGCGACATTTAATACACTTGCATGCGTACGAACCTGTTTAAAAAAAAATTATTCTACTCCGAAGCATATGATGCTTGATGCATACAAATCGGCCATTTTGACTACCCCCATGGTAATCAAAATGGCCGATTTGTATGCATCAACAGCTTCTTTGGGTGAGCTGAAACGTTGACCACGAAGACTGCTTAATTTTGGGGAACGTAAAAAAATCGTTAGGGCTCAAGTCAGGGCTGTAAGGCGTAGGCGCGAGCTTGCGGGCGGCGAGCAACGGGCATCCCGCCACCCGGTAAGGACCAGGCCCGGGTCGACGGCGCGTTGTGTTCCACGCGCGCCTCAAAGAGATATCAGCACAAACTGACGGGGTCCGCTAGGGCCGATGCCTGCCAGGGCCGCGGGTTGATCGAAACAGATACCGTGGCCCCTGGCACAGGCAACTGAAGGAACACGGGTGGGTTTTAGTCAGTAAAAGTCTGACACGCCCTTCCGCTCAGCCCAGAGCGGGAGAAGTAATTTGATGATTTCCCACCCAAAAAAAAAAAAATCTTCTGTTTCATAGAAAAGTGCAATACCTACGCGGTCAAAATGTATGGAACAGCAACATTTTTGTATAATAACCGACGAAAACTTTCGACGCTATGGGGTCTAAACTCATGTGCTGAATCCATGGTTACAGTTTGCGCTATTTACCTGGTGAATGTATCCATTAATCTGAACAACTCAAAATTATTTATGATAAAATAAACGAAATTGTTACACTTCGTTTTTTTTCTTTAATCTAATCATGTTTAAACACACAATCTATATATATAAAATTCAAAGTGCTGACTAACTGACTGGTACATCAACGCAGAGAAAGGAGTAGGTATCCACTAAGAAAGAGTTTTTCGAAATTCCACCTAAGATGGTGAAATGGGGGGATTTTGTTTGTATGGAAATTCTTATTCCTTGAGTTAATAAACTTGGCACCAATACGAATCTAAGTAAATGATGAAGTTTGCCATTTTATGTTTTTCTAAACTACCCCGTAAAAGAATGGGGGGTTTCAAAGTTTGTATGGAAGAATTTTAGCGCGCGGTCCGATTAACTCGAAACTCAGTATTTATACCTAGGATCTAAAGTAAAGAATAATGTGTATCAGGGTTTTTCGAAAATTAGCCCTGAGGGGCTGAAAAGGGGTAGTCTATTTTACAGGGGAGGATTTTACTGCATGGCTTGATTAACTCGAAAATTAGTATACCTAAATAATCATTGAGTCAAGATATGAATACACCCCAAACGATTTTTTTAAATTCCACCCCTGTGGGGTGAAAAGCGGGGGATACAGTTTATATGAATAATCTTCTTCATTAGGTTAATAAACATGAAACTTTTCAAGAATACTCGAAAACTACTCCTCAAAGTGAGATAGGGGTGTTGAAGTTTGTGTGGGAGGATTGAATCCGCGGTCCGATTAACTCGAAACTCAGTGTTTATACTTAAGACCAAAAATAAAGAATAACATGGATCAGGGTTTCACGAAAATCTACCCCTAACGGGTTGAAAAGGGGTAGTTAATTTTACAGGGAAGGATTATAATGCGTGGCTTGATTAACTCGAAAATTAGTATTAATACTTTTGACAGAAAATAATTAATAATAAGTATGTAAAGTTATCGAAAACTGACCCCACACGGGACAAAAAGGGGTAATTCGATTTTAAGGGGAGGATTTGAACTTGAAACTGTACGTTACATTTTCACACCTAAACCACTGAACTTCTGATTTGGCAAAGAGATAGATGGCATCCTGGGGAAGGACATACTTTTTATCCTGATAGCATGTTCCTGTGAGATAATTCCCGACATCTACGCGGGCGAAGCCGCGGGCGGAAGCTAGTACGACTTAAAAAACTTCAATACTTACATAGTACGATTAAAGTGTGTAGTCGGCTCCCTGTCTATAATCTAGTTTAAACTACTTCAAACTGATAATGTGGCGCACGGAACGGCAACGCCGCTCCTTACCTTCCCCGAAGCAATAATTTGATGTTTTTGGCGCGAAAACTGTTTTTTTGTTTATTACGTGGAAACTACAAGGCCTAGAGATTAGAAAATTTTGATGCCTATGGCAGCTATTATGCCTAAATTTTTGAGCTATAATACATAAGTAATCATATTTTCTTTCGTTTGGAAGATATGAATGAGCAGCTGGGATGACGTCACTCCAGCTTACAGACACGTTTTTGATCGTAGTTTCAACACTTTTTAAGTATTATCGTTCAGTTTTTACCTTCCTTGTGCATCTATTATGCCTTATTTTTCTTACTATAATCCAAACCCCTAACCTCACTGGTTTGTCTGTATTAAATGAGGAAGCTGGGGTGACGGCACTCCAGCTAACACACACTAAGGACTCATAATAACGAAGTTTTTGTGGAAGCTAAATTAAGACTGGGAACTTTGATTGCTATTATGCCTTATATATTGACATTTAGGTAGAATTATTCTATCACATATGAAGAAGCTGGAGTTATACACACCGAGACTGCAGCCCCTGAAAGTAGTTTATTGATAATTGATCCACAACGTGTGCCTAGTGCGGGTTGGTAGATGTCACAGGTATTAGATTTTCGGTTTTAAGAACTTGCCGGTTTCCTCACGAGTGTTTAAATAAAACAAAAAGTAGGTATTTTTTAGAACGTTTATTTACCATCAACACTTTATTTATTAGGCATATTTACTTACACAGAAACAACAATATTTGCGATAGGAATTTATATTCTCATCGCAAAGCTATGACTAACCGACCTATTCGATTCGCTAACAAACTTCGCACCGATCTTACATTTTAGGGTCTTACCAAAATTAATGAACATGAAGGTAAATTAATTTTATGCGTGTAGGTATCGGAGAAATTAATTGACACACTACGTCAACCGTGTTGCCTGCACTACACTACTCGAGAAGTTGATCGAAGTTAAGCGAATACGAGAATGTAGAAGGTCACTTCGATTTGCTTCGTCCAACCTCGGCTCGCCTCGGGCGACTTCCAATCGTCGGTTTTTGCACCCGAGTCAAAGGACTCGAAGCATCCCGTAGTTCTTAGCATGAGTGTGTAGTCACGTACGTCGGACTTAGGTCAATTGCGACTAGTACTTCATCGAAGCAACTTTTCGCGTAGTGTAGTGCAGATTTTATACTAGCCATTTCATACAGCTGTCAAAAAATTTCAGTTATGATTTGAATAAACCTACGGACAACATTAAAGTTCGTAGTCAATTAAAAAAAATACAAATAAAAAATAAACAACATTAATTTCCCTGACTCTAACTACTCTTGATTACCTATATCGCACGAAACGTTACTTTACAGTGTGCTCAGTATTCGTTAACAGGTAATAAATGGTTTCATGTGATTTTTTTTACTAAATATAGGTAGGTACTGTCAGCATTGAAAGTCGGTACATAATTACTAATGATTCAGAGTGATTTTAGTCATGAGAAGCTTTCTTTGAACAACGATTATTTGCTTTATAATTAGTTAATTTAAAAAATGGTTGTCTTCTTTGGGTAGTGATTGTACCTACAATTTATATGAAGTATTATTAGTGATTTTGGAAAAACGTATTGTCTACATCTTTGCTTTTATGGGGTCAGTGCGATTCATTTCTACCTTTTTAGTTGTTTTCACATTTCACATTTCTTACAAGACACGTTATATTTATAATTAGGTAGATACTATACTAAAGTCATTGTGAAGCTAACCACCGGTACTAGGGATAAGTAGTATATAAATATAAAATTGTGCAAACCTTGATTTTTTATTCACTAGATCAAAATGACAGCTAAGTGTGCATACACACGAGCGACACGCGTCGATGACAGAGGCAACTGCAACCGTTGACGCGTCGACGGCTGCCTCCGACACGCGTCCCGGCCTGTCGCCGACACGCGTCGATGATTGCAGTAACCTCTGTCTTCGACGCGTCTCACTTGTGTGTATGCACACTTATATATACTAAATAATTTCATGTTGTCAAAAAAAGTTCGATTGCAGCTGTCATTTTAGTCTAACAAATTAAAAATCAGAGTTTAGATATGTTTTATAATTTACAAAACATTTACCTACACTGATAAGAAATGTAAGTAGGTATCTATAGAGAAAAAAAAGCGTAGGATTAAATTCAATTCCTGCTTTCATAAGAAGGTATAATCCCGAGATTATTTTTTTTTTACTAAATATACTCCCCTAAAAATAAAAGTAAACTAATTGGCGTTTTTAAATTCGTTGTGCGTTCCAAGCAAATTACATATTTGTGCAGCTTGTGCTCTTTTTTCCTCATGACAGCGATGTGGGCGAATTTTTTTATTGATGCCCAATGAGGTCTTCCTTTTTTTTTATACATGCAAATAATATATATTTTAGTGATAAGTAACGTTATTTTTTTTTTTTAAGATTTGTCATAAAAAAAACTAGGCAGGTCATGCGTATGTATTTTTCTCTATTAACTGTTTTTTGTGTAGATACCTACATAAGTATATAAATACATTGCTTTATCAAGTCTATCCAGTCTAAATTAGGAAACAATCATCATTACATTTAACAGAACTTAAATAGATAGGTAATATTGTGATTTCATATTCAAACACTTTGCCAAAACAAAACAAACTTAGAAATAGCTACATCAGTACTGAAATACAAATATCTACATAACAGTTTTTTTTTTGTTTGTTTATAAATGGATTATGTACCTATGTATTTTAATGATACGATAGAGTTTACATTGATTAGGTAATTGACATCAATTAAATACATAGCTGCCTTCTTTTTAATCGATTTCATATAGGTAGTCTAAAATTCAAACATCAAGACCAAGTTCAAAACAATTAGGGCCAGTTTCGCGAACGAAAATTGTCGCAAAATGAATGTGACAAATTGTCAAGCGCGCGTAAACTGTTGCTATTGGCTGTTGATAAATCATTCAACCAATCACAGCGGATTACGCGCGCTTGACAATTTGTCACATTAATTTAGCGGTAATTTTCGTTCGCGAAATTAGTCCTTAGGTTTAGATTCACAGACAGATCGCTCTTTGACTTCAGAACTTGCTAAGTAGGCAGGTGATTTATACAAATATGAACTTTATTCTATCCGTATGATGTTTATTCGTATAAGCGAACATGAGCAAGCGTTTCATACGAATATGAACATTAAAATTATGCTGATAATGTTCATATTTGAATGCGACGCTTAGGTACTTAGCAAAGTAATGTCAAAGTCTGTGAATCCTTACCCTTAGGGTGACCGCACACAACGTAACACAGCACGATGGCGGTTAGCGGTTATTTGCATAGGTAGCATAATTACGCTTTTTAACTTTAATCAAACAAGACTACAGGATAAACAGCGTTAAAAACGCTGTAAGAAAAACTCGATATCCCAGGTTTGTTGTCATTTGTTTTAAGTTTTTTTTTTACACTGTGACCTAAACCCGCCTTGTCGCGCTTTTCTGTGCCTTAAGTAGTCCATTTTTGCACAGAAGAGTGTGACTTAAATGCGAGTTTAGGTCACACGAGCTATAAAATAGTATAGTAATGTACTATTATCAGCGGATTTATTCAGTAAAAACTTCACCGTGAAAACTTAGATGAAGGGAGAATGGAGCTTCATTTCGCCTAAACTTTCACGCTGAGATTTTTCTGAATAGAGCTGCAGGTAGTTGACATACCTTACTTAAAAATAAGTTAGATTCCACACATACTACGAAAGCATTTTGCTGTGCGTTTTCATTAGATATGATTATTAATAGGTACCTACTTCATCCAGGATAGCAAGTCTGCAATTTACATCAAGCAAGTACCCACTTTTAACTTAATTAGGTAAGAAAGTAGTTAAGAACCAGTTTCTCGAACGAAAATTATTGCAAAATTGATGTCGCAAATTGTCAAGCGCCCGTAAACCATTGTGATTGGTTGAATGATTTATCAACAGCCAATCGCAGCAGTCTACGCGCGCTTGAGAATTTGTCACATTAATTTTGCGATAATTTTCGTCCGAAAAACTAGCCCTTACCTATCTACATAATTGTTAGATTTAAATTGTTAGTGGATTGTAATATTGTTTATCTTGAGTAGGTACTTTGCCATCCCTGAATAAAGCTTAGGTTATATGATTCCCAAAACTTCTTTCAGTTTCAAGATAATAAGCATAAGAATAGGTACCTATAGTATCATATTATTATGATTATATTACACACAATAAGCCCTAGACCCACGGCCGATTTATTGTCGCGCACTGAATTTTTAACACACTGCTTAGCGCCTAGAGTTGAAAATCGAACAGTTTTATTTGCATCGCTGGGATGCGCTCCGCTGGATTCTCGGCTCAACACCGAGAGTTGAAAATCCAGTGCGCGATAAAAATCGCCCGTGCAAAGAGGGGCTAATAATTAATATCTACATAAGTTGGTACAGGTTTATATACCTAACCTTACCTCTATTTTAATGGCATAACAACATCAATTGGCGTTATTTTTGTGCATAATGTTCAAGAAAATCCTACAGTGTTTCATAATAAGTATTTTATAGCACTGTGTGACCTAAACCCGCATTTAAGTCACACTTTTCTGGGACTTAAGTAGTCCACTTTTACACAGAAAAGCGTGACTTAAGTGCGGGCTTAAGTCACACGAGCTATAAAATAATATATACGATGTGTGACTTCAGTAGTCTATTAATGCACGGCACGCTGTGCCATACTGGACTACTTAAGTCACACTTATCGTAATGTACAGACGCCAGCACACCAAGCTACTACAATCTGTCAAATGTATTTAAAAGATTTTCAACTTTATCGCTAAAGCATTAAGGTTCAAGGTTGATTGGGAAAATTTGACAGTTTCGGGTAGCTTGACCTGCTGTCTGCGTCTGCACTAATAATTACTTAAAATTAATCTCTAGGTATGTACAATATACATTGCACGTTATTAACTGGTATCTACTTAGTTTACTTTTAATTTAGTCTAAATAAACAGAATACTGAATAAATATCTATAATATACATCACAGTACTGTCACAGTACTTCCAACATACCAATACAGAAGTCGGCATACTCCATATTACTGCCCACAAACTCTTCAGATACTTGCACAAAGTCATCCCGCGAGCCTATGCGAGTCATTTGCACAAAAAAATCGTAAGGGGCCGTCTCCACGAGTGAAAGAATCGCGTCGATAATTATTATCTTCGTGACACGTATTTCTATACACTCTCTTAAAACGTGTCTCCACACGGTGATATCATCGCGGCGAGAATTGGATGGCACGACGATAATATCGCCGCGATTATCTCGCTCGTGGAGACGGTCCCTAAGGTAAGGCTACCATTATCGTATCGACATTTCCATAATAAAATAGGTAAAGAGAAATGTCGCAGGTATGAGTAAAAAAAATGTAGTTGCAAAAATGTATTTTTCTCGCGGCGATTTTTTTTCGCGTATGTACTGGATTTTCAACGCACTGCTTAGCGCCGAGAGTTGAAAATTCAACAGTGAGTTTTTTTGACGCGCTGAGATAGGCTCTGTTGGATTCTCAATGCTCGGCTGAACACCGAGAGTTGAAAATCCAGTGCGCGATAAAATCCGTCCGCGATATTTTTACGTCCGTGCCAACGTGAGAATAGGTATTATTAGGTAGGCACCATATTATCTAATCTCAATATTAAAAATGCGAAAGAGTCGCTGTTTGTTAACACAATCACACAGAAACGGCTAAACGGATTTGGATGGAATTTGGAACACGGGTCGACTACGAGCTGGTTTACGGCTAGGATACTTTTCATCCCGGAAGCACGTTTCCGTGTGATAATTTCCGACCCTCACGCGGGTGCAGCCGCTGGCGAAAGCTAGTTAAAAATAACTTTCTGATTCTTTAAATTTTGATTATTCATCGACTGTAACATCTTCAATGAAAGATTACTATATACTTATATGTATAAGTATATTCTTCTGGCATGCACAATTTACAGTCTGATAAACTAATAGGCATCTTACATAAACAGCATGTAAATGTGTAGTCATATTTAAAGGCGTGGTATAAGTAGACCTTCAAACTTCAAACTGAACTACTTTCTCCATGGAACCAACATCGTAATCGCTAAAAAAACTTTGTCAATACCTACATTACCTACTCTAGGGGCTTGTGACTAAGTAATAACAGCCGCACGGGTCGATCGATCAGGTTAAGCTACGCTTGCCGCGGTTGGTCCGTGGATGGGTGACCATCTTCACATACCAAGGAAAGTGCCGTGCCTTGGAAAGCACGTTAAGCCGGCTATCATTCGTGGATATTTGACAGTCGTTACGGGTCTTCAGTAGCCCGAAAATCTGACAACCAGTCTTACGAAGGGGTATCGCATTACCCAGTACCTGGGGGGTGGAGGTCAGATAGGCAGTCGATCCATGTAAAATACTGGTATTCAGCTGCATCCGGTTAGACTGGAACCCGACCCCAACATAGTTGGGAAAAGCCTCCGCAGTACCTACATTACATACTCGACCCAAATGTATGGGACAGTTGATAATTTTTTCGCGATTACGATACTGGTCCCATAGAGAAAGTTTTTTAGATTGATAGTTTGTACCACACCCTTAAATATTGCCACACATTTCCGATACACACTGTATGTATACCTACTTAACTTTTAAACACTAACAACAGCAATAAGATTTTGTTTTACATCGTTAGTTACATTTGGAAGCATCTAAAACAATATGTATACATAATAATGTAGGTATTATTTTTATTGTCATAAAGTCATAATTTATGTAAGCTTCTTTTCCAATAGGTATAAGGTACCAAATACTTTTTTCTAATCCTCAACAATATCAGCTTGAAGCGTAACGAATGTAAAAATTAATAAAAACTATAACATAGACATAGTTCTCATTTTTTTAAAGATTATTGTCGTTTTTCTTTTAAATATTTTTTTTAAATAATAATATACTTTATAAAAATTACAGTCTTCAACAATAAAATAGAATAGCAATAGCAACAATTTTTTTTATAATAAAAAGATTACAAGGTTTTATTGTCAAGAATTATCTTATTATTGTCAATTATTTTCTAGTACTTATTTAGCCATATATAAGGGCTGTTTTCGAAGACGAATATACTTTTATTTTCCTATTGACTAAAGGCTAGAACACGTAATATAAAAATTCAACAGTAGGTAGATTGATACAAACGGCAGGATATGATTATCTAGATATGAACTAGTTATACCATTTGGATATGTTTCCAATTTCTTCTCAACATAATTAATATGTTTAGGATATGATGAATTCTAGATTTTTTATTTTTACCTGTCCTGTTATTTAAATACGGTACGGTCAGCAACGTTAGACGTTTAACACTGTTTTTTTTACATAACATCTAAATAGACGCAAAAGTCTGACACACTGCTTTTCAGCATTTCATATACCTAGGCAGGTAATACGGTACCTAAGGGTTTTTTGGCTTCATTTAAAAATTCAACCCAATCCAAAATTACCGACTCTGTTTTTTTTTCAATTATTCTGCATAGGTCCAGCAGTGGACGTCTTTCAGCTGATATGACGATGTTGGTGCTTCTCAACATAAAAACCTCACCACCACACCTAACCTAACCCTTTAGGGCGAACAATCGTGATATTGTGATTTAAAACACGGAAGTTTTAAGCGACTTTTGTTGCTGACTGTACAGTTATTTTTTTAAAATTCAATTTGTTTTTTTTTCTTTGAAAGCCACGTGAAGCTTCTTCATAAGATGGACACAACAAGATTCGTAGAAAAACCCTTAGATTAATACAATAATATACTTATTCACAAGGTTTTTCATGCACCGTCATTCTGTAACCATGATCTTTAGGCTACATATAAGTATTTTCAGAGAAATGTGACGGACGCTAGATGGGGACAATAAGTTGTATTCCTATTTTCCATGTTCCTAAACAATAGGTACATTGTTACTCAAATATTATTATCATTATTGTAAGAGTTTCCGTTTCCATTACTGATTACTGCAGCGCGACATCGGAGCAAATGCACTTGATTTTTTTTTTATAATTGCCATGTATACACAGGCTGTACAAGCTAAATACTAACGCTATACTTATGAGTACCTACATGATCATGATAGTGCTCGTGCTAGGTTGGAGTAGGTAACATTGTACGAAGCGCAACAGTTGTTTTGCGTGCCTGTAGCGCAGGAGAATTCAGTTACAACATAAAGGCGGAGTTCCATTGCTGTGTTACGCTACGCACGGATAAGTGGTGTGTAAACAAATCTGTATTTGTTTACACACTGCTGTATGGGTGTCCATACAGCAGTGAAATTACGACTTTACAACCCCTTGATACCCACGCTGCAGTAACCCTGACTATAACCCCAACGACGTTCGAATTCGAACCTTCAACTACCCTCGGGACTACTCCTCATCGTCGGTTTCGCAGCATCCCGGCCAGCAGCAACCTTCGGTCCCATCAGGCCTTGTGCAGAACAGCAGGGTTTCCATCTTGGACACCGGTCTTGGCTCTATGCCGTGGAAGTCTCGTAACTCCTCGGCAGGGAACCAGGCGCGTTCTTCGTCATCTATGATGGGGATGCCGAAGTATCTGGAAGTTTTGGGATTGTTTTAATAGTGGTGTATGTCTTAGTCAGCTTTGAGAAGAGTATGGGTTGTAAACTTCAGCATAATCAGCCTATAATGTTCCCACTGCTGGGACACAGACCGACTCAGTGAGAGGGAGTAGGCCGTAATCCACCACGCGTGCCCAATGCTGGTTAATAGATGTAGCATATCTTTGAATTTTTGGTTCTAAGACATGCCGGTTTCCACTCAATATTTTCCTTCACCGTTTTGAGAGCAGGTGATGACATAAGTTACACAAAGAAAAGTGCCTGGTTAGGTTCAAACCCACGATCTACAACTAACAATAAGTAAGCCGCGGCCGGTACCTACACCTGGGTCACCACTGCTCATGCTTTATAAATATAACGCTTACTAACCTGCAAATAGCCAGGAGAGGTATCCACAGCACAGAAGCCAGCACCAGCACAAGTACCAGCAGTATTGCCCACACCGGCCAGGGTTTCCTCTCCGTGTCCCCGATCGACTTGATCCAGGCATCGTACGCGGATCCCTCTGTGGCCAGTTCCCAGAACGAGGACACTAGAATGGACAACATGGCTAGGGGAGAGAGGTACTTCCAGCAGATGAGCCAGTATATCCCCGGACGCTGCCCAGTCATCAGTTGGATGTCGTCTGCAAATCTGGAAAAATAATGTTCGTTTTAATTTAGAAATGCTGACCTGGAAAAGGTTTAGGTATCTACTACTGTTTTCAGTAACTCATGATTTCTATTGAGGACAGTTTATTCACGACGAAATTTACTTCTTTAAAAGCCACGGGTGGCAAACGAGTGAATGTGAAAAAACATCATTTATAACTTAAGAACGGCCGATTTTAATGATCTTTGATTTATTGGACTTTTCTCCATCCCGAATAGCAGAATAACGATTAAAATATGGGAAAAATTTACGGAACAAAAACCATTTTCTTATTAAAATTAAATTAAATTAAAATAGTTTATTTCTGTAACTTTCTTGTACAATATTATTCTGTGGCTAGAACCTCCCAGGAAGCATGTAGTAAGGCTTGTATTGGGTGGTTCTGCTCCTCCCTCGGATCAACATATTTTTAGGTAACTAGATGACTAAACTATTTTAAGCAATTACAAACAAGTACACAATGAGTGAAAAGTTAGAGATTCTGGTATGACTTCTCCTTATGTGTGTGTGTGCATGCGTATGTGGTGAGTGTGTGTGCGTGTGTGTGTGAGAGGGTGTGTGTGTGTGTGTGCCTTTATGATAGTTAGAACATACTATTTCTCATATAGGCTGTGTAAATTTTACTCCTAATTAGGAGACTTCTAGCCCTACGATGTTATATCTAGGGATCGGGAAGTACCACTAGAAGTCACGAATATTGTCTAGAGTCCGTATTTAAATAATAAGTTCTCTATATCACAGTACCCAAGCCTTCTTATACATTTTGCGGACTGCTTTTTTAATGATATTTCGAAAACGGTTTGACTGATTTCGATGGCGGTATGAACTTCACCCCGGACCCGGTGAACTTCATATCATCTTCGTGTTTCAGATTTTGCCACCTCAACAAAATATCATCCTGACAAGACACGAAAACGAGCAAAGAAAACTGCAAGAAATGGGGCATAACATACTTTATACATGAATCCCTAAATTTTCACACGCACCCAAAACTTAGCAGTTCTGACGTGCCAAAAAAGTTTGAGAAATTATTGGCAAAGTATATTCCTCAAAAGAGAGGCTCTAGATTCAACCCCTCAAAGATTTTAATAAACATTTTATGAACCAAAATCTTTTTGAAAACTAGCTGGACCCCCGCGGTTTCACTCGCAAAAATGTCGATCCCCACGGGATATATCGGAATATCAGGATAATATCAGGTCCTTTCGCAGGTATGCTGGAAAAGATTTCTTCTGAAATAAGCATTACCCTTGTACATACCTATTTTTCTGTTCTGTTTTTTTTCTTGTCTGTTTATACATATATGTATGTACATAATGGTTAAATAAATAATAAGTATCCTGTGTTATTCTGATGTATAAGCTATATCAGAATAACACAGGATACTTTAAAGATTTAAAGATTACTGTAAAGTTTCATCAAAATCCGTTCATTAGTTTTTGCGTGAATTGCAGCAATAAGGGGCGCCATCATTTGTTTGAAAGCTTTCGTGTATCATTATGTAGGTATACATATAGGTACCTATAATAGAATCAGAAAACGTATTGTGCCGACCCAATGTATAATGGGATAACGGCACGCAAAAGAAGTTGTTAAGCAAACTAAAAGTGTACCCTATCAAAATACTCTTAAGGTACATTTTAATATACTGGGGAACAACTCTACCTATATGAATCATAATTAAAGTGTACAAGTAAGCTCGCTCGTCTTCTAATGACTAGTTTAGGCATTTTGGAAACTCATTAGCGATGCAAGCGCGCAAAGTTTCCATGGATCGATTGTAAGCCCACGTCCACACGGACGTAAAATTATCGCGTCGGGATTTTATCGCACACTGAATTTTCAACTCTCTGTGTTGAGCCGTGCATTGAGCAACAGAGCGCATCCCAGCGCGTCAAAAAACCACACTGTTTGATTTTCAATTCTCGGCGCTAAGCAGTGTGTTGAAAGTCATGTACCTACACGAAAAAAAATTGCCGCGGAAATAACGCGCCCGTGCGAACCTGGGCTTAGTGGGCTAAATGCTTTTCAGTTAGTGTATGAAATCAAAATCAAAAGTCATTTATTCAAATTAGGCTGAGAACCAGCACTTTTCGAACGACAAAATTGCATAAGACGGTCCCCCAAAACGCCCGCCCTTTACCACTTCCTTGTGCTTTCGCTGGAAGAAGAAGTGGCGCATTAAACTCCCCAGCAGCAAAATTGCACAGCTCTATTCATTTAAAAAAAAAACATGCTTCTATACAATAGTAGGTATGCAAGGTACTTATTATTTCAAAATACTGACAAAAACTGTTATTAAAAAATACCTAAAACTATTAGTGAAAACCAAAATTTAACACCTAAATAAATGCGTCCAGGCATAAGCTCACATATTTATGCAATGCTGGGTTATGTTCACATAGCTGTCACTTGAAATCTTAAATGATAAACTAGGACCATCGAATAAATAAACAGTTAATTACTAATAACAATAACAAAACCATGGTCAGCAAGATGACCAGTCACCACAAGCAGCACCCGTTCACGAGCGTAACGCAAAGATCAGCCATTATAGCCCTCGCCATATTTGAGGGAAGGAGGTAACCCTCAAGTGACATCTAAGAGAGTATGACGAACTTACTGCCAGTTACTCAGGCAATAATAATATGATCAACTGTCGAGGGCGCTAGCTAACCAATTATTGCAATACAACTCATTAATAAAACATTGAAGTGAGTAGATTATGTAACGGACTTCCGTAAAGTATAATCCACACTATTTTTTCAGTTTTAAAATAATTATCACGTAAAAAATTAAGTTAGATTAAAACTGATTATTAGTCTTATTAGCTAGATTGTAATTTATTATTAAAAACCTGGTTCTTTTTAATAAAGGATAAAAAAAATTAAATATAGATAAAATAGATATCATGAAACAAAACAATCATGTAGATTCCAAACAAGGGTGCTTTTCTTTGAAGAACACCTAACCTATTATCCTCATCCGGAGACAGTCCTGATGATAATCTATACTAATAATAAAGCTGAAGAGTTACACGAACGAACTAACACAACATGCTTTCGTTACGTCACAATTATATTTCTGCTCCAGTATAAATACACGTGCTCTGAAAGGCACAGAACTGTCTCGTTGAGTAAAGAATTACGGTCACCCATTAAATGAGCCCCGGATTAACCGTAGCTAGCGCAACTTAGCCCCGCAGAGTAATCGTCCAGCGCCGTTGTAATTATTTACCCAAGAGTCCCCATAAAAGCTACATGAAACCTAATATATAATTAAACTATTTCCAAACGCTCGCGCCATAATCCGTGCGCTTCTGGTGGGAACGCCACTCGTTTCGCTTGGCCAATAAGGGTGAGTCGAAGCTTCTAGAATATTCTAGAAGCTTCCTTTAAAAACATACGATGTCAACTGGGCTGCGCATCGAAACCGGATTCTCTGTTATACAATTTACGAATCTTCGCCCGGAACCCTATCAAGAGAAAAGTTGAGTGATTTCTACACAACTTTTTAGGTGTTAACATGTCATGGCACGCTCTTTAAGACACTCATTCTTAAGCCTATCTAAAATAAAATTAACTGAATAATATACTCCTTAATTAATTAATTAATTTTTAATTTACTTTTTTATAAATTCGAAGAAGAATCTGAAGCATAGAAACTTGAGTAAAAGCATAGAAACTTGCAAGAAAAATCATATTTTTTTAAAAGTACCTAAGCCTTTTTAAGAATGTAGCTAAGCACATTTTACTGCATTTTTGTAAATAAAACACAAAAAGCGTATGAGACTATTCCGTTTATTTGAAGTGAAACAAATCTAGCGATAGTAAACGGTGACGTAAGAGCCGGGCCTCAAAGGAAATATTACGTAACGTAAATGAAAACAAGCCTCCAGCATGTATGAATGTAAGTTAGTAGATATTCTATACTACAGTACGAATTAGAAGGGTGGAGCGTAATATCTGGGTCATTGTGAAAATGTTACATTTCAGGATAAAATATGTAGAATCCTGTTGATTCCGTGTTTATGTTGATTATATCACTTCACTGGCTTACTACCACAACAAACGCCATCTTATAAAGCCTGCTTTTGTGTGTTTCCCGCCATTCCTCGTGACTGACAGATGACATAAGTGACAGCAGCTACCCCGCTCGGTGAATGAGACAGTGGTCCTGATTCTCTTGTTCACAAACTAAACTAAATTTAAGTTCTGTGTATCTTTTTCTTTCCATTTCATTATTAAAAGGACAGAAGATAAATATTAGTTTAGTTCTGTCAAATTAGTCAGCGCCTGACTTAAATGAAATAGAAAGATATAGATGCACTGAACTTAAATTTAGTTTAGTTGGTGAACAAGGGAATCGGCGCCATTGTTTGCATATCTATTTAATAGATACACTACAAAATAGGTACTCTTAGTAGTCGAGAGCAGTGGTGGCCCAGTGGTACCGGCCGTGACTTACCTACTAGTTGTAGGTCGGAGGTTTGAACCCAGTCAGGCGCTTTACTTTGTGTAAATTATTTAATCACCGCTGCTCTCAAAACGGTGAAGGAAAACATCGTGAGGAAACGGCATGTCCTAGACCCAAAAAATGCGAAGACATGTGACATCTACCAACCCGCACTGGGCCTGCGTGGTGGATTACGGCCCACTCCCTCTCAGTGAGAGGAGGCCTGTGTCCCAACAGTGGGAACGTTATAGGCTGATTATGTACTCTTAGTAAGCATATCATAGTCAGCTAATGTTTCCACTGTTGGGATACAGGCCTTCTCGCATCGAGAGGGAGTGTGCTATATAATCTACCACGCGGGCCCTGCCTAGATGTCACAAGTCTTTCGAATTTTTGGTTCTAAGATATTTTAGTTTTTTCACGATATTTTCTTTCACCGTTTTGAGAACAGGTGATTATTACACAAAGTTAGTAGCTAAGTACTAAAATACGGTATTCTTTAGCGTGTCGATGCGATGGCAATTTAAGTAGAGTCAGCTCAGAATTTAGCTACAAGTTGACACCTTTAGTAGCGTTCATTACTTCCGTTACAGGAAGTAGCAGACAACAGACGGGCAATTCTCGTAATTTTAAGATCATCATCCCTGCCTCTGGGCTGGATTGAGGTCAAGAGTGAGCCCACTGTCAATAAAAGAAAAAAAATCAGTCAGTAGGCCAATTCTCGTAATAAAAAAAAACAAAAAAAATTAAACCGCCGAAAAAACTGAAAAGCAAAAAATTATAAACCTTTTTTATTTAACCTTAATAACTAAGTTCTTAAACTAATGTAAGTATAACTAAGTCATTTTGAGTCGGCGCCAAACAATTAATAAACAAAGATCACTAAATTGCCTTAAATTTAAACGGCGCTCAGAGATCGGACTGTGAATGTTCTTAAAATTACGAGAATTGCCCCTCTGATCTCAGTCAAAATCTGTCAAAAATATCTCTAATTTACCTACATTTTTGACAAGTTTTTGAAATTGATTGTCGCTGAGATGAGATTGCGACTAGATTTTGAAGTTTGAACGTTTTTAATTACAGGAATTGGCCTTCAGGACACGCTGGACGCGAAATTAACCCATTGAAGAACACTGAACGAGACACAATTGAAGTTTTATTGTTATTGTATCGAGGGGCGTTGAGTATACCCCAAAGTGTTAAGTGCTCCATTGTTTGTAAAACAGCATCACATTTTCCAGGGCGGATTCATTGTGAATTTCCACCTGAGCATGTTTTTCTTGCTTTGGCCTACCTGAGTCATCGTTTGCATAACCTTTTCCGAACTATTTTTGGGGTCAGCTTCCAGTCTAAGCGGGTGCAGCTGAATATTAATATTTTACGCGGAGCAACTGTCGTCGTTCACACAGTTCCGCTACTCCTATAGCCATCCACATCCATACTCAAAACATTCCTCACTCCTGCCTATACCATGATAACCGATTTCCACACAACATTACAGTCACCAAATAAGTAATTAACGATGTAAACCTACTATTCAATTACCCGAAGCACACATACATACATACCTACTTATTTTCAAAATGGCGGTCTAAGCCAGTCGTCTGTGTTCACGGCACGTTTCACTGATTGGCGCCCTTCACGCGACTGATTGACCCCATCGGGCTATCTTGTGCCATAGAATTACGAAGTTCTCTTCAGAAACTTATTGTTTTACTGACCGGTTTTCGATGCAGAGGGCAGTTTTCAGCCGTGGTGGTGATATGTAACAATATACAATAATAATACTATAATAAAGCTGAAGAGTTTGTTTGTTTGAACGCGCTAATCTCTGAAACTACGAGTCGGATGTGAAAAATTATTTTTGCATCTGATAGCCCAATTGTTGAGGAAGGCTATAGGCTATTTAACATCACGTTATGACCCTTAGAAGCCGAAAAAATAAAAAAGTCAGAAACAACGCTATGCGAAAACGAAGTAAGACTGGTTGTCAGACTTTCGGGCATCTGACTACCCGTAACGACAGTCAAAGATCCGTGATCCATCCAATCATGGTTTTAACATGATCTGATAAAGATTATGTTAGGAAATGTAGTTTTTTAAAATATGATTGACGTGTAAAAGTGTTTGTGCAAACCTACTTACAGAAATAAAATCATTTATCACGAATGACAGCCGGGACCAACGGCTTAACATACTTTCCGAGGCACGGAGGGGTCTTGGTATGTTAAGATTGTCACACATCCACGGAACAACCGCGAGCAAGCGTAGCTTAACCATGTGAGGCATCTTCGGCATGTAATTTTATGGCGAAGGATACCTCACTGCGATACATCGCGGGCTGTTTGGGGTTTTACTTCGATGCCTGGCATGTGCGTGTGTCTATTAGCATGCATTTGTTTTACGTGGAGGGTGACATCGAGGTAGCGAGATAAACCGCGACCGCGAGGTATCGCAGTAGGCATCTTCGCCATGTAATTACCCATTGCTGTTTTAATTGATGGAGGAAATAACAACGAGTAGTCATATTTAGTTATGACGACATGAAAGTTGACTACGGATTTAAGACTAACTTTGTGGGGCGTGAGACTGTGCTGCATAGATAAGTTAGGCTTAGCAACTTGAATTGAATTTATGATTGAGATAACTTAACTTGAGAGGGGGTTGTGGCTAAGTAATCACAGCAGTCGGTCCGTGGATGGGTGACTATTCATAACATATCGAGAGTTTGAGACGACGTTTCAGAAGTACGGAGGGGTCCGTACCCGTACCTCGGAAAGGACGTTAAGCCGTTGACCCCGGCTGACATTCGTACATCTCTGACAGTCCTTACGAGTAGTCAGAAGCCCGAAAGTCATCCAGTCTTAACAAGGGCTATCGTATTACCCGGTAGCTGAATTTTCGAGGTCAGATACGCAGTCGCGCGTAAAATTCTGGTATTCAACTGCATCCGGTTAGACAAGAAGCCTACCCTAACATAGTTGAAAAAAGGCTAGATGATATTGCATATCGGTTAGCAATTTGAGAGCATACCTCCTACTGAAATCTTCTCCAGTATTGAAGCAGTAGTGTTGAATCAGCACCTGCCCGACCTAAATCAACAAACTTCGACCACGCTCTCTCTAAGCTTAGAACACCTACAACTTTAACCTCGCTAAGTTAGGAGTCAAGTCAAGCTAACAGTTCATTGGTCAATGTTTGTCTGTAATTACTTGGTTTACTTAATATTATCGCTTAGGCTTTATTTCATTCGGATTTTACACTTTTTATTTGATTTTTGTTTGTTTTTATCAGAGGGGCAATTCTCGTAATTTTAAGAACGTTCACAGTCTGATCTCAGTTTCAATCTGTCAAAAATACCTCTAATCTCCTTGCATTTTTGACAAGTTTTTGACATTGATTGTCGCTGAGATGAGATTGCAACTAGATTTTGAACGTTTTCAATTACGGGAATTGACCATCGGATGTAACTGATGAATTTTGTGTCTTTTAATCTGTGCTTAATGAATATATTTTCTTTCTTTCATTATTTCATTTGAGAAAAATAAGAGAGAGCACTAAGTAGCTTAAATTAAAAGGTACACGGTAAACGGAATAACTATGTGAATAGTTTCATTCTGTAACGTTATACAGACACACGTACAGTCACGAGCACCAATATGTCAACACTTGGCAACATTCAATTGCGATTTTTTCGTGAAATAACGAATGCAACGTTGAAATACGACACATTACATAAATCTATGGGTTCGAAAATGCTATGTTCGTAACAATATAAAATTTCATTAAAAAATAAAGGAGTAAATCGCTTTTGAACAATGCCGAGTGTATAAATACTTTTGCTCGTGACTGTACACAATTTATTGTAGTTATTATACATATACATGGTGTCCCAGAAATCTAACATTTTATTTAAAACTGAGAATGTTATGTTTTAATTTTAAACTGTAATTGGCAGAAGATTATTGATTAGATTATTGATTATTGATTAGATTGGATTCATGGTTACATTACAGAAAAAAAATCGAAGAAAAGATAATATTTGTAGTCACAGGAATTGAAAGATCATCACAGGGAGTCAGTTTTTCCGATTTATAAATTGATAATATGAAAAGTACATACCCGGTACTTTTAATTTTTTTCCGCACAGGGACGACGCGGTTTAGAAATAGACTTGGAAGTAGGAAGCAATTTTATTCTAAAACTTGATGCACTATAATAATGGCCAGGCACTGGCGTCCGGACATAAAAGTCCCTAATTAAATAAAGTTTTAAAAATATGACTCACCTTTTGACCCCATACACGTAGGCGATCCCAATACACTCGAAGAAAGCAATGATCAGCAACGGAAAGTTTCCACTGTACATATCAAACAGCAGGAAGATATAGCTGCCAGAACCATGAGCGAAGGCCATAGACAAGAGACAGCAAAGGAAGCACAGTCCTCCGGTTAAATACTCCTTTCTTAAATTGGGAAACAACTTCATATCCACGATGGAGGTTACAACCCCTTCTAGAGTTCCGAACTGGGAGTCTATGCCTAAAGTGAACAGCATCAGGAAGAACAGGACGGACCAGAATTGGGCTCCAGGGAACTGGTTGATGGCTTCCGTGAAAATTATGAAGGCGAGGCCAGTGCCGGAGGCTGTCTGTGGAAGGAGAAGAAAATTTGTGAGTGTTCAGGAAGGTTTTGTGAGTAATTGCGATACTGGTAATAGAATGGTCTTTATTGCACACCAAATGAAGGAGAAAAATAGAATGATTGCATATTCCACTTACATTATCCAGCTCTTTTTGCAGGTCGCACTCAGGCAGTTGGGGCATCACTAACGACGTCAGATTGCCGTTGAGCTCCACCGTCACCGTCTGCCCAGCTTCAGGGAGCACCATGGACCTGAACGCAGGCCCGAACACCTCCAGCAGAGTCTCGTTCCTCACGTCCAAACACTTCTCATACACCATGGTAGCCTTGAACCCAATTATAGAAAACACCACGATGCCAGCAAACATCGATGTTAAACAGTTCGTCATAGAGACCATTATCGCATCTCTATAACAGTTATTATCCACTGGGTTGTACGATGAGAAAGCTATCAAGCCTCCAAAAGCTAGGCCAAGGGAAAAGAATATTTGTGTCCCTGCTTCCAGCCATACAACAGGGTCTAAAATCCTGTGCCACTTTGGCGAAAATAAATGAATAAGGCCATCGCCCATTCCCTTAAGTGTGATACCTCTAAAGAAAAAAATTACGAGGACTATGTAGGGGAATGTGGCTGTTACGTAAACGACTTTCCCTGAAGAGGCAATGCCTTTGATCATGCACAGGTAGACTAGAATCCAGGCGATTACTAAGGCTAATGCTATCTTGTAGTTGAACGTCTCTGGGTAGTTTATGTCTTCAGATATTTGGAGAGTTGTGCGGTACCAGAAGTATTGGGTCGGACTGCTTACCTGAAACAATGAAAACACCTTTTTAGTACTTTGGAAGCTTAGTAAAATTCTTACTGCTAATCATAGTCGATCTTATCAGTTGCTATGACCTTTATGACCTTTAATTGTACCCCTTGAAGTCTGTAGGCTCGTTTTCCAGACAACTTTACTACTTATTAAAATTCTTAAATTCATTCCCTCACTGATAGACAACGTACAGACTAAACCGCTGGGTTTAGAACACAGGTTCTCGAGAACATAGGTTCTCAACGTAGACGATAACACCCTTTTTTTTTTCTGGTTGGGAAATCATCAAATGACTCCTCCCGCTCTGGGCGGAGCAGAAGGGAGTGTCAGACTTTTACTGACTAAAACCCACCCGTGTTCCTTCAGTTGCCTGTGCCAGGGGCCACGGTATCTCTTTCGAACAACCCGCAGCCCCAGCGGCAGGCGATAACACCCCTTCGTGGGCGGTATCGCCCACGTTAAGATTTCAGCGGGGCAGTAGAAGACCCAGAGAAAATTATGCATTCTATCTTAGACTATTTAGTATTACACGTTTAAATATAATCGTGGCAACAGCTGTTACAGATTCGCGAAAGATGGGGGAATGGAAAAAAATATATTCTCAATGAGGGTGGGGGGCAAAATAATGTTGAGAAGCTATGGACAAGAAGCATGAAATTTAAAATAAAATAAAAATCTTTTATTGGCAGGCATCGTAGGCCCATAGCGGGTTAGTATTACAAGTAACTTAAAAAACTATGTAAGTACTAGCTAACAAATTAACAAATACAATACTAAAACATTTAAAAACAAAATATAAGTATCCAATTACAGGAAGGTTTATCAAGCGCCATGTCTGACATGTAGCTTGATAAACCTTTTTAGTGTATGCGTGTATGATGTTCTAGGTGTTAACTAGGTGTGTGTATAATTTAAACTTTCAACGTTTCATTTCTCTCCGTACACACACACCATTAAAAGATATTTCTTTTACTCACGAAACGTATTACAATGGATGTACTTGTTCAGATTGTAAGCGCGTTTATAGCTGACGGCGGTTATGGGCGAACTAACGTTGCCGATCGCTGCACATGTATACGAAATTAATAATACAAGACGATCCATTATAAGCCCTTCTAACGTTTCAGAAAACACTTTGAATGCTATGGTCGCTTCCTCTCACTCTGCGTACAATTGATGCTACTTAATTGCGCATGATCGCGAAATAATTGTCAAGAAGTGCGCTTCAGCGAACATCTGTGACGCACTAAATTTTGCACCAGAGTTGCTTTTATAACTAGCTTCTGCCCGCGACTACAGACACTTCGTTTTCGCTTAACATTCTTTCTAACTTTTTTTCTTTTTACTTGGCTCCTAAGGGTAGTAGCGTGATGTTAAATAGCCTATAGCCATCCTCAAAGACTGGGCTATCAAATTCAAAAAGATTTTTTCCGACCGACCCTCCAGAGATCACCTCTTTATAATATTAGAATAGATGATCATTAGGGAAAGATTTTGGAAAATGTACTCCCTAAATGGGCTAATTAGGGGATGAAAATTTGTATGGAAGGTCGACCTTTTTGTCGATGGGAACCCATCGGGCGCACGGTTTGTTGTACAATGAAATCGTAATTAATTCTTCTTGTATGTAATAGCTTTATGTTAAGACTACTGTATAGTTTTCAGTGAAAGGTATCTAACAGATCTTGTGGCTGCATCCTAATCGAAAGCGATAGTCGCGCGAGTACGCGATCGCCGAGCTCGTTTGACGAAAAAACAAACGAAAAAAACCTGTTACCATGGATTCAGTACATGATCCTGAACCACACAACGAAATTATTATAATACAATTAAAAATTTTCGATGTTTTAGAAAAAAAAATTTAGTTCTGCCATACATTTTGACCGCCTACGCATTGCACTTTTCTATGAGATACCAGTATTTTTTTTGATAACCCGCGAGAATATTTCGTATTCGCACGTTCAATCAAGTCACATGTTTACGACATAATTCATGTAAATGATCGCGTAATCGCGTATTCGCTTTCGGTTATGACACAGGGTAAAGCCCCGAAGGATACTTTTGAAGTTGTTTATCTCCGTAAGTTCTTCTCGTCAAATACGAATGAAACCTTGGGCAAAAGCTAATCATAATCATAAATCTTTATTTATCTCATAATCATAAATCTTGAACCACCACGTGGAGCCCTTTTTTTTTTTTTTTCTGGGTGGGAAATCATCAAATGACTCCTCCCGCTCTGGGCGGAGCAGAAGGGAGTGTCAGACTTTTACTGACTAAAACCCACCCGTGTTCCTTCAGTTGCCTGTGCCAGAGGCCACGGTATCTCTTTCGAACAACCCGCAGCCTCGGCGGCATCGGCCCTAGCGGACCCCGTCAGTTCGTGCTGACAGCTCTTTGAGGCGCGCGTGGAACACAACGCGCCGTCGACCCGGGCCTGGTCCTTACCGGGCGGCGAGCTGCACATAGCTCGCCGCCCGCAGGCCCGCGCCTACGGTGGCCGGGAGTCGGCTGTTGACTCCCGTCCAGGGCGTCTCCTGCGGCGGCTAGGCGCGCGAGGGTGCAGCGATTGCCTCTCCCTCGCGCGCTCCGCCTCCTCCTTCGCGAGCATTACTGCTTCGCAGAAGGAGGTGACGGCCTCCCATTCACTCTCGCTCCGTACCATGGCCTGTATGAGGGCTGGACGCGAGAGGTCGCCGCCGCCGATCGCCGCCACGAGGACACGGCGGGGCCCCGCCCTAGCCGGGCAGACCTCCACCGTATGCTCCACCGTGTCCTCCGGGCGATCCCCACAGTGGTGACACCCTGGCGTTTCCTCCCGCTTTATCCTGAACAGGAACCTCCCGAAACAACCGTGTCCGGTGAGGACCTGCGTCAGGCGGAAGGTGAGGGCGCCGTGGCGCCTCTCTAGCCACTCCTCAAAGAGGGGACTTATCGCCGCTATTGTGGCGTGCCCAGCACTGGGTTGCGACAATCGCACTCTCCATGCCGCTATGAGATCCCGCCGGAGCTCTGTCCGCCGTGCCGTGATTTCTCGCGGCAGCGGAGCAACGCCCCGGCGTTTTGCCTCCTCTCGCCACTCCCATATGTGGGCGAGGACTTTGGCCTCCAGATCCCATGGCGGCAATCCGGCAAGGAGGCTCGCCGCCTCAGCGGAGACCGTGCGGTATCCTCGGATGAGCCGGACAGCCATGACCCTTTGGGACGCGATCAACCGGCGGGCTGGTCGCCGCCTCAAGGACCGCGCCCATACCGGTGCCCCGTAAAGGGCCATGGACCGCACGACCCCCGCATAGAGCCTCCGGCAGGAGGCGTTTGGTCCCCCTAGATTGGGAAGGAGCCACCTCAAAGCAGCCCCGGCCCGCTCCAGTCTGGGAGCTAAACGTCGGAAGTGCTCCACGAAATTCCACCGGCTGTCGAGGACGAGTCCCAGGTACTTCATCGTCAGCTCGACGCCGATGTGAACCCCTCCCGCCGTTATTTGTGAACCCGACGGTGGCGCGTCCCGAGGACCATGAAAACACATGGCCTCAGATTTGTGCAATGCCACCTCGAGTCCCAATTGCCGGATCCTCTCGACGATTGTCGCAACCCCGCGTGTTGCTGCTTCGGCCGCCGCCCGGTGCGACCTCCCCTGCGCCAGGACCAGCGTGTCGTCAGCGTAGCAAACTACGCTGACGCCATCAGGGAGGTCGGCGCGCAGCACCCAGTCGTACCCGATATCCCACAGATGCGGCCCTAGGACCGATCCCTGTGGGACACCGCACGACATCTCTCGCCGGTTCCACTCTCCCCGGTGACCGGGGTAGATGACGGCCCTGTCCGTCAAATAGGCCTCGACAATGCGACGGAGGTAGGTCGACATCCGGTGATATCCGAGTGCCTCCCTGATGCAACTCCAGGGCAGGGTATTGAAGGCATTGGCGATGTCTAGAGACACCGCCAAGACAACCCCACCCCGGGCCACAGCATCCCCCGTCGTGAGGGCTCGCACGCGCATGATGACCACGTGGAGCCCTGACACAGCTAGAAGGCGTCGCAGCAGACCCCATAGAAGATGGCGGGACGAGCTGGACAAAACAAACGACCAGTGATCCACTTTAGCCCTGGATCGAAAGAACTGGAAGTCATAGGGAGAGGCCTTTGCCCAGTAACAGTAACCATAAATCTATTTTTTTATTGCAAAATGGGCCTGCTCTTTACTTCGATCACGGCTGATGGAAAGCGATGGATGAGGTATTTATTTAGCTTGATGTGTTTCCTAAAATAATACTCCAACGAAACGTCCCAATTTGAACAAGACACTTATTAAATACCGTCTCATCCCATACATTTCTTTTTGAAGACAACGGGACGATCTACTTGTATTAATTACAGTAATTACATGAAATGACAAAGGAAATCTGGCTCTTCTAGTAAAACCTTTTGACCCATATAAAATTGTCTGAAAAGAAAGACGTCTGTTCATCGATGACTATCGCAATGAGTCGGGGATTAAAGATAACGCCTTGTTTAGTTCTAACATATTTTTTCTTCCTTTACTTTATATACAGAGTGGCAGGGACGTACCAGAATAGGTATCGTGAAACAAAACAATCGAGAATCACTAGATATTCAATGAGCGTGCTTTTCTTTTTAGATAAGTTACCCTATTACAGCAGCCACATCAACGCACATCATGTTACCATGGATTCAGTACATGATCCTGACCAAACCTGCGTTGCAATTTGTAGTCGGTTCTTAAAAAAACACGTTCGGTATCTGCCCATGTTAAAGCTTGACTTAATTTATTGGAAACATTGTTAAGCAACAGTCGCGCCACCATTATTTTATTTCGACAGGCTTAACAAATTTTATCGATAACTATTATCGACATTTCATGTCTCTGTCCCATCACTATAGAGTCTTTCCCGCACCCCAAAGGGCTTTGAAGATCCGTGGCATACCTACCAATCTGCCATATCGATTTTTTTATGGATGTCAACTTCAATGTCACATGATCAACTTTGAACGTTAATTTCTTGGAAACGTGACACTTTACGGAGTTTGGTCCTAATATATTTTCCGTTTGCATTGATGTCAACTTTCAACAATCGACTTGTCAACAATCGATTTATATAGGTATCATGAAGACTACCATTTTGAAAAAAAAAAATTAAATGGCGCGACAGCAGGTATACCAGGCTCCATATAAAAATCTTCAATACCCTTTGGCGAACTTGAATATGACAAAATGATCAACAAGCGGTATCTAAAGTGGTTATTAGTTACTGGGGAAAAAAGTCGCGCAACATTTTGTGGGAATCTTCTTATTGGCAAATGTTGCAGGCAACATGCTAATGCTATGTGAAACAAATAAAGCTAAAAAAAGTTGCACAACTTTATTTCCCAACCTAATAGAATAGGAAACTTTTATTTTAGACAGGAATCCATAAGATAAGTAACAATTTTACTTAATTCATAGTGTTAATAGGACCAATGAATGACGCGGCTTAAAAATACAATCGAAACCAAACAACGTTCGAAATAAAGAATAACAGAAAAGCGTTCGTAATTTAAAATAAACGAGATTGCGAATGGAATAAGTTTTTCTGATTAATGTCAGCATTGCCAGCCAGATGTGAATCTGGATTAAAAAGTCTGTTATAAATTACTGAGCACTTTTATTAAGATTTTTGATAGATTGCCAGTTTTTTTGCGCCCCTGAACTCTTTGTAGTGTTTATCTCTTTATTTACTGCATCTCTTTACACTGCCATTATGGCTACAGGGTCATGCCATACGGAAGCAATTAAAAAGGTACAAGTCGCTGTATGTAAATAAAGTTCATGACTGGGCACAGAAATGGAGAATCAAATTAAATGAATCGAAGTCACTTCACATTGACTTCACCAACAGGAATTGTGATTACCACCCAATCTTTATAAATGGCCAACAATTGCCATACGCAAATACAGCCAAATACCTTGGCATAACGCTTGACGCGAAACTGCGCTGGAAAGCGCACGTCAAAATAAAAGGCAGGAACTAGACATGCGTTTTAAAAACATGTATTGGTTGATTGGACGGGATTCCTGCCTATCGATACATAACAAAATTTTATTATATAAGCATATCCTTATGCCGATATGGACATATGGCATCCAACTATGGGGCTGTACTAAGCCGACCAACATCAAAATTATACAAACATTACAGAATAAGGTACTCAAGAGTATTGTTAATGCACCCTGGTATACATATAAGAAATGACGACCTCCATCGTGACCTAAAAATGGAACCCGTCACCAACATACTCCAAAAATTTGCTGAGGCCCATGAACACCGACTCCACCGACATGTGAACGTCGAGGCAATTCAGCTGTTAGACCAAACAAATATAGTGCGAAGACTAAAACGGACAAAACCTTTTTGAGTTAGTTTAGTGTAAAAAGTATAGAAATAATACTGCCAATGACACAGATAATAACACATGAATAAAGTGCTTTTAACATCATATCAGACTCTAAGAAAGTGGAACGGACTTGAGAAAGTACAATAAACACTATTCTACGTTTTAAAATAATTACACGTAATAAATTAAGTTAGATTAAAATTGCTTATTAGTCTTATATGCTAGATTGTAATTAATTATTAA
Source organism: Apamea epomidion (assembly GCA_947507525.1). Taxonomy (NCBI): domain Eukaryota; kingdom Metazoa; phylum Arthropoda; class Insecta; order Lepidoptera; family Noctuidae; genus Apamea; species Apamea epomidion. The sequence continues at coordinate 17,595,767 of OX382240.1, read as the reverse complement.
GAACCTGGTTCTTTTTAATAAAGGATTTAAAAAAAAACTCTTTATTTTGTGTTTTACTAGCGACCTGCCCCTGCTTCGCACGGGTACAATGGCGAGATGATAAAATATAAAATTTCTGTGCTTTATCTAAATTAAATATCTCATCTCAGTATTACCTACGCTCACTAACCTATATTATAAAAGTACGCTGGACATCATACTATCGATGACAAAACGAACACATTTAATTTTCGCCATTTTGGCGCTGATAACAACGTGAGCGTCCGTGGAACTAATATGTTTGATAGTGAGTTTTACAAAATGCGCATACTCTCATAATAAAAATGCTCTAAATATCTCGTAGTAAACACAAAATTCACAAAAAAGTCTTATTCCACGATTTAGACCTAAATCATCAGAGACGTACCAAAACAACACGAAGACCATTTCAACAGCTTTGAATCAGCACAAAAAACAACTTTCATTTCGTACTTAGTATATTTAGTCCAGCGTACTGGTTTATTATAGGTCAGTGCCTATGCTTCACACCTTCCATTTAAGAACGACCGAAGCATTGTCAGTGATATTTTCATGCAACTTTAAATAAAATTCAGCTTTGAGTAGGAATAGAAAAGAATTTCTAAAATGTTTTGCAGAGTCGCCGCGGCCATAGCTTGGGATATCGACCCTGAACTAAGATTTATTGGACTTGCCAACCGTCTTGTCAGAAATTGGATTTTGTTTTACTGACTCAACCTTTTTGCTCGAAAAGTAATCATGTTGAAATGCAATGTTCGGGTTAAAGATAAAAATAGAAAAGTCCATTTTCGGGTTGATTTCTATGTCTAATTCAGGGCTGATTTCTCCAACGCCAGATAATTTTGTCGGAGGAATAATTTTGAATTTTTGACAGTCCTTCCATACAAAATCTGTCAGAAGTCAATTTTATTACACGAATAAAAATTATCTGTCGAATTAAAAATTTGCCCTTAGATATATAGATATATAAGATAAAGCATTTATTATGTACACACCAAAACACACGCAAGCACAATTAAATGCTGACAAATTACAATAATATATAAAAACAAGGTGCCAACATCATAGACTGCCTATAATGTTCCCACTGCTGGGACACAGGCCTCTCTGTGAGAGAGAGTGGGCCGTAATCCACCACGTGGGCCCAGTGCGGGTTGGATATCACATGTCTTCGAATGTTTGCTTCTAGGACATGCCGGTTTCCTCACGATGTATTCCTTCAACGTTTTGAGTTTTGGACCCAACTTACAAAACATAAAAAATTAAAACATACTAAAAGAAATTAAGTGACACTGAAGACATATTGATACTTTGAATGAAAATAACGAATATACAAAGTCCGGTATGCGTCTTAAAGTTGCACCAAATGGGAATCCAGCTCAGCATGTGTCCGGCAAATGTAGGTATCTGACGCTGGTCTCTCAGCGGTCAACCAGTAGTGATGGTGGTCTACTGGATCCCTTTAGTTACATACAGTCGTCTGGCAGGCGAAAAATTTCGTTGACTTTTTTTATTTCCATGCCTTAAAAATGAACAAGCCTCTGCCCGAGACTTCGTCCGCGTTAAATTTCTTGTTTTAACACAAAATTCCCATTAGTGAAAAAAAAATTGGAATCGTATCAGTAGTTCCGAAGATTCCTCCCTACATTCAAAATTACTACCTCTTTATAATATTGAGTACAGATAAGTAAGTTTAACAAAAGTCATGGGTTTAAACAAACTAGACTTGTTAATGAGCCACTTATTTATAGGCACAACTCCTCAGTAGAACACCTTTCACACCCCTTAAGTGACAGAAAACCATTTGGAGAGAATAAACGGACAGATAAACGTCAGATCCTTTTCCAACTTCTGTTATAAACGTAAATCTAGTACTATTTAGTTATAAAACAAATACGTTTATAACTGTTTTGTATCCTTTAGAAATAATAACGGTTTTGCCCAAAATAACAAACCTGCGGAGTAATTGCGTTACACACTAACAGTAGCAATGGCTTTCATTTTGACAGTTCAACAACATTCATTGCGTTATTTGCGTTGTTGAGTAGACAAATTTATCGAACATATTGTTGCGCGCCACAATTAATGCCTGATGCATGGTGACATTAGTTACCACTAGCGCCATCTAGTTTCTAGTAGAAGAACTAATAGAGTCACAAGCGCCATCTATTATCGATTGGCTGAACTTACTAGAACTATCGACATCTGGTCAGTCGGGGCCGGTATGTACTCGAACATTCTAGATGTTTCTACAATAGAAGGTTCTGGAATTATCTGCGGCACTATATAAGGCTGGGACTAGCCGCGACTAATCAGACTTGGTTCTGCGATAGAAGCGAATACATCGAAAGCGATATTCAAGTGCGACTTAAGAGCGATTGTGTTTTATAATTAGTGTGTTTGAGTTGTTATTAGTGTTGTTTAATAAAAGTGTAACTTTTGGTAATTTTTATCGGCAGTTTTTATTGTCACGAACCCGAAGCTCGTAACAATTGGTGTCAGAAGCAAGGATTAAAATCATGCCGATTTTACCTAAAGACGACACGGAGGGTATCCGTACCCGGGGTCAACGTCAACAGGAGACGGACCAGAGACGTTTTGGTGGAGCTATGCCGCAGAGGTCGGAGGGCCAGCTACCAACCACGGAGGCCGAAACGTCCGCAGCAGCTCCAGCATCAGCAGCACCAGACTTTGCTGCCCTGATGATGATGCTGCAGGAGCAGTCCCGCCGACAGGAGGAACAGGCCCGCCGACAGGAGGAACAGGCTCGCCGACAGGAGGAACAGGCTCGTCGGTTGGAAGAACAGCTCCAACGTGATAAGGAGGAGCAAACGCGCCGCCAGGAAGAGCAGATGCTCCTTATGAAGGACCTTCACGCTAGCTTCGGGAAAGACATGAAGGAGGTGAAGGATAAGGTTGATCAACATGACAACCGCCTGTCGGAAGCTGAAATCCGGATCGACCAAGTGTATAATCGGGTTGACAACGTGGTGGCTGACGTAAAGAAAACCGTGATGGCTGATGTAAAGAAAACGCTGGATTACCTTAAACTTGGGGATGGAATCGCAGCTCCCGTAGCTACAACACCTTCGCTACGTGGATTCAAAGTGCCACCGTTCGACGGAACTTCTTCCTGGTCGGCCTACAAAATCCAGTTTGAGGCTGTCATGAAGGCGAACGCTTGGAGTAAAAGTCAGGCCATGACTGCCCTCACCCTAGGCCTGCGCGACCAGGCCTTAACTGTTCTGGAAGCTATCGGTAAGGAAATGACTTACGAGCAGCTCCTTGAGGCATTGGAGGCTCGGTATGGCGACGCTCACCTGGAACACGTGTTTCGTGCGCAGCTCAAGGATCGCGTGCAACGCAGTAATGAAAACCTGCAGCAGTGGGCCCTTGAAGTGGAGAAGCTGGTGCGTAAAGGTTACCAGTCCGTACCTGCGCTTATTGATGGGAACCTGGTGCAGGCATTCATCGACGGCATCCGCGATCTTAAGTTAGAGCTGCTGTGAGGCTCGGGCACCACGGGACGCTGAAGGACGCCTTGGCCCATGCACTGGAGGTGGAAGCCGCGCGACAGGATCATCGTTCCCATCGCGTCAGGGAGGTTGCAGCGACTAGAGTTCGCGACTGCAATAAAAGATACAGCCCTAGGTGCTACGGCTGTGGGGAAAGGGGCCACCTTCGATCCAGTTGCCCCAAGCGAACTACAGGAAGGGTAGACAATGACCGTCCATGGAAAGTGGGACGAACTTTGGTCAGAGCCACCGACATGTCAGGGGTACGTGTGCCGAACCTTTGTGATCAGGAACAGGTTATGGAAAAAGGTACACTAGTTGGTACTAGGCAAGAAAGTATAGAAGTCGTTCCTGTGAGGATGCTCAAGACAGACCTCAGCAACGAGTGGAAGGAAAGGCTACAACGTGCACAGCAGGAAGATTCGGACATCAAGCCTATTCTCGAGTGGATGAAGGCCAGAGCTCCTAAGCCCAGGTGGAGCGACGTCTCAGCAATGAGTTCGATCACAAAAAGCTATTGGGCCCAATGGGACAGCTTGGTGATTCAGGATGGAGTCCTGTGCCGTAAATGGGAAAATGCTCGGGGAGACAGCTGTCATTTGCAACTGGTTGTCCCTAAAGCTCAAGTACCGGATGTTCTACAGCTGTACCATAATGGTTGTTCAGGAGGTCATCTGGGAGTAAAACGGACTCTACTGAAGATACGAGAACGGTTTTACTGGGTCCACTGTCGGGACGATGTCGAGGACTGGTGTCGCAAATGTACAAGTTGTGCAGCTGTAAAGGGACCTCAGACTCGTAGTAGAGGTGCATTGAAATTGTACAATGTTGGCGCACCATGGGAGAGGATAGCCCTTGACGTTGCGGGGCCGTTTCCGGAAAGTGAAAGTGGTAACAAGTATTTCATGGTTGTGATGGATTACTTTACTAAGTGGCCGGAAGTCTTCGCCATCCCAAATCAAGAAGCTTCGACAGTTGCAGATAAATTAGTTTATGAAGTCTTCTGTCGGTTTGGAGTACCTTTAGAGATTCACAGTGATCAAGGAAGGAATTTTGAGTCCCAAATATTCCAGGAAACTTGTCGAGTTATGGGTACTCATAAAACAAGAACAACTTCTTACCACCCACAATCGGATGGAATGGTGGAACGATTTAATCAGACATTGGAGAGGTACCTAGCAAAAGTTGTGGAAAATCGGCAACGAGATTGGGACAAGCACATACAACCGTTTTTGTTGTCATATCGAAGCGCTGTTCACGAAAGTACATCGGTGACACCAGCTTTCGCAAACTTTGGAAGAGAATTACGGCTGCCTGCAGACCTGATCACCGGAATACCACCTGATGCCCCACGCAGTATAACCGATTATGCGAATAACTTGCGGAACAAAATGAATGACATTTATGAGCACGTCAGACAATCGGGCCAGCAAATGTCTGAAAAGATGAAAACCCGTTATGACCGCAAAATGAACAGTAAAGGGTTCGACGAAGGTTCACTAGTGTGGTTGCACAATCCAGTCCGCAGCAAAGGGAAATCTCCTAAGCTTCAAGCTAAATGGGATGGACCGTACCGGATTGTGACAAAGATCAATGACGTAACCTACCGGATACAGAAAGGTGCAAGAGGTACTCCTAAGATCGTCCATGTGGATCGATTGGCGCGTTATTATGGAGCCGATAATGCTCGGGACGAGCATGTCTTAGGGTTGCGCGCCACAATTAATGCCTGATGCATGGTGACATTAGTTACCACTAGCGCCATCTAGTTTCTAGTAGAAGAACTAATAGAGTCACAAGCGCCATCTATTATCGATTGGCTGAACTTACTAGAACTATCGACATCTGGTCAGTCGGGGCCGGTATGTACTCGAAGATTCTAGATGTTTCTACAATAGAAGGTTCTGGAATTATCTGCGGCACTATATAAGGCTGGGACTAGCCGCGACTAATCAGACTTGGTTCTGCGATAGAAGCGAATACATCGAAAGCGATATTCAAGTGCGACTTAAGAGCGATTGTGTTTTATAATTAGTGTGTTTGAGTTGTTATTAGTGTTGTTTAATAAAAGTGTAACTTTTGGTAATTTTTATCGGCAGTTTTTATTGTCACGAACCCGAAGCTCGTAACAATATGAAGCAATGGATTAGCAATATCCTTCAAAGTTATTCAGATGGTGATTGAAAGTGTGTTACTTACGCAATTAGGGTGTTGATTTTATAATGTTTTATTAAGTCCTTAACTTACGCGTCGTATCTCGTTCTTTTTCAATTTTCGATGACATCAAGTGACGGGAAATGACAGCCAATTTAAGTTCTTTTTTATAGATATTGCATAATCAGCTCATAATGTTCCCGCTGCTGGGACACAGGCCTCCTCTCTGTGAGAGAGAGTGGGCTGATCTACCACGCGGGCCCAGTGCAGGTTGGTAGATGTCTCATGTGTTCGAATTTTTGGTTCTAGGACATGCCGGGTTCCTCACGATGTTTTCCTTCACCGTTTTAAGAGCAGTGGTGATGAAAATTACGAGTACTTACACAAAGTAAACCACCTGTCTGGGTTCAAACCCACGACATACAACTTGTAAGTCGGGGGCGTTACCCAAGGAATAAATGGATAAAGGCAGGAATTGAATGATGTGATAAGGCAACGGTGCAGTTTAAGAGAAGATGTAGTGACAAAAAATTATAAGAGTATGCTGAGATGTTGTAAGGGGTAATTCTCGTAATTTTAAGAACGTTCACAGTCTGATCTCAGTCTCGATCTGTCAAAAATATGTCTAATTTCCCTACATTTTGACAAGTTTTTGACATTTGTTTGTCGCCGGAATGAGACTGCGACTAGATTTTGAACGTGTTAAATCACGGGAATACGGGCCGTAATGTTGAGAGAATGAGTAGGTAAAAGGCGACTAGCAAAATGTAATTTATCAGGGAGATGTGAGTGGGGTCGCCGGGCCCAAGGACGCCCTAAAAGGACATTTATTGACCTTATTAGTGATGTTCTTCAGAAAGGTCAGGTGCGTAGTATTCGCAACCGGCGTGCGAGTATGACATGAAGGCCAATTCCCGTAATCAAAAACACGTTCAAAATCTAGTCGCAATCTCATCTCAGCGACAATATATGTCAAAAACTTGTCACAAATGTTGCAAATTAGAGCTATTTTTGACAGCTTGTGACGAGAATTGTCCCTCAGATGTTGTATGAACGTAAACGAAGAAAAATGAGTATGTAAGGATCGTAGATGACATTCCGTAGTTTTTTTTTTTTTTTGTTTTTTTAATTCTCTTTGGAATGATCAACTAGCTTCATCTTTCTGAGTGACCGACACCTTGACAATTCAAAAGTGTAATTGGTTTATTTGAAATAAATACTTTGAGTTTGAGTTTAACTGTAGCTATGTACATGTCTATGTACAAAAAAAAAACGGGTTGCACTCCGGGAGTGCCGGCAGAAGTGAAAACTTGAATATTAACTTTGTGCATTTATGATATTTTGGAATGCGGCCTACTCTCCCTCCGTCTTACGAATTTTCGATCAGGTCACGTGTCCTGACACGAGCTCCGTCTTAAGAATTTTCGATCACGTCACGTCTCCCTTACGAATTTTCGATCAGCAGTGCCATTCTGTAACTATCTCACCGTGAAAACTTAGGTGAAGTGAGCGTGGAGTGAGCTGTCATTTCAAATAATGCTAAGGGATTGACACTATTGACAGCTCACTCTAAGCTCACTTCACATAACTTTTCACGGTGAGATTTTTATAGAATCGATTGGCAGGTCACGTGTCCTGACGCGAGTTTAACATTTTTTACCCATCACAAAAAAGTGCACAACGCTAAAGAAGTTTTCACTTCAAAAAAAGGTATAAATTAGCCAAACAAAATCAACGGAGCTTGTTTAAAGTCTTGCCCGAAACCCTACAAATACTCCACTTGTACGTGAATTTCTAATAGCATTCCTAAATTTACAGTGCCCTTTTTGCGTCTGTGGTTAAAAACATATTGCATAGCTTTAGAAAGCGTTTACTACCCCAATTAGAAACAAAGCCACAAGTTTCCGACCTCTGTCTGAAGCAGGGCTGTCACCCGTCCTGTATAAGCACGCACTGTCTGCGTAGAACATATTATTCGTCCAGCTTACACACAAATATGTTGTGCCGTTTATGCGTTATTGGGAGCCAGTTTCTCGACAGCAAGTTCATCATCTGCATAGTGTTTTCTCAACTACATATGTTGGAATCGGCTGCCAGTCTAACCGGATACAGCTGAATACCAGTATTTTTCATGAAGCGACCGCCTACTGACCTCCACAACCCAGTAACTGGGTAATACGATACCCTTAGTAAAACTGGTTGTCAAAGTTTCGGGTTTCTAACGACCCGTAACGACTATCAAAGATCCATTAATTACTGCCGGGACCAACAGCTTAACGTGCTTTCAAAGGCACGAAGGTAAGGTATGTAAAGATAGTCACCCATCCTCGATCGGCGACCCGTGCGGCTTTTATTACTTAGCCACGACCCCAAAAGCAAATTATCGCAAATTAATGTGACAAATTGTCTAGCGCGCGTTAACTTCTGTATTGGTTGAATGATTTATCAACAGCCAATTGCAGCAGTTTCCGCGCGCTTGACAATTTGTCACATTAACTTTGCGATAATTTTCGTTCGAGGAACTGGCTCTGAGTAACTTAGGATAATTAAGAACAATTCAAAAGTTGCGTTTCAGGAAAAAGTGTCCCTAAACTTCTTTACTAACTTTTTGTTAGTAATAAGCACGGACATTTTATTAATTTTAGCCCAAGGAGACCGTTCTTTGCCATACATATATTTTTATACGTAGGTTGCAGTTTCATCACACTCGATGGGTTTTTAACATCACTTGCTTCTGCCCGCGACTCCGTCCGCGTGAAATTTCGCCTTTATTTATATATATAAATAAATAAATAAATAAATAAATAAATTATATATATATATATATATATATATATATATATATATATATATATATATAAATTACTTTATTATTATATTATTATTATTTTATTATTATATACCTAGTCTTGCCATAAATATTGTCACGAAGAAAAAAAAAATTTTTTTATTGCATATAATATTTATTACTTTTACAGTGTGTTAGTTTAATACATAAATATAAAACATAAAAAGCTTATTCGAAGTGGTCTCCATTGGCTGCAATACAGTCCTTTAAGCGTTGAGGCCAGTTATCAATAGAAGCACGCACTCTTTCCATGGAAAAATTCTTCACTGCCAATCGTATGGATTGTTTTAGGGACTCCAAATTATCATGGCGTTTAGAGCAAGCTGTACTCTCTAAAACTGACCATAAATCATAATCCAGCGGATTAAGATCGGGACTAGACGACGGCCAGTCTTCAGCTCTGATGAAGTCCGAAACGTTCACTTCAAACCAAGACTTCGTGGACCGAGCTTTATGACCCGGCGCCGAGTCTTGTTGGAAGGACCATACTTGGTTATTGAACATGGTGTTGTTAACGGGCTTAACTACCTTCTCAAGAATGGTATCTTGATACACGTGTGCCGATGTTTTGATACCTTTTTCACAAAAATATGGTTCAGTCACTCCTTCATAGCTAACACCCCACCAAACCATCACTGAAGTCGGATAATGCCCACGTTGCACTCTGTCGACTAATTGGGAAGCTTCCTTAGAGCTTTGAGCATAAATACAGTCATTTTGTTTGTTAAAATGTTGCTCAATTGTAAAGATTTTCTCCTCCGTAAACAAATTTTTTCTGTGACCTCCCTTTGCGTACCGCTTAAGTAGTTGTTTCGATTTTACCACCCTATTATTTTTTAAATTATCAGTTAAAAAATGACCAGTGCGTCTCTTATATGCTGCAAGTCCTAAGTCATCTTTTAAAATACTATCTTCATCTCCCGAGACAAAATCTTTTGCTTTCGGACAGGATTTCTTCGAATTCGTGCTCTGACCACCTTTTTCGTACGAACACTATGTGGACGGCCAGATCTTTTTCTGTCACAAACAGAGGAGATCTCATTGTACCTATTAATAGCCCGGTACACAAACATTTGACTAATACCAAGCGTATGGAGAGTTTTAAAAATTGCATTTGGCTCCATACCAACTTTGTGTAATGCAATCACAGCGATTCGGTTCTCTTTATCACCCCACTCCATTTTAATATCGCAAAATATTGTACAATGTATTGGCGCCAAAATTAGAAAACCCAATGAACAATCGTATAAAAATGACAGATTACAAATTCAAATGTAATATCTTTCTTATTTTTAATTGTAACAGTATTTATGGCCAGACTGTGTATATGTAAAATTTATTTATATAATATAAATCTTCCTCTACCAAATAAAAAAGGAATTACATGAATCGGCCCGGAGTAAATACATAAAACACACATCTCAGGTATGCTGGAAGAGATTTCTTATGAAATAAGCGTCACCTCTGTACCTATTTTTTCTGTTCTGTTTTTCATTGTCTGTTTATATATGTTTGTACATAAATGGTAAAATAAATAAATAAATAATAAAAAAACGCGAATACATAACCTCCTCCTTTTTTTAAAGTCGGTTAAAAAGCAAAAATATTACCGTTAATATAATCAAAAGTGCCATTTAATAACTTTGTACTCATGCCTCACAAAATTTTCGACAGGCGGAAGACATTAGGCAGCCCTAAAATTACAGCTTGTCTTCATCATAGCCTGAGAGGGGCCGATGTGGGTCGTCTTTGAGGCCTGTGACGTAACGGACCCTTTCATCTCCGTGATAGTGTCTTATTAAAGGAATGAGCATTACTGATTGTAGGTAGACTTTTGCATAGATCAAAGCACTAGGAAGTGGTGAAGGGCCGGCGTTTTGGGGGACTGTCTTTTGTAATTTTGACGTTCGAAAAGTGCTGATTCTCAGCCTAATTTGAATAAATTACTTTTGATTTTGAAAGACAAATTACGGTAATTATTATGTATTTTCTTTCTTTCTTAAGGCTAAGAATAAAAGAAAGTAAATATATTTATTTAGCACAGACTAAGCGCTGTTGCTTGTTTTTTTAACACAATTTTATTAGCTTCACTTGTAACTAACTAACAATGTATAAAAATCTTAGAAGTCAATTTTAACCTATTTCTAATTGTCGTATCGCAATGAAACTTTGTATGTATATATAGTTCGGAAGACGAAACTATAATTTGGTATATTGGAGCTGATGTGATGGTCGGGCCAGGAGGTGGATAGTGGAACTCTTCAGTGGCTACTAGTAAACCCCTCGCGTTTCGGGTCATAAGATTTGTTTTGATGAATCCAATAGATAAGGATTGGTAACGAAGGCGAAGGTCTAGTGATGGATCCTTTCATCTTCGTTATAGTGTTTTGTTAAAGGATTGAGCTGTACTTTAGCACAGACCAAAAACAAATTAGGGTAATTTGGGTATATGGGTTACATCGCCTTAAGGCGAGGTTGTAATACTTTTTAACTTTTTTAAACGTCTGTAAATCTAGCAAAATATTGATTTTGCGCAAAAAAAACATATTTTAGGAAATTTGAACATATTGTGACGCGCTGTGTGAAGATAGAAACGTGAATTAAAACAATTGGCTCGATAAAAAAAAATCATGAAGATGACACTAAATCGCTATTTATAACGTGTACCTTGAAGAGATTACATCCTTAAACCATGTAAAAGTTATACCAAAAGATAAGCTTTATTGTTTTTTAGAGCTTGGCGAGAACACATTTAAAAATTTCCTTATTTTTTTTTTCTAAGAAACAACTATACGCAAAATCTAGCATTCAAGAGCTCGCAACGGCCAGCCGGTGCCCACCAGTGCCCACTGCCCGCCGAGACGTCATGGAGGTTGGACGCACGCCGTTTGTTCCTTAAAAATTCCCCTCGCGTTTGCGCTTTATAATAGGGTTTACTGTAAATAAATAAGTAAGTAGATAACCTACTTATTTACAGTAAATGATTTCGTTTCATGACGTAAAGTTCCAAACATTATTAACCTACAATTGTTGCTTAGACGCGCCACAATACAAAAAAGTACAGTAGGTAAGATTTACTGAGCAGATTGAATTTGTTCAAACGATTATTTTGTTTGCTCAATAACTTTGACGTATCGTATAGTATTATAAAATATCTTGTAAATTCTAGGTATAATTTTAACGACATATAAATCAGAATAAGAAAAAATGTTATTTTACGTGTGATCCTTCAATTACATGATACCACAGAATACACATATGAAAAAAAAAACGATAAAAATAAAAATGGAGAAATAAATTATGAATGATGAAAACAGATTTAGGAAATATAAAAAAATTAACATGCCAAGAATAAGCATTCATAATTATTACAATAGTGTAAAAAGGATAAAAATAAACATTGAGAAAATAAATAATTAAATTTGAGGGAAAAAAATTACATGATTGTCAAAATTGAGAATTTATATTAAAATTGCTTAGTATAATAATTGTTTCATATTAAATTGTTGAATAAAGGAGAAAAGTGTATTTGTAGGTGGTTAAATTCTTTTTGTATTTTGAAATGGGGAGGGTTATGTCCAGGTTACATATAATGTATATTTATTTGATATTTGATTACAATACAATACAAACAAAGCAGAACAGCAATTTTATTTCCTCTTCCGCCAATAAACCCGAACCCGATACACCTTACCTACTGCATTTACGCTGCATTGTGGCATGTTCAAACGCTAGCATCTTATAGCTCGGCGCCCGGCGCACGCTCGCTCGCTGCGTCTATACACTCGATCGATACATACCTATGTATTATGCGGGGAGTGAGGATGAGGAAGCGTTTTCATACCTACACACCGCACTACAAGAGGGCCTTAAGAAAGAAATAAAGAAAATACATTTATTTAACACAGACTAAGCACTGTTGCTTGTTTTTTTAACACAGTTTTATTAGCTTCACTTGTAACTAACTACAAACAATGTATACAAATCTTAGAAGTCATGTCAACATCCTGCTATTCGGGCGGAGACAAATCCAACAAACAAAGATCATAAAAATTGAGTTATAAAATGATGTAACTAACCCGACTTATTTTTATTTATATAGATTCTAAAATCAACTATATGATTTTGTAATTGTCCTTTGTTTTTGTGTGTAAAGGCACTGGCCGTCTTATTACAAAAGGAGTTCCAACTTTACTCCAAGCCAAAACCTTCGAGCTCGTTATTGTATTATAAACTTTATTCAGAGCACGGCAAAGTTTTTAATACAAAATTGATAACTTAGTCTAGTGTTTGACGTGAGTCTTTGTAATTAGTACTTTAACTCTTTCGGAATTGAGTTTGAAATTCAAAAATGGTTTAAACCTGGAACTAAAGATAAACCGTGTTTTGTAATAAGGCCGAGTGTATTTCTATTTTCATACCAGTTTTAACACGAAGCCTTCGCAGAAGTAAACAAGGGTGAACTTTGTCAAGTAGCAACCGTTTTCCTGTTACAGAGATCCCATCTAACAAGCCAAGAGAAGTGAGATTTACGGTTTTATTATGTTCATCTTACACAATAAGAAACAATTCGTTCGCTTTTTTTGTTAGCATATTTTGAAGGACAGGAGTTTTTTAACCTCTTTGACCCCAAATAACCCCTCTCACTGATATCCGTGGGCCCCAATTCTGTACGATAATTATTATTCCCCGCGTAACTTTACCACGTGCAAACCATGTACGGTGGTCAAGGGTGGTATTTTCACAATTCAAACCACGCCCACTTTGCGTTTTTCGTGCGGTTTCGTTCATTATGTCATTGAAAATATGTTATTAGCAGATGTCGTGATTAGCTAAGGAATTGACGTGATTTCGACCACATTCCTTACTTCGAAGTAAGGAATCATTAAGTGGTCATAATGAATTAGGGGGCCGTGGCTAAATAATAACAGCCGCGTAGGTCGATCGATCAGGTTAAGCTACGCTTGCCGCTGTTGGTCTGTAGATGGGTGACCATCTTTACATACTGAGACCTCTTCGTGCCTCGGAAAGCACGTTAAGCCGTTGGAAGTAAGAAAATCAGTGGTCATAGTGAATTAGGGCCCAGATAATTCCTTTCATATCATATCTTACTTAATAGAATAGAAAACTTTCATTTCAGACAGAAGTCCATAGGGTTAGTAACAGTTAATATTAAAAACGCGTAAGTTTGTGAAAATAGATGGATGGATGTTTGTTAGTATTTCACGCAAACACTACTGAATGGATTTGGATGAAATTTGGCACACAGATAGTTTATAAACAGGATTAACACATAGGATAATTTTATTCCCAGGGGATCGAAACATATGTGGATGAAACCACGGGCGCTGCCAGTAAAGAAAGAAAGAAAATACATTTATTTAGCACAAACTAAAAGACGCAGTATAATTTTTATTCATCATTTATTCTAATTTCAGTCTCAGACTGTCAAAAATACGTCTAATTTGCCGCCATTTTTGACATTGATTGTCGCTCAGTTGAGATTGCGAATAGATTTAGATACGGGAATTGACCGTCTTCTGATTATCGCTTGGTTGGAGACCGGATCGAGCCCCGAGAAATTAGTAAAACAAACTTGAAACACGGGGTGTGTTTCAAGTTTGTTTTACTAATTTCTAAAACAAACTTGAAACACACCCTGAAGGGACTATTGTAAGTAAAGCCAAAAACATGGGTCTCCCTTGTTTTATCGAAAAGAAATTGCCAAATTATCACTTCCCAAAAAAAAAATCCGCATAATTTCATTTGCCAAATTATTACTTAGCAAAAAATCTCTTCACAAATAATCGTAACGCAAACCTAATGTTTGGCAAGTGAACGTTTAAGCAATGACTTGTTTACCAACTAGTACTTTTACCAATTTTTATGGAGTCAAATATTCCAGTTGGAATAACTCATTTTACGCAAACTAAACTTTGCCAAATATTTAGTATCGTCAGTTTTCAATTTACCAATTCTATTCATTCAATTGTTATTGTCTAACTAGTTCAGTCTCGGGTAGCCTGTTTTTTTCCATATTTTTTTTTTCTATATAATCTAGTCGTTTCTGGCACTCGCCGGCCACTGCCGCGGCACCGCTTGCTTCGCTCGCTCGGCTCGTGCGTAAGCGTCAAAATTTTAACCTACCCTAACCTAAGCGTTTTTTTTTAAATAATTAACCTCTTGTAACTAGTTCGATTCTCAAAAGCCTGCTAAAAATAATGTCTTTTTTCCATGTTTTTTTTCTATATAATCTAGTCGTTTCTGGCACTCGCCGGCCGCTGCCGCGGCACCGCTCGCTTCGCTCGCTCGGCTCGTGCGTCACAGTTTTAACCTAACCTAAGTAGCCTAACCATTTTTTTTTAATTAACCTCGTCGATTAGTTTGGTTCTTGATAGTCTGCTAACAATAATCTCTTTTTTTCCTTATTTGTATTAAATAAATGATTATATTAAAATAGAATTGCATTTTTTAATTATATAATTCCCAAAAAATCTTGTTTTTGCCTTTTAAATTTTTTGCCATAACAAATCATTTGACCAAAAGTTTATTGTCTAAAGATTGTTTGCTATAATAAATCATTTGATTAAAGACCAATTGCCTAAGTGACATTATCCTTGATAATATTCTGCCAAGTAAAAATTTGACCAAATGAAAATGTGCGTACTAAAATCATTCCAAACATTGCATTGGTATAAAAAAAGGTTGCTAAAATTAGTTTGGGTAGTGAAATTTTGGCAAAATATTTTCTGCAAAACGGCAGGATCCCCAAAAACATAGGTAAATAATTGTATCATAAAAAACAATAGCAGTTCATTTCTGTAAATAAGTGCCAATTTCAGTGAAATATGTATGAACTTTAGCAGTTTAAGCTCGCCTACGCAACGCCTACGCGCTACGCCTGCAAATTCAGTTGATGCTACGGCGTAGGCGGCGGTATATTTTTCTTGACAAATTTTGCCCCATTCAAATTATTTTATAGACTAGCGACCGCTTCGCACGGTTTTTACGACTGGATAAAACATCGGTTCTTTAGTAAGTTTAATATTAACGTACACACATGAACTTCCCGCAATAAATTATCAAAATGACGGTGAAAAATCCGTTAAAATCCGTTGCGTAGTTTTAAAGGACAACACACATACAGACACGAAAACCGGTTGTCAATCGTAGACAGCCAGACAGTCGATACGGGTAGTCAGAAGCCCGAAGTTCTGATAAACAGTTTTACCAAGGGGTATCGTGTTGCCCAGTAACTGGGTTGTGGAGGTCAGATAGGCAGTCGCTCCGTGTAAAATATAATAATTTTATTTTTTTTATGTTTGTTTGTTAAGCTTTCACGGTAATACGGCTGAACGGATTTGGATGAAATTTGACACAAGATTAGACCAAGTCCCTGGTATGTAACAGCTGCATCCGGTTATACTGGAAGCCGACCCGAAAATTGTTTGCAAGAGGTTGATATTGATTGACTTAACTACTTTTATTTCATTCATATTTTATTTTAGAACACACAATATAAAGAAATAATATAGTTTTGAGCCGTTTGGGGGTCAAAACGCTCGGGTCATGGGGCCCGAGTGCGCGTCTCTTTTTTAAGGAATTTCTCGCCGGCTGATCGACCCTTCACGTGACCAGAGGGCTGGGTCGTTCTTTGGCCAAAGAATTAGCATTGCCATTCACCGTGGCAATGCTGCCAGTTTTCAGGGCACGTTTCCGGATGACAGCGATGCGGACGAATACTTCGACGCCTACTTAAATATTCTTTTGTTTTTGTGTTTATTTGTATAGTTAGTATTTCAATTTAATACTCTATGGTAAATAGTTAGTTAAGAGATTATGAAAATAAAAGAGATAGAATAGAATAGAATATATTTATTTGCTTTAAAACATGTACATTAAGGTCTTATAAATAAAGTTATGATCTTACATGTTTCGCCATGGACTGGCATACAAATATTTAAACAAGTTAAATGTAACAAATTTGACACATTGATTTGTTATATGTCTTTATAATTATGTATTTTGAATAATATCAAATACTAGCTTATGTCCACGACTTCGTTCGCGTGGAAGTCGTAAGATACACTATGCCAATAATTGTGCCCGATCGTTCCGCCGGTGGCCGTGCGTGTTCCATTGGTTTCTATTGTTCGCTGTAGCCACTATCGCATTTACGGTATTTTTGATCCTGAACCGAGATTATTGGGTGTTAATTTCAATTAATTACTCAGCACAGCTGTCACCATGTTGTAAATGAAAGACGGGTTGACCAAGACTGATTTTTATTGAGTACCCACAACCTAACTATTATTATAATGACAAGCCACCGTCCTTTAAGAATCGACCTACATATACATAGTACGACAATAATAAAATAACAGCCACATTTTTGTAAAACTCCCCGTCAATATCAGTTCGTATTCGGTTAGCGTTCTTTCCGACTTTTTTCTTTTTTTGGTCGGCCTCTATTAGTCCTAGCATGA
This sequence comes from Apamea epomidion, assembly GCA_947507525.1. Classification (NCBI taxonomy): domain Eukaryota; kingdom Metazoa; phylum Arthropoda; class Insecta; order Lepidoptera; family Noctuidae; genus Apamea; species Apamea epomidion. The sequence continues at coordinate 17,578,746 of OX382240.1, read as the reverse complement.
TGTTAAAGAGTTGTTTTGTTTGTTTAAACGCGCTAATCTCTAGAACTACCGGTTGGATTTGAAATAATATTTTTGCACTTGATAGCCCAAATTTAACTTCACGCTATGACCCTAAGGAGCTGGGTAAAAAGAACCAAAAGTCAGAAAGAACGCTAAATTAAAACGAAGTAATCGACGTAATCACAGCAGAATCTAGTCATTATACCTACTACTGCCTTCAGAACCTAGAACTACCAGGTGAAGAAAAATTATAGGCTATTTAACATCATGCTACGACCCATAGGAGACAAGCAAAAAGAAAAAAGTCACGAAAAAATAAACATGACTATTTCACGAATGACTATTCCTCAATTTTCATGATTACCACTGTTTGTCTCTGCATCACCCAAAGGTTGACTGGTAGAAAATATTTATGGCATTAAGTCCGCCTCTGTACATTTATGTACTTGAAGTCCTACTAAATTAATTATGTGAACGTAGAAGTTAGGCATCGTTTTTAAACCGGTTTATGTTGTTCTGATTCGTTTCGAAGAATTTATTTATTTACATAGTAACGAAGGTCTATCAAGCGGCCGTCTCATTATATTTGTCAGTACTTTTTGGCTTATATTTGCAATATTACTGAACTAAAATAAAAAAAGTCTTTAGGTCTGTGCTAAATAAATGTATTTTTTAATACTAATAATCCCAGATTTGGATGGAATTTGGCACACAGATAGTTTATAACCAGGATTAACATATGGGATACTTTTATCCCTACATATATTCCCACGGGATCGAAACTTTATGTGGGTGAAACCGCGGTGTGCTGCTAGTATTGAATAAATAATAAAAACAACAATGTAACAGGGCGGGTAGAAAATGTAGCTGTTATTTTATTTAATACATGGTGGTGTCTTACCACTTCCACGTGAACGCAGTCGCGGTCAGAAACTAGTAACTTCTAAGAAGGCTGAGCAGAAGACTTCATTTCATACAGAGAAGACACTAGACATGCGGGCTGACTATTCCAAAAAAAAAAACAAGGAAAAAGGACAGGGTTAATTTTGTGGTTCAAACTACGAAAGTAATATGTGAGGGAACGGTTATGTGCGCAAATATCTGCGGGTTGTTATTGATTTTACACTATTTGTTAGCGAACTGGACATACAAAAGTTACTATTCCTACTAGTCAGCTATTCTGAACTACATACAGACTGATTTTTTAAAGACCAGCCAAATTTAAGGATGTGGTACAGACCATCAAACTGAACAACTTTCTCCATGGGACCAACATCGTAATCGCGAATAAAAATTCAGCCGTCCCATACATTTAGGTCGAGTAGGTATTGAAGTTTTCTATGGGACAGTTGATAAAATTTTCGCGATTACGCTATTTGTTGATTACCACATCCTTAAATTTGACTGGTCTTTAAAAAATCAGCCTGTATATTGATAGCAATGTTATGTTCCAACTGTGTTATAAATACGTAGTTGCTGCCACGTTCATTATGCCTGCAGCCTTTTTTTAGGTATTAAATTTTGTTTACATTAATGTCTTTAATTATTTTTTTTTTTGGCTTGAGTATAGTTTTTATTTGTATTTATTGGTGAACCTGAATACAAAATGTTGATTTCATTAATTAACAGGCTTGCAAAATATTGAGAGATTTTATGTATACCCTAAAAATTACAGATATAAATGTAGAAATTTTAAAAGAGGTGACACAATGGGCGTTGAGGCTTGTAGCTAAATAATAACAGCCGCACGGGTCGATCGATCAGGTTAAGCTACGCTTGCCGCGGTTAGTCCGTGGATCGGTGACCCCTCCGTGCCTCAGAAAGCACGTTATGGAGACATTGATAGTCAGTCTTGATTTAACATAGGTTTTTTTTACGAAATCGAGTTTGAAGGGAAAAAATAATAATAGGTACCTATGAAAGAAAGAAAGAAAGAAAAAGTATTTATTGCGACTCGCACAGGAAGATCATAAAACTAAACTAAACTAAACACAAACAAAAATAAGAAACCCAAATTATATTAAAAAAAGTCGGTAACAATACCAAATTATATAAAAAATTTAAAAAATGGGGTTGTTGTGTGTATGTTGTTGTTTGTAATTATTGTTGTGTTGTGTTGTGCATGTAAGTTATTTTTGTTAACTTCATTTTAATTTTAGTGACTATTCAGTTTTAATAATTTTTTTATTTTCATAATCAATGAATGTAACAAAGTTGATGTATTTATTGATTATATATATCATTTTGTTATTTTAGTACTCGATTTTAAATCAATAACTAATATATAGGTAAATGTATGGTTTGTATATTATTGGAATTTGATGCCTTAGTAAATAAATACAACTTTGAATAGGTACCCACGTACCCCGTCCGGTTAGCATAGTTCCCATTGCGCGGTAACAGCTAACAACGGTTTTACATACTATAAAATAAAAGTCGTTTCTCTTTGTGTACCTAAATAAGTACGCTGTCATACCCTACAAACCCTTTTTTAAATATATTATAAGAGTTTCTAACATTTCATCCCTCGACGTTCACCCGAATAAATTTTACCTAAACGTCTCTCGAAACCGCTTTTGTGCCCATTTTCATAAAAAGGTAACATACTACTGAATACTGAGTATTAGGCTTTTGGGCCTCGATATTATATGTTGCAAGGGTTTAGGTATTTTATTTATTGTTTTTATTGTTGTTTTTATTTATTTATGTATAATTGCATGCTGCACGGGTTGACGTCATCACGTCAACGCCGGCTGCCGCTGAAAACCAGCGATGGGGTTCTGTCTCGTATAGGGTCTTAGCATTATGCTGAGCGATGGCCGTTTTGCGTAAATGTGACGCATGTATACCCCCAACTTGTTATTTTTATTGTGTGTTTATAGAATAGAATAGAATAGAATACTCTTTATTGTACACCATACAAATTACAGAACATAAATATATAGAATTTTACAAAGGGTGACACAATGGGCGGTCTTGTCGCTAAGAGCGATTTTGTTTATGTTCTTTTTACAAGCTTTTATTTAACTTGCGATGTATTTATATATGTATGTATGTAACTATGTTTGTTCGGGTGGACTCTTGCAACTCAATTTCGAAGCAGATATCTTCAACCGATCGAGCTGAAATTTTTCATACATGTGTAAATCGGATGACAATGCAAAATTATTATGACATGGAGCTGATCTGATGATGGAACCGGAAGGTGGCCATAGGAACTCGGTAGTTAAACAACACAACCCCATCGAGTTTGGACTCGTTTGATTCGTCTTAACGAGTACTTTGATGCTCGATGGTAACCAGGGACTAAAGATGAACAGGTAGCTTAAGTGCAGTAAACGCATATATAACGGAAAAACACTGCTACGCGCTACGAACTACGCCGTACTCAATCTCGCATCCAAAATACTAAAAAGTTAAAAATTAAATTAAAACAAGCTTTTATTACTTATTAATAAAAAGGACTAAAAAGTTTAAAATAATTTAAACCTGATAAGAAATAAATAAAAGCGTGTTACATTTTGATGGAACATTAAAGAACATTTAGAACACAATGTAACACGCTTTTATTTATTTCTTATCAGGGTTAAATTATTATAAACTTTTTAGTCCTTTTTATTAATAAGTAATAAAAGCTTGTTTTTAAAAGTTTTTTTTTCTAAGCGTCATGTTTGCTGTAAATAAATGTATTTTCTTTCTTATAATAACTCTAGTTTGGCCCGCGGTTCTGTCCACGTGGAGGTCGGAAATTATCCCACGGAAACGTATTAGAATAGAATAGAAAACTTTTATTTCAGACAGGAGTCCATAGGGTTAGTAACAATTTTACTTAACTTCTAGTGTTAGTAGGTTACAGACACAGATGTACATACAATTAAAACTCAGCGTGGAGCTGCATCCACCTCCGCAACATCGGGGAATCCCACCGATCTGCGAACACACTGAGAAAAAGAAAAAAAAAAAAAGTATCCTATGTGTTAATCAAGGTTATAATAAGCTATCTAAATGTGTACCAAATTTCATCCAAATCCTATTAAAAGCATAATACTTACTGATGATTGAAATACTATCGTGAATTCATCCAAGCCTAGTACCTTTTGATAGAATACTGCTCAGAAAGTCGGGTCAATCATGATTCGAAAGACACGTATCGTCATCTAGTTTTCTATACCGTTGACGACGTATATGCAAAATTGAATGATGATCGGTTCAGTGGATTAGGCGTACAGTGGAAAAGGTAACAAACAAACTGACTTTCGCATTTATAATATTAGTTAGGATTATTTAATTGAACATCAAACTTTTTTTTTTCTAAACAAAACCATGTTTTCAACATTTGAAAGGAGAAACTGGCTGACTGACATGTCGCCGCACAGCATTGCCTTGCCTTGGGGATTGAAACTTGAAATACTGACAGCTATTGGCTTTGGTCCACTTAGAATTCAGTCCAGCATCTGGTATGCAGCGCTGGATATGAACAAAGCAGCAGATGCAATGTCACTGGATAGCTGCGCTGCATCAGAATACTGGATCAGTGTAAATCAGCATTAATACTGTCAGACCTGCAACGGCAATCGATCGTAATTCTTTTCCTTTCTTTTAGATATCCATTGCTTCATATGTTTGAACTTCATTCTGCTCATCACCGCAAATTACGCAATGAACGCAGCTGAACTGTCAAAATGAAAGACATTGCTATCAATTGCAGTTTTATGTGTTACGTAATTATCGCTTCCTAATTTAAAATCTAAATTCAACAACAATTATTCAAAATAGTTACGCAAACTGAAGCCCAATTCCCGTAAATAAAAACTTTCATAATCTAGTCGCAATCTCATCTCAGCGACAAACAATGTCAAAAACTTTTCGAAAATGTGTGTAATTAGACCCCTAATTACACACATTTTCGAAAAGTTTTTGACTTTGTCTTTTGACGGATTGAGACTGAGATTAGACTGCGACAGTTCTTAATACGGGAAATACGCCATGGTTCTAAGTAGTCAAAGTAATTTACTTGTTAAAAACACGGCACATATAGGATATTCTTATATTACGAATAGGTCTACATCTTTCACCATTAGATAACTGGTATTCAAATATTAGTTATAAGTTCTCAAATAATTGAGTTACATATGGATACAATAAGATGGTTTCAAATTAATTGGAATACATTTGTCAGTGTCACTTTGTTTTCGTAAGAAAAGTCTACATATTTTAGCTAAAGAGGTGATAGACATAAGTATAATAACTACTAGAAAGGAACCTATTAGTTCAACTAGGTTTCAGACTGGCTAAAGTAGACTCATCTTTCATGGGATACTACATAATTAAAATGTTGCAATAAAATACCTCCCCACATATTTCAACTGAATGAGACGTAATCTTGTCTAAAACGCACACTATACAGGTAGGCATATTATAAGTTGGGGGATTATATCACTGATATTTATGCTTGGCTCAATCCTGGTCCTGCTCCACAACCACAACTAATTATAATAATTAATTTAATCAAATGACAATGTTACCAATGTTAAATAGTAATAGTCTGTAGATTCACTTGGCTTATGCTAGTTAACTAATCAGGTAGGTTGGTAATTGATTAGCATTTGAAAATACTGGTGGAGCTGATGAAGATTCCAAGACTATTACTTTAGGTACATTACTCCTTTGCATTTATTGTGCGTAGCACAGGTGTGAGTAGGTAGGTACTATGTACTATAAAGCCAGCATTTACTGGGTATAACGTCTTGATGTTAGATTATGAAGTAAAGTTAACAATGGACATTTGAAATCAGAGGAATTTTCTACCACAACTACTAAAAGTAACCACAATTGACGTGTAAAAGTGTTTGTACAAACGTATTTACAAAATAAAATCACTTAATGCGACACAATTAAAAATAAGAACTGTAAAGTAGTTTTTAATCGAAATGCTTGATTAAATCAGCGACCCTTCGTTCAGATTTATGTGAACACCAAAAATTTCTACAAGCCTCATTTTTAACAATATAAAGTACCTAAGCTCTCTCAAAAGAAATTTTCCATCCAGTTTACTGAAACGTCGACAACGAAGAGTCCATAAAAACGCGGTAAAAAATGTTTTCTTTTATTTAATTCAAGTAATAAAGTTCTTCTCGGTTTTCTGTGCGAAGTGGAAAGTATTCTGAAACCTTTTACAATGGGTTTGCCGTAAAAAAAAAAGAAAGACTGAGATTTTATAGCACTATTTAAGAGACGGTATAAAATGGAATAAATGGATTTCGTTACCAATGTCATTTTGGAACATCTTGCGAATATTTATTATTGTGAGCTTCCCGAGGTCGTTCTGTGGGTGGGTGACAGTCCATTACATATCGCGACACCACCGTGCCTCGGAAAGCATCGTTTAACTGTTGGTCTTGGTTGCCATTTGTAGATATTTGACAGTCGTTACGCGTTGTCAGAAGCCCGAAATACTGACAATTTTTTTTTTACACAAAGTGAAGCGCCTGTCTGGGTTCAAACCCACGACCTACAGCTCGGTAAGTCAGTTCTGTTACCACTGGGCCACCACTCTAACATGCCTACCTATAGGCAAATTATGAAATTACTCACAGAATTTTATTAATAACATTTGTTGAGAAAAATATTATAATTCCTAAGCATCAGATTAAGCCCACCTCCCAACGGACGTAAAAATATCGCGGCGGGAGTTTATCGCGCACTGGATTTCCAACTCTCGGTGTTGAGCCGAGCATTGAATCTAACAGCAAACCGAGCATTTCAAAAATACCTACACACCGTTGAATTTTCAACGCTCGGCGCTAAGCAGTGCGTTGAAAATCCAACGCGCGAAAAAAAATCGCCGCGGGGAAGATGCGAACCTGGGCTAAGATTTCAAAATTAAAGTAATCTTCTTTCGCAGATAAATAAATCTTCAATAGCCTTTACCTATTTTCATTTCGTTTCGTGCCGTACTTTGATTGTGGGTAGAAGTAAATTACTTTTTAGGTTATCGATTGAGCTCATGAATGGAATGATAAGATTAATTTTAGACGCATGACTGATTTAAATTAATAAGTATAAGGATTACCATAAAGTCTTACCAAGTGACAACCAGTCTTACCAAGGTGGTATCGTGTTACCCAGTATCTGGGTTGCGTCGGTCAGACTCGGGCATTAGTTGTCTGGCATTTTTGCTGAACTGGGCCTTTCCTGCCCCAGCAGTCTCGAGATTCACAGCGATCGCTTTACGACCGAAATCGGTCGCAAAGTCCCGGATTGACAGGTGTAATGTATAGAGTAGCATGGCAGGACTTTGCGACCAAATTCGGTCGTAAAGCGATCGCTATGAATGTCGAGACTGCTGGGGCTGCTAATTTCTTACATTGGACTTGAAACTTTTTATTTGATATTTATTTTTTGTTTTTATTGATGTATGTATCTGGTGTATTATGTGTCTTTTAGTATGTGCTAAATAAATGTATTAAAATGTTCATTCTTTCTTTCTAGATAGGCAGTCGCTCCATGTAAAATACCATCTTCAGCTGCATCTGGTTAGACTGGTAGCCGACCCCAATACAGTTGGCAAAATGCTAAGCAGATGATGTATGGATTACGTAGTCAAGCCAAGTGATCATACGCGTGAATGCTGAGACTCCTGGGTTCGATATCCAGGTTGAGCTAAGGCTACGTACGCACTGACAGGTGCGTACGTGCTTGCTTAGCTAAGTGAAATGAACGCGCTAGAATTTTCGCAACCAGCCGCACTGCGCGCTTGGTGCCTTCGCTAGTCGCCTAGCGTGTATCGAAGGATGTTAAGTTACTAGGCTCTAGGCGCTAAGGATGCCACCTGTCAGTCCGTACGTATCCTAAGTGTTTTGGGGTATTCCATTCAGATTCAGCAGCAAAACTTTGTAACCAACAGTTATAGATCTACAGGGTCAAAGGGTTTTATTCATTTGAGATTTCCCAGACGCAATAACGCGAACAACTATAAACTTTGAAGTAAGTAGGTGCCTACAGACCTTATGTTAAAGGTAAACTCATAAATCTAACTGAATCTTTGGTCAGTGGTTAGGCTCGACCCTCCGAGTCGGGAATCAATAAGTCGCCGAAATAAATTACTTTCGCCCATTGACTCTGCCTATCACAACGACCTTTTGAGCACACCATCATTTTTTATATAGGTAAAACGGGTCTTGTATGAGTGCACTAAAAATACCAGGGGGCAATTCTCGTAATTTTAAGAACGTTCACAGTCTGATCTCAGTCTCAATCTGTTAAAAATACCTCTAATTTCCCTACATTTTGACAAGTTTTTGACATTTGCTTGTCGCCGAGATGAGACTGCGACTAGATTTTGAACGTTTTAAATTACGAGAATATGGCCTCTGATATCGGAGTAGGTGGCTAGGAATTGTGAGGACCACGACCGCTCTGACAAGCGAAGCTACGAAGAAGAAAACGGGTCTTGTTGATACATTTTCTTTATGTAATGTTATGCAGACCACACATGTTACTATATACTTGTGCAAGTGAATTGAATGTGAATTGAAAAAAGTGGATGAATTAGCCCAAGTATTCGAGAAATTCGGTGTCACGCAGACTTGTGCAAGTCTAAACTTGCGCAAGTTTATCGTAACGTACATGGCTATCATTACTGTGTGGCTATCAAGCAGACCCCCTGATGTGAACTGCTCAATGGCGCCTATGCGTAGATCTACCCGTCTATTCTGAAGTGACCTGTTACTCCACCTGATGCTACTGGAATTGACTCTATTGCCAGCTCACTTCACCTAAATTTTCACGATGAGATTCATTACAGAATACATCGGCAGGTGGAATCACTTCAAACTTTACCTAAGTTTTCACAGCCAGATTTTTACAGAATAAATAGGCTGCAATGTAACCAGAGCGTTCATAGGTGTGATTGCCATTCGAGAGACCAAGCCGAAAAGTCAGCATCACACTGGCATCCATATACGAGTACATAGGTACAAGCTACCTCCGTAACTGGAACATAGCTACACTGTGGCGATAGAAATAGATCATCATATGCTTAACCTGTTCCCAACTATGTGGGGGTAGCACGATGTTTTCCTTCATCGTTTTGAGAGCATTGGTGATGAAATATTTTACACAAACTCTAGCGCCTCACCGGGTTGGAACCTACGACCTACACTATAATTCTGTAAATACATATTTGTTACGGCCGCGAATCATATTTTAATCAACGTACAACTTAGTACTGACCTGCAAATTGCAAAAAAGTAAGAAAATTTGAATTTCGTGGGCATTTTGGAGCATCCACCTTAACCTCTCGACTCTAACGGAAAACCATACATTTTCCCAATAACTATAATGTCACAATACGCTCACTCGATATCGATTTAACACACAGCAGCCGTTCAACAGAAACGGGTGACTGCAAATTGGTTTGAATTGAAACCAGCCTGTATAGCAATACGATATGAGATTACTTTTTCGAGCTTATACTGCTTATATAGCTATTTTCCAACTGATGTAATTTTTAATGGATGAATTTAACTTCATTGGGTTCTTAAAATGTTCCACACAGAACCATAGGCAGAGGAGCAATTCTCGTTATGTTAAAAAAAAACGTTCATCTCAGTCTCATTCTGTCAAAAATACCTCTAATTTACTACATTTTTGACAAATTTTTGACATCGATTGTCGCTGAGATGAGATTGCGACTAAATTTGAACATTTTTAATTACGGGAATTGGCCTTCTGATCTGCGAAACTTATAAAATCAACACAATCAACCTTCTTGCTTAGTGACCTGACAGATGAAGATAAAAATTTCTATTATTCTGGTATAAATTGTGACTACTCCAACATTGTCCGAAAATATAATTTTGGTACTTAACTCTTTGTTTTTTACAAAAACTTACACTTTTCTTACAAAAACCACGAGAATAATCAAGCGTCCTTTTATCCGGAGACCGCAATTTATTTGTGATAGTGTATAGAAACAGAATTAGAGAATAGAAGAAAAAAAACAAAATCATCACTTACTGCACACTCCGGTTCCGTCGTATACGATCCATTGGGGAAGTACTTCTTCGGGCACTCGGCCCACGGCAGCTCCGCCTGGAAGCTCTGCGCGAAGTAGAACAGGCACCAGGCGATAATGGAGTTGTAGTACAGCGCCACGTTGAACGACACCACCGCCGAACTGATCCCGATCCCCCCCAAGTACGGGGACACCTGGTGCCAGACCCCTATAGCACCCTTCCGCAGACGCTGCCCAATCGCCAACTCCAAGTAAAATATAGGGATCCCCTCGATAGCCAACATCACGAAATACGGAATCAGGAACGCTCCTCCACCGTTCTTCTGCGCGAGGTACGGAAACCTCCAAACATTTCCCAAACCCACAGCATACCCAACTGTGGCTAGAAGGAAAGTCAGTTTACTGTCCCAGGATTCCCTCTCGACCCCGCCACCCTCGGGCTTCACCGCGCCGCGGTCTTCCACGGAGCTCGCCTTGCTGGTGGGCGTCTCTGAAGAGCGCCTGTTGGGGCTGGTGTCCTCGAAGGCCTCGTTGGTGGCGCCGTACATGACGTGCGAGCGGACCGAAGGGTGCCCGTTCTCCATAGTGACCAGTCGCCCGCGGAGCTCCTTCATCTCCATCCTATCTATTGAACGCTGTGCGTAAAGATCCCGCGAGCTTTGTCGCCTCATCAAATGTGCTGTGTTCGCCATTTTTTGTAACTTTTATTACTTTTCTAATTAAATATTAATTATTGTCGTCGTATTGTCATTATTAACTTTTAAAACGATTCGGATTCCTTGTCGTGGCACATGATGAGGACCAATAAATTGCACGTGACCGTTATGAGGGCTTTTATGTGAAGATTAAATTTCATGGCTATTGATTTAAGAGTAAGCATTTTTTTATGAAAAGCACAAACTTCTTCAATAACACGGCACTGAACTTTAGATTGTAAAGACACAAGGATTTTTAATTAACATTTTTGATATTATTATTTCTTTGTGATGGCGGCCGCGGGGTCGCGCGACGCTGGCGGGAAACTCGCCCGAAATGCGGGGTGTGGGAGGGTCGGCTATGCACACGCATGCGCTAGAATAATGCCCCCTTCATAGCACTTACACCCAAATGGAGATTTTTCAATGAACGGCTTGGCGATCTGAACGCCTACGTACTAATATTATATTGTAGAATACATTGATTTGGCAGTTTGACAAGAAATGAATGTAGCGCTCTCCAGACTTCGACATAAACAAGCTATAGTTCGGTGTACCGCTATTAAAGTAAACATTCTCCTTCATTCTACATTTCTGGTTAGTAAGACATATCAATTGTGGAAAATAAGTAAAGTTAGAGTTAAATTGGACAAAGAAAAGTGTTTTGTATCGTTGTTGCAAATAGTTGGAAAGACGAAAAGTTGACCCCAAAGGATGTCTTATCGATAAAACAGATACAAATTGTTCAGGGTGGCAGGGATATCGACGAACAATTTATTTTGTTTTAATAACCGCCTAAAATTTTCATCGCATGTGCGGGGGTACAGAATCATGTACTAAATTCATGGTAGCAGGTTGCGCGTCGATGTCCCTGCCACCCTGACATAAGGTATACAATCCAAATAAAATACCTATTAGGTACCTACTTGTGTTAAAAGGGGTAAAATTGGACGTTCAGTACATTGCGCTAAGCAACTAATTACTGTTTTTGATGTCATTGTTTTCTAACGCCTACCTATTTGGGTCACATATACTGAACCAAATAATCCATAGTGTAACCCAGCTTTTACACCATTTTACCCGTTACTTAAGGTGGATGCTCCAAGGTAGTCCACGAAATTCAAATTTTCTTACGTTTTTTGCCATTTGCTGGTCAGTACTAAATTGTAAGTTGATTAAAATCGCGAATCATTCGCGGCCGTAACAAATATGTATTTACAGAATTATAATCATTAGAATAAGTAATACAACTTGTTAAGTTAGCATAATCCTAAAATGTCAAGATTTCATGAAATAGTCATTCAGTAGGATCACTTGATCTTAGACAGTTGTGTTGATGACTTTAATGATTATAATTCTGTAAATACATATTTGTTACGGCGGCGAATCATATTTTAATCAACGTACATTGCAAAAAACGTAAGAAAATTTGAATTTCACGGGCTACCTAGGAGCATCCACCTTAAAATGCGTCAGGGGCTCGTGGCTAAATAATAACAGCCGCAAGGGTCGACCTCCGAGGTTAAGCAATGCTTGAAAGGTCAGTCCGATTTTTACATAACATAACGCATGTAATCCCTGAAGGGTTAGGCAATATAGGAACATAATACGTCCATATTTTGCCAATTATGTTGAAGTCCCTTTGTAATAAGGGGCGAGCCTAGGCATGACTATACTACTGAAAAATTCCTGATAGAAAAACCCAATAATTTTTTGACCGACCTGGCATACATTTTTGGGGATACATTTTTGACCGAATCGAACCCTAGACCAACGATTCAAGATTTTAATTTGAATAAGCAGCTAATTATCTGCCGTATCGTTATATCGAGTTTGGCCCTTTGTATACACACGTTTTACTTGTCGTGAAAAACTATGGTTTGCCGTGTGCAGGCACAAGTAAATAATTTAATGTCTTTGGCAGGCATGGTCGTCAGCGTTATAAGGATTACTATGACGTTGTAGTTGACACGTTTTTTCTACGGTGTGGTTTATACTCCGTACCGTAAAGAAACCGTTCGGTGTATATGTAAGAAAAAATCAACATCTTTTTAATAAATTATGTGATAGACATAATTTTAATACTAGAAATAAAGATAAATTATATCAACCTTTTTTCAGATTATCTAAAGTAATACATCTTTTATGGGGTACTGTGTTAAATTTTACAACAAAATACCTTGTGAAATATTGCAAATAAATGAAAGAAAATTTAAAACATATATTAAAATTACACTTTGTAAACAAGGATATTACAAATTAGAGGATTATATCCAAGATAAGAATGCTTGAAAACATGCTGGTCCTGCTCCATGCGACTGAGCCTCTCTAGAGTCTAGAGAAAATCAAACTGAGCAATTCTCGTAACTTTAAGAACGTTCACAGTCTGATCTCAGTCTCAATCTATCAAAAATTCGTCTAATTTCCCTACATTTTGACAAGTTTTTGACATTTGTTTGTCGCCGAGATTTTGAACGTTTTAAAATACGAGAATTGGTAACGTAATTTCTTCTGGTTGCTAATGTAATTTATTTTCACATTTATTTACATTCTGTAATTACTTAAACTCACACCCGAACTTACTACTCTTTATTTTAATGAAAATCATCTACTTATAGAATGATTGTAAATATGTGAGCACCATGTATCTATCACTTAGTTCATTTAGGTATATGTCATGGTTTCATTAATCCATTTTAATTCTTTTACCTATTGTGGTATAGTAATTTTATTTTAGGTGCATCGTCTTCACATATAACTACATAATTAATATATGCAAAAAATTGGAAAACATTTTAAAGAGTAACGTTGGAGTTTCTTGCCCATTCTTCTCCATACGAAAACTACCATTTGGAAAGGGCAACTAGAATCAATTCTATATTTCACTGTAATTTTTAACGTTCAAAAGTGCCTTTTATCTACCTAATAAATGATTTGACTTTGACTTCAAAATATTCGCAGACCAATAAAAGTCAAAAGAAAAATCACTTAAACTCTTGTCTGAGTATGAAACATGTTGCGAGGTACATATTTATATTGTTAATGGAGGCGGGTGGCAGAGGGGGCGGCTGTGACATTGATTTATGATCCAACGACGCTTGATAAATAAAAGAAAATGCTACCCATATGTACCTACCCCTTACCCCTGGATTGGGGAGAAGGGGGGAACGTACAATGTTCAGATTCCCTGACCCTAGAACTCACCTGCGAAGTCGGCTAAGGTCTGACATGTAGAGAGAGTAGTGGTAGCCAAGTGGTAGCGGCCCCGACTTACGAGGTGTAAGGTCGTGGGTTCGGACGCAGCTAGGCAAGCGCTCTACTTTGTGCAAATAATTTCATCTCCATTGCTCTCAAAAACGGTGAAGGGAAACAATCGTGAGGAAAGCGGCATGTCCTAGAATAAAAAAATCGAAGACATGTGACATCTACCAACGTAGATTGCTGCCCACTCCCTCTTGTCATTAATAATAGACACACGGGAATGAGGGACCGATAACACTATAAATAAATATTTAAAAAATATATATGGGTATAGTATCTTATAGTGTATGTCACGTTATGTCAATAGTGTAATAAGTAGGGATCAAATTGACGGCATCTAGCTCGTTAGTACAAGCCCTAAACATAGGGCTATTACAGTTTATATGGTATCAAAGTAATAACAGCCGCACAGGTCGATCGATCAGGTTAAGCTACGCTTGCCGCGGTTGGTCTGAGAAAGGGGGACCATCTTCACATACCAAGACCCTTCAGTGTCTCGGAAAACACGTTAAGCCGTCGGTCCCGGCTGTCATTCGTGGATCTTTGACAGTCGTTACGGGTCGTCAGTAGCCCGAAAGTCTGACAACCAGTCTTACCAAGGGGTATCGTATTACCCAGTAACTGGGTTGTGGAGGTCAGATAGGCAGTCGCTCCATGTAAAATACTGGTATTCAGCTGCATCCGGTTAGCCTGGAAGCCGACTCCAACATATTTGGGAAAAGGCTAGGCAGGTGATGAATTTCTTACATGAGAGAAGAGGTAACCAGTGGGCAATCATGACGCCATTAATAAATACCTACATGAGACCAATAACATCTGCAATAAAAATAAGCCTCTCTTTTCAACACCTTTTCAGGGCGCACGGATAATATTCGCAATCAATCATGGCGGCCGGCCATTGTCCATCACTGGTCCGGGGTCCCTATACTCGCTCGTGATCAAACGATGGCCTAGTTCAGTTGAATATTAAATTCGTTCGAGAATTCCTTTTATGGAAAAGTGTAACGTACGACATGCGACCCTGGGCCTTGGTTTTGTAAATAGAACATGTACTATCGCCAACCTATACCTGACCATTTTGAAAACCAAATCCCGTGCACATGATGACCACAGTTGCGTCCGTAAGAGGATCGTTTTTAGGTCGAGTAATAATATGCACTGCAAGCAGGAATAGTCCTTACGGTGGTCAGATATATGTAGATTTTGGCGATAGTACCTACATACTTAAGTGTTTGTTCATATTATGTAAATAAAGACAGGAATAAGCTTGCTACAGGTACGTCAGTTACAACGGTGGTGGAAATCGGCGAAAGAATGAAAAAAGGAAAGAAATAAATAAGCATCACCTCTGTACCTATTTTTTCTGTTCTGTTTTTCATTGTCTGTTTATATATGTGTGTACATAAATGGTAAAATAAAATAAATAATAATAAATAAATTAAGGAAAGAAAGAAAGATTGAAAAAGTATTTATTGTTCGTGATATTCCTTTACTAGTCGTACAGGAATATCACGAACTAAATTAAACACAATCATAAATAAAAAATAAAATTATATAAAAAGAAAGAAAAAAAAACGACGCAGAAAAAAAACACAAAAAAGAACAAATTGGGGGGAAAATATGCGTCACATCAGCATAATGCTAGGACCCTACTATGCAGAGCCCCAGCGCTGGCTTTCAGCAACAGCCGGCGTTAACGTGATGACGTCACTCGGTACGTAAACGATGAGATATAAATAGCACAATATGAATTAAAAACAAAACAAATACACAAACATAATATTTAAAAAAAAACAACAGTTACTTATAGGTACATATTTAATTAATCGTCTTTTCGTCTTTCGTTTATATTCTATACTATACTTTTTATTATAGGGAAAGTATGTCCAAAATGACGTCATCACCATCATCTGCCTAGTCTTTTCCCAACTACGTTGGGGTCGGCTTCCAGTCTAACCGGATGCAGCTGAATACCAGTATTTTACATGGAGCGACTGCCTATCTGACCTCCACAACCCAGTGACTGGGTAATACGATACCGATACCAATATACCCCTACGTCCAAAATGACACACCGGGCTTTTTTAGAAATTGGCGGGCTATAATGCTGCAGTTGGCATAACATCATGACGTGCGTCGGCCATATTGGCAAACCTGTCAAGTTTTTAGCGCCATTATTTTGATAGATTTCGTGCTGTTTTTCGTCAGATTTACGTGGTTTTTATTAAATATTTTGATGTAAATTGGAAAAGTGTAGCATTTTACTGCATTATTTATTATTTAGCTATCTCGAGTTTATAGAAAATATGACTTAGTTAATGTTTTGATAACCTGTGGGGGAAAGTGACATACTTACATTCGGGGCAAAACGACGTATCTTTTTTCGATAATGAGCTTTTCAATGATCGCTCAGACTGCGATAATGATCCTAATAAGCAGTCAGGAGAGAGAAAAGATAAAGACAGGTACAGAAGACTCACCACGATGAGGAGTCAGATGTAAAGGATTTGCCAGCTGCGTCCTGCAGCGACCTCTTTTCCCGTTCCAAGCTCGACGAGTGCTGGCTACGGTGACACAATTATTTTCTTTGGGCTCATTATGTCATGTGCTGATATATCCAAGAAGACCAAAAACTTCGTCTGTGAAAACTTTACTTCAAAATTTTCGTGTTTAACATGTTTGTCATTTTGTCCGTACTATAACGACAAAATGAATTTCCTTAGAGGTTGTGATTAATTTAAATTATATTTTTATATGGTCCCTCCATATAAAAAATATAATTTAAATTAATCACAACCTTGAATTGCAAGTTGACAGGACTAAACTAATATTTATCTTCTGTCCTTTTCTTAATGAAATAACAAGAAAAAGATGCACTGATCTTAAATTTAGTTTAGTTAGTGAACAAGGGAATCGGCGCCAGCGTCTGCAACAATACAAGTCTCGCAGATTTGGTAATCGCTAGCGACACAAACAATGGCGTAAGTACTAAGAGTCAAATTAGTGCCGGGCACCCGGGCCCGCGGTGTTTGGGGGGCAACCCATTTTCCGGGCCGGGAGGTCTGAGTCGGAGTCAATAAGGTAAGGTGCGTTGGGGTAAGATCGGCGCTGGGGTAAGAACGTAGTACTCAAATTTCCCACTTATTTAGCTATATTTTTTAATGCTTGCTACATTGCGCGCCACGTCATTATGTTCCGCCCCGCCCCGCAGTGACCGCTAGTCGCTCCGGCAGCTCAGACGTGTGTTACGCGCCGATAAAGAAAACAAGGTAAGTTTTACAAAATATTTGTCTGTCCGGTCTTTCACCTTCATTTGGAGTTGCATATTTTTGCAAAAGTATAGCTTATTTTGGTAATATTTTGCCTATATATTAAGTTTTAAGCGGTGATAACCCGATAAAACTAATCCAGAAATTTGTACCATGTGTGTAGGCTAAAATCCGGTGTTTCCCCTCTCGAGTGAAGATCGGACAAAAATATCCAAATAAAATCCAGATTACTAAAAAAACACAATTTTGTTCAAGTCACCTCTTCATCTCTCTACCAACCGTACAGTATTCCGATTCATACGCTTTATTTGGTAGTAGTATGCTTGTGGACAAAACCAAACTTTGAGAATCCGAATATCTTCCAAATTTGGTATTTGGGGTAATATCGGACAGTTTCAACCAAAAAAAAAAGGATTTATTTGGTACATCTATGGTATGGTAGGATACAATGAGCTAAGGGTTAGGAGGGATCTTGCACTCACCTCCTATATATATAAGTTACTGGGAGGGAAGGTGCATAATGCAGTTATTTTAGAGCTGGTGAGTCTGTGTGTTCCGGACAGGTACGTGTGGCGACGACGGCAGCCGGCACTGCTAGTGGAACCGCGCGCTCGGACCAACCTTTTGAGGCGCCCCTGACGCGCGCACTCCGCACGCTCAATCTCATAGCGAGTGGGCCGGACTTATTCTGTTGTTCTCTGAGTGAATTCACAAGGAATGCATTATTTATAATAAGTTATAGGTGTTAGTATAAATAAGTTAGAATAGCGCATTTACCGCATTGTGTTATATCCTGTAATGGTAACTGTAATTAGATAAATAAATAAATGTTTGTAGTATTAGGTAGATTTTGTCGATGTCACGTTGAAGAGCAGGAAAGATCGGACAAAATTCTTTCTTACACCTTGTGCTCCTAGCAATAGAAATAGTTTTAAATTAATGTCCGAACTTACCCCTTCATGGTCAAATCATCATTACACTAAAAAAAATTGTTCTAATTTTACAGGCTTACAAAGCTATAAGTATTGATTGTTTATAAATGAATTAAATTTAAAATCCAACTATGTTTCATCATTAACAATTTCCACTATTTTTCAAGAATGTCGTGTATACCAATATTGAGAAAAAAAAGTTTTTGCGACATCTTTGCAACTATTCGAAAATCCGTCCGGTATTACCCCAACGCACCTTACTCAAGGGCTATGGCCTCAGAGGGAATAACAGTATCAAGCTTGAGAAAGAAAGTGCATCGTTTTACGCTGTAATCATTGTCGGTTGTAGGTTTCTCTTATTAAATTCACTGGCAAACCTGCGGTTGCTTATGGCTGGCGACCACTGCTAGTGGCAAATAAACCGGCCAACTGCGTATTGGACCACGCAATGTGAAGGGTCCCGTAGATGAGATGAATATTTACGCCATAGTATAATATTTTACCGACCTCAAAAATAAGGTATTATTATTATTATTTCACAGTATTTTTCGAAAAAAGTACAAGTATTAAACAAAGTTATTTTTGCGGTTGTAAACGAAAATATCTCACAAGACTATTGACTTAAATAGCAAAGTCACTTGATGTTTTGTCTACTTGTAAAAACCGTGCGAAGCAGGGGCGGGTCATTGGTAAATAATAAATATTGTCCAAAGACAACTTAAAAATTGTTGCAAACTTGAGTTTGACAAAAACATCACACCCGGGAGATAAGTAACGTGGGCCTAACTTCCTCTTTGCTCCAGGATCGGAAGTTACAAAGGTACAAGAATCTTTTGGCACGTGGCCAAAATCGGAACTAACCTGCCATCTTAATTTATTTAGGTTTTTTTATAAAACAATTTCACAAAAGTTTGCATTTACTAACCTCAGATCCTTGTATATTTATTAACTTCAGATCAAAGTCACTTGTGCAAAGAGGAAAATAATAAAATCACAAATGACGTGCGATTGAAAGCTTTTTGCATTACATTTACACCTTGCAAAGTCACGTTGCAAAATGGCGCTGAATTTTGTTTCGTGTGGCAACACCGTATAAAGTAATCTGTGGGCAACATCTTAGACTATTGCCTAGTTTCTCTGTGTACGATTGCCTGATTATGTCTATGGGCAACAATGACATTGACAACTTTCTGTAATTCTTCCAGCCAGCCTGTTGTCAAAAATTAAACGCAAATCAGAACTATAGCATCTTGTTTCTATTCTGAAAAAAAATATGAAGATATCAATTGAATCATGTCGATTGCGATACAAATGCTAATCCACGCTAGTGTTACACGATTGTAATCCAGATCTGCAAGCATACTCGGCGACATGTATTGTTTGCAATGGCTAATCCCCGTGTTACTAATACCGAAGCCCGTGAACCCGGCTTTAGTGAACACACATGTTATGTTCATGGTGTTATATTTAATAGGATTCTTCCTAGAAAGGAAGCCGTGTACCGTGTGCAGTGTAGTCTTCCTCGCAGCAGTGATATTAATTTGTTATAGCGGTATTGGCAACTGTTTATTCTGGGCCAGTCAGTGTGAAGCCGACAAGTACGATACCTAGCTGCACCAACAATTCTTCCAGAGTTACCTACCTAAGTGCTCAAATTGCAAAATATTGCCCTGCTCAATATAGGGCCAGGAAAATCGTAACAATGTGAGGCTGAATAGCAACACCCTTGCCTTGTGCATTGAAAATGATATGATTTTTTTTGTATATTTTTGTAAATAGACTTTTTTTTATTTATTTACATCTCTTATATGTACCTACTGTAATAATGTGTGATTATGAATAATTCCAATATTATGGAAGTAATGTGCCGATCTGTACTTAGTAACTTAATTGTCATGTTGATAAACATAAAAGTGACGATGATGTACATACAGTTGTTATAATATTATGATAATGTAATAACAATTTGGGAATAACTGATTGTTTTATTGAAATAATACTTGGTCATCATTTTCTTGCCTTTATCCCAATTTATTTGGAGTCGGCAAACATTCTTCTTCCATACTCTCTATTGAACTACTCGGATCATAACTAGGTAATAGAAACGTAAATATAAAACTAAAACTTAGTTATAAATGTGTTAAAATAAATGTAAAAATAATTCAGTCTTAACTTTTTCCGAGTCCCTCCTACTGCCAATTTCTTTAAGTGTTTGAAACATGGAAATAAGTTTAGCTCCATTATCAGTGATCAAACATGAGCTGAGATGAAAAAAGTTGCAACTGTTCTATAAAATCAATAGCAGAGGGGTAAAGTATGCTTTTATGTACCCTATCTATTCATTATCTCTATCTATTTTCAAGCATCAGTCTTATATAGAGTGACTGGTAATTAGTGACCGATACTAAGCACGTTAACAGTCCCGTGCCCCCAATGTGGGGTCAGCACAAAATTTGATGGCGCGTCCATGCTCCCACATGTGGGCCACAGGCTTCATAAGATTGCGAACAACGTTTACAGGCCTAGACTTATGAGTATGTTTTTGTATTTTATTGGACTTATGACGAGAAAAAAAAAAAAATCGTGCGGTGATAAAAAATATGCCATTTTATACAAAACTTTTTATTATCTGTATCAAAAACACATATCACCAATAATAAGTTTCAAAGCACATATAACAAAAATCCTTCTTACACTGGCTAAAAAACAGACACAGCTTCTTGACATCGACAGCGTCTCTGTCAAGCGACCCGGCCTATGCCCGTTGTAAACTGTGGCAGGACACTCTTCCCCCTCCTACTAACTATCTACCACCAAAGGAGCATCTTCCTGCAGGGAGTAACCTTCCGTAGTCCACTTGGAAGTCTCTGAACCGTCTCCGGACACAAGTGGCAAGATGTAAGTCCAACCTGGTGAAGTGGGGCTACCTTGACGGAACGGCAGTAGGGTGTGATTGTGGAGCTATGTTGCAAACCATGCTCCACCTCCTATCCTGCCCTCTGTGTCCCAAAACATGCAGTCAAAGTGACCTCTGCACTGCCACCCCCAACGCCGTGGAAGTGGCAAAGTTTTGGGAAAATAACATTTGAAATTCAGTCGTGCAGCGACACGGAGAAGAAGAAGAAGACTGTTTGTACTGTTGATGTACTTTTGTAGCTCTTTTTCGAGCAGTTGCCGTTGAATTCCCTTCGTCAATTAGCTTTTTGTAGCAGCCCGCATACTCAAATAAATCAAAACCATAACTGTTTCAAGTCACAGATACGGAAATAATAATTAATTTAGTTCTATCCGCAAAATCAAAATAATAGAATTTACTCAAAAGTTCGTGAGCCCACATGAGGTCACTCTATTTGTTACTCGCAAGTCCGTGCCCCCACATGTGGTCACGTGAAAAACTGCGGAAAATTCTAAGGAAAAATGATTTTTCGGGAATAATACTTTTTATCTGAAACGCATGTGACTAAAACAGTGATGAATATACATGTTGATGGATGGAGAGGGAGAGGAAGGCCGAAGAAAAGATGGATGGATTGTGTGAGGAATGATATGAAAGAGAAGGGAGTGAATGATAGCGTGACGGTTGACAGGGGAGAATGGAAGAAGAAAACGTGTTGCACCGACCACAAGTAACATGGGATAAGGGCAGGAAGATAATGAATCTGTTGTACATACATACTAAAATATTCCGAAATAGGTACGAATTCGATTATCTCAGTTGGACTTTACGGGTCGATTAAAAATTTGTATGGGGACTGTGAACGTGTTAAACACATGATTGTACTCATCATAAGAAACAACTGTCCTAAAGAAACTTTTTTTTTAATTTACCAAGCGTTTGACTCCAATTAAGCACCTACCCCAAGTTGAGTACCTAACAAGAATAATACACCATCAGCTGTAATTTAATTTAGTTACTAATCCCTTTTTACAAATAATACTATTTCACTTTTTCCATGCATTATTCTTTTTCATTGATTTAATAACCGTACGGACCGCGCGCGCGGTTCTATCGGGGTGATTGGGGTCATGCGCTGGGTAGGAAAAATTGTTTCGTTGGGAACATTGTTTGTTATAATGAGTAGGTACTGAATGTCTTTAAGTAGGTATCGGTTAGTAATTACCAGTAACCTTAAACAATACAGTTTTGAATAACATTACCTACACAGAAAACAAGCATCTAACTAATGATACTCTTTTTTGTTTGATTAAACTAAAAGCCCTATTACATTACACAATTTAATAGGCCTTTAAATCCTAAATCACTAATTTATTTAGGTACCTCCTATCTGGATGGGTGTGGGCTTAAACATTTACCTACCTGACACTGATACTTTTAAATTCAATGTTTTCATTCTGCTTGTATTACTCGGGTTATTTCATGCTACTATTTGTAATATATTTTTGGGTAAAAATAAAAATAAAACTACGCTCGCTGACGGCAATTTTCGCATGGTTTCATAATCTACGAATAATATTTTAACACCTCGTAATACATACTAATCAATATCTCATGAGTTGTTGATAACTCACAGACTTGAGAGACCATCAAAATATGAACTAAAATAGTAGGTACTTAATATTTACCTATCTATTATTAAATAATTAATAGTTAAGTACTTAATATTAGGTAACTGGTACCTTTTACGAGTATATTGCGGTAAGTTTAAGTTTATTAACCCTTCATATAACCGGATACCTGTATACATATAGCCGGAACCGGATATCATATAGCCGAAACGTAGATCCACGCGAGACATAATGGCTTTTTAATTGTGTATGTAATTACGGCATTCAACGGGATAAAGAAGGTATTCATCAAGGCGCTCCCTTACCGGTAGCTTTCGCCTATACCTAATGTAAAAATCCAAGATTCTACTGTAACGGCTACGACTTTGCAAGTAGACTGCAGGCCGTCAACTGCTAGATAGTGTAGAACTTTAGATATATACCTACTTGAAACCAGCAGGATAGGTTTATACATACTTATGGTTAAATCGGAAGAAGCACAGAATAAATAGTACATGTAGAAGTGACACGGCGAGGTCGCAGGTAAAGGTCATTACAGGCGAATGCTCCCGATGAGGGAGCGCCGTTATACTTGAAATTGAGCAGTTCATTATGTACTTATTTTTGTTTCCAATATTGTAGGTACGGTATATATACTTAATATCTTTTGTATACAATGAGCTGAAGAAAAATAATGGAAAGTTTTTCAAAATAAAATGATTCGGCAATAGGTGGGCAGGTCATCGGCCGCACGTCATTAGTACCCACGTCCTAACCAAAAAAAAAAAAACAATATATCGTTCCCGCGAACATATGCGCGTTCATATGTCACTTACTAATTTGTTCAAAAAACCGGAAGGCGCCTAAGGTCCACGGCCACGACGCGCTCACGCGTTCGGGTTCGCCGAACAGAATGAACGCGATGAGCGCATACTTGCGCGGCAATTGCGTTGGTTAGGCTGGGGTCTATCTGACCACATGCCGATCGCGACAGACGACGTGCAGCGGTCCGTCATCGACGACGGCCGAATGCTGTGTTCGTAAATACAAAGGCGTGGTCTCGCTCGCACGCCGCTCGCGACCGCCAAGTGCGACGGCGACGGCGGCAACGAACGTTTTGCCAACCGGTGGCGTGTCGGTCATCCGTCGTGACGTCACCGTACGCTGTCGGTAGCGTGTGACGTTTTAGAGAGACTACAGGGACGTGACCGTACGCGCCGTACGCGGTTAGGTAACACTAGATTTGCCTAGATGGCAAGAACTACGAAAACCGCTCTTCATCAGTCTATTAATAGTAGTCCAATGCTGAACATAAAAGTAGCTATGTTCGGTGTTTTCACCGAACACCTTCGTTAGCAAAATCGGCGCAAAGCGTTGACCTAATTTTATTACTTATTATTTTTTACTAGATATTATATTTAGTGCACTTTTGTCTACCGCGTTAGCCGGGTGTATTCAAACATTCCATCAACATTTTATCACTAAGAACAGTTTGAGAGTGAGTCAATAAATAGTGTTCAACATAAACATTTGTTTCTCCTAAAAAACACCGACACCTCGCCACGTACTCCGACCCGCTATGTATATCATTAAACAAAACTATCTGTTCGTAGGTACCTACCTAGCTATAAATACATACAGACATGCATTCTCATTAACCTAATTTCTGTTAAAAAAAAAAACGATGTTTATTCAATTGCACTTTATTATGTAAAAAGGTAAACTCACGGAGTATAGAAAGAAGGGTAAACTGGACTTATAAATGGTAATAATTGGACATACCCGGCATCGCCACTACGATTACACGATAACCCCGGGTAGGCTTAAAAGTCGTAAGAGCTTAATACGCTCAACGCAGGCCATCCAGGTCAAACCACCGAAGGAGAGAAGCAAATTGTGGGAAGAGAAGCATCCACCACCTCCCGACTTCGTTAAGTCCCAGGAGCATCTGCCTCCCGGGCGTGATCTGCAGTGGCTTATATGGAAAGCCCTCGATCGATTGCGTAACTACCCAAACAGGTCGCTGCACTCCGCTGCAGACAATCCGTCGAAGTGGGGGATTACAGACCCATCCAAAACCCAGTGCGAGTGCGTTGCTTATAATATGACCAGACCATGCCCCACCCGCTGTAGCGGTATCTACAACGCCACATGCGAACAACGCGTCATACTGACGTCACGCAAATCCTGCATCTCGCAAGCAAAGTTTACCGCGCAATTAGCATATATTCAAATTTCCCAACATCAATCGTTGGGCAATGGCCCGCCAGACACAACACCCGTCTGGCCGGATAATCCTCCCTTTTCTGTGGAAGATGAGTGACACCCTGTTCCTCATACCTCTATACCGCAATCAATTTGGCCACATACCGGGCTCAAACTATATTTAAAAAAAAACAACGAGTAAGAAGACCATCGATACGAAGAGATTTGATTTGATTAGCCGGAACACAGACAATAAACAAAAAGTAGTATAAATACTTTCATGCATTAACTAAAAAGCTGTTGTTTTGACAGACCCTTTAATTTTATTAATTTGTATAGATAATGCTGTTGCTGTTACCTAAGCATATAATTTTAAGACCCTAGAGACAGTTTAAAAATTTGTTTATTTTCAAATAAAATAAATTGACTATGTTCAACGGTACCTGACTCTGTAACTTTCAAAATTAGTATGCAGTATGCAAGTTTGCTTTTTAGACTAAAATTTTTCGGATACACTAGGGGACATTTTGTCTCGCAACATGACGCGCAACAGTCAATCTACGTGTCGCTGCAATGTTGCAAAGTGTCCCGCAACAAGTTTCGCAACTTTTTACGTGACACGGGACATGTTGTTTGCTTCCGCCCGCTCAGAGAGCGAGCGCAGGCGTCCGCGTCAGTGTCGCGCCATTTTTAGGCCTGCAAAATATTCCGCGGCATTCTCTCGGGACATTCACGTACAACTACGTGAGCGAGCGCCATGTTCCGCAACATGTCGCTCCATTTGTCCCCTAGTGTATTTGAGGCTTCACAGACACAATTAAAAAACTATTGTCTTGCGTACAATTATAGGCGAAGCTATGATATATATTAATGTGCTGTGCTTTTATATTATAGTAAGTTACCACACATGGAGATGATGATAGAATATATCTATATATTTTGCCTTAATTTCATTGATGGTCAGCCTAGCTGATATAAAATTACAGTATAGGTTGGTGATGTCATTGAAATATTATGTTATAGATGTGTGTGCGGTCACATAAAGATATGTCTGAAAATATATAGGTATATAAAATATATATTATTGCAACTATCTGCGCATCGCGGTTTCACCCGCATAAATTTCGATCCCATAGGAATATCGGGATAAAAAGTATCCTGTGTTAATCCTGGTTATAGACTGTGGAACAAATTTCATCAAAATTGGTCCAGCCGTTTGAGCATGAAGAAGTAACAAACAAAGAAACACACACTCACTCACAAACTTTCGCCTTTATAATATTAGTGTGATATGCCTAGCTATTATTTATATTAATATTAGGTCTTTACCTATGAAATGAGACTTGTATGATAATTTTAAAGTATAAATATTTTGGTATTTTTTTTATTTCAGCTAATCATAGTACTGGCCCAAATTATCTATACAATTTTGCCATTTTGATGACAGTTTGTTTATCCCTTTACTGTAGAAGTCTGCCGGACGGGAGGCGATGAAGTCAGCGAAAGCGCGCCTCTCGGGTGTTGAATTTTTTCCCACTTAAATTATTGTCAAAATTTTTTTTTAAATAGAAATCTGTTGGGGCAAGGTCCGGTGAGTACAGTGGGTGACGGAGAGCTTCCAGCTGTAACTCTTGTAGCTTTGCGATGGTCTGTCGTGAAGTGTGAGCTCGCGCGTTGTCGTGGAGAAGCAATGGGGAAGAGCGATTGACTAGTCTTGGTTGTTGAATTGCGAGCTTCTGCATCATTGTTTGCAATTCTTGGCAATAGACATCTGCCGTCACTGTTGTGCCATTCGCTAAGAAGCTGTGATGTACAAGTCCGGCACTGGTCCACCAGACAGTCACCATCATCTTCCTATGAGTAATCTTTTTTTTAGCGCACTGAGACGAACGCTTACGGTTGTCGTACAGGATCTACTTTTCATCGCAGGTAACAATTCGGTTAAGAAATGCCTCGTTTCTATGCCGATTCAGTAGTTCTATGCATGCTTCGACGCGTAAATCTCGCTGTTGGTCGCTTAGTTCGTGTGGCACCCACTTATCTAGCTTTTTTTATCATTCCGATTTGACGCAAGTGCTTCAATGTTGTTTTGTCACTAACTCCAAGGCCCGCAGCTAGCTCAGCCGTAGATTGAGTTGGATCCGCTTCCACTATCGTGTTCAATTCGTCGTTGTCGACAATGGTTACTAGCCGACCGCGAGACTCGTTCTTCAACTCAAAATTTCCAGATTTAAAACGATTGAACCAATAATGGACCGTGTCTATGCAAGCAGTGTTAGGCCCGTACACGTCGTTAATGTTTCGTGTTGTTTGCGCAGCGGTATTTCCACGTAGGAACTCATATTCGAAAATTGTACGAATTTTCAGTTTATCCATGGCGCCACAGACTACCACAATGTCACAAAAATAAAAAAAGTATCTAAAAACAAATGACTGAATTTGAAATTAAACTAACACGTCTTTCGAATAAAATTTATTTGAATTTCGAATTGCGCGCCAACCCACAGATAATTTAATCTGAAAATGCTGGTTATAGAATCTCCAATTACATAGGTAAAGACCTATTATATATTATAGCTAAGTCTGTGATGGGCTTAAACCAAATAATTATTGAGATACAAGTTGTCCAAATACAACTAGAAAGATGTAAAAGAAAACACAATTTACACCAATAAGTTGTTTATTATGTGTGCATACAATGAGATGGTCATCTTTGACGGTTTCTTACAGTTAACATAATAAGTTGGATAGATGGTACATAGCGAGCCTTAACCTAATGAAGTGGTGCAATGACCTGGAACAAAAAAAAAGTTCATTTAGAGCATAAGTTCTCAATTTGGGAGATAACACCCCTTGTGGGCCAGGGCCCAGAGAAAATTATTTAACCTATCTTACAACTATATAATACTAGCTGCGCCTCATGGTTTTACCCACATAAGTTTCGATCCCGTGGGAACATTGGGATAAAAAGTATCCTATATGTTAATTCTGGTTATAAACCATCTGTGTACGAAATTTCATACGAACCTGTTCAGTAGTTTTTGTGTGAAAGAGTAACAAACATCCATCCATCCATTCGTCCATACAAACTTTCATGTTTATAATATTAGTAGGATTACACATTTAAATATATTGTTGCAATAGTTATTGTGCTAGATGGTACTGATACACAACTTCATAAAGGATGTTGCTTTGAGGTAAGTTGTGTCATAAAGATGGACATAAGATGGCTACAATTAGTTACAAATGCCTTATCAACGAAAACAGGTAACTATATTTACGGTAAGTAAAAATACAGTTTTTTTGAGAGCCTAACTGACTTCTGTTGTGCTATGACTCAAATTTAAGTAGTTTCAGGTTATTGGGCAGACTTTGGGACACCAGTTATTTAGCAACATAACCTTCAAAACTGTTTCATTCTTTTCCGGTACAAGAACCAAATTAACTTATCCCACGACATAAATAATATTTACCGCTTATCGTAGTCTCCTGGCTTCACGCTCAGACTCGAGAAGAGTCAGGATGTCACCATCACGCACGGGTCCCTTCACGTTCCTGATAATCTGACGGCTAGTCTCTCCAATGAACTCTACTTTGACCTGGGTACATTGTCCCTGGGAGCCGGTACGGCCCAAGACCTTGACGACGCGAGCGAGAACGTTTGGCTTATCCATTTTAGTTTAGATATCGAGCAATTTCGTGAATAATACACGTGCACCTTCAATGGCGTGTGTGGAAAAGAGCTTGACAGCTTGAGTGATGTTACTTCATAGTAATTGGAGAATTTAGTTTAGCTTGTCGATTTTAGAATTAGTTGGTTTGCATTCTCAGTGCTGGTACCGACCAACCAAACTTAATTCGTGTACGGTTTAAAAAAAATAGAAAAGTAATAATTTATTTATTAAAATATCATCCGCATTTAACTGACCAAACCAACGCATTGAATCAAACACAAAATTGCTCGGCTAACTAATTCACAAAAATATTCAAAATGAATTAGGAGGATTGATAGGTTTTTCGTTGGCCTCCTTTTGAAAGAATGGCGATTGGCCAAGAGTATTTTATTAAATTGTACTAAGTTTATTTTCACTATCTGACAATGGTTGAAATCATTGAATAAAGTTATTTAGCAAAAAAAATTATCAATCGTAAGAAAAGATAACGAATAAAAAAATGTAAAGATTTGCCTAGCAACTTATTGATTAAAATCGGACAATAAATTAATAAGATACGATTATTTTTGTTAAAAAATTATATTTAAATGACTTTGATGCTCTAGTAATTTTGCCTTTCTAATGAGGATATCATTTTTTTCGGTTTCTTGCGATAATCGGTTTTAAAAACGGTGCAACACTAGTGACATAAGATTCCACGTCAATCGAGTTGGAAAGAAAATTGGCATTTTGCCGCAAGTTACTTGCTCCGTTGGACTGTTTGTTACAAAAGTGAACGGCCTACAATCTAGTTTGGTAGTCGCCGCAGTTTATAACACTTTTATGTAATAAATTACATATTTTAATCACAATGAAGTTAATATATTTGACGCTTTTGGTTCTCCCTGCGGCTCTCCTGTGTTTCCAAAGCGGTAAGTAAACTGATAAATGTCGAAATCTATGATTTATGTAGATATAAATACGTGGCATCGTTTATGTTACACTTTTTGAGAGAAAGTCTTCGTCCAAAAGTTATTTATAACATTAGAAAGACCAGTTGCAGAGTTTCTAATTAAAATAGAACATATTACTTATTGTTTCATTATTGGAGGCATTACCTAGTAACCTTGTTTTACTTGATAGGACATTTCACAGCAGATCCTCATTCTAATGCTAAAGAAACAGCCACAATTCATGATTACCCTCTGAGTTACCGATATTTCAATGTGTTTTTTATCTGCAGAGGATTTGGAAAATGGATTCACTTTAGTACCCTTCTAAATATAAATTGCAGGTTACTTAAACTTTCCTTGAACAGTCTTAACTTAAGTAAATCCTTTTTTGGTAAATCAAATCCTTGAGCTAAAATGCATTCCAAAGAAAAGTTTGAATCCATTTACTGAAGACAAGTACCATATGTTTGTATTGTATCATATAATCAATGTACTAGTAACTAGTTAAAACAAATAGCTTGTTAATTTAAGTAATAAGTTCTACTTCTTATGCCAAAAAGTAATAATTTGCTAATTCCGGCACTGCCCGGACCATCCCAGAATTTCTGATATTTGACATTGAATCTTAAGATTTGTTTGTAAGGGTCATTATAAAATCAGTGTATTTTCAGTTTTATATGATAGTATGTAAAGAACAGTACAAAACAATGATTCACACATTACCTTCTAGTTTGTCCTCATTTGCAGTGATTTTATAACAAATTAGCTTCTACCTGTGATTTTGTCTGCATGAAATTTCTTGTTCCCCTACCCAGCATGTCTCGTCCCATCACCTGCCTGCGCTATTACATCATTTGCGCATAGTGTTCTTTCTTACAATTCTTCTTTATCCTCGGCTCCTAAGAGTCCTAGCGTGATGTTAAATAGCCTATAGCCTTCCTCAAGAACTAGGCTATATGTATAATGCAAAAATATTTTTTCAAATCCAACTGGTGGTTCCAGAGATTAGCATGTTCAAACAAACAAACTCTTGAACATTATTATAAGTTTATAGATTATGTTGTATAACACTATTTCAGTAGCAAGAATAAACCCTCGGTTTCTAAATTTAAAATTTGCAGTTCATAACTTGTCATACTCTAGTTAAAGGGGGGGTTATCATTACTTAAGGTGATTTCTTCAATATAGCCTGTACTATTCAATGAATCACCTTCTGAATTGCTAAAGTCTTACGCTAACATAGTTTGAGAAGTTGTGAACTTTGAATTCGCAATTCAGAAACCGGGTATAAGATGTTTAAAGTGTAGCAAGTCACAAAATACTTTAATTTATTGTGTTTATTTTTTTTAAAGCTGACAGTTTTTTTTAAGCCTATTCTACACTGCATTGCTAACTCACCAACTACAAAGAAACTAATTTATTATAGAAAATTAGAGACTTATTCTTTCTATATCACCATGTTACAGGTAACACAATTCTGGCGAGAGCTGAGGAAGACGAGCTTGATGATGTAGTGGACATCGAGGGTGAAGACAACCAGGTGGTTGGGGATGACTCGCTGGGAGATGATGACGACTCCATTGTCAAGTCCTCGCAAGACGTTGATACCACTATCCTGTTCACGAAACCTATTACTAGCTTAGGCGATGCTGTATTTGGTAAGCTCAAACTCAATTACGCATTTATTTCAAATAAACCAATTACAAGCACTTTTGAATTGTCAAGGTGTTGGACAGTCAGAAAGATGAAGCTGCCCATTACAAAGTGTAGTAAATACCGATGGAGAAGAACGGGAAAGAAACACGGACACTCTTTTATCTCAAAATTGTTACAAAATATTGGTCACATCATTCATGTTGAAATTATACATGGTAGAACGATGTAGAAAGACATACATGTTAAAAGCATCCGTAAAAAAAACACAGTTTAGAAATTAAGGACTTTGAATGATTAGTATATTTTTTAATATGTGATTATATTTTTGAACATATAATCAAAAAACTGTTGACATACTCTCATATTCTGAAATTCATGACAGTTCTAAACTAAAAATAACTATTATTACCAATTTGTTAACTTAAATGATGGAAAATCATAGACTTGTTTAATGGATATCATAAATTAAAAAGATAATTCAATAAGCTTATAGCAATACTTAGCAGACATACATTCACTGCTATTTAAGTAATTTGATTTCCCTTTATTTATTCCATGCTCACAATAATGATCTATAACAATTTTGTTATTTTTATATAATTCCAACACAACTTGATATCAATTACACATCTGTTAACAGAATGACCTTGGCAACAGTCCAAAAACCTTGTAAACAGTATCAATAAGCCACCATGTACTGCATTTTGTCTGCTGAATGAACTACCAACCTGTTGGTTACTGAAATTGAACGTGAACTGATGGCTTTTCAACCAATTTTCTGTAAAACATAAAATGTCAGTGGTAAATTATTCAATTTCGTTCTTTTCTCAATATTTCTTGAATATTTTGGCGCACCAGGTGAACTGTGTTAGAACTTATTCTGACATTTTGATGATTTAGGGCTGATTTACACAGTAAATTTTTATTCATGGAATAAAATTGACATCTGACAGTTTTCATATGAAATAACTGTCAAAATTTCAAAATTATTCCTTGAATAAAATTATCACATGATTGCGAAATCAGCCCTTAGACGAGTATTAAAATTATTTCCATTAATTATGCACATATTAATTAAACATTTTCCATTCTATCCTATTCAGACATTCAAGCGGGCTATGCAGTTGAATTCCTGGTTGGGTTCATCAACAAGGGTGCTGAGGACTATGTAGTGGATTCCATGGAGGCCTCCTTCAGATACCCGATGGACTACACCTACTACATCCAGAACTTCACAGCTTTGCCTTACAACAGAGAGGTGAAGCCCAAGCAAGAGGCTACGTTCGCATACTCCTTCATCCCCAACGAGGCCTTCGCTGGCAGACCATTCGGCTTGAACATCCAGCTCAACTACAGGGATGCCAGTGGAAACTCTTACCAGGTCAGTGAAATAAGGTTGCTATTGTTTTCGAATTGCGTAGTAAAACATTCAAAATTCTTGTCTTTAAAAAACGTGTTGGAACTCATAACCAAACCTTGCATGGGACTTCAATATAACTGGCGAGAGGTGGGTGTACTGAACACTGAATGATAGATATATGTCTATATGCCTTGCTAGGGCGGCGTTTCTACTAACATCTATCTTTTGTTATTCGCCTTTCATCCATCCTCTCAACATGACCAAACCATACTTTGTCACTACATTTTGTTTTAATAAAACTTTGTCGGTAACAGGAGGCCGTATACAACCAAACTTTGAACATCGTGGAGGTGTCCGAAGGCCTGGACGGCGAGACGTTCTTCCTGTACGTGTTCCTCGGCGCTGGCGTCGTGTTGGCGCTAGTGTTGGGCCAACAGGCTCTGTCGACGCTGGCCCGGCGCCGCTCGCCGCGCTCCGCGCCGCGCCCACTTGAGACCGGCACCGCCAACGACGTGGACTACGACTGGCTGCCCAAAGAAGTCGTCAATCAACTCAGTATGTACCTTTTTTATAATCATTTATTTCCCACATCATTGACTCCAATTTGTTAGTATACCCTGTCCATTATGTTAACCGTTTTTTGACAGCTGTCTTAGAACGTACATATTCCAGATTACGTAAATAATAATAAATAAATAAATGCATAATAAAATAAATATATAAACTGCCTTATCTTATTGAATAATCTTATTTATGGCTTCTTACAGACATTATAATACCATACGTGTATCAATATCAATCAATGTATTGTGTGTTGCTGCAATCACTCAAAAAACGGTTTACCTAATGGACAGGGTATAATTACACAATAGTGTCAGTACATGCATTTGGCAGATATTGGTACTAATAAGAATTTAAAAAAATATGATTGAATTGATAAAGAATTGAGTATTGAGAATGACAAAATCGTCATTAATCAATATTATAAATATAAGTAATACATTAAACAACATTATTCTAAGGCACAGTTTCAAGGCAGTACTTGCGTACACACACAAATGTATACCAAAATTTTTATATGATGATAATTTCATCCTTTGCACCCTAAATATTTTTGAG
Source organism: Apamea epomidion (assembly GCA_947507525.1). Taxonomy (NCBI): domain Eukaryota; kingdom Metazoa; phylum Arthropoda; class Insecta; order Lepidoptera; family Noctuidae; genus Apamea; species Apamea epomidion. The sequence goes on along the minus strand of OX382240.1, from coordinate 17,545,119 downwards.
CATTCTGGACGCTGCTCGGTAAACATGCTGAATTTACTAGGCTTTGTTATGTACTAAATCAAGGTATTAATTAAACGTGTGTTGTGTTACAGAGAAATCTCCAAAGTCACCCAAACAGTCGCCTCGCCTGAGGAAGGTGAAGAGATCAGCTGGAGACGACTAATTGTAGTGTCGAGTAGTATAGCCATTAGACACCAAGCAAGTGCGCGGAGTGCTGTGCGAACGACCGCGGAGGCTAAACTAACAGTAGGCCTGAAAACTAAACGAGGCATTACAGCATCTTACTGTTGCCCTGTTGCTTATTAAAAACAAAACACCTCTTTTTTTTTTTCTTGCTTCGGTGTGTTTCAGGCCTATTATTATTTTAGTCGATTTTTTACATACAGACTGTGTGGTTTGTAAATGCTAAGTTCAGTGTGTTGTGAGAGTAACTTATGGAACAAACAGTGTGGAAGCTTTTTAACAACGTGAGCGATTAATATTAATGTGAGAATATTATTTAATAAAAATGTTAAATTTGTATTTGCTTGTTTTTGTTATAAACTGTGACGTAGTGTTTTCTAACGTATTTGGGGTTTATTTATGAACGTTGCTTCAAATAAAGAGACGTTTAAACGTATGGTTAAACAGTCGCTAATAATTACATAACTTTATGCAACGTTTTTAAATAAACCCCTTAGAGCACTGACCTGTAAGGACATTTACACACTAAGCCGTAGCTGCAGCGGCACCGCCACGCCGCCGCCGCTACTGCTTAATGTGTAAACGGCCTAAACGCTGTAATAAAACAAGTACGCTGGACTTCATACTATCGTTTACAAAATGAAGAGATTTGATTTTCGCCATTTTGGCGCTGACAGCAACGTGAGCGTCCGTGGAACTAATATTTTTGGTAGCGAGTCTTACAAAATGCGCATACTGCTATGATAAAAATGTTCTAAATGTCTCGTCAATCAATCAACTCAGCCTATCGCAGTCCACTGCTGGACATAGGCCTCTCCCAGACTGCGCCACAACACCCTCTCCTCCGCCTTCCTATCGGTCCTTTACAAACATTGCCAGCCCACTGCCACTTCATTTTGCTTACCCTGCAAGCTATGTCGGTAACTCCGGTTCTTTTCCGGATAATTTCATTCCTGATTTTATTCTTCAAAGAGACTCCGAGCATAGCTCGCTCCATAGCGCGCTGAGCGACCTTGAATTTGTGGACCAGCCCGACCGTCAGTGTCCACGTTTCGGCGCCATATGTCATGACGGGGAGGACGCACTGGTCAAAGACCTCGTAGTAAACACACAATACACAAAAAAGTTTTATTCCACAATTTAGACCTAAATCATCAGAGACGTACAAAACAAAACGACGGCCATTTGTGGCCATTTTAGTTCCTGAGACGCTCGAGCGGGGCTTTGAATCGGCACAAAAAACAACTGTCATTTCGTATAATATATTATATATATTAGACCAGCGTACTTGTATAACATAGGTCAGTGCCTTTTTTTTTTTTGGGTGGGAATTCATTAAATGACTCCTCCCGCTCTGGGCGGAGCAGAAGGGAGTGTCAGACTTTTACTGACTAAAACCCACCCGTGTTCCTTCAGTTGCCTGTGCCAGGGCCCACGGTATCTCTTTCGAACAACCCGCAGCCCCGGCTGCATCGGCCCTAGCGGACCCCGTCAGTTCGTGCTGACAGCTCTTTGAGGCGCGCGTGGAACACAACGCGCCATCGACCCGGGCCTGGTCCTTACCGGGCGGGGCGCTGCCCATAGCTCGCCGCCCGCAAGCCCGCGCCTACGGTGGTCGGGAGTCGGCTGTTAACTCCCGTCTAGGGCGTCTCCTGCGGCGGCTAGGCCCTCACGCGCTCCGCCTCCTCCTTCGCGAGCATTACTGCTTCGCAGTAGGAGGTGACGGCCTCCCATTCATTCTCGCTCCGTACCATGGCCTGGATGAAGGCCGGACGCGAGAGGTCGCCGCCGCCGATCGCCGCCACGAGGACACGGCGGGGCCCCGCCCAAGCCGGGCAGACCTCCACCGTATGCTCCACCGTGTCCTCCGGGCGATCCCCACAGTGGTGACACCCTGGCGTTTCCTCCCGCTTTATCCTGAACAGGAACCTCCCGAAACAACCGTGTCCGGTGAGGACCTTCGTCAGGCGGAAGGTGAGGGCGCCTTAGAGTAAAGTAATTCATTTTGACACAATATTTACCGGGGTAGCAACCGCCCTTTTAAGGTAAGGTTTCTTAGGAGAGAGAGAAGTGGTTTCTTCTGTCGTTTTCATAAAGGACGTCATGAAAATCTGTCATTTTCAACAGAAAAACGCTCTGTATTTGGAAATTACGGCCGTATGTGGCGGTCACCACTCGTTTAGGAATCCGCAGCTTTACTGCTATGACTTTAGGGGCGCCGTCATAGCCAAATTGTAACCATAGCGGTATAACAGTGCAGTTGACTGTAAAGGCTAAACTTGCTATGTACTAGTCTGCATCTTAATACATAATCATTAATACGTTACGCGGGCCCAGAGCGGGTTGTTGGATTTCACATGTCTTCGAAGTTTTGGTTCTAGACATGCCGATTTTCTCACGGTTGTTAAAAATTAATGAAAAAGAATAATAGGTAGGTACATATTAAAAGTGAAATAGTTTTCTTTGTAAAATGGGATTAGTAACTAAATTAAATTACAGCTGACGGAGTATTATTCTTGTTAGGTACTCAGTAATCCGTATTCTATTGAGGTCATGCGAAAACCCCTAAGATGCTGGGTGTATAACATAATAAACTGTAATACCCTTGTTTAGGACTTGTAATGATAACTACATGCCAGCATAATCAGCCCATAACGTGCCCACTCCCTCTTGAAGAGAGGAGGCCTGTGTCCCAACACAGACCTCCTCTCTTCACGAGGGAGTGGCCAGCAATCTACCACGCGGGCCCAGTGCGGGTTGGTAGATGTCACATGCTTTCGAATTTTGAGCAGTGGTGATGGAATAATTTACACAAAGTAAACCGCCTGTCTGGGTTCGAACCTACGTTCTACAACTCTAAGTCGCGGCCGTTATCACTGGGCTACCAGTGCTTTCACTGGGCCACCACTGCTGTAATATGTGGTGCGTGTCTGGTGGAACTGCTCCCAGTCTGCGGCTACCTACATATATATCACACTTAAGTGCAGGGTTTAGGTCACACGAGCTATAAAATAATACCTACCGTATACCCGTCTCGCACACGTATACCTACGAGAATATTGCATTGCTCGATGACCTTGAATATTTGCCCTTTGTACTAGCATTTGTTATTTTGGCGGCCTCTACTGACAAACGACCATAATAGTTTGTAACAATATCTTATTCCTACTATAATAATATTATAAGCGTGAAAGTTTGTATGGATGGATGCACGGATGGATATTAGTTACGTACTCTTTCACGCGAAAACTACTGAACGGATTTGGGTGAAATTAGACACACATATGGTTTATAACCAGGATTAACATATAGGATACTTTGTATCCCGATATTACCATGAGATCGAAACTTATGCGGGTGAAACCGCGGGGCGCAGTTAGTTCTACAATAAAACAAACTGAAGATTAAGCAGGAACACAGATGTGTCACAGAGTTGTCATCGTTTTTGCCTATTTTATTTGCTCTCTGAGACTTTTATTAAATTTAATTCCTCTAGGAGTCTTGTACAAGTACCTACATCCTAATTTATTAGGGGTTAAAGTATGAAATTGCCGATTTGTACTGAAAAATTGTTTTTTTTTTTTTTAATTTCACATATTTATTTAATCAAAATAATTACCATTATTATCTATACATTGCTGCCATCTAATAGGAAGGTCATTTATACCTTTGCGATAGAACTCTCGTGATCTAGATTCGACAAACTTTTTATCACGTAGTAAATTGTCCAAATCACGAAAAAAATGGTAGTCCGTTGGAGCAAGGTCTGGCGAATACGGAGGGTGACGAATGGTTTCTAATTGCAGTTCCTGTAGAGTTAAAACGGTTTTCGTGTTGTATGGTTTCTGTGCTACTCTTATAAAGTGCGGGTTCTGAGACTGTTTTGCTGGTTGGGAGGGCTGCATCTTTTCAACCGTAATAGACACTTGAAATTTTCACAGAGTGTGTACCGTTGTAACATTATTTCAGCTGAAAGACGTCCACCGCACATAAGCCTCCCCCAAGCACCGCCACTTCGCCAGCGGTTTCCTGCGGGGTAATTTTGTAACACACTAACAGCAGGAATGGCTTTCATTTTGACAGTTCAACAACATTTGTTGCGTTATTTACGTTATTTTTTCGAACATATGGATTAGCCATATTCTTCAAAATGATTCAGATTAGCTGAATCAATTACTGTATATTTTTTTGTTGTAAATTTAAAACAGAAAGGTGTTACCCACACAGCAGTTATACACAGTCTGGCCATAAATACTGTTACAATTAAAAATAAGAAAGATGTACTGTACTATCTTTTTGAATTTGGAATCTGTCATTTTTACACGATTGTTCATTGGGTTTTCTAATTTTGGCGCCAATACATTGTACAATATTTAAGGATATTAAAATGGAGTGGGGTGATTAAGAGAACCGAATCGCTGTGATTGCATTACACAAAGTTGGTATGGAGCCAAACGCAATTTTTAAAACTCTCCATACGCTTGGTATTAGTCAAATGTTTGTGTACCGGGATAATAATAAATACAATGAGACCTCCTCTGTTTGTGCCAGAAAAAGATCTGGCCGTCCACGTAGTGTTCGTACGAAAAAGGTGGTCAAAGCAGTAAGGGAAAGAATTCGAAGAAATCCTGTCCGAAAGCAAAAGATTTTATCTCGGGAGATGAAGATAGCACCCAGAACCATGTCGCGTATTTTAAAAGATGACTTAGGACTTGCAGCCTATAAGTGACGCACTGGTCATTTTTTAACTGATAATTAAAAAAGAATAGGGTGGTAAAATCGAAGGCAAAAGGCATTAAGTCCGCCGTTGTACCTTTTTGTGCGAAAAGTTTAAATAAATAAATAAACTACTGAAGCGGTACGCAAAGGGAGGTCACAGAAAAATTTTGTTTACGGATGAGAAAATCTTTACAATTGAACAACATTTTAACAAACAAAATGACCGTATTTATGCTCAAAGCTCTAAGGAAGCTTCCCAATTAGTCGACAGAGTGAAACGTGGGCATTATCCGACTTTAGTGATGGTTTGGTGGGGTGTTAGCTATGAAGGAGTGACTGAGCCATATTTTTGTGAAAAAGGTATCAAAACATCGGCACAAGTGTATCAACATACCATTCTTGAAAAGGTATTTAAGCCCCTTAATAACATGTTCAATAACCAAGTATGGTCCTTCCAACAAGACTCGGCGCCGGGTCATAAAGCTCGGTCCACACAGTCTTGGTTTGAAGTGAACGTTTCGGACTTCATCAGAGCTGAAGACTGGCCGTCGTCTAGTCCCGATCTTAATCCGCTAGATTATGATTTATGGTCAGTTTTAGAGAGTACGGCTTGCTCTAAACGCCATGATAATTTGGAGTCCCTAAAACAATCCATATGATTGGCAGTGAAGAATTTTCCCATGGAAAGAGTGCGTGCTTCTATTGATAACTGGCCTCAACGTTTAAAGGACTGTATTGCAGCCAATGGAGACCACTTCGAATAAGCTTTTTATATTTTAAATTGTTTTATATTTATGTATTAAAATAACACACTGTAAAAGTAATAAATATTATTTGCAATAAAAAAAAATTTTTTTTCTTCGTTACAATATTTATGGCAAGAATTAACTTTTTTCTTTAGTCGTTACACAACGATATTTATACTAAGATCAACGACAAACGTGTGTTACCCGAACAAGCCCTTGGACAAAGTAAAAAAAAAATATTAATGAATGAAATGAATAAAATGTTATCGTGCTACACAATGTTTTATAACTGCTGTGTACGAGCACGTTACGATTTTAAAAGTGTTGGTAATTCCCACACGCGAATAATTTAGCGATAATTAGATATCATATCACAATCAACGGACGACCTAGGCAGAATTATAATTTTGATAAAACATTGCTTTGATATCTCTACCAAGATAGAGTCCACACTGAGTTACTAACATGTTTTTTTAAACCTAGGTATCTTCGTGACTTCACATCATAATATCGTTGTAGCAAGCAATTCACAAACATTCTGAAGAGTATCAAGTAGCTGTTTAAATGGAGTGTCAAGGGCAATCAAACGCAAGTGTGATTGGCCGTTGGCTCTGTCCACATAGGAAGTCACTACTGAATAATATATATTATTTATTTTAATAAACGTACAAGTGGGCGCCACTGTTGCTCTCCGCCAATTGTGCGAGAATAGAACTACAGATGTGCACACAAGAACTTGCCCAAATGGTGTTCATTGATCTGGAGAAGTGTATTTTATGATTTTGTATATTTATGTAGATAGAGTAGCCTATGATTAACCTATGATTGACTACGTGAATAAAAGATGTTACAAAAAAAAAAGCGACTACAAAGTGAGAGAGAGAGAGACAGAAAGGGTGTGCGCGATCGATTACTGTGATTATATATAGTAATATAGCTACAAGAAGTAATGTAGGTTTTTTTTTGTATAATGGATTAATTATTATTATTTCTTAAGGCGGTTGTATTTTTTTCCTAAGAAGCTTTAAAAAATATTGTTTTAAACTGTTTTCTTCTAAGTTATAATATTCTCTCCGACTGCGCCTGTATGTGAACTGAGCCTTACGATAATTGCTGGTGCAGATTTATTCCACAGGGGGCAGCGGTCAATACAACGAAATCAGTAACAGTTTTGCCGTCGTACCGCGAATACTATGGCTGATAAAGGTAGAATAATAATCATATCGAATTCTATTAATTATCTGATACACTATCATCATAAAATCTGTGTTTTTAGCCGACTTCAAAAAAAGGAGGAGGTTCTCAATTCGGAAGTTTTTTTAATGTATATTCGGGTATAAACTCCGTCATAATTTTTTTTTTTTTGATCGAAAGCGGTTTAAGTGTAAAATGTTTTGATTTCAGTTGTAAAGATTAGCTGCAATGCGTTGATGAGGCGTTATGCAACTGCTGCAGTGCCTGCTATCCCAAAATGTGTTTTTACACCGAATCAATATACTGTGAGTTCTTTATAACCGACTTCAAAAAGAAGGAGGTTCTCAATTTCCACTGTATTTTTTGTTTTGTACGCGATGTCCGGCAATTGAGGATCTAATTCGAAAACTTTTAAAACACTAAAAAGTGAAAAATAACTATAATTTCGGAAGTTGGTGTCGTTTTCGTTTTTTGCCACCGACTTCCGAAATTTATTTTTCAGTTTGCAGTGATTTTTTTTGGAAGTCGGTTGATTTTTTTTTCGTAAAAAAAGTTTTTGTAAAGTCATTTTATTAGAAACTAGGTATCAATGCTATCCCAGATATGATCGCCTGTCGACTTGACTGACCTCCTTGCTAAGGACTATTGTAGCAAATATCCGTACCTATTATATAAAATGATGGGACCTAGTTTTAGGTAATTTTATTTTTATCCGACTTCTTAGCATATCGAACCTGCTTACCACCTCCGGATAAGTTTTTAATTGGAAAATATCATTATATGGTACATATTGCCTTTACTGGTGGATAAGAAGATTTCGTAACGGGTCCTTATTTTTTTTTTATTAACAATAGAATATGTACCTTTGTCTCGTTGTACAGTCAACCGCAGTCACATCGAGCTCATCGTCACAGTTTGACTTGAACAGTGACTATTTTTTTAAACTTGAACAGTGGCATTTTAAAATCCTATGAAGTTTATAATTTTAATTGTATTTAAATTTTATTTTATTATAATCTATTCTGCAACAATATTGCGAAGTTTTATTTAAATTTATATTTCATTTTTGATGTAGGTATTAAAGGTACCAGTCGAAGTGGCCATGTTTTGGGGAGGCCTATGTTCAGCAGTGGACGTCTTTCAGCTGAAACGATTTATGATGATTATGGGTTTTACTTGAATTATTTTTCTTTATTTAGAAAAGAAAAAGAGAAAAATGCCTGCAAAACTAGGTACCTACTACACTTTTAAAATTTAATATTTTCTAAAGTTAAAGTTATAAATTAAAAATTAAAAACGTTTTACAGCAAATATCAGCTTTCTTTGAAACTTGTAAACTTTACATTAGTATCATTTTTTAGCTTAGTGTCAAAAAAACTCAATTAACATTATAAGTATGTTTTACGTGTTATTTAATTTTTAATAACTGGTATTGCCTCCTCGGGCTTTGACTACAGTTTTGAGCCGGTTTGGCATACTGAATACGAGGTTTCGGAGCCGATGTTGGGGAATATTCTCCCATTTTTGGTGGTAGGTGGTGGTCTGCGGCTTCTGACTAGCCTCCCTAGCTCATCCCAGGCGTGCTCAATCGAGTTGAGATCAGAACTTCTTGATGGCCAAGCCATCACGCTGATACCAACCTCCTAAATATACTCTTCTACGACCTGAGCCGGGCATTATCATGCATCAGCATCGATCCATCACCCATATTTGCTAATTACGGCCCTGCATACTCGTTGAGAATCTCTTGGGCATATCTTGGGCACTAACTCTGTGCGACCTTCTGAAGATATGTCAGTCCATACATGTACATACTACCTCCACCGTGCTGGACTCTTTCTGAGAAGCAGTCTTGAAGGTATCGCTCACCAGGCCGCCCTGTAGACGCTTCGCCTTCCATCAGAAGTGTAAAGTGAGAATCGAGACTCATCTGTGAGCAAAATTCTTGACCACTCTTCTTCATCCCACAGTATGTGTTCACGGGCGTATCGCAGTCTTGCTACTCGATGCTCTCTCTTGAGTTTGGGACCACTCGCTGGTCAACGGGGTTTCAGATTTGCTTCAGCGAGTCTTTTCACTGTACTGTCACTAAGATTCTGAAACATTTCTCCGAATGTCCCTTCGGGTCTGAAGACGCTGTTGCTGGACTTCAACTGCATTAAGGTGGCAATTACTCAACACAATGGAAACAATATAACGGTCTTCTCAGGCACTAGTACACCTGGGTCTGCCATTACAAGGTCTCCTCAGATGATTTCTGTGGTCTCTTCGTACCTTCGCTTCACCTTCTGGACCGTTCGTAACGTCACACCCACCATTCTTGCAGTACGACGCATACTGATGCCTAGTTCCAGAACAGTCATAATCCTAGCACATTCTCCAGGTGAAAGAGGCATTATAAATAAAATGTATGTGCTGTTGTCTAACTTAGCTTTTGTAACAAGATTACAAGACCCATCGACCAAGAAAAAAATTGAAAACAGAAACAAAAAAAATTAATGGCAAAATGGTAATTCGAAAAGGATTAAGCAGTTTATTTTTGTTTTCAGCCATTTCTTAAAATAAGGGTCTCGACTATGAAGTTTTTATATAAAAAATTAAACTCTTTTTCGAGACCTTTTTATTTCGAAAGTGTGTAAGTACTTCAAAAGTTATACCAATTTTAAAAGTGTGAGACTTAGTTTTGCAGACCTGTAGTTCCGTAGGTACCTCAGAAAGCATGTTAAGCCGTTGGTCCCGGCTGTCATTCGTGGATCTTTGACTGTCGTTACGGGTCGTCAGTAGCCCGAAAAGTCTGACAACCAGTCTTACCAAGGGGTATCGTATTACCCAGTAACTGGGTTGTGGAGGTCAGATAGGCAGTCGGTCCATGTAAATTACTGGTATTCAGCTGCATCTGGTTAGACTGGAAGCCGACCCCAACATAGTTGGTACAAAGGCTGAGCTAAATCATCATCTTGACTTATAGCGGTATAGTTCATGTGGGTTAGACCGTAGTACCATTACCACTGCCAATGTTTCAGGGTCCATCGTACCAAAAGACAGAACAAGTGAAGAGTGAACACTTGCCTCCCGCGGTGTACAACATTTACCAGCGACCGCTGCTGCTTCACCAGGGTCGCATGCAGTGGCTGTACGACCACGAAGGCAAGCGGTACTTGGACCTCTTCGGAGGCATTGTCACAGTCTCTGTTGGACATTGTCACCCGTAAGTATAGTGCAGCAAGCATATCAGCCGCTCTATTCTGTTAAGACCCCACCGTGAAAACTTATGTAAAGTGAGCTTGAGGGAGCATAAGCTAGGGATCGCTAGGGATTGACACTATTGACCGCTCACTTCACCTATATTTTGAATAGGCCAACCCCCTGCAGTGCTATTCTGTAGTGCCAATTGCAAGTATCAGGTGGAATGACAGCTCACATTAATCACACTTCATCTGTGTTTTCACGGTGATATTTTTAAAGAATAGACCGGCTGGTGTCGTGAACAGTCGACCAACCGCTTGGCGATAACTCGGAATACCATTTGTTTGTTGAAATTAACTATGAAAGTTGCGTAATTGGTGGATTATCATACCTATCGCATTTTGCACAAGGAGTCTGTATATTAGCCCACCTCAAAAGGAGCTCCTTTCATGCGTCTGAGCATCTACAATTTATTATAATAATTTTTATAAGTATTTATTTTTAAGTAGACATAGCTTTATACAACAGCTTATTTGAATATTAATTACGACAACGTATCAACATACATTAATGCATTTCGGTAATCTAAAATTAAAATAACTTTGGGCTGCCATTCACATGAAGTGGAAGGAACGACATAAATATTTAATTAGTTTGTCGCATAGCTACGGGTTCACCTGTACAAGGTGAACCCGATTACCTGGTTACCTGATAAATAAATAAATAAATAAGGAAGGAAGCCTAGGCACCTTTCACTTGGCATTGGTGTAAAAGTTGATGGTTCTTTAAGGACAGCCACATACTTCGGTCGACGATCTCCGGTAAAAAACATAAATAAACTAGCTAGGACCAAAACCAGTAGCTCTGGCCGTCAATTTTACTACCTACCTGTGTTGACCCCATAATCCCCTTAATCTCGAGAATTACTTTTGAATCAAACCAAAACAAGGCCATAATATTATGTTTAGTAAGTAAAAGGCAGTTTGTAGTTGGAGGCCACCATAGGGGGGCCTCCAAATACAAACTGCCTTTTGCTAAATAAAATGTTTCTAAAATTTTCACATTCCTGTATGGGTCTCAAAATTTTCTGCACACCGGGGTGGTGCGGCGGGGGTCTCATTTATTTTTGCTGCCTCGGGCCCCCGACAACACCATACTGCTTGTTTCTTTATTTAATTTTATTTTCAGCAAGGTTGTTGGCGCTTTACAAGATCAAATAAACACATTATGGCATTGCACGAATATCTATCGCCACCCGAAGATTTATGAGTATGTCGAGCAGCTGGTATCGAAGTTTCCTGGAGATCTCAAGGTACATAATCAGAGCGGGGTAATTGCGTAGCACACTATCAGTAGCAATCGGTTTCATTTTGACAGTTCAACAACATTCATTGCGTTATTTACGTTTTGAGCAGTCACATTTTTCGAACATATGAACTAATGGGTTGGCAATATCCTTCAAAATTATTCATATTGAGATTTATAATACATAATTATGTTACGCAATTCGAGTGAAGTACTGAATATTCTATTGGGGTGTTTGAGGTCATGCGGTTGGTAAAAGTTTCATTGGGATAGTCGTTTGTTATGAGGGGTTTGTGGTTAAGTACTAACAGCCACACGAGTCGATCGATCAGATTAAGTTACGCTTGCCGCAGTTGGTCCGTGGATATGTGACCATCTTCACATACCAAGACCCCTCCGTGGCTCGGAAAGCACGTTAAGCCGTTGGTCCCGGCTGTTATTTGTAGATCTTTGACAGTTTCGGGCTTCTGACGGGTCGTCAGAAGCCCGAAAGTCTGACAACCAGTCTTACCAAGGGGTATCGTACCCAGTAACTGAGTTGTGGAGGTCAACTGGGAAGTCGCTTCATGTAAAATACTGGTATCCAACTGCATCCGGTTAGACTGGAAGCCGAGCCCAACATAGTTGGGAAAGGCTAAGATGATGTGTTGTTTGTTGTGATTATGACGTGTAAGTAGTAATCATGTGTTTAAGTATCGGTCACTAATTACCAGTATATGAAGACGCTATTAAATTTTGTCCACGATAACCTGACGTGAAGCGCATAATTAAGGCGCGTTGCTCACTTTCGGAACAGATTCTTCACCGAGCGCATATACCTACACCGTCTCTGTACGGAGTACTACTGAACTATTCGACTGTACGGGGGCTGCAGTCTCGACATTCATAGCGATCGCTTTACGACCGAATTCGGTCACAAAGTCCTGTCACTCCATACATTACACCTGTCAATCCGGGACTTTGCGACCGAATTGTCGTAGAGCGATCGCTATATGAATGTCGAAACTGCTGCCCCAGATTCGGTACAGAAACGAAAACGAAACGATCCGGTGAGGAAGGCGCCTAAACCGACGAATCTTGAACCTGCGCAAAACCACACAAACCACCACAAGGTCACAAAATTGCGACAATAATCTTAATTATTATAATAATATTGACATTATTTTACGCATCAAAGGCCATGAAAGAGATAAGAATAGATTCAAACAATGAATTTGTTGTTTTATGATAATTTTGCACTTTATATTTATCAAGATTGCAGACGTACCCACATATTTACCTACCTACTTACTATAATAGTTGTTTATTACGTAGATTTTAATAATATGATTAATTATGTACCTACGTATCACTCACTGTTATCAGCGCACACCAAATAAGTTTGCAGTTGCCATATTAACAGGAGAAATAATCTAGGCATTCGAAATTTAAGAATGTATTTACCTAGAGGCAGAGAGGCTTGTGGCTAACTAATAACAGCTGCACGGGTTGATTGATCAGGGTAAGCTACGCTTGCCGCGGTTATCCGTAAATGGGAGACCATCTTTACATACGAAGACCCCTCCGCGCCTCGGCAAGCACGTTAAACCGTTGGTCCCGGCCATCATTCATTGATCTTTGACAGTTGTTACGGGTCGTCAGAAACCTGAAAGTCTGACAACCAGTCTTACCAAGGGGTATCGTATTACCCAGTAACTGAGCTGTGTAGGTCAGATAGGCAGTCGCTTCATGTAAAATACTGATATTCGGCTGCATCCGGTTAGACTGGAAGCCGACTCCAATATAGATGAGAAAAGGCTAGACAGAATGATATAACTAGAGGATAGGTTGGTTGGTAGTACTACATTGTAATTATCCTTGAAAAAAGAAAAACACACACACATGGGTAGGACATAGGATATTTTTTATCCCGACATTCCCACGGGATCGAGACGTAATGCGGGTGAAACCGCGGGGCGTAGTTAGTACATAGTATTTTCATCATTCCAGGTGGTTTATCTGGTGAACAGTGGGACCGAAGCGAATGACCTCGCGACCTTGCTGGCGAAGGCCTACACCGGCAACCTGGACGTGGTGTCGCTTCAGAGCAGCTACCATGGGTACTCTTCCGCCCTGATGGGGCTCACCGCCACCCAGTCCTACAGAATGAAACTACCTGTACCCCCTGGATTCTACCACGTAAGTTAAAAGGAAGGTGTCACGACTATGAGCAGTGGTGCACCACTAGTAACAGCCGCGACTTACGAGTTAAAGGTCGTAGGTTCGAACCCAGATAAGCGCTTTACTTTGTGTAAATTATTTCATCACCACTGCTCTCAAAACGGTGCGGTAAAGGAAAACATCGTGAGGAAACCGGCAGGTTGTAGAACCAAAAATTTGAAGACGTATGTGACATCTACTAAACCATACTGGGCCCGCGTGGTGGATCACGGCCTTCTCCCTCCCACCAAGAGGAGGCCTGTATCCCAGCAGTTGGAACATTTTAGGCTGATTATGATAAGTCTCGATAACATCAAGCAATTTACTGCACGTTGCCAGCAAGTAGCAGTTGTTGCTACGGATACCGCTTCACCACATTGAGCGTTTTGGAGCAGTGAAACTAGATTGCTCCACTTGTTCTTGTTCTTCCACTGTCTCAGACAAAATCTCCTAAAATAAATGCCCGAGCCAAAGAAGTCAGAATTATTACACATCTTCAGTCACTTTAAGATACTTCCTCTTTATCTTTTCTCTATGTTTTCAGACTATGTTACCCGACCCTTACCGAGGCATTTGGGGTGGGTGTCGAGACTCACTGTCGCAGGTGCCCGGAGCATGTGCCTGCCCCGGCGACTGCGTGACCTCAGACAAATATGTTAACCAACTTAACGAGGTAGGTACATCCAATACAAAGAGGACAGGAAGCTAAATACTTACCTACTCATACTAAATCCTGTCCTTTGGCTCGACATGATACTTTGAGGCATATGGACAGTCGACGTCGATCGACCATGGTCTTTTATCTTTACATCTTAATTTGTAGACAACATTTTCACAGGCAGACAGGATCCATATTGATCTTTTACTTTGTTATACCATCTAATACTATAAAGAATTGAGTATTCTCTTGTTTAGCTTCTAGAAAACTCGATACCCAAAGGGCGTCTTGCAGCTTTGTTCGCGGAATCAATACAAGGAGTCAACGGCACCGTACAGTTCCCCAAAGGCTACCTAAAGAAAGCCCACCAGCTCGTCAAGAAATATGGTGGCTTATACGTGGCTGATGAAGTGAGTTATGGTTTAATATTTCCTATATTTTTTTCGGCTCTTTATCTGTGGAAAACGTCGTGAGGACTACCAGCGGGGTAATTGCGTAACACACTAACTACAGTAGGAATGGGTTTAATTTTGACAGTTCACCAACATTCATTGCGTTATTTACGTTGTTGAGCAGGCTCCAACATATTATTACTATTAAATTTCTTGATCCTTTTTTTCCTGATTTTTTTTTTCATTTTCCCTTCTTTTTTTTTCATTTTTCTTGTTATATGAAGCAATGGATTAGCAATATCCTTCAAAATGAGTCAGATTGTGATTGATAGTGTGATACACAATCAGGGTGCAGGGTGTTCTAAAACCGTTTAATTCACCAACTGATACTGGGCCAGCACGTGGTGGATTATATAGTGCCCGCTCGCTCTCACAAAGAGGAAGCCTGGGTTCCGGCAGTGGTACCACTAAAGGCTGATTATATTGTGTGTTTCTTGCCGTCTTCTTTAATTAATAACTTTTATTTTTTTGTCCTTTAAAGGTTCAAACCGGCTTTGGACGTACAGGTGACAAGTTCTGGGGTTTCGAAAACCACGGGGTGGTTCCCGACATTGTAACAATGGCTAAAGGCATAGGCAACGGGTTTCCAATGGCTGCTGTTGTCACTACGAAGGAGATAGCCGCCGCGCACGCCGGAACGACGTACTTCAACACCTTTGGCGGCAACCCGATGGCTGGAGCTGTAGGCAAAGCTGTTTTGGATGTAAGTGAACCTATTGGGGGCTTACTACCAGCTCTTATAGCAGGGCAGAAGTTGAACTGCACTTGTTTTTTTGTAAAATGACTAAGTACAAAAAAGCAGTGCAGTCCCAATTCTGCCCACTATATGTACTAAAAACCAGTGCAGTTCAACTTCTTCCCTGCTACAAGAGCTGGTGGTAAGCTCCCTGTGTTGTTTTAACTTTTATGTCTCATATGTTCCTAACATATCACCTTAGCATATCAGTATAATTATGTTATCACCATAACTTAAAAGGCATTGATCCCTGAACCAGCATTATTGCGCTTAGGTAATAGGTACCTATAGTTCGCGTCAATTTTTATGGCGGCAGTGAAGTGCGCTACTGGCTGCGCAGTACTTCACCCCTCATCCCCGCTGACCCATGAATTTGTTACTGCGCAGCTACTCGCCTCATGTTCCGAGCCGCCATACCTACAGTTTGAAGTCCACAACTACACGTCAAATTCTTACGACTTCCACGCGAACGAAGTCGTGGACAGAAGCAAGTTTACATAACAACTCACAGAACGATTTGTAATGTTATCTGTAACCTCTTCAATAAGCAAGATATAACAATGAATCTACATGATAGCACCACTTCATTAGATACCTATGAAAAGACAACAGTATAGGTAGACTATATACCTAGGTACATACCAGTACAAGCAATATAGGTCTTTTTGCAGTGAAAAATTATATTTGTGTCACATACGTTATCATGCGTCAGGGTCACGCTGAACGAAATCATATAATAAGCCACTTGAAGTCCAAGGAATATTCAGCTACCTTGACTAAATAATAACAGCCGCGTGGTTCGATCTTCAAGTTTAAGCAACACTTGCTAAGGTCGTCGGTTCGTGGATGGGTGACCATCCATTACATACCGAGACCTCTCGCTTAGCCTTTGGTTCCGGCTGCCATGTAGTAGATCTTTGACAGTCGCAGTCGTCGAAGGGTAGTCAGAAACCCGATAGTATGACAACCAGTCTTACCAAGGGGTATCGTGTTAGTTTCTGGATCTGAAAACACTGGTATTCAGCTGCTTCCAGTTAGACTGGAAGCCGACCCCAACATAGTTGGGAAAAGGCTAGGCAGATGATGCGGAGCAGCATCAACCAAACAAACTTATGTCTGTAACTTGACTAAAAATAATGACTATGTTCCAGGTGATACAAGAAGAAGAGTTGCAAAATAACTGCAAAGTTACTGGCAAGTACTTTATAGAACAACTAATGCAGTTGCAAAAGATACACCCGGTGATCGGTGACGTGCGCGGAAAGGGCCTGATGCTGGGCTTCGAGTTCGTCGTGCCGGGAACCAAAGAACCCTTGAGTGTGACCGACGTGAACCTCATCCACGAGGATATGAAGGACATGGGAGTACTTATTGGACGCGGGGGACGATGGAACAATGTAAGTTTCGGGGAAACAGTCAGAATAGCCCGCAAAATCCAAATTTCTTAAGTTATTTGGAATTCACAAGTTTATAACTTGAACTGCTAAGTACCTAACTACAAAATTAAGAAATCGTATAATAACGTCTTTCTTATTCACTTTGTGTTCAGGGAAAACACTTGATTCACGTGTTCTCTTTAGAAGTCAGCACTTGCACAACAGATTCTGTGACTACAGTTTAAGTTCAATTATACTGCACTATAGTAATCCTTTTGAGTTACTTTATGTTTAACCCTTTTTATCAAAACATTCCAAATATTCTAGCTATCGGGGTATCGTAATAACCAGTAACTGGGTTGTGGAGGTCAGATAGGCAGTCGGTCCATGTAAAATACTGATATTCAGCTGCATCCGGTTAGACTGGGAGCCGACCCCAACCGTATGTTGGGGTCGGCTCCCAGTAGTTACAATAAAGCCAGGCAGATGATGATTCCAAAATTATTCTAGCTTGTATGAATAAATTGTTACAAGCTAGAATGTGTGTATGCTTTGAAGACTGCTGTTTGGCTAGGTAACCTAGCTAAATACCTAGGTCATACGGCTATACCTACATGATCAATAATTATTCTAAGCATACTTATTTTATTACAGGTAATGAGGATAAAACCCCCGATGTGCATCAACAAACAGGACGTCGACTTCACTGTATCTGTATTAGATCAGGCAATCAAGAATTATTTAAATAATAAAAAATAAACGAATATAAATGAAAGGCGGTTTTGTCTCAATCCCTTTATGTATGAAACAATCTTTCAACAATTACTTAAATTAATAGTACGGTAAAGAAAAACGGGGAGGCCGTTGACCAGCAGTTCGACACAATACAGGGTGGCAGGGACATCGACGCGCAACCTGGTACCATGGATTCAGCACATGATTCTAAACACCCTTTTTTTTTTTTTTTGTGGATGGGAAATCATCAAATGACTCCTCCCGCTCTGGGTGGAGCAGAAGGGAGTGTCAGACTCTTACTGACTAAAACCCACCCGTGTTCTTTCCTTAGCCCTTTATGTACCAGGGCAGCGGTAACCCTTTCGGACGATCCCGCTACCCCGGCAGGCTTCGGCACTGTCGGGCCCCGTCAACTACGCTGACATCTCTCTGAGGCGCACGTGGAACACATACGCGCCGTCCGGCACGGGCCTGGTCCTGATCGGACGGAGAGCTACCCATTGCTCTCCGCCCGAAAAGTTTTACCTTCACAATACGTTTTCTTCCGTCATCTGCTTGCGTTTGAGGACTAGGCAAATCAGGTAACCGAAAATGTGTCATTTTCGACTCGGAGACTTGTCGAATGGTTGTGATTAGCTATGAGAATTCCGTTTTAACGAGAATTTCAGAAATTTGTGTTTTATCATTTTGACGTATTCATGTCTTATTTATGTACCTTTGTGTAGCACATAAAAATGAATGGAAAATCTGTTTTATTATAATTGTAAGCAGATTTCAGAACTACCACCTTGGTTATCTTTAAATAAACCTTCCAATTTCCAAACGGATTGAAAGCTGTCACTATATATACTCTGTGGCTAGCAGGTCTGTCACAGTGTCACTGTCAGTCAAGTAAGTCAACCGTGCCTTAGCCCGGCTTTATTTATATCTTGGATATTAGCAAAAAATAGTTCAAAGCAATATTTTTATTTCTAAGGCAAATAGGTAAGTCTTATATAAATGTAATTCTGCTTCCAATAAGAATAAATATAACCTTTAAGGCGTCGAACTAATTATTTACCAAATATTTCATAATTATTTACCAAATATTTCATCATTCAGTACAAGGCGAGGAGCAACTATGGTTTTCAAATGCCAGGAAGATAGCTTCTTAAAACAGGTAGGTACGCCGGACAATCAGTAAACCATAGTCGTGGTGGTGTAACCATAATCGTGTCTACTAACGCCTACTTACATATTATTTGTTCATGTTTAGTACACTTAACAAAAACCTAGTACACAAGTACTAACCCTTAGAAAGGTAAGCTTCCATCATCGCCAACCGCATCTTCACTTACCATCAGCACTCTAGTTGCGTAACACTATCTTATAGTATGTTTATGTATTCCTCTATAGTTCACCATTTTCAATTTTATGGGAATCCCCTCATGCATACTGTTCGAATGCTTATACAACTGTTCATTCATTATCGTTATTGACTTTGTTAGAATAAACATTAATTTTACACATAAGCACATTCGTTTTTGGTGGTAAGACAAAGACTAATTTTTTGTTAGTTTTATAATAAAAACATCAAATAATCACATACAAACTTATATTCTACAACTAAAACATGTTTAAATGACATATAAACCACTTAGAGAAAGAAAATCGCATCTTTTTTTATTTAATCGCGATATTTATGCCGTATACCCACCGTGTATAAATAGTGATTTTGTGTATTCGGATATCGGATAACTATTAAAATAATATCGGATATTTATTTAAAAATATCGGATTCTTACATGCCCTGACATATTACACCTACATTTCGCCAAATATACTACTACTAAGTTTACACCTAATTTTTTCAGTACTCATCAGTAGTTATAAAATGTGAACCAACAACCGAGCCAGTGGTGGAGTATGGAAAGACTTCACCATTTCAAGGATACCAAGTCACTCTGGAGAACACAATACTGTTTCCTGCGGGCGGCGGTCAAGTAGGTCATAATCATAAATGTTTTACAGCTATGTTAAGGCATTGACTGCCACCGCGGTCTATTGTGTCTGTTGTCTGGCAGTCAACGTAACGTAAGAGTAAAGCTATATATGTATAATCTGCATTCACTATTTATTCGCCAAAAATATAAACAAATATACTTTAATTCCCACACAATAAAGTTCAGTTTATGCTACTAGTTCAAA
The DNA here is from genome assembly GCA_947507525.1 of Apamea epomidion. Lineage (NCBI taxonomy): Eukaryota > Metazoa > Arthropoda > Insecta > Lepidoptera > Noctuidae > Apamea > Apamea epomidion. The sequence continues at coordinate 17,525,443 of OX382240.1, read as the reverse complement.
TATTTTTATAACTTTTTCAATAGTGCTAGTCACTCTGAAATCAACTTAATTGCCATTATTATAAACTTGATATTTGTTTAACTTGAAATAACATCAATTTGAAACATAAGTTACACTTTAGAGGTATTGCAGCTACTGATAAATTATTTATTTGCACTAAAACACCAAGCAAGTGAAAGAAAGAAAATACATTAATTTAGCACAGACTAAAAGGCAGTATAATATATAGGTACTTACATCAGAGAGGTAATTCTCGTAATTTTAAGAACATTCACAGTCTGATCTCAGTCTCAATCTGTCAAAAATACCTCTAATTTCGCTACATTTTGACATTTGTTTGTCGCCGAGATGAGACTGCGACTAGATTTTGAACGTTTTAAATTACGAGAATTGGCCTTCAGATAAAAACAAATGAAAAAATTTAAAAATCCGAAAATAACAAATTACCCTGCAGCTTTTCATTCATAATAATATGCTGGACTATAATATAATAATATTTGGTTTGTTAAAACTTGGCATGAATAGACAAATTAATTGGTCTTATTTTTTTTTTTTTTTGAGGATTATTTTTCCAGTCCAACAAACATTGGAAAGGTACCTATGACTTGCTCTTGTTGATTGAGGAGCGTTGCTACCCTTGACGAGGCTTATCGCGGCCATTGCCGAGCATTCCCACGTCCCTTTTACGGGCCTCGACAGGTGCCGCAACATCCGTGCCGCGCATTCACACGGTGTGTGTCGGTATGGTGCGGGCTATTCTGTTGGCCGCTATTCCAACGTGTCAAGTGATTCGAAGCGCAGGGCTGCGTGTGCAGCCGCTGTGGTTTTATTCAGTGGTTAACATTTGATAAACAAAGCCAAAATAAATACGCTCGTTCACGCCGCGACAGGCGCCCTCGCGCCGCACCACGTCGCGCCTTTTAACTTACCAATTCCCGAAGGATCGGATGGGCGACGACAGGCCACCGTAGGCCAGGCCTCATCGAATGCGACGGTTCCCTCGGCCTGTCGGCCTGGCCTGGCGCGATCTGGCTTGTGGGAAAGACGTGGGACCGCAGCATAAGAGAGCTAGTGCTTATTTTTGCAAAATGTTAATTAGTTTTTAAAATGTATACTTTATTAATTAAACATTTCATTTTCATAGCCCCATGACGTCGGCCAGTTGAACAACACAGAAGTAGTACAAGTTATTCGTAAAGGTGACGCGGCACTGCATTTTACTAAAGACCCCATTGCAGTGGGTACCGTTGTCCAACAGGAGATCGACTGGGAAAGACGATTTGATCATATGCAGCAGCATTCAGGTAATAAATAATGTCAGCCTATTATTGTCCCACTTCTGGGCATAGGTTTTTTCTCATACAGAGACTGATCAAAACGGGTTGGCGATTTCAGACTTATCTCTATACTAATAATAAAGCTGAAGAGTTTTTTTTTTTGTTTGTTTGTTTGAGCGCGCTAATCTCTGGAACTACTAGTAGGATTTGAAAAAATCTTTTTGCATTCGATAAATACGTACTTACATTACGTGATTTTTGAGTAAATACAACCTGAAACTGATTTGCAAATTGCAAAAAACTTAAGAAAATTGAAACGTCGCGGGCTATTTTAGCGCTTCCACTTTAAATGAAAATGATGTCGCTACCACAACTTGCTAAATGTCGGTGAACTATAACTCAAGGGACAGCCCCTTGGGGTATAGTTCACCAATATAGCAGGAGTGTTATAATCATTATCATTAATCAGCCTATAATGTTACCACTGCTGGGACACAGGCCTTCTCTGTGAGAGGGAGTGGGCCGTAATCCACCACAAGGGGCCCGGTGCGGGTTGGTAGATGTCACATGTCTTCGAATTTTTGGTTCTACGACATGCCGGTTTCCTCACGATGTTTTCCTTCACCGTTTTGAGAGCAGTGGTGATGAAATAATTTACACAAAGTAAAGCGCCTGTCAGGGTTCGAACCTACGACCTACAACACTTAAGTCGCTAATATTGAAATATTGGATATCTTACGTGTTTTCAGGCCAGCATTTACTGTCTGCAATATTAGAGAAGGAGCATAATCTCCCAACAAATAGCTGGTGGCTCGGCTCCGACGAGAGTTACATAGAGTTGGACTCTGTTAAAGTAAGCGACGAAGTAATAAGTGCCACGGAAAGAAGATGCAACGAATTGATCAAGGAATCTGTACCAGTCAATGTAAAGTTTTGTAAAGCTACTGATCCTGATTTGGATGAGGTAGTATTTCTTTTCCTTTTTCCCTTTTGCTAAATAATACTAGTCTCACGGGCATGGGCGTAGCTAGGGGGAGCGAGGGGGGCAATGCCTACTCTAGAAACTCTTCTTTGCCCACACTAGAAAAATGGACAGTATTGAAGTACTTACTGTTTAATCGCTTTTTATTAGGGTTCCGTACCTCAGAGGAAAAGACGGGGCCCTTATAGGTCGTAAATAAATTACTCTAACACCACTAAGTAACACTACTTATCGAAAGTCGACATTTTAAATTATGGGAGCTTACTAAAGACAGCCTTCAAAATTGAAAGACCTTGGCTTATGAGTGCTTAAAACGTCACACGCTACCGACAGCGTACGGTGACGTCACGACGGATGACCGACACGCCGCCGGTTGCCAAAACGTTTGTTGCCGCCGTCGCACCTGGCGGTCGCGGGCGGCGTGTGCTCAGATAGACCAAAGCCTTATAGGTCGTACATTTTGAACAAGATGTAAGGTTAGTAGACTTGGGCTCTCATTAATTGACTGTGGTTCGATTAGCAGGACGATTGCCCCCCCTAGACAAAATCCCCAGCTACGCCAATGCGCACGGGTCGATCCAAGGTTAACCTACGCTTGCCACAGTCGCTTCGTAGATGGATTACCTACACCTCGACATCCCTCGTGTCTTGGAAAGCACGTTAAACCGTTAGTCCCGGCTGTCATTCGTAGATCTTTGACAGTGACAGTGACATTCGTTACGGGTAGTCAGAAGCCCAAAAGTTTCTCAACCAGTCTTACCAAAGGGTATCGTGTTACCCAGTTACAGGGTTTGTGGAAGTCAGATAGGCAGTCGCTCCAAGTAAAGTACTGGTATTGAGCTGCATCCGGTTAGACTGGAAGCCGACCCCAATGTAGTTGGGGAAAGGCAGGCAGCTGATGATACACTGAAACGATTGTGGCTTTAATTCCCCATAAAGTCGTAAAACTCTCTTGTCAATGTATTTATTCGTTAACTCTCGTTTCTCAGGCACACACACGAGGGCTGCCTAAAGACTGTATGGATACGATCAGAATCATATGTATTGGTGCTATTGACGAGAACATGTGTTGCGGTACCCACGTCACCAATCTGAGGTAACATAATGAAACTGAACTTTATTTCATAGTGCCCAGGGGGGGTTTCGGAAATTATCCCACGGGAATATCAGCTTACCTATAGCATCAGTGGTCCGGCCGTTTTGGAGATTAGCCCGTACAAACAGACAGACAGACAAACATTTTATCATATGCTTTTAGTAAAAAGCTGTTATTTCGACTTTACAGAAAGACAGTTCAATTTTATTTATTTGTATAGAGTTTTAGTTTACAAATCAAATGTAGTGTTAGTAATATTTTCTGACTACTAGTGTTAGTTGTATTTTCCACTATATACCCCTTTTTTTGGGAAATAGTCTTTCATCCCTTGCCATTTTACCCTGTCTTTGGCAGTCACCATCCAGCGATCCCAACTTCAATAATATCTTCAGTCCAGCCATTAATGTCACACTGCTGGGAAAAGGCGCTCTACTCTCTCCACCTCTCACTACCCAGAGCTGCCAAGGACCAATCTTTATTAAAGGACAGCACATAAAATATTTAAATTTACTAAAAGAAAAATCGTTTTTCAGTCAACTGCAAATGATAAAGCTGATAGGACTAGAGCCAGGAAAGAAAGGTAAAAGTATCCTCAAGTTCCTGGTCGGCAACAGAGTTATGAAAACCTTCCAGCTGCTGACCGACAGGGAGAGGGCGCTGACTGGGCTACTTAAGTAAGACACTTTTTTATTCGGCAAAGCGGCTAAAGCGCCAGCGCATTGTATTTAAGTTTTTTGCTTGCAAAACACATACAAGGTCAAATTAAATTAGCTAGCGAAACTCCGCAAACTTGATGGGTATCTAAACATGATCAAACAAAACAGAAATTAATTTGATGAGTCATCAGCCGCAAGTATTGTGGACACTTTAAATAAAATCAGTTTATATTTGTGTAAACTTCACTTATGTTATTAAGTATCAAAAGTCATTTATTCAAATTAGGCTGAGTATCAGCACTTTTCGAACGTCAAAATTACATAAGACAGTCTTCCAAAACGCCCGCCCTTCACTTTGTATACATTTCTAAACACGATAAAACAAAAAAAGATTTTCTCAGTTCATACTTGAAGTAACAAAACCGCCAGCGGTCATTGAGCCCAAAAATCTTTTTATTTTGTCGTGTTAAGATATCAATACCCATCACATCTGAGGAGTTTCGCTAGCTAACTGAATTTGACCCTGTATATATTTTTAAACGTTTTCAGAAACGAACCGTCCAAACACGAGGAATTGATACAAAAACTTCAAAAAAACTTGAAAGTTGCTAACAAAAACCTCCAGAATGTTCTACAAGAACTTGCTCAATATGAAGCGAATAAAATAAAGAATGCTAGTCCGAAGCCTAAATACGTGATCCTGTTTAAGAAGGAAGCTACTCCTGAATTTAACCGGGCAGTCATCAAGGGCCTCGAGGGAGAAGACCTGTTTCTGTTCTTGGCTTCCGAAGAACCGGATAAACCGAAAGAGGGACAGATTATTATTCAGGGGCCTGAAGAGCACTGTAATGCGTTGGGCTATAAGTAAGTATTTTTCTTCGATCATTCACTAGATTCAGGATTCTCGCTTCTCTAACGGCCGGATATAATTAGTGCATTTCGATGCAACTGTCCAATGACTGAATGCTATGACGATTTTCAAAACACTTGCTGAGGACATTAACATATATTGTAACAAAGCGGATTGAAGATTTTTATATGGAGCCTGACATACCTACAGCGACCGCCTATTTTTTTCAAAATGGCGGCCGCTCATTAGTCCTACATAAATCGATAGCTGACATCAATGCAAGCAGAAAACATACTAAGACCAAACCCCGTAAAAAGTCACGTTTTCGAGATATTAACGTTCAAAGTTGATCACGTGACATCCATATTTTTTTGAACTTGCGTACTAGTACGTCTTACTCCTACAAGTTGTAAGCAAGTTAAAAAATATGTGTTATTATGTTTTCTGTTTACATTGATGTCATCTATCGATTTATTATACAGGAAAAAAATTACCAGTGAGCAAATTGTAACCATGAATTCAGCACAATATGATTCTAGATCCCCTATAAATTGTTCGTAGGTTATACAAGTTGATCTATACATTTTGATCGCGTAGGTCACTTTTCTGTTAAAAAAATCAAAATGGCGGACAGTAGGTATGCCACAGATTTTCAAAGCCCTTTAAGAAAAATGGCTCAATTTTGAAAAGGCACTGACTCGAACCCTCCACAGCCTATTATCAAAAATAACTTAATATTTTTATTAATAACACTAATTAATTTGTGGGCGAAAATAAATAATTACATGATATATTATAAATATTATAATGTATATGTATCATATTTATAAAATTATTTAGGACCAAATCTTTTAGCTAAAATTATATTTAAATAAATGCCTCGTATTTTTCAGGATAACAGAACTGGTGAAAGGCAAAGGTGCATTCAAAAATGGCAAGTTTCAAGGCAAGGCAGGCGACCTAAGTGGCATGAGCAAATGCAAGAAACTGATTGAGGAATACTTCAATGGTTTAAACAATAAATAAAACAAACCAGTATTATCTGTTGATATTTTATTTAAATAAATATTACTTACAGCCCGGTTCAAATTTTATGGCGGCTCCGAACATGAGGCGAGTCGCTGCGCAGTAACGAATTCACGTGTCAGCGGGGGTGCGGGGTTAGTAGCGCACTTCAGAGCCGTCATAAAGGTTGAAACGGGCTGTACACAACTTTTGTAATATAACATAAAATGCTTTGACTTATCATTAACGCAGATTTTCAGAGCGTAAGGTCCTGAGTTCGATTCCCGGGTCGGGCAGTGTTATTGAGTTTTTCCATCTGGAATTTCTCGTAGATGGCAATTGGGTCGCCCCGTTACATGGGACTAACAAATTGTGGGTGTATAGGTACACTGTTTAACCCTTCGGGCAAAGACAGCCGTACATAATCAGCCATTTAATGTTCCCACTGCTGGGACACAGGCCTCTCGGTGAGAGGGAGTGGGCCGTAATCCACCGCAAGGGACCCGGTGCGGGTTGGTAGATGTCACATGTCTTCGAATTTTTGGTCCTAGGACATGTCGGTTTCCTCACGATGTTTTCCTTCACCGTTTTGAGAGCAATGGTGATGTAATAATTTACACAAAGTAAATCGCCTGACGGGGTTCGAACCTACGACCTACAACTTGTAAGTCCAGTTACCACTGGGCCACCACTGCTGTAAGCCGTGATGTTGTGTAATGTACAGAAAAAAGTACAAATCTGAGATTTGTTGTTTTGGCAGTATAACGTTTACACACTTTTTTAACCTACTTAAAAGAAAGGAGGAGATAATAAACCTTAAGAGAATACCAGGGGATCTACTCCGAAGTAGTATCGGCCGAATGTTCGGCCGTTTCCTGCTACGAAGTTACTATTTGGTTCGGTCGGCCCCGATCCTACACTCCTACACTCTTTCTAATATTGACTATGGTCCCGACCCAACTGAGCCGATCCGAACTTTTTTTCGTATTTTTCAATAATATTCGGTTCGGCCATGTGTCGGTCCGATCCGAACATTCGCACTGCACTTCGGAGTAGGCCCCCAGTCTGTAGCTTCGACTAAATGCAGTAGTAACTCATCATTAACTGCCTAGCCTTTTCCCAACTGTGTTGGGTTCGGCTTCCAGTCTAACCGGATGCAGCTGAATACCAGTATTTTACATGGAGCGACTGCCTATCTGACCTCCACAACCCAGTTCCTGGATAATACAATACCCTTTGGTAAGACTGGTTGTCAGACTTTCGGGTCGTAATGACTGTCATTTGTGGATCTTTGACAGTCAAGCCGCGCGCAGTAAGCCGTTCCTTAACGTGTTTTCCGAGGCAGGGAGGGGTCTTGGTATGTGAAGATGGTCACCCATCCGCGGACCAACCGAGCCATGATCGATCGACCCGTGCGGCTGTTATTACTTAGCCACAAGCCCCTCAAAATGCAATAGTAACTCGATACATTAAATGATACAAGTCAGCAAAATAAAAGTTCATTTAAACTAAGGAATGAATGAAATACAATTGAATAACAATAACATAAGTAATATAAAGGTTTCACACACACATTTAAATATATCATGAAACCAATCGCTTTTCTGCATAAATTAGATTTTGTCAAAGAGTTTGACTACATTATACACCACTTTAACACTTGCCTGGGTAAATCGTGAGAACTTAATTAAAATATTGATAAACTTTAACAAACATTTCAAAGAGTTGAGACGAAAAGAAGAAGATAAATCAAAACTAATTTTGACCACATGCTTCAGCTTCCAACTGTCCTATTTCAAAACTGAACGTTTATTTCTCTTTACAGTTACTTACAAATACAGGGTCAATTTTAATTAGTTAGCGAAACTGCAGACGTGGTTGGTATCGATATCTAAACTTGATAAAATAAAAAAGATTTAATGTCTTTTTTAGGGGTCAACGACCGCTGGTAGTGTTGTTACTTTAGTATGAGTTGAGAAAATTTGTTTTATCGTGTTTCGATATCGATACCAATCACATCTGTGGAGTTTACAGAAAAAAAACCTGATTTCATAAAATGATATTTCCAGTGAACACATTAACTGCGTTCAAAGACCCTACAAAAAAGATCAAATTAATTTATTTTTGTTTTATTATGTTTAGATATCGATACCCATCACGTTGCGGAGTTTCGCTAACTAATTTAATTTGACCCTGTATACAGGGTCAAATTAAATTAGTTAATTTCCCTATTGTAATGTTATAACATTACAACTATAGGGAGGATGAACCATGGCTGCTCTGAACTTTCGCGCATGTTCTCTCACTCACACTCGCCGCAAGACACCATTTGGTTCCTAAATAATGTTATTGCGCAGCCTTCTGCGCGATGCTCCGACCGGCCATGATTCATCAACCGTATTGAACAATATCGGAATGCACTGATTTTGAAGGAATAAGAATTGGGACAATAAGGGAGGGCAAAAACGAGCAACTTTTTTGTCTCTGTCGCTGTCTCCTCGCCGAGATTTGCCGATCCCCGTGTGCGCACACGGGAGCGATAGCAACGATGCATTATCGTAAAATTTTGCGGAAAATAAAATTGTCGGCGGGGCAGTTGAACGTCAATTGGCTGGCCGGCAACTTTTTTGTCGCCGTGTGCGCACTCGCATTACAACAAAAAGACGGGCGACACTTGTGTCGCCGGCCTGTCTCCAAACCCACGGACAAGTCTCCCAGCTGTCGCGTCGCTACTTGCGCGCACTTTCATACAAACCAGTAGACTCGATGACAAATTAGTTGCGGAGACAAAAGTTGCTCGTGGGAACCCTCCCTAAATGAACGAAGTGATCTTTAACAATCCATAAGATAATCATATTAAATACAAAATTCGTATATTCAAGTTACACCATATATTAAATTACTCTAACACCACTAAGTAACACTATCGAAAGTCGACATTTTAAATTATGGGAGCTTACTAAAGACAGCCTTCAAAATTGAAAGTGCTTGGCTTATGAGTGTTTAAAACGTCACATTCTACCGACAGCGTACGGTGACGTCACGACGGATGACCGACACGCCGCCGGTTGCCAAAACGTCTGTTGCCGCCGTCGCACCTGGCGGTCGCGGGCGGCGTGCGGGCGAGACCTGTGTATTGACGAACACAGCATTCGGCGGTCGTCGTCGGTGAGTCGGTGCGGTCGGCGCCGTGTGCTCAGATAGACCAAAGCCTGCAGCTTCGGTTTCTTAAAAGACCGGTTCCATAATATTGTAACGGTACTCCAGTATTTGACTGATTATTACGGCTATTTTGACGCGTCAACGTACGCACGAAGGAAAGTATAGATAATTTCATTTAAAATTGCGCTCGCCTGTCCACTGCTTGCTTCGTACACATTTCAATTGTTGAAATATCAAATTTAATTTTGACAGTCTAAAAGAGTTTGTGAAGCACAGAACCGGTCGAAGTGGAGGTGCTTGGGGGAGTCCTATGTCCAACAGTGGTCGTCTTTCGGCTGAAATGATGATGATGATGATAAAAGAGTCTATTTTGTATTTATGGACTTCTTATTCTGTTACTTAGTAAAACCTTCAACCATATGCTGTTATAGTATAGCTTACATTGAGTGTGATTTTCCTTAAATATTTCCTTTACATTATCGGAAGAGTTTCTCATCCTCCTTACTGTCAATGGTGTTCGAAGCGTTAATACTAGCGATCAGTTTCTCTATGCCAAGGTTGGTCCAGTCTTGAGACAGGTCATCCAAGTAGTTGTCGAAATCCACAAGATCTTTTTGGACACCACGCTGCAGCAAGTGCGATGCAGTCTCTAAGACATACGGAGTTTCTGTAAGGAAGTTGAAATATTAAATATTAAAAAAAAAACTTTTAGGAATATAAATCGTATGTCTGCAATAAGATCTGTCAAAACAAACATAATGATGTCCTACTGTAACCCTATCAATCTCAATCTGAATCATTTTGAAGGATATTACTTATCCATAATGTTCGAAAAAAAAATCTGCTCAACCACATAAATAAAGCAATGAATGTTGTTGAACTGTCAAAATGACAGCCATTCCTGCTGTTAGTAAGTTACGCAACTAACCCGTTGGATAAATATTATCCATGTGTTAAATCGGATTATATTGTGGGAATCTGTATGTCAAAAACCAAATCCATTTAGTAATTTTTGTGATTAAGTTACATATAAAAATATTTGCAGAATAATTCTACTCACGGAACATGACTTTGTTGGCATCCTTGGGTTTCCACCTTCCATCAGTGTACTTGTGTAACTTGATGGCGGGTGTATCAAGATGCTGCATCAGCCTCTTATTGTCCACCTGACGAGCACATGGTTATACGGATTAGCAAATGAAATTATTTTTAGTGTGTGAGAGAGAGAGCTGGAGAGCGCCAATAGTACCATCCCTTTTTTGGAATAATGATGGTTAATGCCATTATACTTCTTAATACGGCCCCAGGGCCTTATAATCGCCGTGTGTTGATGTTGTGTCAAACATTTAATTTTCAGACCATGTAATTAGTAAGTATCCTTACACAAAACATTGAAGAATTTTTGACATGTAAACTGTGTTTGATTTTTGCAATGAAATAGTTCCTACCACAATAAAGACAGCGGAAGGGAAGTGTTCTGCAATTTTTTCAGCAATCTTCTGGCCGGGACACTTCTCAACAGTATTGTCTTTGAAGTTCTCGCAAGCTGCGTAGTAGCCGGCTATCACACGGTTGTCTGTCTGAGCCACCGTCTCGATCTGTGGAAACACAGGTAATATAATTTAAATGAGCTGGGGAAGTTTAATCCAGTGTTATCATTTAAGGATACCCTGCGAAATTCAAATTTTCTTAAGTTTTTTTGCAATTTGCAGGTCAGGTTATATTGAACAAAATATGATTTGCAAGCCTAACCTGTATTAATAGAATTATAATCACTAAAATCACCAATACACCCCGCTAAGTTCATATAATTCTATTGAATAGCAATTTCATGAAATATCAGTGAATAGGATTATATATTTGTATAGATTCGTCCAGATATGTAGGATCAGTTGTCAAATACAAGCCGCATTTCAAACATTCTCCTGTACAATAATTTCTTCAAACACATCCCAATCACTGACTAGAACAACAATATCTCCTAAATTTACAAACAAATTCTACAAACAAACACTGACTGTAGAAATATGTGTTCAGATTATACAAATGGGATTTGGTAATTGTGAAGACGGAACTTTTGCACTGCACCAAATAGTCTTTCAACAAATTTGTCTTAAAAAATTATAAATGAACCTAGCACAAATAGCCCAGGATTTTTAGGTTTAAGAAATGAAATTTTTCCTAAACAGAAAAAAAATTTGCATACACATCAGAATAGTGTCTAGATTACTGTGCCAAAACTCCTGAACGTTGGAGTACTTCGAGTCTGCTTTACACCTTAACATCGAAATTCACGCTAACATCCTGTATATCTTAGGTTCCAAGCGGAGGAGGGTTGGGGTGTTGGAGCCATAGGTAATGAATCAATACTACATACAAAATATATGTCCCAAAAGTCAGCTGACTATGAAAAATTTCTTAACTGGCTTAATTTTATCTAATAATCATGGGATAAAAGTTATGTTTGGCATAATTAGTTAAGTACCTGCGTCAGTGCTATCTCTGCCATCGGCGACAAGTAATGGCTGTGGTGGAACAGCGGAATTGTATCCACAATATCCAAATCCTGATTCTTAGCTCCATCTCGGATTTTTGTGGCATCCGCCAAAAGAACGCCGTTCACAGCGCAGTGCGGGTATTTAGCAGCATGTAAGATAATTTTAGCGTAAGCCGCAGTTTCCAGCGACACTTCTCCCATTGTTTTAATATATGAATAATTAAGTAAGGATGTAAAAACTGATATTATTATACACTTGCGATGAAGCTTGCGAAACCTGGCAGCATGAACAGGAAATTGAATGACAATTAATTGTCATTGCATTGTCAATTTTTTTTGTCGATGGTTGTTGTCATCTACATAAAAACTAGGACATAGCCTTTAGCACTTTGGGACGCCATAATATTTTAGTTCTGCTTCTTTGTCAAGCTGTAGAAAGTGATTTAGTTTGCAGTACAGATGTAAAACATGCTTTTATACAATAGTAAATTATTATACACAGTATATAACTGTAGAAAAGGAAATAAAAAAAATAGTTACGGGTGCTCCCCTAGCAAACAGCTGACCGATCGAGAACAGACAGCTCAGCAACTGTCAATTTTATTGTTGTCAGGTGTTGTTGACACATACAAATTACGAAGCGTAAAAAAACATTTCATTATTTTCAATGTTTATTACTAAATACTCAACAATAATCTCCTGATTATGGATAAATATGATACATCTCAAATTACAGAATTTCCTCGTTACGAACCAGAGTCCGCCCAGAGTGGTGTCTCAACGTTCTTTAATAAATTATGGAAGTTTCCAATATTTTCGCCAAGTGAGGCTGCAGACAGTATGCAGAACAGAGTGATGAGCGACGGCAAAGACGCCCCTCGAACTGACGATGACAAGCAAGATTATGATGATGGAAAACCAGAGACAGGGTCGTATGCCGTCGAGTTAGAGGGCAGGAGCTTGCCTAACGTTCTTCGAAGAATAAGCAGTCTGATTGCCTTGGGGTCTGGCGTAAGTAGACAATTACTATTGTGTACTGTGTAGCGTAGTCATTATTATTATATGAGGTTGGCTTTCGTAATTTATACTTGTTGTGCAAATATAAGCAAACAAGACTAACTAATTACATTAAAATATGCTTGGTATTTGACTATCTATTTAACTTATCAATGATGTATTTAGCCAATTGACCTTGAATAAGATAATTGAATACATATCATGCACTTTGTGCACCTAATACTTGTAGCATTTTCACATTTTTGTCAAGGAAATATTACTATGAGGTAGTATTATTTCTGATGTTCAAAGACACTCTCATTTTAAAAGAATAAAAATATATACTTGCATGGTTTCTGTGTGATCCAAACTTGTTTTATTTAAAAAAAATTGACTTTACAGCAAGAATTTGTGTCTGTTCACAAATGCAAATGTAAGTCAGATATTATGATTATTAAATGTATGTAAATTATTGATTTATTTTCAGAGTGGTACAAAGTACGCAGACACAGAGCTGGCTCGCTACTGGATGCCTGATGACATATCTCGCGAGTGCTATGAATGTGCCACACGGTTCAGTACGTTGCGACGCAGACACCACTGCCGTGTATGCGGACAGATCTTCTGTTCCAGATGCTGTAGCCAACGAGTGCCAGGTAAATAAATGAAGCGACAAACACCAAGTTACTGAAATACTCATCAACACGAAAAAGTTATATACAGGCGGTCAAACATCATCCACAGCCCGACTTCACCCACTACTGAGCCATAGGACTTCTTTTCATGTTCGAAACCCCACGCTCCTGTGCCAGCCACATCCAGGTTCTTCCCACGATGGAATCGATGTCGTCGGCCCATCTCGCCGCCGGACGACCGATACTTGGTCTCCCAGTCCTTGGACACCACTCGGTCACTGCCTTATTCCACCTGTCTTGCCAGGTGCCCTGCCCAACTCCAATTGAGTTCAACATGTTAAAGTCAAAAGTCAAAGTCAAATCATTTATTTCAAATAGGCACATAAAAGGCACTTTTGAACGTAAAAATAAAATTAAAATAAAATTGATTCTAGTCGCCCCTTCCAAAAGGTAGTTTTCGTATGGAGAAGAATGGGCAAGAAACTCCACCGTTACTCTTTTAAAATGTTTTACAATATATTGCATACATTATTTATATAATTATATGTGAAGACGATGCACCCAAAAATAAAATTACTATACCACAATAGGTAAAAGAATTAAAATGGATAAATGTAACCATGACATATAGATCAACTATGTGATACATACATGGTGCTCACATATTCACAAACAATCCAAACGTAGACGATTTTCATAAATAAATAAGGAGTAATAAGTCCGGGTGTGACCCCAAGTAATTACAGAATGTAAATCAATGTCAAAGAAAAAAAAAAAAAAAAAAAATTATACAATTACATTAGCAACCAGTTTGATTTTGTCTAGACTCTAGAGATTGTCCTATGGAGCAGGACCAGCATGTTTCCAAGCATTCTTATCTTGGGTATAATCCTCTAATTTGTAATATCCTTGCTTACAAAGTGTAATTTTAATATAAGTTTTAAATTTTCTTTCATTTAATTGCAATATTTCACAAGGTATTTTGTTGTAACATTTAACACAGTACCCCTTAAAAGATGTATGTACTTTAGATAATCTGAAAAAAGGTTGATCTAATTTATCTTTATTTATAGTATTAAAATTATGTATGCACTTATTTTATGAAAAAGATGTTAACTACTGTGATTGGCTAGTTGAAATAAAAACATAATCAAATGAGTTTAAATGAGTTTTTCAGACAACATAAACTGTCAAACTACCCATAGTCAATTGTTGCACACATATTGAGTTTCAAATAAATAAAAACGAACCATATCTCCTTGTTCCAGGACACATATTTGGTTGCGCCGGCGGCTTACGCGTATGCAACTATTGCTGCAATGTGGTACTGAGTTATCTAAAGGAGAATGACATGACGGGCGAGATACCGCCAGATCTGAGGACTTTGCAGGAAAACTTACAGGTTTGTGAGACACTTTTTCACTTATGGTCTCACTTGTAAATTGCACCCTGTTGTTGTGCAATTATTCACAGATATGACTGAGAAAGCATAGGGTGAAGGAGCGGTAGCCTAGTGGGAACGGCCCATGACTTACAAGTTGAAGATCGTACCTTCGAACCCAAGCAGGCGCTTTACTTTGTGTAAATTATTTAATCACCACTGCTCTCAAAACAGTGAAGGAAAACATTGTGAGGAAACCGGCTTGTCTTAGGACCAAAAATTCGAAGACATGTTACATCTACCAACCCGCACTGGGCGTGATAGATTATAGTCTACTCCATCTCGAAGAGGGAGGCCTTTGTTCCCGCAGTGGGAACAATAAAGGCTAATTATAAAAACAAAGCATATGATGATAGCGGACAGGGTCGACTGTCCGTACATACGACGCTGCAGTAACTTGCACGTCAACTACAGTCGTTAATCACTAACTAAAGTGTTGATAGTGCGCTGGTTTTAGTTTTATTTTGTATTTGTACTTGTGATGTTAATGTATTAATTTTCTGGGTAAATATATAAAACAAATAAACTGTGTCTGTTGAAACTGGGTATTACATGTAAGGTTACGAAAAATTTTTTTGTTTTTTTTGACTCGGAACTTTAAACACTTATGACACTTAAAAAAAAATCATGTACTTAAATGATTTACCTTTTTATGTGAGCTGCCTGTAGGTATAGTTTTTTGTAAAGTATTAAACCTTCTTTTTACCAGGTGAAGTTCCCCGAGAACAAGTCTGCTCAGACGAGCAAGTTGCGCGACAACTTCATGTTCGCGCGCGAGCAGGAAGAGCGCTGTGAAGCGCCCACGTCGCACAAGGAGGTGCTGCACGACGTGTTCAGACAGCTATCCTTCACGCTGCCCACACAGCAACACAGGTAAAGACTAGTGAATGCAATTTCGGGTCGAGATTGGCAACTCGAGATCTCGCGAGCTAAGTCTGGTTCAACTGGCGATTCGAGATTTCGCCTGGCAAAATCGCTATGGAAGTCGTAAGACACCACAATATACTAAAATAACAGCCAACTTTAATTTTTTTTTTAAATAGTCGTGCGTTTTTTTCGAAATTCGCATAATATTTGGTACTCTGTATATTGTCAAAGGCCTAAACGGAGAAAAAAAATGGTTATTTTCAGGTATCGTCTTGTTCGCTACAGTGGCGTTTGGCGCGGCTGCGACGTTCTTCAATGGGTCATGGATAACACCAACAATAAGACAAGGTGAATAGAAAGAAAGAATTAAAATACATTTATTTAACACAGACTAAACGCCACACAATACAACAGAGTTAGTTATATCTAAAAAACCACTGTTTGTCTCTGTATCACCCAAAGGTTGACTAATAGAAAATACCTATGGCATTAAGTCCGCCTCTGTACATTTGTGTGCAGCAAAGCCATCGGCAGGCTGTAATGAAAGGATTGATTGTAAAAAAAGAGATTTCTGTGCCATGGGCCTCTGCTCCGTTCTGGGGTCGCGGGCGATTAGACTGGGGACTCTGTCGGCCCACTGAGTGACCACACTTGCACAGTCAGGCTTCAGAGAGACCTCTTTACAGTCTCTCCAGAGATGTGCCCTAACAGGCGTTGCACAGAGGGGGCTCCGGATTGGTCTTTTGAGAGGTAATGGTGCCCCTTCCATGTGCAGATGGTGACCACCGGGGTGGTTTTAGTGAGTAAAAATCCCACACTCCTGGTTTTACCTCCAAAGACCAGGCGCCTTTTGAAGGTTACCCCCCGAAAACAAAAAAAAAAAAAAAAATGTTTCTGCTCCGTTCACCTTTTATACCCAGTTTTTGTCCAGACGGTAAAAAACCTCGGCTGGTACATGCGTCTGAAAAAATAATACAGAATAATATATGTTATGTTTTGGGATTGAGTCTGTTTTTGATTGTTTAGAAAGACTTTTAAGAAGGCCTTAAAGTGTTGTTTTAAGAATTCGGGGTAAGTTTGGTTTTCTTTTTCAGAGCGCAAGCAAGTTTAGTATGTCAGAATCTTTTAAGCGCGGGTTATATGGAGGGTATGACGGAATTACCCCAGTTCGCAGACTATGCCCTGTATAAGCCCATAGTTCTGCCGCCGCGGGCCACGGATGAAGATGAATCGCGTAAGTAGAGACACACGTCACACAGTAGAATAATAACATATAACATCACGCCTGTCATACCCGAAGAGTTAGGCAGATATCATTTATAGTAAACCAGCATTTCGCCAGTTCCGGACACCATTCCAGAATCTGGGCTGCCACTGAGAAGCTACCGCGAAATTCCTTTCTGTGTATTGAAAAATCAGCCCTTATTAGCCCTTGGCGCAAAAGTCATCACCCTATCGGAAGGTGCTATAATTTATGCAAATGGCGGCAAATGTCAATTCTCCTCTGACATTTGTGAAGCAAACAGATAAAAATACACATTTCACCATCTTTAGTATAGTGTTTCATGTCTTGTGTCATCCTAAAGATGGTGAAAACTGTATTTTTTACGCGAAATAATTGTTTTGACTCCTAATCTTTCGTTTTGGCGATTTGTACTGACCGGCAAGATCGCCTTATTTAACTGTTCCAGACTTCTTTTTGTGGGGTTTTTTCAGTCAAGTCACTAGTCCATATCAACAAGCCTCAGACTCTTGAAGCCCTCAAAGAGAATATCCGTATCAAGAATACGAGGACCTATCGCCGAAAGTTCTGACAAGAGTGATGGAAAATGCCATAAATTGGGCCCGAATGGTCATCAATTCTGGCGGCGGCCACTTAGCCGATACCATTTTCTCGACTTAACAGATTGACTGCCACTGCGGTCACACGGTGACCTCCAACAATAGATTTTCTTTTGTGTCTGTTGTCTGGCAGTCAACGTGTTAATGGAAAAAACATCACTTAAGACATCAAATAAACATAATCCAAAAGCAGAACCAAAGTTCTTCATTAATAAAAAAAAAATACAGCCAAAGAACATCGGCGCCCTAATTGCGTAATACACTATCAATCACAATCATTTTGAAAGATATCGCTAATCCATTGCTTCATATGTTCGAAAAAATTGTCCGCTCAACAACGTACATAACGCATTGAATGTTGTTGAACTGTCAAAATGAAAGTCATTGATACAGTTAGTTAGTGTGTTACGGAATAACCCCGCGGGTGACAACTTTTGCGCCATCTTGTACAAAAAGTGAACCTCACGGGGTTTTATTAATAAAATAAATAGCGTTAAACTATACATGTTTTTCAGAAAGCAATGGTCAAGTTAAATATCTCCAAAATACACGTTCGTCCACAGCAGGCGAATCAACTAGACTAGTCGAGAGCGTCTCGTCCTACTGCCTCGATCTCAACCTTGGTGAGAACTCCGCAAGGTTGATCAAAACACCTAAAACAGGTATTCATGCAATATGATCAGCCTATAATGTTCCAACAGCCGGGGCACAGGCCTGCTCTCTTCGAGAGGGAGTGGACTATAATCTACCACGCGGGCCCAGTGCGGAATAGGCTATTTTCCTAAAAAAATCTAATTAGTCCGTCAGTTAGATTATCAAAAAATATTGAACCCGTATTTTTTCCTTTGTCAATTATATAAAAAATTATGAAGATATCGCCTGTTAAAGTTCCGCGTGACGTCACTTGCTTGCGACATTTTTGCAAGCAAGTGACGTCACGTCCCACCGCTCCCAAATTTGGACGCGCTTTATCTTTGTAATTTTTTGTTTGATTGACAAAAGAAAAAATACGTGTCCATTATTTTTCGATAATCTAACGGACGGACTAATTATAATTATTATTTTTTTACCCAGGCAACTACCCTATTATAGATGTCACATGTTTCGATTTTTTGGTTCTAGTAGTTGCCGGTTTCCTCACGATGTTTTCCTTCACCGTTTTCGAGAACAGTGGTGATGAAATTATTTACACAAAGAAAAGCGCCTGCCTGGGTTCGAAACCCACGACCTACAACTCTTCAAGTCCGGGCCGTGGGCCACCGCCGCTCCCGATAAATAAATAAATAAATTAATTAATAAAATTAATTTATCTAGAGTTAAATTAAGTTATAAAAATAAATTCGTGAATTGTTTCAGAGAAGAAATCATCGTCAAGTGAAGAGGAGACGCCAGTATTAGAACAAAATGAAGGTGAGAATTTCTTAAATTTTCTGTCAACATTAATAATTCACCATCATTATCATAACATAATATTTGAGCTATGGCCATTTCAAGCAAGATTTCATTTTGATTGTTTAACAAGTATTTATGTTATTGCAAAAAAAACGTCGTTTGCCCAGTGTCGACAGAAGCGCGCCACATATGCAAGGCGATCGTCGTGTCAGGCGAAGATCATCTGCGTCTACTGATGCGACAGTGTCTCGCGCGACACGCGCTCCCGGCCGCCTGGCTACACGTGCTGTATCCACTGTGTGTGCACGCCGCCGATACCATCGTGCTAGGTACGTGTAATATCACCTGCGTCTACTGATGCGACAGTGTGACTGTTTCTTCCCTTTTACTTACATAAGACCTACAATCTTTTGTACGTTTTTTGATCGAGAAAATCGTTGGAAGGTCGTCGGTTCCTTGTCTGCGGTGGACCAGGAGCCTAAAGCTACCGGGCCGGATAAACTTGCTGCACTGCAATATGAATACTGGATCAATGTTAATCAGCCATAAAATATAATAAATAGTAATTGTAATGTTTGTTATGTACAGACGTGAACAGCAATGACATTGACGTCCGGAACTACGTGCAAGTGAAGAAAGTGCCCGGTGGTACCATGCGCGACAGCTGTGTCGTCCAGGGAGTTGTGCTTACTAAGAACGTAGCACACAGGTTCGTTATTTATTCTACTTCCTACTCATATTTCGATCGAAAGTTTGTGAGGATGGATGGATGGAAGTTTGTTACTCTTTCACGCAAAAACTACTGAACGGATTTGGATGAAATTTGGCACACAGATGGTCTATAACCAGGATTAACACACAGGGTACTTTTTATCCCGATATTCCCACGGGATCGAGATTTAAGCGGGTGAAACCGTGGGGCGCTGCTAGTTATATTAATATTTTGTAACAACATTAATTTTTCTTGCCTGTTCTTCTCCATTTAAACCTACTACGCTCGCTTTGGAATGGGCAACAAGTTTTATCTCTGAATGGCTGTCTCCTTAACAGTTCAGAAGTGAAAAAATAAAATAAACTAAATTTTAAATACTGGGGGTATTTGTGACTACCGAAATGACGCCTAATAGAAGTATGGCAGAAAAAAACAAGTTGTACCGACCCTAAATAACTTGGAATAGGGGCAGGATAATTATGATGATGGAATACAGAATATTGAGGGTATTTAAAGATATTTTTTTTTCCTGAAATCCAATTCTCGTACTCAAAAAAACGTTCAAATTCAAGTCGCAATCTCATCTCAGCGACAATCAATGTCAAAAGCTTGTAAAAAAATTATGTAAATTGATTTTATTTTTGAAAGTTAGAGACTGAGATTGGAATGCAATCGTTTATAAAAATACGGGAATTGCCCGTTCTTAGGTACAACAACTCTATGCAATTCCAAGAAAAATTTACAAATGGCGATCTGAGACCAAAGTAGGTAACCCGACAGAAAATATTATACAAACGCACAAGCACACGCAAGCGCGGCAGTACACAACTCAGAAGCATTGCCACTGGTGGACATTACTCTGTAGCGCCACGTTCGTGCTAATTCGAAAACACGAAGATTCTCGAAACGCATACTTATCTTTGGAAGTCACGAGCACCAATATGTCAACACTTGGCAACTTTCAATTGCGATTTTTTCGTGAAATAACGAATGCAACGTTGAAATACGACACATTACATAAACCTATTGGTTCGAAAAAGCTATGTTAGTAACAACATAAAATGTCATTAAAAAATAAAGGAGTAAATCGCTTTTGAATAAAACCGAGTGTATACATACTTTTGCTCGTGACTGTACATACCAATAATAAAAGTCGTTTATTTAAATGTTTAGGATGCGTAGAATTTTGTTCTACCTACACCCTGTATGTATGTGTGACTGCTGTGTGTTAGTGTGAGTGGCCTGGGTTCGATTCCCGGGTCGGAAAAAAGTGTTATTGGAATTTTCCATTGGGAAGTTCTAGTAGCAGCCAGGAGTTTGGAAGTCGGTGGTGTGATACCCCCGTGCCTCGGAAAGCACGTTAAACCGTTGGTCCTACGCCTGAGCCGGTCGTGTTGGATTGCCGTCCCATCGGACTATGAGAGTAAGGGAAGAGAGAGTGCACCTTTGTCTGCGCACACACTCGCGCACTATAACATCACCCGCGCCGAAGGCTGGTCTCCGCTGAAATTGTTCGCCATGGCCGAAATTCGGTCTGGAGGACTTCATTTATGTATGTATATGTTCAAATACAGGGGCATGCCGCAGCAGATATCGAACCCCACGATATTACTCCTAGACTGTTCTATCGCGTATCAGCGAGTCGAGGGCAAGCTTACTTCACTGGAACCTGTATTGATGCAGGTCAGTTGGAAAATTTACTTGTTTTTGGAACGAAGTTCTTTAGCGCGGCTTGCGGACGGAGTAAACTGGTAGAAATCGACAGTCAAAAACTCAATTAAATAGAAAGAGAAAGAAGATATAGTTGGTTTCAAGGTTTTCGAGGGCGCTGAAGCCGATAACGAGGTCAAAATGAAAATCCAATATGGCGACACTTCTACGAAAGCTTCTTAAAACCTATACTAGATGCCTCTGTATTAAATTCACACTTTCTCTTTTTCTTGCTATTATAAATTATACGGATATGTGTGCATCGGCACACATCTTAATAATAGGGGTTAAAGTATGAAATTGCCGTTTTATTGTAATAGGTACTTCGAATTGACATAGAACCTTCATGGTTTGAGATTTTTGAGTGAAACTTTTTTCACATGGTACCTATGAAGTTCTTCTTTTAAAAAATGTGCAACATTCGATTATCGACTTTCAGTTGTTTTTTTTATTCAGCTTAGACAAGAAAGATGGATACTTCGAATATTCCAGTTATTTTTTAATACGAGGTCCGACGCGGAACTAACGCGGCAGAAACAGCTCGCAATATCAATGTTGCGTTTGGAGAGGGAACTGCTAATGAACGCACTGTGCGATTTTGGTTTAAACGCTTTCGTGATGGAAACTTTGATTTGAAGAACGAACCACGTGGAAGACCGCCTACACAGGTGAATAACAATGAATTGAAAGAGATTGTGGAAGCCGATCCGAGCCAAACTACCCAGGTATTAGCGGCATAGTTTACCGTTACCTTACCAACAATATTGACTCATTTGCGTCAAATCAATAAAATAAAAAAATATGAGAAATGGGTGCCTCATGATTTGACTGATCTGCAGAAAGAAACGCTTGTTGAAACTTGTGTTGCCTTGTTGAATCGATACAGAAATGAAGGAATATTGGATCGAATTGTGACATGTGATGAAAAGTGGATTCTTTACGATAACCGTAAGCGAAAAATGCAATGGCTGACCTCAGTTCAAACGCCGCAACAGAGTCCTAAAGCAAAGCTTACCAATAAAAAGGTAATGGTAACTGTTTGGTGGTCTCAGCATGGTGTTATTCACTATAGCTTTCTCCGATCTGGTCAAGCAATACCGGCAGATGTCTACTGTGCCGAACTCCGAACAATGATAGCAAAACTAGCAGTGAAACAGGCCTTTTTTTTTTTTTTTTTTTTTTTTTTTTTTTTTTTTTTTTTTTTTTTTTCTGACTGTGATGACTCCTCCCGCTCTGGGTGGAGCAGAAGGGAGTGTCAGACTCTTACTGACTAAAACCCACCCGTGTTCCTTCCTTAGCCCTTTATGTACGAGGGCAGCGGTAACCCTTTCGGACGATCCCGGCAGGCTTCGGCCCTGTCGGGCCCCGTCATCTATGCTGACATCTCTTTGAGGCGCACGTGGAACACTTACGCGCCGTCCGGCACGGGCCTGGTCCTGATCGGACGGAGAGCTACCCATTGCTCTCCGCCCGCAGGCCCGCGCCTACGGTGGCCGGGAGTCGTCACGCGGCTCCCGACGCCCGGAGCGTCTCCCTCGGCGGCTGAGGCGTGAGGATCTCTCCCTCGCCCATCCCGCCACCTCCTTCGCTAGCATGACTGCTTCGCAGAAGGAGGTGACCGCCTCCCACTCCCTCTCGCCCCGGACCATGGCTTGCACCAGGGCCGGACGCGAGAGGTCGCCGCCGCTGCCGATCGCCTCTACGAGGACACGGCGGTGCTCTGCCCAAGCGGGGCAGACCTCCACCGTATGCTCCACCGTGTCCTCTGGGCGATCCTCGCAGTGGTGACACCCGGGCGTCTCCTCCCGCCTGATGATGTGCAGGAACCACCCGAAACATCCGTGTCCGGAGAGGACCTGCGTAGGCGGTAGGTGAGAGCGCCGTGACGCCTCTCTAGCCACTCCTCAAAGAGGGGTCTTATCGCCGCTATCGTGGCGTGCCCTGCGCTGGGTTGCGATAGTCGCGCCTTCCATTCCACCATGAGACCGCGCCGGAGGTCCGTCCGCTCCGCAGCGATTTGCCGCGGGTGCAGAGTTTCCCCCCGACGTAGTGCCTCCGCGCGCCAGTCATACAGGCGCGCGAGGACTATCGCCTCCAGATCCCATGGTGGCAGTCCGGCAAGGAGGCTTGCTGCCTCGCGCGAGATCGTGCGGTACCCCCGGATCAGCCTTACGGCTACCACCTTTTGGGGCGCGTTCAGGTAGTGTGCGGCTCGAAGCCGCAGTGAACGCGCCCATACCGGGGCCCCATATAGGGCCATGGACCGCACGACCCCCGCGTAAAGCCTCCGGCAGGAGGCGTTTGGCCCCCTCAGGTTGGGCAGGAGCCGCCTTAAGGCGGCCCCGGTCCGTTCCAGTTTTGGGGCCAAACGTCGGAAATGCTCGACGAAGTTCCACCGGCTGTCGAGGACGAGACCCAGGTATCTCATCGTCTTCTCGACGCCGATGTGAACCCCTCCTACCATCAGTTGGGATCCCGAAGGTGGCCCGTACCGGGGCCCATGAAAAGACATGGCCTCGGACTTGTGCAATGCCACCTCGAGACCCAACTGCCGGATCCTTTCCACGACTATCGCAACCCCGCGTGTCATCGCGTCGGCCGCGCCTGATGCCACCTCCCCTGCGCCAGGACCAGCGTGTCGTCAGCGTAGCAAACTACGCTGACGCCATCAGGGAGGTCGGCCCGCAGCACCCAGTCGTAACCGATGTCCCACAGGAGCGGCCCCAGAACCGATCCCTGTGGGACACCGCACGACATCTCTCGCCGGTTCCAGTTCCCGTCGCGACCGGGGTAGATGACGGCTCTGTCCGTCAAATACGCCCCGACTATTCGACGGAGGTAAGTCGGCACCCGGTGATACCGGAGTGCCTCCCCTATGCAGCTCCAGGGCAGGGTGTTGAACGCGTTGGCGATGTCGAGTGACACCGCCACGACCACCCCACCCCGGGACACCGCGTCCCCCGTCGTGAGGGCTCTCACGCGCATGATGGCGTCCACCGTCGAGCGCCCCTTGCGGAAGCCAAACTGGCACTCCGCAAGATCCGGCCCCGTCCTCACCAGGTGCCCGACGAGGCGGCCCGCAATCACTCTCTCAAAGAGCTTGCCGACCTCGTCGAGCAGCACTATGGGCCGGTATGTGGACGGAGAGTCCGCAGGGCGCCCTGGCTTCTGAATGAGGACCAGCTTCCCCGTCTTCCAACGGAGTGGAAACTGGCCTCTCTCCATGCATGCGCTTAAGAGCGCCTCCAGTCGAGGCCCGAGAGCCCTCGAGGCCAGGACCCAGGCTTTACCCGGCAAGCCGTCGGGTCCCGGGGCGGTATTTTTGGCCTTCAGCCTGCCTACCGCCACTCTCAGATCTACCCCGGTCACTTCAGGGGTGTCGTCGTCGTCGTCCGCGTGGTCCGCTTCGGGCACCGCAAGTGGCGGAGCCATAGGCGGGGGAGTATGCTCCCCCCGTGAAGGGAACAGAGCGCTCACCACCTTCTCCACCAGCTGTGGGCGGAGACTCTGCGTCAGCGGGGGGGCCCATGTGCGGAGTTTATTCCGCACCATTCTGTAGGGGCGCCCCCATGGATCTCTGTTCAGAGTCTCCAGCATCTCCTCGCGGGCCAAGTCCTTGGCCCGCTTAACAGCCTGTTGGAGGGCGGTCTTCGCCGCTCTGTACCCCTCGTACAACTCCACCTCCGTGGCTTCCGCATCCGGAGGGCGGATGCGGAGCCTGCGGTGCCTGGTGTACCGATGTCGCGCGTCGACGCACGCCTTGCGTAGCGCCCCAACCTCCTGCGACCACCAGTACACCTGACGTCGGGCGCGTCCTGGCCGGACTCGGGGCATTGCCACGTCACAGATCAGACAAACAGCCCTGACTCATGAATCGATCTTCACCATTCTTGCTCCATGATAACGTGAGACCTCATACAGCACGAGAAACCGTTTTAACTCTACAGGAACTGCAATTAGAAACCATTTGTCACCCTCCGTATTCGCCAGATCTTGCTCCAACGGACTACCATTTTTTTCGTGATTTGGACAATTTTCTACGTGATAAAAAGTTTTCTTCTCAGGAGGCAGTACAAAATGCTTTCACACAGTTTGTCGAATCTAGATCACGAGAGTTCTATCGCAAAGGCATAAATGACCTTCCTATTAAATGGCAGCAATGTATAGATAATAATGGTAATTATTTTGATTAAATAAATATGTTAAATTAAAAAAAAAACTAATTTCAATTTTTCAGTACAAATCGGCAATTTCATACTTTAACCCCTAATATTTATAATTCTTCTGTACGTGTTTGTCACTTAACTCCTAAACGGCTGGACCGATTTGGATGAAATTTTGTGTGTATATTTCAATGGGTTCCTGGATGGTTTGAAAACATAATTAGACCCGGTAGGTGGCGTTGCTTTTTCGGGCAGGACGACGTTTGCCGGGTTCACTTGTACTCATATAATGTTGTGAGCATCGCTTAAGGAACGTTGTTTCTGACGTGGGACGAGGCAGCAAGGGCAGACAGGGCAGTAGATACTTTAACCGTTGTAGGTACAGAAAAAGGTTCTTAGGAGACTGTCTTTCACTTTTTGAGTAATTGCTAACTGCACATAAACAGATTTTGGATAAGTGGTATAGTTAGCTGGAAAAACGTCAATTCTCGCGTTTTATTTTTATGATGCCAATCGATGCAGTCGCGTGTAAGGGTGAAAAAAAATCTTCGAATCCATCTGAGGTTAGAGTCTGAGACAATCGCGGATTTCGCGGGCTACAGTCGCTCTCTACTCCTGCAGGAGCGCGAGTACCTGGTGCGCTGCGCGGCGCGCATCAGTGCGCTGCGGCCGCGCGTGGTGCTGGTGCGCGGCGCGGCGGCGCGCGGCGTGCAGGACGCGCTGCGGCGCGGCGGCGTGGCGCTGGCGGCGCGCGTGCGGCCGCGCGCGCTGGCCCGCGCCGCCCGCGCCACGCGCGCCGACCCGCTCGCCTCCATCGACGCGCGCGTCGGCATGCCGCGCCTCGGCACCTGCGCCAACTTCTACGTCAAGAACTGTGAGTAACCGAGTAGGTATTCTACTCCTACAGACCCGACGACCTCTACTAATATATAGCAGTGATAGAAAAAGATTTTCTAAATACTTATACGTTTACCGCTAAGATGATGATAGAGACAGAATAATGTTTTAAATGTGTTAACACGGACTGTTCTCTTTTCGTACAGATTCCAGCAAAACACTAATGGTACTTGAAGGTTGTGCCGAACCGAACCTAGCATGCTGCATATTGTTACGTGGGGCATCCCTACAAGAGCTAGTCAAAGTGAAAAAAGTCGTCAAATTCATGCTGTTAGCGTGTTATAACTGGAAACTAGAAAAAGCATTTCTGGGAGATATCGAAGCGATCCTCCCTGAACCAGGCATGACGTTTGACGATGATCTAAACGAAAACGACGTAACGAAAGATGACGTTGTTAAAAATGATATTACAAGTAATGATATTAAAAGTACAGAAAGTGAAACAGATATTGCTGTACGTAAAGATTCCATGAACGAGGAGTCGAGAAAGAGTAATGAAACCGATAGCAATGAATCTTCAAGATCTGACAACATATTCACAAACTCTAGTGTTAAAGATACTGCGAAAAGTGATGATAAAAATGCTATTTCCAAAAACACAAGTGGTATTGAAGAAAAGAAAAATGAAGCTAACCATAAGTCGTTTGAAGAGGACCCTTTGCTGACTACAAAACCGTTTATGCGTAAAACAGAAAGTGATAAAACGTTAAGTTGTGGTGTTCCGATCAGGGACTTTAGTGATCCATTGCGCGCTACGTTGTCTGTTGATGACGACGTGTTCCTACCGAAAGAGGAAGCTAAGCTGAAGGCAGATCCGCATACCGATCGGTAAGTCGATTGTACAAATTCATCCGAAATGTCCGATCTAAGACTGAGATGGAGTTGAAATTCAACAGTTTTTGAAGTATTGATGAGGTCGCAACAATCAGAGGATGTGTGCAGCGCAGGACTTGTCGTTAGATGATGATGTCCGCAGTGGACATATTATTTAAGGCGAGAATGCACTTACCTATGTACCTATAGTATATTTTGATCTATAGATAAGTAGTAGCCCAGAGGGTTTTTGACCAAGCATATGCAGGGCAAAAAGTTGATAGCTGAGTAGGTTCGGCATGATGAGAGAACACCGCAAATGTACATATTTGAAAAGTTTCACATAGAAGCCCAGTGATCAGGACTCAGGAGACCATTTTCAGATTTCGAAAATGGACCAAGAATGAAGTGATTTTCTTTTGCAGGTGGTCAACAGACGACGTGGTGCTATCCATGTCGCCGAACATGATCATCCCGGCGCCCTACCTCGAGACCGAGGCGGGGCGGCGCTGTGCGCTGCGGACACAGTTCCCCGCGCCCCTCCTCACCGCGGCACCCCCGCCCCCGCACACGCCCCGCGCGCCCCGCCACTCCGCGCGCGCCTCGCACGCGCACCGCGAGCTTAAGGTACCACACACAGTTAGTTCACGCGCCCCTCCTCACCGCGGCACCCCCGCCCCCGCACACGCCCCGCGCGCCCCGCCACTCCGCGCGCGCCTCGCACGCGCACCGCGAGCTTAAGGTACCACACACAGTTAGTTCACGCGCCCCTCCTCACCGCGGCACCCCCGCCCCCGCACACGCCCCGCGCGCCCCGCCACTCCGCGCGCGCCTCGCACGCGCACCGCGAGCTTAAGGTACCACACACAGTTAGTTCACGCGCCCCTCCTCACCGCGGCACCCCCGCCCCCGCACACGCCCCGCGCGCCCCGCCACTCCGCGCGCGCCTCGCACGCGCACCGCGAGCTTAAGGTACCACACACAGTTAGTTCACGCGCCCCTCCTCACCGCGGCACCCCCGCCCCCGCACACGCCCCGCGCGCCCCGCCACTCCGCGCGCGCCTCGCACGCGCACCGCGAGCTTAAGGTACCACACACAGTTAGTTCACGCGCCCCTCCTCACCGCGGCACCCCCGCCCCCGCACACGCCCCGCGCGCCCCGCCACTCCGCGCGCGCCTCGCACGCGCACCGCGAGCTTAAGGTACCACACACAGTTAGTTCACGCGCCCCTCCTCACCGCGGCACCCCCGCCCCCGCACACGCCCCGCGCGCCCCGCCACTCCGCGCGCGCCTCGCACGCGCACCGCGAGCTTAAGGTACCACACACAGTTAGTTCACGCGCCCCTCCTCACCGCGGCACCCCCGCCCCCGCACAGTGGCGGACGGAGTATAGCTCGAGCGCCCCCGAACACGTTTTATCTTTTGGGGTTCAAACCAAACCAGTCCATACGCCAATATTTGAGTGAACGCCAATATTTACAGTGACGCCAGAGTGGATTACGAGGGTAAAGATGTAGTGACAAAGATATATGGAAATCTTTAGAAGAGGGCTTTGTCGATGGACAAGCTTCTTCGTCGATATTTAAAGAAAATAATTTTGAGTAAGAAAAAATCAATAAAAAAATATTTTAGAACCAGCATTTAAAGCTTATTTGATTTATATTGCACCATTTCTTGCCCTTTTAAAACCTATGTATCACTTTGTTCTCTTAGGAGCTGCACTCATTCGCAAAGATGGCTATATCCGCGCCGGCCGACGACGCGGCACTTAGAGCGGCGCTTGCGCACTACAGAGCCACCGGTTGCCGACTCGTTAACGACAAACATAAACGTAAGTTACTGTGTAGCATTAACGATCGGCGTAAAACCATTAGTAGGTAATTGTAATGTAACTCTTATCTCTGTAAGGTAAGGTATAAATTATAATTATCGCCCGGAGTTTTATGAAACTCACGGAAATCATTCTAATGTATAATTTATTACAGTGAAATAAGAGTTACATTGCAATGACCTATTAATGGTTATACGTCATTCAAGCTATTTCGTTCAATTCTCATATAACAAAACATTTCATTTTTAATAAAATTTAAACACGCATAAACCGCTGCATACGAGAAGTACAGAGCTGCTCGGAGTGGCGATGCTTGGAGCCTATGTCCAACATAGACGTCTTTCGGCTGAAATGATGATGATAATAATGAAGAGAGAAGCTACTCAACAGTACGAAAGAGTGGATCTTTGAACAAAATTAAAATCCACCTCATTTGTGACAAAAAGAAAATTTAAATGACTAAACTAACTCAAGTCTCGATCAACATAACGAGTTCATTTCAGCTCAATGTCCGATGTACAAGCCATCAGTCGTGAAGAAGCCGAAAGAACCTGAAGTGGACCTGAACGAGAAACCGAACGACAACGAACCGCTCGACCCACTGGCGCCGGAGAACCATCAACAGCTGAGTCTGTTGCTGTACAGCTTTAGCAACAAGTCTGCTAACGTACCTGACTTCTGCGTCAACCCGTGGTAAGTGTTTATTTATTTTCTAGGTCTTTGTTTTCGCAACAGCAGCCCGGAGTCCTGCCACATCATAACCAGTCTATAATGTTCCCACTGCTGGGACACAGGCCTCCTCTCTGCGAGAGGGAGTGGGCAGTAATTTACCACGCGGGCCCAGTGCGGGTTGGTAGATGTCAAATGTCTTAGATTTTTTTTATTCTAAGACATGCCGGTTACCTCACGATGTTTTCCTTCTCCGTTTTGAGAGCAGTGGTGATGAAGTTAAATACACAAAGTAAAGTGGCTGCCTGGGTTTTAACTGCCGACCTACAACTCGTAATTCAGGGCCGGGGGGTACCACTGGGCCATCTCTGCTCAAACTCAATGTTTAATGTAATTATCGTGGTTAAAATGGCAATAAGCTCTTCAGCCATTTACATACAAATATACTGAGTCACTCCTTCAACTAATTATCTTTTGTAAATGTCATATATATTTTTCATAACATATTTAGTCTGCCTAAGAAAGAGCGGCGTCTTCTAACACAGGCATTATCTGCTTAAAAGGAGGCGCCATTTACCAACAAAATGCACAACTAATAGTTATGAAATAAACATTTTTGGATTTTTTTTTTGTTACGTGGAGCAAACGTAACTGACGAAATGAGGTGTACTTTAGACTTCTGCCTACCACTATGTGGGGAATACAGATGAAAACATCTTATTTTATTTCGTTATCCAGGATAGTGACAATGGAAATGTACGGCCGTCACGACATATCTTTGGGCGCGTTTCTGGAGAAGTACTGCTTTAACGGAGACTACAAGTGTACTTCGCCGAACTGTAACGTGCCCATGAACCAGCATGTGCGGAGGTACGTATTTAATTACCGACTCACACAGTCGGCAGTCATAGTCGGCTCACTCAGTTATCCCATAAACATAGACTTTATGTGTGACTTTTCTCCTTGATACAACAGTTTTAATTTTAGCAACAGATTCTAAACAGTTCCTCGAATCTTAAATCACTGACATGTACAACCTCCATCAGTTAACTATAAGAATATTATTCATCCATGTACCTGTCTATGCAATTGTATTCCCTGTAAAATAAATATTTTTCTATTTATTCACATTTAGGTTCGTGCACGGAGACGTGTGTATAACAATAACGTGCAACACTATCGGACACAGCAACGTCGACAAAGTCAAGGAGGAACAGACCAAACAGGTAAATACCCGCTTTCTGAAGGCTTAGCACTAAATAAGCTGACAACTCATCTCATAATCAGCCAATAATGTTCCCACTGCTGGGACACAGGGCTGCTCTCGGTGAGAGGGAGTGGGCGGTAATCCACCACGCGGGTCCAGTGCGCATCTTCGAATTTTTGGTTCTAGGACCTGCCGGTTTCCTTTCGATGTTTTCCTTCACCGTTTTGAGAGCAGTGGTGATGAAATAATTTACACAAAGTAAAGTGCCTGTTTGGGTTCGAACTTACGACTTACAACTGGCTGGCTGACCACTGCTCTCCCACTAAGCCACCACTGCTTTCACAGCTGACAGACTATAATAATTATAATTCTTTTTTTTCACCAAAAGCTCTTTTCTTGCCCTTCCCCAATTTATTCGTGGTCGGCCCAACATTTCTTTTTCTTCCATACCTCTTCATTAGGGCCGGCGCATCAAGCGAGACGTACCGCTGCGCGGTTGTCACTGCCAAACAAATATAAACATTGCAAGCCTTAAAATAAAGTCGAGATTAAATACCCTGAGAACGAAAACGAGAACGGAAGTTTATCTATTCTCAACTTTATTTCAATGGTATTCACTATTCAGTTCGTATTCATCGTGTGGGAATTCCAATAAATACTTTTGCTTACTTTCCGTTGTGTCCCGTCGCGCAGGTGATGTTCTGGTCGCGCTGCGAGGCGTGCGGCTGCAGCGGCGCGGCGCGGCGCGTGTCCCGCGCGGCGCTGGGCGTGTCGCTGGCCACGTACGTGCGCGCGCGCATCGCCGCGCCGCGCTACGTGCGCGCGCACACGTGCGCACACGCGCTGCACGCGCACGCGCACGCCTTCGTGCACCACCTCACCACCGCTTGCTTCAGGTAACGCGTTCAAGCGCCACTTCGTCTTGCCAGCTACAGCACTAGGCACTAGTGAAAGGCTGGCGTTTTTGGAGACTGTCGTTATGTAGTTTTGACTTTCAAAAAATGCTGATTCTCAGGCTTATTTTGAGTAAATGACTATTAATTTTAATATTTTTGATATTGTGAATTGTAAGACAGAATTGTGTGGAAATGGAAGAGGAAGGCCTTTGCCCTGCAGTGGAACAACACAGGCTAATTAGATTAGATCAGATAGATTACTCAACAAAAAAATAGATTTTGAACAGTTCTTAAGCAAGAATTGGAATAACATCTTACACGCGAATAGAAACAGATTGAATAAAACTGCAATTAAAACTTATCCAGAATACTCCTTCATCTAGGTATAATAATAGGTAAAAAATGGTTATTTATAGATAAAAATACCAATAAAAATGCCTCAATCCCACAGGTACAGCAAGATAACGCCCTACGAGATCCAGCTGCCTCCCGACATGATATCTATAAAGTACGACACCAAACAAATGCGGGACACGCTTATATCACAGCTCAACGAACTGGTACAAAAAGGTATGGTTCCTCTATTATTAAAGTTAGATTTGACTATACATCTTTGTATTCAAAATATACTTATTAAAATTCTCACAGAATCAACCGCTGGGGCCTAGAAGCATGAATGCAATTCCATGCATGTAATTTTGCACAACAGTTCCTTATACTGTATCCTTATGATCAGTGATAGGAATAGGTAGTGCCTATTTGCCTAAACTTGGAAGAACAGAGACAAGAAACGGAGACTTCCTTAGTTTTTAAAGATTTTTAAAGTCTATGTGTGTTACTAAACAATGTGATAAGGCCTTTATTTTAATATCATGCACATTTTTAAATATATTTTAGAAATATATTTCATTAGGATAAAATACAAATACCTACCGTTTGTTTTTCTAATGATAAATTCGTCCTACTATAGAGAATGCTAAAATGATAAAAATTACCGTTTTATTATTTTAAAGACAAAATGTCTTTTTTTTTTCAATTATACACTTGAACTTTAGAAATCTCATTAAACGTAGCCGAGAGTGAGCTAGAAAGAAGATATTGACTTCGAAACGTGTACGGCTCCTTATACTAACATTGTGATTCATAGTATTAAGATCATCAAGTCATTTACAAAATAATCTCCAAAAAAAAAATTTCAGAAAATTTTATGGTTGTAACGACTGTGAATGTTATTTATTATGTTATGTCTAGTCGCAAACTTTAGGCAAATATAGACGAATTACTTATTCCAAATTACATATTTTTTTAATGTATTTACAAGTGTTGTCCCGAATTTCGGGACAGATGTCCCGGAAAATATTTAGTCCTAAGGAAGTCTCCGTTTCTTGTCTCTGTTCTTCGAAGTTTAGGCAAATAGGCACTACCTATTCCTATCACTGCTTATGATGTATTACATTTTGCAGGTCACGAGATCTTCAGCGGCCTATCAGACGGCGATGCAGAGAAAGATTACCAAGCTTTCAAACAACACATGGAGCAAATACACCTCGCGCTCACATCGGCTAGCCTGCACGAGAACAACACTACGGCTGGTAAGCGAATATACACCTTATTCTTTTGGAATAGAGGTCTGGTTGCTTTTGTAGTCTTCTACAACGTGCCGCTATAATGGTGACATTAATTCAACACACGGGCAGGTCTAGTGGCCAGTAATTATATAAAATATAACAACATGAAATAATTCGTAATTTCAAAACTACTGCTTGCGCCGCTCGCCGACATAGGGCTCTCTCTCGTTCGTATGGATTTCATTGTTGCGATGTTATATTATATTGTTGTTAGTAATATACAAGCTGTTGTTTTGCATCCTAGTCAAATTTCAGGAGGCTGTTATGAAAGACATAAATAATCAAATAAAATTACGATTCCTGGTAAAAATGTATACATACTTGTTTTTTTAATTATTTAAGTTTGACAGTATTTCAGAACACACCACTTTCAAAGAACAGAATCGCGTTATGGTATCATATAAGCGGCCGCGTTTTTATGTGAGTGTAAAACGGCAGTTACAGTGCGGTCTCACACAGGCCGCGTCTTAAAATGCGTGTCCAACACATGCCGATTTCCGATAATTAGAAAAAAAAAAAATCCCTACTTATTTTTATTATTGATTCGTGTCGAGAATCAGTAGCATAGTTACCTCCTTGAATTTGACGAGGATGCAAAACGACACCTTCTATTATCAAGATATTACAAAATCCTGGATACATTATTCTTGTTGTTTGAGAACAATGTAAAAAAAAAACAATTAAAAATATAAGATGTGTAATATGATGCTGATTGTTCCAGCCGTGGTGCGTAGTTTGTGGAGCGTCTCGGATCGTATCATCTCGGGAGAGAAGATGCTGCGAGACGCACAAGACAAGTGGTCCAGTCCACCTGCTAAGACCAAGTCACAGCCAGACAATGCAGGTAACATGTCACAATTCATCATCATCTTCCTGCCCTTATCCCATGTTACTTGTGGTCGGCGCAACACGTTTTCTTCTTCCATTCTCCCCTGTCAACCGTCACGCTATCATTCACTCCCTTCTCTTTCATATCATTCCTCACACACTCCATCCATCTTTTCTTCGGTAACAAGTCACAATTAAAGTAACATAAATAATAGAATCATGTCTCACGAATGCACCCGGAGTGACGGGCAAAGATCGTCGCTCACTGGATGGCTGAGGCGCCAATCATTGCAATTTACACCTTATTACAATAACATAAGCCACTTGACGCTGAATTGCATTGTCTATTTTTAATTGCAGTTGAAGAGAAATCTGATTTGGACGATTCTTCGGGTGATGATGGCAGTAAAGAAAACCCAGGTATTTTTTTTATTATTTTAACCTTACAGTTTTGTTCATGAATCTTAATTATTACAGACATACATAAATTCACGCCTTCCCATGGGGGTAGGCAGAAACTACAGAACTCTTAGGGGTTTATTTATAAACGATGATTAAAGTTATGTGACGTTTAAACGTCAAAAATTTATGGTTAAACAGTCGCTAATGACTATGTAACTGTAAGCAACGTTTATGAATAAAGGGGTTTAATATTAGTATGTACTTACAGACGCCAGCAAATAAAGCTACTGCAATCTGTCAAATTTCTTTAATAGATTTTCAAATTTATTGCTGAAGTATTAAGTTCAAGGTTGATTGGGAAAATTTGACAGTTTCGGGTAGCTTGACCTGCTGGCGTCTGTACATCTCACACGTGTAATGGAAAAGACATAGTCATATCATCATCTGCCTAGCCTTTTCCCAGCTATCTTGGGGTCAGCTTCCAGTCTAACCAGACTCAGCTGAATACCAGTATTTTACATGGAGTGACTGCCTCTCTGACCTCCACAACCCAGTTACTAGGTAACATGATACCCCTTGGTCATATACATAATTCTTCTTAATCCTTACAAATTACACAAAACGACACTATTTTACCTATCTGTTTTAATTGTTTTTTTTTTTTTTCATTATAAGATTCCCTATATCGAAAAATTCTATGTCTTCTCTATGCTTTCCCTGACTAGGTTTTGGTATGCAGGATGACTTTGAATTCATTGACAATATTTCAGTATGAACAATTTTTAATTTATGACCATAACTGCCACGAGAAGGCGTTTAGTTTTTTTTAATTTAAGTTTCAGGTACAACATACGTGTTCACCGCAGATAATAACAAGGATTCGGAGAAGGAACATGCAGGTACAGAATTATTTACTTTGGACATCAAATGAGATATATTTTAGCTGGTACCGTTGTGCCTTGTAGAGACTATACTGCGGCATTCACATAAAATTCAACTATTTGTAGTCCCGGACATCTTTTGTAATAATAGCAGTACAATTAAATAAATAAATATAAATAAATAAATATTCCACAACTATCACACAACGCCATCTAGTCCCAAGCTAAGCAGAGCTTGTGTTATGGGTACTAGACAACTGATAAACATACTTATATATTTCTAAATACATACATATTATAGATAAATTACACCCAGACACAGAACAAATGATCGTGCTCATTACACAAACATTTGTCCTGGGTGGGAATCGAACCCACGACCTCCGGCATAGCAGTCAGGGTCACTAACCACTAGACCAACAGGCCTGTCAAATTTTGAAATAAAATTTTGAAAATAATACTACCTTATAAAAAAATCTGAGTGGTTTTGAAAAATGGTTGACATCCCATAGTTTTTATTCTGTCGGCGAATTTCTAAACAAAACATCTTGTCAGTCTACCAGTTCAGAAATGCATTGTAATATTTTTTTAATTATTTATGTCTCCTTGTTAATTTAGTTAACTACGTTATCAGTATAATACTGTATGTTACTACATACCTACTTCATGTATTAAATATTTGCGCTGCAATTTTATATACTTATCATCTTTTGTACCTACCACATTTTATGCAAATAAACGATTTTAATTGATTAAAAAATAAATACGTGGTTTTAAAGCCCGTTACACACTATTAAAAATAAATATTTTTACTAAAAAAAACATAAATAAAAAAAATTGTAGCGCGCCGGTACCGGAAGCAGGGTCCAAGCTATCGGTGGTTAGGGCTCCAAAGACAGGCACCTCCCACAATGTTTTTATTCTTACTATCATAATTTTTTTTGGCGGGAGCGAACCCATTACATAAAATAAAATTTTACAATACTGCAACGGGATAGATAATAAAATCGCTTAATTCACTAGGCACGGAGGAGGACGAAGAGAAAGGTGACAAGAAGACAGTTCGCCAGATATTATCGCAACTGCTGTCTAACAACCAGCCAGCCAACCAGGTAAATGCAACTTTTGAATAGGAATGATGACATTTTTTTTTATTGTCAACTTTGAAAATATTTGTTTGCAAATCGTGCAAACAAAACTACAATAAGTCTAAAAGCTTCAAAAATTGCTAAGTTATTTTTTAATTATTTATTTATTAAACATTTCGTAATTTACGCGCACTGACGTTAAAAAAAAAATAAGCAAAATAAGCATAGGGTATCAAACAATTCGTCCGCATCGCTGTCAACAGGAACAGTGCCCAAAAGGCTGGCAGCATTGCCACGTTGTATAGCGATGCTAATTCTTTGGCTAAGAAACAGGCCAGCCCTCTGGCCACAGCGTACAGTTGTTTATAAACATTTTAAAATAACTGCTGGACAAAGACGACACTATCATAGAAGTGACGTCACGACTAAGTCACTTCAAACTAGCGCCCGCGCCATACATTGTCAGTACCGCGCGACAAGGACGGGTATAATCCCCACCAAAAACTTTTAAAGCGTGTAGCTTCTCCAAATTTCCATCGATTCTACAGTTTTTTTTTTTCGATTATCTTGTTTTACTATGCCTTCTGTGAAATTACATTTTTTGTTCGAACATTAATAGCTACAGTATTTTTTATATCACGAAACGACGCGCACGTTTCACGTGGGAACCAATTGTACACACACCATGAGAATGTGTACATGAAGACGTGTAGCATCAGCACATAACACACGCATGCAGACTTCCGACTTCGCCATTGTCTCGGACGGAACCGAGAGCTCCTGCGCTAAGGGTCTTATCGCTAAAATCGATATTTTAAAGACAACCACAGACACATAGACATAAAAACCTTTTTAAAAAACAAGCTTTTAATTAAATGCGCTAAAAAAAAAAAAAATCCAATCAACTTATAACGTCATTACACAATTTATATGATAACGGGTGGGCCATTTAAAATTTAAAATTTGAATCGGCTATAAAAAAAAAACTACTTATTATTTTTTCAAATTTCTGGTTTTATTCGAAAGGAACAAAGTTCAATTGTCATTTAAGAATGGAACACAATATCATTCATATGACTACCACGACTGGCTCGGCAGTATCCCATCCGATCAACCCAATTTTTCGGTACATTTTGGATTGTTTCGACTTGAATCTCTTCAATGGCAACTTCGATTTCAATTGTGTCTAGATGGTTTGCGTAACATTTATCCTTAATGGTTCCCCACAGAAAATAATCCAAAGGGCTCAAATCACAGCTCCGAGGCGACCAATTGTCATCAGCATTTCGGCTGATTATTAGATTTTCAAAAACAGTGCGCAAAAGATCGATGGTTACGTTGGCTGTGTGACACATGGCCCATGGTCTTGTTGAAACCAAATGTCGTCCATGTCATTTTCTTCAATTTTTTTAAACAAAGATTCGTTGAGCATGGCACGGTAACGCTCACTGTTGACGGTAACGGCTACTCCTTGCTCATTTTCGAGGAAAAATGGCCAAATGATGCCGTCAGACCAAAATCCACACCAAACAGTGACTCGTTGTGCATGCATTTGGCTTCTCAATAGTCACGTGTGGGTTCTCTGAACCATATGCGGCAATTTTGCTTATTGACATAGCCACCGAGATGAAAATGAGCTTCATCTGAAAACAGGATTTTTCGGTAAAGTTTGCATTAAAGACTCGCTACTTTGGAATTAAGTTTTTAATATTTACCAATCTTGGTCGAGCGTATAGCGTCCCATTTTGCAAATGTCAAACATATAACTAACTTCCTGTAAAAAAATGAATGTCATTCTACCTTCCAAAGTTAAAGTAATCGGTGCTTCAAATTTAAAATACTAGATGGCCCACCCTTTATAAAAGCTTGTCGCGAGATTTAAGTACACATAATTACTTAGTTTGAAAATTTTAATAGTTAAAATCAAGTTATTTAATTTACTTGTTTGTCTACACAAGTAAATCTCTCCATATCCAAGATGGTGACCCACCATGTTGGATTTAGAATAGCGTCACACAGCTAACTATGTATTGTCATCCAAACTGAATGTGTATACAAAATTTCAGCTCAATCGTTTGAAGATATCTGCTTCAAAATTTAGTTTCAAGCTTTAGACGTCCGCCATATTGGATTTAGAGTGACGTCTCTTTATTTTTCAAGTTATTCTTAGCAAGCCCTTTCATTTGATACCCATATTGTAGGAGTGCATTAAAAATAATTAGTCCACCATCTTGGGTGTGCCGCCATGTTGGATTTAGAATGACGTCACACAGTTAACCATGCATTGTCATCCAAATTGAACGTGTATACAACATTTTAGCTCAATCGGTTGAAGATATTTGCTTAAAAATTGAGTTGCAAGATTCCACCCGAACAAACATACATACATTGCAAGTTAAATAAAAGCTTGTAAAAACATATTATTTTGTGTTATATCGAATGTCGCGTGTTGTTGTAGAGCGGCATCATCCTGTGCGGCGGCGTGCTGCCCGTCGTGGTGCTGGCGGGCGAGCTCGGCTCCGTCATCGCCGCCACGCTCGCGTCCGTCACCTACCGCCGCACGCGCACGCACATGCGACACAGGTATGTGCCACATGCACAACAAACACTCCGGCATCGCCGCCACGCTCGCGTCCGTCACCTACCGCCGCACGCGCACGCACATGCGACACAGGTATGTGCCACATGCACAACAAACACTCCGGCATCGCCGCCACGCTCGCGTCCGTCACCTACCGCCGCACGCGCACGCACATGCGACACAGGTATGTGCCACATGCACAACAAACACTCCGGCATCGCCGCCACGCTCGCGTCCGTCACCTACCGCCGCACGCGCACGCACATGCGACACAGGTATGTGCCACATGCACAACAAACACTCCGGCATCGCCGCCACGCTCGCGTCCGTCACCTACCGCCGCACGCGCACGCACATGCGACACAGGTATGTGCCACATGCACAACAAACACTCCGACATCGCCGCCACGCTCGCGTCCGTCAGCTACCGCCGCACGCGCACGCACATGCGACACAGGTATGTGCTACATGCACAACAAACACTCCGACATCATCGCCACGCTCGCGTCCGTCACCTACCGCCGCACGCACACGCACATGCGACACAGGTATGTGCCACATGCACAACAAACACTCGGACATCGCCGCCACGCTCGCGTCCGTCAGCTACCGCCGCACGCGCACGCACATGCGACACAGGTATGTGCCACATGCACAACAAACACTCCGACATCATCGCCACGCTCGCGTCCGTCACCTACCGCCGCACGCACACGCACATGCGACACAGGTATGTGCCACATGCACAACAAACACTCCGACATCGCCGCCACGGTCGCGTCCGTCACCTACCGCCGCACGCGCACGCACATGCGACACAGGTATGTGCCACATGCACAACAAACACTCGGACATCGCCGCCACGCTAGCCTCCGTCACCTACCGCCGCACGCGCACGCACATGCGACACAGGTATGTGCCACATGCCCAACAAACACTCCGACATCGCTGTTACGATCTACCATCTAATTTTTTTAGCCCCATATCATATATCAAACTATTTTTTGTGCTTTACTCAAGCAGAAATCAGTACAGTAATATAAAAACAGTTTATTAATGTGATTGTACTAACATTTCTTTAGCACACAATCGGAACAGGAAGAAAATGAGAACACAAACTCAACGGGAAAGGACAAGATGGATGGAGACAAGTCCAAACTAGCCAAGTCCAATGACCACGTGGAAGTGCTGCTCAAGGTACGTTTGTAGTCTCGTATCAGCACAAATAATGTAAGAATATCAGCCGTGGGAAAATATTTGGATAATATATTTTACCCGACTGCGCGACAGCACAGACGTCAGACAGGGTTGTTTTTCATGCGTATATATTTATATTTGTATGTGGGATTCTTTATACCCTCCAAGCATCTTAATGGCTGGATGGATTTTAATTCATCAGGTGTCTATGGATTTTTTTTACAAAGCGTCACGTTTTGCCGAGATATTAACGTTCAAAGTTTATCACGTAACATCCATATCAACTTTATTTATTTATTTATTTATTTTTAGGAAAACTTACAGCTAAACAGATACAGTAAGTAATAAATTATACAAAAATAAGGCCAATTACAAGTTTCCACGTGTAGTAAGTATATACGTATATATAATCATATATAACACAATATAATATATTATCATGTCAACAGAAAAATAATAATAGACTAATTAACTATATAAGATAGAACAGAAAATTACTATTTACGCTCGAAGAAGCAATCAGATAAAATTTTCTTCAATTTAGCAACACTAGTATTGAAAATGTCGATATCAGCTTCCCAGCAGGTTGTGTTGTACATACGACTCGCTCTCACCATGTACGAGTTCCGTCTGTATGTAGTGGCTACCACTGGGGTGTGCAATAAATGAGGTCTACGTAAGAACACAGACGGCACTCGCAGCCGGATTTTGTGCAACAACTCGGTAACACCAGTTGTTCCATTGGCAATTTTGAAAAGAAACACAAGATCTGATATTTTTCGCCTTTCATAAAGTGGAAGGATATGAAATTTTTTGCAACGGTAGGTATAATTCGTTAAAAACGTCTTAGACCGATACTGAATGTGCCTTAAAAACCTTTTCTGTATGCTCTCAATACGATTTATGTAGACATTATAATTGGGGTTCCAGACTTGAGAGGCATACTCCAAATGACTGCGAACAAAAGAACAGTATAATATTTTAATAGTCTTAATGTTTTTGAACTCCGAGGATACCCGCAGAATGAAACCAAGTGCTTTTGATGCTTTCTTGACAATATTGTCTATGTGTGCATCAAAGAGGAGCTTAGCGTCAAATGTAACTCCCAGATCCCTGATAGTGTTGACCCTATTAAGTGCTGTATCCAAAAGCATGTAGTCATGGACGATCGGGATAGGTTTCCGTGTGAAGGAGCAAACATAACACTTGGAGACATTCAGGTCCAACTTATTATTAATACAATAACCCTGAGAATTATTAAGGTATCGTCAAGAAAGTTAGAGTGAAAACACTTACTGAACAAATCACAAATTACGTCACCATCACTGGACGTTACCTGGCCAAATTGCATCACTGAGGGGTAAGAACAAGATTGTTTTTTAGACTTGACGTATCTCCAAAATGCCCGTGGATTGTCACGTAAATCAGATTCAATTTTAGCTATGTAATTGTCAAACATATCCCCCTCTAGGTCTTTAGCCCGTTGCCGGAGTATAATGAAAGACTGATAGTCAGATAAGTTCCTGTACTTCTTAAATTTAGTGTGAAATTTAGCTTTTTCCTTTAAGATTTTTATCAACGGACTTTTATACCAGAGAGGGTATTTCGAGCTGGGGACGACAGTTTTTGTCGGTATAAACGCGGAATGCAGCCTACTTATTACTCCATAAAAATATGCTACCGCCTCTTCCATCGACCTACTACTTAACTCCGACTGCCAGTCTACACGATTTAACTCGCCTTTTATATTTTCGTAATCGGCAGACTCATATAAGAATTTTACGTAGGACCTACCTGGTAGTAGATGTAGTTCAACGAATTCCGCGGTTACACATAAGGCTCTGTGATAAGGATCTTCAGCGACTAGTGGATCATCACAGCAGCTGACGATAACTTCATCATTAGAAAAAACCAAATCGAGGATTCTACCATTGACGTTCAAGTGACTATTATATTGCATTAAATTACACGTGTTAAGATTATCAATTAAAGTAGTCTGAACACTACCATGGACATTTGTAGGGTATAACGATAGTCCGTCGCCGGCCCGCTGCCATACAATATTGGGTTGATTGAAATCGCCTAAGACGATGAACTTATCGGACGGACGATTGAGGGTAATTTCAAGTACTTTGTCCGAAAAGTTGCTCAGTTGAGCCGTTAGAGAATTTCCATGATTCTGACAGCAGACATAAACAACACAAATGTGCATTTTATAAACTACTCTTGGTTTTTTATGATGCAGCGTCAACGTTATCCATAAATCCTCAGCGGACGAGCACCATTCACTGCAGGTGTCAGCGGCAAGTTCACGCTTAACTGCAATTAAGACTCCTCCTCCCATCATTTGGCCAGTACGAGTGTAGTCCCGATCACGTCTCCACACAAGATACCGGTCATCAAACAATTCCAGGTCAGATATGCCATCCACTAGCCAGGTCTCAGTCAGACAAATAATATCAAAACCATTACTGCACACATTCCTAAAGAAAACAGCTGTCTTTGTCCGCAGTCCCCGTACGTTCTGGTAGTATATATTAATAGGTGCCATAATAATCATTGTAAGGTTTATTATTTAATTGAATAGATAAAAATATATAAAGCACATTCAAATTACGGTAATAGGACATGTTAACGAAGTTGCAATAAAAATAGGCATAAAGAAATGACTTTAAGTTAATATAAGATAAATAGGTTTTGATATTTGTATGTGGGATTCTTTATACCCTCCAAGCATCTTAATGGCTGGATGGATTTTAATTCATCAGGTGTCTATGGATTTTTTTTACAAAGCGTCACGTTTTGCCGAGATATTAACGTTCAAAGTTTATCACGTAACATCCATATCAACTTTATTTATTTATTTATTTATTTTTAGGAAAAGCACATTCAAATTACGGTAATAGGACATGTTAACGAAGTTGCAATAAAAATAGGCATAAAGAAATGACTTTAAGTTAATATAAGATAAATAGGTTTTGACCAAGTAGCAAAATGCAACGTTAGCAGACAAAAAATAGAGCATATAATCATAATAGCAAGTATTTACAAACCATTTATCACCGAGCGAGCAGCGAACAAAAGGCCGGCGAGAAAGGAATGCGTATAAAAAACAGTTACCTGTGTTTCTCAAGCTTAGCGAGTTAATATAAGTAAACAACGTACCAGAAAACCGCATCGACATCTTTAACATAAAAACTTTTTGATATCTTGTTCTGTCTTGATGTGATGCTTAGGAGAAGTGGTGTTATTACGTACAAATATTTTGCAGCCAGTAACCCACACAAATTCAAATCCACGTTTTTTGGCTCGAGCTTTAGTTAGGTTTAGGAGAATTTTGTTTTCAAGTGTAAGATGGTCGTTGACATAGATCTTGCTGTCTCCTTGAAGCCCCAGATTACCGGTGTTAAGATTTCCGTGTTTTCTTGCGGCAGCCACAAAATCATTTTTCATGTAAGAATTGTGCACGGAACAAATGATATTTTTATTTTGTTTATCATTACGCGTTGGTACCCTTACAATGTAATTGATCTGCTCCCTAGGGATATGACAGTTGATGGTCTCT
Source organism: Apamea epomidion (assembly GCA_947507525.1). NCBI lineage: Eukaryota > Metazoa > Arthropoda > Insecta > Lepidoptera > Noctuidae > Apamea > Apamea epomidion. The sequence goes on along the minus strand of OX382240.1, from coordinate 17,481,676 downwards.
CCGATCTTGACCACTATAGTGAACAGGATTTCATTGTTTGACATCGGCACACCTTTAATCTCGATGTTGTTTATACGGGACCTTTGCTCATTCTCACGTTGCTGCTCCTCTAACTTAACTATACGATTTTGTAAGATGGATAGCTCTTCTTTGGTGTTTTTCATTGACTCAGCTTCTTTCTCCAAGATTGATACCCGACCAGTCAATGCTTTGATTTCGTCGCAGGCAAACTCAAAGGAGTGCTTCACTTCTGAGAATTCAGCCTTTATAGCCTTCAAGTCCTCTAGCTCACTCTGGATGGCCTTCACAGACTCAACTAACGCTGGCAACGACTCCATTTGGGTCGACAGCCGCTTCAACTCCAGTAGAATGGTCTCATAGTCCGCTGGAACTGGTGATGTAACTTTAATGCCGGGACTGGCTGTCACTGATAGTCTGCAGCTGGCACATTTCCATGTAAGTTTGCGTTCACCGAGCCTACTATATCCGCGTTCCGTTATACCCGAGCAAGGAAAGTCGAATTGCCCTTCACATACGGAGCAAGTTACGCCATCCACGGCTTCATCCCCGCAACGTTTGCACTTAAACATTTTTGAGTAAGCTGATACAGTATAGTAGTTTGAGAAATGCTGTCCGTGTGTCGGTAGCAGAGTAGCGATAGTTGTAATATAATATATTTGGTAGTAGGTAGTCAACACAAGTTATCCACTCACAATATTGAACGTTAATATCTCAGAAACGTGAGGCTGTACGGGGTTTGGTCCCAGTATGTTTTCTGGTTGCATTATTGTCAGTTATCGATTTATATAGGTTAAATGCGTGGCCACCATTTTGAAAAAATAAAAAACAAATCGGCGCAACAGTAGGTATGCCGCCAGCCTCCATATAAAAATCATCAATTCCCCTGTGGTTTTCCTAATGGGCATCTTGATGTTCAGAATTAACAGTTTGTTTTTCTTTTTTAAACTGTATTGTGTTCAGGACGGGCTCGTGTGCCGCGTGTACTACGCGTCGCAGTTCCAGCGCCTGCGCCACCTGCTGCTGTGTCCGCTGAGCGGCGCCGGCGCCGACGTGGACAAGTGCAGCTGCTACGACGACAAGGACAGGACTGATAGTACGACACATTGCATACCACATCACATCTTACTTATTTATTTATATGTACTTTATTGTATGTACACCAGAAAATACATAACAAAAAATACAATTAATACTACAAAACATACAATGGGTGTCCTTATCGCTTTCTGCGAACCTTGGAATAGACAGTGATTGCGTGGACATAAAAATGGGGTGGTCACTTGTCACTGGTGCAAAATGTCAAGTATACAACGTGTAACAAACCCGAAATCGCGAAACAAAAATCTGGTGTTCCCTACATTTTGACGAGTTATACGAACATAAATGTAGGGAACAGCTGATTTTTTTTCGCGCTTTCCGGTTTTTTTCCCATGGTAAAAGTTGTTCATAATGATGAGTACAATGACCCCCTAGAGTTATGGGATATAAAAAAGAACACGTTGTGTAAACATACTTACGGCAATGATATGCATCATCATTCCCTTACTTTTATCCTAATAGGCTATTTTCCAAAAAAATTCTAATTAATCCGTCAGTTAGATTATCAACAAATATGATGAACCTGTATTTTTTCTTTTGTCAATTATATAAAAAATGATGAAGATATCGCCCGTTAAAGTTCCGCGTGACGTCATATGCTTGCGACACTTTTGCAAGCAAGTGACGTCACGACCCCCCACTCCCAAATTTTGACGCGCTTTATCTTTGTAATTTTTTGTTTGATTGGCAAAAGAAAAAATAAGTGTCCATTATTTTTCGATAATCTAACTGACGGACTAAATATAATTATTATTTAATTTCCCAGACAACTACCCTATTATTAGAAGTTGGCGCAGTCTGTATTTTTCTTCCATACTTTTGTGTTAGTCATCTCGCTAGTCACCCCCTTCCTAGTCATATCATCTACGGCAATGCTATTATAAGTAAAAATTGAAAAAATTATAAAGTTCATAACAAGCTCACTTTTCAAGCACTCTCATGCACTTCGAGGCAGCAGCGAGTAGGACAGGTGAATGACACTGCGCACTGGTTAAAAATGTATCCTGTATGTGTGTACATAAATGGTAAATGAGGTTCGAGCCCCTTTGAGCAGGGATGGGTCCGGTAGAGTGTGCATCGTGGACAGCTATGTACAGCCGATCGATTCTGTAAAAATCTCGCCGTGAAAAGTTAGGTGAAGTCAGCTTAGAGTGAGCTGTCAATAGTGTCAATCCCTAGCTTTAGTTGGAATGACAGCTCAGTCCACGGTCACTTCACGTAAGTTTTCACGGTGAGATGGTTACAGAACCGCACTGCAGGTGTTTGTCCCGCAGGCCTGTGCGAGGTGGAGGAGGGCTTCATCCGCTCGCTGGCGCACTGCGTGCCGTGGGCGGCGCGCGGCGGGAAGTCCGGCTCCACCTTCTGCAAGACTAAAGGTAAACTATTCATGTTTCACTTTCAAGCAATGTACAGTCAGGGAGATTCATTTTTAAGCTAAATCAAAAAAGCAATATCTAGGCCATCGACCGAGACAACATTTCTTCATAGACTTTAATAAAAAATTGGTGACAACGGTCTCAACTAACGAGTTGCATATAGGTATCTAAGCCGGGAGTCTACTCCGAAGTGTTAAATGTATCGTATCGGCCGAATATTTGGCCGTTTCCTGCTACGAAGTTACGATTTGGTTCGGTCGGCTCCGATCCTACACTCCTACACTCTTTCGAATATTGACTATAGTCCCGACCCAACTTAGCCGATCCGAATTTTTTACGCATTTTTTCAATAATATTCGGTTCGGCCATGTGTTGGTCCGATCCGATCATTCGCACTTTGCACCTCGGGGTAGACCCCCAGGTCAGTAGACCCCCCTTTGTGTAATTTGTTTCATCGCCACTGCTCTAAAAACAGTGAAACAGAAACATTATGAGGAAACCGGCATGTCCTAGAACCGAAAATTGGAAGACGAGATATCTACCAAACGTCACTGGGCCCGCGTGGTGAACCACGGCCCGCTCCCTCTCACAGAGAGGAGGCCTGTGTCCCAGCAGTGAGAACATTATAGACTGATGTGTATGCTAAAAAATGTATGATTTATAAACAGATGACAGATACGTGTTGAAAGAGATGACGAAGCCTGAATGGCAGCAGTTTTTAGATTTCGCACCGCACTACTTTGGATACGTCACGAACTGCAAACAGAACAAACTACCCAGCTTGTTGGGTAAGTCCGATATTTATCATTCATCCACATTGGTACCCCTTTTCTGAACTCGTGGCTAAATAATAACAGCCGCACATGTTGATATTCAAGGTCAAGCAAGGTCCAAGCCATGGTACGGAGCGAGAGTGCATGGCAGGCCATCACCTCCTTCTGCGAAGTAGTAATGCTCGCGAAGGAGGAGGCGGAGCGAGTGTGGGAGAGGCAATCTCTGCGCCCTCACGCCCCTAGCCGCCGCAAGAGACACCCTGGACGGGAGTCAACAGCCGACTCCCGGCCACCGTAGGCGCGGGCTTGCGGGCGGCGAGCTATGGGCAGCTCGCCGCCCGGTAAGGACCAGGCCCGGGTCGACGGCGCGTTGTGTTCCACGCGCGCCTCAAAGAGCTGTCAGCACGAACTGACGGGGTCCGCTAGGGCCGATGCCGCCGGGGCTGCGGGTTGTTCGAAAGAGATACCGTGGCCCCTGGCACAGGCAACTGAAGGAACTCGGGTGGGTTTTAGTCAGTAAAAGTCTGACACGCCCTTCCGCTCAACCCAGAGCGGGAGAGGTCATTTGATGATTTCCCACCCAAAAAAAAAGCTTTGCGCAATTGTGTTTGGTCCTTGGATGGGTGACCATCCATTATATATACCAGTCTTGCCAAGGGGTATTGTGTTAACCAGTAACTGGATTCTGGAGGTCAGATTGATCAGCTGCATCATCTATTAACTTGTTTACATCTTGTTGCATAGATGTTTAAAATAATCAATCACATAAGCAATAAGATTTACGCAAGTTCAAAAAAATATGGATGTCACTTGATAGCTTTGAAAGTTAATATCTTGGAAACGTGACACTACGGGGTTTGGTCCTATTATGTTTTCTATTTGCTTTGATGTCAGAGTAGCCGTCATTTTGAAGAAAATCTAAATGGCGGACAGACAGGTATGCCAGGCTCCATATAAAAATATTCAATCCCCTTGTAATTTAGCGGGTTACCTTACCGCATCTCCCTTAAGTAAATTTGTTACTAATCCTATGGAATCTGTATTAAAAGTGTGTGTTTGTCCAGCGCGCATCCTGGGCGTGTACAGCGTGGGCGGCGCGGGCAACGGCGTGCTGGTGATGGAGAACGTGTGGTACGCGTGCGCGGCGCGCGCCACGCGCTTCGACCTCAAGGGCTCCTCGCGCCACCGCCTCACGCCCGACACCACGCCGCTCGCCGTGCTCATGGACGAGAACCTGCTCAACTGTATGTACCGCACTTTCTTTGGCCTTTATTTCCGTTTTTGAAACGATAAACGCTTAAATAACATCCGTATGTTTTGATTGCGTTGACAACTTCTATGAAAAGATTCATCAAACTCACGGCAATCATTCTAATTTATACTTTATTACAGAGAAGATAACAGTTACTTTCCAATGACTTACCAATGGTTTTACGTCATTCAAATTTGACCGAGAATGGGTAACTTTATACACGTCCAGTTCCGTTTGTTCTCTTTTCGTCCAGTGCGCTGGGAGAACCCGCTGTACGTGCAGTCTCACACGGCCAGCGTGCTGTTCGCGGCCGTGGAGCGCGACACCAACTTCCTGACGTCACACACCGTCATGGACTACTCGCTGCTGCTAGGCGTCGAAGACAACACGCTCGTGCTCGGCATTATTGGTAAGATCAACGTTCTATAGGCCCATTCCCGTATTTAAATACGTTCAAAATAAAGTCGCAATCTCACCTCAGCGACAATTAATGTCAAAAGTTGACAAAAATGTAGGTGCAGTCACATCCAAAATGTGTTCCGTCACCTTAAGATGACACTACATAGTACCTACACGGTGACACTACGTAATATGACAGTGTGGTAGTATGCATGTAGTATGACAGTCAGTCAGTCAGTCAGTTTAGTCATTAGGTACATGAAATATCAGTTTAAAAAAACAGTTTGTGTACACTTCACAGATGACAATGATGGTTATCGATATGTAAACACGATAAAACATAAAAAATATACTGATTTTCTATATCATACAAGTGTGACATTCAAGTATCTGTATTACATGACCTGCAGACCTGCGGTAGATCACTCCAAAAACAAAAACGTCATTCCTTTTTTTTAAATCATATTTAGATATCCCCCCTCGTCTGTTAGGCAAGCTTATTAAGTTCGGTAACAATAGAAAAAGTAATTATGTCTCATTAGTGACAGTTGAGCTCATATACCGAACGATACCCATCACAACTGCGGAGTTTCGCTATCTAATTTAATTTGACCTTGTGCTTATATTTCAATAAAAATCCAAACTATCAACAGATTACATCCGCACGTTCACTTGGGACAAGAAACTTGAACACCTGGTAAAGAAGAACCTCGGTTCTGGCCAGCCCACAGTGGTGTCCCCAGAGCAGTACAAGTCCCGGTTCTGTAGCGCCACCAAGAAGTATTTCCTGCAGTGTCCCGCGCACTGGGACCATCTGTACAATACTATACATGGGTAACATCACGCCCGTGCTTCCCGAAAGGCTAAGCAGAGGTGATACACCCACATTTCGCCACTAATGCGCAAAACGGTGACCATCAAATCACGAATCCTGACTTTGGGCTGTTACTGAGAAATTCCTGATGGAAACTCAATAATACTGCCAGATCGAGCCCAAGACAGGAAGGTTCAGGACTATAAGGATAATCACATAAACGTCGGTTTAGACCAAACGAGCGGATACACATTCTATCCCCACTCTAGCAAATTATCTTTGTATAAACAGAGATAGAACATTTTTATGACATGGATATATGAATGCTCTCGCTCTAATTATATGTTCATTTGGTCTAAACCCTACTTAAAAATAAATATTACTTCGTATGGGTCCGAAACTCGCTCCGGACATTATTCAAACGCATTTTTTTACGTCCAACAAGATTGTTCAGGGGACAAGGCTCGCTTAAAAAAAAAGCTTCGGTTCTATACGAACAATAATTTATTTTTATGAAGTTCGAACGACACATACTGTTTCAAAAATTCAGAACTATCAAGTAAAGATCTCAGTAAATCCAAACTTTGCTCTGCAGAGTTGAAAAACAATTGTGATAAGAAAATATGTATCGATTGAAGCGTTGTTAACTGGCGGGAGAGAGATTATTTATTTTCCACAGCCTGTTAAGTTTATTTAATTTAGGAGCCTGTCCAGCCGATCTATTCTGTAAAATGTCGCACCGTGAAAACTTAGATGAAGTGACCTGTCAATAGTGTCAATCAACTATGTTGGGGTCGGCTTCCAGTCTAACCGGATGCAGCTAAATACCAATATTTTACATAAAGATACTGCCTATCTGACGTCCACAACCCCGTTACAGGGTAATACGATGCCCCTTGGTAAGTCTGGTTATCAGACTTCTGACTACAGCCGGGACCAACGGCTTAACCTCTAGCATCAGGTGGAATGACAGTTCACTTCAAACTCCCGTCAACTAAGTTTTCACGGTGAGATTTTTAATCGCTCGTAGCAGAGTTACTAAGAACCAGCCAAAACATGTCCTGCACCCACGCACGCGACATTACGCACGTATGATACGCTTGCACTTGCGCGTAAAACGCCCCGTTTGGACAAACACAAAGCGCTCGTACCCACGGGCGATTATTACCCGCGACGATTTTTATCGGGCACTGGATTTCCAACTTTAAGTGTTGAGCAGAGCATTGAGTATCCACCAGCGTCCATCCCAGTGCGTCAAAAAAATACGCTACTGGATTTCAACTCTCGGATTTCCAAATCCAGTGTGTTCGTAAGCACGGGCGATTCGTGGGCTAACCGTCTCCTAATCTCTTAACTTTCGAACCAGTTATGGGTATTTTGAACTTTATTTCGAGGAGCGTAAAGCTCTTTATACAAAAACTGACTTTAGACATGAGTACAGTCACGAGCACCAATATGTCAACACTTGGCAACTTTCAATTGCGATTTTTTCGTGAAATAACGTACGCAACGTTGTAATACGACACATTACATAAACCTATGGGTTCGAAAATGCTATGTTCGTAACAACATAAAATTTCATTTAAAAAATAAAGGAGTAAATCGCTTTTGAATAAAGCCGAGTGTATACATACTTTTGCTCGTGACTGTACGTAAATTGACAACTTTTTATTAAGACGCCTTACCAATATGTAATCACATTTAATATAAATTCACTTCAGATATTATTGTTCTTGATCTGATTTCTTTTTAATGTTAATGTGCAATTATAGTGCAAACTCACAATCAAAGATATTATTAGCAAAATTTTAGCGTAAGCCTATGCTTATTATTTAGGAATTTAAGAAAATATTTAATGTTATTTTATACATCGCACATTCCTTAACTGATGAAGATTTATAATAAATTAGGTTTGATTGAAAGTTTATTGTTTTATTGAATTCCATCGTATAGCGCTACTAGGTTATTGTGACCAGTGGCCAAAATCGGAACTAACGCAGCCATCTTGTTTTTTCACATTACAAGTGGTATCACAAAACAATTGCACAAATGTTTACCAACAGCGCCGCCTGTCAACGTCATTCGAGCGCCAAAAGAACCTTGTAGCAGTGTACCTACCTACTACATCGATTCCGAATAGGCTTATCAACACAAATATTTGCTTAAAGACTTCATCTAAACATTTCCAGTTTTAGCTGCCCTCGCATTGTAAAGGCATTTCTTGCAATGAGAAGTCAGCTTATACTGGAAATGCTTAAAAATGCTTGGCTTAATATGTCGCCGTGCGAACAAAAGGCAAGGCCAAAGTAGATAGCATTGCTCAAACATTAAAAAAAACACCATTTTAAAATAATTAATCACAGTTTAATGTACAATAACATTTGTCGAACAAGCACAAATTAGTTTTAATTATTTAAAGAGTATCGGACTTTACACGAAACACATATATCTATAATTAAGATATGAAGTCATTTGAAGGTGGCAGGAAAACATCCATACTGATATCAAGCAACGTTTGTCCACTAAGTAAATGAATACAGCCTCAATGGCACACAAAAATATATTTGTATTTACAATTTTAGCGAAGGTTCCGTTATCATACCTCTAATAATATTAATCAAGTATTCGATTCAGAATACTTTTCTTTTTTCATAGCAAAACAATGCATTTGGGAATAATATTTTATACACATTTGTATTGAAAGGCCAATATTGCGAAAAATTTTCAAAGTATCGTGCAAATAGAATATTGGCATAGAGAAATAATGTTTTATTACATGATCCTGCTTTACTAAAATGATTGTATATGTTTGACTAATCTGGGAATAACTATCGATAACTTTAACATGCATAAAGGAGGTTGAAGATACCCTGCTTGCCTGCCGCTGCCTGCTGCCGGGAGCCTGGCATACCTACCTGTCCGCCATTTTTTTTCAAAATGGCGTCAGTTATTGCATTGAAGGTGGTTGGATAGGTTTTATTGATGTCAATCAATGCAAACAGAAAACGTAATAGGACCAAACTCCGTAAAGCGTCCCGTTTCGGTGATTCAGTTTCATTCAAAGTTGAGGTCAGCTATCGATTTAAGTTACATGCGAGGCCGCCATTTTGAAAAAAAACCATAATGGCGGATAGGTAGGTATGCCATGCACCATCAAAGGCCTTTAATAAACCACTGTGATATTGAAAAAACGACTGAAAATAAATATAGTTTACTCATCAAATGGTTCTACATTTATGTTGCAGCAAAGAACTAAACAAAACACTTTTACAATAAATATCGTTCCCAGATTTGTAAGACATCTTTGTGTAAATTCATACTTTAGAATAGGGTAGTTTCCTGGGTCAAATTTTTTTTTTTAATATTTAGTCCGTCAGTTAGATTATCGAAAAATAATGGACATGTATTTTTTCTTTTGTCAATCAAACAAAAAATTACAAAAATAAAGCGCGTCAAAATTTGGGAGTGGGGGGCCATGCTAAAACATGTAGCAAGGCGTGACGTCACGCGGAACTTTAACGGGCGATATCTTCATAATTTTTTATATAATTGACAAAAGAACGCGAATTGACGCTGAGTGTGACTACATTTGCACGCCATGTTATGGCAGGATATGCTGAAACCAATTTACTGTAACACCTTATGTACCATATTCTAACAAATAAATATTTTGATTTTGATTTGATTGCAAAAATACGGGTCCAATATTTTTTGATAATCTAACTGACGGACTAATTAGATTTTTTTAGGAAACTAGCCTATTCGAGTACATAATTCATACGACCACGGTCTTTAAAAAAAAGCTTTGTCATAATTTGCGATGTTAGAACCAAGATTCGCACACTGAGTGCTGATCAGAGTATTCTCACAAAGCTTTCAGTACAATCCCCGCTTCGATACAAAATTTATCGGAAATCAGTTTACCTACAGTACCTGCCAAAGGGTATCGTGTAACTGTGTTGTGGAGGTCAGATAGGCAGTCGCTCCAAGTAAAATATTGATATTCTGCTGCATCCCGTTAAGACTGGAAGCCGACCCCAACATAGTTGGGAAAAGGCTAGGCAGATGATGACCTGCCTCGTCTTTAAATGGCATAACGAATATTAGAAAAACAATGGCTTTGTAGAGCGCAGTCTCAGTGAGATAGTCTCGTCCTAAAGATCTATGTTATTAACGCCCGGTACTGTAGGTAAGCAGTTTGCGAGCGGCTCTCAGCAGCAAACGTATTAAAATCATACAGGCAGCGATGACCCGCCAATAATTTCGAAATATAGATTTATTTACTATATTTCATAGAACTTTTAGTCTTTAAAGCATTCCCTTTAATATTCAATGAATTAGAAGCAAAATTTCATTTACAAAAAATATTGTAAAACTTGGGATAGTGTTACGGACTTGGTCGCTGACTGTAAGTGTGGCGAAGCGGCCAAGGAATTAATAAAAATGGATAGTCTGCAGAACATGATTTTAGAAAAACTCAAAACGCTTATAACCACTACAGTATGAATTTAGTCACAGTATTCAACCAAAATGTACCTATGTGCACATTTAGCTCTGGCCAAACTGAGGTCAATCCCGTGCAGGATGCGATACGAAATTAACTTGCGATTATTGTGGTCAACTAACATGTATGAGGTTGCTGGCGCGACATTTCGTAATCATTAAAATAATAGACACATGTCTGGATCCGCCTGTGTGGCCAGAGTTTAAGGCCTAATAAAAACGTCACTTTTAGAATACATCAGACCTCTTTTATCATAATTTATTATAATACTAAACCCGGTTACTGAAAGTCTGACCAAATTCAGTAAAACTCACATTAGATTTTGGAATTTACTCAAAATAAAACAAATAAATGTACCTACATGAGATATGATCACAAATAAAATTGAATATCATTTAAGAAACTGGCACCCTATTCGCACTCCTAATGACAATCGCTATCATTTTGACAGTTCAGCAACATTTGTTGCGTAGAATTCGTTTTCATGAACACAGCACTAATTGCATAATACGCTACCATTCAGTTTGGAAAAAAAAAAAAATTGTTACACACCCCGCGAGGGTGACTTTATTTATATTTATAGTATCACCATCACATCAAGATTCTAAGTTGTCACGAGCAGACTGAAAAAATGTACCTATCGAGGCGACACCTAAGTAAAAGCACACTGTTGGATTTTCAACGCTCGGCCCATCGCCGAAAGTTGAAAATCCAAGAGCAAGCTATTGTTTGCGTGGTTTGTGAAAACGGCCATTAAGGTCATAATGGACTTGCGAATGTCTAAATAAATCACACCCGGTAAGACTGGAAGCTGAACTAGGAAAAGGAGGATACTCACAATATTGTAAAGTATTTATCTTACAGTCTGTCGAACAGCATTACCACTGCACTTTTTTGTAGTATAAATACTACGCAGCATTACAATCCCACGTTTTTTTTTTTGCCGTATTCGATTAACGACAAAAAAGGTGCAGTACAGGGTAACTACTATGACGTGTTGAAGCCTACGTTGTTCCAGTGTCAGACAGAGATGGAGCTATACAGGTTGAATAGCGCTATCCCTTTTACACAACAGCACAATGATTGCGTTAACACCTCATAGTACGGCCCCAGTTCTCTGATCAACCTTTAATTGTATGAAAGAAAATACTACTAGTACAATACGGTCCAGGATCATGGCCGGTCCGAACCTTGCGCAGAAGGCTGCGCAATAACATTTTTTAGGAACCAAATGGTGACTTGCGGCAAATGTGAGTGAGAGAACACGCGAAGTTCGGAGAGCCTATGTTGTTAGGCATTTCAGAAATGTTCGAACAAATAATGTAATTTCATCGAAAGCATACTAAAACGAGATAATAAAAAAATAAAAAAACAGTAAAATCAATGGACATTTGGAGAAGCTACACGCTTTAAAAGTTTTTGGTGGGGATTATTCCCGTCCTTGTCGCGCGGTACTGACAATGTATGGCGCTAGTATGAAGTTACATATTCGTGACGTCACTTTTATGGCAGTGTCGTCTTTGCCTAGCAGTTATTTTTATACCTTGGCAATTATACGGCGTTATACTCTGTCCATTAGGGTAACCATTTTTGACAGCTGCCTTAGAACGTTACTATTCCAGATTACGTAGTTACCTTTAAAATGCGTAATAAAATAAACATATAAACTACCTTATTTTATTGAACTATCTTATTTATGACTTCGTACAGACATTATAACACCGTACGTGTATCAGTTTTGCCAAAAAAAATATAATTGCTCACTAGTTCGATCTGTCAAAAAACGGTTATTAGAGTATAATTATTTAATTTAAAATAAAATAAAAATGTCATCATCCCTATTGCAGTGAGGCAAGATGTATTCTAAAAATCGATGTAAACAATTATTCAGTACGCTAATTCTTCGACAATCAGTTACCAAAAATGGCTAAATGTAAAACAACTTACAGAGAAATGGAAGATGTTTAATTACTATACACAGTTTTACTTCGATGATCAATTTAATTAAGATTCATTTTGCATCCACGTTATATTCCGACTGGACTTTTGATTCGGCTAGTATAGGTAATTATAATTTGACCAATACCGCTGTACCGCGCCTTCGGTATGTGCGCGGCTCACGAGGACGCAGTGCAGGCCGCTCATTCGTCATCGCTCACGGCGTCCCGCCCCCCGCCTCGCCGCGCATTCCTAAGGCGCGGTACAGCAGTTTCGGTCAAACTATAATTACCGGCCGGTAACCACCGAACTCTTCTAGAAAACCGTAGCTTTAAAGCCATAATTTTTCCGATGTGAAAAAGGAATAGTGCTATTCATCCTGTATAGCTCCATCTCTCTCTCACACTGGAGCAACTATGGTTTTAACACATTCTACGTCACCTAACTGATTGTTTTTCAGAAAACGGTTGTAAGGTCAGATTTTTCAATCGTCACATAATTTTTATCTTGAGAATACAAAATAGCGGTTTGACAGCTTTTAACCGACTTCAAAAAAGGAGGAGGTTCTCAATTTGGATGTTTATATATATTTTTTTGTATTTAAAATATGTCAAAGCGCAATTTTTTTTCTTCGAATAAAAGTTATCTGTTTATTGCAAAATCAGCCCTAAGTGTAATAAACATTCGCGTATATAATAGACGATGGAAGTGAGCAACATATGCCCGACACTGGGCGATTTACTTGGGCAATAAGGCAATAAGTAAGACGAAAGGGCGCCCAATATTACTTAAATAATAATTCACACAACCAACACGATATTGCTCCGAATTGCGTAACTTACCCCCTTGTTAATAAACGCGTAGAAAGTTATGCCAAAAATAAACATCGAAAAATTACAACTGGTTGCTCTCTCAGCATTTATTAATAAATGGGGTCAAAGAATAGCTGAGTTATCATAGCCTAAGGTTTAAATCAAATCGGAATATAAGTTGACAGTAATACACACGCAGAAAACAAATGGATTACTTTTTTTTACTGAAACACATTTAATTTACGCATTAACTAAGAGGGATCCGTCAATGTAGCCCACGAGATTCAAAATTTCTTTCCAACTCCGGTCGGATTTGATTTGATTTACTAATTTATGCTGAGCTGAGGCCCTTTTGGCATTATAATCTTTGTTTTCTGTTTTTATAGTTTTAAGGTGTATTCGTTTTGTGTAACCAATAAACGCATTTTTCTTTCTTTCTATTTGTTAATATTTAATTTTGGCTGTTACAGCTCAGTTTTGTTGTAACAGCTCTATAATAGATATCATAGCGTGTTCGTATTTCCGAACATCGACGATGATTCCCGAAGCGTATACTTTTCCCAGGTCATCAGAAGTTATAAGATTACTGGTTTGTCTGCGACGTCGGTCTCGTGAAACTTCTTGTTCCTCGTCGCTTCGCATGTCATTTTGTTTTCGCTTAACGATCGTTCTGACTTTTTTCTTTTTGCTTGGCTCCTAATGGCCATAGCGTTAGATAACCTTCCTCAAGAATTGGGCTATCAAATGCAATTTTTTTTGTATGTTTTCACAAAATAAAACCAAAACGAAAACCAAGATAACCGACGTTACCCAGAAAGCCGCTAAACTTAAGTGGAACTGGGCCGGACATGTTTGCCGCATGTCAGATGACAATTGGGCCAAAAGAACCACCGATTGGGTCCCACTAAACGCATGACGCCATCGCGGCAGGCCAAGACGAAGATGGCGGGACGAGCTTGACTCCTACCGTAAGGACTGGCACTAGCAAAAGACAGAATTGTGTGGAAAAGGGAGAGGGAGGCCCTTGCCCTGCAGTTCTAAGGTTAAGCTACACTTGCCGAGGTCGGTCCGTGGATGGCTGACCATCCATTACATTATCGAGACCTCTCCGTGCCTCGGAAAGCACGTTAAGCCCCAACGGCTTGACGTGCTTTCCGAGGCATGGAGTCCCGGAGGTCTACTCCGAAGTGGTAAATGTATTGTATCCGCCGAATGTTCGGCCGTTTCCCGCTACGAAGTTACTATTTGGTTCGGTCGGTCCCGATCCTACACTCCTATACTCTTTCGAATATTGACTATGGTCCCGACCCAACTGAGCAGATTCGAACTTTTTTCGCATTTTTCAATAATATTCGGTTCGGTCATGTGTCGGTTCGATCCGATCATTCGCACTTTGCACTTCGGAGTAGTTAGATTAGATTTGACATGTCTTCACATGTTTCGACGATCGCGGCCGTGTGATGCGTGGGGGGCGCTAATTTAACTTTCTTAGGACTCTGACGACGAAGAGTGATTGCGCTATTATGCTGTTTCTATTTCCATTGAAACGTTCGCTATGGTATTCCATTTGTTTCCTAACGTGCCAGTCCGTGGCTCAACCAGGGGAGGGAAAAGTGCGGAGAGAAGGGGGGTGATTGGAAGCAGTTCAGCATCATGTCGGGTCCAGGTTCGTGCTTAGTGTCTTCAGCTGCTCTAGTCCTGATAGAAGCTCTCTGTAACGTGAAAATATGTCTTTGTAATATATAAATGTACTAATTTTGAATCTAAATTTCAATTTAAAAAATAAATGAATTGAGAATTGCACATGTTTGTCGTGTTTTTAAATCACAAACTCAAAGTTCAAATTCCATTGCAACATATTTTTTTTTAGGTTGTTCAAAAATCAACTTAGACAACTAAAAGTTAAAGTATATAGTTGAGTAAGTGGTAATGAATCTAAATTAGTTGAGATTCTGAATTGAAGCATATAATAGGTCGCGTCATGTAAAAAGAACGTTGGAAGAAAGTGGAGGGGGTTTGTTTGCGCATGGGTACACTCGCACACGAAAGTAATAGGCATATTGTTTTATTTTTGAACTAGCCTTTCGCTCGCAGCTTCGTATATTGGTTATTGGTAGGTACAACATTGAAAAATATATTAGATATTAAATAGAATTAAAAACATGTTTGATTCAGTTTGGAATGTTTAATCTAATTAAGTACAAACAAAAAATTAAAGTAATGTTTGTGTGTCGTTTTTTTTTGTTTGTTGTTGTAAGTAAATTATGACCGGTGACCGTATAACAGAGTAGACGTGTATTTGATCTTTGCGAAACTTATTTAATTAGTGTGCTTCTAATCTAGTACATAAAGTAAAGTAAATAATACCTATTGTGGTGTGAACTGTATGCAGTGATTTATGACTTTAAAAAATACGTGAATGTGACAGTGCGCCGAGCAGCGAGCGGGGCGACGTGCTTCACCTCCGTGCGACGAGAGCGGTAGCTATTTTTTGACTCGCTTGCACAGTGACTCGGCGTGCGGCTGACGTACTTTACGAGAATATTAGCGATTTTGCGTTAGAAAAATTGAGCGTGCATTCGCCGTCGGTGTAGGCTAGCGACTGACACCTGTGACCGAGCGAAAGTGTATGCCGGTAGGAGGGTGCGTACGCGCACGCTGGGCGTTTATTGACACGATTGTGTTTTATAAATTGTGAATGAAATGTCTAGCTAAGACACAATGAGTGTAACGCGATCTCCACCTGGAACTCCTGCAACATTAGAGCCTTTGCCTAAATGCTCTGCGGCCACAACATTTGTTAATGGAGCTGGCTCGCAACCCGACTTATCTAAATTAAGCGAGGAACTTAGCGAGGCACAAATTACTTACCGTAAGCGTAGACACCCGCTTGAACGTGAATGCTTATGCTCGGAAGATATAAAACAAATGAGAAATGACCTATCGCGCCTCTCATCCCTGTTGGAAAAGTATATTGTTTCCAACACGGAAATGATAAGTCAAATGAACGCGAGTATCACCGAGGTCAAAAGTGAGATGGTCAGTTTAAGGGCCACGCACGAACAAACAAAAAACCTAATCACCTCAAATGTAGCAGATATTAGTTCACAAATACAAGACATCAAATCCACCGCATTAAAAATTACCTCAGAACATGGCAATATAAAAACGCAGTTAACTCAGGTAGAATTAAAAATATCAAACACTGAAGATAAAATAGAGAAGCTTGAAAACCACCTTAGTGAGTCGAAATTGAGCCCTATATCCACCGAAATCCAAATGAATCAATTATGTGTAAATGAACAAATAATACGCGAAGTTCAAGAGCGCAAAAGGAGAGAAAATAATATCATTATAGCAGGCATACCAGAGCAAAATGCGCAAAGCAGCCAAGAGAGAATTCTCAAAGATGAGTCTGCCGTGTTAGATATTACCTCGAAAATAAGCGACAGCAAACCGATTAAAATCTATCGTATCGACAAGTACAATGCCGGTAAAACACGTAGGATTAAAGTTTGCTAATAAGTAAGTTTGTTTAATAATCCTGAGTCGGCAATGTTACTACTTCGCAATAGAGAAAAAATACCGGATAACATTAAAATTTTCTCTGACCAAACACCAGCGCAGGAAAAGTATTTTCAAGCCGTAAAAATGAACTGACACGCCGAACAAACGAAGGAGAAACTGAGTTAACTATAAAATACATAAATGGAATACCGACTAGTGTACAACAAAAAACTACAAAGAACAATAATAAACGATACCCTACCTAATATTACAACTTACCAGATAGTAGACGATTATCGACAACTAAATACAAATAAATCACGCCTCTCATTTCTCTATTTGAATGCACAAAGTATACGAAAGAAAGGAAAACTAGACGAACTAAAATGTATTTTAAAATTAATACCTACAACTGTGCACATAATTTTGCTAACAGAAACTTGGATACAGAATGAAAATCAAACTTTACAGCTACAGATAGTTAACTATACGCACTACTATAATAACAGACAGACAGTAGAGGAGGAGGAGTATCAGCATACATACACAACGACCTAAAACATAACCTAATCGAGTCAACATACCAAGAGGGAAATAACTACCTTAAAAAGAGGATATTATAAAATCGCTATAATCAATTCATCTATGTCGGATCACAAGCAAATTTATTTACAAATAAACAAATGGAAACCTCCTTCAAATTAAATTATGACACAATAGATTACGAGAAGCTGTATACGACAACAGAATCACAAGGACTTGAAGACGTGACTTATATAACACTAGAATCAAAAATAAAACAATATGTAGAAGACAGCAAAGTAAAGAGAACTAAGGTTTTGAACCCACCTCGTGAAGATTGGATTAACAATGAGATAATTACTGGAATCAGCCAAAGAAACCACGTATGGAAACAACACAAGAATAACCGAGAAAATAAGAACTTAGAAGATAACTATAAAGAAATGAGAGATAAAATTGCAAGATTAATCCATGCTACAAAGAATTCATACTACTACAAACTATTTACAAATTGTATAAATAATCCTAAAAAAATGTGGTCGATTATAAATAGCTTAGCTAACAACATAATCATACAGAGTATTGCTCCTTCAAAACTTTTAGTTGATGATAATTGTATCTCTGCTGTAAAAGAAATTTGTGATGTCTTTAATAAATACTTCTCAACAATAGGATCATTACTTGCAAATAAAATACCTAGAGAATATCATAACACCTCAAATAACCCTATTTTTAAGTCAAAGAAAAAATACAATCATGAACTTACGACATTAGACCCATGTAATTCAAATGAAATTATCAAAATTATTAAAGATCTTGACTCGAACACAAGTAGTGGTATAGACAAATTTAGCACAAAAGTCATAAAAAGTTTACAAAATTTAATCTCAGACAGTTTAGCTAGATGTTTTAATAAATCAATGATCGATGGTGAGTTTCCTAACTCTCTAAAGATCGCAAAGGTAACACCGATCTACAGATCGGGGCCAAAAACCGATCCAGGGAACTATCGTCCGATCTCTGTGTTACTCATATTGTCAAAAATTTTAGAGAAAATACTGCATAGTCGTCTTCTTAAATATCTTGACTCCTTTAACCTAATATCTGATCCTCAGTATGGTTTTAGAGCTAAAAATAACACAACTGCAGCTACTTTTGATTTAACAACAAAAATAAAAGAAAACATTGATAAAAAACAGTATGTGCTGGGTGTCTTCATTGATTTGAAAAAGCCTTTGATACCGTAAGTCACCAACTAATATTAGAAAAACTAGAAAACATAGGTATCAAAGGCAACGCATTTAAAATGCTAATATCTTATCTGACCAACAGATTTCAGATAGTTAAAATAGATGGCTTTGAGAGTAGTACATTGCCGATCACATACGGAGTCCCGCAAGGGTCTATATTGGGGCCGCTATTGTTCTTGATTTATATAAATAGCATCACAGAACTAAATCTACATGGTCATATAACTTTATATGCAGATGATACGTGCTTATTTTATTTCGGAGCCAACATGCACGACATTATTTCAAAAGCCCAAGAAGATCTCAATGTCCTATTCGAGTGGTTCAAATATAATTTACTAACCATAAATATTTCTGAAACTTGTTACGTTGTCTTTAGAACTAAAAATAAAAAAAATCCACAGTACGACACACTAACAATCGATAACATCCCACTAGATCAAAAAACCTGCGAAAAGTATCTTGGTTTGAGAATAGATCATCACTTAACATGGCACAATCAAATAGACCATATTAAAAATAAACTATCAGCACTTACAGGATCACTTCATAGTATAAACCAGTGCGCCCTCCGGATGCGGAAGCCACGGAGGTGGAGTTGTACGAGGGGTACAGAGCGGCGAAGACCACCCTCCAAGAGGCTGTCAAGCGGGCCAAGGATACGGCCCGCGAGGAGATGTTGGAGACTCTGAACCGAGATCCATGGGGGCGCCCTTACAGAATGGTGCGGAATAAACTCCGCACCTGGGCCCCCCCGCTGACGCAGAGTCTCCGACCCCAGCTGGTGGAGGAAGTGGTGAGCGCTCTGTTCCCTTCACGGGGGGAGCATACTCCCCCGCCTATGGCTCCGCCACTTGCGGTGCCCGAAGCGGACCACACGGACGACGACGACGACACCCCTGAAGTGACCGGGGTAGATCTGAGAGCGGCGGTAGGCAGGCTGAAGGCCAAAAATACCGCCCCGGGACCCGACGACTTGCCGGGTAAAGCCTGGGTCCTGGCCTCGAGGGCTCTCGGGCCTCGACTAGAGGCGCTCTTAAGCGCATGCATGGAGAGAGGCCAGTTTCCACTCCGTTGGAAGACGGGGAAGCTGGTCCTCATTCAGAAGCCAGGGCGCCCTGCGGACTCTCCGTCCGCATACCGGCCCATAGTGCTGCTCGACGAGGTCGGCAAGCTCTTTGAGAGAGTGATTGCGGGCCGCCTCGTCGGGCACCTGGTGAGGACGGGGCCGGATCTTGCGGAGTGCCAGTTTGGCTTCCGCAAGGGGCGCTCGACGGTGGACGCCATCATGCGCGTGAGAGCCCTCACGACGGGGGACGCGGTGTCCCGGGGTGGGGTGGTCGTGGCGGTGTCACTCGACATCGCCAACGCGTTCAACACCCTGCCCTGGAGCTGCATAGGGGAGGCACTCCGGTATCACCGGGTGCCGACTTACCTCCGTCGAATAGTCGGGGCGTATTTGACGGACAGAGCCGTCATCTACCCCGGTCGCGACGGGAACTGGAACCGGCGAGAGATGTCGTGCGGTGTCCCACAGGGATCGGTTCTGGGGCCGCTCCTGTGGGACATCGGTTACGACTGGGTGCTGCGGGCCGACCTCCCTGATGGCGTCAGCGTAGTTTGCTACGCTGACGACACGCTGGTCCTGGCGCAGGGGAGGTCGCATCAGGCGGCGGCCGACGCGATGACACGCGGGGTTGCGATAGTCGTGGAAAGGATCCGGCAGTTGGGTCTCGAGGTGGCATTGCACAAGTCCGAGGCCATGTCTTTTCATGGGCCCCGGTACGGGCCACCTTCGGGATCCCAACTGATGGTAGGAGGGGTTCACATCGGCGTCGAGAAGACGATGAGATACCTGGGTCTCGTCCTCGACAGCCGGTGGAACTTCGTCGAGCATTTCCGACGTTTGGCCCCCAAACTGGAACGGACCGGGGCCGCCTTAAAGCGGCTCCTGCCCAACCTGAGGGGGCCAAACGCCTCCTGCCGGAGGCTTTACGCGGGGGTCGTGCGGTCCATGGCCCTATATGGGGCCCCGGTATGGGCGCGTTCACTGCGGCTTCGAGCCGCACACTACCTGAACGCGCCCCAAAAGGTGGTAGCCGTAAGGCTAATCCGGGGGTACCGCACGATCTCGGGCGAGGCAGCAAGCCTCCTTGCCGGACTGCCACCATGGGATCTGGAGGCGATAGTCCTCGCGCGCCTGTATGACTGGCGCGCGGAGGCACTACGTCGGGGGGAAACTCTGCACCCGCGGCAAATCGCTGCGGAGCGGACGGACCTCCGGCGCGGTCTCATGGTGGAATGGAAGGCGCGACTATCGCAACCCAGCGCAGGGCACGCCACGATAGCGGCGATAAGACCCCTCTTTGAGGAGTGGCTAGAGAGGCGTCACGGCGCTCTCACCTACCGCCTGACGCAGGTCCTCTCCGGACACGGATGTTTCGGGAGGTTCCTGCACATCATCAGGCGGGAGGAGACGCCCGGGTGTCACCACTGCGAGGATCGCCCAGAGAACACGGTGGAGCATACGGTGGAGGTCTGCCCCGCTTGGGCAGAGCACCGCCGTGTCCTCGTAGAGGCGATCGGCAGCGGCGGCGACCTCTCGCGCCCGGCCCTGGTGCAAGCCATGGTCCGGGGCGAGAGGGAGTGGGAGGCGGTCACCTCCTTCTGCGAAGCAGTCATGCTAGCGAAGGAGGTGGCGGGATGGGCGAGGGAAAGATCCTCACGCCTCAGCCGCCGAGGGAGACGCTCCGGGCGTCGGGAGCCGCGTGACGACTCCCGGCCACCGTAGGCGCGGGCCTGCGGGCGGAGAGCAATGGGTAGCTCTCCGTCCGATCAGGACCAGGCCCGTGCCGGACGGCGCGTATGTGTTCCACGCGCGCCTCAAAGAGATGTCAGCGTAGTTGACGGGGCCCAACAGGGCCGAAGCCTGCCGGGGTAGCGGGATCGTCCGAAAGGGTTACCGCTGCCCTGGTACGTAAAGGGCTAAGGAAGGAACACGGGTGGGTTTTAGTCAGTAAGAGTCTGACACTCCCTTCTGCTCCACCCAGAGCGGGAGGAGTCATTTGATGATTTCCCATCCACAAAAAAAAAAAAAAAAAAACCAGTGCATACCTGAAAAGATACATTATACTGTTTATAATTCTCTTATTAAGTCGCATCTGTTATATCTCATAGAAATTTGGGGAAGTGCCGGAAAAACGAAGTTGCAAGAATTACAAAGAGTACAAAATAAGGTCATAAAGATATTGTTTCGCTATCCATATCTAACGCCAACCTGTAAAATTTATAAAGAAACAAAACTAATGAATATCAAACAACTCTACACATATAATACTTGCGTTTTGATTAGAAAAATTATAGACAGAACCATCCACACTAACTTATCATTTACTAAACAATCTCAAATTACTAAACGCAGTCTTCGTCGACCAAGTCTACTTGTTTTGGCAAGAATACGCACTAATTACGCTAGAAAGAATATTACATATGAAGGAGCACAACTATTTAATAATCTACCCACTTACAAACAAAATGTTAGCTCTCTCAGCAGTTTTAAATCTCGGCTATCCAAACACATAATTGAAAACTGCCTTGACTAAAGTCCTCCAATGTTCTTAAATGGTTGAGAGTTGCACTGCTGAATGAGTATAGAATAATTATATAATTATAATACTATACTTCGGTGACGGTTACCTAAAATAAGTTTACTGAATGTATCTTGTCTGTTCTCATGTGAGTGGCGTTTTTGTCTTTTGTGAGAATAAATGATTTAAACCTAAGTAAATTATCAACTGCATTATTAACAGCCTCTCTCTTCATAAAACAATATAGGTACGTCATAAATCATTTTTCTCACTTTTCTATGTTAAACCATTTCGTAATTAAAAACTTTTGTGCGCGATGGTATTTTGAGCGCCGCACCTCGTACCACCAAATAGACCAATAAATCGCCTAATGCGCAGCTTGACCGCCAGCGTTCTTTTTACATGACGCGACCTGTAGGAACCTCTGAACCTCTAACAATGCCCTCAATATTCGAGAAAACGTGAAGTGTCAAACGATTTTGAACCATGTGTAGGTAGCCATTACTGTCTACTTGACCTGCAAATGATTGTAGTACGGTCATCTTACAAAAAGATTGGTTTTTATTTTGGACTTTGTCAGATTAAACTCGTGTGTTGACGCGTCATATTTTTCACGTCGCCATTTGCATAATGACGCTTGAAAGGCAAAATTGACTAAGCGACATTGAGCTAACTTTACAGGAGAACCGTTTTAAAGTTTAACTTTTCTTAAAAAAATCATATAAATTCTTGTAATCATCCTACAGGCGTAATTCTTAGCGTTTTAAAAATCTTATTTTATCATCTGAATCAGAATTTATATGATTTTTTTCCTAAACTGAAGGCCAATTTTCGTAGTTTAAAACGTTCAAAATCTAGTCGCAGTCTCATCTCGGCGACAAAGAAACGTCAAAAACTTGTCAAAATTTAGGGAAATTAGAGGTATTTTTGAAAGATTGAGGCTGAGATCAGACTGTAAACGTTCTTAAAATTACGAGAATTGCCCTTCTGTTCTCCTGTAAAGTTAGCCCAATGTCGCTTAGTCACTTTTGCCTTTCAAGCGTCGTGTGTCAAGGTTCTGTATGTGAGGTTAGAGCTAGGCCCAGGCCCAGCCCTACGCACCGCAGCGAGCCCTCGGCCACGAGCGTGGCGCGGCGCAGGCCCGCGGCGGCGGCGCCCTGCACGCCGCGCAGTGCGCGCGCCTGCTCCTGGGACGCCGACAACTCCTCCTGACAACGCGCATACCATTTTTACGTTAGGGTATTTGACGATCCAAAAATAAACATGCTTCAATTAATACTTATTTTAAAGATCACGTTATTTACTCTGAATACATTGAGTCCGATATAAAAAACAAATTATAATATGCAAAAGTTTATGGATTGTGAGCAATAACCAAACATTAAAAAAATATTCATAATATATTACCAGCACAAAGCTATACACAGCGTTAAATTAAATTAGCTAGCGAAACTCCGCAGACGTTATGGGTATACCTAAGTTCAATCTAAACACTATAAAAAATGAAAAAAAAAAAATCAATGATTTTTTGTTTAGCGTCAACGTCCACGGGTAGTGTGTACTTGAAGCATGAGATAAGAAAATAAGTTTCCTTTTATTTTGTCGTGTTACCATTCACGTCTATGAAGTTTACACAAAACAACTGATATTTCAAGTAACTACTCTACCAGCGGTCGTTGATCCTAAAAATTTAATTAATCAAATTAATTTATTTTTTGTTTTATCATGTTTAGATATCGACACCCATCACTTCTGCAAAGTTTCGCTAGGTAATTTAATTTAACCCTGTATACGAGCATTACCAGTAAGAGTCTAGATTTCATGACCAATCGAGAATGGACTAACCTTCAATTTCTTAATTTGATTCTTCAATCTAGCTATCGTTGATTCAGCCTCTGCCACTCGTGACTGTAAACATTTATTTTTGTTTTAAACTTCTAAAGACCCAGAAGCCCAAAAGTCTGACAACCTGGGTTATGGAGTCGGTCCTTTTAAATATCATGTATGTATCAGCTGCATCTGTATGGTTAGCTTCGAAGCCGATCGCAACAAAGTTAGGAAAAGGCTAGGCAAATTTTTGTTTAGGAAAGACTTCTCTCAAATCAACCTAGGACATTGTTAGCTGCTTAACCGAAAACTTATAAAATAAGCGACTACACGCTTAGGGCACCCCACACCCCTGTGGGGTACGGAGCTCGGTTAAGGGCGTCGCTAGGAGAGGGCAGCAAGGGACAGGCTGGATCGGATGGAGATTATTTAGAGACCGATTGAAAGCTACAGGGGGTCTACTCCGAAGTAGTATCGGCCGATTGTTCGGCCGTTTCCTGCTACGAAGTCACTATTTGGTTCGGTCGGTTCCGATCCTACACTCTTTCGAATATTGACTATGGTCCCGACCCAACTGAGCCGATCCGACCTTTTTTCGCATTTTTAATAATATTCGGTTCGGCCATGTATCGGTCCGATCCGAACATTCGCACTTTGCACTTCGGAGTAGGCCCCCTGGCTCAGCGGCACGGACTGGCTTGGGCAAGGGTCGGGGTGGTGGTTATGTAGATGATGATACCGATTGTTCTAATAGTTTCCATGAGGGTTACTTTCCTTCTTCGTGTCGCTGGCACGATTGAATTTTAAATCTTTTTGGCCCAAAACTTTGAGGGTTACTTTTAACCGTGCACGTTACATCGTTGTTTTTGCGTCGTTCTCGCATGTATAATTTCAATATGAAGGATGTAACCAATACTTTGTAACAATATCTTCATTTAAAATATTGGAATAATCGCTTTGGAATGGGCCACTAGCTTTTGTTTCTATCTTTACTACTGATTGACAATTCAAACAAAAAGTGTCTGTAATTGGTTTAATTAATTTAAATGCTTTGTGCTTGAGTTACTAACCGCGGCATCAGTGAGACTGCTCTCGGCCCTCTCCGTGGCGGCGTCGAGCTGGCCGGCGAAGTCCCGCTCCGTGCGGCGCGCGTCCACGCGGCGCGCGCGCAGCTGTGCCTCGGCGGCGCGCGCGGCCGCGGCCTCGGCTCGCAGCAAGGCGTTGCTGGAGCGAGCCTGCGATAGCTCTTCCTCCACGCGAGAGCGACGAGAGCGCTCCGCGAATAACTCACATCTGCAGGTGGTAAGTTGAAAAGAAAATCTATAGTTAAATAGAGTCAAGACGTCCACCGCTGGACCACATCCACGTCCCTCTAAAACTTTATTCAGATTATTACGAACATTTTGAAATCAAACCGGTCCAGCTGTTTCCAAGTGATACGCTTACCAATGAACAGTTCATTTTTGTTACATAGATAAATAGCGTCCCGACCGATTTCGGTCACGGTGGCCAAACTGAGATTGGCCAGGTACGCAGGAAATATTGTTGCGCGCCGGTCACGAGCACCAGCATGTCAACACTTGGCAACTTTCTATTGCGATTTTTTCGTGAAATAACGAATGCAACGTTGAAATACGACACATTACATAAACCTATGGGTTCAAAAATGCTATGTTCGTGACAATATAAAATTTCATTAAAAAATAAAGGAGTAAATCGCTTTTAAATAAAGCCGAGTGTATACATACTTTTGCTCGTGACTGTACATGGTGACATTAGTTACCACTAGCGCCATCTAGTATCGAGTAGCAGAACTAATAGATCCTTCTAGAAATTTAGATGCTAGAACTTTCTAAAACTATCGACATCTGGTCAGTCGGGGCCGGTATGTACTCGAACATTCTAAATGTTCTACAATAGAAGGTTCTAGAACTATCTGCGGCACTATATAAGGCCGGGATGAGCCACGACCAACACAGTGTTGGATACGCGATACATGCGAATACATCGAAAGCGATCTTCAAGTGCGACTTAAGTGTAATTGTGTTTTATAATTAGTGTGTTTGAGCTGTCATTAGTGTTGTTTAATTAAAGTGTAATTTTTGGTAATTTATATCGGCAGTTTTTATTGTCAGGAACCCGAAGCTCGTAACAATATTATAGTGCACAAGTGTGAGCACAAACACATGTGCACTCTCTGTTCCTTTACTCTCATAGTCTGATGGGACGGCAATCCGGCACGACCGCGGAGAGATCAGGCGCAGGACCAACTTTTCTTTCCATTAGGAGAAATTCCTAATGGAAACCCCAATAACACTCTGTCCGACCTGGAAATCGAACCCAGGACCCCCACGCTCAGCAGTCAATCTTGCAACCACGAGACCAACGGGGCAGTCACACATACATAAGAATTACATAGATAAGAAAGCATTAAACATAATATACACATACAGGTGGCCAATACGACAAACAAACATTAGCAATCATATCACGTGGTTAGGAAATGGCGGTTTCATGTCACGAATAATATATTGAGCATAATTATGAACGGAATACTTCTACCACACGAACATCTGGATTGAACTGTTACAAATATAAACCAATACGCTTCCGAACATAGGTTTCTTTACAACCTAAACTCTATACTAATAATAAAGCTGAAGAGTTTGTTTGTTTGTTTGAACGCGCTAATCTCTGGAACTGTCAGTCGGATTTTAAACATTCATTTTGCATTAGATAGCCCAATTCTATTAACCCATTCCCTGTCCCATGAATCATATATGATTCAGGTTGATTGTTTAACTATTGTGTCTAATTTGTGGACACTGAAAGTGTTAACATCACGCTAGTAATTTAGGTGTCGAGCAAAAAGAACGCTATGCGAAAATGAAGTGAATGATGCGACGGTGTGGGTCGTAGGAACAAAAAATTTCACGCGGACGAAGTCGCGAGCGGATACTAATCCTACTAATAATAATTATAAACTTGAAAGTTTGTATGGATGGATGGAAGGATGTTTGTTACTTTTTGACGCAAAAACTACTCAACGGATTTAGATGAAATTTGGCACACAGATGGTTCATAACCAGGATTAACATATAGGATACTTTTTATCCCGATATTCCCACTAGATCGTAACATAAGCGGGTGAAACCGTGAGGCAGAGCTAGTATTTGTATAACCGCGGTCACCGGTGACCAACAATAGATTTTCTATTGTGTCTGTTGTCTGGCAGTCAACGTGTTAACAAAACTTTTAAGACCCCCACGTCACACGGCCGGTTTCCTGCACAAGTATCTAAGCACACTTTTGCTTGTGTTACAATGCGCGTGCGGTTCTCCATTCCTAAATTAAAATTCATTTTTCAGCTAAGATTTCGGCTTGTTCCTGACTGTCACTGACACTGTCCCCTTAATTTATAAACGTTACTTAAAGTTAAGTAATGATTAGCGTCTGTTTAACCATACAGTTTTGACGTTTAAACGTCTCTTAACTTTTATCATTGTTTATGAATAAAGCCTTCTATATGTGAAAGGGTATTTCTCTTTCACCATAAGGGTTTGTAAGTTAACTATTGTTAAAAACATAAATTATGCTTCTAAAACATTTTGATTAAAACAGGACTCTAATTGCGTTACACTTTCAATTACATTTTGAATCATTTTGAAGGATATTGCTAATCCATTGCTTCGTATGTTCGAAAAATTTGTCTGCTGAACAACATAAATAACGCAATAATGTGTTGAACTGTCAAAATGAAACCCTACTGTTAGTATGGTAAGCAATTACCTTGCAGGTCAAAGGTAAGTTAATTATAATGACACAGCAAAATAAGAAATACGTAATGACAATAACAAAGTAACGCCTAGTGGAGGCCTACATTTATTTGGGTAGAGTAGATAGAAGTACCGTTTATATTGAAAACTAGCTTTTGCCCGCGACTTCGTCCGCGTGAAGCCACTTTCTTAATGATTTTTCCGTAAGAACCTTTTTTACCATTTATGTACACACATATATAAACAGACAATGAAAAACAGAACAGAAAAAATAGGTACAGAGGTGATGCTTATTTCATAAGAAATCTCTTCCAGCATACCTGAGATAGGACAATAGATACAGAGATGTAGACCTTCTCAAAGTATTAGAAAACTTAAAAAAAAGATGGATGAAATCAGTAAAGTCGTTCTCAAGTTATGACGTGACCAAGGGAAATAGGGATTATTTTATATATATATACAGGATGTCCTGAAACTCAACGATAACCTGGTACCGGGCGAGAGGCCAAGGTATACCAGTTATGAAAAAAATAAGAAAAAAACTCCATGTCACTTAGTCAAGCGATAATAGACATTTTTAAGTACTGTGATCACATTTTTTTATAATTTTACAGTGATTTTTTTAATAATTTAATCTCAAATAACAGTGCTATTAATCGCAACCACAAATCAAAGTAATATACATTCTTAACTAAGTAAAATAAATTAAGTTTTGACGAGTTATGGTTTACAAAATTATTGTCAGTTAACTTTACAACGATTTTGGAAAAAAAAAAATATTTTCTTGTTTTTTTCATAACGGTATACCTTGGCCTGTCGCCCGGTACCAGGTTATCGTTGAGTTTCGGGACACCCTGTATATATAGAGAAATAATTAGCCCCCGTACCCACAAGCGATATTTTCTCTCACTGGATTATCAATGCACTGCGATCGATATATACCACTGGGCCACCACGACTCCTACTTTACGTTGTGTATTTTATTTCATCACCACTGCTCTCAAAAACGGTGAAGAAAAACATCGTGAGGAAATCGACATGTCCTAGAAGCAAACAATTCGTAGACATCCACCAACCCGTACTGGGCCCGCGTGGTGGTTTATTGCACACTTCCTCTCACAGAGAGGATGCCTGTGTCCCAGCAGCGAGAACATGGTAGGCTGATTATAAAAGTACCTGGGTACCACTGCTGACTTGCCATTAACAAAATGTAAATAAAACATGGCGGCACAAACCTGGTCCGTTCCAGCTCTGCAATGATCTGCTGCATTTGCTCGTCCTGATGCTCGGGCTCCGGCGACGTGCGGCCGGGGTGCACCGGCAAGAAGTCCGGTAGACACATGGACTCCGCTCCTGAAATAAATTCCTACTACATAACATCACCCTATGATATTAGGTATAAGTTAAAATGATTGACACGATTTCGCCAGTTATGTTTAAGTTTAGGGGACGAGCCTATTGCCTTTAACCAGGCCCAAATCTCGTCCAAGGACTGGAAGACGACATGTCGGTCGTCCGGCGGCGAGATGGGCAGACGACATTGTTGCCATCGCGGGTAAAAACTTGGATGAGGCTGGCACAGGAGCGTGGTGATTGGCACAAGAAAAGAGAGGACTATGCCTTTAGAGCCCAACAGTGGGTTAAGTCGGGCTGTGGATGATAATGAATCTCGACTCCGGACTGCTTCTGGGAAATTCGTGATGGAAAACCTTGCAGCGAGTAGACCGGCCTGGGAATCAAACAATATCTAGGAACGAGGTCTGCCGTACTTTAATAATAACTTTCGCTTTTTATAAAAGGGTTTGAGAACATAGAGTACCTATATTAGAATGATGAAATGAGGTGGCAATAGTGTAGGTTAGTGGTTAAGGCACAGATTGGCAAGAGACGTGAGTTCGAACCCACACTCTAATTGCGTAACACACAATCAATCGGAATCTGAATCATTTTGAAGCAAATTGCTAATCCATTGCTTCATAAGTTCGAAAAATGTGTCTGCTCAACACGTAAATAACGCAATGAATGTTGTTGAACTGTCAAAATGAAACCGATTCCGATTGATCCTGTGTTACGCAATTAAGGTGCTGGTCCCACTGTTACAGTTTGGGCAATGAACACGGTCATTAATTTTTTAATGTTTCTATGAGTGTGTTTAGTTTAGTTTGTAATATTCCTGTGCAAGTACCAATAAATACTTTTTCTTTCTTTATTAATGTATTGATCGCTAAGAAACCTATAATATGCGTGGATCACCATGATAATCATCGTAAAAACTTAACTAATTACAACAATCGAACTGGTTAAAACAAAATACTTTGTTCCCCAAAAAACAAACTAAACAGTAAACAGACAAACTTTTTGCAGCTACAGGAAATGAACTGTCAACTAGGTACAACTTGATTTTTTTTTCCTATCTATTTCAACGTTTTAATCACAAACAGCTGCTACAAAAACTGTGTAAGGGGAGAAGAGATAATTTAAAGTTTAATAGTCCGTCTATCCTGTGCGGGAAGCGCGTCACTCCGTACTGTTCCGTTTCAGTAGAGTCCCCTAGTTCAGTCGCTCCTAAAAATTGCATTCTGTACTGTTTGATCTCGACCACATGTTGCAACGGCACCATTAAAACTGCCGAGTGTAAACCAGAAACTACCCATATACCTATACTTAATTGCGGTGAGTTTGTTGCGCCACTTCTTCCCAGCGAAAGCACTAGAAAGTGGTGAAGGGCGGGCGTTTTGGGGGACTGTTTTATGTAATTTTGACGTTCAAAAAGTGCCGACTGTGAAATGACTTATGATTTTAATATTGCAAATGCGACTGCCACGTTGGTTTCGTGGTCGCAAGCGCGACTGCTGAGCGCAGGGTCCTGGGTTCGATTCCCAGATCGGGCAAAGTGTTATTGGGTTTTACCAGTAGGAATTTCTTAGTAACAGCCAGGAGTTTGGAAGTGGGCGGTGTGATACTACCGTGTCTCGGAAAGCACGTTAAGCCGTTGGTCCTGCGCTTGATCTCTCTCAAGTCTTGTCGGATTGCCGTCCCATCGGACTAAGAGAGTGAGGGAAGAGAGAGTGC
Organism: Apamea epomidion; assembly: GCA_947507525.1. Lineage (NCBI taxonomy): Eukaryota > Metazoa > Arthropoda > Insecta > Lepidoptera > Noctuidae > Apamea > Apamea epomidion. The sequence continues at coordinate 17,451,148 of OX382240.1, read as the reverse complement.
ACCTGTGTTTGCGCACTGACTTGTGCACTATTTTATCTCCCACGCCGAAGGTGAGATTGGCCGCCATACCCGAAATATGGTCTGGAGGGCAACTATCCCGTGAGATAATTTCCGACCCCGGCAGATGATGTCGCGGAGAAAGCTAGTATACAAAATACTAGCTTTGTCCGCGATTAGATTTTTCATACATGGAAATTTGATAATACTGGATAAATATGTGGACTTTATACTGGACTACAGCCATGATGCCACGTACGAAATAAAATTATTAGGCATGTTAATTTATTTGTCAGCATTGTACGAATACCAGTCGAAGTTCAAGTGAAATGAACCGAATAATGAATAACAATACACCGTATTATGTGCTAATTGATCTATTACAATAATATGTTTGTTAAATGGAACAGAATACAAAGTGTGACCAAATTTTTACAGGATCAACCAACTCATCTATCTGGCCTTTTCCCAACTATGTTGGGATCGGCGTCCAGTCTGACTGGTGCTGGATATCAGTATTTTATATAGAGCGACTGCCTATCTGACCTCCACAACCCAGTTACTGGACAATACGATACCACTTGGTCAGACTGGTTGTCGGACTTTCGGACTTCTAACGACCTGTAACGACTGCCAAAGATCTACGAATGACAGCCGGGACTAACGGCTTAACGTGCTTGCCAAGACACAGAGGTGTCTTGATATAATTATGGAAAGATGACCCCATCCACGGACCAACCGTGTCAAGTGCACAAACAAACACTTCCACACGATGGGCATAACGGACAGCCCCTGTGCAGAGCTTGCATGGAGGCTAATGAAACCGTCGCGCATGTGCTATTTGAATGCACAGGCGTCACCCAGATTAGGTCGGAAACCCTCGGGACACCCAAACCTTACACAGGTGTTCTCAACAGACCAGGAGACTTAATAAGCTTCTGGAGGGAAGTGGGCTGGTTGGATTAACCTCCGACGGCCGCCATGGCCCACGCACAATGGTCCACCTGAAGGACTAAGTGCGGAAACCAAACCCGTAACATAGAACATAACATGACGCTAAGACCCGTAGGAGCCGAAGAAGAAAAGTCAGAAAGAACGCTAAGCGAAAACGTGCTATCACTTCGTTTTCGCTTCCCCCCGCATCGTATCATATTATGATATGATGCGAGGTGGTGGGGCGGGGACACAAGACATTTCACGCGGATGAAGTCGCGGGCCGAAGCTAGTTAGCTTTAATTTGATTAGCATCAATCATGATTGGATCACATGGTTAAGATGCACATTAAATATGAGAGGAGTCACATGCATCGCAGAATATTGTAAATGTAAATAATTATTATAGCGTGTAGTTTCCCACATGGTATTTCTCTAGTTACTGTAGTTTCTATGCAAGTTTATATGTATGTAGTTTGTACAATGCTGCAAATACAATTTATAGAAGTGGGGGCTTACTGACCCGTACAATACCCAGTGCAAGTGTGGAGCCTCTAATCAGACCATGCCCCAATTGCTGGAGTGCCCTAAGTGGCTGTTCACCAGCACCTTGGATGACCTGAAGAATGCCACAGATGCCGCAATCAATATGGCCACCTACTGGGCTCTAACATTATAAAACATCGAAAAAGAGACAACCAACACAAACAGAAGAAGGACAAGTTTATACAACATTGTAAGAAAGTGTTACATTCTATCATTAGAATTAGAAACAAGGTGCTCTATATAAAATACTGTTATACAGATGCATCCCCCATGACCCCAACATAGTTGGGAAAAGGCTAGGTAGATGATGAATTAGGTACCAGTCTCTTGCAACTCATTTGTTCAGTAATACAATGTAAGCGTCATGTAAATGCGAAAGCCAATAGTTATCATAGCTGTAAATAGAATACATAAAAAGATGTCGCCTGCCATTATTGTGAAGGTACAGAGAATTAATTATCAATTCATAATGAATAAACACTAAGGAATAGTTAGTTTAATATGACATTCACACTTCTTGAAATGATATTGTCATTAAGATGCATATCTGTGTATGGTCAGCCAAACATACAGATTATGCCCATGACTTTGTTTGCACAAACTTAAACCCAATTTTCAACCACTTGATGAACTGTTAATGCAGGTTGTGATTGAAAGATAGAGCAGCACACCTTAACTGTCCAAATGAGGTGATTCCTCATCATCATCCCTACAGGTTGCAACATGGATTTAACTAAAGTAGTATATTTTATTAAGGAAAGATTGTACTCACCAGCATTGGGAGGGAGATCCAACGGGAAAGTGTTTCTTGGAGACACATTCCTCCTGTCTGCAGGATTCACAGACTCCGTCAGATCTAGGCTCAGGTGTGGGGGCAGATCCAAGGGAAGGGCAGGACCTGCTGCCTCAGAACCTGCCGGCAAGTCCAGCGGCATCCCACTGCCAGCCTGGCCAGCATCAGATGTTGACGCAGCTCCCATATATGTTTCATAATCATAACCCCTTCCGCCATAATTGCTGTTATTCCTCCTACCCAAAGAGGACGAGGATCCCGCATTGAAACTAGTATTAAATGTAAAGTCCGGTAGATTATCCAAATCAACAGATATTGGACCATTAAAGTTCAAATATGCCTGCTCCACTAGTATGTGGTCTTGCACAAAATCTGGCAGCGAGGGCATTCCTAGAGGCTCCGAAGCCAAATTTGGTCTGTGATAAAAGGGCACGTCATTATTGTCCGTGTAAAAGTTATGCTTAGAATCAGAGTTATCCACTACACTAAAAGGTATTTCTACGGAACTACTTGAGGATGTGTTGTCACTTATACGATGGCTGCTGCCGTCGCTAGTCTTCTCTTTGGCTTGGGAGTCGCTCGAGCGGGGCTTGTCCCGCCTCGAGTCCGCGTGAACGTCTATCTTGGTCGGCGAGTGCTGTACGGTGTTCGCGTACACTTTCGGGCGAGCGCCTGTGTTTTCGTACGTCGAGTTACCCGGCAACGAGAGATCCCGCTTCAAAAAATGCCGAAACGAAAACGGGTTCTCATCTTTCCGCGTCGCCCCCGTAGACTCTGCAAGAAAAACGAACAGTCGACGAGGAATGCCTTTATATTTAGGACAAAAAACAACTTCGTAAACTCACTGGAAGAAGAACTTTTCGCCTCCGTAAGCGATGCGTCACCATTTTCATTACTATTGTACTTTGCTTCTTCGATACCTAAGTCTGGTTTCGCTGCATTTTGTTCGTTTTCTTGCAAGGGTCCTCCGTTATTCGTATTTTGAGGCGAATTCTTATTCGAAACACCATCCTCGTCCTCCGCCATGATAATGAAAAATGACAGTTATTGAACACGATCAGAAACGATGATATTATTATTATTTTCCGTTCAGAAATCCCTCGAATGATTTACTTGGCTTGCTAGACTAAAAAATTGCGCCTTAGTGCATACGTAGAGTCCGTCCCACGAAAAGTGGAACGCAGCAATAAGTGAAACTAATTATTATTATATAGTTAGCGACATTCTACAACGACTCTCCTACCTCACCCGCCTTTCTCTATTTAAGATGTGCCTGCAATATAATTATAATGTTTAGGTAAATAAATAAATAAAGATTTATGATACCGTCGCTTCGCATGCAAGTAGCGCCGTGTCTGCGAGACTTCGTTTGTGAAACAGACTCTGCTTGGTAGTTAGTACTTAGTTTCTAGACTTTTTTGTCGCCTTGGCAGAGAAAACATTTACATTTTATAACTTTTATGTCACGAAATTAACATGTACCTATTGTTTATTGCGTATTTTTTCGATGCAATGAACAAAGCGAGTTCAAATTCGTATATGTACCCACTCTTTTCATTGTTGAAATAAGCCTGTTTTAACCGAAACAAGCCTGCTTTGCTTTGCTTTTCACTACAAAGTTCCTTTGGCGCGTGGCCGAAATCTGAACTAATGACGCAATATTGTTTTCTGAATTCAATTTCTGTGACAATTTTACAAATGTTTCCTAACTACCCCTAATGCCAATGCTGACTGCTTCATAGGTCTAACGGTCTTGCTGAGCATGAAGGGTTCGATTTTTGGGTCGGTGTTATTGAGTATTTCAATCGGGAATTTTTCAGTACCAGCCCAGTCTGGATTTCTTGTCACGCCCCTGTTACACATAACAGTTGAAATGTGGCTGTACTATTACTTATGGGTGCAGCTCTGCCTAACCCTTCGGAGAATGCAGGCGTATAATAAATGCATGTTACTTAACACTATTGAGGCGCGGTCGTGATTTGCAACGAGCATACCTCAACCTTACGACCCAGTGGGTTCAGCTTAATGGCAAACGACATCGCAGCAGATCCAAACGATGGCATGGTGGAATGAGCTGGACTCCTTTAATAAACATTGGTCCTTGGCAGCTCTGGAGAGAAGTGGAAAAAGAGTAGGGAGGGTGCCCAGCAGTGGTACAATAATGGGTAATAAAAAAAATACCTCAAATAAAACTCCAGAATAAAGAGAATGTTTTATTACATCTAATATAAGGCTCCTTTTTATTATTAACCATTTCATATTGTACAATATCGAAGTGATTCACTACGTACTTTACAACAAGTATTAAAAATAATAACAGTGGGATTTATTAATAAAATAACACAAAATAAATTCGTTAACAATAAATGCATTATTTTAGACTATAATAAGTATTAAGATTTTTGTTATAAAAATAGTGAAATAATTTCAAAGATTCTGAGCATAATATGTATCAAGCATCACACTTTTATAAAGATTTAATAAAGTATAAAATGTTTGAAGAAGTTATTAGTTCTATACGGTGAGACCGAAATCGATGTTGAGTAACTAGCTTTATTTAATGACTGAGAAAAGTGAAATGTGTTAATTTCGATCTAACCGAATTTTAAAGGAGATTGAAGACTTTTATGGGGTCTGGCAAACCTACTGTCACGTCATGTTTTTTTTTTTTTTTCGAAATGGCAGCTGCGCGTGGTCCCTGGCCGCCATTTTGAAAAAAAAAACACAAAGTGGCGGACAGGTAGTATGCCACGGACCTTCAAAGCCCTTTATTATAAATACAATAAATAAGGAAAACTAACACTAAGGGATATTGGAAATATAAATCAAGCTAACCAGCTCGATTAGCAATTTTTTAACATGTCTTACATCCACTATAAATTATTTAATGGAATCCTTGAAATATTTTGGCTAAGAACAAGTAACTACAATAAGTGAAATTACAAAAAATTATATTAGCCAAAATAAATATTAAAATAATTTGGCACAGGTCATTATTAACAAACAACGAATGAAATAAAAGTATGACTGTATGAGTTAACACAAAAATAATTTTGACTAAATACTTTGCAGAACTTTTCTAGAGGTAGAAGATAGAATCTGTACAGTGCTCCAGATTTTCGGATAGCTGTAGACATGCCAATTTCAGGAACCTGCGTACATATCTAAGCAGGTATAAATTGCATAGGTACCTAATATTGTATTTATTAACTTTATAAAATAGAATATTAGGTAGGTATTTTAGGTACCTTTATAGTGCTTGCGTTGCGTCGTACAAACACCGATAGTCCCTTAGTGCAAGAATCGAATAATAAAATTGACGTTTGACAGTTTTTGTATGAAATACTTGTCAAAATGTCAAAATTATTCCTCGAATAAAGTTATCAGATGATTGAAAAATCAGCCCTAAGACCAATGTATTTTTTTACAAGCTTTTTTATTCAAATAAATAAATGGCACTGGTCGAGGTTACAAGAGTTAAAATTAATATTAAAAAAAAATGTTACACAATTAAACTGAATAAAAATCAATTTTTTTACCATCTTCATCAGGGTACAAGAAATTGATTCTTTTAACATATAGATAGTTGATTTACACAAGGCTTACTGATTCTATCAGTACAGTCTACAATGGTAGTGATACAAAGAAATCAGCATCTGCCTAGCCTTTTCCCAACTATGTTGGGGTCGGCTTCCAGTCCAACCGTATGTAGTTGAATACCAGTACTTTACATGGAGCGACTGCCTATCTGACCTCCACAAACAAGACTAAAAGACTTGGTCTTAGACTTGGTAAGACTTACCAAGGGTAAGGGGTATTACCCAGTAACTGGGATGTGGAGATCATATAGGCAGGCGCTCCATGTAAAATACTAGTATTTAGCTGCATACAAAGAAATATAGTTACAAATTGAAATAGGATTGGCTTCGCATTGAGCTAACAGTAGAGAATTTCTCCCATAAAGAAAGAAAAAAAAAAACAAATTATAATATTCTTTGCCAAACTCGAATAGGTACTTAGTAGAAAAGAAAATTGAAACAAAAATCAGTCTTTAGGTTATCTAAGAAGAATAATTTATAATGGATTATTTTCGTACATACATACATAATATTTCAATATTACTCAACTTTTATGTTGAAATACAGGGTCAAATTAAACCAGCTAGCGAAACTCCACGGACGTTATGGGTCAATATCTCAATACGACAAACTAAAGAAAACAGATTTTTTGTACTATACTTCAAGTTACAAAACATCCAACGGTCGTTGAACCCCAAAAAAACATCATAATTATCTTTCTTGTTTTTAGTTTATAGTGTTTAGATATCGATACCCATCAAGCATCACGTCTGCACAGTTTCGCTAGCTAATTTGATTTGACCATGTATAAAGCAATTATTGTGATACAGGGTTGTATTCAAAAGTAATGCTTTTTACATGTATCGAAGATTTTAATCATTATACGGTTGACTTGATTTAGTTACAAAAAGAGTGAACACAAAAATATCACAAGACACAGTGTAGTCAAAAAGAAGATTTACAAACAAATAAGTTCTAAAACAACACTAAAAGGACACTGGGCAAATTTGTATGGAAACTAGTGTATGGACCAATAGAAATATAGTTATGGTATTTCTGTAGGGAAACCTCATACACGATTTTTTTTAACCAGTGCGCATACTGTAACCTTGAATTCAGCATATGATTCTAGACCTAGTGGGTCTAGAATCATGTGCGTAGAAATTTATCGTCAGTTATAAAAAAAAATGTACTGTTTCATAGAAAATTTTGCCTACGTGGTCAAAATGTATCGAATAACGACTTTTGTTTTTATAACCGACTATAAATTTCTTACAGGGTGTAAAAACACCAGACACAAAGCCGTCATCTACGCACTTTGCACGTGAAACTAAGTAATTTTGTGAAAATATTATTGCTGGGAACAGATTTTTATTCATGGTGTAAAAGTGGTAGGTAGGAATACAATGTAGCACACGCTATACATTACGTTACATAAACGTACAAGGATCGTAGGAGTATTTTAAGTCAATTTATAACATTTAAAGCACGTTTTCGTAGAAAAACGTCAAAAAAGCGTTGTCCTTACCACCATAACCAGACGGTTCCCGGGTACGATAAACAAAAAAAAACATGATTATAATGGGAAGAGCAAGTGACTCTTGGCACTCTCGGCTTCGTTCACGATATTGATACACTCATTATGAGGTATCCCAACGCAATTACCATACCGTATCGCCATAAGGACATGTGCCTTCCGCCCAGTCCCCTTTCGAGATCATAATCTCATTTGACTATTACAAATACAATTTCGATTAGTTTCATAAGATACAAGCAACCCATTCATAATCATAAGTATTTCTTTATAGTTCCTAAAAGTTCTTAGAGTAAAAAGAACGTCTTGCAGGAAACAATGTATATTATGGTTAAAATATTGGTGGTGGCTAGACATTAAATATAGAAACTATACAATAGGGTATAATATACTCTATTATAGCATTAGACAAATAACGCTCAAATAATCTCAAAAACTCAAACTCAAAGCATTTATCTAGCTGTTGCCCGCGACATCGTCTGCGATTCAGTATTAAAAGTAGCCTATGTCCTTCTCCAGGTCATAGTCTACTCATGTGCCAAATTTCATACAAATCCGTTCAGCCGTTTTTGCGTGAAAGCGTAACAAACAAACAAACATACTTTCGCATTTATAATATTAGTTAGGATAAACTAATTACAGACACTTGAATTGTCAAGGGGTCGGTCAGTCAGAAATATGAAGCTAGTTGCCTAAGCTATGAAGAAGATCGGGCAAGAAACTCCACGGACACTATTTTATATCATAATTACAGTTATTGCGTAATATTGTTGAAATTACTGCAATTTAACAGTTATTTTTTTAATGTAAATGGTGTAAATAGACTACATTGCTTTGTATTTGTCGTGAAAAACGACGTTTATATCGAAATAACCAAAAGGTTATAACCATTATTTGTCTAATGTTATAACAAATGGAGTATAGGTATTTATAATATTAAATAGCCACACTACCGACGATGTACCAAACATGTTTATAACAATACGTACACTAATACTTTACATCCTCAACATGTTCGCGACGATACTTTAGTCTCGTCTTCATAAGAATAAAATGCCAAATACTTTTTACTAATACATTGCATTGGCATCAAAATAATGCGTACTGTCGCAAGCAAAAGAATTTAGTGTTTCTATATGTTGACTCATCAGTTAATATCAGACACAAAATAAACTGTTATTGTTAAATATTTTTGTATAAAACTAGCGTCTGTCCGCGACTTCGTCCGCGTGAAATTTCTTGTTGCCCCCACCCATCTTGTCGCATTGCATCGCCTGCCCAGGCTATTACTTCGTTTTCGCTCAACGTCCTTTCTGACTTTTTTTTGTTATTGATCGTGTCGTAAGAGTCCCAGCGTAATGTAAAGTAGCCTTCCTCGAGAATTGGGCTATCAAATGCAAAACGAAATTTTCAAATGCGACTGGTAGTTCCAGAAATTAGCGCGTTCAAACAAACAAACTCTTCAGCTTTATTATCAGTATAGTCCACAAATGAACTGTAATAAAAATAGGTATTCGTGTACAATGCGTACTGTCACAAGCAAAAGAGTTTAGCGTTTTTATTTGTTGACTTATCAGAGCCCGAAATAAACTGTCATTGTTAAAACTTTTTATACAAAATTTTACTGAGTCCATGAATTGACTGTAGAAAGATGTATTAGGTTTATTCGTGTACACTTAAAAGGGATATTATGAAGTGAAATAATGCAAATTGTTATATTGTTAGTGGTCGGAGCACGCCAGTCACGCTATTAGATCCACGAAGGAGATCGGCTAAATAAAACGGTACCTACCTAGGTAAGCGTGTTAATGCATTTTCCCTGGTTAAATAAAAACAACTGACAGCTACGTTGGTCTAGTTATCACAAGCGCTACTGCTGAACATGAAGTCCTGGTTCGGGCAAAGTGTTATTAAGTTTTTCCATCAGGAATTTCTCAGCCGCAGCCCAGGTCTAAATTTGTGCCCGGTTGATGACAATGGGCTCGCCCCTATTACATGGGACTTGAACATAACTGGCGAAATGAGTGTACTAGATAAGAAGATGACGAGATAAGTATAGGTACACCTCTGCCTAACCCTTCGGGGATTACGGGCGTGATGATAGGTTACGTAAATAAAAACAAAGAGCTACGATTACCACTTCGTTAGTGTACTAAATCGAGTTAAATTACCATAAAATCATGTCACGTTTTCAAGGAAGAAATATTTTAACTGAAATTCAACCATACAATTAAAGTAAGCTTCAGTTGACATACGACACGGTTGGCGCAGTGGCTGAGCGATCGACTGCTGCGCTGCGTGTCGTGGGTTCAATTCCCGCACGGAACAAATATTTGTATTGCCTACAGGTAGTTGTTCCGGGTCTGGCGTTTGTGTATGTCAGTCTAAATGTTTGTAAACGCACCCGCGATACAGGAGTAATTCCTAGTGAGGGCAACGTCTTTATTAAAAAAAAGAAAAAGTTAACTCTGTGCGTTGCTAAGTCGAAATTATTGTTAATTTATCGGAAATTGGACAAAACCAAACGTAATGGATTTTCAATTGGATTTCGAAGATGCAATTAGCAATAACAGAACCATTAAAAAATGTTTTTACATGGTTTTGGCTAAAGCCAGTAAGTACGTAAATTACTTGCAAAAAAGTAGAATATAAAGGAGGGTTAAAAAAATACAAAAAAAAAAATTAACATTTCGATTCATTTCCTCAATAAACAGTAAGTAAGAATGTCGTTCGTTTCACAGACGTAATGCATGTTAGCACACACGAACGCCTCCTGAGAATTGTACACACAGCGCAGAATTCACTTCAGTTAATCACTCCTTAAAAGTTCAGCAAACCGTGGCAATTATCTATAGTAGGTATAATAGGTAATAGGTAATACGGGCTGGTGTCCGCAACTCCACGACAATGCGCGTATTTTGCGTACGGAAAATATAACTATCTATAGTAATAATACAATAAAGAGGTAAATATTGTTTGTTTTTATCTAGGAGGTAATCTCCGGAACTTCTAGCCGGATTTGAAAAATTATTTTTGCATTTGATAGCCCAATTCTTGAGGAAGGCTATAGGCTATATATAACATCACGCTAGGACCGTAAGAAGCCGAGAAAAAAGAAAAAAGTCAGAAAGAATGCTAAGCGAAAAAGTAATACTAGCGCGGGCCGGCGATGCGATGCGACGGGTGGGTATGGAAATAATAAATTTTACGCAGACGAAGTGGTGGGCATACGCTAGTCATCAATAATTAGGCTACAAAAAAAACTAAACATGATATACCTACAGATATACCTACTATTAACATTAACCCATTCCCTGTCCTATAAATCACATATGATTCAGAAGGCCAATTCTCGTAATTTAAAACGTTCAAAATCTAGTCGCAGTCTCATCTCGGCGACAAACAAATGTCAAAATGTAGGGAAATTAGAGGGATTTTTGACAGATTGAGACTGAGATCAGACTGTGAACGTTCTTAAAATTACGAGAATTACCTCTCTGGTTGATTGTTTACTCTGTCAACTTTGTGGATAGTGAATGTGTTAAAAAAATCGATCAACGAGCATAAAGAAAGCCTCCCTTAAAAATAAAGTTAAAAAACGCTAAACTCGTTTGCCTGCGATAAAATTTGGCAACAACTTTAACACTAAACTACTTACCAATATAAATTCCGAAAAGTATTATTATTTGCTGAAAAACACGTTGAAAAATAAATCGTCTGGTGTAACTGGAAAATCTACCGGCTATGTACACTTCATACATTAAATTGGTTTTCCTTAAAGTATTGTAGAGTAGAAAAAGATTAACGGAGATATCTAATTCCATTGAGTATCATCTAGATTTAATGTCTCAAAACGGTGAAGGAAGTCATCGTGAGAAAACCGGCATGTTCTAGAACCAAAAATACGAAGACATGTGACATCTACCAACCCGCAGTGGGCCCGTGTTGTAAACTACAGCCCACTACCTCTCACAGAGAGGAGGCCTGAGTCCCAGCAACAGATTTGGGAACATTACCTATAGGCTAATAATGATTATACTAGGTACCTGTGTGTACAGCCACGAGAACCAATATGTCAACACTTGGCAACTTTCAAATGCGATTTTTTCGTCAAATAACGAATGCAACGTTGAAATACGACACATTACATAAACCTATGGGTTCGAAAATGCTATGTTCGTAACAGCATAATATTTCATTAAAAAACAAAGGAGTAAATCGCTTTTGAATAAAGCCGAGTGTATACATACTTTTGCTCGTGACTGTACTGTGTAGACACGGAGCGCCGATCCCAAATAAATGACTTATTAGGTCGATTCGCACAAATTTACTCGCCCGAAACGTGCGAATCGTCTCTTTTAAACAATACGATTTTTTCTATAGGCGATTCGCAAGAAGTTCATTTATTTGTGAATTTTATGCAGTGAAGTTAAGAAAAAGTACACGTCGTCTCGCCTACAAATAAATTAACTAATAATACATAATCAGCCTATAATGTTCCCACTGCTGGGACACAGGCTTCCTCTCTGTGAGAAGGAGTGGGCCGTAATCCACAACGCGGGCCCAGTGCGGGTTGGTAGATGAATAGAACTAATAGGTATAATAAAGCAAAAAATACTATTATTAAAAGGGACGATTCGCACGTTTGGGGCGAGTAAATTCGTGCAAATCAACGGCAAATCAAATAAATTGGGATAAGAGCAGGAGGGCGGTGGTGATTTATGAGTTTTGTATGTATTTTACGATCGAGTTTGAGTATAAATAAACAACGATCTATATTATATAGGCTTATCAGTGCAGTGATATTGCCATCACATGAATAATATCTTAAATATACGTGTGTGACATCCCGTGGACATAACGGAATGAGGTATCTCCATTTATCTGTTCAGCTAGCGTTTTACGTTAAAAAGGACTCTATATAGACACCATAGAGTGTATAATTAAATGTGCAACTGACTTAGGCTATTTGGTTCCGTCGTGAACAGACCTTGTCCCGACCTTCACGCTTGTTATTAGAGTAATTATCAATTGATAATATTGGAACAAGTGCTTCTGCTATAATCATTGAATACTACGTAATATACCGGTTCTTATAATGAATACTGCAAATTCATTTTTAATGAGCGGATTGAGCATTTTTGAGAATTATAAATTTATAATTGTTTACAAAACATCTCTAAAGCCGGCTTTAGACGGTACCTGAATCCACAGATGAGCACGCCTATTTAACAAGCGAATTTATACTGGAATACCAACAACTTAAAGATCAAAATAGCATGATGTGGGTCTTAAAACCAGTGCTGACCCAACTTCAATTTTGATCTTTATAGAGATAGCTATACAGTCCAAATTCGCTATTGAAATGTCTATACCTACTCGCCCGTAAAATCATGCGCTGTAGGAAGCCACTTTAACATGTTTGACGGCGATTGTACCCAAGACCAAATTACAGACAATAGTGAATTAAGTTTTTTTTTTTCCTAACATCTGTTTGGTGAATGCACAATGGCTAGAAGTTACTTGCACACTTCAATACAAGTTTCTAGCACGTGTAATCCTGTATTGTACCTACTGTAGGTACTATTGTAAGTCCTCAGTCCAAAATGTTTGTTGTTTAATCCTATTTTCGCGATAAATTTAATTCATCAAATTAAAGTCACCTTGTTCACAATAAGCTGGCATTATTGGATCTGTTCCAAATATTTGGTATCGGACAACATTGTGTTTTCTTTTCATAAAGTGCATCGCTATGAGATTGGCTAAAACCACAAATAATCTAGACTTGACAAGTTATTTCAAATAATAATTTAATATAACTAATATAAATTTATTTCAATAATCATTTTATTACACACGCAGCTCAAAATTTGTTTGCCAACATTTAAACACGTTTATAAACAAATAAATTTTTAACATTCTCCAATATATTTTCTTTTGGTATTCTTTCTAAGCCAAACAATTTTTTTTTGCCAATCAGTATTATTTATTATAAGTCGAAGACTAACAATAGCAATTTAACATGTTTTCATATAGTCTAAACACTTTCCGAGGCGACTCATCTTCGTAAGCAACGCGGTCTATTCTCTATTCTTTGCAATTCGCCAATATTACAGTTGAGACATGATTAACATTAAACCGAACGGACAAAACTTGATTCGCGCCATTTTTTGACACTTAAATGTCAGGGTGACGTACGCTCCACTATCTGAGTACAATCGTTAACTTTATGGACGTACATAACCTCGTTAATTCCGTCTACAATTTATACACGGATTTGTTAGATCTGAGATAAATTAACCTTGCCTCATTCCCGAAGCGTGTCTGTTCAAAAACGTCGCTTTACTTGACAGCCGTGTCAAACCGTCAAACGTTAATATTCAACACACGTCAGTCACAGTCCTTACTGAGCGAGATTCATTGTTACCATCACATATCTATAACTCCCTATGTAGGTAACCATTGTAATACAAGGAAAGTCTTATAAATATCAACATCTACCTCATATCAGTGAAACAGTTTTAAACTAATCCTCTTGGAGGTAACATGGCGATTAAATATAATATCACAGGGTTGTAACTAACCCTTTAGTTCATACGAAAGTTTCTTCGCGGGCTTCGGACGTGTGTGGGAAGCACGCGTCGGTCCAGGGCCAGTCCTAGCTGGAGTGGCCCTCGGAGACGCTGTCCAGGTCGGTGGAAGCCCTGGCTGTGGGCTAGCTGATGGACGAACTGCTGGAGGTGGATATCGTCTCGCGGCCCAGTTCCGCCGCCATGATGGCTATCGTGAGTTCTTTGCGGGCTTTCTGCACCACCCACACCATCAACGTTATGCCGATCAGGATCTGGAAATGTATTATTTTTAATATTTAGTAAGAAAAAATCGGTTTAGTCAATACTCAATAGATATACTTTATCCCGAACGCAAAATACGAGCTTGGACGTGGAGTTGGGGACACCAGCCTTATAAACTATACAGGTAGATACATTATCAAATGGTGTTTGATTTCCCAGTTGCTACAACGCTACAACAAAGGAAAAGAACAAGCATATATTTTAAATAAAACCGCCCTCGTTTATCTCATAAATAATACATTCAGCCCTTCTAAACTGGGTGAGCTAATACATATTAAAGGCAAGGCAAGTCAACTTCAGGCGAAGGGCGCCGTAAGTCAACTGACTGTACAACATTATGATGTAAGAACTGCACGCAACCCCTTGGTGGATTCTTGAATATTATTATACTGGTGGTAACCTACTTTTAAGGCCTTCGCACACCTCGAAACCAACGCGAACCAAAGTAGATAAAAGTACCCAAAGTACACCCACGGCTTGCCATTTTATCTCCTATATATCCAACTTGACATCTCTTCTGCCCAACCACGGGGCGCCCCGTAGACTCGCGTTTCTATGAAGACAAAAACATTTTTTTCTTTCCATAGCAACGGGGAGAAAATTAAATCAATATATATTCTGCTTAAGTCCAATGTGATGTAGACTGTTTGACACTTGTTTGAGAAGAAATGGTTCAACCCCCAAGTGTCAAAAGTAGAGAAAAATTTGTCGTCATGCTTGACATTGTAGACTTTTGTCGACTGAAGAATAGAAACATTACTTCTCTTCATCATCATGCTTAAGACGGTAGAAATCTTTCTACTATCTGCCATTTTGTCTATTCTTCCGTCGACAAAACCTGTTTCTATGGTGGTCATATATATATGACCACGATATGCGTGCAGGTGGAACGATAGCCACCTAAGTTTGCACGGTGAGATTTTACAGAATAGACCGGCTGTACTCTTTAACGATACATGAACGACTACTGAACGCTGAGTTGATGAATTGTTGACGCTGATCAGAAAATTGGAGTGGATCCGAGTACTTTGAGTTGATTGATTTTACGAAGGTCTTTAGTTGTACTGAATCATATGAGGATGTCGTACTCAAACCTATAAAGAAAAACCCGTGTACGTATGAGTCGCATAATAAAATGATGAGGAAACAGGCTGATAGGACCGCCTGTCAATAATTTTCCTTAATCGAAAGGTGCGGAGAAGTACTTAACAGCACTAGTTTCAAAACCCGCAGGAATTATCTTAAAGTAACTATGTTGGGATCGGCTTCCAGACTTACCAGATACAGCCGAATACCAGTATTTTAGATAGAGCGACTGCCTTTCTGAATTCCACAACTCAGTGACTGGCTAATACAATACCTCTTAAGACATGGTTGTCAGACTTTCCCCGTAACGACTGTTAAAGATCTACAATGACAGCCGGGACCAACGGCTTAACTTGCTTTCCGAAGGACGGAGGGGTCTCGGTATGTAAAGATAGTCACCCATCCACGCAAGCGTAGCCTAACCTGATCGATCGACCCGTGCGGCTGTAATTAGTTAGCTACGACCCCTCTAAGTAAGAAAGTAACATAAGTTAATAATAAAAGCCAAATATCCAACTATAGAGCAGTAGTAGTGGCCCAGATGGTAACGGCCACGAGTTGTAGGTCGTGGGTTCGAACCCAAACAGGCGATTTACTTTGTGTATATAATTTCATGCTCTCGAAATGATGAAGGAAAACGTCATGAGGAGACCGGCATATTCTAGAACCAAAAATTCGAAGACAAGTGACATCTACCAATCCGCACTGGGCCGGCGTGGCTCAGCCTCTCGAAGAGAGGAGGCCTGTGCCCCAGCAGTGGGAACAGTATACGCTGATTATAAATACATAATCCATATCGATCGACTGAATTGCGCTGAGACGTTTGCCGGCTGATAAAATCATACTTACAGCCACGGTCGATCGCTTATCGATCGGTCAACGAGAGAAGGTCGATCGATGGCTTCTCAATCATCAATCGTCCAAGCTATTACATTATTAGACGTTGATCAATTACATTGATGTGAAGTCGATGACGCATTTGTGTACTAACACCTTTACTTTTTATGAGTTCACGTCAGGATCCAAGATCCTTTGTGAGTGTCATGCTATTTATTTTATAGTGCAGCATTATTTTATGTGAGCAGCTATGGCCCAGTGGAAACAGCTGCAACTTACGAATTTGTAGGTCGTATGTCCGAACCCTGACAGGCGCTTTACTTTGTGTAAATTATGTCATCACCACTGCTCTCAAAACGGTGAAGGAAAGCATCGTGAGGAAACCGGCATGTCATAAAACCAAAAACTCGAAGACACATGACGTCTACCAACCCGCACTGGGTCTGGGTGGTGGGCGGCCCACTCACACAGAGGAGGCCTATGTCCCAGTAGTAGGAACATTATAAACTGATTATATGCAGTATTAAATATCTTTACGAACCTAAAAAGGTTTTGTTTAAATAAATAACTGCGCAAAGAAAATCGATAGACTTATCTTGAGTGTATAATAGGTTCTTATCATAGTGAGTACTGAGTAGTATTACACAGTATGGCAATAAAAGAAAATGAGCAATTACTGCATGCCAGTTCCTATGCTGATAACATAACATGCTACTCATTAATATGCAGTAACCTAACGTAATATGTGCAGTACCTAGTGTACAGTCACGAGCAAAAATATGTATACACTCGGCTTTATTCAAAAGCGATTTACTCCTTTATTTTTTAATGAAATTTTATGTTGTTGCGAACATAACATTTTCGAACCCATAGGTTTATGTAATGTGTCGTATTTCAACGTTGCATTCGTTATTTCACGAAAAAATCGCATATGAAAGTTGCCAAGTGTTGACATATTGGTGCTCGTGACTGTACCTATATATGTTTCTATGATTCTCCTCCCCTTATCCCAATTTATACGTGGTCGGCACACCATGTATTTTGCTTCCATACTTCTCTATTAGTCGTCATCTCGTGAATCCCTTTATAACCATTTCATCATTCACAAAGTCCATCCATCGTTTCTTTGGTCTTCCCTACTCTTATGGCCATCGGCATATTATATATTTTTCTAATAAGAAGTAATTAAATGACTCGCCATTTAAACATTGGGTTAGCAAAAAAAAAACCAGCTATTGTGTAATTTTGACATCATACTATTGTTTTGTCGGCAGTAAAAAAACAGAGTTAAAGTTCATATTATATTTGGGAATGGAAACATTTACATCAATTGAATAACGTACTTGTACGTTATATAAATTAAAATATCTACATTTATTAAATGGACAAACTTCTAATACTAAATAAACTAACAAACTATTAAATTAAAACATAATATCCTAACCTAACTAAAATGATTAACAAACTAAAATATGGCGTCGGAATATTTCCTCCGCATCGCTGTCTAGTGGTAATGTAGCCAGAACATCAAGCTACCCGAAACGGTAAAATTTTCCCAATCAACCTTGAACCCAATGCTTTAGCGATAAAGTTGAAAATCTATTAAAGTTTGTCAGATTGTAGTAGCTTGGTGTGCTGGCGTCTGTACATTAGAGACTGGCGGCATTGCCACGTTGTATGGCAATACTTATCCTCTGGCCAAGGTGAAAGCCAGCCATATTCACTTCATTGCAAAAATGCATGTCACTACTGTCCCACTAATTATTGTTGACGAATTAACAATGTACCTTCTGATAATTGACTACTTCTTGTAAGTGACTACTTACAAGAAGTAGTTCAAGTAGTCAATTAGATCAATGAGACTTCATTGGTAACATGGCAGAAACGAGTGCTTGCGCAACTTCGCTTGCGTTATGATTATGAACACATCGTAAATAATCCAAGGCAGATGAATTTCAAGTTGAGAGGCTCTCATAGTGCAGTCTACCAAGCCACAACATCACCAAGTCTTCAGTCTATGCTTGTTTACACACAGTTCCCTCTTGCTCCTATGTGCATGAGGAACTTAAGCTAATTCTAGAATTTCAGGATACATGTCCAAAACCAATGCCAATATTTTCACTACCTTTTCCTGGTTCACATTATAGGTACATTTTCAAGGTCTCACAAACAAATTTGGTGTTTGCGTTAGATAGTTATCGCTATAGCGATAAGAGTCAAGTGTATCTGTCGGTTCGTCGCAGCCTTACGCTGGCGGTAACGTGTGTTAACAGGGAAAAACTTGTTACTTAAGATTGCCATGACTTTGCCGAGATTCTTACTATCTCATATCTGTAGCACGTAAGAACGAAAGGGAAAACGGAAACAGAATGCTAGGAATGGCGTGTCACATCTGAAAGTCAATTCTCGTAATTCAAAACGTTCAAAATGTAGTCGTAGTCTTATCTCCGAGACAATCAATGACAAAAACTTGTCAAAAATGTAGGGAAATTAGAGCAGAGAAGTATTTGAAGTTAATAACTAACATTCAGTTAGTGGCAAACGAAGGATAAGATAAACGTTTATCGTCAACACAATGCTCGTTTTTGTACCTACTATAATCGTTATCCGTTTAACCTTTTCACAAGTCTGGGTCGGCTTCCAATCAACCTAAAGACCAGTGGAGTATTATATAGGAGCTAGATGTTTCTAAAGTTGATATTCCATAATATCACGCCGTTTCCCTGAAGAGTTAGGCAGAGGTGCACCAATAGTACACCCACATTTCGCCAGTTATGTTTAAGTCCCATGTCATAGGGGCGAGCCTATTGGGCTTTTACATCTGCCAAATGGTGGCACCATTGGAAAGATGGAAATGCCCAATATAGTTGACGTAGTTGTACATTTTAGGTAACCACTAACTCTACAGGGAAAACCATGCATCAACAACAACAATATAATAATAAAGCAGAACGTACCGAGCGGAGCGGACCGAGAGATCGTCAGTCCTTTGATGACATTGACTCAAATTCAAGGCATGAGTCCTAGTGATATAAATAGTACACACATTTTCGTTGAAAGTTCGCGCTAGATCTTTATCAATACACTAAACTTTATAAATACCAATGATGTTTTGAACAACATGTTTGTGTGAGTCTGAAATTATTCCCGGTTATTTTTATATTTTTCCTTACTATCGCCAGTAATTTGAACTAGAATGAACGAAGGAATGAACATGATAATGTGGGATTGTCCCACGCGAAAAATCATTTATTTAACATAATATGTTAAATAAATGATTTTTTACTTTGTAATGCATATTATGCATTACATGCGAACATATGCGAACGGTTCTAGAAAACCAATTCCTTTCCTCACTGAGAATACTGCATTATGGGAAATTTTGTCACTTATAATTTATTATTTATCCCTGTTTACTGTGGTGGTTACTGTAAATGCCACGTTAAGTAGTAAAGATTTCCCTGCCGGGGTAGCGGGATCGTCCGAAAGGGTTGCCGCTGCCCTGGTACATAAAGGGCTAAGGAAGGAACACGGGTGGGTTTTAGTCAGTAAGAGTCTGACACTCCCTTCTGCTCCACCCAGAGCGAAAAAAAAAAAAAAAAAAAAGTAGTAAAGATTTACAGGTTGACATGGTTATTATGAAATTTGGGAGGGAGAGTTCCGACATCGGTTGATGATATGCCGATTGGCAACTTCGTTACATGACACAAGATATAATGCTACAGCCAAATCCCAATCTCCTAGGGACAAAATTAAAAAGCGATTACTTCTTGCGACATCAAACGGTAAGATCGGACCTTGGAGGAATATTTGACGAAGGGCAAACAAAAATAACGCCTACGAACGAATGCATATGTGATATTTAATCAACCCTTCCGTGGAACTTCTAGACACCTTGCATATTATGGTCATAATTTATTCAAAGCTGACCTTTGTGGCTCACCTCCAAAGGTGAAGTGTATCGGAAGAGGGGAGGGAGTTATACTACGTGGCCAACCACATATAGCTCCTCTGTTCCGACAGGTACACCTATCACTTCTAAGAGTTGGGGTTAACTATATAAGGACTAAGTTCTCAGTTTATGCATTTATAAGGTCAACAGTAATAGTGTGGTTACGGAAATACCGGATGCCAGCAGCGTTATTATGTTACGGTTTTAATGAGTATGCGTACTGATGTAATTTCAGCTTCATCTCTGGGATGGCAATGCATTTTTTTGAAATACTAGCCATTGATGTCCCCCTGCTGGGCAAATGCCTCCCTACTCACCTTCGACCTCTCTCTGTCCAGAGCTGCCTACCTGTGTTAATTATCGCGAATTCCACTTTGAGAATTCATTGGAGTGGCTTTTGAAAAGCTCACATGATTCATTAATTCCACCTCTGATGATTGATGTCTTGGGATAGTAATGTATTTTAGTTCTCCGGTTCAAACGGCAGATATCTCTATTGCGGTTATATGCGATAACATAACGTTTGATATCAATTTGTTACGCAATGAACTAGCGGACGTGGAGGGGCCTGTTTATATGCCCCTAGTTCCTTATTGCTTTCACGATAGCACATAGCATAATCAGCCTATTATATTCCCACTGCTGGGACACAGGCCTCCTCTTTGTGCGAGGGAGTGGGCCGTAATCCACCACATGGGCCCAGTGCGGGTTGGTAGATGTCACAGGTCTTCGAATTTTTGGTTTTACGAGATGCCGGTTCCCTCACGGTGTTTCACTTCACCGTTTTGAGAGCAGTGGCGATAAAATAATTTACACAAAGTAAAGCGCCTATCTGGGTTCGAACCTACGACTTACAACTCGGTAAGTCACGGCCGTTACGACTGGGCCACCGCTGCTATCACACAGCAGCACTGATAGCATAGCAATGATGAATTGGGGCGTCATAACTTAGGTAAAGTACCAGGCGTCAAAATGATGTGTCAAATTGACGAGCTTGAAAATTATTTCAATGTAGGGACTTTGGGAGTCCGACCTCCTTTGAGAACGGGCCGTAATAACCGCGCAAGCCCAATGCAGCGGGGTAATTGAGTAACACACTATTTTTTTATTTTTTTTTTGTGGATGGGAAATCATCAAATGACTCCTCCCGCTCTGGGTGGAGCAGAAGGGAGTGTCAGACTCTTACTGACTAAAACCCACCCGTGTTCCTTCCTTAGCCCTTTATGTACCAGGGCAGCGGTAACCCTTTCGGACGATCCCGCTACCCCGGCAGGCTTCGGCCCTGTCGGGCCCCGTCATCTATGCTGACATCTCTTTGAGGAGCACGTGGAACACTTACGCGCCGTCCGGCACGGGCCTGGTCCTGATCGGACGGAGAACTACCCATTGCTCTCCGCCCGCAGGCCCGCGCCTACGGTGGCCGGGAGTCGTCACGCGGCTCCCGACGCCCGGAGCGTCTCCCTCGGCGGCTGAGGCGTGAGGATCTCTCCCTCGCCCATCCCGCCACCTCCTTCGCTAGCATGACTGCTTCGCAGAAGGAGGTGACCGCCTCCCACTCCCTCTCGCCCCGGACCATGGCTTGCACCAGGGCCGGGCGCGAGAGGTCGCCGCCGCTGCCGATCGCCTCTACGAGGACACGGCGGTGCTCTGCCCAAGCGGGGCAGACCTCCACCGTATGCTCCACCGTGTCCTCTGGGCGATCCTCGCAGTGGTGACACCCGGGCGTCTCCTCCCGCCTGATTATGTGCAGGTGAGTAACACACTAACAGTAGCAATGGCTTTCATATTGACAGTTAAACAACATTCATTGCGTTATTTACTCTGTTAAACCGACATATTTTTTGAACATATGTAGCAATATCCTTCAAAATTATTCAGATTGTGATTCAAACTGTGTTACGCAATTAGGGTGCAGGTTGGAGGATGCCACATATCTTCGATTATTTGGTTCTAGGACATGCCGGATTCCGCACGATGTTTTTATTTAGAGCTCTGCCTAATTATGCGTAAACTTTCTCCAAAAAATAATCTTATCTTTATCTCTGGCCTTCACGCTTGTCATGTGCGTAATGAGTTAAAAGTTAGGCTCCAACATCAGATATCTAACACGCAGGAACCAGATAAAATGTTTGAATTACAATATATATAACTAGCTTGCACTGTGTATGTTAATTGTAAGTGTGCTACAATATCGCATTGGGTCCAGCCTTTAAGGATATTTGTATGTTTAGAGTAAATAAATAAATATCTACACTGCCATTGGAGTTGAAAAATCTGAATTTTAAACTAGAACCGGTCGAACGTAGTCGGATTTAAAAATAAAACGCAAGACAAAGTACCTACTTAGTTTTCTATAGATTCAGTCTCAAACAAAAGTTGCGTTCATTTACATGCCTATACATTGTCAAAAGTAAAAGCTATACATGTTGTCGAAATAGCTATTTTTGAACAGGCATTGTGTACGCGTGACTTGTTTGACACAATAAGTTGTTCCTTGCTGTTTTAACCTAGACCTCGTTAGATAAAATGAACATGTTATAAAATGACGAGGTCTTGACTATTATGTAGACAGAGCACCTAAGTATCTATTTACCTATGTCGACTTGTAGGTAGGGCAGTTGTTAGAAAATTGTTAAAATTGAGGACAAGTGCTTATAGTTCAGCTTTCGCGTTTAATGGGGTATCTTAGTACTTCTTAGAGAAGGTTCAGACAAGAACTGATATATTTCAGTATTTTTCTTCTTGTTCCTATTTACCGATCTAGCGTTACTCGGACTAATGTAAGCAGACCTCCTGAAGGTTTGGGAGGGACCAATCAGGCTGTTCTGCCGGTCGATTCTGTAAAAATCTGTCTGTAATGTTGTGAGTAAAGTGAGCAGTCATGCCCACATACGACCTGTCGCTCTATTCTGTAAATATCTCACCGTGAAAACTTAGGTGAAGTGAGCATGAAGTGAGCTGTCAATAGGGGCAATCCCACGGATATCTATGAGCAATCCCTAATATGGGGTGGATTGACAGCTCACTTCACCTAAGTTTTTATGGTAAGATTTTTACAGAATAGCACTGCAGGTGGAATGACAGCTCGCGTCACCTTAGTTTTCACGGTGAGATTTTTACAGAATAGCACTGCTGAATTGCTGATGCTAGATATTAACAGCTCACTTCACCTAAGCTTACCCGGTGAGATTTTTACAGATTAGGTCGGCAGAACCATTGTGAGTTTTCGGAAATACTCGGCCTTGCAGGAGGACATCGGTGCGAGTCTTACTCCTCTGGAAAGGGGCAAATACTCTGGCTTTTCCTCGTAAAATATCAGGAAACTTTCAAGGTTTCCTACGTGAAGGGTCTACGCTGAAACCAATGTGCTTGTATAACCAAATAAAACATATTTAGTAGTTATACAATAATCGCAGTCGCATCTGAACGCTTTGGAAAAACCGAAGACCAAACTATACAGGAAATATAATAACATCGTACAAAGATCTCGATACGTTCTAGAACTTTCGCTTTCTACCGGTATCGATACGAAAGCTCAACATATCTTAAAATGGACCGCAGCACTTTATGACGTCATAAAGAATATCTAGAACTTTACAGCGTGCACCATAAGTAATTGCATTGCAGAAGCAGCGTGCGCTCGACTTGATTATTTATACGATATATATGTATAACTATAAATAAGGAAGGATAGAGGTATACCATTGATGTACAAACATAGGTAATGAAATAAACGTGTACGGTCACCAAAGGAGATAAGTAACCAGGATCGTCGGATACAAACCGATGGATGTTTTCGAATAAAATTTAATTTAATTAATAGAAAACAAACAGTTCATTTATCAAATTAAATTTCATTCGTAAACATCCATCGGTTTTTTACTAAACTTCAACTATATCCGACGACCCCGGTTACTTATCTCCTTTGGTGACTGTACCTACCTACCTAATCGAGTTAGTGGTCATGGACGATGCGCTCGCGCAAAACAAATGAAGGCATTGCTTGCTTACCTTATTTGTAATGCCTATATTGTATAGGTACATCTATTTATCGGTCTTCATTTTAAGCCTCAAATTCAACAGACATTCGTAATTCTGCCCGAAAAGAATGATCAATTTAACGGAATCTTCGGTCAGATATTTTCATCATCATCATCTGGTAAAGAACTCCGAAGATCGAGACGAGAAAAGTGAAAGAAAACTGACGAGAAAAGTGGCTGTCACTTTTGGGAATTTGTTACATAAACTGGGCCTCACCTGACACACAAACACGATGTATCCAGTGACATGGGACTCGTGCAGAACGTCGTGCATGGACCGCAGTGTGGAGCCAAGGTACACGTTGATCAGCTGCGCTGGCAGTAGACCCAGCATCGTGGCCAAGTGGTAGCCGCAGCCTCGGACGTCGCTTACCTGGACAATGAATGATAAATGATTTTATTTCAGTAAGTAAGTTTTTACACACACTTCTACATCAATCAATAATATTTTAATAACTAGATGAGGTTAGCGTTTTCCATTCGAGAACTCTGAGAAGAAACACCGAATCAAACTCAAGTTCACCTCTTTTAACGTCCAGACATAATCGTGGTCAAATCATGTGAATACCATGTTACATTAGTATCTGAAGTGGTCTTTTGTGGAAAGAACCACACAGATTTGAATGGACCTGGCCAAGTCAGTGCACGCAGTTGTCAGTAAATGTGTAGCTTAACTCAGAACTTAAGGAGCTCGATGAACAATACCAAAACGAAACATAACAGGAGAAACATGACAACAATGACTTGAGTGGAGAAAAATAAATGGGACAATAACGACAAAAAAAAATTTGAAACTTCAAAAGTTACATACTAAGGAGAACAATGGTAGAAGGAAAATGTCGTATCTGAACTCGACGGTATTTCCACAAAGACCCAAATTAGATTTGAACTGTCTGTAAACTACGAAGAAAATCTGATTAAAATCAGGTCGGAACAGAAATCATACAACTGCTTTGAAAAGTTTAGGTTAAATAAAGGCTAGGCAATACTATCTCACATTTAATGCATTCTCAAATAATGACAATTTTCAGAAATTACTGACTCATCATCTGCCTTGCCTTTTCCAAACTATGTTGTGGTCAGCTTCCAGTCTAACCGGATGCAGCTGGGTACCAGTATTGTACATGGAGCGACTGCCTATCTGACCTCCACAAACTTAGTTACTAGGTAATACTCCTTGGTAGACTGGTTGTCAGACTTTCGGGCTCCTAACGACACGTAACGTCAGTCAAAGTTCCATGAATGACCGCCGGAACCAATGGCTACACGTGATTTCCGAGGCACGAAGGGGTCTTGATATGTAAAGATGGATGGATAATCTACGGACAGCATAGCTTAACCTGATCGGTCTACCCATGCGGCTGCGTTTACTTAGCCACAAGACCCCAGAAATTACTATCATTACGAAATCTCGTCCATATCTTCAGTACAATTTGCGTGCGGTAAATACATTAAACTAAACAATGTAGATTTGAAACACGTCAATCCTATAACCATTTGTCAAGCAAAATTATATAGTTGTGTGCGGTTGAAGGCAATGTGTGGGTACAATTATATTATAGTGGCTAAGCATTTGCTAAGCATGCACTCACGACATGCAGGTATATTGCTTTGGAAATTAACGCCATACTTTCGGCGCCTAGTCAATTAAACAACAATTTCACGTACGGATTTAGAATAAACCATAGTATACATGCGGAGCACGCAATATAGCCCCAGTAACCTACTATGCTAATCTTGATTTGTTTTATGCGTCTGAATAACGTCATTGCGCGATTCAGTAAAGTTTTTATTTATTTGGAAATGCGTTCGTTTGGACAGGAATGCTTTCTGCCACAGTAATTACCAGTCAGACATTCCTAAAAAAGCGAGATTGATCGGTTGTTTTTGTTAAGATAAACAAGGTGACCGATCTACGGTGGCCTTGACGACGGCGCCGGACGCACGTATGTGTCCAAGTAGGCCAATTTACCGGCCGTATGAAAGTCGGTGTCGTGGAAAAATTCCTGTAAACACGTCCGACTTCTCGAACATACGGTAATTTATCTTCCCAACGAGTTCCATAAATATTTAACGTGACGAGATGATATTCCGAACGTCCCCGAACGATCTCCTATCTGATATTGAAATTATATTTTTAGATTACTGTACCGTTGTAATGAAAGTGCTAACGGAATGCTCCTTGATGTAAAGTAAACGTTTTATGAGCTCTGAAGCTCTGGTGCCTGGTATATTTGGGTTGGCCGTCGAAATGTTTACAGCAAAGCTCCGAAAATATAGATGCTCTCTCTATATTTCGAATTTCGATGCAGCTAAGAACACTGCTATGAAATGAGATTATTTATTGCCGTATTATTCTTACGCTGCAGTTTTTTCTCAAGCAATTTATTAATAAAAACGCACCCGTGTCTGACCCCTTTATGTACCTACTGTAAATCGAAGCGGAAATTGAATCGGAATCTTGAACAGCAACAATGTTTGTCCTTTGTCGGAGAAGACACCAAACGCGCCAGATATTTTAACGACAGACTAAGATCACATAAAAAGACTGCGCAGATCTATAATTATGTAGTTTCGAAATAATAAATGTAAATACGTTTGGCGGTGGACCAAGAAAGACGGCGACAAAAGTTTACTGCCCTGCACCAGATAAAAACAGGTTTCAGTTAAGATAAAGCGACTGATATCTTGGACATTACACCACTTACAGCCGCAGGAGTAGCCACAAATGCTACATGTTTAAGGAGATAGGTTGTTGACTGACGTTTTAAATTTGATATGAAGGTAGTCGCTAATCTTATGTAGTATGTAGACGTAAGCGCTCATATACAAGAGCGGCATGCGTCAACGGCAGAGACAATTGCAGTCGTCGATAAGTGTCGACGGCAGCCGTCGACACGTGTCGTTCGTATGCACAGTAAAGCAAAAATTCAATTTAGTGAAATCTTTATTGCGTTTCAAAGTTATGATAAACCTTTTGTGATAAGCGTATATTGACCTTGGATTACCTACTACTTATAAGTTATCATCACTTCGATCAAGTTGTGGCATTTTTAATACAAAATCACCACCAAGGTTTTCCGAGATAACCATTTTGGCCTTTATGCTAGATAGCTTTAGTCTTTTGGTCATTCAAATTATTTTCTGGCGCAAGATGGACTCCATTCAGATACTAAATAATGAAGTTTAATGGGTAAGCCACGTGACGCGTGACCAAGTTCTACATCGATAGCTACCATTTGTTTATTGATTAGACCAGACAATGACGACTCTGTAATAAAAACTGATGACCGTTTTAGACTTTTAACGCGTCGAGACATTGGTCACAGGATACTTTTGTAATATTCCAAGATGATGAAACACTTCGCGCAATAACGGACTGATGAATTATAAGTATTTTGGACAAGTAGAAGCGCGTTTAAGTTAATTATAAGCCAGGGCTATAGGACAGGTGGCTAAGAGATGTGGAAAGTAACAGCATTACACCGCATAATCATGAGTCCAGAAGCGTCGCAGTTGTTTTAAGACCTCATTTCCTAAATTCGTTAACCGGTGCGAGCTGTGAAGGTCTCTTCAAGCAGTGGAACCTTTTATGAGCCACTGTAAACCATGAAATTTAAAAATTCGCGTTGCTCGTACCGGCTACTCTAGTTTGGGCATCAGACCAGTCTTGTAGAACTGCGTCTAATTTTGGCTCGTGGACTACCTCGCGTGGGCGATTCACACAATAACAATCAATACAAACACCACGACGGTGGATTGTTACGCATACGTAATAGAAAATGTCGCCAGTCCGACACAGCGGCGCGCAGTGAAAGCGAAACGGGCCAAGTAGGTGGTTGAAACGCGACCGTCCTAGATGCCAAGCCAAGAACAATGGCTTAATGTTATCATACTGAGGGCATGCACGATAGTAATGTACAGTCATAAGTGAGCAATTAACTCAAACTCTTAAACAATGCACTTCGTCATTAAATGGTGTCAACGACGTCTAACATGTCTTCTCTTATTATTTATTGTAAGCCTGTGTTGTCCTACTGCAGGGCAAAGGCCTCCCTTCACTCTTTCTAATTTTCCCGGTCGAGCCAATCCGTTAAAAAAGAGTCCAGCTCATCCGGCCATCTCTTTCAGGACAAGCCGTGTAGTCATTTCCTGCTATTTGGGATCCAATGAGTGGTGTACTCTTACTTTTTTTAATCAAACTTATGATAAAAGGGATAGAAGCCCCCATGACGTAAAGCTTCACCGTAGTTGCACCATGTTACCGACCAACGGAACTTTGGCAATCAAAGATGGCGGCACACATATTGACGATGTCAACTAGAACAACGCTGGTCGGCTTTAGGGCTACCGGTGCGAAACAGACCGCAACCTAAGCATGGGTTAGTGAATGCCTTTGTGAAAGAAAACGGATATAGCTGTGAAACAGGCGATGAACTGGCTGTAGTACTTGTAGTAGCGTGACATCGGAGAGACCTACGGTATGGACTGCAATAGGCTGAATTGGTGTACTACCATAGATGAATTAGTGAATACTTGTAGAGGGGCAATTCTCGAAATTTTGAAGGTTCACAGTCTGATCTTAGTATCAATCTGTCAAAAATTCCTCTAATTTCCCTATATTTTTTATTTTTTTTTGACATTGATTATATTATCGCTGAGATGAAATTGCAACTATATTTTGAACATTTTTAATTACGGGAATTGGCTTTCAGATCACAGCACAATGTTACGGAGCCACTTTTGGGTAAAGCAGACTCCAAAACGTTCAGAAAAGGTTTGGATGGTGATTATAGTGATGATAAATTGCAGTAAAAGTAGTAGGACGAAACCAAAACAATTCAGCTCGAGTTGAAATTTAGAGAATCAAGACATTATTGGTACTCTCAGCCATAATATTACTTCAATGCCAACAGATTTAGCGCTTTAACCTATTTTCTGCGATGGTCTCGTAGAAGAGCGAATACGTATGGTGTGATATAACGTGGAAACGAATGCAAGTTATGGCACAAACATGTTTTTCACATACACAATGCATTATGGAACATTTTAATATAGCACAGAAAACTAATGCAGCACTGAACCTGTAAACAAGCTATTTAAAAACTTTTAGTACTAGTAGTTGCGAAGTTAATCATCGCAAGATTTTATGAAGAACTAGCAGTGTCTCACGGTTTCAGTTCAGTTCGAGTGTCAGTTAGTGATCCCGTGGGAATATCGGGATAAAAAGTAGCCTATGTGTTATTCTAATGTATAAGCTATATTACTGTTAAGTTTCATCAAAATCCGTGAAGTAGTTTTTGCGTGAAAGAGTAATAAACATCCATCCATCCATCCATCCTCACAAACTTTCGCGTTTATAATATTAGTAGGAATGGGTTTTTTAACAATTCGGTTCAATACATTGTATAATCAAAGGACAGTTAAAGTAAAAAAAAAATAGTCAGTTTAGGTAAATCTTATTATACACCCATTAGCAAATTAGCTGCTAGTGTGTCTTACCAAAATAATAATAATAAACTTGACACTGTGATGTGTTAATGAACTGTTTATGTAATTAACTTCATGCAACAAAAATACACCGGCGCCGACGCGGCGTCCACCGGCTATTTTTCGCCGGGCACTGAAGCCGGGAAGTTCGAATTTAAGATTTTGTTGGAATAATAAAATCTAAAATGTGAACTTTATTGATAAAATAGTTGTTGAGAGTTTTCCCGAGTCAGTCGAGTTTCCGAAAAAGGAAGAAAAATACAGGACAAATTTTTAACCAGTGTGTAAACTGCAACCGTGTATTCAGCATATGATTCGCAGTAAATTTTTGTCGCATAAAAAAAAATTGTTGTTCCATACATTTTCACCGCGTAGGTATTGCAGTTTTCTATGAAATGACGAAAATTTTCTAGTATCCAATGCTGAATCATAGTTACAGTTTGCGTATTAGTTAAAAATGTATCCTGTATAGTGACCACTAACGAAAATGAGACAATTTACAAGTCACACTCACAGACAGTGAAAGTAGAGGAACTTGTGGCTACTTTACATATCGAGTCAACGGCTTAACGTGCATTCCGTGGCTCGGAAAGCACGTTATCTTCGACAGTCGTTACGGATACTTAGAAGCACAAAAGTCTGACAACCAGACTTACCAAGGGCTATCATGTTACCCAGTAACTGTGTTGTGGAGGGCAGATAGGCAATAGCTCCATGTAAAATATTGGTATTCCGCTGCATCTGGTTAGACTGGAAGCCGACCCCAACATAGTCGAGCAAAGGCTAGGCAGATGACAGATGAGCATAAAACTAACACTTTAATCCAGGTATAGAACTGGTGGTGCCAGGAAGAAAAGGGACGAAAACAAGATGAAACTGCCACCAATAGTTTCACATAATTAGATCAACTTCAGCAATCGTGGCTAGTAGAATCAAGGCTGGGTAGAATCACGAATGCTGCGATCTTAACCAGCCTTTGCATATCAAAGCGGTACCCCGACGGATTTCGGACCATACTGTCATTATAATAATGAGGTTAATTGACTGAGGCCTTTTTTCACTTCATTCAATTAGGTATGATCTGTCAAGTTTCGTGTTAATTGCACATTGAGAGCACAAAATACGTGTCACTTTAAATTATTGTATTAAAGTAATTAGAGTAGTTCAATGTTAATAAGCTGAAACGATTATTGTCATCCTAGTAATACCATCGTTCATGTGGAAAGTGTCGATTAAAAAACTGTGACAGACGGGCAAAAAAGTGATCTTAAAAATTTCCGTTCACGTTAAAATTGAATGTTTGTTTGTTAATCACGTTTGAACGCGGCTGAACGGATTTTGATGAAAGGCGCACTTATCTAGTCTAGATAAGTATGTCCTGGACCCTGATTGTGTAACACATTATCAATGACAATCTGAATCATTTTGAAGGATATTCCTAATCCATTGCTTCACATGTGCGAAACTTAAATAACGCAATGAATGTTGTTGAACTGTCAAAATGAAACCCATTGCTACTGATAGTGTTACGGTTACGCAATTACCCCGCTGGATTCACATTTCGGTTATTTTTATGTGAGTAGGGTCATGTAAGTAGTAGATTCTCAAGGATGTGAGTGAAATCCCAGGTAACAACTAGTGTATAAGGTTTGTTACGATAGCAAGTAGAAAGGTATTTGTGGTTTAGTAAATATAGAGCGCGGTATCTGCATAAAAAATTTGTTTGAAAATATAAATATACGAGAAAATATGGTTATGTTTACATAACCAATGAATGCAGACATGCATGGAACGTAAAAACAATCTGTTTCTGTGTGCGCGTGAGCACGAAACGAGATTGGCTTGTTATGTGATCCTAGACCGAAACGTTGCTAAATAAAGTGTAGGTAGTACAGACGCTAGCACATCCAGCTACTACAATCTGTCAAATTTCTTTAATAGATTTTCAACTTTATCGCTAAAGCATTAGGTTCAAGGTTGATTGGGAACATTTGACAGTTTTGGGTAGCTTAATGTGCTGGCGTCTGTACGAAGCCGTCAAAGCAGAGAAGATAAAAAGTGTTTATGATTAGAGTGTGCGAGGTCAAAAAGAAATACTTGGAATGTCTAGACCTCGCCAAGGCAGCTTCAACTTTTCTGTTGATAAGAACACACTGTGAATTCTGATGCGCGTTACAATCATGGTGCATATAGAAACCTCCTTTCAACCCTTCTTCAGGAGGGAAAGCTATGGTGATCTTTTAACTCAGATTTTTACCTTCATCAGACAGTAGTCCCAATGTTATGCGTATAATCTCTTCTGCTCTGTGATTTATTCTGTAAAAATCTAACTGTGCCAACTTAGGTGAAGTGAGCAGTCAATGGTGTCAATCCCTCGCATCAGGTGGAATGACACCTCACTTCTCCTAAGTTTCAAATATTCGCGATCAGTCACACCCCATCGTCCACATTGTTGACGATCGGGAAAAACAAGTTTCGTTCGTTCACACTGTGGACTTGGAATGATCGGGAATATTCGCTAAATTTTCTCGGTGCGATTTTTACAGAATAGACCGTCTGGATTTCATTGTTTACTGCAGGCTCCTGATTTGGAATATTTACCTATAATAATTGTTATGTTTGATAGGCTTCAGCGCCCTACCCTAGCAACTGGTGATAAAGGTGTCGAAAAAACCAAGATAAGTTGGTAATTAAAGTATTAATCATAATTGCTATTATTGAGAAGTTGAGTGAGACTAGGTAACTATTATTTCGGACAATAAATGTCAAGACGCTTTAAAGAAGTCCTCAGTTGTAAACAGCGATTGAATAATGATTTTAAAATAGATTTTCTATATACCGACTGACTTTTGTTATCGTCTGGACAAAAACAGTGTATAAAAGGTAAAGGAGTTGAAGTCAATGACAAAAATTTTACATTCACTCTTCTGATTGAAGCCGGCCGATGGCTTAACTGAAAGGATTGAATGTCGCATGAGGAGTAAGGTGCCTAGCCTGAAAGGTTTTATATTATTTGTCGATTTATTTGTTTTGGTATGAAAAGTTTACTTCAAATAAGTACTTAATAGTATTTATTGATGGGTTTATTTTATTACGGGTTTTTGAAAAAAAAAAAAAGAGTTTTCTGTGCCATACGTTTAAACTGTTCACCTTTTATATACCCTGTTTTTGTCCAGACGGTATATAACGCCTCATCGAGAATTCTTTCTTACATGAACAGTTCAGCTAAAGCTTCCGAATCGCTGATCATTCACGATCTGTGGGTAGCGATTCTGATATCAGTTACAGCTCGGAGATTGGAAGCGTGCCAAATAAATTGGCATTGTCGAATAAACTGGGTGAATAATAGTTCTCGTTGGATTTACTATTCGAAGTTTAGCTGTTGTTTGTTGGATGCTGTGAAAGGACACGTCATGATATTTACATCAAGGGGGTTCGCAGATCTACTGACTACTGTTTATCAGGTTAGATCATGGAGATTCAACAATATATAAAAAAACATGGCATCTTTCTGCCAGACATAACCCACAGACAAGAATAACTACAGCATATTTTAGCAAGTTTTAATGAAAAAGTCCTTTGCTAGGTTTTGGTAATATTTGTTCAAATGTCTATCTTTAGCAGTGGACATTGATCAATTGTGAAGTTTGTTTAACTGGTATCCATGAATATCCATGTTTCCAACGAATGTAGTCAAGCATAGAATAATAGATGAAACACGAAGCATATAAATAGCTGCATTTCCATGAAACGTATCGCGGCCAAATCGTGAACATGACGGGTGAATGATAGTGCTAACAAGGAAACAGCTTGATCGTAGGTACAACGATCAAACTAATGTAATCAAGACCAGTTTGTTTACAGTTCGAGATAATAGAGAAACGTCAGAAACCTGGCTCCGATTGCGCGCGGATTAAACAATTTGACTTCGTTCTTGAAAAACATGGGCCATTAATAACGGTGCGGGTTTTTTTTTTTCGAAAGCGTAAGTCAACTTGTGGCCCACGATGCAAACTCCAATTAATACATGCAGAAATATTATCGTAAAAAGTTAAGTACAGAAAATTTGTAGTCGAAGATACGGATGATTGCATGCGAGGAAGAAATAAAGCGAATTGACGTGATGCAAAATCTGCCTATAGGGTTTCGTCCTTTCTGTGAGAGGGAATGGCCCGTAAACCAGCATGCGGGTGCGTAGTGGTAGATATCACATGTCTTCGAATATTTGGTTCTAGGACATGCCGGTTTCCTCACGATATTTTCCTTCACCGTTTTGAGAGCAGTGGTGATGAAATAATATACACAAAATAGTACAACCCGCAGCCGTTACCGCTGGGCCAGCACTGCTCTCCTGACGTCATGTCTCGACCACCAAATAAATTGGAATAGGACAATGATATTGAATACACCATGGGGCCTAAAAAGGCCACTTTGGCAGAATCATAATACGATAACAGTATGAATCATATTAAAAATCGTAAAATGGTCGCAAACTGACAATTCATAATATGATCTGTGTACAATTGATATCACAATGAAATAACATTTAAACTGTAGAAATAAAAAATAAAAAACCAATTTGATTAATAAAAACTGTAATAAAAAATTTACCGATAAAATTACGGTTTTTATTTTTTTCATGCGGGGAATGTTTACACCAAATATGAAATGAAATTTTACGAAAATTAGAGGAATTGCTAATGATCTGCTGGGAATTCAGGAAATGAATAGCTTTTAGAGGTAGCCTTTTTAGGCCCCCTTATCACGTGTGAAGGATACGTGATCGCAATATTATGTTATTTTAACTGTCATGGAGGACTGCAGCTGATATTGGTGCTAATTTTTTTGCCATTAACACTCTTTGCTGTCGGTATTATACGATAATTGACATGGTCCTATACATTTCTTTACTGGACTATTTTTACCAGGAAAATGTGCATAAAATAGTCTACACACTGCGAAATGATTGAATTGCGGTAACCGAACGTGTTCCGTTTATGTCTAACTTACGTCGCCGACTAGAAGGTATGTGATACGAGTTATGCAGTGACGTATTTGAAGGTTTCTCCATTTCGCATAAAATTACTGACTATAGCGAAATTTGAATGATATTTTCTTACGTGATTGGGTCTCGATTGCGTTCAATAATAATGTGTGCACTGTGTGAATGATGATATGGTTAGAAAGGAGGTGACTACCGATATGACGACTAATAGAGAAGTTTGGAAGGTAAAAATATATGTTGCGCAGACTCCAAACAAATTGGGATAGGGGCTGGAGAATGATGATTAATAATGTATTTTATGGTTTTTTAATATGTAGGTATATTTTTCTCAACTAAATAACGTCTTTCTTCATGCTGTACTAGTCAAGATTAGACTATAGAAAATATTACGATATCGGACTTGCAATGAGGAATAATACAATAGGGTAGTTGCCTTAAAAAATCTATTTAGTCCGTCAGTTAGATTATCAAAAAATATTGGACCCGTATTTTTTCTTTTGTCAATTATATAAAAAAATATTAAGATATCGCCCGTTAAAGTTCCGCGTGACGTCACGCCTTGCTACACTTTTTAGCAAGGCGTGACGTCACGACCCCCTTTTTTTTTTTTTTTTTTTTTTTCAGGATGGGAAATCATCAAATGACTCCTCCCGCTCTGGGTGGAGCAGAAGGGAGTGTCAGACTCTTACTGACTAAAACCCACCCGTGTTCCTTCCTTAGCCCTTTACGTACCAGGGCAGCGGTAACCCTTCCGGACGATCCCGCTACCCCGGCAGGCTTCGGCCCTGTCGGGCCCCGTCAACTACGCTGACATCTCTTTGAGGCGCGCGTGGAACACATACACGCCGTCCGGCACGGGCCTGGTCCTGATCGGACGGAGAGCTACCCATTGCTCTCCGCCCGCAGGCCCGCGCCTACGGTGGCCGGGAGTCGTCACGCGGCTCCCGGTCACGACCCCCTACTCCCAAATTTTGACGCGCTTTATCTTTGTCATTTTTGTTTGATTGACAAAAGAAAAAATACGTGTCCATTATTTTTCGATAATCTAACTGACGGACTAAATAGAAAATAATTATTTTTTTACCCAGGCAACTACCCTATTGCAGTAGGTAGTATTATAGATCGCCATGTTTTAATAAATAGTTCATTTCGTAAATAGTTTACTTATACCTATTCCATGCATCTTATAAATATGCAAGCCGGCCACATCTATAATCTATAATTATAATAAAGCTGAAGAGTTTGTTTGAACGCGCTAATCTCTGGAACTGCCAGTGGGATTTGGAAAAATCTTTTTGCATTTGATAGCCTAATTCTTAAGGAAGGCTATTTAACATCACGCTACGACCCTTAGGAGCCGAGCAAACAGAAAGAAAGTTAAGTGGAGTAAAAGCGCGGGCGGGCGATGCTATGTGATGCGGTGGGGAGTTTTATAAGAATGTTGCTGTTATTTTAGTATTGTATTGTGTATCTTACGAATTCCACGGCAGAAGCTAGCCATCCGACTTTTCTGAATACCTAAAGGCCATGGTCTTGTAAGTTCTACTTTTAAATATTTACGTATATTGTACAAACCTCAAGGCTCTATGGTTTGTTTAAGCTCCTTTTTATAGTTACCATAAAATTGCCAGCCTTGAATATAAGGCATAAAGGATTAACAATGCTGACATTATGTGACCTTCACCTCTACACCCCAAGCAAGCAGTAGGGGTGTGAGGTATAAGAATATTTTTATTACCTTACAACCACAACTAACAAGGTATTTATGCTTAGGCCATAGAAGAATTTATAAATGTTAAAAGAGTTTTATTGTTGACTGAGTTGAAAATAGTTTGTGCATA
Organism: Apamea epomidion; assembly: GCA_947507525.1. NCBI lineage: Eukaryota > Metazoa > Arthropoda > Insecta > Lepidoptera > Noctuidae > Apamea > Apamea epomidion. The sequence goes on along the minus strand of OX382240.1, from coordinate 17,414,662 downwards.
CTATTTAGCTAAGTTAATAAGTGTATACAATGTATGGGTTTAGTACTTGTCTAATCTAATTAGTAGTTAGTGACAAATGTTTGCTGAAAACTAAATTTTAATTAAGAGTAGATTTTTACATTTTTCGAAATGAAAATGTTTGAGTAAACACTTTATCAGTAAAAGATTGCAAAAATACATTATTTTTACCTTTACAATGAACCTCTTTGAGAACATACCATTTAAGTAGCAACAGTTTATCTGAGAAACAAAAACAATTAAATACTTTTTACTGAGAAGCCTTGATGACACCAACCAAAAAAACAAAAAAAAATGCACAGACTTCATGAGAATTTTTCTCAAGCATCTGATATTACATTAGGAAACAGCATTTTTCCACAATAGGTAAGTAAGTATGAATAAAGTTTCTCTCTCTGGACTCTAGAGAGTGGCCAGGGCTCTATGACCACCGGTATTATGAATGAACCTTGCTTCTAATTTTAAATAGGTAGGAGGTATAGATAAGAATGTGTTTTTTTTTAACTAAAATATAATAAACCTATCAACTTACCTGTCTACCACAGTCAACTGATAAAGGTCATATTATATTTTGATGATGTTTTTATAATACATGTGCTTGAACTATTTATTAAAAAAGAGTTATTTTTAGGTATTTCACATAGAATTGATCCAAGTTGTATTTTATTGAAAGAGTATGGGATTATGAGGAAGGCTTTGCCCAGAAGTAGCAGTAGGAGTACCTACTATTAGTACAGGAAAAATAAAATTATGGAAACAGGAAATAGTGTATCTTAACCTAGTAACTATTGAGTGGACTATCTACAAATGTTATTGAATAACTATTGTTTGTCAACCAAGAACATATAAAGTTAATAAATAAATAATAATGTAGCAGATTCTTAATAGGTATATTATCTTGTGTAATTAAGCCAAGCAGTCAATATAGCCTATTAGCTTCTTGGTTCATTACTGAATTTGAGGATTAAGTTTAATAAAGAGTATCTTTCAAATTAAAATGTAAGTCTAAAGATAAATTGGCAAATAATAAACCACTCACGGCAAATATTGTGTTCTGCAATCCAAAAGGTATTGGCGTCAGTCTCGCAAAAAATACAATTTTGAAGGCTTGCGGCCCTGAGATCACTTTCAGCAGAGCCCGCGCTGTCTCATTCTTGAGCAACCGGTCCAGGGGCAGGTAGCTCCGCAACGCTTTTAGGGTGAAGTGGGCCACCGCCACACCAAAGTTCGCACTCACCAGAACAGTCATTATACCCCTAAAATTCCCGAACAAATATCCACTAGTTATTATTAACACCAAATAACCTATCGTCACTGGAAAACTCACGATCAAAAATAAACCCATAAACAATAAAAATATTATCCAGGGATCCTGTGCGTCTACCCAGTATAAAATCGTTTTCAAATATTCTTTGAAAAAATAAAGCACCAGAACCAGGCATGTGAGCAACAGTATTGATACTACAATGTTAAATAAATAACTGTACGTTGTCTTAGTGTTAATTTTAGCCCATAAACTTTTCTTTCTTGTGACCGCTGTAGGGTCGGACTGGCATTCTTCAACGTCGACAATTTCCATGGTGACTTTCGTTGATGAAAATTAAACCCAGGCTATTTATCTATGCGCTCTTTAATTTTCCACGGTATATCGTTCGCCATGGCCTAATCTAGGCTAGTGTTTATTTCACGTTTACGCACGGCAGGACCAAAATTCAACGAACAATCAACCACTTTGACCACTTTACACAGACTATAAAATTAAAATTCTGAAAGAAAGAATTTCATCAATATGTCAAAGTTTGACAAACGATCTCGGTGTTGTCATTTCACCACAGAAGTTCTTGCAAAAAAACATGGAATTGTTTTTAAGGTTTTATTAAATTAGTAATTTTAGGTTTTCGTTTTGTCGGATTTAACTTAAAGGCCAATTCTCGTAATTAAAAACGTTCAAAATCTAGTCGCAATCTCATCTCAGCAACAATCAAAAATGTAGGGAAATTAGAGATATTTTTGACAGATTAAGAATGAGATCAGAGGGACAATAATTATCGTAATTTTAAGACCGTTCACAGTCTGATCTCAGTCTCAATCTGCCAAAATATACTTCTAATTTCCCTACATTTTGACCATTTTTTGACATTTGTTTGTCGCTGAGATGAGACTGCGACTAGATTTTGAACGTTTAAATAATTAATTAAATAGTATAAATTACGAGAATTGGCCTTCAGGCTGTGAACGTTCTTACAATTTCGAGAATTGTCACTCTCATTTCGACTTTACCAAAAAAATAGTACCTACCAACAAAACAGTACATGAATTGAAGTTGATGTTGCCACTAGTTATTTTGCTAAATTATCTGTAAATAACTGTCAGAACTATGAGCGTTCCATGAATACATTTTATAGATCTTTGACTTTAGAAAAGGACAAAATAAGCACTCTGTCGCAGGGAAAAGCAAGAACGAAAAGCATATGATAAAAGTGAACAATATTTTATGTGGAACGATAATCTTCCACAATTTCACATCTTGGTGCACCGTGGAAGATATTTATTTTTTCAGAAAAACACGTTAACTTTCGATTAATACATTATTAATGGTTTAAAGCCTTAAATATTACACGGTTTAGATTAAGGGAACGGATTATTTGTACTCGTTTATTCATTTGAAGTTTCGAGACTCGACCTAACCATGCCGCCGAAGAAGGCAAGCAGCGCCGCCGCTAGCAGTGGAGGTGCTAGCAAAAAGACAGAAGCAAAGAAGAAGGATAAAGTTATTGAGGTGATTTATAAACGATTTCTATCAACGTTTTCATATCGCAGGCTGAAAAATATTCAGTCTTGATTTCACTCTTGGCACTGCTGACTACAGTAATGTAGGGTATACGCTATCCAGTAGTACTCTAGAAATCTTACTATCCTTACTGTCATTTATTTTGCAAGCATTTGGCACACCAGCATTAAAAAACAGCAGCAATATGAACTGCTGCACCAACTAAATATACTAACACTGCATCATACTTATATAAAAAATGGCAACTAATCAATTATTCTTCCTCAACAGGACAAAACCTTCGGCCTTAAAAACAAGAAGGGGGCCAAGCAGCAGAAGTTTATCCAACAAGTAGAGAAACAGGTCAAAAGTGGCGGCATCCATCCTGCCAAACCTATGGATGACAAGAAGAAAGAAAAAGAGGCCAAACTGAAAGAACAGAAGGAATTAGCAGCACTGTTCAAACCTGTGCAAACACAAAAGGTTGAGAAAGGTATGTCATACTTGAATCATTTTCCTCCAGTCCACGCAGCAGCCTATAAGGTCCTCACTGCTGGGACACAGTCCTTTCTGTGAGAGGGAGTGGGCCATAATCCACCACGCAGGTCCAGAGCGGGTTGGTAGAGGTCACTGTGGGGCACACTTGCCTGCTAATTTAATCTTACACCAGAACTTTTTTTACTTTTTCACTTTTTTATTTGTTTTTTTTTTCTGATGTATATATTGTGTGCCTTTAAGTCGGTGCTAAACGAAAGTATTTTCTTTTAATCTTAAAATAAAATCTTAAAACTAGTTTCTTATTAGACAATGTTTTTTTCAGGTACGGACCCCAAATCTGTGGTGTGTGCTTTCTTCAAGAACGGTCAGTGTACTAAAGGAGACAGGTGCAAGTTCTCGCACGACTTGACTCTTGAAAGAAAGGTATGTTTTCTTCAACCGTTTTGAATGAAATAAAAAATACATCTTTATAGCATATAAGTACAGTGCAAAAAGAGAAAGAAAGGGAAACTCTTGAAAAGGTGGCATGATGACATGAATTATAGGAGAATTGGAAGGAGTGGCAGGTGGCTTTTGCCAAAGGGCACACAGAGACTTAGAACTGATATAAAACGTTTTTTAATACATCTATCACTCTGAGAAAAGGCTACAAATAAAACATAAAATAAACAGCACAAGACGTTGAGTGGATAGTTCACTATGTTCTACCAATTAAAGGCATATTAATAATAAAAATATACTTCGCATCCCTCTATTATTACAAGCTTTCTAAAACCACTTTCAATCCATGTTCATAACTATGAATTCCTAAGTTTTCTAGCATTTCTTTCAATTTCAATCTTTCCTTGGTCTATTGATGACACAAGGCATTGGACTTCTTTATATTTGGAATTCATTTAATCTCTATTGGTGGGAGAGTTTCCAGTCTGGGGACGAGCTCTACAGAGCTACTCGGTGGCGGAGTGCAGCTCTTCCCCAAAAGGGGGAACCGACCCAAATACTGATATTTAACATAATTAGGACAAACGAAAATGTTATCAGCCTAGGGTAATTTAGGAACAGTCACACAATATAAGCTATTCTATTTTATCATGAAATTAACTTTTTAAATGTATTATTATTTGTTGTGATAATTCTTATGGATCCCCTTAATAAGAAGAACTATTGGATCTGCCAACTAAAACCACATAGTTCCATAAGTAAGGAGGAATGCTATTGTTAGCCTATATCAGAGGGGTAATTCTCGTAATTTTAAGAATGTTCACAGTCTGTTCTCAGTCTCAATCTGTCAAAACAACGTCTAATTTCCCTACATTTTGACAAGTTTTTGACATTTGTTTGTCGCCGAGATGAGACCGACTAGATTTTGAACGTTTTAAGTTACGGGAATATGGGCCCTTACCACTGCTGAACATAGGCCTCTCAAATTTCCCACTCAACTGAGCTCAGCTGTTTTCATATCTACTACAGCATTGAGCAAGGATATAAAACACAGTGTATGCAGACCTGTACGCAAGTTGCAGCATATTATCTAATAGAAAATTCACTCCTTTAAATGCTCCTTTAGCTCTAAATGGTGCAGACTGGAAAGCCTAGATGACTACTTTAATTTCACTTATTAAAAAAACATTTTTCAGGCTGAGAAACGTTCCCTCTATGTGGACATGCGAGATGACGAAAACGACACTATGGACAATTGGGATGAGGAGAAGCTAAAGGAAGTAGTGGAGAAGAAGCATGGAGAAGGCGACAAGCAACGGCCTACTACTGACATTGTGAGTTATTATCAAATATTTTTTGACATTGTTGAAGGAAAACATTGTAGTGAAATGATACCTGGATGTACAACAAATGTAAAATCAAATCTGAAATCATGAATCTGCCTTGAGCAAGTTTGGCAAATTGTGATGATCAATGCTCATACCTTGGTCGCTTTCCATGAATTATAAAATATCATCATATTTATCAACACGTGAGAAAGTCAAGGGGCTTGTGGCTAAGTAATAACAGCCGCACGGGTCGATCAATCAGTTTAGCCAAGAACCCACCGTGCCTCGGAAAGCACGTTAAGCTGTTGGTCCCGGTGGTCATTCGCACACCTTTGACAGTTGTTACTGGTCATCAGGAGTCCAAAATTCTGACAACCAGTCTTACCAATGGGTATTGTATAACCAGTATCTGTGTTGTGGAGGTCAGATAGGCAGTCGCTCCATATTAAATACTGGTATTCAGCTGCATCCTGTTAGACTGGAAGTTGACCCCAACATAGTTGGGAAAAGCAAAAAGCTCCTTTGTATTTATTTTTACCTTTCAGAGCCTTATATTGCAGCTGTTGGGCTAGAGTTACTAGCCCAACAACTGCAATATAAGGCTCAAATAATTAGTATAATTTCAACTACTACTTTGAAAATTTGCTTATATTGAACCAGAATCCACATGGCAGCTATTTGATCAAATTATGAAGTTCTAATTGTCTGATGAAAATTACAATTACAGATCTGCAAACATTTCTTAGAAGCCGTAGAAAGATCAAAGTATGGTTGGTTCTGGGAATGTCCTTCTGGTGGTAAATGCATATATAGGCATGCGTTACCAGCAGGCTTCGTTCTCAAGAGAGACAAGAAAAAAATGGAGGAGAAGAAGAATGAGATCTCTTTGGTGGACCTTATAGAGAGAGAGAGGGCAGCACTTGGACCTAACCAGACCAAAATCACACTGGAAACCTTCCTCGCATGGAAGAAGAAGAAGATTAAGGATAAGCAGGTTTGTGGATGACTTTATTATGATGCCGATACCGGAAATTCTCAGTAGCAAACTAGTATTCCATGTTTGGTTTCCGCACTTAATCCTTTAAGTGGACCATTGTGCGTGGGATATGGCGGCCGTCGGTGGTTAATTACAAGATATTAAGTTATCTTAGCTTAGGTAATGGCACAGAATACATAAAAGTACAAGTACAGAAGATTGATTCCACAAAATCATTTAAATAAATAGAGACTCTTACTACGATACAATAAAGTGCAATTCAGGTTGAACAGTGCTAATTGCCTACAGTTATATTCACCTTAAAGTTGCCTTATTGATAATTTAACTGAACCTACTCGAAGTGCAAAGTGGGAATGTTCGGATCCGACCGACACATGGCCGAACCGAATATTATTGAAAAATGCGAAAAAAGTTTAGACCGGCTCAGTTGGGTTGGGACCATAGTCAATATTCGAAAGATTGTAGGAGTGTAGGATCGGAACCGACCGAACCAAATAGTAACTTCGTAGCAGGAAACGGCCGAACATTCGGCCGATACTACTTCGGAGTAGACCCCCAGTATTATCTAGTACTTCTTCCGCCCATTGTGGCACCCTTTGTAAAATTTGTATATCTATGTTCTGTAATTTATATGGTGTACATAATAAAGCATATTCTATTCTATTCTTATTAGAATAGAATTCTCTTTGTTATGTAAAAGTCTTAAGTTTCTTTTGACAAAAGAGAAGCATAATAAGACTTTTTTTACTATATCACCAAAATATAAATAATGTGAAAAAAATATTTTGAAATAAATTATTTCCATTTTATTCAACAGGAAGCGCTTACGAAGGCTGAAGACCAGCGCCGCACCGACTTCAAGGCAGGTCGCGCCGTCGGCCTGTCGGGACGAGAGATGTTCTCGTTCGACCCGGCGCTCGCTGCCGACGCGGATGATGAAGATGACGAGGCCGTCGACCTCGCCACCTACGGAGATGAAGATCAAGACAATATCGAGTATAGAGAAGTGCAGTTCGATCTTATTGGCATGGAGGCATCTGAGGTGAGACTCTTTCTATATTATTGTACTTTACCAGGGCAACCATGCATTTTTCCAAGAAATACTTAAAGTTTCTGTGCTGTGAAGGTCAGATAGGCAGTTGCTCTATGTAAAATACTGGTATTCAGCTGCATCCGGTTAGACTGGAAGCCGACCCTGACATAGTTGAGAAAAGGCTAGGCGATGATGATAATAAGTAGTGTAACTGTCATGCATGAACAGTCTTAAAAATACGGGGATTCCCCTCAGTTCATGAGGGGAATTCCCGTATTTTTAAGAACGTTCGCATTCTAATCTCAGTCTCAATCTGTCAAAAATACAATCCCTACATTTTGGACAAGTTTTTCACAATTAGTGTCGCTGAGATGAGATTGCGACTTAAATTTGAATATTTTTTTAAGTATGATAAAAATGGCCATCACTATACCTCATAATGACTTTAAAGTTTTGTTTATTCATGGTATTGTCAGTGAACAGCATTGTGGGCTACATTATTACTTTATGGTTTGGTTTCTATTGGTAATATTGTATAATATACTTAGCTGTTGTTATTCATATTTATTAAAATAGCCCATGTCGCTGTTCGGCTTATTAACTAACTCTATGAAAAAAATCACGTCATTCCGTTGCTGCGTGAAAAGAGGACAAACGAACAAACACATTTCACAACTGTTGCCAATGTAAGAGCGGGCAGCTTCGCAACGTAACCCATTGCAAAAATCCTCCTTTATTACTTTCATACATTTTCTATGAACCAACATACACTACAGGTGGGCTGCACCGCACTTTTTTGTATGAGAATGCGTTGCGCTCTGGCCCGTTGCGGCTGTAATGTGCGCTTGGCTTTTTAAGCGCACATATAATAATATTACAACAATTTCTATTTTCAGGCGGACGACACCGGTACCAAAGCGACAGATGACCGACTGCAGCAGCTCAACCAAGGTCTGGAGAATGGCAACGGCGACGGTCCGGAGGGCTCCAGGGACGCTTCGCCTTCCGACGACGCCGCCGCAGCTGTCCCTATCAACGAGAACCTGTTCCTTGACGAAGACCTGGATGAAGAACTTCAGAACCTCGATTTAGAAGACTAGGAGTTAATAGTTTGTACTGGCTGATTTTGAATTCATTAACATCCTTTTGGGGCGAAAGTACGCAAGAAAATTGTGAAAAAGCGTCGTTTTTATTATTATATTTACATTTTGATACAGAAATGCTGTAAACGTAAGTCAAGTGATGCGATTGGCTGTTGATAATTATTTCATCCAATCACAGCAGTTTACGCACGCTTGAGAATTTGTTTGGTATTTTTGTGTTGATTTTGGTTCCTAAAGATAGGCGTAAGGCCTTTCACCAACATTTAATCAGCCAACTACATACTTAATGTCAAATTAACTGTTATAAAATAGCGGGGCAATCGGGTATTAAACTATCAGTAACAATGGCTTTCATTTTGACAGTTCATCAACATTCATTACGTTATTTACATTGTTGAGCAGACTAATTTTTCGATCATATGATGCAATGGATCGGCAATATTCTTCAAAATGATTCAGATTGTGATTGATAGTCTGTTACTCAGTTAGGGTGCGGATAATGGGTTGATAGAAAGTTGGTGAAAGCGTGACTTAGGTCTGATTGTGCCACCTGTCACTAAAACATTCAAAAGCAAAATGTTGTGGTGCAAGTGGGACACAACCCTTTTTAAAATTCATGCGTACTTCCTCCTAAAAAAATGCTAATGAATTTAAAGTTAGCCTGTATTCATGTTCGTTTTCTCATGTAGTGCCAACATGCGGTCTCATGTAGCAAGATAATACAGACAGTACACTTTTATATTACTACTTAGGCAGTTTGCTACGAGCCTTTTGTGTATAGTAGACTAAACTAAATGTCGTAAAAAGGTTTCACGGGAAGTTATCCATTAACCCTTCGTATGAACGTGGATTCACGCGAGACACAAGCTGACAAACTAAAGACTAATTTATAAAAATGTCACTTAGATTTCTTTTATTTGGCTCACTTGTGATAAACACTGACTTATTACAGACAACATAGAATCTGAAACTATTTTAATATAGTCACTTACTAAAACAAGTATAGTACTAATAAGGTCTAAATTGCAATGGCTGACGCGTGGCTTTCAAATGCCGTTAGCAATTTAGTTACCTTCCTATCTTCTGTCCGTGAAATTTTACATTACACACAGAATCTTCAATTTTATTTATTTGTATAGATAATTTAGACTTATACCAACGATATAAATGTCATATGACGCACTCATGATTTGCAATGATCGACTGTTCCATCTGATATTTGCTTGATAAGATATTCTTGATTGTTCTAAAAATGGCACGACATGACAAAGTATAAATAAAATACGAACATTCTTCATCGAAATAGGGTCATCTACATTATGTATGCTCATAGAGTTATAAATATAATTTGTTCAGAAAGAAAAATAATGTATTTGTAAATAAAATAACGTAATTTATTTTAGTTTTATTATCACTTTTCTAATGTTACATATTTAAAAGTACTTGGGTGGGCCACTTGGAGGTATACAATTTTTTTTTCCGCCATTTTTGTTATGGAACGTTTTACGACTGAACAAAGTGTTTTAATTATTAAAACATTCTACTCGACCCAATCATGTATTGCGGAAACTCTAAGAAAATTGCGGCCAATTTTTGGTAGAAATCGCTTACCTTCGCGGCTAACAGAAAACTCCTCTAAATATTTAGATAAAGCAGTTTTCTTACATAAAGTGAATCAGTTGGGCTTAGGAAACATGTGGTTCCACAAGACGGGGCCACATGTCATACGGCACGAGCCATAATCGATACATTGAAAAAAATGTTTTTGGGTCGATTATTTTCGAGAAACGGTGGCTTTGATTGACCCCCAAGATCCCCAGATTTAACAGCTCCTGACTTTTTTTTGTGGGGCTATCTAAAGGGACGTGTCTATGCTAACAGGCCAATGAACCTTCAAGAATTAAAACAAAATATCTGAGACAGTCACTGAAATAACACGGGGTCAAATCTGCCATGCTGCTAGAGGTGGACATTTTTCTGAGATTATTTTCCATACTGAATTATCGGCCTTAAATACCTATATTTAAATAAAAATACTTAATAATTTTTATATGTATTTCATAGAATAAAATTTAAAAAATAAAGTGCCTCTTATTTGCCCACCATGTACTTATAAAAAATAGTAGCCGGTCGGTATCGAAAACAGGGTAAGCTGCAAAACAACGACCGCCTAGAGCTCCAAAATGTATGTTGAAGAATATGCATGGTGTAAGGGACATCGGCGCGCAAACTGTTACTATGAATATAGCACATGATTCTAGACCTACCTTTTTCAGCCTTTCGCCACACCCAATGCACGCCACTCTTCTCTAGCCTTCCTAGGCCAGAGTCGACCAGCAATCTTACCAGGACGTCGCACGGTGGGCTGAAAATCGACTTTCATAGACTTAGGGATATCAATTTAAGGGTGTCGCGTTTTTTTTGGGGGGGGACTGCTTCTTCCAACCATTTCCATGCTCTATTAAGTTGAAAATGTTAAATTAGCGTATAAACGAAGGAGTTATATTTTATTTTTCTTTGAAACTGAAAGTCAAACCGTAATATCCTTACAGGAGGTCTTAATACTAATTATTTGTGATTTTTTGACATACCACACATAACGGTCATTGCTGCAGATTTTTTTTTTAATTAAGAAAAATAATATATTTATTTATTTATTATTTACCATTTATGTACACACATATATATATTTTTTTATTTCATAAATGATTCATTTTATTCATCAAGTCAACAAACTAAGTACTAATTAGCTACTATTATCTTCCTGGCCTAATTAAGGACTATAATAAAACATATACATAACATACATATAATATAACATTCAACAATACAAATCATAAATTATTACCCCATTCTGAAAAGTGAGTAGGTAATTATGATTATGAGTTCCATTTATTTAATTTTAATTTTCGACTTATTAGAGCATGGAAATGGTTGGTAGAAGCATTTCCCACCAAAAAAGGCGACACCCTTAAATTGATATCCCTAAGTCTATGAAAGTCGATTTTCAGCCCACCGTGCGTTGGTCCACCTCATCGGCTGTCTGCGCATACTTCTTCTACCAGAGGGGCAATTCTCGTAATTTTAAGAACGTTCACAGTCTGATCTGTCTCAATTTGTCAAAAAATGTCCCTACATTTTGAAAAGTTTTTGACATTTGTTTGTCGCTGAGATGAGACTGCGACTAGATTTTGAACGTTTTAAATTACGAGAATAATATTATTGGCCTTCAGGTCTCGGTCTCCAGTCCACCACTGTTTTACCCCATCTGTCATGTGCAGTGTGCTATTCTAAATTTGAATCGCGACATATTCGCCAAAATGTAAACAAATACGAGTTTATGGAAAAATAACTTTAATTCCTACACAATAAAGTTCAGTTTACGCTGCAGCTCCAAACATTTTTGTAACTTTTTCGACGGTGCTAGTCACTCTTAATTACCATTAAAATAAAGTTGATATTCGTTTAACTTGAAATAACGTCAATTTGAAACAAATAAAATTTGGATATAGACCTACCAGCACGCAGCGTAGACATTTTTCGCAACAGAAAATTTCGTGAGATATTTAAAAAATAAATTGTTTTCATACATGCTGACCGTGTGTGAGTTTCACTTTTGCACGAAACAGCTGATTAAAAAAAAATAACCTGCAAAGATTTTCAACGTTGGGTGCGCGTCCATATCCCTTAAATATTTCTATATGCCTCCACAAACGCAATAACTTACAAATAATACAATAACAAAGTGTAATTTAATGGGGTTTATTCATATACGTTTCTTGAAAGTTATGAGACGTTTAAACGTCAAAAAGGTATGGTCAGTCGCTAATCATTACGTTTATAATTAATAAGCTCCAATAAAATATTATTATAATTGTAAAATATTATGAAGACCCGTTTTCAATGGCCAGCCACCGCGCAGGATTTCCGATAGTAATATTGTCTATTTGTTGTTGTGTGAAGCCTTTGGACTTCATCTTTGGAAGCACGGTGTTGATTATGTGTGCATATCCGTGGCCACCAAAGCTGGTCTGTAAACAACAGGAAATAATGTTTCATCATGGTACACAGGGTGGCAGGGGCATGTGCGTCGACCCCAAATAGATCGGTATAAGCGCAGGAGGGTGATGAAGACAAGATACCTTTACCTATTTAAGCGGGGTGCGCTAGATACGGTGGAGCATACGGTGGAGGTCTGCCCGGCTTGGGCGGAGCACCGCCGTGTCCTCGTGGCGGCGATCGGCGGCAGCGATCTCTCGCATCCGGCCCTGCTCCAGGCCATGGTACGGAGCAAGAGTGCATGGGAGGCTGTCACCTCCTTCTGCGAAGCAGTAATGCTCGCGAAGGAGGAGGCGGAGCGCGTGAGGGAGAGGAAATCTCTGCGCTCTCTCGCCCCTAGTCGCCGCAGGAGACGCCCTGGACGGGAGTCAACAGCCGACTCCCGGCCACCGTAGGCGCAGGCTTGCGGGCGGCGAGCAATGGGCAGCTCGCCGCCCGGTAAGGACCAGGCCCGGGTCGACGGCGCGTTATGTTCCACGCGCTCCTCAAAGAGATGTCCCCGTCAGCACGAACTGACGGGGTCCGCTAGGGCCGATGCCTGCCAGGGCCGCGGGCTGTTCGAAAGAGATACCGTGGCCCCGCACAGGCTACTGAAGGAACTCGGGTGGGTTTTAGTCAGTAAAAGTCTGACACGGCCTTCCGCTCAGCCCAGAGCGGGAGAGGTTATTTGATGATATCCCAAACAAAAACAAAAAAAAAGGAGGGGGGGGGGGGTGCGCTAGGTAACCTGTGACATTAAAATTTTCTTACGTTTTTTGCAAATGACTATTTCATTAAATATTCAATCAATAGGAATACATGACGTTAGTGGGTTGTTTTGACGATTTTAGTGATTATAATTCTGTAACGTCATATTTGTTACGCTCTAACCTGCAAATTGCAAAAAACGTAAGAAAATTTGAATTTCGCGGACTACGCGCAGCGAGTAGCTCACTTCTGACGGCTTACTACCAGCTCTTATAGCAGGGTAGAAGTTAAACTGCACTGCTTTTTTATTGTATGACTAAGCACAAAAAAGTAGTGCAGGTCAACTTCTGCCCTGCTATAAGAGCTGGTGGTAAGCCCCCAGAACCGTCATAAAGTTTGAAGCTCACTGTAGCTCAACTTAATTAAAGGAGCTCATTTTTAGTTATTATAGGTTTAAACAGATTTTATTCCTTAGAAGAACTTGCATAAAAGGGGTACATAGGTACATGATTCTTTCATAAGTTTACACTTTTTTAAATCATCCGGTAAATCAAACAATATGCCGCGCCGTGCAATGTGCCGTGTGCCGTAATTAGTTTGTGGACGTGTATTATTCTGTAATTAAACTCACCAATCGATGCTTCGTATGTATATCGTGCGACATGAGTATCTTGTCCTCGCGGCCCTCGTCAACCAGCAAGGATATCTTCTGTATCCTCTGCGCATCACTCAGCATATCCGTCGTCAACTCCAGTTGATAATATGACACTTCTGTGCCGAACAAGTCGAACTGACAGTACGTGCCTAACTCGGCAAATTCTAATAGAATGTCATCTTGTACCAGTGTGCCTGAAAATATAAGGAACATCACGCCTGTGTTCCTCGATGGAGTAAGCAGAAGGGTGCAGCAGGTGGGTTACCTATCGCCAGATATTTAGGTGTCGTTCCTATTGCCATTAAACGAACACAAACGCTGACTCCTGGCTGCTAGTGATAAATTCCTGACGGAATAACGCAATGCGAATTACCTAGCACTTTGCCTGGCCTGGGAATTGAACACAGGGCATGCGCTGAGCAGTGCGCGCTTACGTCCTTACGAACGTCAAAAACGTCAGTAAAAATACTAATCCTTGTAAATGACACATTACACACAGTCTCACTTGCATCCTTTAACTATCTTATCATAGTCATCCTACTTTATAATAACGAACTTAAAATTACTCGAACTAGGTACATAATAAAGTACGAGTATACATATAATTATGACGTAAAGTTACTCACGGTCTAAATGCGACATGACGACTTTGTCAGCGGAGCCCCCGGCCTCCAGGTACAGGCGGATGATCTCGAAGGGAGCCTCCTTCATTCTGTGGGGATGGAAGCTCACTCCACAACCGACTTGCGGTTGTAACTCCCCGGCAGCTTGGATTGCTTTACGCTCAAAACCTGTTAAAACTCAACTTAAATTACAAGACGGTAAAGTAGATACTGGAGTTAGTGGCTAATCATGTTAAGTATTTAAGATTTATTTACTGCTCTCAAAACGGTGAAGGAAAACATCGTGAGGAAACTGGCATGTCATAGAATAAAAAATTTGAAGACTTGTAACATCTACTAACCCGCACTGGACCCGCGTGGAGGATTACGGCCCACGCCCTCTCACCGAGAGCAGATCTGTGTCCCAGCAGTGGGAACATTATAGGTTGATTTTGCTATCTTTTCAGGGTCTTTCGATTAATTATTCTGCCGAATTATCACGATAGTTTATACCTAAAATGTAGCATTGATGCAATGCACAGGAATTGGTAACTAAGATGATGCTTATAACCGAACGTTTACTAAACAAACAGTTACATTTTCAGACCAGCCGATCGATTCTCTAAAAATCTCACTGAAAAGTTAGGTGAAGTGAGCTGTCAGTAGTGTCAATCCCTAGCATTAGTTTTAGTTGGAATGACAGCTCACTCCACACTCACTTCACATAAGTTTTCACGGTGATATGGTTACAGAATCGCACTGATGACCTCTTGGGTTAGATTAGCAGTCGCTCCATGTAAAATACTGGTAGCTGCATCTGGTTAGACTGGAAGCCGATCCCAACCTATTTGGGAAAAGGCTAGGCTAGATTATTACATTTCAGGCTTACACACCCTACCGCTGGCCTCGTCACCATCGAGGCGGTCCGGCCGGTGCTCGAGCGCTGGCTCGGAAGGAGGCACGGCTCCATGTCGTTCGGGTGACGCAGGTGCTCTCGGGGCATAGTGGCTTCGGGAAGTACCTGTGTCGCATAAACAGGGAGCCGGACGCCCGGTGTCACCACTGCGTCGACTGCCGGAAGGACACGGCGCGGCATACGCTGGCAGGGGTACGTCCAAAATCCCGAACGTTCATAATACCTATGATTGAAATACCGACGTCTAAAACACCGAAATTCAAAATACCGAAAGTTTTAAGTGCCGATAGTCGTTATATCGAAACACAAAATACCGATGTTCAAATGCCCGAAAGGACGAAATCCCGAATGGAAGAAATACCGATGGATGAAATCCCAAAGAACGGCGACGTAGTTCCCGCGATTAATATGTTTCTGGCACTCGCCGGCCGCTGCCGCGGCACCGCTCGCTGCGCTCGCTCGGCTCGTGCGTTGTGTGGTCACAGTTCTAACCTAACCTAACCTAGCTGTTTCGATTTAAAAAAGATATATGCGTGTTACGCATGCGGTTACAGAAACATAGTTTTGAATGTAAAACCAAACATTTTTAATAATTACACGTTGTCGTTGTTTTTTAATAATTAAAAATATGTTTATGCCAGAAACATATTAATCGCGGAAACTACGTCGCCGTTCTTTGAGATTTCATCAATCGGTAATTCGTCCATTCGGGATTTCGTCCATTCGGGATTTCGTCCTTTCGGGCAAATGAACTTTCGGGATTTTAAACTTTCAACCAAACAACCATTCGGCGTTTCAATTATCGGGATTTCGTCCACCGGTATTTTAAAATTCGGTCTTTTAAAATTCGGTCTTTTAAAATTCGGGATTTTGATACGTACCCGCTGGCAGAGTGTGCCGCCTAGGAGGAGCCTCGCCGTGCCCTCATCTCAGAAGTAGGCAGTGACCTGTCGCTGCCGGCCGTGGTCGAGTCGATGGTCGGCAGCGCAAGAGTCCTGGGACGCGGTGGTTTTCTTCTGCGAAACAGTCGTCTCGCAGAAGGAGGCTGCGGAAAGGGAGAGGGAGATCTCGTTCACTCACCCGGCCCGCAGCAGGCGCACCGGGCGTCGACGGAGGGCGGACAAAGCCCTCTTCCAGCCCCCTTAAGTGGGTCCAGGGCTGACAGACTCGGGGCCGTCCGTCACCCCCCACACACCAGGACTCGAGGTGGCGGCGCGTAGTGTTTCACGCGCGCCCTTCTTAGACGTCGCGGGGAGAGTCACACACCTCACTCACCCCCCTGACCCGAAGCCCGCGGTGACCAGTCGGGGGTTGCGAAAGGATCGTACGTTCCCGCGACCCCCGGCGTAGGTGTGAGAAGGAACACCGGGGTGGTTTTTAGTCAGCAAGAGTCTGACAGACCCCGCCGCCCGCCCCAGGGCGGCGGACATCCACGAGGATTTTCCACCCCGGAAAAGAAAAGATTATTACATTTACTGACCTCTTATCGGCCATACACTGGCGATCTCTCCCATGAATCCGGCCTTAACATCAGGGTGTTTAACGCAGCCCTTCGTCAGCTCTTGCAGCATATGATTGTATACATCTTCTGTGGACTGTCGCAGAGTATCGCCGCTCTGCAGGTCTGCAATGTAATGTCCTGTGCCGGCCACTATGTTCACGTTGCTCGTTTGTGACACGTTCTGGTAGAATGATATGTGTCGGTTTATGCCTTCTGTTGTGTTTTCCACAATGGTACCTGAAGAAGTGATAAAATATAGGATGGAATTATAAAGTCCTGGTCCCGTTATTTGTGGTCGGGTCTCCTCACTTTTCAGCGCCAAGTTGTTCAGGTATTGGATTGTCGGGGGCTTCCTTGAGGTCTCTTTTTATATTTGAACACCAGGTCAATGGCGGACGGGCTCTGCCTCTCTTTTGTTCTGGCTGATTTTGTGCAATTTGTACTACATGATCTTCGTGGCGTCTTTTAATGTTTGACGCAATTATAAATATCCAATTAAGTTTGTAGAGGAGAGTTAATTGGGTACTAACTTATCATTTCATATCCAAAGGTAAGAACAAAATTACAATAATTGTATTAGAAGCCTTAGCGGTAGGTATTACGTATGATGATGGGGGCCGCTAGGCATGGCGGGCTGATAGCATTCGGGGGTGCGGCGAATATACAGCATCTTCCGAGCCCTCGACGCATGGTACTCGTAGTAGAAGGAACAGTGGGGTTTTGAGTGATAGAAGTACGTTGCGACGTAACCCTTCGCTCTCTCCAGATGGAGAATATCCATGAAAATTTCCCCAGAAAAAAAAACGTATCAGGTAGGTTGAACTGATTTCGTCAACACGGGGCTGGAATCGATACCATCGATTTGAATTTGTGAAGCTGGTTCTGGGACGAATTCGTTATGTTCGTCTGCGATACCTCGGTATGTCAGATGTTCATAAGCGGCGTTGACTACTCAACATCAAGTGACCTCGACGGCTTGTTTTATTTGCCAAATAATAACAAAAAATAAACGCTCACCTCCACCGGCAGTTTTGTACTCGGTAACATCGTAAATGACGGCTTGTTGAGCATGGTAGTCATCTAGCTTCAAGTTATACCTCGAGCTGTAAGGATATTGCCTCACATAGCCAATCGTTTGGAGCTCCAGTTCAGGCGTGAATTTATCAGCCAGTGCTGTGGGCGGTTGCCTATAGAAATGCTCGAAGTTCATACCCAAATGTTCATGAGTTAAGGTTCGGCCTAGCGCTGAGGGGCTCACGTCTCCAAGCACTGAAATTGAATTTATACATGCAAGTGTGATTGAAAAGACCTATGGACATTATCCATTTTCATGCATTAGGTATATCTATGGAGTAGCCAATAGGTTTTTAGCCTATTCCGTATCCTACGGCAGAATGCCTAGGCTAGATATCTAGAGTGCTACAAGGACATGGACAGGGGGGCGTTGTAGGAAAAAAGTTGTGAAATTGACACATAAATTGTATTTAAATTCAAGATGGCGACATTAGTTCCGATTTTAGCCTCGCGCCGAAACAGGAAAGAGGGTAGGTTTACAACCTGGGTATGCTTTTTCCTGTTTTTGTTGTAGCGTCGACGTGAAAATAAAATATGTGCACTCTCCCTATCTTATCTGTTTAATCTTAAACAAACAAACCCCGAGCGCAAATATGAGCCAGATATGCGACATTTCTCGGATTCGAATGTGTTCCTCATATGTGACAGAATAATTCTACCTATACCAATATTTAAGGCATAATAGCTGCAATCAAAGTTCCCAGTCTTAATTTAGCTGCCACAAAAACTTCGTTAATATGAGTCATTTAGTGTGTGTTAGCTGGAGTGACGTCACCCCAGCTTCCTCATTCAATACAGACAAACCAGTGAAGTTAGGGTTTTGGACTATAGTCAGAAAAATAAGGCATAATAGCTGCACAAGGAAGGAAAAAATTGAACGATAATACTTAAAAAGTGTTGAAACTACGATCCAAAACGTGTGTGTAAGCTGGAGTGACGTCACCCCAGCTGCTCATTCATATCTTCCAAACGAAAGAAGATATGATTATGTATTATGGCAAAAAAAATAAGGCGTAATAGCTGCAGCCATCGGCAGCAAAATTTTCAAATCTCTGGTCAAAATACTCCCTGAGTTATTAAACCGATAAATATGTGTAAGCTGGAGTGACGGCACCCCAGCTGCTCATGTCATATCTTCCAAACGAAAGAAGATATGATTATGTATTATAGCTCGAAAATTTAGGCATAATAGCTGCCATAGGCAGCAAAATTTTCAAATCTCTAGGCCTTGTAGTTTCCACGTAATAAACAAAAAAACAGTTTTCGCCCCAAAAACATCAAATTATTGCTTCGGAGGAGGTAAGGAGCGGCGCGGCGCTGCCGTTCCGTGTGCTCACTGGTTTGTCTGTATTGAATGAGGAAGCTGGGGTGACGTCACTCCAGCTAACACACACTAAACGACTCATATTAACGAAGTTTTTGTGGCAGCTAAATTAAGACTGGGAACTTTGATTGCAGCTATTATGCCTTAAATATTGGTATAGGTAGAATTATTCTGTCACATATGAGGAAGCTGGAGATCGTGAATTCCACTTCGCAAAAGATATTTAAATATTTATTGCAGGAACTAAGAAAAGCATAAAAGTAGCAGGTACCAAAAACAATATAAGAATTTACTTACCGGTTTGCACTTTTGAAGTCATGATGAGAGAAAATTGTCTGCTCCGGTAGCTTGATAGAGTCACAGTCAACACTGAATTGAGACAATTAAATTCTGCCTGTTACTATATTGTTTACTTTTCCTATCACTTATCAGTGTTAGTAGGTACCTAGGTACATAATATTATTTAATTGCTGATAATGTGTAACCAATAACAGCAATGTACCTACTTTTGTGTGCTATTTATTTACATGCGCAGGCAGTGCAGGCACACCCTCTATTGATGTTCTTTGTATATTCAGCAAAATAGTGAAGAACAGCAATAAAATAAACTCAGAGGAGTAAATATACTATACCTACACCTAAAATAATCAGGTTATTACTACTATAGTAAACGAGGTCATGTTTACGGAGGAATAGTAAAATATTATCAGAGCTGCCATATATGAAAATCAATATTTGTGCAGTTCGGTGTGTCTCATTGCGTTTCTTGCCTACATTGGAACGAAATGAGCGCCAAATTCAAGATTGTCTCCATTGCTATAGCGACGAGAGTTGTTTTCGTGGACCGCTCGCTATAACAGCTGTTAACGTTTTCCTCGTCTTAATTCTTAACAAAATGCCTATTATAGTAAAAGATTTTACTTGGTCTCAATCTAATAATACAATTCATATAAGAGTACCCTTAAATCCTGTCCGCCATGAAAAAGTTGATCTATTTCCGTCTGATAAATACATCAAGGCGCACTTTAGTCCATTCTTGTTCGAAGTCTTTCTACTACACGATGTCAATATAAAGAAAAGCAAATGCTTAGTGATAGACGATTTAATTATTTTAGATTTAGTCAAGATAGAAGAGATTGCTTGGGAATGTCTCGAAAAAGAGCTAACAAAGGAAGAGAAAATGAGGATTAGGCAAGAAGTCCTTGAGAAAAGTCAGGAAGAAGCGAAGCAGGAGTCTGAGGATAGAAGAATAAAAAAGAGTCAACTGGACAGGTATACTGTCCAACAGGCGATGGAGATAGATAATAAAAAGCACGAACTTATGGACTCACGACGCGATTCGGAAAGGAAGAAGGCAATGGACCAGTTAGAAGATTGGAGAGTTGGCAAAGTTGATGATAAAGAAAAAAACCAGATTCTAGCGCCACAACAAGAACGTAGAGGCGTAGAAATAATTGAACTTCCTTCATCTGATGATGAAAAAAGCGTTGAAGATGAAAAGAAACAAGAAAAGGGCAATAATGTTACTCGAGCAAAAGCAGTGCAGAAACCTCCAAAAAAACCAGCCAAGACTCCAGTAAAGTCAGAATATGTTGAGAAGAAGAAACAGGAGACGGCCAGGAGGGTATTACCAAGGTTGAGAGAGACACTGAACTTAGAAGTTAAGCACACGCCTCGGACATTTCCTACGCCCAGTAGAGAGTCTACTGCGGATGAGGAGAATGCTTGGCTGAAGAATATTACACTGGCTAGACGGGCGACTGGTAAGGATATACATAATAAGTAATAAGCATAGCATAATCAGCCTGTAATGTTCCTATTGCTGCGACACAGGTCTCCTCTCTTCGAGAGGGAGTGGGCTATATAATCCTGAAACCCAAGGCTCGTAAGTCGGGGCCGTAACCCTGGGCCACCAGTGCTTAGTAAATAAACTTTTTAACAAAAAAATTAAACCACCGAAAAAACTCAAAAGCAATAAATAATACTTAAACCTTTTTTATTTAACCTCAATAACTAAGATCATAAACTAATTTAAGTATAGGTACTTAAGTAATTTTGAGTCGGCGCCAAACAACCAATAAACAAAGATCACTAAATTGCCTTAAATTAAAACGGCGCCGGTTTAATTTTTTTGTTGTAAAGTTTTTATGTTATAATTTTTTGTGACTATAATCTACTAATTGGGCAGGCATATGTGGCACTGAGTAGAGTAATAATAACAACTCAGCATCCAAATCTGTGAGTGAACAAAAAATCACCCCTATTTTCCCACCCTTAGGGTTGGAATTTTTTTTCCAAATTTATATGGGACCAACTTTGGAGTATACACTTTCTAATAAAAAAAGAATTATCAAAATCAGACTACTCTGTCAAAAGTTACGCGTGGACATTAATAAAAAAAAAATATACGCGTCGACTTGAGAACCTCCTCCGTTTTTTTTGTCGGGTAAAAACCAATGTCACCTCGATATTTTAATGTAGTTAGGTTGTAAGAAGCGTCGAAACGGATTACCTCAAGAGGTAGGTAGGTACTATTTGCGAATAACAACCAAATTGTAGCCAATCTGAAGAATTATTAATGTACTTATCTATACTATCTATATCTGTACTAATCTATATCTATAAGTACTATAATATTATAAAGATGAAAGATTTGTATTTTTGTGTGTATGTTTGTAATGAATAAACTCAAAAACTACTGTGCCGATTTCAAAAATTCTTTCACCATTGGAAAGCTACATTCACCCTGAGTGACATAGGCTACATTTATTGCTAGGAAGATTAGGGATCCTTACTAAAACTTAACCACCCGTGCGAAGCCGGGACGGGCCGCTAGTTATACATAAAAAGGTACTATTAATTATTCTACACCTATAGAGGTGTAGAATAATTAATAGTACCGTTTTGACTCTAAATAAAAGGACATATATAGATATGTCCTTTTATTTAGAGTTTGAGGAGTGAACTTTGTAATATCTCCTTAGCATAAAAAGTAACAGGACTATTCAGGACATTGCCACTTTACTTACTTTACCCGACCCGGGGAAGCAGAAGGCGGGTGATGATTTTGACCGGTATGTATGTCATCTGTTCCCTCATAACTTCTAAACTACTTATCATTTTTTACTTCAGATATAAAGCTCAGTTTCTAAATAGTTTGTTATTTGTAGGTTTCATGTCTGAGGATCTTCGACCGGAGGAGCAGGATCCTCAGTGGTGTAAGGCGAAGGGTGACGAGTTCTTCAAAAGCGGTAACTTCCTCGGAGCCGTCAGCGCTTACACTCACGGCATCACACTGTCTGACAAACTGCCGAGCCTGTTCGCTAACAGATCCGCTACGCATTTCGCACTCGGAAACTTTAATAAGTGTGTAAGTAATAAGCTTCGTTGGTGTAGTGGTCGCAAGCGCTACTGCTGAGCATGAGGTCCTGGGTTCGATTCCCGGGTCGAGCAAAGTGATATTGGAGTTTATCCATCTGGAATTTCTCAGTAACAGTCCGGAGTCTGCGTTTGTGCCCGGTTAATGGTATTAGGCCCGCCCCCTATTTTCTAGTCTTACATTAGGTAAGCTCACTAAAGCTTTATTTATTTATTATTCCCAACACAACTATCATTACAGATTGCCCCAAATCGGTAGCACGATCTTAGACAATATATTTTCCATTAAGTAGGTACAGCTTATCACATGTAAAGTAATTTTTGTGAACTCATTCAGAGAACAGGTCGTTAAGTGTATGCAAGGCGCGCGTCAAAGGTTTACCCAGCAGCATTTTTCTTTCAGTATATTTTTTTACTTTATGTATACAACCTATTTGTTTTTTAGTTGAACGACTGCTCGACGGCCCTTGACCTCATGAAACCAGCATGTGAGAGTAACCGGCGCAGTCGTGCGAAGTGCATCGCCCGCCGCGCAGCCGCCCTCGCCCGCGTCGGGTACCTCAGCAAAGCTATAGACGAAATGAAAGCGGCCGGCAGACTGCTGCCCGATGATGAAACTATCAAGAAAGATATCTACGACATGGAAAGGGCTTGGGAACAGAACCCTGATTCTGAGTAAACGAAAGGCGATAGAAAAATAATACAAAACATTAAAACAGAAACATTATAATATTAGGAATAAAATTATAATAAACTTTATGCTTTTACTAACTGAATGCATATTTTTACTCTTCAATCATTGCTTTTTTGGGCAGACTAAGATTCTTAAGTAGAGCATGTGGTGAGGGGTCCCTTCCTCGGAACCTCCTGAACACCTCACTGGGGTGGCAACTGCCTCCCACTGCCAAGAATGTGTCTCTATATCTCTTCCCCAC
The DNA here is from genome assembly GCA_947507525.1 of Apamea epomidion. NCBI lineage: Eukaryota > Metazoa > Arthropoda > Insecta > Lepidoptera > Noctuidae > Apamea > Apamea epomidion. The sequence continues at coordinate 17,391,343 of OX382240.1, read as the reverse complement.
CTCAAGAACATCCTGGTCACCTTTCCTGGCTTCTTCAAATGCACTGTAGATGTCTGCAGCTATCATTTTAGACCACAAACGACAATAGTATGCACTACCCCACTCCTCAGAGAAGATCTTAGTAAATGAAAGGGGGTGGGAATCATACTTGTCAAAAGGTAATGCATGGTATTTTGGCCACATTTCCCTCACAATATCTCTCCAGAAAGCCTTTTTGGTATGCAGTTCCAAGTCAAGTTTCGATAGGTACAGTTCATTGCACAAGTTGTACCCTGACATGTGGCCTCTGATGTTTTGGAGGTTCTTCACTATTTCGTCTGGGAGAGGCTCATCTGTTTCATAATGGCCACTCACTGATCTGATGGTATCTGGGTCATACAGCCAGTGAGTCATTACTTGGCCACAAACCTCAGCAGCATCCCATTCTACATTAGAGAGTCCAGCTACCTCGGAGTAGTTAGCTTTGGTCAGTAAATGACGAAGTGAGTGACCAAATCTTTGGAACAGTATACCAACCTCATTGAAGGACATTAAGGAAGGTTTGTCATTGGATGGAGCTTGGAAATTAAATATTAATGCAGATAATGGTGTGGTGGCAGTGGATGTGCATTTGTTTCTGATGGCGATGTGCCACCCTGCATCATCATAAATGCGTATTTTTTGGTCCTGACGTGCATATGGGTCTAGGTAAAAGTTAGCTATAGGGGCCTCGCTGGAGTCGTCATACACATCATAGAATTTGACATCCTTATGCCAAGTGTGAGGACCCATTCGCTCAACAATCTGAATATTAAACAATTTGTTACACAAATTGAATAGACTAGTAATTACTTTGGGTAGAGGGAAATATTCGCGAATTTTTTCTTCATCAAAACCATACAGTGACCATTTCTGTTTTCTTTGCCAATAAGGAATATCCCAGTGTTCTAATTTGAAATCAAAGCCTCTTTCCTGCGCATATCTTTGTAGCAATTCAATTTCTGCATCCTGCATTGATCTAGCACTTTCTAACAAGCTGTCAAGGACATTGTTAACATTTTCAACTGAGCCAGCCATTTTAGTTTCCATACTCATATCCCCATAAGTCTCATAGCCCAGTATGGTAGCTTGTTCTCTTCGTAGACTCCTAATACTCTCTAGATTTGTAGCGGTCTCAATTTCTTTATTGACATAGTTGGAGCACCTTTGCACATTTGCCTGCCAAGTATTCCATCTTAGCTCTCTATCAGAGCAGTACTGCATAAATGGTTCATAGATATGAGGTTGCAACATTACTTTCCAGGGTCCTTTGGTTGGGTCAGAACCCATTGCCATAGAGTAAAGTAAACCTTCTGGGAATTCTCTCATAACATTGGGATCTTTTATGGTGTTAGTGAATACTTTATTTGCTATATTGACTTTGTCTCTAAACATCTGCCTCTCCTTCTGTAAGCCTGACAGGATATTATTTAATCTTTCTCTTTTGATGCCCTTCACATCCAGGCCATTCAGTTTACCTTCTAAAATGTACTTGTCAAGTAACCTCTGTTCTTCGTCAGTAAGTTTTTTAAGGCGGTTTTTTTCTGTGACGGCTGCTTGGAAGATAGGTATGCTGTTGAATTTGGAGGAGCGTGCTTTGTGTGCTCTCTCATGTATTTGAATATATGACTTTGTAGGCATAAGTGAACTGTTTCCAAGGTACAGTGTCTTCGCCATGCCCCATGTTAGTTCAAGCTGTGAGTCTAGCTTTTCCAATGGCTTGAACACTTCCGCAAAAGCATTTTTACAATTCTCTGAGGCATGTTCAACCTGTCTGATTCCATTTTCATACTCCAGACTTTGTTTGCTGATCGTTGCTATACATTTTTCGATTGAGATGTCATTAAACTCTGGCAGTCCGTTATCAGACAGTAAAGTATTTTCTGCATCTTCTCCTATTTCTGGAATACTGGAAAGAAAATATGCATAGTTTAGTTAATATTCCATTATGAATCATTTATACCTCGATTTCTTGGCCTATCACACCTCACTACAAGTGTCTACAAGGGAAAGACTGCCGAGCAGTCGTCACTTCTTGCTTATAACCAAGATGTCACTAAGCACTGCTATGTCCATGATTTTAGAAAACATTATTTCTGTTTAAGTAATAAAATGAGCTTATCTATCAAAGCTCTGGATTTATATGTTACGTAAATATAAAGCTTTAGTACTAGAGACTGAGGGACTGAGACTGACTGTAAAGAAATCTTCATTTCTACTTAGATTTTTTATGAGACACATAAACTTTCTAATACAGAAACAGAATGTGCAGATTCCGTATTTTAAAATATTTTCATTCATTAATCTTAAGATAATTTCTATACAGGGATAATATTGTAAAATAAAAATCAATGTTACTCACAGGACAACGTATCCAGCGCTGCGTTTGTTTTGATAAAGTTGACGTTTAACATTTCGGGCAATTACACTACTACGTAAAAACGATAAAGCCATAGTTATAAAATTAATATATTAGAGTTTATTTCATCAAATAATGTTTATTTCATAATCCAAAAGCCGCACATTGATTAGGATTCTGACATTTATGACAGCTGATATCATTCATAGTTTCATAGACAAGAAAATATGTTTCATCGTCGAACTCTGCGTTCGGATACATTTATGATTTTCCGAACAAACTGCGGCAAAACGGAGAGTTCGTTGGGGACTTAGTTGGGGCGGCAGAAAACTTCAAATTACTAAGTTGCTACCTGATAACAGTATTATTACATGACATGAAATACCAGTTCACATAGCTAGCAAATCCGTCCAATGCCGAAAGGCGATCCATATGTTTAGTCAAACTCAAACTCAAACTATTTATTTCAAATAAAGCAATTACAGGCCCTTATAAATTGTCAAGGTTGGTCAGTCAAAAAGATGAAGCTAGTTGCCCATTCCAAAGCGTAGTAGGTACCTATGGAGAAGAACGGGCACGAAACTCCATGGACACTCTTTTAAATCATAATAATATTGTTACAAAGTATTGGTTACATCATTCATGTTCAAAATTATGCATGTGACGCTTTTAACGTTCTGCATCGTTCGATGCAGAACGTTAAAAGCGTCCGTAATGAAAAGATAAAAAAAATCCGTCCGTCCGTAATGAAAATAGTAGATGGGTGGGTGCTATCGGCACTTTAGAGAAGACTTTTATGAGAAAGGAAAGTGCGGTTGTGTGTTTAGGATAGTATTTTAATACAATAAAATAACTTCAACAATGTTATTGTTTAACAATAATAAAATCTACTTTTTCACTGTCTTTTTCAATAACTGCTGCAATATTATCTACCAGGGATACGCTAACCATTTGACAAGAACACAAAGCGTTGCATGTGGTACAATTATGCTGTTCTAAATTGATTTCTTTTCCTTCATGTTTCGAATTCGTTTCTTTGACCGGTGGATTGCAACAGAAATCGGTATCGAGGCCCATTTTTTCACCGTCTTCTAAAGTTTGAGGCAGATGTTGATTCAGGGTTTCCGGCAACAGTAAACTTGCTATACCTCCTGCTACTAGTAAAGCGCCCATTATAATTAATGGAAGTACCATTATGTCAGAGCCCTGAAAATATGAAAATGTATATGTGAATAATGTGCTGTATAAATTTGGGCTTGTCAAATTATGCTATACTAGGTACAGTACCCAGGCGTTAATATGGGACATCGAGTTTTAAACAGACTTTCATACACAAGTATGCTTGACAAAGACTTTAAAGCCGAACTTTAGAAACTTTTCTTTTAAAATTCGTTGTGTCATAATAACGGCCGCGTACTGTAATTAACGAAGTAGGTACCTCATAATATTTTGTTTGATACATTACCAAATAATTGACGAGTGGTATAAAAATAGGGCCCAACATGCCGAGTACGGAGCTGAGACTCATGCCGAGGCCCCTGACCACTGTCGGATATAATTCCGAAGCCATTAGAGGCAACACAACGAAAGAAGATGATATGCCCATCTTGCCGACGCAATACAAAGCTAGAGTTACGTAGGTTTCTGAAAAAAAAAATATTACCTGTGTTTATACAAAGCTTTATTTTTATTGAAAGCCGAAACGAAAAATATCACACACGGGTTTTCAAAAACGAAGGGACACGTTTTATGACATTGTCTAGTAGTACGGTATAGGAACACTAACTGGACACTAACCGTGTTGCACCAAAAACGTGGTCAAACACGCAACACCTCCGACTACCATGCTCATGCACAAGGTCCACCTCCTTCCAAGCCGCTCCATGGACGGCCACAGAAACAAATACGTGGGCAACTCCACAATTCCGGCCAAAAAGAAATTTAGGAACTCGTCTCCTCCCAAAACAGGCGCGTAGTAGGACAGGCCAACATAAACACTTGTGTTTGTAAACCATATAAATGTGATTATGATAGTTTTCTTCCTCAAATTAGGTGTCCTGAACAAATCCAAGATTCCATATTTTCTCATTTTGGTCTTTTCGATGTCTTGTTTCAATTTGTCTGTCTGGTATTTTCGATGGAGTTGCACCATGTAGTTTGCTGGTAAGGATTTGCCGTTAATCCTGTGAAAAGGAAGTCATATATTTATAATGTCTTTGGGTATATTTGTAAAGTAATTCTGTAGATATGCACAATACTAAGGTAAGCAATATAAAAGAAAATTAACTTTCCTCAGAGGAACTCTGATTAATTTCAAAACAGTTTTCATATATCTTTGATCAAGATGAAAGTAATCTTTCTAATGATTCTAATCCAAACTGACCTGGCCATATTTTTCAAAATAACTTCAGCTTTTTCGAACTCTCCTCGGGCTAGAAGCCATCGAGGGCTTTCTGGCATTGGCCAGAGGTACAGGAAGAAGCAGACGAAGGGGAGTGTGGTGGCCAACGCTAGATGGCGCCAGTCTCTCACTAGGTAGACCACACCAGCCAACAAGATCAGGCCCGTGGAATATGCGATGTTGGATAGAATGGTACAGAGTGTTCGGCTTCGTGGTCCCACCAGTTCTATAGCTGGAAGGAGGATTAAAGAGTTAGTATCACTCAAACTGTTAGTAGTGTTAGTAAACTAAAATAATTGACATTGTACTGCTTTTTTTCTAAGGTTGCTTGGGGTATCTAGTTTTTGGACTTTTTTTTTGCTATAAAAACGTGTTCTGTGAAAGTTTCAACTGTCTCGCAGCTCTAGCTGTTACGGTTCCAAAGATAAATAGCCCTGGCGTGAAGAAAAATCGCGGCTTAGTCCAAGTTGGCATTATTTCAGTACGGAATCCTAAAATTGATGATGCTATTTCTTGATATAAAAAAGTTAATATTATTACCTAAAACATAAGGCGTGGTCATAATAGCGGGTACGGTGAACCCCACACCCAATCTGTAGATGCACCAAATCACGTAGTTCTGAGAAAATGCTGTGGCTACTCCGAATATGCACTCAATAAAAAGGTAGATGAAGAAGGAGGGTTTCCTCCCGATGGTGTCCTGGAGGTAACCGAAGATGTAGTTTCCAATGATGCCGCCAACGGCCAGCAGGACTAAACCAAGCGTTGGGTAGAAGTCGGCGTTGCAAACTAGGTTCCACTGTTGAGAATTTATGCGTGTTTTATACAATTTCAGAAGGTAGGTAAGTCCAGACGCCAGCACATCAAGCTACTACAATCTGTCAAATTTCTTTAATAGATTTTCAACTTTATCGCTAAAGCATTAAGGTTCAAGGTTGATAGGGAAAATTTGACAATTTCGGGTAGCTTAACCTGCTGGCGTCTGTACAATATAATGGTAATTTTTCAACTTTGAAGCGATGGTAACCTAAATAATGCTATAGTTTGACCAAAACCGCTGTACCGCGCCTTCGGTATGTGCGCGGCGAGACGGGGGGGCAGTGAAGGCCGCTCATTCGTCATCGTTCACGGCGTCCCGCCCCCCGCCTCGCCGCGCATTCCTAAGGCGCCGTACAGCTGTTTCGGTCAAACTATAACGAAACAATGAAATCTACACAAAGCATACTATAGGTATATGGAGGTAGCAGGCTTTCGTTTCACTCATGGTCTCGGGCAAATATGTAGTTTGTTAGTACCTATGATTCTTTAAATCTCACTGAAAAAGTCTATGACTGATTTATAAAGGCATCATAAATCATTGGGTCTACCTCGCCAGTCTAGTGGTCCTTCGACACCCACGTAATAGCTACCTACTCCTGAACGTGAGGTAGATTGGTTTAATTGGTTTTTTGACAATTTATGTATTTGTTTGACAGTTTGAACTCAACTCAAAGCATTTATTTCAAACTAGCTGCGCCCCGCGGTTTCACCTAAGTTTCGATCCCGTGGGAATATCGGGATAATAAGTAGCCTATGTGTTAATCCAGGGTGTCAGCTACGTGCATACCAAATTTCATCAAATTTGGTTCAGCCGTTTGAGCGTGAAGAAGTAACAAACAAACATACAAACACACACACACACACACTCACTCACAAACTTTTGCCTTTATAATATTAGTGTGATAAACCGACAGGCACTTATGAATTGTCAAGGGGTCGGTCAGTCAGAAAGATGAAACTAGTCGCCCATTCTGAAGCGTAGTAGGTGACTATGGAGAAGAACGGGCAAGAAACTCATTGTTAAGAACCACCTACCTCTGAGACTACAGTGCTTTTATACACGCTCTTCTCATAAGTCCAGCCGTTGGTGCAAGGTATGACTTCAGCTGGGGAGCCTTTCAGTGACTTCAGACCACCCTCAATGCCCTGGTAATTCTTCGCGATGTCGCTGTAGTTCAGTTTATACATGGTGCATTCGGAATACTCCAGTTGACCATTCTTCAATTCCATTGGGATACTAGAAAGTTCGGACATATAGAAATAAAATTATATAAATCAAATTACAACACCTGAGAAGCTCGTTAGGTCAATACAAATTGCGAGTAAATGTAGACGTCCAAGCAAAAAGGGTCCAGTAGTGGGTATTGAGTTAAGACTAGATTCGGTATTTAGAATAGTCAATTGATAGTAAGGATTGGAAAAATATTCAAAAACTGGCAGGTATTTTTTTTATCAGACATTGGAAGTTGAAATTCTGGAAAAAATATTACGGTGGTTGCCTGGGTAAAAAAAATATAATTATATATAGTCCGTCAGTTAGGTTATCGAAAAATAATGGACCTTTTTTTTCCTTTGTCAATCAAACAAAAAATGACAAAGATAAAGCCCGTCAAAATTTTGGGGTCGTGACGTCAATTGCAAAAATGTCGCAAGCAAGTGACGTCACGCGGAACTTATGGGCGAGATCTTCATCATTTTTCATAGAATTGACAAAAGAAAAAGTACGGGTTCAATATTTTTTGATAACCCAACTGACGGACTAATTAGATTTTTTTAGGAAAATAGCCTATTGAGCATTTATTAATAATCAATTAAAATCGCGAAATGCAATTTTTTCATTCAACTTTACAAAACTTCTTATATCTCGGAAACTAAATGCCAAGAACTGAACCCTTCTTGCTTTGAACCCACAAATGATTATGATTAGGGCTGGACTTAGAGTAGGTAGGTAAAAAATGTTAGGACGCTCCTCTCTCGAAGTCAACCACTACTAATGGAATAATGGACCGCCCCCATACTAATATCAACGTCAATATAAAACATTTTGAAGGATATTGCTAATCCATTGCTTCATAATTATGTTCGAGAAATTTGTCTCCTCAACAACGCATCCAATGAATGTGGTTGACTTGTCAAAATGAAAGCCGTTGCTACTGATAGTGTGATACGATTATCCCACAGATCCCGACAATGGCAGGCTAGATAATTCAATGGCCCTTAAAGAAAAGAATTAGCATTAAAGAATAAGCATCGCCATACAACGAGGCAATGCTGCCAGCCTTATGGGCACTGTTCCTGTTGACAGCGATGCGGACGAATTTTTTGATGCCCTATGATTCTTTTGCTTATTTTTTCACATGTACATAATGTATTATTATTTTAAATGTTAGCCTACACAATTTAAATAAAATGACCCTTTAAAAAAAAAATAACTTAGATGTCATATTTAAGTCTAGTACTTACAGCAGCTACATGACTCACCTCAAATTCTTGGCAAGACTAACATCTGATATGATGTCTAATTCGGGTACCCGGCACCAGTGCTCCACATTGGCGGCCATGAACAGCTGCGCGTACGCATGGAACCCGCAAGGAATCACTGCTGGAAGTAGGATCAGGTAGATGACCATCTTCTGGTACCTTCCGAACTGGCCCACGTCTTCCAAGATGGCGTCGAAATCCATGCTGGGGAGTTCTTGAATGTTATTTGAGAACATTAGTATAGGAGTCGCTTTTTGAATACTTATAGGTGAGGCACTGATTATGACTGTGACGTTGGTCAAGTGGTCGCAACCACGAATGACAGCCGGGACCAACGGCTTAACGTGTTTTCCGAGGCACCGAGAGGTCTTGGTATGTAAAGATGGTCACCCATCCACGGACCAACCGCAGCAAGCGTAGCTTAACCTAATCGATCGACCCGTGCGGCTGTTATAACTATGATGCCTGCCTCAGTCAGACTTGACCTATAACTGAAGATTATTGATCAAATCTAGCTATGTCTTTTTCCCCAATTGTTTATTCGCATGCAGCTTCACCCTGCACCCTAATTGCGTAACACAAGTTCAATCAGAATCTGAATCATTTTGAAGCTAATCCATTGCTTCATAAGTTCGAAAAAATTGTCTACTCAACACGTAAATAACGCAATGAATGTTGTTGAACTCTCAGAATGAAACCGATTCCGATTGATCGTGTGTTACGCAATTAGGGTGCTGGTATAGACTTGAATATAAGGAACTGGATTCTGCCCGCGACTTCGCCGACATCGCGTTGCATTCCATCGCTCGTATTACTACTTCGTTTTCGCTAAGTGTTTATATATAATATAATACTTCGCTTTTTTTTAATTGCTGTGATTCAGCCTTCACGTTAATTCAATAAACTAATACTAGACTAAGTACCTAAAGTTCGTTTTTTAATCCCAGGTATATACTAATGAATGTGTCATTACACATTCATTTTGCGTTTTTTTTTTGTATAGTAATTTGACCCTGTCAAATTAATATCTGGGTTTAAAAAACGAACTTTACTTATAATTATTATAAACCCAAAATTCTTCGGAGATATATCATCGCATCTTAATTTTAAGGTAATGAACGGTCCGTGGGAGACATCTCCAAGCGGTAGGTCGGCTCTTCACCAGAGCGCTAGCCTTAGATAAACTTAAAAGCGGGTTTATCTAAAGCACTGGCCTATTTTTTGGGCAAAGAATCAGCATTGCTATATAACGTGGCAATGCTACCTAAAACCTGAATGCGAACGAATTTTTTAATACGCTATGATTTTTTTTCCCTCCTTTTTTATACAGGAAAAAAAGAACAATGCGCAAACAAAGCATATGATGATCTATCTATTGTAGAAATTATCGTCGGTTATAAAAAAAAAATTTTGTTGTTCCATACATTTTGACCGCGTAGGTATTGCACGTTTCTATGAAACAACAGTTTTTTTTTAATAACCTATTTAAAATTTGTACGCTAGGGGTTCTAGAATCATAATATGCTGAACTGGTGGTGACGGTTTGTACACTGGTTAAAATTATTTCCTATAGGTATACATGTTCATATTATTATTGTTATTTTAAGACTGTGAGTACATGTAGGGAAACTTACCTTCTTTATATGCGGGCTCACTCAGAACTGCACAATCTTCAATTCTTCATAGTCCTCTCCTTCGATCGTGATTGCCGACTGCCAGATTGTGCAAACGTTCTGACATACCTACTTCACATATTTAGAGACCCTAAATACTGCCGCTTAATACAGGCTGATGAAGAATGTTCTATTGAAATCTGACTAGCTCAATTTTCTCAGAAAGGGCTTTGCAGCTCCGTGGCATACCTCAGGTAGGTCCACCATTTTGTTTTTTTTATTTCGACCAAGATGTAAGAAAGTTAAAAAAATATGGATGTCACGTGATCAACTTTGAATGTTAATAAATCAGGGAAACGTGACGCTTTACGGAGTTTGGTATTACTATATTCTCCGTTTGCATTGATGTCAGCTATCGATTTATATAGGTTTCATGAATGGCCGCCATTTTGAAAAAAAATCAAAATGGCGCGACAGTAGGTATGGCCAGTCTCCTTATAAAAATCGAATTCTTACGCTTGAAGGATGGATGAGAATGGGCGGAGATTCTACCAACCAAACAGAAAATAACCTTTATAGTGACCATGTCAGCAACACCAGGTGATTAACAGGTTTACAGGCTCCTTCATCAGATGAAATCCTCCACTCAGCAGTACTACAACATTATGGAGGTCTTGGAATGCACTTATCTAAACCTCAGTTTTAATAAGGATCGGAGAGAAGCGGTTTTTGGCTGGTCGTCAAGTCTAAAGTTCGAATATTTCTATCAGATTTCATGCTCTCATGAACGCATGAAGATCGAGATTTAAAAAAAAATTGCTTAATGGGCCTGCTTTTGAATTTGATCACGCCTGATGGAAAGCGATGGATGAGGTGTATGATGGAACGAGCGTGCCCAGAAGATGCCTATAAAAAAACCCTATTTTAAATTGAAATTAGATGATCATCGTGGGCTACCGTTACGTAGGCTGCGTTGACCGTTCTTCAGCTAGCTGCTAAATGGACCGGGTGCGGGTCATCCATAAAAGACAACTGATAAAGAAAAAAATGCATGTTATGTTCAGCGATGGAACGCCAAAGGCTGAATTTAAAACTGATCATAATTTTAGAACACATAAAACCATGACTGTAATCCCCGAAGGGTTACGCAGACGAGTACCTATAGTACACCCACATTTCGTCAGTTAAGTTTAGATCCCATGTAGTAGGGGACGAGCCTATTAATTGGGCACAATTCCAGATTCCGCTCTGCTGCTGGGAAATTCTTCTTCTGAATAATTGTTTTTTTTTACGAAAAATCAAACTGCATGTAGATAAAATGGCGTGCGCAATTATCCCATTCGTGGTCCAGTCAGTCAATTCGATTAGCGATATAATTGGAGCGGGCAAAGGACTGTTCCCTGTATGCCACCCAAGGTCGGGAGCCGGCGATGCTTCTACCAAGTACGATATACATTGACAGCTGTGTTTCAACGACCAATAATTTGAAAAGTATATAACAAGCATTGGATACCGAATGATAAATTTCGTCGGTAGGATGTAGTACTCAAGGTTTTGTCATGGTCTTTATTTTATTAAGTTACTATGCTATTTGTTGTATCGCGCGCTTTTTGTTAAGTATGTTTGTAGGACGATAGAGGTAGGTATTAGGTAGGTAGGTAAATCGCATAAAAAAGTATACGTGTTAGATTACGTATTTTAATATTAACCAATAAATAAGTACATGAATTCAGTCAATAAGTATGCTTCGTTAAAAAATAAATAAAAAAAGTAAAAAAATAATTGAATACATTTAGTGTAATTATTGTATTGTGTCGGTAATTAAGATTGCTTATCAACTTCTAGTTTAAGTACAGTCCGATTCAAACTTTATGTCGTCTCTGAAGTGCGCTACTCGCTGCGCAGTACCGCACCCCTCACCCCCGCTGACAGGTGAATTCGTTATTACGCAGCGACTCGCCTCATGTTCCGAGACGCCATAAAGTTGGAATCGGGCTGTAATTAGATTTGATATTTTTAATAGTGTAAGGCAAATTCGGAGTCTATGTGCACGACAAAGTAAAGCAAACACTGTTCCTTATACTTTATGGCACATCTTCCTGTACCACTCCGGGTCATCCTTGGCAGCCGTCTCTGGTCTTCCATCCGTATGTTTGTAGTGGAACTCGGAGACTCCTCGTCCTGGTACGTTGTTCACGACAAACTTGCAGAATCTCTCGACCATTCGTGCATCCCATTCAGAAGATACGTAGTGAACAGCCTCATATTCAACTAGCACCTGAAATAAACAGGCATACGCATTCATTATAAGGGTTCTTTTTAAGTTAATTAAATAGGGTAGTTGCCTGGGTAAAAAAATAATAATTATATTTAGTCCATCAGTTAGATTATCGAAAAATAATGGACACGTATTTTTTCTTTTGTCAGTATATAAAGCGCGTCAAAATTTGGGAGCGGGGGGTCGTGACGTCACTTGCATGCAAAAATGTCGCAAGCAAGTGACGTCACGCGGAACTTTCTTCTTAATAAAAACGTTGCCCCACACTAGGAATTTCTCCTGTATCGTGGGCCATTTACAAACATTTAAACTCACATACACAAACAGCCAGACCCGGAACAACTACTTGTACATCATACAAATATTTGTTCCGTGCGGGAATCGAACCCGCGACACGCAGCGCAGCAGTCAATCGCTTAACCACTGCACCAACCGTGCTGTCAAACTTTAACGGGCGATATTTTATCATTTTTTATAGAATTGACAAAAGAAATAATACGGGTTCTATATTTTTTAATAATCTAATAACAGTAATAACTGTCGGACTAATTAGAATTTTTTAGAAAAATAGCCTATTGGAATTCTTCATCATCATTTATCAGCCTTTGGAAGGTTACTGCTGGACATAGAAATCAGGCCTATCCAGCACCACGCCATTCAGCTCACTCCTCGGCCACTCTTCTCATCCAGCTACTACCAGCTACCCTGCGAAGATTGCCGGTCCACCTGCCTATGAGTAGTACTGACTTATGTCAAACAGACATGTTTGAAGAAGCATGTCTTCTACATGCTGCGCCAAGCATAAATAAATTGGGTAAGGGCAGGAGTATGCTCTTGGTCTCAACGTATGTTAAAGTCCTCCAGACCGAATTTCGGCCATGGCGACCAATCTGAGCGAAGACCAGCCTTCGGCGCGGGAGATACATATTATAATGCACAAGTGTGTGCGCAGATACAGGTGCATTCTCTCTTCCCTCACTCTCATTATCCGATGGGACGGCAATCTGACACGACCGGAGAGAGATCAGGCGCAGGACCAACGGCTTAACGTGCTTTCCGAGGCACGGGGATAGCAACTTCCAAACTCCGGGCTGTTACCAAGAAATCTCCAATGGAAAAACCAAATAAGACTTTACCCAACCTGGGAATCGAACCCAGGACCAGACTTACCCAACCTGGGAATCGAACCCAGGACCCCTCGCTCAGCAGTCGCGCTTGCGACTACGACCCGTTAGTGTAGAACTATTTAAAAGACGAAGGTGTACCTGAACAGTATATTCCTCGTCCCCTGCCTGAAACTTGAACGCATAATCTCTAGGAGCAGTCCCGTTTTCTCCGTGTTGGTAGAGCTTCAAGTCCACCCATTTGATGGGCAGCACCTCGCCGGTTGGAAGGGCTATCTGCCCGAGTTCTAAACTGAAAAACAAAGCAGCATCTAGTTGATTTTAAGCAGTTTAGTTGACGCAAGCTTTTTAAAAGTGAGTTGAAGTCGGGTAGGTACATATGCCTTAATAAGCATCAATTCGAGATTTTTGTCGTGGGTTCGAACCAAGGCAGACGCTTTATTTTGTGTCATTTATTTCATAGCCATTGCTCTCAAAACGGTGAAGGAAAACATCGTGAGGAAACTTGTGGTAGAACTAAAAATTCGAAGATATGTGAAATCTGCCACCCCGCACTGGGCCCACGAGGTGTATTATGGCCACTCCCTCTCCCAGAGGCCTGTGTCCCAGCAGTGGGAACGTTATAGGCTGATTATGCTAATGAGATCATTAGTTAAAGTGTTAACAACAACAAAGTCTTTGGCTTTCAAGACAGCAGTTAGGTAAGTAGAAATGATCTAACTTGGGTAACATCGCTTTTTTCCTTCTTTAGGACAATCGCTCATGTCAAAGGCCATAATATAATACATTCAGGGTATAAAAAGACACACATAGCTATTACTACGCATGCATGGGAAATAAATGAAATTAATAAATGGCTGGGAAACGACTTTTACATATTTTTGGTGTGAAAATTTGCTAGATGCAACGGCACTGGGGTCGTGGGGTTATTTAAAGATGTGTTAGCATTAAACAAAAAAATAAAATGAAAAACTTGTTTTCATACAAAAACGTCAGTAAAAGTTGGAATTTTGATCTTCAATATCTCCGTAACCAGAAGGTTCCCAGGTATGTTCCAGTCCAAAAAAAATTATCACAATGACGGGGAGTACGAATGACTCTCGGCTTCGTTAAGTGTCTTTTTACACCCTGTAGATACGTTAGATACATAAACTCACACCTTTTTCCCATGAGGGAAGGCAGAAACTACGGAACACCACCTGCTACGAACCTTACATACTTCTTATAATTCGTTTACTTTCTAATAATATTATAATGTTAATGAATGTTGCTGATAAGGACTTACATGGAGGCAGTGGACGGTTGGCAGACAACGCCAACGCTGATGCTGGAGCCGTCCTCCAGGAAGATGTGGTGGAACGCGTACCTATGCATCAGAGTCCAGTCGCGTTTCTGACCTGAGACATAAACGAGTTTTAGTGGTAACAAACAGCAAAGTACCCATGTAATGGTGAGTGGTCTTAGCCGCCTATCATAAGAAGCCCCATATCAAGAAGGTCACGTTAAATTTATTAGTGAAACTCCGTAGACGTAATGTGTATCGATATCTATCAGCGGTCGTTGACAGCGACATTATTATCAAAACTTGTTTTGGAACGTAGTTCCTTATCGCAGCTTGCGGTAGGAGTTGACTGGTAGAAATCTTCACGTTAGGAAAAAGCGTTATGCCCCCTCCCTCCATGCGACTTTCTCTCTGTCTCTTTCTATTATTATGATGTGTGCGTGCGAGTATCGCGAAAGGAATTTCGTTCCTGACGGGGGTCCCCCGACCGCACACGTTTTGTTTTTTTTATTGGGTTTACCAAATCATATCCATCACGTCTGCGGAGTTTCGCTAACGAATTTAATTTGAACCTGTATTTTGATGTTTCCGCTGCTGGGGCTAGGGTCTCCTCTCCCTGAAAGGGGATAGCTTGTTACCCCTGAGCCGCGTCATTACTAAACGTACCTTGTGGGGACGCCGGTGACGTCACGGACCTGGCCTGGCCTGGACTTGGGGAATAATTAGTGCGAGTATTTAGGGTGGGGAAGATCACGTGGCGGATCTAAGTTGGTGTACAAGCAATAATAATAAGATGTAGTCGACGGAGCTCCGCTCCACGGGGCCCCTATTTCTGTCTACAGGGTTTAAAGGAACCTAACACGAAGGGGATGACGGGGGCTCAAGTGAGCGAGCGAACGAGCCCCGTCATCCCCTTCGAACCTAACCTGCCCGAGTCGGGGTGCCCCAAGTCCCGAGCACGCTTCGCTCGCTCTTGGACCGACACTAACGAGTACAAAGCGGTCCAGCACAGGCTATGGATGTCTGTTGTAATAATTGTAATATACTGTCTGGCATTACGCGGCCGGGTATATTTAGTAGTACGTAATCACGCAACGCTAGGTCCTAATATACCCGATTATGAACTTCAACTTGGGTATATTTAGTAGTTAGAAATTTCGAAAGCCTCATGCTAACTATACCCGAACAAAACCCAATGGGGAGTTTTCACAAGGTACATTTAGTAAAGACGCCTCTGTCAAATGCAACTGTGATCATGAATGTTAAACACACCTTATTGTGTTTCAAAAAGATTGTGTGCACCATGCCTTGCAGAAAGAGATGTTCGATAATTTTGTCTCCGGTGATGGATTATTTTAAAATCGTGAATTCTATTTTCTATAAAGCAACACCCTAATTCCGTAACACACTATCAATCTCAATCTGAATCATTTTGAAAGATCTTGATAATCCATTGCTTCATGTTGGAAAAATGTGTGCTCAACAAAGTAAATAACGCAATGAATGTTGTTGAACTGTCAAAATGAAACCCATTGCTACTGATCGTGTGTTACACAACTACCCCGCTGTGATAGTTGTCTTACCAAAGCTGTGATCCCTGAAGGAAGGAAGTGTGTATCCAAAAGATTCGTTCTCAATCTTGAACTTGCATCTCAAAGTACCGAACTGTTCGTAATGAGACTGGTGAGCCCTGTAACAGGAAACGTATGATTAAATTAACACCAATATCATCCTGTCCGTAGTTTGGTCACGGCAGCCAATCTCAACGTAGACTATAGGCAACTACGCAAGATATTCACAGACTCCTTTTTCATTTTACTTTCCTAAGTAAAGTTAACATCGATTACGAATGTGGATATAATTGGTTAAGCATTAATGTTTATATTCGAATGAAACGCTTGGTCACATTCGCTTATACCAGTAATAACTTTATAAGCATACGAATAAGCTTCATATTCGTTTACTTGGCAAAGTGCGATAATTATGTGAATCTTGCCCAAAGAAATGCTTCTTTCCTATATCTATGATCTTGTCTATAGTGCATAAGGCGGGCGACAAGGCTGGCGCAAACACGGGGCACTCCCTCTTCCGACATGACCGGGGAGAGATCAGGCGCAGGGCCAACGGCTTTTACTTGCTCTCTCGAATTTGAATTTACTCACGTTTTCAGATTTTCAAAGTATTCCTTGCTCCATTTCTCCAAGGCTATTGACTTGATGATCGCCGGAGGATGAAGATCGGAGTCGAAATCGAAGTACCTCGTCGTAGCGTTCCATTCTCCGAAGAAGTCGACGTCAACCAGCTTGTCGGGCTCGTTTTGGAACCTGGTGAAAGTTCTTACATTCTTTAATACTATTTAAATCTTTTATCTGTTCTGTAATTTAAATACCTCATAAGTATATAGATTTCTTTGTGAAAGAGTGTAAGAGAAGTACAGTTAACAAAACAAGCTTTGAGTACAAGCAAAAAATAAACATACTTCAAACACGACGCTAATATAATTATGTAGTTGTTGTGGGCAAAACATTTTTAACTTAAAGCCGCTCCCTTACATGGAGCATTCGCCTTTAGACACATGTAGGAAGCATCGACATGGCGCTACCTCATTGGTTTCGATATAAGCACACAGGTATGAAGTTAGCTTAAAATAAACCAAACCAGAAAGAAAGGAAGTCTAAGGTAAGAGGAAGAAGGCAATAAGTATAAAGTTACCTAAGTAAATAGTATGATTGGGAAGAAGTTTTTCAATTATAATAAACGAAACTTGGACTTTCTTGCCTGTTCTTCTCCATCAACGTTTTGGAATGGGCAACTAGCTTCAACTTTCTGACTAACTGACCGACTATTTAATTTTCGCAATTCAAAAGTGCCTTTAAATGGTTTAATTGAAATGAATGCTTTGAGTGTGAGTTCAAAGTCCATCATTTCAGCCGAAAGACGTCCACTGCTGGACATAGCCCTCCCCCCTAAGCATCGTGATTGTATGCTACACCGGTTGACGTCATCACGTTAACGCCGACTGTCGCTGAAAACCAGCGCTGGGCTCTGTCTCGCATAGGGTCTTAGCATTATGTTGAGGGATGGCTGTTTTGCGTGGATCTGACACATTTTTAACCGGCTTCAAAAAAGGTGGAGGTTCTCAATTACTGTATTTTTTTTAAATGTTTGGTACCTCAGAACTCCGTTAATTATAAGCCGATTTGCAAAATACTTTTTTATTTGTAAGGATATAGGTACTTTCAGATTGGTCCCATAGAAATTTCATCAAAAACGGTTCACAAGTTTGGTTTTTAAACCTAAAATACTGGAAAAATTTACATCTTAAAAGTGAAAAATAAAAACTTTTTTGAAAAAAAAAAAAAAAAACCGACTTCCAAATAAGACACTACCTACAAAGTGAAAAATAACGGTTGTTTTTTTTTTGCAAAAAAGTTTTTTTCCCGCCCAACTTGTTATTTTTTTTGTGATTGTGTTCTTTTAACCTCCGACGCAAAAACGACGGGGTGTTATAAGTTTGACGTGTCTGTGTGTGTGTGGGGGGGGGGGGGGGGGGGGGTGTGTGTGTGTGTGTGTGTGTATGTGGCATCGTAGCTCCCGAACGGATGAGCTGAAAAAATTAAATTTTGTTTTTTTTCACGTCATGTTTACCGCAAATAAACTTTTTTTTTTCTTTCATCGCCACATCGACCGGCGGGGTAATTGCGTAACACAATATCCTTCAAAATTATTCTAATGTGTTACGCAATTAGGGTTGGGTTCTGTGCTTCTCGCATCCACCGGATTCCCAAGGTCATCGGTCCACCTTGTGGGAGCGTCCAACGTTACGCTAATTACACAGAACAAGTTATAAGTACTCCAAAATTAATAAAATTAAATAAAAATAAACTTACCACATCTTTCCCTTGTAAGAGACGGTCCATTTCCCCATAGCCACAATGGGCGTGATCTTTAAACCTTCTGCTCCAAACTCTCCGATTTCGGACCCAAATAGCACCGTGTCAGGTAACTTCTTACTGCATAACAAGCCTTTGTTCGGGAGCTGCAGAACAAACCAACTTTAGCAAGGATGCAGGTGTTAAGAATGCTGCAGGCAATAATGCCACTTTAGATACCTATAGTAATAATTTTATGTACAGACGCCAGCAAGTCAAGCTACCCTAAACTGTAAAATTTTCATAATCAACCTTGAACCTTAATGCTTTAGCGATAAAGTTGAAAATCTAATAATAAAATTTGACAGATTGTAGTAGCTTGATGTGCTGCGTACGTGTCTGTACCAAGGGGTCTTATGAAAAATGAGACGAATTTTGCTAAACTGTGATAAAAACAATGTTTAAATTGAATTAGGCATCCTTCCAGGGGTATAAAGGACCAAAATCTATATCTAGTACAAACAAATAAAATTGAAGTGTCTGTTTGTAATGTCAAAATAACAGATGTTTCACTTTTTTTTTTATAATTTTGTCTTTCTGTCTGTTTGTTCCGGCTAATCTCCGAAACGGCTGGACCGATTTTAAGAGGAACCTGGAACATAGCTGATGTAAGAAGAAACTTAGGCTACTTTTATTATTGAAAACAAATTAGGCTTCCTTTCTTCGCAAATAAATTAAAACCCATGAAATCCAATTTGTTTTCCGACATACACGCGAAAGAAGGCACGGCACACCTAGTAGTTACACAAAACTCGAAAGAAAAAAACGGGTTTTCATGCAAATATGCATTACTCAATAAAAATGAGAAGGATTCTCTTCCGGTAATCTGTGTTGGATAATATAAAACTATAACCAGCGAGGGAATTGCGTAACACAATATCAGCAGCAATGGCTTTCATTTTGACTGTTCAACGACATTCATTGCGGCATTTAGGTTGTTGAGTAGACACATTTTTCGAACATCTGAAGCAATGGATTAGCAATATCCTTCAAAATGATTCAGATTGAAATTGATAGTGTGTTATGCAATTATGGCGCAGTATTTACCTGAAGAAAGAAAGTCACAAGAATTACTCACACCAATATAAAAGAGTCCGTTGCACATGCCCAGATGCCTGCGCTCAACGCCGGCTATCACATACACGCCTTTGTTCTTCTCACTGTCCGCTGATATGAAGAACACTGCATCGAAAGCCTGAAAGTTCAAGTCAAATATCTGAGGGGCAATTCTCGTAATTTTAAGAAAGTTCACAATCTGATTTCAGTCTCAATCTGTCAAAAGTACCTACCTCTAATTTCCCTACATTTTTGACAAGTTTTTGACATTGATTGTCGCTGAGATGAGATTGCGACTAGATTTTGTACGTTTTTTGTACATTACGGGAATTGGCCTTCTGTAATGGGACAAAATTAATAATACTAAACAAGTTAGTCGTCTGTGTTCCTTTCCACATTTAACCCTACATAGCAAGAGTGGACAGGCATCTTCTGGGTACCTACGCTCGTTCCATCATAGACCTCATTCATCGCTTTCAAATAGGCGTGATCGAGGTCAAGATCAAGAGCAATAAAAACACAAGCTTTGGAGCCTGTACCTTTTTTACCAGTGAATGTCCTTATGATTCCGTAAGTCTGCACCCTAATTGCGTAACACACAATCAATCTCAATTGGAATCATTTTGAAGGATATTGCTAATCCATTGCTTCATAATAATGTTCGAAAAATCTTTCAGCTCAACAACGTAAATATCGCAATGAATGTTGTTTGTCAAAATGATACCCATTGCTACTGGTCGTGTGTTACGCAATTACATCGCTGGAGAGAATAGAAGGTTATTTGGGAATCCTACCAATTAAAAACTTTTCTCGGTTCCTACTATTGTCATGGCAACAGTGACTCATGAGTCAGGAGTGCGGTACATATTCTCACAATCCACTACCAACAGGCATTGGCCGGCCATGAATAAACTATACCTGAAGCTGTCGGGAGTGAGTATCACTGAACAGATAAAAGAAGACAGATTTTATTTATTCCGTGGGAAGACAGGTGCCCAGAGACAGTGAGGAGGGGTCGCGGAAGAGCAGGTAGGACAAGGCGGGACCAGTTGGATAGGTTCCGTCAAAACTGGAAGGAGAACGCGCGGGGAGCCTAATGCCTAGGAGTGGGACAGTGAAGACTAAATAAAAAAAATACTGATACAACGGACGAGCGACTCCTGTTCCCCGCCAGGCCCATCCTGTAGGTAGTTGGAGAAAACGTGTGATTTTAGTCCGAAAGAGTCTGATAGAGGACACCCATGAGATTCGATGATATCGAAACATAAATATGTTTAATAATACATCATCCATCATCTGCCTGGCCAACTATGTTGGGTCGGTTTCCAGTCTAACCGGATGCAGCTGAATACCAGTATTTTAAATGGAGCTACTGCCTACCTGACAATGGAGCGACTTCATAACCCAGTTACTGGGTAATACGTTATGTTAAATATGTTTAATACTTAGGTATATACATTTTTCCTTGCGGAAATTGAGCGCTAAATTGTGCAGCCAGTAATGGCATACGAGTACTAACTGTTAATTAGATATTCATTTGGCGACTTGATTGTTCGAGTCACCAAATTGTCCAGTCGCTGAAGATGAGACTGCGACTAGATTTTGAACGTTTTAAATTACGACAATTGGCCTTCTGTTATTTCCTCGAAATCTTTATTTACTGACAAGACATTGTACTCATAGAAGGTGCTGATATGCTCTTGGGCCCGGAATCAAGATGGCTACTGTGGTGGATTAAGCCGGTAAGAGTGCAGCATCATTCAAGCCCTTCACTTGCCCCTTTCCCATTAACTGGTTTGTGGAGGTCAGATAGGCAGTCGCTCCATGTAAAATACTGGTATTCAGCTGCATCCGGTTAGACTGGAAGCTGATTCCAACATAGTTGGGAAAAGGCTAGGCAGACGATGACTTGCACCTCGCGTAAATAACCGATCATAAAAAAACCAATGGATATACAAGGTCAAATTAAATTAACTAGCGAAACTCAGCACTCAGCAGACGTGATGGGAATCGAGATCTAAACATGATAAAAAAATATATAATTTATTTTTAGTGTATTTGCTTGAATTACTCGTGTCAGTTCAAAAATCTGTTTTTGTTTCTCTACACTTCACAGACGGGAATGGTGTCGATATCTAAACTAAAAAAAAAACTGATTTTCTCAACTCATATTACATGTAATAACACTACCACGGTTGTTGACCCCCAAATAAATTATCAGCAATTATCTTTTTTTTTTTGTTTTATCATGTTAGATTTCGACACCCATCATGCCTGCTAAGTTTCGCTAGCTAAATAAATTTGACCCTGTATATGGATGAAATATACCGCAAAAACGTAAAGGACGCCTAAGGTGTTATTCGAGAAATTATGAATGTTATAAGGGTTACAATGGAAAGGTAACCTTGGTATGTCTGCTCAAGGGCTGCGCTCTCTCCATGAGGGCTGGATCCGCTATGGCCTTCACCCCCTGTCCCGCGCGCCCGTCGGGACCAGCTGCGGAATGATTGCTCACATACTGCAATGAAATAAGGGTAGTTAGTTATGTGGTTGCATATACACGTATTTCCTTGGAAACCAGGAAATAAACGAAGACTTTCCCTCTCGTTCTGAGCCGAATGTCCGTATAACTAAGCTAATTTCATCTACTTAATACAAATTTTGTGTCATCATCATCATAAGCCTATAGCAGTCCACTGCTGGACACAGGCCTCTGCTATTGCACGCCATTCAACTCGATTTTCGGCAACTCTCATCCAGCCGCTACCAGCCATCCTGCGAAGATCGTCGCTCTACCTAGCCTGAGGGCGTCCCACCTTACATTTACCGATTCGCGCTCTCCACTCAAGAACACGTCTACCCCAACGGTCATCGGTTCTACGGCTAATATGGCCGGCCCATTGACACTACAGCTTGCTTATTCTGTGACCTATGTCGACAACTTTGGTTCTCTGCCAGATCACCTCGTTTTCACTATTCGTTATCTTATTGGTTACCATTCAAAGCATGGACAACGCGTGATGATTGTTAATAATTGTTAATTAATATCCAATCAGTGGTTATCAAACACCTGAGCTCTCGCAGCGCTGATAATAACGGGAGCTAACTGATATCGACTGTAAAGTACCTACCTGTCTGCTTAGTTATAGTAGTGCCAGTGTAAATGAGGATTTGCACGAATATGTTTTATCAATATCTACAGATAACCTGTTGCATACTTTCATTTGCAAGTCACCTATCATAATTCAATTTATTTTCAGTAAGTCATTCTCCCAGCTAGATGGACGGACGATCTTAAGAAGGTTGCTGGGACGGACTGGATGCAGAATGCGGAGGACAGGGTGTTGTGGTGCAGCCTGGGAGAGGCCTATGTCCAGCAGTCGACTGCGATAGGCTGAGTGATTGATTCTCACGAAGGGGTATCACGTTACACAGTAACTGGGCTGTGGTGGTCAGATAGGCAGTGCACTCCATGTAAAATACCGTTACTCAGGTGCATTCGGTTAGACTGGAAGCCGACGCCAATATTATTGGGAAAAGGCTAGGCAGATGATGAATTTTAATTAATTTATTTTATGTGATGAGAAGGGACGAAACGCATGTGACTAAAAGAGTGATGAATATACATGTTGATGGATGGAGAGGGAGAGGAAGGCCGAAGAAAATATGGATGGATTGTGTGAGGAATGATATGAAAGAGAAGGGAGTGAATGATAGCATGACGGTTGACAGGGGAGAATGGAAGAAGAAAACGTGTTGCGCCGACCCCAAGTAACATGGGATAAGGGCAGGAAGATGATGACTCGGCTCGCGCAAAGGAAACAATAAGACAAGCTTAACCTGTGGTAAAAATAATAGTCAGTCAGCAAGGTACAGACGCCAGCACATCCAAGCTACTACAATCTGTCAAAGTTCTCTAATAGATTTTCAATTTTATCGCTAAAGTATTAAGGTTCAAGGTTGATTGGGAAAATTTGACAGTTTCGGGTAGCGTGACCTGCTGGCGTCTGTACCTAATACAGCGAAGTGCAGCTGACTGTCCGAGTGTGCTAGACGTATCTACCCACATTTTAAGTATGCAGGTTATTTTCATCAAACTCCAACAAATACTAGGTAATAGCTTTGCCCGCGAATTCGGGATTTGGTTGAGTTCCCGAAAGTTACTTACTGGGCCTTTTTGGCGCAGCCGTGAGGCACACTTTCATGCTAATTTCTTACATCGGACTTTCTATTTGATTTTTATCTGATATATGTATCTGGTGTATTGTGTCTTTTAGTCTGTGCTAAATAAATGTATTTTCTTTCTTTCCTTTCTTATTTATTTGTCAAAAACCATACCAAGCAACTACATATCAAAACGACCATTGAAAAAACAAAAATTACCTTTCTAAAATAATACAGGATGGCGAACACTACATATTTTACGTAATACCACTTTCCTGGGACCGCATAAACACCGAGGATAGGTTTTGAGTCCTTCCTTACTTTACTATAAATAAACAAAATAATACCGAGAACAATACAGCAAAGTGTGATTGACATTTTGTCGCGGCGGCGAACCAACTGTGAATGTGGAAACACATTGATAACACTGATACAAATTTACATGAATGATAAGGGCCGATACATTATTGTTCGGTAGGTAATGAAGTGGCTCGCAGACTATTGTTGTTATCGAAGACTGAGCAATACTTTTTACCTATAATCTAATTGTCGTTGGGCAAAGAATTGGTCTCTAGGGGAAGGGAAGGCAGAATGGACCACTTAAACAAGAACTAGTGTAGAAAAAAAAACTATTCCGTTTATTTAACATTTTATATTCTACAACATAATACTCTACGCTACTTAATAATTTGACTTAAAACTATCTATTATCATAGATAATTAAGATATTACATGATTTCTAAAAGCTTACACTGGTCCGTTTTACATGTTTGCATAAGCGAGGCACAACTGACCAAACAGGAAAATGGACTCGCATAAGAAAACTGTCAAAACATTTTGTTCACAGAGAAACACTGCCTTTTAGACACAGCCAGTACAGCCAGCGCAAGCACAATGTGTGGCATAAGCGAAAATCTGGACATTAAACCTATCCCCGACTTGATTCTAAAAAGTTTTTACTGTTGGATAAACTTACATTTTCTTTTTTGTAGGTATATCTTTTGTCACTATTATTTCTTGTTTTCCTTTTCTTAGGTAGACCTTTGTACCTGCAGGTTCCGTCTTACCTTCCTTTCCCCTATCTGTTAGAAGGCTTCTCATCTTGTCTAAGCCGATTAACGTTTTTTTGAAGACTGAGTCTTGCAATGTTGTTTGCACGTTTCTAAATCATTGGCAGTACCTATGTTCCAACGACCGGTGCGTATGGCCTTTTGTGTCATGTTTCCCTGGTCTTTGCGAGTCTCATCTACCCGAGGGCTTACCTACCCGCGGTCCTTATTGTAGGTCATCAACGCCATGTGGCTGTTGATCTGCGGGGTAGAGTAACACACTATCAATCATAATAACATAAAAAGTAAGAATGAAAGAAAATGCTTTTGTTTGCGGCAAACATAATAACAAAAAAAGTAAGAAAGAAAATGCTTTTGTTTGCGGCAATCATGACGCATGAAAAAAAGGACATAAACACACAAAAAAAACAAGTTGGGGGTAAACATGCGTCAAATTCACGCAAAACGGCCATCGCTCAGCATAATGCTAAGACCCTATACGAGACAGAGCCCAAGCGCTGGTTTTCAGCGCGGCCGGCGTTGACGTGATGACGTTAACCAGTGCAGCATGCAAAAAAATAAAAAAAAAAAACAAAAATAAATAATAATAATAACATAAATAAAAACAACAATCAAAACAAGAAAATAAAATAAACCATTGCAACATATGATTCGACACAAAACAAAAAACAAAAATCAAAACATGAAATAAAATAAAATAAACATACATTAGAAAAAAAAAGATGGTGAAACATGAAATATAATGATGTGGTAACATTCCGGGCAACGAATCTCGCGCCGCGCCGGGTATAGGTAATCTGAATCATTTTGAAGGATATTGCTAATCCAAATCCATTACTTCATATGTTCGGAACATTTGTCAGCTCAACAATGTAAATCACGCAATGAATGTTGTTGAACTGTCAAAATGAGAGCCATTGCTGCTGTTAGTGTGTTACGCAATTACCATACAGCATAATCAGCCTATAATGTTCCACTGGGATAAAGGGCTCCTCGCGGTGAGAGGGAGTGGGCCATAAACCACCACGCCGAGCCGGCCGAGTGCGGGTTGGTAGATGTCACATGTCTTCGAATTTTTGGTGCTAGGACATGCCGGACTCCTCACGATGTTTTCTTTTACCGTTTTGAAAGCAGTGGTGATGAAATAATTGACCTATAAGCAAAACGCCTGCCTGGGTTCGAACCTCCGACCTACAACTCGTAAGCCGCAGCCGTTACCACTGGGCCATCACCACTTCTCTCGCAATTACCCCGCTGGTCTGCAAATATTTCTCTTATCGTTTCTCAGCAAGCATCTGTGTTGGCAAGTAAAGTTACTCCCTCATTTTCACCTGCCATCACAGTCACTATCGCTTGCCGGTCCGTTGGGCTGTTCCAGCTTCTAAGGTTACCTATACCTAAGTATATAGAATACAATATTGACTTTATACCTACATCACAAAACCGTACGATGTTGATGAAAAACAAATTTTAATGAAATTCTTTTCCTTTGTGGTTATCCTCCTAAAATCATAACGAAATAGATCTGTTGTGGTGAACAAAATCTATGTTATTAACATGATAACTATGTAGACCTACACTGTTTATCTGTTAGATATTTCAAATTTATACTTCCCCTTCCTTGTTTGCCGAATTTGTGTAACATAATTTTTAACAACATTGTTCGAATTAAAATATATCTAATATCCGAAATACTATTTCAGAAATAAGGCTGGATATGTTCCCTGGGTCTGTATCTAAACCGGCACTCATATTTCCGGTATCCCTAAAAACGCTAAATAATACTAGTATAAAATTCCGGGATGCACCTAAACATTAGGTCAAAATAAATGACTTTTGATTTTGACCTAATGTTTAGTAGAATTTTCCCCAGGCTAATGGTAAATTAACGCAAATGCACGACTGGCAACCACCGGGGAGGAATAACTTTTGCTCTGCACCAATCCGCTTGCTACGCGCTATGGGTTATGATGGACGTACGACTGCTACAGCCCACGAGTTTTGCGTCTACCTCCGCTATGGCCTACGGGCGAGTAATGTCTGTCCAAAAATATCTGATGAACGTGTAAACCAACTTCCATAATTACCTACCTCACCCGTCTGCTCTAGATTAAGCTAAATATGTACATTATTCTTCAGTTAGATATCGTTTGCAAGCTCAGCGGTCAGTGCCCACCGGATGAGCTATGTACGCTAAATCGGCAGTACCTTCGTATTATCATTTTCATCTTCAGTAAAAATCCTGAGTGGTTAAGATTAGTATTACAAATGTTTCTCACGCCCTGAAACCAAAAGTATGTTTTCTACTCCATTTGTTTACATTTTAGTCCGATATTTTTGGAACAGACTATGTAGGTACAGACCCCAGCATATCAAGCTACCCGAAACTGTCAAAATTTCCCAATCAACCTTGAACCTAATGCTTTAGCGATAAAGTTGAAAATCGATTAAAGAAATTTTTACGTGTACTTTAGTGTGAACTGCGAGGTAAATTAAACGCTAACTCATCATCTGCCTGGCCTTTTCCCAACTATGTTGGGGTCGGCTTCCAGTCTAGCCGGATGCAGCTGAATACCAGTATTTACATGGAGCAACTGCCTATCTGACCTCCACAACCCAGTTACTTGGAAATACGATACCCCTTGGTAAGACTGGTAGTCAGACTTTCGGGCTTCTGACTATCCGTAGCAACTGTAAAAGATCCACGAAATTAAACGATAACTAAGATATAGAATAAACATTTTATTTGTAACTTTTAATTTATTAAACAAATACATACAATACGTACTTATATAACTAGTAGATATACTAAGAATTATTGTTTTTTTTATGTTATTCCTCAATAGACAAGAATGTAGGTTGCAGCTACTCAGTTAACATTAAAAATATAGTGCCTATATCGGCTTTTCTCTTTATAATATTAGCATAAATTGTGTTACTAGTTCTTAAGAAAAATGGTAGTTACCTAAATCACTCACATGACTGAATAGGTGACGCAACAAAAAATATGGAATTTCAACCATGGTACAGCTCGATTCAAATTTTATGACGTCTCTGAAGTTCGCTACGCAATACCTCACCCCGCAACCCCGCTGATAGGTGAATTTGTTACTGCGCAGCGTCTCACCTCATGTTCTGAGCCGCCACAAAGTTTGAATCGGGTTGTAGCGTTTAGTATTATTTTACCACTTTCATGATTTCAATAAATATAACGTGTCAAATTAGTTAGTTGGCTTTTTATTAGCTTTATAATACTCAGTCCGTCGTTAAATATTTTTATTTGTGGTACAATACTATAATGCTGCCTATAATGAAGGAAAACGGCTTAAGATACTTTATGAAAATGAGACAGTAGAAGATGTCGATTACACAAAATTCTTGGGGATAATTATTGACAAAAACTGTAACTAGAAAACTCATATTGATGAATTATGTACGAAGGTAGATAGGTTTGTATGCGTTTTATATAGACTAACACGTGTGGCTAGTGTTAATGGACTTTGTGCTTACCATGGCTATGTCGCATCAATTATGCGCTATGGTATTATACTAAAGGGGCAATTCTCTGGATCTTACTAGAGTATTTCGAGGTCAGAAGAAATGTGTTCGCTCAATACATGGAGCCCACCCACTGGACAGTTGTATTCAACTAAATAAAAAACTTAAAATACTCCCACTTCCGGCATTAAACATCTTTGAATGTTGTATTTTTGTGCACCAAAATAGACAGGAATTTGACTTGTATAACGACGTTGTATCCAGACCCAGCCGTAAAGTGCATAATATGCTGAATGTTCCAAGGCGTAGAATCAAATTATTTTCTAATAATGTATATTGCATAACTATCACTATATGTATATAACAAATTACCTGACGGCTTCAAAACTCTCAGCCTCAAAATGTTATATCTAAGCTATTCAATTTTCTCATCAGCAAATCTTACTAATCGACTAAAGATTTTATGAATGAAAAATTGACCTCAAAATTTGACATTATGGTGTAATGATCATAATAAGTTTCACTTTATTGAATTTTGACTTGCACAATTAATCTCTTTAACAACTCTTTATTCCACTTATTTGTAAGTAAAACTTTCCTAATGATAAATAACATAATTTTGTTATAATATGACCCATGATATCCACAAACAATGTTTGTACGCCGGGAACGGCAGAATATTATGATCTAAACACATATACCTAACAACTTTGTAACAATATTCTGACCATTTTTTTTCTATTCTATAACGACTAGCTCAGTAGGTATAACTGGCGAACTGTGGGTGTACTCAACACTTTTGCTCATCCATTATCATCATCATCCAGTTAGAAAACAAAGACGTGATAATACGTTTTGTATAGCTTTTCTTACGGAACCTTCTCATATTTCTACCGGTTCACGAAAGCCACATACATAACATTACGCTTGGAGGTGGCGAAAGTTTAGGATCATTATGGGGCCAACGTTTAAGCTTCGGCCAAACCTGCGCGACCAAAGCGACTGCCAACCGGGAGCGTGAGTAGCACGGCTCTGGCGTCTTGCACACTTTCGCGACCACTGTAGTCGCGCTGGTGTTTGCGTTTAGTTTCGCGTTGTTGACGTTCCCGCTTCGCGTCACGCGTACTTGACGCGCAGGTTTATCATGCCATCGACACGACGAAGAACATTACGCTTGGTTTCCCAAGAAGTAAACAAGGGTGTTTCAGTACACCCAAATTTCAGCGGTTATGTAGTTTAATGCAACATGATTATAACATCTGATGAATACTGTATTGTCAATTTTTACGATACATAAGCATTTAGTATATAAATGTAGCGATAAATAACATAATCATGTATGTATTATTTTACACATATATTATTCTATACAATTTTTTAAACACATTACAATAGTTTAAGACTATTATACATAAATCTAAAAATACACATAGGTAATTAAAATACAATATTAATCTAGAAATACTGTTTTCTTGGTAAGCTTGGTATCTAGAAAATGGACACGAACAAACGAAGGCATTGCAGGTCGCATGGCACAGGGGTGAGGGGGAAGGGGCGAAATTGGTGTTGTTTCAGTGCGGGAATGAGATGGAGCTATATATTGTGACAAGCGCCATCTCTTTTTTGCGCTACAATGATGATGTTTTTAACATTTCCCTATAAGCACAGGTTCGCACGGGCGCGTTTTTCCAGCGGCAATTTGTTTTGCGCACTGCTTAGCGCCGGGAGTTGATAATCCATTAGTTTGATTTTTTGACGCGCTGGGTTGCGCTCTATTAGATTCTCAATGCTCGGCTCAACACCGAGGGTTGAAAATCCAGTGCGCAATAGAATCCCGCCGCGATATTTTTACCTACGTGTGAACGTGGGCTAAGGCCTCAGTGCACGGCGGCGACCTCTCGCGTCCGGCCCTGGTGCAAGCCATGGTCCGGGGCGAGAGGGAGTGGGAGGCGGTCACCTCCTTCTGCGAAGCAGTCATGCTAGCGAAGGAGGTGGCGGGATGGGCGAGGGAGAGATCCTCACGCCTCAGCCGCCGAGGGAGACGCTCCGGGCGTCGGGAGCCGCGTGACGACTCCCGGCCACCGTAGGCGCGGGCCTGCGGGCGGAGAGCAATGGGTAGCTCTCCGTCCGATCAGGACCAGGCCCGTGCCGGACGGCGTGTATGTGTTCCACGCGCGCCTCAAAGAGATGTCAGCGTAGTTGACGGGGCCCGACAGGGCCGAAGCCTGCCGGGGTAGCGGGATCGTCCGAAAGGGTTACCGCTGCCCTGGTACATAAAGGGCTAAGGAAGGAACACGGGTGGGTTTTAGTCAGTAAGAGTCTGACACTCCCTTCTGCTCCACCCAGAGCGGGAGGAGTCATTTGATGATTTCCCATCCACAAAAAAAAAAAAAAAAAAAAGGCCTCAGTGCAGCCGAAAACCAGTCAAACACCAAGTTGTGTTTTAAAGCGATTATAAACAGTGGCCCGTCATCTAAAACTTATTGTTATAACAATAAAGCCGTGACGAAAATCAAAGTGAAAGGCTTGGACCAGTTTCTTGAACAAAAATTATCGCAAAATTAATGTGACAAATTGTCAAGCGGGCGCAAACCGCTGCGATTGGCTGTTGATAAATCATTCAACCAATCACAGTAGTTTACGCGAGAAACTGGCCTTATGCCCATCAGTTGGACTTAACAGGCTAAAACAGAATATAATAATTTCGGCAAAAATCAATCGAATCGATCTTGAGCTGTTCGTGGTTACCAGTATACATCAAACTGGAATTAGTGGTTTTGTGAGATAAAGAAAAAAAAAAAACAATAATTAGTATTAATATTTTACATTTAATTAATAAAGGAAAATAACACAAAGCTTAACATAAATTCTAACTTTATAGTAATTAATATTATTTAATTAGTTCTTAAGTAGGAGTAATACGGTTGTGACGTGATAAGTTGAATGTGATGGCTCTAAGTTAAATATTTTAATCTTTGACATGGACTGGAAAAAATAATATTTGATCCTTTTTTTTTCAATTAAATGTCTCTTGGACTTATTTGCTACTATAACTATAGGGTGATTGGCAATAACTTTAGTTATTACGATTGTCATATTTAGAAGAATCTCAGTTCCAAAACCAAAAATATGATATGTCATCCTCTACTTTTGTTTTTCTATTTTTTTTGTCAATGGTCAATAAATAAAGTAAAATTAAAAAGTAAGCGTGTGTTGTTGTTATAAAGTACTGTACTTAAGAAAAAAAAAAAAAACTGTTTTTCACCCATGATGACGGTAACTTTGAAGGTTAAATGAAAGCGAAATATAATATTTTGACATACAACGATGACTTACCATAGTGTGATGGACAACCGTATTAAGCCTAATATGATAGTGTATTACATATGGAGCTGATATCACAATACTGCACCCTAATTGCGAAACACACAATCAATCTTAATCTGAATCATTTTGAAGGATATTGCTAATCCATTGCTTCCTAAGTTCGAAAAAGGTGTACCTTCATGAAGTCTGCTCAACACGTAAATAACGCAATGAATGTGGTTGAACTGTCAAAATAAAACCGATTCTGATTGATTGTGTGTTACGCAATTAGGGTGCTGGTTATAGTCTATTAATGTAGCATACAGGCAGAATTTAATACAGCAACTCTACGACTCTATGGTCTCTAGTATAAGCCACCTTTGTGTGAATAAGTGATCGTTTTAATAATACAGATACATGTTATGATGACAAATATCGCACACATAATAGTTTGTTTTGCTGATATTACATAGCAAAGCTGTAGCTCAAGAAAAGTTGCGCAACTGTTGCGCTTCTTTTTCTAATAACATTTTTTTTATTACAAATATTCTGAATATCACGCTGCGAAAAAGAAGAAAAAAGTCACCTTTAACGTTAAATTTGCCAATGAGGCAACTTATCACCAAAACTTGCCAATATATTGCACATTTTCACGTGAATTTTTGGTAATGGATTTATTAGTGATCGATGATTGCAATTCCGAAAGTGTTGCGACACAGTTGCGCGACAATCTTAAGCTACCGTTTACGTACATTTAGTAGATTTCAACAATACAATTTGCTAGTAGGTATAGTTCTTGAAATTCACGAGGGCGCTTCTGACTCTTAGATCATTGTAATAAAGTATAAATCGCCATGATTGACGCGCTTTCGTGAAACGTAACAGCTATACAGATTACAGTCAACCTATTTCTAGTGAGATATTATTGCAATATATTGATTTTAAATCGACTTGACCCGTCTTTCCTCTGTTGTCGATCAAAAATGGGACTTATGCATGGGATATTAAAGTTCAATCAGAAAGCATTTTTTTCGTGCCGTTGTTCAACATATATAGGCTATATATAGGCTGAGTTTCAAGACTAAGGGCTGATTTTCCCATCGCCAGATAACTTTTATTCGATGAATAAAATTGACGTTTAACAGTTTTTGTATGAAATAACTGTCATCATTTCAAAATTATTCCTCGAATAAATTTATCAGATGATTGAAAAATCTGCCCTTAAGGTAGTAGATTCACTAATAGATATATTCGTATTTATAGTTAGTTAATTATATGAAGTATACTTGAGGTATAATTATTATTTTATAACTATTTAACAAATACATTAGAATTTGCATAAGTCCCTTCCAAACGGATCATGCTATATCATTGTCTTTCAAAAGAGCTCCGGTACATACCACGGTAAATGCAAAAAAAGTATCACACGACATTAAAACTCTACAAAATAAAATGGACGCGAAAATTAAGAAGTTTTAACAAATTTTTGGAATATTTAATTATAAGTTTTCGATATGAATCTAATCAAATCGAGTTTTGTAAAAATTATTAAAATTAGATATAGAGAAGCTAATGCCTGAAGTGTTTTGGTGTTCGCGTTAAAGTGATACATAAGAATATTTTGTGAAATTCGTTGTACGTACATACATTGTGTGAAACATATAAGTTATTTGTATTAGTCTGTGACTTCGCCCGCTGGGTGTGGTTACACACCCCCGGGAACTGGTACCGGGCCAAAAACCTATATCCTCACATAGGTTATAGGTTAAGTTCGACGAGGATACAGCCGGCACCCTAGGCAAGGCCCGGCCTGCCGCCGAGGGGCCGTTTGCGTGGATGTGACGCTTGTTTACCCCCCAACTTGTTATTTTTTTGTGTTTGTGTTCTTGTTTGCCGCAATTAAATGTATTTTCTTTCTTTCTTATCTACCTCCTTGCCAAATTTTATCGAAATCCGTTCAGTGGTTTAGGCGTAACAAGGTAACATACAGACAGTTACTTTCGAATTTATAATATTATTATTACAATGGATTTCACTATTCTAACCTATGTTTATGAATGTATATGGCGATAATTACGAGTTAACGACGAGTAAACATTAAGTGAACTTGTACTCCATCATAGATCAAGGAAAAGATTTTATGGTAAAAATAACTTGCTTCTAGTCAAAACATTTGTTTAATACAAAGTTGTTTGATGACGACATTTCAATGAATACATCGACAACTATCCCTCCCATCCTCTACTTCCTTCCAATAGTAAAATCGGCCAAATTGGTCGCAGTAACCCAGTTAGGGCACCCAGACCAAATTGGTTAGACTAGGTTAGAACTAAACGATTAGTTTTTTTTTTTGAGATTGTCTTTATTACTGAACTACATTTTACACACAGTGTATTTGTCTATATTCTAAATTCATCGAGTTTGTTGAAGGGACTTCAGAAGAAAGTAGTACTTTTCTCTATACTTATCTTGTTGTCTATGCGTACATAAACGGTGAGAACGCACCTTAATGTGAACACCAAAAGACTACATAAATATAATATCTACAAAAATCAAAACCAGTACACATACCAGAGGCACCCTTCACATTAGGCGTTTGTGAAACGTATACGCTGCATAAACGCGACGTAAACGCAACGTAAACGTAACGTTAACGCCAGATGCTAAGGGCACCTAAACCGAGGCTCTTTCGTCCCTATCCTAGTCTCTAACCGCCCCGATAATAGTAAGAATGTACAAGAAGATGTTGATGATGTCCAAGTAGAGATTTAAAGCTGCGAAGATGTACTCTTCTGGGGAGATGCTGTACTTGTGCTTACCCCCCATCATTAGCTGGGTGTCATAGACAAGGTAGAGAGAGAAGATCAGAGCTCCGATGGATGCGTAGACGAGAGTCACGATTTTGTTGCCAGGAATAAATATGCAGACGATACCTGGAAAAATAAAATTTAGGATAAGTTTGGTTGTACAGTCAGCGTCAAAAATATCGGGGCAAACAAACTGTTCAAAGTTCAAAATGATCTCAACAACTAAGAAAATTAAACTGCTAATGCTATAAGGAGTAACCTTGGCTATTTTTTTTTTTAGAAAAAGAATTAGTGTTCCGCGCAAAAAACCCACGAAATCCAATTTGTTTTCCGACATGCACGCGAAAGCTTTTTCCAAGTTACTCTTTATAACATCAGTTGCTGCCAGTGAAAGTTCCGTCTAAATCGGTTCAGCCGTTTCGGAGATTAGCCGGAACAAATAGTCAGACAGACAATTTTTTTAAATACTATTTTTGTTATAAGTACCTTATATACCTACTTTGATATGCCTTTAGCGTAAAAGTTGTTATTTGGACATTATAAATAGACACTTAAATTTTATTTATTTGTAGAGATTTTTATACATTTTGTGATGTAGAAGAGATGAGCAAGTTTCTGCTTACCAAACACGAGTAGAACGACGGTAGCACACAGCAGGAAGCCGCCCATGACTGTGAAGTCCCACTTAGTTTGGAAGGCGAACAGCGTCAGAGCGAGACAAACAGCTGCCGTTATGCCTACTGCCATCATTACCTGGAAATAGACACGTTTTATTAATTCACCGTCTATTTATCACATTGCAGGGCAAAGACGGTAAAAAAAAATAGAAAGGGTCAAATAAAATAAGCTAGCAAAACTCCTCAGTTATGATGGATATCGATAAAAAATCTAAGCATGATAAAACAAAAACACAATATTTGATGACTTTTTTTGGGTCAACAATAGCTGGTAGTGCAATTAATTGAAATATGAGTTTAGAAAATCAGTTTTTATTGGGTTACGATATCGATACCGTCTGGTTAAGGGTCCGGCCTAATGTGAAAGTTCCCTGTGGCCAGTTGAAGAGTTTCTTGTAAGACGGTACTCACTGTAATACGGAGGAAAATATAGTCTGTGAAGTTTACACAAAAAAAAAAACGGATATTTCAAGTAACTACTGTATCTGCGACCCATCCACATCCATCACATCTGCAGAGTTTTGCTAGCTAACTTAATATGACCTTGTTTAAAAGAATAATTAGACGTCACGTTACATTGGATCATAAGAAAGGTTAATGCTGTGTATGTAGATACATACTTAAGCTTTTATATAATTTATTTTTTAATTGCCGAATGGGCCTGCTTTTGACATCGATCACGCCTGATGGACAGCGATGGATGAGGTATATGATGGAACGAGCGTACCCAGAAGATGCCTGTTCAATCTTACTTTGAAAGCAGACGGGTTAAATGTGGAAGGGAACACAGACGCTGGCAAAGAGTATCCCACAAATAAATCCTCGTAAGTTGGGGGGTCTTACCGCATCAACTTGGTAGACACTGGACGTCATTCCGAGCAGGAAGCTTTCAGCCACAGTGAATATGCCGAGGAATATGAAGTTCATCGGAGCCTGCCGCCGCACGCTGTGGCAGCACGCCATCGCGATCAGACACACGAACACCACGGCGAACGCGACCCAGCTGCGGAAAAAGTATTTAATAAGTAATATAAATAATATAACAAGCCTATAAATTACCACATACCACTATAACATATTCACACACCCATTCGCAACTCCTCATACACACTCCTACACACTCACCCACACTGTACATTTAGCAATGCTTGCGTACTAGCAGTACACTTCATTCTTTATGTTTGTGTCTGCTGCATGTATTGTGTATTTATTAAATTGCAAATCCGTAATTGGCTGTAGAACTTTCCATATTATTTTAAGATAAATTTTCAAAGAGCTGTGGATTCTGTGAATAATAAATAAATAAATAACAAGCCTATATGACGAGCAGTGGTGGCCATTGGTAATGGCCCCGATTTACGAGTTGCAGGCAGACTTTGTGTAAATTATTTCATCAGCACTGCTCTCAAAACGGTGAAGGATAACATCGTGAGGAAACCGACATATCCTATATCCGAGAAACCAAAATTCGAAGACATGTGACATCCACCAACCCGCACGCACATAATGCACACGCGTGGTGCATTATGGCCCACTCCCTCTCCCAGAAAAAGGAGGCTTGTTTCCCAGCAGTGGGAACATTATAGGCTGATTCCATGTATATTACAACCCGTAACGCCGGTTAGTACGCACCTTTAGACGTTCTAATATTCTTTAACTCTTAAAACCAAATCAAAAATGTACCCCAGGGTGGCTTTTGTAGAGCAGGGCCTGATAGCACAAAACATTACAATTCTACAAAATATGTAGTAGAAAAAATTGTGTAACACAGATATTAGAAATATATATGAGTAGTTACAATATTGTGAACTTGTCACTACAATTTACATATTGGTTTCTCCGTTTCCATTGTGCGGCTGTTTTGTGGTAACCACCGCACCTGTAAGATTTACAAATTTGCAAATTGTAAAGTTTTGTGGTCCCAGAAATCTTCGTAACTGTTTGAAAAGTTCAGAAGTTTTATTTATGTTCCCCATGTTTGTTTTTCTAAAAATGTCATCCTGTCATGATTATGTCCCGTGTTTACATGTCAGATTCCATAACCAACCGGTAAAGTTGTGGAAAATATATGCTTCAATAACAGCAACTATTTGGATGTTATTGTGTTATGTTTGGTGTAATAGTTATCATTTGCCTAACTTTTTCCTATGTTGGGCTATGCTTCCAGTCTAACCGGCCGGATACAGCTGAATACCAGTACTTTACATGGAGCGACCGCCTATCTGACCTCCACTACCCAGTGACTGGGTAATACGATACCCCTTAGTAAGACTGGTTGTCAGACTTTCGGGCTTCTGATCCACGAATGACTGCCGGGACCAGCTCCTTAGTGTGCTTTCCGAGGCACGGAGGGGTCTTGGTATGAAAAAATCGTGCAAAATACTCTTATGCACTAGAATTGCCAGTGTTTTTATTTATTGTCGTATTGTCTCCACATTAAGAATATGATACTTACAAAAGCCAGCTATTCCGATGAGCCCATTGTTTAGTAGGTTGGTGGAACAGGAACAGAGCAATAAAAGACATCGTCACCAGCAGCTGACACATCAGGATGGCATACACCTGGAATTTTGGGACAGACGTGTTTAATACCTAATTATGACGTGCAAAAGGAAAGGAATATGTCCAGTAGTGGACTGCTGTAGGTTGATGATGACGTGGTTAGTAATTCAATTCAATTCTTTATTGTATATCACACTTCGATCAAAACTGTTGTAAAATGTTTGTAAACATTCGACTAAAATTTTTAGGGCAAGTAAAATTGGAAAAGTTGCACAGAAAATTGGAAAAAGCTAAAAGTGCATTTTTCTATATATTTTTAAAAAACTTTTATTTTCTGTAATTGCTGAATGGGCCTGCTCTTGGCCTCGATCACGCCAGATCTGTCGGGTCAGCTAGTAATAGTATAAAAATGAATGGGTTCCTGGGTTGTCAGCATACCTTGCGGATGAAAGCCCTCCGTATGGACTGCTCGTTGAAGTCGAACCCTTTGACCTCGCCATCCTCGCCCACGCCCACTGGCGGAGGGGCGTACCCTTGCGGCTGGAAGAAAAGAGATTAACACGTTATTACTTGATGAAAAATAATACTTAATGTTCTACGTTAGAACGTTTGGTTCCCGCACTTAGTCCTTCAAGTGGACCTTTGTGCGTGGACCATGGCGACCGTCGGAAGTTATTCCAGCCAGTTCACCTCCCTCCAGAAGTTGATTACGTCTTAAATGATAAATGATTTATTTCTGTAAGTAGGTTTGTACAGTCGAGTCACTAATATATTGGCAGTGATAATGTTTCAAAATATTGTAACAGTTAAAATGATCATATAGTTCTATCTATACAAACTTAGACATCAATAAAATGTTATCATATAAACTGTTCATAAGTATGTTACGATAGTGCAGTCAAAAATATCTGACTACTCTTCGGAACATAAATATCTAAATACTCTAGATTTTAATATATTTGGTGCAACCTAGGATTCGTAAATATCTATACAGTTTTGAATATTCAACTAAATGGCCTTTACCATTAAATTTATTTTTGCTTGCCTAACAGAGGTACGAGTAATAATGCAATGTTGCCGTTCGTAATAAGACTGTATCAATCTAACAACGTTGATAGAGCTGAAAATCTTAGGGTCAACGCCGACTGTACGTACCTATTTGTTTAAAACTTTTCAGTCGGTTTAAAAATAAAAATAAAATTTACTTAAGCAAGTAGTATTTAATTTTTATTTTATTATTCTCAAATTCTTATTTTGTTCTTCTGAAAACCTAACATTTAAAATAAGGTAGGGAACTTCCAGGCAAGGTTTAAGCAATGGTGCTGCCAGTTTTAGAATCTGGTATATCCACCATTGGCATCAATAACATCTTGCAAACGTTCACGCATTGATGCAATCATGTTTGAACAGGCGGCGCTACTTCTAAAGCCTTCCCAAATCTCATGTACGTGGACCCTTAAATTGGTGACTGAAGAGAATGCTATCCAGTAGGTATTCGGATGAAGGATGTCTTAACTGACCACTTCAAATTGCATTTGTTTCAAAGAAAAAGATTACTATAGGATATACTTCTGTAAAGAGATTGTTCAAATAATTTAAGACAACAATTCGAGACATGTCAAATTGTCAAGATATTTTTTATAGAAAAATTTCATAGATATTTGTGAACCCAACTTTGCGCTAAATAATATGAACAAGGGATTGCCCACAATTTTTAAAGTCTTTGTCTGTAGCAATATTATTGATTTATATGTAGTCACATATTTATGATGTCACAGATTGTTTACAATTTATTGTAAGGCAAAGCTGTTTAGAGTTTTATGAAACTTACCATTGCCTATATATTTTTGATTCATGAACATGCTCAGATATTAACAAACTCGACTGTACAAACACTTTTATACGTCAATCATATTTTTTTAAACTATACTCCGTTTGATATAAGATTAGATATTTAAATAAATCTTTTTTACAGTCCGTTCAAGCGATTTTGACTTCTATTCCGTATGCATAAGGATGGCATTAAAAGCCAAAAAGTGGTTACAATGCCAACTGTTTACTGCAGCTGCCATTTGTCATGCCACCAACGCAGTAGAAGTCAAAATCGGTGTAAAAAGGTTTATTTAAATGTGTAATCTTGTTTCGAATGGAGTATAGATGAGTTTCGTTCGGTTCTGAAATTGACGACACGGTTGGCGCAGTGGCTGAGCGATCGACTGCTGCGCTTTGTGTCGCGGGTTCGATTCCCGCACGGAACAAATATTTGTATTGCCTACATGTAGTTCTTCCGGGTCTGGCTGTTTGTGTATGTGAGTTTAAATGTTTGTAAACGCACCCACGATACAGGAGTAATTCCTGGTGTTGCAACGTTTTTAAAAAAAAAGAAATCCTGTATGATCTGTTCCAAAAGTATCTGATGCAAATCGGTCAGAAAACGTATCTGTGAATGTCAATTTGTAGTGCCACTTATAAATTGAGTGCTTTGAATCGATTATTTGAATACATGATGTAAAGGAGTGGCTATCAGAGGTGATTTGGAATCACAATGAATTATTGTATAGTTTATTTCTATTAATTTTTTAATTATACTGTATTTTAATTTAACTACTTGTCATTTTAAATTCATTGTAAACTTTGTAAATTTTAATTTTGTTATGATCATATATTTCCATTTTAATTTTTATTATTGATTATACAAGTGCTGTGCACACCTATAAGTGACAAATTCACCGCAAAGCTGTTGATATAGAAAATATTTAATGTAATGATTTAGTGAATAAGTCGTTGGTGTGTCAATAAATAAATATAATCGTCAAGAATTCTTACTCTAGATTTACTTAAGCCAATCTAATTTAAAATCACCTTAAAGATGTTTTTCATTTGACAATTGAGGTTACTTTTAATTTTAGTCAATGAATCTTCAATTTAATAATAATGTTATTCAAACTATAACTGTTGAAAAATATAGTGAGATATTTGAAACCTTCTTAATATCAGTATTAAGGAGATTTCAATTTATATCTCAATGTGATGAATGTGTTACCCATTCCCTTAAGCGAGCCTCGTGTCTAAAAATGTAACCTGAATAGAGTTTGTTTACACATTAATCAGATAATTTTGGAACAAATTATATTTTTAGGGTATCGTATTATCAAGTAACTGTATTGTGGAGGTCAGATGGAGACGTCGCTCCATGTAAAATACTGGGGGTCTGCTCCGAAGTAGTATCGGCCGAATGTCCGGCCGTTTCCTGCTACGAAGTTACTATTATATAAGGTTCGGTCGGTTCCGATCCTACACTCCTACACTTTTTCGAACATTGACTATGGTCCCGACCCAAGTGAGCCGATCCGAACTTTTTCCGCATTTTTCAATAATATTCGGTTCGGCCATGTCTCGGTCCGATCCGAACATTCGCACTTTGCACTTCGGAGTAGGCCCCCTGGTATTCAGCTGCATCCGGTTAGACTGGAAGCCGACCCCAACATGGTTGGGAAAAGGCTGGGCAGATGATGATGACTTTTGGAACAGATTATAAGTAACAATACAATACTGCAAAATGCTGAATGTCACACATATAAACTAAACACCGTGCCTGTATTCCTCAAAGGCTCCGGCAGAGGGGTATAGAAAACCTACATTAAGCCAATCTCATGTTATAAAGGGCGAGCCTATACCCATTAGCCAGTATTATATTCACATATACTGGCTAATGGGAATAGGTACAGTCAACAAAAGAGATAGGTATGCAGGGTCGTCGGATATAGTTGAAGTTTAGTAAGAAACCGCTGGATGATTTCGAATTAAATTTAGTTTGTTTGTTTTCTATTAATTAAATAAAATTTTATCCGAAAACATCAATCTGTTTCTTACTAAACTTCAACTATATCCGACGACCCTGCATACTTATCTCTTTTGTTGACTGTACCAGCGAGCGCCTTTAGTAAACAAAAATCGATATTTTTCATCAATAAGTAGATTAGCAGAAGCAGCCAAGGTCATAGTAAAGTAATTATTAATCCAATCAGCTTTCTATTTTTAGTTTTTTACATAGAAATAAATTTATTGTGTTACGGAGAAATGAGGAAAATGTCGTAAGGAGAGTTTTGAGTATGAATGTCGATGGCTATAAGAGTAGGGGAAGACCAAAGAAACGATGGATGGAATGTGTGATTGGATGAATATGAATATGGTTAGAAAGGGGGTGAGTGACTACCGAGATGACGACAATAGAGAAGTATGGAAGAAAAAGACATGTTGTGCACTTTGTGCATTTGATAAATTGATTAATTTTGTATTAAAAATGTTAAAATTCATGGTCTTGCTTTTATTTCTGACACTACGTTATTGAGCAAAAAATAATCCTTATGATGAAGCCTTTCGATCGGTATGATAAAGCTACAGGGTAATTTTTTTTTTCGTGTAGCGGGTTCAATTCCCGGTTCAACCATGTAATTATTTAAAAATCTATGAATGCAGTTTAAATTGTTTTTTAAATTAAAATAATGTCTTCTTTCAGTAAAATGTTCCATCTACAATATTCAAGGTACTTTCCCTCCATGTAGCATAGCCGTGGGACCCCCGCCCTGTAAGTATACGGTTTTGTATGTAGTACATTTGCTAGCTGTAGTTACGACTACGTTCGAATAGACTAATATACTAAAATGTAGTATCCAGAGTACATATCTTTGAATTAAAAAAAAACAATCAGTAAATCGTTTGAGTGGGAGAGATTTAAGCGTACGAATAGAACAAGATATCAGAGGAGATTGAAGATTTTATATGGAGCCTGGCATACCTACTGTCACGCCATTCTGTTTTTTTTTTCAAAATGGCGGCCATGCATTGCATCGATGCAAACGGAAAATATAGGAACCACACCCCGTAAGGGCCGGCGCCCACTGGCGGCACGGCACGGCAAGGGATTTTTATGCGACTAGCAGAAAATATAACTTAGAAGTATGACAATAAAATTGAAATTTCGTCGGCAGCAATGATGCCGCGGTATCCTTAGGCATGCCGCGACGTCCTTTGGCATCATCATTTAAATTTAAATTTTATTGTCATACACTTAAGTTATGTTTCTATTCGTCGAATAAGAATCCCTTGCCGTGCCGTGCCGCCAGTGGGTGCCGGTCCTAAAGAGTCACGTTTCCGAGATATTAACGTTCAAAGGCGATCAAGTCCACGACACATGAAAAAAAAATACCATACTTATCATCATCATTCTCTTGCCATTACCCCAATTTATTACCCTTACCCTTTTACCCTTTTATTTGGGGTCGGAGCAACATGTTTTCTTCTACCATACTTTTCTATTAGTAATCATGTCGGTAGTCACCCTCTTTCTTGCCACATCATCTTCCACACAGTCCATCCATCGTTTTTTTGATTTTCTCTTACTCACTTATGTATATTTATATATCTTAGCCAGCTATAGGTAGATATCTTGGGTCAAATTAAATTAGCTATCGAAACTCTGCAGACATGATTTGATGTTTTTTTTTGGAGTCAACGACAGCTGTTTGTGTTGTTACTTGAAGTATGGGTTGAGAAAATCTATTTACTTTTGTTTTATCGTGTTTATACACTCATACCTATCAAGTCTATGAAGTTGATGACCCCACAAAAAAAAAATATGTTTATTATTTTATCATGTTTAGATATCGGATTTTGTCATGTACAGTCACCAAAAGAGATGAGTAACCTGGGTCGTCGAATATAGTAAAAATTTAGTAAGTAACCTATGTATGTTTTCGAATGAAATTTAATTTGATAAATGACCTGTTTCTTTTCGATTAATAAAATAAAATTTTACTCGACAACATCCATCGGTTTCTTACTAAACTTCAACTGTGTCCGACGACCCTAGTTACTTATCTCCTTTGGTGACCGTACATCACGTCTCCGGTGTTTCGCTAGCTAATTTAATTTCACCCTGTTGACAGCTTAACCAGAAGAAATGCATACTCATTTATTTCCAAATTTACCATACTTAACATATTTCCACACATTCAAACATATTTCCTAGACGCCTACAAGTATGTTTTTTGAACTCTTGCCAAGTTGGCTTAATTTCGAAGTTACAATGCCACCACGCACCAAGAATTTGGGCCATCTACTTATATGTACTTATTGTACTGTACTTATTATGTCGTCACCAAACTTAAAATACTATACTAACCCTATAGATTGTTTTAATTTTTTTGTTGTTAACTAGCCTATTGCATGTCGTGCTAGTTCGAATAAAATTAGTACACATGATGGAACATGAAGCCATAGAATACATAGAAAGGCTAAATTAAACAATTCTCGTAATTTTAAGAACTAACTATTAATTAACGTTCAGAGTCTGTTCTAAATCTAAATCTGTCAAAAATACCCTTAATTTTCTAACTTTTGACAAGTTTTTGACATTGACTGTCGCTGAGATGAGAT
Source organism: Apamea epomidion (assembly GCA_947507525.1). Taxonomy (NCBI): domain Eukaryota; kingdom Metazoa; phylum Arthropoda; class Insecta; order Lepidoptera; family Noctuidae; genus Apamea; species Apamea epomidion. The sequence continues at coordinate 17,347,518 of OX382240.1, read as the reverse complement.
TGCGACTAGATTTTGAACGTTTTTAATTAAGGGAATTGGCCTTCACGCCTGTGTCAGTCTGGCTTGATCTAAAGCGTAAATAGAAGTAGTATTTTTTTATTTTGTGTAATGTGAAAGAAAATTCAAAATATGTTAAGGTATTCTAAATACGTACTCGCAATACCTTACTCGGAATGGCTGTTAACCATAAAAAATTTATTTCTTCATCGTTTTAGATAAAACGATTTCCTCATAATAATTGACACAAGGAAATCATTTAGTAAGTACATATTTATATGGATTTTCCTACAAATATTTAATGAATTACCTACCTAAAATTGAATCGCGACATATTCGTCAAAAATGTAAACAAATATGAGTTTATGGAAAAATACCTTTAATTCCTACACAATAAACTTCAGTTGACGACACTACTTCAAAAATTTATATAATTTTATCAGTAGTGCTAGTCACTTTGAAATCAACTTAACCTAAAATAAAGTTGATATTTGTTTAACCTGAAACAACGTCAATTTGAAATATAAATAAAATTTGAATTTAAGTAATTGTTCAAAGTGTCATAAAGGTATTTTAGACCATAACATTTAGGTAGGTCACACCTTAGAGCCTTGGCCACGATTGGAGACGAGTTGCGAAGGCGCCTGGATGTCTGGAGCGAAAGATCGATTCCTTTACGCAACGGGAATCCAAGGCTTTGTCCTTTGAGGTTAAAGCTATCCTACTTTAGAGGAAAATAAGCTTCACTTAGCACAGCATATACATATGTATAGAATCGTATGTATCTGCTATTCTGTTTGTATAATACATGGTATAAAATACACATCACATAGCCGTCAACTACGTATTTTGTGCATCAAACTTAGCATATTTACGTTGTACAAAAATAATTGCTGGGAAAGACTTATTTTTGGTGTGAAAATTTGCTGTTTGCGGTAGTGCGCAATGTAACGCACGTAAAACATTGTGCTTACGGGTGCATGCAAGGGTATAGGGGTCGTAGGGGTATTTAAAGTACAAGTGCCCAAGAAAAGTGTATTTTTGCACCCGTTATGAAGAGTTACACGCCTATTGCATTTTTGGTTAGATAAAGATACAGAATAATATATTTTGTGGTTCAGTTCTGTGGTTTTTTTTTTAATGGCATTAGCCACACTATTCCCACCCACTGCAACTTCTGAAAGCCAGAGAAGCATCGAGGTAATGAAGGTTGACGAGTCCCGGAGAAGGGACAGAAGCGATGCTGGGCAGAGGGGTTACTAATCGTGAACAACACATTCACACATTTTGGCTTGGAAGGAGTTAATAATCTTCTTTAGATATAAAAATCTTAAATTAATTTTCTGAGACATCGCACAACCTAAACCGCTGGGTCTAGAAGCTTTAAATTTTGCACAATGGTTCCTTATACAATATGGAAAGTGAGCACTATGAAGGGATTTTTGAAAATACATACCCCAAAGATATTTAATAGGGGATGAAAGTTTGTATGGAATTTCGACATTTTTGCCGATGGTAAATCGTATCGGGCACACGGCCTGTGCCCAAAAATTCGCCAGGTGAAATCGATCAGTTTAAAAACTTGTTTAATCTCTGCAGTTATTGTTTAGGTAAAAAAGAAGCAAAGTTAAAAATTGATTTTAACTTTTAAAACAAAATTCGGCTACTAAATAAGTTCTAGAGCTGTTGTTTTACCTGTTAACAATATCTGTAAAGCAATATAAATTTAGGTTACCTACAACATCGAACTGTTACCACACTCATCTCCCCCAACACCCTTTCCTTACTTCCACATACACGAATCACAAGCACAGTCATAACTCCAGATAAAGCACTATCCACTATCCATAAAGAACTATAACGAAGCCTTAGAACCCAATTGGGACTAAAAAATTCAAGTAAAATTCACCTGGCTCATTATGAGAAGCGTTCCACGGCACTGTGTATACTAAGTTGTGTATATCACGCCTTATCATTGGAATGATAAGCTCGTATCGAAGTGCCAACTTAAGCAACGAAGGGTGAAGCGGCACTGATAGTGATTCTTAGTAATAGTCGACAAATTATTGGTGATCTGTTTTTATAAACCTATAGATATTTCGGAAAGGCGACAAGGGTTAGCAACGTATTTGTTAATTTCTTAAAATCATGCAACATTGAATTAGACGATTTATGATGCCAAGGATATTATAATGGGGCAAACAATGAGAGGACAAATTACAGGCCTACAAAAAAAAATATTGGACATGAGTCCTCGTGCGTTTTAGTGTGCGTTACGCCAGCGGAACTTTGTTGCTTTTCAGGATTTCCGCTTGACAGATAAATTAGTACCTCATCTCGTGTAATTGTGCCCGAAATTTATAAGTATTGCGTCCAGCCGACCCAAAGATATTCACGAAAAACAGATTCCGCTGGAGTAACGTTACCCTAGCGGCATGTTTTTTAACCGGTGGTCGTAGCTAGATACAAACTAGCTACTTGGATAGATATCATGCCGCTGGGGTAACGTTTAGCAAATTGCTGTAACTCTTAAAATCTCGTAAAACCCTAAAATCGACCCTTGCGCTTTAATGAGAAACCCTAGAAAGTTCCCAATTATGGTGGTTTGTACCTTATAGGAACTCAAAGCAAACGTCTAATTTCGATGGAATATCTCTCTACATGAGTTATTACTAATAATTGATACTTTTATTAAATTGTTTATCCTTAAAGTTTCAGCTAAAAAATCCTTCTAACTAATCAGATTTAAGAAAAAAAAAAACAGGAAATGAAATCACACGATTAACCGAACTAATTTGAATGACTGCATAAAAGCGGCCGCACAGTACATTGTGCCAACCTTCTTAAATTGGTAGTATTATAATTGAAGAGAGCATAGGAGAGAGACCAAAAGAAAGAATGTCTCAACTTACAAGAAAAGTTAACACATGAAATTAGATCGAATATTGACGGGGAAGATCTATTTAATGAGTTAAAATTGCTGCCTTTACTTTTTATAAATAAAGACACAACGCCACTCGACATAGGTACTAAATTATATTTATTCCAATAATTGAATATCGGTGTTTCCTAATTACGTATACACACTTCCCGTGACTGTAGCAGAAGGGGAAAAGTCCTTTTCGAAACTAAATAAGTAGATTTAGAAAGAGACGAAATCATAAAAAATTGTAAACTTCTAAACCAGAAAAATTGCTTTTAATGTTTAAATGTAATTAATTAATTACCTAATTTTTTTTTAGCAAGTATTGAATAAAAAAATGGAAAACTATTTTTTTTTGTTGGCAAGGTGGCGCAGGCTGATTTTCGCACCCCGGCGCCCAATATGGTTAAGACGGTCCTGAGGATATTGCATAGATATCCGTGGGATATTGTTTGAGATAGTGGGCTTGCACTGTTTCCGAATAACTGTCTACCACCACTACAGTACTTTTATCACTACAGTTATTTTATCTCTGATTTTGCATCAATGTCAGAGAGAGAGAGAGAGTTAAGAGAGTTAACAATTTATTTTATTTACTTAAACATGTGTGTGTACATACATAAAACAGTGCATACAAGATGTTAAGGTAAATTAAGTGCAAACATGTTTGTCACTATGTGACGTGCAAAATAATAGATTTATACAATAAAAAAATATTAAAAGTTGTCATACTTATTACTATATTGGGTTATTAAAATTATAGAGTAAATCAACATTATTATATAAGTAGCTCCAAAATAATTTAATTGCTTATGTCAAGACGAATTCCTTTTCTTCAAGGAACTCAGTAACGCTATAATATGCTCTGGCGGTCAACAAAAGTACGAAGTTTAGTTTTAAACATAGACTGAGTTCTCTCCAACTTTTAGGTAGTTTGTTATAAATGACTGGAGCCATACAGTACACACTTTTGCGCATTAGGGTCATCTTAGCGGATTGGAGACGAAGTCGGCCATTGTCACGTCTATTGCGTGGGAATATGTCGGCTAGACGCCTAAAGTAATGCGGATTCGACTTAACAAACACAGCTACTTCTAATATGTACAAGCACGGTAAAGTTAATATCTTATAATTTTTAAAATAAGGCACGCAGCTATCGGTCTTCTCAAGTTTAAACATCGCCCGCAAACATCTTTTTTGAGACTTGAATGCCGATTCTTTTTCCGTCGAGTTACCCCAAAATATTAGCCCACAGCGCAGATGGGATTCTACTAAACCATAATACGCTGTAAGTAGAGCATCCGTATATAATGCGAATGAAAGTGTGCGTAAAGCGTATGCAGATATACTAAGTTTTTTACATAAAATCTCAATATGTGCTTTCTAGTTAAGGTTTTTATCAATCTGGAGGCCAAGAAATTTTGTAGAGTTAACTTCTTCTATGTTTTCATTGCAGTGTTGTATGGTTAGGTTCATGGTAGGTAACCGTTTTGGTATATCAAAACGGTGATCTTTATTCTCGTTATTACAAGGTTGCTGTTGGGTTGCTGCTTTCAGAGGACCAATATCTGTGAAATCTGTTATCTGCCTAGCCAGCAATCTTTTCCCAACTATGTTGGTGACGGCTTCGTGTCTAACCGATGCAGCTGAACACCAGTATACAGACATTGTATACAACATGTCCCGAAATAAACGCGCACCACCAAACACTCCAATTAGAATATTATGTTATTTTATAATCATAATACATACACCGAACTTTTATTATTATTATAAAACATTGTTTTTTTTATTAAATTAGTTAAACTGATTGTGGGAGAAAATTGTGTAGGCATGCACACAGTCACACACGTATAAGGATCTTGTGTAGTAGGTACTTCATCCATTTTGGTTCGTTTTTAACGTGGTTATAATTATTTTCGGGATAAAAAATTACCTATATTAAAATGACAGAAATCGATTCAGTAAACGATTCTGAACAAACTACTTTCATAATGTGCATTAATTCAGTTACACATTGTATAACGATCTGCCAACCGCCGTGCGTATATGACCAGATGTATGAACGTAAACAAAGCAAAAGGGGTATTTTAAGATCGAAGCAGATGGCGTTCCGTAGTTTCTGCCAAAACCCGTGGAGAAAAAAGCGCGAGTTTTTAAAGGAATTTATAAAACAGGTCATTATTATTTTTTATACATCAATGAAGATGATACAAATATTAGAATGACAAACTATACTAGTCGTAATACAGCTGTAGCATTGGCACTTGTGTCAATTTCATCATTAAAATAATGATGATGACCAATAATATATAATCTTCTCATACTTTACACGTAGGTGTAACATAAGCAGTTTAACTGGAACATTATAATGGTCGTCAGCGTAATGACTTACTACATAATCAACCTATAATGTTCCCCCTTCTAGGACACAGGTCTCCTCTCTATGAGGGAGTGGACTATAATCCGCCATGCGGGCCCATTGCGGGTTGATGGATGAGGTTGACATATTATTATGAATTTGAATGTTTGGTTCTAAGAAATGCCGGTTTCCTCACGATGTTTACCTTTCGAAGAATTCAGAATGAAATTGCCAATCCATTGCTTCATGTTTGAAAAATTCGTCTACGTAAGAACTGTGGGAATGATGACATGGTCAGAAAGGGTGTGACTACCGAGATTACGACTAATAGAGAAGTATGGAAGCCAAAGACATGTTCCACCGACCACAAATGAATTGGGATATTCGCAGGAGAATGATGATATGATGATGATGATGAACTGGGATTGGGATCTAACTCTCCATGCGCTAGGTTCTGTAGGGCTTTGAATAGTTGCAGTGATCGAATCGATATTCACTTTGATTCTGTGACTAAGCAGAAATCTAAAATCTTGAGTAGTATAACAGAGTTGTTGTAAAGCAATCATTATTTTGTTACTTACTTAACTTTAGCAATCACATTCTAGTCTTTATTTATACATAGTCTATGTATTTTGTCTTTATTTTTAAGTTGGCTTGTAACTGTACATGTACTGGCTTCCAAATTAACATAATTTTAGTTCATGTGGTGTTAACCTTTAAGTAATTATTACACTGTTCAAAGTCTTTAAAGATGTTATTTTTATCAAGATGTTAGTGTAAACCATTGAGGGTGAACCAAGAAATAAATAAAATAAAACTGTCACAATGAAACGCATTATACCGCAGACTTTTATAATCATTTGAAATCTGGTTGGACTTTAATATTCTTACAAATCAGTCATCACAACTATTTTAAAACAAATTATTTTTATCAGTATCATATGTCGCCATTTTACTGATAAGATGTTAGCTTCTTATCTCTAATCTGGTCGCAAAGATCACTTGTTGTTATAATAGAAAAAACCAGATTAGTGTTATGTTAATATTTTTGACAATATTAAAGCTTTTAAAATAGTTGCTTGACTCGTTTACAGATAGAACATACTTATATGTACATACTATAAAGCTACCATTTACTGGGTACGTCTTTCATTGACTTGAATGGGCCTTGGCGGCCGAGAGTATGTCATGCTCACTCTAATGTCTCGCTGATGGTGGCGCATGTGTTGGATCATTTAGCTCCCTTCAGAATGGTTGAGCTGAATGGTGCTAATCTATGCGTCATGTTCGTGAACGGGCGCCGTCAGTAGGGACTGGTCAACTGTTTGCTGCCATGGCTTATTTTGATTTAATTTAATATTTGAATTGTTTTTTTTATCTTTCATTACGGACGCTTTTAACGTTCTGCTTCGTTCTCACATGCATAATTTTGAACATGAATGATGTAACCAATAATTTTGTAACAATATTATTATGATTTAAAAGAGTGTCCACGGAGTTTCTTGCCCGTTCTTCTCCATAGGTACCTACTACGCTTTGGAATGGGCAACTAGCTTCATATTTTTGACTGACCGACCTTGACAATTCAAAAGTGCCTGTAATTGGTTTATTTGAAATAAATAGTTTGAGTTTGAGTTTGATAGTGCCATCCACGAAGACGCGCCCCACTCTTCTTCCTAATCGGTAGTGGTTATCGCTAGTTAATTCCGCTACTGTTTTAGTTTTATCGATACCTTTTCCCAACTATGTTGGGGTCGGCTTCCAGTCTAACCGAATGCACCTGAATACCAGTATTTTACATTGAGCAACTGCCTATCTGACCTCCACAACCCACTTATTGGGTAATACGATACCCCGTGGTAAAACTGGTTGTCAAACTTTTGGGCTTCTGACGACCCGTAACGACTGTCAAAGATCTACGAATGACAGCCGGGACCAACGGCTTAACGTGCTTTCCAATGCACGAAGGGGTCTTAGTATGTATATATGGTCACACATTCACACATCCACGGACCAACCGTGGCAAGTTCACTCAAGTTCTGAATAGAAACAAAATATGATGTAATCAGTAGCTACAGGGGTAAGGTAGCCGCCATGGTTTGATCGATCTGCAAGGTTGAGCAACTACACTCTATACATTATTTTGTAAAATTGATTAGATTTTTGTTGATTTATATTTTGTTATTTTATAGTTTTAACTAGAACCCCGAATGGCTGGTTCTCTTTACTTCGCAAATAAGGGTTTCATAAGAACATGAACATTATTCGTGTAAACTTAATGTTTATATTCGTATGAATGAAACGCTTACTCACAGTTGCTTGTCCAAATATGAATTCTAAAACGATAAAAATAAGGGTCTCATTCGTAAGAAACGCTCACATGGGAAATTAAAGTTAAAGTGCGGTTTAGGAATCTTGTCCTTAGACTGGAAGCTACATCCAACATACAGAGAGCAATGCGGACCTGCAGCGATCCTGCTCTACCATCATCAATACTTTCCAAACCTTGTTGCACAAAATCAATAGAAAAGTATACACGAAAGACACCTCTATGAGAGTGCTACAGTAATAGCCCCATATCCCGCCTACAGGAAAATCGATATGAATTACTCACTGGTCTAAAGCCGTATGCCCCTGCTTGCATTCAAAGAATCCTACGTCACTGTGTTATTATTAATGAATTCGGCCATTTTCTTACCAAGTCATGTGTTCTAATAATATGTAAACTTGTCATTTTCTTGTCGTGGTACACTAGATCGATTAGTTTGTTTATCACTACAGTTTTAATTTTATTATGATTAGAATTGTGACGTAGGTAGTGGAGGTAGGTATCTATGTATGTATGTATCTCAATATGATGAGTAATACATAGCATAACATGACGCCTGTATATCCCGAAGGGTTAGGCAGAGGTGTACTTACATGACTGAACCACATTTCGCCAGTTATGTAAAAGTCCCATGTAATAAGGAGCGAGCCCTGTGCCTAGCGGGGCCAGCACCCTAATTGTGTAACACACGATCAATCAGAATCTGAATCATTTTGAAGCCATTCCATCCATTGCATCATAAGTTCGAAATTTTTTTAAAAACAATAAACATTTATTGCGTTATGGGCGTCCGCCCAACACGTAAATAACGCAATAAATGTTGTTGAACAGTCAAAATGAAACCGATTCCGATTGATCGTGTGTTACGCAATTAGGGTGCTGTTCGCGGCGCCGCCTGTGCGCTCCCATACTGCTCGTTATGATCCCAGGCGATCAATCTGCTGAACGCCCTGATTGCTCAGAGGGCCTAAAAAGGCCACATTAAGCAGTATTGCTTAATGTGGCCTTTTTAGGCGCTCTATATGAGGTATCTCTAAAAGCTATTCATTTCCTGAATTCCCAGCTGATCATTAGCAATTCCTCTAATTTTCGTAAAATTTCATTTCATATTTGGTGTAAACATTGCCGCATAAATAAAATAAAAACCGTAATTTTATCGGTAAATTTTTCATTACAGTTTTTATTAACCAAATTGGTTTTTTATATTTCATTGTGATATGAATTGCACACAGATCATATTATGAATTGTCAGTTTGTGAAAATTTTACAATTTTTAATATGATTCATATTGTTATCCTATTATGATTCTGCAAAAGTGGCCTTTTTAGGCCCCCAGGAGCCGGAAGTTGTCATATTTATGTATGGCAGTAAATCTACGTTTAATGTTTGTATGAAGTATGTTATGTTGTTGGCTTGTAGCGCGCTTTGGTGTCTACTGTAAGTGCAGCAAGCAATATTGTTATATAAATAAATCAATTAATTAACCGAGCACTAATCCAGAATTCCAGACTGTAGACTGCTACTGAGAAATTCCGGATAGAAAATAAAACTTTGCCCGACCCAGGAATTGAACCCAGCACCTCATGCTCATGCAATATTGTTATTTTAATTAGCCTTAGTCCTTTATTGGTTAAATAAATTGACGTGTGCTCTTTAGAAAGTTTCTCTGATCATCATTTGTCTGGACGGATGCAACTGAATACCAGTATTTTAGATGGAGCAACTGCCTATCTGACCTCCACCACCCAGCTACTTGGTAATACGATACCCCTTGGTAAGACTGGTTGTTAGACTTTCGGGCTTCTGGCTACCCGTAGCAACTGTGAAAGATCCAAGAATGACAGGTGGGACAAACGGCTTACCGTGCTTTCCGTGGAAATCCCAGCGGGCGGGCACGGCTTGTAAGAGTGAAAAAACCTCTAAGCTTGTTGTTAAATTTCTTTATTATCTAAGGGTGAATTTCACCATACTTTCATGCCTAGAATTCTTATCCTGAGAATAAATTTTGAATTTTTGACTATTCTTCCATACCTACTAGGACTGTCAGACGTCAATTTTATATCACGCATAAAATATATCAGACTTTGGTAAAATCGGCTCTAAGTAAAATAATTCTAGGTCAAGCCGGAATAGTGCTTCACACAAGTATTTTGGTATTTATAACCTTGAGTTCAAAATATTACGTTTTGAGTGCTTGTGTGTTACGTATGCGTCGAATATAAAATACAATGCCATGGAACTAAAACACATTCATTCATTCATTCAATGTTTTATACATTCTCATGGTTTGATAAGTGGCTGATACGTACTAGTTTTGTCTACCTCCTTTTTTTTCGTCCTGCGTAGAGGAAAATTGAAAGGATTCAGCCCAGATAAGCAAGGGCGATTTTTCCCCGCGGCGATTTTTTTTCGCGCATTGGATTATCTACGTTCTGCGTAGCGCCGAGAGTTTAAAATCCAACAGTGTGTTGACGCGCTGGGATGCACTCTGTTGGATTCTTAATTCTCGGCTGAACACCGAGTAGTTGAAAATCCAGGTTTTAAAATAACAATTAAAACTCAGCTTGTAATAAATACGCTGACAAATAAAATGAATGTTTAACCAGCTCACCTCACCATATCCAGCGCCCCCGCCGTACGCTGGGTACCCTTGCGGGGGTGGTGGATATCCCTGCTGCGGGTAACCCCCTGGCGGTGGCGGGTAGCCCCCTGGTGGTGGATAGCCCGCCGGCGGTGGGTATCCTCCTGCCTGCTGCGGATAACCGCCTTGATTTTGATCTGCGGAAAATAAAAATATTAAATCAGTACATGGGTTTTATAAAAAGTGAAGAAACACAGTCATGGCCGCCTTTTAATTTTATTCATCATCTTTTTTTCAAATGCTGCCCGGAGTTTGGAAGTTGGCGGTGTGTGCCCCCCAGGCCTCGTCCGTTAGTCCTACGCCTGATCTTTCTCCGGTCGTATCGGATTACCGTCCTATAAGACTATGAGAGTGAGGGAGTATGTAGTAGGACTATGGAGTGCATCTGTGTCTGCGCAAGTGCGCACACACTTGTGCACTATGATATTAACCGCGCCGAAGGCTAGTCTCCGTTGAGATTGGTCGCCGTAGCCGAAATACGGTCTGGAGGACTATATAATTTGAATTTCAAATAGTGTAGAATATCCGGAAAATTATTTAAGTATAGATTTTAATTGATTGGTATACTCTGTTGTGAACCGTATATTCGTATTCAGAGAATATTCAAGTGTCAGTGTCAGTGTCAGTGTGGTGTTCATGTTGTTTGACCTTAAAACATTATGACGACAACATAGTTTGAACATATTGTGTAGTTAAGTAAAGTACCTAATTAATTTAAATTCAATGTTAAGGACACGTCATATAGTCAAACATTTATGACGAATTATTAAAATTAAGTTTTCTTGTGAGACAAAATACTAAACAGCCAATTTATAGTTTTTTTTAATTTGAAGGCCAATTCTCGTAATTTAAAACGTTCAAAATCTAGTCGCAGTCTCATGTCAGCGACAAACAAATGTCAAAAGCTTGTCAAAATTAGAGGTTTTAATTTAATTTAATTACAGATTGAGACTGAGATCAGTCTGTGAACGTTCTTAAAATTTACGAGAATTGCCGCTCAGATATGCTAGGCCGAGGCGTGTTAACAACACCCTCCATTAAGTGTTAATTACATTATGATGTCATATGTATGTATGTCACTGCATTGTGTAACGTGGTACTTTTGGCAATTTTTTTGTGATTGACAAAAGAATTGGAATGATTTGTTTCCATGTAAAACAAGCTATAGACACTGATATCATTGTCGGACAGGTACTTGATACGATACCATAAGACTAGAAAGTTTATATTCTATTTATCTAAAAGGGCGAATTTCACCAATCTTTTATACCTAGAATAAGTTTTATTCTGAGAATAAATTTTGGACTGTTTACAGTTTTCCTATACTAGAACTGTCAGACGTCACCTTTATTCCTCGGATATTTAAAATATTTGACTTTGGTAAAATCCGCCCTTAGTCGAAACTGGCTTTAATATATTTGGATCTAAAAAGTACTTGGGTAATTAGTAATTACTGACAGAAGCGTTACACTCACAAATACACTGAAATATTTCAAGGGTTCAAAACTGGCTACAACAAATATGCCAAAAACAACAGTTTCTCAGGACGAAACTAGGCTCAGTAACATGTAAATTATTTTGACATTTCTCTTTAGCAATAGACAATGAAAATAGACAGGACACTGATGAACGATTACAGACAAAACCACAAATTTGAGCAGTATTTTTAAATTCACAAACACACCTCTTGCTTCAGCCATTGCACCCACACTTGGCACTTAACAGTAATGATTGTAATGAATGGAATACAGAACACACGCAGAAAGAAAAAATTATGACACTCAATTTCCTGACACAGTTAGAGCATAGTTTCATAATTGCCATCATATTTCAGACTTTAACATCACTGAATAAGTATTAAATCAGATCGTGCATCAAGTGTTAACGTAAATAAGGTGAGTCAAATAACAACGTATAATATAAACACTACATAGGGACTGCATACCGCGAGTGTGCGAAATGTGTTACTGAATAAAATTTGCAGTTCATTCCTATAGAAATAAGGTGCATAATCGCGTGGTAAGATCGTATATGTAAAGAGTATGCGATAACAAACGATAATAATGCAATGTGAGAAGGTTGGCCAACGGCATTTATGAAACGGGGGTTCCCCGATAGCAGCTCTGTCGAGCCAACACATTTCTGTTTTTATCTGAATGCTATTTTAAGGCTGCTTTTCCAGCAGAGATGTGCTATGCTACGTTGTTATGGATGCGTTTGATATCCACTAATCATATTCATTGGTGCACATAGCTTAGCACTGGTGGAAACGGATTCAACTAAGATATGTTTTTTATATGGAAGGATGCGTGCTATGGATGGTCGCGAGTGGTGTAGCTGTGTACCGCCCTCGCCGCTTCCGTACTATCCATACATCGCATAACTCGAGCTGCGCATCTTCCTCGCACAGCTACATTGCGGCGGCGCATCTTCATAGCACATCGTACTCGTACCGCTACATAGCTTAGTATCAGTGGAAACGGTCACATAGTTTCACAGCTTAGCTATTATTACACCCTCGCAGCATAGCTGCGTAGCACATCTCTGGTGGAAAAGCAACCTTATACTCTACTGCGAAATATGTAGTCTATACAAATACTAATAACAAAGCTGAAGAGTTTGTTTGTTTGTTTGAACGCGCTAATCTCTGGAACTGCCAGTCGGATATAAAAAAAAAATCTTTGCATTCGATAGCCCAATTCTTGAGGAAGGCGATATATAGGCTATTCACATCACAGTATGAGTATGGCCCTTAGGAGCCGAGCAAAAAGTTTAAAAAAAAATCAGAAAGAACGCTAAGCGAAAACGAAGTAATAGCACAGATTAGTAATCTGTGGTAATAGCGCGGGCAGGTGATGCGGTCCGACGAGGTAGGCCGGGAGAACAAGAAATGTCTCATGGACGAAGTCGCGAGCAGAAGCTAATGTGTAGTAATATAGCAGTCTTTTTACTCTAGGATAGTTACTTAAGTACAGCAATCTCATAATACACTCACAGGCACAATTAACCGCCCACCTCTATCATTCGTCACCCTGTTTGTTTATGTTAACTATGGCTTACCAACTGTATTTTTTATCAAGTGGGTACTTTAGCAATTAACTAAACATTTCGTTTAGTAAATTTTTGTCACCGAAGGATTTTTGGAATTTAGTCGCTGTTTGACATTCTTGCCGCTGCGTTAGGTACCGTTAACATTTCCTGTTCTTTTCTGTCAAAATATGTTAATATTATTTAATTTGAGTTTGTAGTGTTCGCTTATTGTAGTTCCAAACAATAAGCGAACACTACAAACTCAAATTATAGTAATTTATAATTAATCGCGTATCAATAATTAATCTTATATAATTGCTTAATAAAGATACAGAGTTATCCTTCGATATCTAATATCTACGATAAAGCAAGATTCGAAGCTAAATGACGTTAATTGATAGGAATGTTACGAGGAAAATCTGTAGATACTATTATAAAGTTTACATCAAAACCTACAACAGAAAAATGTCAACAGGGCTCGATGTATGATAGGGCTTAGCTGTCAAAGTTCAAAGGCTATTATTGTCGACGTTTCAAGCCAACTTCCCAGACAATGACTTGGCTGGACTGGGAATTACCCATGCCCATGTCTGCTCAGCTCTGGCCTGTTTGAACCATAGCAACCCAGTTCATGAGATTAGACTTTATTATCATCGTAATTATACTAATTTATTTGGGACCAGCTTTACCCGCGTGGTCGTCGGAAATTCTCTCTCGGGAACGTGCCACCGGGACAAAATTAGCCTATGTTTGTTTGTATGCCATATAACATCAGCTATCTGCCAGTGAAAGTCCCGTCAAAAGATTTCGAAGATTAGCCGGAACAAACGGATAAACAGACAAAAAAAATGAAAATTGTGTTTTTTGCTATTTAGTAATAAGCTGTAATTACGACATTACAAACAGACACTTATTTGTATAGACGAATAGATTGGTGCAGTCCCTATGTCCTAGTCATCTCTTCTTTCAGTCAATATCTGTGTCAGTGTTTACAGATTCCATACATATTAATCTCTGGCTCTTTTTAATAGTCATCTGCCAACAGTTCTTTCTGCGCATCACATTTCAATTGGTTGGTACCTACTGCTAAAATGGGGCTTGTGGCTAAGTAATAACAACCGCACGGGTTGATCGATCAGGTTAAATTCCGCTTGCCGCTGTGGGTCCGTGGATGGGTGGTATCTTTACATAGATACCCCTCCATGCCGACCCTAATATAGTTGGGAAAAGGCTAGGCAGATGTAGTACTGCTAAAATGTTTTATTTTGCCTTTCACTCGTTCCTTTTGCTCAGCATAGGTGTTAAACTTAGGGCATGACAAGCAATTTATGCTCTTTTGGACAATTAATATCTTTGCCCTGAATGGCGTCTTGGATATCGATCTGTGTATTTGACTCGGAGCCAACATGAGGGACAGCCAACTGTTTACTTTCGTTTTTTTTATGACTGGCGATATTATTACGGGGGTATTAATAATTGCTTTATGCCCAAGACTGACTACTTAGTTTCCTTTTTGATAGATAATGTAATAGGACCTGGACCTGGACATGATTGTAATAAGAGTTTCCATTCAATCAAAAGTGAAGTCGAAAAGTTGCAATCGGAATTATGGGAGTAAAGAAGGGTTTCAGTGAGTTACTCTCGGGTCAGGGACATCCCCACAAGGATATTTTATTGCTAATTGGTTCATTGGTTTATGTATGAGTAATGATTTCGGAAATAGTCATAAATGTACATTACTTAAAAAATATGACCAGTTGTTTGTGAGTAAGTCTAACGAAGCGGCACTATCGTCTGACGTTATCATCCGATGTCTCATGATATCCGATGATACAAGGTTTAACGACAATTAAGTGGACTTAGTACTGTCGATATCTTATACAAATATAAATATTTCCGTCACCAGAGCTTTCTTCGAAGGAAAAACCCAGTATAGTGGCCGCAGAACCCGATCTGAAACACGCACGGCCCGTACGCACTTCATTGGCGTCCTGTACGGTTGTCGTCAATGAGGAAAGCCAGGCCACAAATCAAAACACTAAGCAAAGGTGCGGAGCAGAGAGTTCGGTACTGGCAGATATAATTGAAATGACAGGTGAAAGTTGTCTATCTACATGGCAGAATTTGTTCTAAAATTTTGACAAATGAAATTTAAGGGGCAAGATGAACTCTGAAATGATTGCTAATAGAGAAAAAATGAACCTTCTCCTTTTTAGAAGTCGGTTAAAAAGAGGTCTGCGACGAGGACGTCACCAAGCAAATTGGGATAAGGGCAGGAGAGCTGTGGTGGTCCATTGGTAACAGCTCCGACTTACGAGTTGTAGTTCAAGGTCGCGGGTTCGAAGTCGAACCCAGCCAGTGCTTTACTTTGTGTAAATAATTTCATCACCACTGCTCTCAAAAACGGTGAAGGGAAACATCGTGAGGAAACCGGCGCGGCATGTCCTACAACCAAAAATTCGACGACATGTGACATCTACCAATCCACACTGGGCCTGCATGGTAGATATAACCCACTCCCTCTCAAAGAGAGAAGGCCTGTGTCCCAACAGTGGGGACATTATAGGCTGATTATGCAGGAGGATTATGGTGATTCTTTTTAGAGACATTGGTGCTTATTTTAGAATCGAACATATCTAGTTATTCTCTATTGTTCTTGACGTCAGGTCATTATAATAAATTGCTAGAAATTGATGCGTAGAAAAAAAAACCGTATAAATAGCTATTGTTTCTTATCAGCAGGCAGACCCAGGAAAATGTAATATCCAAAAAGTATGCGTCACATACGGTGGGAAATACCATAATTATGCTCTCAGAAATATATAATTCCAAATCAGTTTTAAAATATTGCGTAAGAAACTCACATATTCGCGTCAGCTATACGATGAACTCTCGTATAAAAATGTTAGTGTGTGCGTGCGATCAATGGCTAAAGCAACCGTTTGGACATGTGACGTCAAAATTATTCTGTCAAAAATACCTCTAATTTCCCTAAATTTTTAACATTGTAGGTCGCTGAGATGAGATTGAGACTAGATTTTTAACGTTTTTAATTACCTACGAGAATTGGCCTTCACACAGAACATTTACAGTTTTTGTGCGCACAGAATGCGTTTGTGAGCCTCTGTATTGTTAATAAGATTACCTCACGAATGTAAGTACTGTTTATTGAAACTACCGGCCATTAATGGAGGTATTTTCTGAAGTGAGTAAATACTCGTAGTTGAGCGAAGATGTCTGGCTTCGCTTAGGTTGTAGAAAGTGAAATAACGCACATTTAATGTAAATGGACAGAAACGAATTCAAAGATACGCACTTATTGCGTAACAGACTATCAATCAGAATTTAAATAATTTTGAAGGATATTGCAAATCCATTGCTTCATATGTTCCAAAAATTTGTCAGCTCAACAATGTAAATAACGCAATGAATGTTGCTGAACTGTCAAAATGTAAGCAATTGGTGTTAAAAAAATGTTGGTGTGTTACGCAATTACCCCGCTGGTCAAAGATATACAGTATAGACAACATAGTCAGCTTACTGGTGAAAATGTCCCCTCGTAGGTAGATAGGTACACACTGCAGTCATTAGGGAGGGGGAGGGGAGTTGCAAGGTTCTGAGTTCGCTTGGTTGGTTTAGAAACATTTAGAAGGTTCACGGCATCGAATAACCACGCTTCATTATTCCATTCAAATGACCCTCTCTCCATCCTATTTTTTCGATATGATGATGCAATGATATTAGATGTTGCAGGTCAGAGACACTGCACGAACTTTTGTAGCTTTAACCGGCACGATAAAATTACTGAAGATGGATGAACCCTTTCCCCTTCTTTTTATTTATAGTTAGCTTCTGCTCACGACTTGGTTGGTCCTCGTAAAATTTCGGCCCCCGACCCATCGCGTCGCATCCCATCGCTCGCCCGTGCTACTACTTCGATTTCGCTTAACGTTCTTTCTGACTTTTTTTTCTTTTTTCTCGGTTCCTAAGGTTCGTAGCGTGATGTTAAATAGCCTTTAACCTTCCTGAAGAACTGAGCTATCAAATGCAAAAAGAATTTTCTAAATCCGACTGGTACTTACAGAGATTACCCCCTACATACAAACGAAACAAATTTTAATGGGACCACTCTTGACCTCAGCACCGCCTGGTCGAAAGCTTATCAGCACAACACATGCATGTACCGTATTGAAACCTGTTGTAAGCTTACTGAACGCCCTTTAAAAAACCATGCGACAGAACGTGCTAAAAATCAGCGAGGAAAAAAGCTGTAATGCGCGAATGGTACTTTCTACGTAGAAAGTTACTTTCACATTAAGTAGGTACATATTTGAATAACGTACGCACATGGTTGATATATAATTTCATTTCGCTAACGCCTTGCATCCTAAGTTGGTTTTTTGCCAGTTGGTGGATTTTTTGTGGGGTTTGTAAACATTTTATGAGCAAACTTGTGATCGGCCCCTGCTTCGTACGGTTCCTACGACTTGACAAAACATCGAGATTTCTTTATAATTATGATGTTGCAAGCCGCATCAAAATTGCAGTTTAGAAGCACAACGCCTTCACGACACGGTATAGACAGTTAAGCAGCCCAAGGACCCCAAGGAAGATAGATGTTTATCCAAAGTTTTAAAAAGAAAAATATGGAAATTATCTTCAGTAGACGACAAACACGTGTCTATACAATTAGAATAACAATATCTTCTCGGTCAATATAGCATAACACATAACGATACGACACTTATAACCACATAGCCATAAACAGACATCACGAAGACACTACAATAAAACGGCAAGCAAGAAATAACATTGACATACATGGAAGCTAAACAATTATTACGTTATTTGACTGTTGCATACAGTCGTGTGAAAACAACCACATCAGCAAAGGTTTAAGAATATATTTAACCAGGACCAGGAGTACTGGGGGCCTGGCCTATTATACTCCCTTAGCCGTTAACGAAGATCGAAATCTTTCAGGCCCATCCGGAAGAGGTTCAAAACTTCGGGGAAAAACCCTACACCCGAATAAATAACTTTTTCGGACGGGTAAAATCCTCAAACGAATCTTATGTCCGTATGTGATAAGGAATAGGATTCGCCCGCAAATTTGGCCGAAACTAAGGACTTCGTGCGTAGAGATAAGACCTCCAGGATTGAAAACTGGTCGCGGGAAACGGGGCAGGGATTGATAATGACGCCAGAGAAGCTACGGTGGGTCTATCGGGTAGATGTTGTTGCTTGATTAGAAGGAGGAAGGGAGTCGCATACTCAATGTCTTTAGGGTCGGTGCACCAAGCAAGTCTTCCTTCCATACATCTCTATCAGACGTCACCTCAGATATAGCTTCTTTCCTAGCCATTATCATGCTTTACACATCTTTCTTGTCTCTGGTCTGCCGCTTTTCTTATAGCCATCCATAGAGGGACTTTTTTATCAATTGCTCTCTTGATTAAATTGTAATGCACATCTAGATCCAGATTATATCTCTAAAGATCTGGATCTAGATGTGCATTACAAATGTAAACGTATATGCAAGATTAGACTTGCATATATGTCAAGAAATAATTAAAGGATCCAATTCTTATCATTAAGCCTGATTAATAAGTCTTTTACATGTTTAAATATTGAACGATAAAGAAAGTAGATAAGAGAGAATTCTAGAAACATTAACAGACACAGGAGTGCGTGAGATCACGAATCATTCATATTTATTAGTCACCAGAGATAATGTCACCGACAGATAAATAATATCCCTATTGTGTCTGATAAGTATGAAATAATCTATGATTGTGGTAAACCAGGGTGTACGACCTAAAGGCCTATGCACACAGAGATTCTCGCCCGTTTTTTGGGAAGATTGTGCATAATATACTCGTCAGGCATTTATCACACTCATGTTTACATAAAGCGAGACAGGGTTTATTACTTTGGAGATACAAGCCAAGGCGAGAAATTGATTTTACTGATTATTTTCAACACCTTCAACCATTATTCTGTAAGTCTGGCAATTTTTTCAAATTAAAGTGTTTGGAACAGGTTTTTCATTCAGCCAGTAATGTCAAGCCTCAAGTTAACAATAGGTGCATGCAATAGACAATAGACATAGTGCCTTCTTCTTACCTATCCATTTAAGGATGAATAGGCCTTTGATTTTTCAACTTGGCTCAAATAGTTTTACTTATTTTTGTATTGTTTATCCTATACCTTAAAACCAATTTCCTGTGTAGCAACAGTATTTTTTATAATAAAAAATAATATGACTGTCATTGGTGTTATATCAGACAGTATTTACAATAATGATAGATTCATATAACTTAAGTAGTTTGGTATCACAAGACAAAGATAATGCTAGCAAGTGCCTGTGCTGGGTGCAATGCGACATATATTGTCAATTAAATGATAAAAGACCTTTTGTGTTCAGTGTTAACTTTATTATATGTACCTAATAATAAAATTTGGATTGAATAAAAAATAATCTGGTATTAACCGTAGTGCTGCATTTTTAATAAACAAGGAATCATTTATGCCAAAATTGGCATTGTTATTTCCACCTCTGATAAGCATTTCCCTATAATGAGTCCTATTATTTTAGATCTTTTATCATGAAATTGAAACAGTGATAAAGTAAAATTAATAATAGACCTCCGCCGGGATATACACCTGGGTTCTGCCACATTGTCCCAAGCTGCAGAAAAAAAGAAAAAATATCTATGATTAGTAATAAATTAAGAAAAGATACATACACATGGTGTTGTAATTGGGTTGTTCTTTCGAGTTTAGACTTTCGGTAGCCGTTTTGAATGCGGTCCGGAACTTACGCACTGATAAGCTGAAACAATGTGTAAATAATAAATACAATTATCTCCTTTATTTCATTTAAATACTTACAAATTACATTTTTAAATATTTTTATAATACAATCATTATTATTAGTTTGACATAGTTAAGCAGAAAGGACTCACATCCACACTTTGGCAAAAATTGAGTTAAGTATGCCATCATACTCCTGAGGGTTGAATCTATCATGTAGTGGAAACCCTATTTTTAAAATGTATATGAAAACTAGTTTTTCACACTACCCCAACTCAACCCACAATATGAAGAGCATACAAAATATATTTACTGAACAAACTCAGTCCGCTTGAATTGTTTCTGAGTAATGACATTTCTGTGAGTATGTTCTTAAGGTCACCAAATATGTAACTTTTTTATAATAATACCTACTTGTTTTATTTTTTTTAATAACTTATTTTCTAGTTGAAGTGTAGTTTTGAGTCCATTAGGTAAAAAAAAATACCTGTCTTTCAAACTTAAGTTTAATTGTAAGGACACAACCCACATTTCACTTAATATCTCAAAATCTATAGCAAAATAGATCACTATTTTGATGGGCAAATAAAACTATCTTCATAATAATAACAGGCAAAAATTTTAAAAAATGCAACCTTTTGTTAGAGAAATTACAGCTGAAACTTCAAACGCCCATAAGCTAAGTGACTTATTGTGGATCGAGTCCTTTCTGCTTATCTACGTTAAGTTGTCATCATATAATAATTTTCATAGGGATTCATCTAACTATATTATATATTTATTTTTTTAAACACATAGAATAATCTATTTTTATAAATGCATTATTCTATGGGTATGTTATGGAGTAAGTTTTTAAAGTTTGAAATAATTGTGTAAACCGAAAAATAAATAAAAGAGTATTTTAATGTGGTTTTATCTGATATATTCGACCGCTACGACTGACCAAAATTTGGACGAATTTTGTGGTCATTTTCTTGGTAAACAATCAAGTAAAATACACTGTGATTAATTTTATCGATTAATGTAAGGATTAGGAAATAATAAACTATTGAAATCGTGGTGAAACAGTGTTTTGTTTTAATTCGCATTAATGCTTCCCTACATCGGATCAACTACAGTGTAACTATTAAGTAAACTATCTTCTAAACAAACAGAAAGATCCAGTTTACTTTGGAAAATGGAAAAACACCCTGGAAAGTACTAGACGATGGCGAACAAATGTCGCAACAACTGATCGATCTGTTTTCAAAATTTGTAAATATTATTATAACAATACCTGCTTTAGGATGAAATTTCTGCCTCTTAAAATAACAATCACAAACACTTGCCGAAATACCACGGAAATCCGATAAATTAAGCAATTAAATCACGATACGAAAGCACAATTCAGCACACAATATGTCAAATTTCTCTCAGAATTGAATATCGACTGTTTTCATTTGCGCAATTCAAAGGAAATGAGAATAATGATGACTAATATTCGTTAGGCGCTATTGGTGGAAATATACAATCCATGCACGATTATTGGTCAATATAGTGTAGTTTAGATATTGATTAGCCAATAGCCTTCGGTGTCATCACAGGGTCACAGGTATATACTGTCGTCTTTGACGTTTTAGTTTTCTTTTACTATAGAGAATTTTAGCTTTTTTGCTTTTCTCTATTTTTTTTTACCAGTGCAAAACAATAATTTTATTTTCATAATAAAACTCATTTATATTTATTTACATTACATAAGGTAACATTTAAAATAATGATATGTACATGTGAAAAAATAAGCAAAATAATCATAGGGCATCAAAAAGTTCGAGCGCATAGCTGTCAACAGGAACAGTGCCCAAAAGGCTGGCAGCATTGCCACGTTGTATGGCGATGCTAATTCTTTGGCGAGTCGACTAACCGCTTGGCGATATCTCGAAAAACCAAGTGGGCACTCGGACCCCATGGCCCTAGTGTTTCAACCCCAAACGGTTCGAACATATTATAACTCCCAATCAGGTTGGAATATTTTCGCCGTTTGAGGTTTTCGGCACCAGCAGCAGCAGCTCCAGCACAGCCCACCGTGCTAGGAGGATGGGATGGCGCAAGGGTGTCGACACATGTTGCATCCCACACCAAAGGTCTGCCTAACTTCCAGGGCATTATGGTCATTCCGTCTGGTCTCTTCTCATCGACGCGTGCCAGGCCGTTGGGTTCTAAAACAGCTGGCAGCTGGCTGGCGGTGACAAGAGCACGACGGATGATGTCATTAATGCTGGCGTACCGTGCTATCCGACCTGCGCTCCTACTGCAGGATAGGCCATGGTGTCAGAGGCAGTCAACAGTTTCACCGCACTGACAGCGATGCGGAGCCCCACAAGGAGCACCCAAACGCAGAAAGGCAGCGAACCGGAAGTTAATATAATATAAATATATATTTTATATTCTCATATATAACTATTTACACTAGGTACTAAATTAAAAGACTAACTAACTATATACGAGTAAATCAATACAAAAACAAAAGAATATTTGGGCGTCGAAGTAGGTACTCGTCTGCATCGCTGTCATCCAGAAACGTGCCCAGTAAACTGGCAGCATTGCCACGTTGAATGGCAATGCTAATTCTTTGACCAAAGAACGACCCAGCCTATTCTAAATAATACTAATTCTCTGGTCAAGTGAAGTGTCGATCAGCCGGCGAGAAATTTATTTAAAAAGGAGGCGCGCAGCCGGGCCCCATGTCCCGAGCGTGTCGACCCCAAATGGCTCAAAGCCGTAGTTATCCATAAAGTTACAGTATTTGCGCCGCTTAAGGGTGTCTCAGCGGCCGCAGAAGCGGCGCCAGCATGGCCCGCCGTGCTAGGAACATGAGATGGCGCAAGGGTATCGACACAGGTTGCGTCCCACACTAGAGGCCTACCCACCATCCAAGGCAACAACGTCATGCCGTCTGGGCTCTTCCCATCGTTACGTACCAAGCCGTTTGGTTTTAATACCGCTGGTACGCCAGCGTTGACAAGGGCTCGACGAATAATATTTTGATGTTGTTGATGAGTTGATGCTGGCGTGCCGTGCTATGTGATCTGCGCTCCTGCAGCAGGACAGGCCATGGTGCCCGAGACTGTCAACACTTTCACCGCAGTGACACCGATACGGAGCAACACAAGGTGTGGCCAAGCGGAGACACGTAGTTTTCAATTTTTAATCTCATTGTTACCCCCGTATATAAAAGGCTTTACTGAAAACAAAGAATAAAAACTAAAATGGCAAGTTTCACTAGCCAGCCAGTGTCACTGTCATGTCATCTATGGAGGTAGATTAGCTGTCACCTGTCACAATAATAAAGTAACCTCAAAAGAGCATTTTTGCTTGTTTTAAAATTATAATTAAACTAATCTATATCCTAAATCATGAATACAATATTGAAAAATGTAGCAACTTTAGCGCAAACGCAATGTAAGTATTTCCCCTACACGTTTTCTGTGATAGAACATGCACCATTTTAAAATTCCTGTTTTACCTACTACATTTGCTTCAGTGATATGTCGTGCTCTGAGTACCAGCCCTGCTGTGTGTTCCATGCAATGGAGAGTGGAACGAGGCTTGTCTCGTAATCGCAACGCCGAAGGAGTCCTTACCGACACTCCTGACTTCACGTATTTGGATGGACGACCAACCCCCCTACTGGTAAATTTATTATTATTTTCATTTTGAATATTAAATTTAAGTGAAGCGTAGCAAAGCAATGTGAACTTTGACTTCAACATCCCTAAGGTTTTTGCCTTATATACAATGTAATCAGTGGCGTAACTATACCCTTTGGGGCCCGTGGCAAATTCATGGGATTGGTAGGGCCCTCCCTCAATGTAAAGAAGCATGGGACTTAAACGTAACTGGCGAAATGGGGTATAAGTACTACATGAAGGTACACCCCTGCCTAATCCATCGGGGACTAAAGATTACGTAGGGTGGGAAGAGCGAGCGAAGCAAGCTCGAAAATTTTAACAACCCGCCTCGGTTTGGTTTTATATTTTTAAGCAGAAATAGGACTTTTATTGTCGACGTATCCAGGCAAGCCCAAGCAACTACGAGAATGTAGAATACAAGAGCGAGCGGAGGAAGCTCGAAAATTCTGCACACTCTCGGATAGGTTCGATTTTATTTGATCATACCAAAAAGAGTAGTAATTACTTGCTTTGTCAACTTATGAGTTATGAAGAAAAGCTCACGAATCTACGGAATGAGAGCGAGCGAAGCGAGCCTGAAAATTTGGGCACCCCTTTTTGAAATAGGTTCGGTTTTCTTTTGACACTTTGATACAGAAACAGAACTTACTTTATCGAATTATGACAAAAAGCTTAAACTCGTTTTACAGCAGTTTATGTTCTGGAATCAGGCCTTAACCTAAGCCTTTCAAACCTTACGTACAAGTGGAGTGCCCAATTGCTTCGCTCGCTCTTGCATCCTACATTCTATATTTTATAACAGGCTTATTAAAGTTAAAACTTTTTTAGGAGCGTTAAAAAACCCACTGTCATTTCATAGTTCACTTCTGTCGGCGTTCCCCATGTCTCCTATGTCCTTAATGTTTTTGTATGTGCCCACCGGGGTCTCTGTGGCTCAAGTACAGTTTTAAGTTAGTAAGACAAGTAAATCATTCAGACTCTTGATAGCTTGAATGATTTTGAAGGGGGTCATGACCCCGACGACCCCACTCGGAAAGCGCGTGGTTTTCTATGGGTTTTGCCAATCTTTGAATGGCTGTAGTGACTACACTATTGATTGAATTTTCATATGCATACTTGGAACGGCATTAGATATCCACAGCTTAATTTACTGTTGTATTGTCGTCTCCACCTTGTAGAGTTGAATGTAAATAGGTACCAACCTACCAACTGCTCGACAAAGTCATTTGTCTCAAAACCATAAAGGGGTCTATTTATAAACGATGATTAAAGTAAAGTGACGTTTAAACATCACAAATGTATGGTCAAACAGTCGCGATTCACTACTTAACATTAAGTAACGTTAATGAATAAAGGATAATAATCTCTGGACGGCATGTCTTTATTTCCATGGAAGGTGGGTAGGCCTTTAGTGTGGGGTGCAACTTGTGTCGATACTCTTGCGCTATCCCATCTTCCAGGGTCGGCGTGCTGCGCTGGTGCCGCTGCTGCGGCTGCGGAAAACCTCAAGCGGCGTAAATATAATAACTTTAATTATAATTATATTTTCGAGCCGTTTGGGGTTGAAACCCTCGGGCAGTGGGGTACGAGTGCGCATGGTCTTTTTAAGAAAATTTCGAAAAGACTGGTTGACACTTCCCATAACCCAAGGGCTGGTTTTTACCTTGGCCAGAGGCTAAGCATTGCCATACAACGTGGCAATGCCGCCAGTGTCTTGGGTACATTACCAGTCGAGAGCGATGTGGATGAATTTTTCGACGCTATATATTAGTTTGTAAATAGTTTTAGTTAGTTTAGGATATAATTTTGTTATTTTAGTGTTATCTTGTCAATTTATTGTATAGGATATTATATTTTTATTTTAATAATTTTTAGTTTATTACTATTAGAAGTTTGTAAACGCTTAAATATACATACTGAACCTCGTCGAAAATCTCTGACAATAGTAATATATTATTTGTTTTTTTCAGCGAAAGCAAAAGAAAAGGATGTTAGCGCAAAGAGAGGTTGCTTCAAAAATTGTTGAGCTTTGTTCCGAACTGGACTTTGCCAAAGAAAGATATAATTATATGGAAGCAGCTAAAGAGGATGAAAGACAGAGTATCCTGGCTAATAGACTGAAGCCCAAAGGAGCTGCTTTGAAACTGAAGAAGAAGTAGATTATTTTAGCGTTAATGTATGTAGGTTAGCTGTAAATAAACTTGTTGATAGATTCTGTTGTGTTTTCATTTCATTCTGATAGGTGCCGTAGATAAATGCCGTAAAAGTTAATAACTAAAAAAAAAAACAATCTTTTTGTATAAGTATTGCTATGATTTGGTGTCTTCCCCCAATATTTTGTTGGAAATTTGAAGAACGAAGCATACTTATAATATTAAAAACAACAGTTTGTTGATACTATGAACACAATTATTGTTAAGTTGTATAAATAAATGGATTGTTGTACTCAGCTCTACCAAGTTGACCCGCTGGTGAGACAAAGTGGAATGTTTGAAACATGATGTCCACTTTGTCTCACTAATTCAATTTGGTGATAAAAAATATATACTATGGCTTGTAGTGTTTTAGCCAATCCAATTAAAAGTAAGTTTGATGCTTACATAACATAATATCACGCCTTATTTACCCGAAGGGTAGGGCACAAGTGTACATTTGATGTGTATTTGATGTTTGTACACTGATATTTTTCCTATTTATTTATTTACTTAGGGACAACAAACAGCAGTGTAATAATAAGTAAACAAAGGTTAGAACTTAATAATAGAGGTAACAAATACACTACTCACAACGTTATCCACATATTACTATTTGTTAGAAGAACGGTATAAAAGTAAGAAAAATAAACATAACATTACTTAATTATTAGGGTTCCGATCACTTAAAATAGTAACAATTTCTTTTCTAAATATAGCCTTGCTGAGAAACTTAATATCAGTTGAGCCAAACTGCCCATTGTAGGTGTCAACTAATCGATGCAGCGGTGAGCGTACTCCTGAGTTGGTTCTACAAAAAGTAGTTGCAAACAAGTGTCTCGAGCGAACCTCTCGACCACGTACGCTACGAGGGACCAGGTAGCACAAACTGTTCACTAGATCAGTACAGTCGACTTTATTACGACATATAACTAAATAGAGTCATCATCTCAAGTAGGGTGCGTCTGGATTTCAAAGTAATAAGGTCATATTTTTGTGGCAATAATTGATAAGAAATTTTATTTTTAAAGCATCTATAGTGCATTGCACGTAGGAATTTGCGTTGGACCAATTCAATAATATCAATATACTTTTAAATTAACTTTGTTCAGTGGAGTGTTTCCGAAAGAATAATTGAATTTCGTCACATTTTTCTTCTTTGTAAACATAATGCTATGGCATTTAGATATACTTAGGTAGAGTTTGTTAACAGAACAGTAGTTAAGAAAACGGTCAAGGTCATTCTGAAATTCTAAACAGTCGGATAGATGACTGATATTTTTATAAATCTTTAAATCGTCTGCATACAGAAGGAACTTAGAATTTTTAAAGCAGTCTTACGTCGTTAATAAATAAAATGAACAAGAGGGGACCTAAAATTGAACCTTGAGGAACTCCGGAAGTGACTTTAACCATGATAACAACTTTCTGTGTCCTATTGGTGACATATGATACAAACCAACGCAATAAATTTCCTCTAATACCATTGAATGCAATTTTGTAAAGAAGTAGTCTGTGATCGACTTTATCGAAGGCCTTTTGGAAGTCAGTATAGACCACATCAATTTGTTGTCTTCTGTCAATGCCTTCAAATAGATGTTTTGTAAAAAACAAGGAGGTTACTTACACGACCTTTAACGAACCCGTGTTGCTCTTTTAATAAGATGGTATGAAGAATAGGGTAGATCTCACTGTGCACCAGTCTTTCAAAAAGTTTGGATAGCCCTGACAACAAAGAGATTGGGCGATATGTAGAAACGTCACTCTTAGAGCCACATTTATGAACTGGAACGATGTTCGCTTGTTTCCATACATCAGGGAAAACCCCATAAGAAAGACACTTATTAAATATTATGAAGAGAGGGGCGCTCAGCGTGTCACTTGTATTTTTTTAAAAGACTGAAGGGATGCCATCTGGCCCAGGTCCTTTGGAAACATCCAGTGATTGTAGTTCTTTTCGTATTTTATCTAATGAAAAGTGCAGATTACAAATATTTATATCACCATCAGGATTGGCTTCTGGTGGCATCAGATTCATATTACATCAATCACCGCATCTCACAGAGTAAGTACCATTATTTCTTTACTTCCGTATTATTATATTACTCTTTGGTAAGTACACTATAATATCCCGTATCCACGTTTAGCATATATACATGTTTAGCTTTTTTAACAACGCTCTAGGTAATACTCTACTCGAACAACTACCAGAAATGATAGACACTGCCCTCTATATGCGTACATCGATATTAATAGCATGCGGCGTGGGTTATAAAATGTCAAATGCCGGCGGGTTGTGCGCCCGCAGGACCCTGGTAGGTGAGTTAGTTAGTCATTGTTCCAATAGATGGCGCTAATCTGGTCTCCTAGGCGATACTTTTCAGAGAATTACATATTGTGCCAATAGATGGCGCTGGTCTAGTCTCCCTCTCTTGCTCAACACTATCAAGATATTTGTTTCCCAAACTGTCAATTAAACACGACGAAACCCATGTACTTATGTGCCGAGCGAGATGAGGGGTATAAGTAGGTAACGGTATCTACCCTTGGTACTGAGTAAGTAGGTACCTACATAGAGACAGGTCATCATTTCTTTCGATTTCTTCATTGGAACTCACACACTGTGCAGGTAGCTTGACACATCATCATTATTTCAGCCGAAAGACGTACACTTCTGGACATAGGTCTCCCCCAAGCGTCACCATATCGACCGGTTCTGTGCTTCTCGCATCCAACGGATGCCTGCGGCCCTTACAAGCTCATCGGTCCAACTTGCGAGGCCTTCCAACGCGACGTCTTTCGGTACGCGGTCGCCACTCTAGAACCGGCCCCATCGGCCATCTGTTCTGCGAGCAAGTGCCCTGCGTGGACAGGGAAATATGTGCCACCTAAATGGCAGTGGTGCCATTTAAGTGGCACATATTTTTATTGCTATCCATAGTCATAGAAGAATCACCTTTAAAATGAGCTGTATACGAGCCAAACTGGTCTAACTCTATTATCGATGCGTTTCGATACAAATTTCTGACCCCTGTGTAACTCGATTTGCCGCTACAGCGAACGCGATATTATCCTGAGCCTGTATTTGTTGGTGGTATACCGTGCGGTTTCGTACTTCACTACAAAATCAATAGTATTACAAATAAGAAGTTTTTGTTTGAACGCAATAAATATTTGTGTCGCTCGCGATTTGAGTAGGTCATCTGCCTAGCCTTTTCCCAACTATGTTGGGGTTGGCTTCCAGTCTAACCAGATGCAGCGACAGCAACATGCTGCTTGAATACACGAGCGGCATGTTGTCGACGGTTGCAGTTGCCTCTGCCGTTGATGCGTGTCGCTCGTGTGTATGCAAACTTATTGTGTTGATTAGACTTTCAGAATAAAAAACGAAAGCTTGATCTCCCGGGCACAGAGCATAAATTCGAGTTTCCATTGGGTCTGAAATTGACTTTTACAGAAAAACTTAATAGCACGTCTGCCTACCTACCTAGAAATTTAACTTGGGACTTAAAGTTATACCTACTTTCACTCTTTCAGCCACTAGACTAGTGATCACGAAATTCTATTATAAGTTGCAACTTTGCAAGGTCCGCTAGAGCCGCGACGTCGCTCCGGTTGGTAAATCTTAGCATAACAAAGTTAAGCAAGCTAGAGTTTTAGATTAAACACGTAGGATGTAGCTATAAGTACCAGCATTTTGCTATAAGGCCCCATTCACATGTACCACAACTGCACCACATACATAGCCAGCCTGTAATGTTCTCACTGCTGGCACACAGGCCTTCTCTCTTCCAGAAGGAGTGCGCTGTAATCTACCACGCGGGCCCAGTGCAGGCTGGTAGATGTCACAAGTCATCGATTTACTTGGTTCTGGGACATGCCGGTTTCCTCACGATGTTTTCCTTCACCGTTTTGAGCGCAGTGGTGAATGTGGTGATGTAATGATTTACGCAAAGTAAAGCGCCTATCTGGGTTCGAACCCACGACCTACAACTCGTCAAGTCGCGGCCATTACCGCTGGGCCACCACTGCTCTTAACCACACCACATCGCAGCGACAAAATGTGGGCAAGCATTACGGTTACGTGTGAATAGTATTGCTGCAACTTCTTTTAGTTGCGTTGTTGCTAGTAGTTGCGATGTGGTTACGTTGTGGCTAGTGTTTGCAGGCAGATCGACTCCGGCTGTGACAGTGTCGAGGTTTGGACGCAACGTTGTGGTTGCGTTGTGGCTGCGACGTCGCTGGATATGGTCGCTATCGCCCACACGGTTGATTTTGACGGCCAAATGTGGTCCGCGTGAATAGAGTATTCATTTTCATACAAATTAGCTCCCGTCTACGTGTATTATAGTGGTGGTGTGGTTGTGGTTGTGGTACGCACATCTACACATCAAGCTATACATAACCAGTATAGGGTGACTTCTGATTGCAGCTAAAACTGGAAATGTATATCTTGATGTGTAGCCGTGTCTACGTGTGTTCGGGCCCTAAATGATAAATTACTTATTTCATTTCTGCAAGTAGGTTTGTACTATCTATCGATTATATCCCTTCTCCAGAGTCGAGTCCAGACTCCTGCGGGGTAATTGCGTAACTCTAATATATAAAATTTTAAATATTATATATAAAATTTTGACAGTCCAACAAGATTTATTGAGTTATTTACGTTGTTGAATAGACAAATTTTAGAACTTATGAAGCAATGGGTTAACAATATAATGTGTTATTAAAGCCGGATGGCTACGAATGTGGATACCTTCGTCATTCATTTTCAAAGAAACGTTCTTCATTCCTCCGAACCACATACATTATCATAGTTCGTCCATCTTCATTTGATTCACTTCCTCCTTATAAGCAATATACAATAAAGGTTTAATGCAAGAAAACCGGCTTCAATAGAAAACTCTGTTGAAAGACGATGCCTTAACCCGAATAAGTTCATTGTAACAGTGACGCTGTCTGACCTTCGACATGACGTGAATGGAGGCGCTGGTGTGTGTGGCCTCGGGTTTATTTACTGAAGCAGTGCATTCACGATGTGGATAATCAGGCTATAATGTTCCCACTGCTGGGACACAAGGCGTCCTCTCGTCGAGAGAGTTGGTTTAGATGTCTTTTTTTTTCTAGGACATGCCGGTTTCCTCGCGATGTTTTCCTCCACCGTTCTGAGAGCAGTGGTGATGTAACTATTTAAACAAAGTGAAACGCCTGTTTGGGTTCGAACCCACGACCTACAACTCGTAATTCGGGGCTGTTATCACTGGGCCACCATTGCTCTACGATCTGACTTCACGATCACGACCTGAGTGACGGAAAACCATTAGTACCTAAGTCATTGCAATGTAACTCTTATCGAATTGTTATAGGGTATGAATTAGAATGATTGCCGTGAGTTTGAGAACACTCTCGGCAATCATTCTTATTTATACCTTACTTTACCGAGACAAGGTTTACATTACAGTGACTTAGGTAAGTACTGATGGTTACGTCGATCGTGAATATGTCCTCCTACCTAACCAGTTACTTAGATTCAACGGGATATTCTGATAGCTATTATATAAGGGCTCCATTATAGTCCCGGTGACATCAGGAGGTATAGGTACACGGTTAAATTTTGATCGTTTTAATCCTTAAAAGGGGTTATTGTACTCATCATTATGAACAACTTTTACTACGGAGACCAACCCTGAAATCGTGAAAAAAAAATCAGTTGATCCATAGATATATGTTCGCATAACTCGACATAATGTATGGGTCAACTGCCTTTTTTTCACGATTTCAGGGTTGGTCCCGTAGTACAAGTTGTTGTTGTAAAAAAACAAAAAAAAAAACGGGTGGAAAGTATCCTAAATAGGTACATATTGATGCTACCAATTTACCAGGTACCTAAATACTACCCTTAATATGAGAAATGGTTTTTTCGGAAGCGTTTTTTTTTCACTTACCTACCAACTTTTGAAGGACAACATGGCTGGGCTGGCAGTGCATAGCAGGCTTAAGGCCATTAAGTATCGGTAGGTAACTATTACCCTCACTGTCTCATGCAGTAATTTACGTGTAGGTATGAGATAGCTTCATCTAAGCGAAGACATGGTAATTAAAATGTCAGCTGGTTAAGCCGGGGGAGGCAGGGACGGACTTGGCGAGTCCCCTACGTGCTTCTCTAGTCTATCTGCGTAGCCTTTTCCCAACTTGACGGCACGGTTGGCCGAGTGGTTAAGCGATTGACTGCTGCGCTGCGTGTCGCGGGTTCGATTCCCGCACGGAACAAATATTTGTATGGCCTACAAGTAGTTGTTCCGGGTCTGGCTGTTTGGGTATGTCAGTTTAAATGTTTGTAAACGCACCCACGATACAGGAGAAATTCCTAGTGTGGGGCAACGTTTTATAATAATAATAATAAAAAAATTTAAAAAACTATGTTGGGGTCGGCTTCCAGTCTAACTGGATGCAGCTGAATACCAGCATTTTAAATGGAGCGACTGCCATAATCCAGCCACAATACCTATTCATATGTAACACGATAGGGACTCATTATAGTAAAGTAATTAAATGGGGGCGCTGCCGCGTGTCTAAATGTTTGGTTGTTGTGAACAGCAAGATTGCGGAATCCTATTTGTTTGGCTTCCCTGTCGTGTGCGTTTCATGCGAAATTATTCGGTTTTACTTAATTATTTCCGAAGCTGTTTTTTTTTTGATTCTACGAAAATATTTTGTTAGATTAGGTACTTATACTTTTTATTAGAATTTGATGTGACACATATATACCATTATTATTGTACCTATGTTCAACAAATGGATAAATTACTTATGACTCATATTTTGGGACTTTTCGGAGATTTTGTAGCATATTTCAAGCATTTATGGTGCATATTCTCATGCATATTTCGACCATTTAAAGTTGCATATAATCCGGTCTCACCGCCGCGGACTATTGTTAGGTGATTCGATAGAAGATGGTGTGAAGCTTTTTTTTTTTTTTTTTTTTGTGGATGGGAAATCATCAAATGACTCCTCCCGCTCTGGGTGGAGCAGAAGGGAGTGTCAGACTCTTACTGACTAAAACCCACCCGTGTTCCTTCCTTAGCCCTTTACGTACCAGGGCAGCGGTAATCCTTTCGGACAATCCCGCTACCCCGGCAGGCTTCGGCCCTGTCGGGCCCCGTCAAGTGTGAAGCTTACTTTTGCATAAATTAGTGTTACTGAATTGGTTCTCTTTCGTAAGAAAGTTCAAGAACCTACGTAGACAGGTATTACTAAGGGCCGGTTGTTTCAAACGGTTGGTTAACGTAACATACGTACATCAAATAATAAATTGTGAGCGGAACACTGCACTTGCAGTGTGTTGATCAACTATAAATTAAAAGAGCTACGCTTCTTTATTAAAAAGGGTCTTCCAATAGGGACTCCAGAACTTTGACAGTTGAAGCTAATTTATCAAATTGGCTGTGATTTATTCAGTCTGTTTTGCCAAATCACCATGGACGGATATAGCGTTCAATAACACGTGCAAATGATAAAAAAATGGGTGTTCTGTTCGGGCAACGTTCCGCGCGCTTCGCCCATTTTACGGTCGCCATAATCGTCCTACCGTGAGGACTATTCGCAGTGTCGTGGATAAATTTGAGTCCACTGGTGACGATACCAATCCACATGAGATCCAAGAGCGTTCAATGCATCCCGAAAAAGTCACTGCTTGGTGTGGATTTTGAGCTGGCGGCGGCGTCGTCGGCCCATATTTCTTTGAGAACGACTTTGGCCAGGCCATCACCGTCAACGGTGGGCTATAGGTCGATGATTACCAACTTTTTTGGCCTGAATTGGATGATATGGACACCAACGACATGTGGTTTCAACAGGACGGCGCTACGTGCCACACAGCTCACGCCACATTGGACCTTCTGTACGAGCGATATGAGAGCTTGGTAATCTCACGTGGAGGTGATGTGAACTAGCCACCGAGATCGTGCGATTTGACCCCGTTAGACTTTTTCTTGTGAGGTTTTCTTAAGTCGTAGGTCTATGCGAATAAACCACAAACCACAGCGACCCTCAAAGCCAACATCACCCATGCCATCGGTAAAATTGAGCCTGATTTATGCGCTCGAGTTATAGAAAATTGGACATTTCGAATGCGCGCCACCCAGAGAAGCCGCGGCGGACATTTGAACGATGTCATATTCCATATTTTTTTTTCATTTTGACCAATGAAGTTTTTATTATTTAATATACATAATGGCATCGATAGGCCTTTCGAACGAATAAAAAAATTCGATGATATATCACACACACTTTATTTTATTTAAATGTAAAGGTATGAAGCGCTTACTGATAGACCCGCACCCTAATTGCGTAACACACAATCGATCGGAATCGGTTTCATTTTGACAGTTCAACAACATTCATTGCGTTATTTACGTGTTGAGCAGACAAATATTTCGAACTTATGAAGCAATGGATTAGCAATTTGCTTCAAAATGATTCAGATTCCGATTGATCGTGTGTTACGCAATTAGGGTGCCGGTATAACTAGCATCTGCCTGTGATATTTCTTGTTTCCAAAACCCATCCCGTCGCATCGTATCGCCTGCCCGCGCTATTACTTCTTTTCCGTTTAGCGTAGAGTCTGACTTTTTTCTTTTTACTCAGCTCCTAAGGGTCCTAGCGTGATGTTAGCCTATAGCCTTTCTCAATAATTTGGCTATCAAATTTAAAAAAAATAAAATCGTACTTTTAAAACAAACAAGCTCTTCAGCTTTATAATTAGTATATAGTTTTTAAATTAAATTAAACCATACTGCCTAATGCTTTGTTCTTCTGTTGTTACGTAACTGGATATAAGGAATTGGACGGTTTTTAACCGTAAATTATGGGAATATTTTGTTTATCGTAGCGGAATGTAGATGTTTACGAAACGTAAATATATATAAATAACGTAAACCTAAAAAATTTAAAAAAGTCAATTATCTGACAATATTAATGAAAAATTTAATCATAGCACACTCCAATCAACGTCGGCACGAAGCCAGCACTCATTTAAAAAATTTGAAATTCGAATGGAACGATGAATTAAAATTCATTGTTGCCAGTCAAGATTGGTCAATAAATGCTAAATGCAAATAGAGGAAAACTGAAAAAAAAATTAAAAGAGAAAGAAAAAAAAAAAAAATTATACCGATTACGGTCTATTTCACGGCAAGAAATAGACAATTTTACAATGCTTGCCGGTTCGTGGATCATAGGGGTAATTGCGTTATACACTAACAGTAGCAATGGCTGTCATTTTGGCAGTTCAACAACATTCATTGCGTTATTTACGTTGTTGAGCAGACACATTTTTCGAACATATGAAGCAATGGTTTAGCAATATCCTTCAAAAAGATTCAGGTTGTGATTGAAAGTGTGTTATGCAATAGGGTGCAGGTGAATGGAATGGATTACATCAAGGAAGTAAGAAATACCTACACTATGCTGCTACCAAGCAAAGTCTTTTAGCGAGCATATCATTTTTTTTTTAAAACGTTGCGTCGCACTAGGAATTTCCCCTGTATCGTGGGTGCGTTTACAAACATTTAAACTCACATACACAAACAGCCAGACCCGGAACAACTACTTGTAGGCCATACAAATATTTATCCCGTGCGGGAATCGAACCCGCACGCAGCTCAGCAGTCAATCGCTTAACCACTGCGCGAACCGTGCCGTCCACGTCCAATTCCACAGACTGTCGTGATATACAGTGGCCTCCAAAAGTTAGTTGACATTTTTCCACTTCAGCTGTGACGTCACATTATGATTTTAAATAAAAAAATAATCAGGTACTTCTAAGGAATTACTTGATTATTTTTTATGATAAGTCAAAGGTAGTTGAAATAGTCAATAAAAACGTTATAGCAGTTAAAAAATTTGGATCTCTAGAATTTTAAATCACATTATGATTTAAAATTCTAGAGATCCAAATTTTTTGGTGGAGGTGTGTCACAGACTCACAGCTGAAGTGGAAAAATGTCAACTATCTTTTGGAGGCCACTATATATACCCTGTCCATTTAGGTCAACCGTTTTTTGACAGCTGTCTTAGAACGTACATATTCAAGATCACGTAAAAGTTAACTTTAAAATGCGTACCTAATAAAATAAATATATAAACAGCCTTATCTTATTGAAGTATCTTATTTATGGCTTCTTACATACATTATAATACCGTACGTGTATCAATCAATGTATTGTGTGTTGCTGTAATCACTAGTTTCATCTGTCAAAAAACGGTTTACCTAATGGACAGGGTATAGGTACAAAGTTCTCTAATTTTAGACACGAGCGAATATAACGAGGAATTACTTCCTTCTATGTATCCTTTAAAGGTCATTTTCTAAAGCCGACGTTTCCGATTGATGTCAAGCCTTCTTTATGCAAGAGCTTAACTTCCGAATGTCTTGGGAAATTATGTAACGTTATAGGAAACGTACGATATCTGTAACGAGAATTTAGTCCCAGGAGTCATACTAATATTGTGGGGTAACATTTTGATAGGAATCGTTTTAGTTGCACCGTTTAAACTATACACGGTGTTTCAAAATCACTTATGAAACGTCAGAAGTTAGGTGCACGGTTCGAATTGGTCGTTTCTTATGGAGAAGAGCTTGCAAGAAGCTCTACTGTTACTGTTTTAAAAATAATTGGCTTTTACAATGTTTTCAAATTACAGTGTTTATTGGTTTGTTGGTTTGGGAGTACAGTGTATGCCTGTGAACAAGTACCAGGTACCTAATAAAATAGAAAATGGTCTACAAATCTACAGTCTACAAAGCCTATAACGTTCTCACATACACAAAATATAAATTAATCTATCAAAAAGATAAATAAAATATAAATTCATCTGCTCAATAATAAAATAACGCAATTATTGCAATTATGTGTTACGCAATTACTCCGTAGGCTGCTCAAAAATGTGGGGGTAATTATTCTAATCCTCGGTACTCAGTTACTCACTAAGTAGGTATAATTATTTGACTACACGTGAATTCACATCCGTGTTTTCCCTAGCTATACATAACCAGTATAAGCTGACTTCTGATTGTAAGAAAGACCTATACAATGCGAGGTCAACTAACACTGGAAATATACCACATATAATAATGAGTTCATATTAAAATTATTATGTTGTTTTTGATTAATGCGTTCCTGTATAATCTGTATGCGTAGGGTGAAGATACCAATTATCGTTTCTTGTTTAAATTATTGTGTGTTATTTTGTGTAATAGTACCCCAGGTTTTGTAATTGTTTTTAGCAGGGTGAACGGTGATAATTGTTGACGAACCCAACCCTTATTTTAAATGCAAATACAAGAAGTTCCAAGTAATTTCGTTTCCTGTCACGTTTCTGCCCTATACAACCAAACGTCTGTCCTTGTATCCCAGGACGCCAAAGCTAACATTTGATCTTGTAACTACATACTTTCTTTACAAACTCAAACTCAAATAATTTATTTCAATTAAACCATTTACAGGCACTTTTGAATTGTCAAAATTAAATAGTCGCTCAGTTAGAAAGGTGAAGCTAGTACAATCTATAAAAGCGCGTGACTTTTGAACTGGTAAGTGAATTATTATTCTGTAAGTAAAAGAAAACCAAGATTTATGTAAATAAAATAAAAAAAAGATATACAATGTGTCACTGAATTAGTGCACATTAATAGCCTCCCGACCAATTTCGGTCACGGTGGCCAATCTCAACGGAGATTTGTGTGTGTGTAAACACAGGTGCACTCTCTTCCTTTATTCTCGTAGTCCGATGCGACGGGAATCTGACACGACCGGGGTGAGATCAGGCGCAGGACCAACGGCTTTATGTGCTTTCCGAGGCACGGGGGTATTAAACCGGCAACTTCCAAACTCCGGACTGTTACTAAGAAATTCTTAATGGTCAACCCAACAACACTTTGGCCGACTTGGCAATCGGACCCAGGACCGGGGGTCCTGCGTTCGATTTCGCTCAGCAGTTGAACTTGCCACTACGAGACCAACGGGGCAGAAAAAATAAATAAGAATAAGTCAAAATGCACATTATTGAAAATATTTTATTTATTTCAGACTAAGCACACAGTAATTAATACAAGTCCATATTATGTTAGTAAGTAGATACTAGCTATGTTAGTAGAATTTAAAATAATTATTATTTAGGACATGCATGAGCGAACAATGCCTCAGGATTTGGCTGTCCACTCTGTCCGACACCACGCTCAGAAGCGTGTTAGTGCTACCCTTTACCTGAGACTACAGGGAGGCCGTTCTTTTGCGAAGAACCGGCTGAAAGCTGTCCGTGCTGAGGTCGGTGAACATGCCGGCGGCACTGCACCGCCACGGGAGCCCCAACAAACCTCTGAACGCGTTGTTATACTGGACGCGCAGAAAGAAAAGATTATGAAAGAATCGTTTACTGATTCGATTTCTGTTATTTTTATTATAGGCAATTTTTTACCCTCAAAAATAACTAAAACCACGTAAATGACTATCACACTTCCGCTGTGCAGGCAACACAAACCAAAATGCACGAAGTACCTACTACGCTAGACCCTTATACGTGTGCGACTGTGTGCATGTGTATACAATTTTCTCCCACAATCAGTATAACTAATAATTTTCTATTTGCGGTTTGGTGGCGTGCGTTAATTCCGGGACATGTTGTTTATGTATTTCCAGTTAAAATTTTATATTTACCACTTAGTATAACGTGAAATATTTGGTCTTATAAATTGTAGGTTTATTTATTTATTTGTTATTATTTATTTATCCTCACACTGGAACGCCGTACAGCAATTACAGCAATGTAGAAAAAAATCACCTCATGTGCTGCTTTCCTTTCATCCTGTGCGCGGTGGACATCGAACGAGTGGCGATGGATCTCGCACGATCACACAGCGTGCAAGTGCAGCATTACTCCATAGCCAAATCACTTCTTCCATATTGCGCACATTCATTGAGAATTTTTTAAACTCAATGATTTTGCAAAGTAAATACATTAAAATTGAAAAACACGGACAATTTTGAAGTGTCATCCTGCCTGACAGATGACATGTATTCATTATAAATTATTTGCAATTATATATAATGATAGAAACCCCTGACGTCCAAGCTAAGTTTCTCGGTCTCACTAGGTTGACACCAGCTAGGGCTGATTTTTCCATCACCAGATAACTTTTATTCGAGGAACAAAATTGACGTTTGACAGTTGTCGTATGAAATAACTGTTAAAATTTCAAAATTATTCCTCGTATAAAGTTATCAGAGTGCCCCTCTGATAACTTTAACTCTAATTCTCGTAACTTTAAGAACGTTCACAGTCTGATCTCAGTCTCAATCTGTAGAAAATACCTGTAATTTCCCTACATTTTGACAAGTTTTGACATTTGTTTGTCGCCGAGATCAGACTGCGACTAGATTTTGAACGTTTTAAATTACGAGAATTGGCCTTCTGATGATTGAAAAATCAACAATGTCCTTTATTATTTCACTAATGGCAAACAAACACCCAATAATTGAACGGAGTATGAAAACTGGTGCGCCTACCCTTAATAGTTTGCGAAACGTATGCTCGTGCTCGTAAGTTTATTATCTGTCTAGGGATATTTTGGATTTACTCAAAATTTATTAAAAATAACATACAACATGCATATATTTTTATAAAGCCCATTTATCAGACTACACTCCAGAATAAAAGAAAACTATTTTTTTTGCGTAAACAATTTTTTATTCAAATAAAGAAAAAACGTGAAATAATGGTAAAACTAACAATGAATGTGTTTCTCAAGAAAAAGTGAAAAATAAGGAAAAATTAATCTGTTTTTAACAGTTATGTGAAAAATCAGTAGTCAGTAAAACCACCCATGACGTTAATAACGGTCCTGCAACGGTTTTTCATGCTTTGGATTAAGTTATCCAAGTCTTGCTGCGGTATATTGTCCCAAGTCCAGCTAAGATGCAAAAAAAGTTGCTCTTCTGTCGCAATGTTTGCAGGAAATTCCTCAAAGCCCTTCTTTGGAGCATGTCCCACGCGTGTTCTATCGGGTTTATGTCAGGCGATTGAGCGGGCCAGCCTAAGACCGATACGTCGTGCTCCTGCAACCAGCTCGTCACCACTCTCGCTGTGTGCGGACGGGCGTTATCGTGCATAAGCGTGAATTCTTGGCCCATTTGTAGTCGATGGGGGTAGATTATTGGTACTAGCATCTCGTTACTATATTTTTCACCCGTCATGGTGTTTCTGATCCAAACGAGGTCGGTTCTTACACCAACACGAATTCCCGCCCAAACCATAATTGCCCCGCCGTGGTATGAGTAGACTTCCTGAGGATGTTGCAGACGGCTCTCACGACCAGGAACTCGCCAAACACGTACTCTACGTGTATCGGGATGGAAACCGAACCGGGACTCATCGGTAAACAGCACTACAGACCACTGGTTATCTTCCCTGAGCAAATGTTCACGAGCCCACTCTAGTCGTCGTCCACGATTTCCTCGGCGTAGTGCTGGAGTACGAAGCGGACTGCGAGCATGAAGGTTAGCTTCATGCAGCCTTCTCCTCACAGTTTGGTCACTCACAAGCAACTGGTGCTCTGACTGGAGCCTCTGAACCAACTGCATGGCCGTAACATTTGGTTGTCTTCTCGCGGCAACTTGCAAAAATCAGTCTTGTCGTTGAGTGGTTATACGCTTCCCGCCTGGGTGTCTTTCAGCCACATCACCAGTAGCACGATAACGTGACCATAACCCTGATATCACGTTTTGTCTTGTTCCAATCTCCTCAGCAATACTCCGTTGAGTAGCCCCAGTTTGGAGCATGCCTACTGCCCTTAACATTTCCTCTCTCATTAAATGGCGCCGCTGCATGATGCACACAATAACATTAATTCGAAATTAACCGATAACTTGTTATAAAACTTAAATTTGACACAAAAAAACAGCCAAAAACTACTGTAGGTAAATGAAACCTTCGGCCTTCGCTACCATTATGCCGCGTAAGTCTTTTGTTTTTAATTAATTTTTTTAAATTCAAATTTATAATCGTTCAAAAAGGTTTACAAAATAAGCTTTCTTCAAATGAATTTAAAACTGGCCAGTATTTTTTGAGTTTAATAACTTTATACAAAATATCCCTAGACGGTATTGATGTGTGTATTTCCAAGCACAATGCTTAGAAATAAATTATTTAAAATCTAGAAGTTGGAAAAGGATGCAAATAAATAGACAATTAACAGGCCTGTTGGTCTAGTGGTTAGTGACCCTTACTGCTATGCCGGAGGTCGTGGGTTCGATTCCCACCCAGGACAAATGTTTGTGTAATGAGCACGATCATTTGTTCTGTGTCTGGGTGTAATTTATCTATAATATTTATGTATTTAGAAATATATAAGTATGTTTATCAGTTGTCTAGTACCCATAACACAAGCTCTGCTTAGCTTGGGACTAGATGGCGTTGTGTGATAGTTGTGGAATATTTATTTTATTATTTTTATTTTAATTACAACTGTATTTTATGGGCTTTGTACGTATGTAAGTACTTACCGATAGTTAGGGAGCTGGCTGCCAAAAAGGCTTTGAAGATCCGACGCATACCCACTGTCAATAAAAAAAAAAAATTCAAAATTTAAAAATGGCGGCCTTGCTTGACACCTATATAAATCGATAGCTGAAACATAATAAGACCAAACCTTGTAAAACGTCACGTTTCCCAGATATTAACGCTTAAAGTTGATCACGTGACATCCATATTTTCTTAACTTGAAGATGAAAGTCTTGTTGCATAGATGTTTGATATAATCACTCTGAATATTTAAAGTAATAATTTTTCAAAATTTTACCGATCGTATTCAAAAAGATTTTTTCAAATCCGACCGGTAGTTCTAGAGATTAGCGCGTTCAAACAAACAAACTTTATTATTAGTATAGACTAACCCAACAATTCAGGCCCGCTAACAAGCAGCATGTATTACTCATATTCATTGATTTCAGCAAGGCGTTTGACACACTCGGGCACAATACCCTATTAAAAACACTCGATAACTCGGGTATAAGAGGGAAATTACTCGACTGGTGTAAAGAATACCTTCGTGGCCGAAGTTATCGCGTCAAAGTTGGTCCTAGTCTTAGCAGACCTGTAAACGTGACGAAAGGCACAGCCCAAGGTTCAGTGTCTGGTCCACTTCACTATCTGGCATACGTTAATGACCTAGAAAATATTATAACACACTGTTCCCTTTATGAATACGCTGATGACACCTGTATACTATCTGCTAACTTAAACCTTAACTTGGCCGCAGAATGTTTGCAAAAGGATTTTACTTCCATGGCTAAGTGGGCTAATGATATGGAACTTGTTCTGAATCCACAAAAAACTAAAGTTATACACGTACATTCAAGTCACATAAGTGCCTCCCATCCCTTTCAAATCATAGCTCATAGTCATGATTGTCTGCATAAAAACGTGCCAGACTGCCAATGCTCGCCTATAGAGCAAGTTCCATATCATACCTATTTGGGATTAATAATTGATAACCGATTCAACTGGAGATATCTGGTGGAATCTGTTTGCAGCAGGTTGCGTGCGATACTTAACAAATTTGTCATTATAAAGCGCAATATGTCGTACAGAACCCTCCTTCAAATGTACACAGCTCTTGCTGAATCGATAATATCCTATGGACTTATCAGTTATGGCCGCACATTTAAAACTCACCTAAATAAAATACATAATTTGAAAACACGTTTGTTGAAACTTGTAGTACCAAACTATGTCAAAAATAAATACCGAGACAATTACACAGGGTTATTTAAATACTGCAAAGTATTATCTGTTCTAACGCGTGCCGAGTATATGTTCCTCATAGATCTTTTTGATAACAGTGATATTCAAATTCCAGTCTAATATGACGTGAATACACGACAAGCCAAATCAAAATCATTTCAAGTGCCACGCAAAAATAACTTCTATGGCAGGCGTACCGCTTCCTTCACAATACCCAATTTACTAAACCAAATACCTGTAGACATCAGAGAGTCAATGAATAGTAAAAACATAAAGCGTTGGCTGAAAGAACACTACATCAATTCGATTATTACTTAGCTGTTAATAGCGCGTTGATCAAACCTCAGGCCATGGCATGCTAAGACAGACCCCAGAGGTCTAATTCTGTGCTTTGTTTATGTTAAGGAACTTGTAATTTATTAAATAAAAAATAAATAAAAAAATAACATGAATTGTTCGTTTAAAGACAATCTGAAGGACCACAGAAGGTGTGTAGGTTCGTAAACCTTATAGGGTAGTAAAATTGCTACTATGAACAAGATTATGGTACTTATACTGTAGCTCAGACTTCGACTGATCCTACTTCAGAGTTCTTGGAATAACTTCTGTATACGAAGAAGCAAAGTTTCAGCGATACAACACTATCCCATGATCCGATGCAACGAGGAAAAGATAAGCTGCTTACACTTTTATTAAGTTTTTATATCTTCCGCAGTAAACAAAGCAGGCCCAACCCAACAGAGTTTTAACTCAGGACATTTTAATCTGGAAAATCTTGAAAAAGTACAGCATTAACACAAGTCTTCAGCTAGTAAACAAGTCTTCAGTCCGTTCTTCTCCATAGGAACCTACGCTTGGAATGGCTATCTTCATCTTTCTGATTTAGCCAGGCGCGGTCCGAGGGGGGGGGGGGGGTCAGTCGTGGGGGTCATGAGCCCCCCAAAA
This sequence comes from Apamea epomidion, assembly GCA_947507525.1. Lineage (NCBI taxonomy): Eukaryota > Metazoa > Arthropoda > Insecta > Lepidoptera > Noctuidae > Apamea > Apamea epomidion. The sequence continues at coordinate 17,303,812 of OX382240.1, read as the reverse complement.
TCATTCAAGCTGTCGAGAGTCTGCATGATTTACTTGCCTTACTAACTTAAGTTAATAATTTACTACATGCTTGGTGACCCCTCCAAAATCATGGGCTGCGACCGCGCCTGGATTGAGCGAGTCCTTGCCAATTTAAAAGTGCCTGTAATTGGTTTATTTGTAATAAATGCTTTGAGGGGCTCATGGCTAAGTAATAACAGTCGCACTGGTCGACCGATCAGGTTAAGCTACGATTACCGTGGTTGGACCGTGGATCGGTGACCATCTTTACATACCAAGACCCCTCTGTACCTCGGAAAGCACGCTAAGCCGTTGGTCCCGGCTGTCATGCGTGGATCTTTGACAGTCGTTACGGGTCGTCAGAAGCCCGAACGCCTGACAACCAGTCTTATCAAGGGGTTTCGTATTATCCAGTAACTGGGTTGTCGAGCTCAGATAGGCAGTCGCTCCATGTAAAATACTGGTACTCAGCTGCATCCGGTTAGAGTGGAAGCTGACCCCAACATAGTTGGGAAAAGGCTAGTCAGATGATGATGTACTAAATATTTTGTGTTTGAGTAGAACGTGCAGGAAGTGCAGAGTTATTTGGCTGCGACATCTCTAATACGACACGGCTCAGCTCGACGACCTCTCGCTTCCACGGACGTCACTGCGACGGACGATACTCCTCTCTTTTAAGAGGGATGTGATAGGTAGCTCGCGAAATTCAATTTTTCTTACGTTTTTTGCAATTCACTGGTCAGTGTCTGGTTGTATGGTGATTAAAATATGATTCGCGAGCGTAACCAATATGACTTTACAGAATTATTATCATTAAAATCATCAACACCATCCGATATTTCATGAAATAGTCATAAATTCAATTTATTAATAGTTTCTCCATGAAAGCTCATACTGGTTAATACTAATTCATTCCACCCCGAGCTAACAGTACCTATTCAGTACTTAGTTCACCTTATTGTAACACAATTTCCCGCTTACCTTGTTATGGAATCCCGGACAATGGCGGATAATTCGGTAGGCTTAGCTTTAATTGGTGTTTGAATGGTTACTTTCCAATGGTACGGGTGTGGACGATTGGAAGCGGATTAGCCTACGTACGCACGGTCGTAAAAATATCGCGGTGGGATTTTATCGCGCAATGGATTTTCAACTCTCGGTGTTCAGATAAGCGTTGAAAATCCAAACGAGCGGATCCCAGCGCGTCAAAAAACACACTGTTGGATTTTCAACCCTCACCGTTAAGCAGTACGTTGAAAATCCAGAGCACTACAAAACAAAACGCACAATAAAAAAAAAAAAGACATAAAATATACACATACAACGTAGTCAAAAGCTTCGTATATGCTTAAGGCATATAATAAAAGTTGTCAATTTTGTCCATTGCTTGATGTCAAGGCCAGGGACCAAAGACAACACACATTAATTGACATTGACAATACAAATTAATCCGCGATGCGCCCGCGACACTGACAGATGACAACAAAATCACAACAATCAAAACAATAACAAAATGCCAATTGCAGAGTGGAAAAATAACTACTTTTTAACCCCCGACGCAAAAACGACGGGGTGTTATAAGTTTGACGTGTCTGTGTGTGTGTGTGCGTGTGTGTGTGTCTGTCTGTGGCATCGTAGCTCCCGAACGGATCAACCGATATTGATTTTGTTTTGTTGTTTGAAAGGTGAATTTGTCGGGAGTGTTCTTAGCTATGTTTGATGAAAATCGGTCCAAGATGGCCGCCGCCACAAAATGGCGGAATACATATTTTTTCACAACTCCCTCAATATGGGTATCAAATGATATGGCTTGACTAGTAGAATGTTATACACTATGATAAATTTCAAATCCAAGATGGCCGCCACCACAAAATGGTGAATTACATTTTTTTTCACAACTCCCTCAATATGGGTATCAAATGATATGGCTTGACTAGTAGAATGTTATACACTATGAAAAATTTCAAGTCCAAGATGGCCACCACCACAAAATGGTGAACTACGAAAAACCTGATTAAGCACCAAATTACCTGAATCTTAAAACGCAAGAAAATAAAATAAATGAAATAATAAGGAGTCCCTACAAAAAGCATGAAATAAAAAAATTAATAAATAATTTAAAAAACCCCCGCCACAAAATAATAATAAAAATAGTACGAATGTAAAAAGCCTAAAACAATTTAAAAAAAATATTGAAAAAATAGCCGAAAGGTATAAACGTCAAACACTATAAAACGAAAAAAATAACCTTGAAATTATGACCCTACGTAAGTAAGTATGAAATTATTTGATTAAATATGGTCTCGTCGGGGAACCGCTACTATTTTAAACTTTAACAGAACGTTAGGCTAATAATTAGAGCGGTCCCCCGACGGACGAATCTATCGTCAACAGCGCTGATTTTTAGCAACTACCTCTCGAATGACGTTAGGACAGGCTTATGTTTAAGTCCCCTGTAATACTAGAATAGAATATAATTTTTCTTTATTAAAGTAACCAAGAGTCATGAGAGACGGCACAACAGTGACCCACGTATACACAGTCCAGGCGACTCGCAACCATGCGTTGGGGCCGCCCTACACCCTGCGCACCAGGGAAGCGCACTTTTTACGCATTATTGCGTAAAAGTAATCTACATATGCATTTGCGACCATTCCTGACGCACTACAGAAACGGGACGGGACGGATAGTGGACGAGCCTATTGCCATTAACCGGGCACATTAATTAATAGTAACAAAAGAACCTCACATTAATTAAACTTGAAGGTTGTAGCCATAGGATATTATATTTTTGGTTAATGTGAACCACAATGAAGCCTTTTGTGAAATTGTGATTAATTTTCTAAGAGGTTTCTCCGAAGTTGGATTATTATAATCGGCTTATTTTTAACTTACCACCAGATAGTAACATATAACAGACAAAAATAGTAAATGATCACCAAAATTAAACCCGCATTTTAATGTAAACTTATAACCAAAGTTTTAACATCTCACTATCCTATTTAAGCAAAATGATTCCTAATAAATCATGTTCGGTTCTCGACAGCCTGCAAAATGCAAAAAATAATCTCTTTTTTTCAATTTTTTTTTTCTATACAATCTAGTCGTTTCTGGCACTCGCCGCCCGCTGCCGCGGCACCGCTCGCTTCGCTCGCTCGACTCGTGCGTAGGAGGTCACAGTTTTAACCTAACCTAACCTAATCATTTTTTTTTTAATAACGTCGTCTATCTAGTTTGCAGCAAGCCGGAGACATAACTTAATATGGCATCATAATACTTTATTTGGTAATAAACCTACATTTTATGGCAATCATAGTGGTTTATTTAGGCAGAAATAGCGCATTAATTTGCTCGCTAAGATTTAGTGATCATTTACTACATTTGGTGTTCGAATACAATTTGAAGTGCAAGAACTAAGGGTATCAAAGCATTTTATGGTGGTCATTATATTTAACCCCATTATAATCGTCACATTTGAAGGGTGGATGGAAAGGTACTTTACTTAGCATTGGGTGGCATTAGGCATGGCACGGTGGAGACTGCTCTGCAGTTTTCACTCTTATAGCATGCCAATATTGGGTAAAAAGTGTCTAAATGATGTGTGATGTGATTTTAATCGTTTTGAACCATATGCGGTGCAGTTGTCACTGACCTCATCTAGCTTTTAAAATATTATTGACGTGTAAAAGTGTTTGAATATAACTTAGGTACCTAAGTGCCTAAGTTATATTCAAACACTTTATTAACAATTATGTTTATTTCTCTAAAGAAATAAACATAATCATTTTTAAGTTGACTTGCTCTCACCTGAACTGCTCTGCAAACGGTTACAGTATAGCCCCTGTAAGCCTAACACGAACGCGCGGAGTAAACGTAACGTAAATTCTAACGATTTTAAAATGGAAAATACTTGTTTGGCACATAATATTTAGTTCATAAACTGTGGGTGACACTTATTGTGCTTGCCGTATTTTAAACCTAAATGCTATAGGGTAGTTGTATTTTTGATCCATAAATCGTTTCAATTCACGTTACGTTTAGGTACGTCGCGCGTGCCTCTGAATATCATCTATACATCGATATCATATACTACTTATATACTACAAATGCATAAAAGTGTTTGTTTATAATGTCAAAATAAAAGATTTTTTCAAAAAAATCTGTTTAAAAAATAAGAATTTTTAAAATTTGGTCTCTGTCTGTCTGTTTGTTCCGGCTAATCTCCGAAACGGCTGGACCGATTTTGATGAAATTTGGTATGAGATTCTTAAAGCCCTGGGGAACGATATAGGGTACTTTTTCATCGACATACCACGCGGGCGAATATAACCCGCTTCCTTCTCGCTCAAACTTGCACCATACCCATAAGTGAAATTGGATTAAAACTTAATTAAGCGAACAATAATATTAATTGAGCAATAATCGAACTTGGGATTAAATATTCAGCGCTCACGAAAATTCAGCCCAGCGTTTTGTAAGACCCCAGAGGCTTTTTGAGCAAGTATCATATATACTTGCTGCAGGGTGAAGAGTTGATAGCTGAGTTGGAGCGGCATGATGAGAGAATATCGAAAATATATTTGAAAACTTTCAGATAGGAGCCCCGTGGTTAGGAGTCCACTTTCAGATTTCGAAAATGGATCAAAGAAAAAGTGATCTTCAGAGCCGTTGATTTTGGTATGATCGTGTGCGACCTAACCCAAAATGACTTAAATAGGAAAATCTCATGAAGAAATTGTGGATTAACCTAGATCTCACGACTTTGAAAACTCAGATTTGGCCAATTTTTAAAAGAATATTCAGGGCGAATAAAAGTTATTCTGTGCATAAAATGGCTTTAGTCAGCTTTGTGTTTGAGACTAAGACTAACAGTAACAGTACAGACTAACTTTTACTTTAAGTCTTGAGACTTGTTGAAAACACCTTTAAATATAAGTTGTTTTATGCTGGCGCTGCTGCTGCGGCTGCGGAAAACTTCAAGAGGCGAAAATATAAAAACCTTATCGGAAATTATATATTTGAAACCCTCGGGCCGTGGGGTCCGAGTGCTCATTGCTTGTTCAATGAACTCTCTAAACGACTGTTTGACACTTCTCGTGACTCAATGGCTTGCTTTTACCTTGGCCAGAGGCTAAGCATTTTTTTAATTTATTTAATTTATTTTTTCAAATAATCGGATAACAGTGATCCATATTGTTAATAAAATACCTTATACCCAGTGTTAGTATACACATAAATTAGGACAAGCATTTGGGTATGAGCCACTCTGTAAAGAAAACGAAACCAGTTTCTCAACCGGTCATCTTCTCCACAAAATGCCTCATAAAAGGGGAAAACACATTTTCATTTACAGTTTTTAGAATGCTGTTGCCACTGGCCCGAGTTCTAGCTGCCACAGACGCTATTTTCTTCCGCACAGTTGCATGGAAGCCGTCAGTACGGTTCTGCGTAAACATCTCTGACGCACTACAGAACCGGGGCAGCCTCAAGAGCATTCTAAAAACATTGTTGTATTGGACGCGCAGGACATCCAGCGATCTTTTGGTGTAGTTGATCCACAGACCACCCGTGTACAGACCCTGACAATATGCTTTGAAAAGCGTTATTTTTACCTGGTCCGTGCAGCGGGCGAATCTGCGAGCCAACATATTACCGCGGACCGCCAAAGCCCTGCGCTCCCTCTCAATATCCACATTATCTTTGAGGTCATCGGTAAGCATATGTCCCAGATATTTGAATTGTTTTACTCTTCTTATGCTCAAGCCATTTAGGGTAAAGTTAGGTGAGTAAGTTGTACACTTACCGGCGACCCCAAAGACCATGTACTCACATTTCTTCACGTTATACACGAGCCCATGCCTAGCCGCGTAGCCCTCGCAAACTCTCAACATCTCTCCAATAGAACCTGCAGTCGGGCCCAGCAGCACCATGTCGTCCGCATAGCTGATGCTGTTAATATAAACACCACCCACCCGACAGCCGACACGCATACTGCTGAGCTCGACTATGAGGTCATTCACATATAAGTTGAAGAGCCTGGGTGAGGTCAACCCTCCCTGCCTCACCCCGCACTCCAACCCATAAGCCTCAGAGAGAATGTTGGACCACTTTACATGGTTCATTTGGTTAGAATACCAAAATTGCAAAACCTTAAGGACTTCCGCCGGTACATTCCTGTCCCCCAACTTCCTCCAGAGCACATCATATGACACAAGGTCAAAAGCCCTGGAAAAATCCAGGAAACAGGCATACACCGGCGTTTTACTTTCACTTTCAGTGGACAGCCCAGGTTGAAACCCAAACTGTGAGTCGTGCAGGTCCAGATATTTGTCCAAGCACGAATCAAGCATACTGTCCAATATCTTAGCAATGGTAGTTGCAAGTGAGATTGGCCGGTAGTTTCCCCTGTCCGAGATATCCCCTGTCCTGTTTTTAACAATCGGTACCACAATCGTTCTCATTAGCTCTACCGGTAGGTACGAGTGACTAATGCACATTGAATAAAACAGAGACAGGACCCTCGGCAGGTGAATACCAGCATACTTAAAATGCTCGATGCTGAGTCCATCGTGTCCGGGTGATTTACCTCTACACATGTTTTTAACTACCGCCCTGACCTCTTTCGTCGAGAAATACGTTACCGGTTTCACTCCCTCACGGAAGGACTCAGCACCGGTCATCATACCTGAGGGGCCAAGGGGTGATCGCATTTTGAAATGTTCCATGAACATATTTGCAATATGCTTTGGGTCATTCATTCCACCGACGCTCACCGGCAGCCCAGGCTTGGTATCCAGCTTACCTGTGGCTTTCCAAAACTTATTAAAGTTGTTTGCGGCTCTTTGCTCGGCTAGAAAATCCATTTTTAGTTGTTCACTATTACTTTGGCACCATTTATGACGACCCTTAAATATTTTCCGGGTCTCACACATTTCTTCATAAATTACTCCAGAGGTCGGCCTATTATGTACTACCCACTCTCTGAATTTAAGCCTGGCCTCTCGGTAAGCGTCCCGTACATGCTTGTTCCAGCCACACAACACTCTGCCCCTCCTTGGCTTAGGCCTAACCTTCTCTCTCGTCACTACAGCTGCGTCACTCAAGATATCTACAATAGTTTTATATAAATTGTCCAAGATACCTTTATGTTCGACCACATTGCAAGACCCATAGCTACACTTCTGAAATTCCTTTGCCTTACAACTTTCCATTGCCTTACAACGTGGCAATGCCGCCAGTCTCTTAGGTACATTACCAGTCGACAGCGATGTGGAGGAATATTTCGACGCAATATTTTAGTTTTTTAATAGTTTTAGTTAGTATAGGATATTATATTTTTATTTTAAAACAAATGTTTATTATCATAGAATTACAATAAATGATTAAGTATTATACAGGCTGATTTTTTAAAGACCAGCCAAATTTAAGGATGTGGTACAGACCATCAAACTGAACAACTTTCTCCATGGGACCAACATCGTAATCGCGAATAAAAATTCAGCCGTCCCATACATTTAGGTCGAGTAGGTATTGAAGTTTTCTATGGGACAGTTGATAAAATTTTCGCGATTACGCTATTTGTCCCATGGAGAAAGTTGTTCAGTTTGATGGTCTGTACCACATCCTTAAATTTGGCTGGTCTTTAAAAAATCAGCCTGTATACTTTATCTATTAAATATTTGCGTTCATTGCCATCATTACATGGCGGAATATTTCTTTGCACTGAAATTTTCTGTGCCTATCACATTTTATGCAAATAAACGTTTTGGAATAAGTGTCACAACTTATATATGGGTTTAAATGCGGGAATAAAGCTCACAAAAAAGGTCTACCTATAAAATAATTGCAGTCAAAAGACAAAATGCTAATTTTTTCACCTTTAATTATTTACGTAAGCCGTTTGCAAGACAAAACTTTGACATAATAATCTAAGTGGCTCGTGGCTAGCCAGGCTGAATTAAAGCGCTTTTAAAAGGTACAGCAATGAATGGACCCAGTACAACGTGGGTTTACTTAGGGATTTCCATGACGTTTGCAGCATTATTTCATTTGACTGCTAGATGCGAGGTAGACGTAGTGAACATTTTACGGTAAGTCAACTTTGAAGTGCTTTTCAAACTAATGAAGAGGTGTGTTATTAGATTATGAAATCATTTTTGAATTTTAAACTTTTATTACTTAAAAAAAAAGATAGATAAAAATTTAAGCCCAAAATCTCACTGCAAGAAATAAGTATTCTTTACCAGGAACAACGTAACCAGTTATTAACTGTTACAAAATCACGCACAGGACCATGGACTTCAGCGTATATTCTATCCTACTAATATACTAAAATTAATTACTTTACTAATACTAATTACTAATCCACAAGCACATCATCTGTCTGGCATTAATGCTGAAATGAACGTTTTTTGCGCAGCCGTGACGCACACACTATTGTTGTCTGAAACATTAATTTTTATTTTATTAATTTTTTATTTTGTGTTTCACGAACTGTGTCCAAATAAACTTTATTCTTTCTTTTCTTCTTTCTTTAATCCTACTAATATTATAAACGTGAAAGTTTGTATGGATAGATGGATGTTTGTTACTTTTTCACGCAAAAATATTATAAGCATGAAAGTTTGTATAGATGGATCGATGGATGGATGGATGTCTGTTACTCTTTCATGCAAAAATCAAATTACTGAACGGATTTGGATGACATTTGGCACACAGATGGTTTATAACCGGGATTAACACTTAGGATACTTTTTATCCCGATATTCCCATGGGATCGAAACTTATGCGGGTGAAACCGCGGGACGCAGCTAGTATAAAAAATAAGTCTGGAAAAGCCAACCTCACTAGGCGTTGGAACCATAGTTTTAGTACCAGTTTTTGATTACATTGAGTAAATTGAAACACATGCAGAATATTTTTATCGTCATTACATGCTTATTCCAAAAATTTTTGGGGGTCGGCGCAACTTCCATACTTCTCCATCTCGGTAGTCCCTCTTTCTAGCCGTATTTATCTTTCACACATTCCATTTATCGTTTATTTGTTCAGAATGATTCAAGGATGATGAAAACTGTTCAAAGTGTTTATATTATGTTTTACAAAGAAAAGGAACAAGTCCGGTAAATTAAGGAGTTAAGTGTTGTCTGTGGCGAATTTCAAGTCTTCATAGTTGACTTTCTATATGTTTTGTACTGTGTTAATCGTCGAAGTTTTAAAAGTTGGCGAGCGATGCAAAGTGGGGTATTCGCGCATGGCTGGCCTCTTGAAATGGCTTTACTTAATGCCAACGCTAAGCACTACTTTGGAGTAACTTAATAAATATAGTAACTTAATCTTTTATAGGGGGCTTGAAGAAAAGTACTCTATATTACATGGAAAATGTGTAGTTTAGAAGAGTACCTACTGCTACAAGAATTTTTACACAGCATATGTAGAAATAGGTAGGAACATTATTATGATCTACCGGTAAAAAACTTACACTTTTAAAAAATCTTACGGTTCTTATAAATGTGCATAATATTTATTTCTGTAAGAACGTTTGTTGTGATGTTTGATGTGTTTGTAAATGTACACATCAAAATATTTTTTTAAACTAGGCGAGTTTGGTGTTTTCTAGCTCAGACTAAGAACAAAATTCTTTAAGTCCAGACATTGTTTTGGTTAAATGATCACGTCGGGGTCACCAGTATAGAGGCACGAGGAACAGGGTGTTAGTTCACTCATTCTCCATAGAAAAGGGAGGAGCCTCCGACGTAGGCAACTGCCCAACGATTAATGTCGGAATGTTACTCATAATCATTTTTTATTTGTGTAACATAGGTAGTGAATACAGTTGTTGTACTTGTATTGTGCTAGTTGCGCGGTAAACTTCACTTGCGCGATGCAGGATTTAAAGTGACGTCAGTGTGAGGCGTAGTTCGCATGTGGCGATGTAGATGCCGCCACAGGATCATGCAGATTAGCGTCTGAGATGGTCCTTTGAGGAAAGAACCACACAGATTTAAGTGGATCTGAACAATCAGTGCACGCATGTGTCAGTAATAACTCGATAACTCAATTCTATTATAATATTCGACGAACAATACCAAAGAACCGACATTGGGTTGGCCGCATAAAGTTGGCACTCAAACAGACAATCTTGGAATCTAACAAAAGAAATATAATAGGTATAATGAACCCAAATAGCGCTCCCATGTATATAAAAACCGCATAATATAACATAATAAGCCTATAATGATCCCACTGCTGGGACACAGGCCGCCTCTCGGTGAGAGGGAGTGGGCCGTAATCCACCACGCGGGCCCAGTGTGGGTTGGTAGATGTCACGATGTTATCTTTCACCGTTTCGAGAGCAGTGGTGATGAAATAATTTACACTAAGTAAGGTGCTTGTCTGGGTTCGAACCTACGACCTACAAACTCGCAAGACGAGGCAGTTACCAATAGGCCCACTACTGCTCTCACGCGTACTATTCGCGGCTTTATTTTGATCTTAGGTTGCGATGTAAATTAATCCGGTAAACATCATAAATTAAGTACAGTCGACCGAACGACATACATATCATACATACCAAATCCAGTATAAGCTGGCCTTTTATTGCAGCTTGTGGTAGGAGCAAACTGGTAGAAATCGTCACGCAACGAAAAAGCGCTATGCCCCTTCATGCGACTTTCTCACAGACTTTCTGACACACACAGAGAGAGGTTGTTTTCATGGTTTTCGAGGGTGCCGCAGCCAATTATTAGTCAGGTCAAAATCCAAGATGGCGGCTACAAAAATAAAATACAAATTCTTCATCATTGGGTGTCGTTTTCATGGTTTTCGAGGGTGCTAAAGCCGATAGTGAGATTAAAATGAAAATGCAAGATGGCGGCTGCGAAAATTCTAAAACTTTTCATCATCGGTCAAATAATACAAATACTTATTTTAAATCAGAATTGGGTCGGGTTTGGAAAAATCTTTTTGTACTAATAATAAAGCTGAAGTTTGAAGGCAGTCGCTCCATGTAAAACACTGGTATTCAGCTGCATCCGGTTAGACTGACGGGCAGAAGCTATATAATAGAGAATTCTCAATGTTTTGTCCGTTCGTATAAACCGGGCAAAGCAGGAGCGAGTCGCTAGTCTTAAATAAACTTTTAACTTAAAGATTTCTACCACATTCGTGAGGAAACCGGCATGATCTAGAATAAAAAAAATCGAAGACATGTGATACGAGTATCTACCAACCCGCACTGGGCCCGCGTGGTGGATTATGGGCCACTCCCTCTCGAAGAGAGGAGGCTTGTTTCCCAGCAGTGGGAACATTAAAGGCTGCTTATGCTTATGCAGTTTTCTACCGAAATGTGGTCGACTGTACATAGCCCCTTTGATATTTCAGTATCAACTGAACTATCATTAATTCGACCAAACATTTTGTCCTCACGTGTCATGCGGACATAATAGCATTTTCGTCGATAATACTCAATTGTTTGCGAAAGCTATTCAGTTTCCAGCGAGTTCAGTCAATAGCCATTGTTACAAGCTTCGACAAAAACATTCACCCGTGAATATAATATTATCTCTGCGTGGTTCGTGTTCCGAATGAAGCTCAGCATAAACATCGAGCCTGTTTTCCCCGAGGGGCTAGGCAGAGGTGTACCTATTTTGTTATGTTAATTGCCATTAACCGGGCATATATCCAGGCTCCGGGTTGCTAAAAATCCATTAACGCTTTGCACGACTCGGGTCTCAAACCCTGGACCACATGCTCAGCAGTAGCAACTGACCAACAAGGCAGCTATATGTATATTAGTTGGATTTAAAGGGCTTTCACAAGAAGTGGTGAAGCTAGAGTGTGTATGTAAGGGCCCATGCAGTCAGCCCCACCAACATAATTTCTGATGGGTATCTATCATCTATCGACACAATCTCACCAAAAGCCAGTTCATTGTTGGAATTAGGCGTCGCCCAAGCATTGCCACAAACAGCCAGCTCTGCGCTTTTTGAATTCAGTGGACTCCCGCTACCTTCACCAGGTCGGCGTCCACTTTATGGGGAGGCCATGGGATGTGCAATTTTCTGACGTTTTTATCAATTCGGTGCCAGGTTGTTTTATGATTCGCGATCGTAACAAATATGTATTTATGGAACTATAATCATTATGGATATAAGGTGCGCAGGGTGTGGGGCGGCTCCAACAGTGTCCTAAGCATGATTGCGAGTCGCCTAGACTGTGTGTACGTGGGTCACTGTTGTGCCGTCTCCCATGGGATGTCGCAACGGTGACCGTTAATTTCATAGTGTCTGTGCTTACTAACATAGTCGTAAGTTTTACTAACAATTGAGTCTTTGTAGCTTGAATAAAGAAAAATTCTAATTCTAATTACTAATCAGGGGGCCTACTCTGAAGTGTAAAGTGCGAATGTTCGGATCGGACCGACACATGGCCGAATCGAATATTATTGAAAAATGCGAAAAGGTTCGGATCGGCTCAGTTGGGTCGGGACCATAGTCAATATTCAAAAGAGTGTAGGATCGGAACCGACCGAACCAAATAGTAACTTCGTAGCAGGAAACGGCCGAACATTCGGCCGATACTACTTCGGAGTAGACCCCCTGAATTTGAATAAAAATACGTAACTAAATATAAATTCCGGGCTAACTTAGCGCATCCCTTCTAAATGAATAGGTAACAGCAAAATTTTATTGAAAGTCACCCTATCCTAAAACGTTTCGAAGCCGTAAAGACTAGGCCATTGTTGTAAAATGCGAGCTACGCCGTAGACGCCGTAGCAAAGTGTGAGCTACGCCGTAGCACAAATAAACCTCTCGGATCCACTCAGGTTTTACAAATATGAGGTAAGAATACACCACCTTCAGGTTAGACATACATACACACAAATAAATAAAATTGAAGTGTCTGTTTGTAATGTCAAATAGCAGCTTTTTACTAAATGTTTATGAAAGTATATACGGAAAGTAAAAATTGTCTATCTGTCTGTTTGTCTGGTTATATCTCTAAAACGGTGGAACCGATTTTGACGGGACTTTCATAGGCGGATAGCTGACGTTATTGGGAGTAACATAGGCTATTATTATATTTGTCTCGGTAGCACGTTCCCGTGGGATAATGTCCGACATCCACGCGGGTGCAGCCGCGGGAAGCGGCCAGCTTAACAAAAGATGGAAGCATGTTTTAAGATTATTATTAATTATTTCGTAAATAATTACGTTAAGCCGTTGGTCCCGGCTCTCATCCGTGGATCTTTGACAGTCGTTACGGCTCGTCAGAAACCCGAAAGTCTGACAACCAGTCTTACCAGGGGGTATCGTATTAGCCAATAACTAGGTTGTGGAGGTCAGATAGGCAGTCGCTCCATTTAAAATGTACTGGTATTCAGCTGCATCCGGTCAGACTGGAAGCTGACTCCAACATAGTTGGGAAAAGGCTTGGCAGATGATGAATAATTATTTACGAGTGTGCTATAAATTATTCACTTTTAGCCCTGAGAGATATGTGCGAGTATGAATGAAAATGCATTAAATCATTTTGAAATAAGACGGTTGGGGATATACACATATACAATGTTTTTTAGATGACTTTTACTTATTTGCTGCATATATTATGCATCCTAGACACCAAGCTTGGACGTGTGGGTAAGGTTCCCGAAAGGCAATCGCTTTTTAGCCACTTTTAATGAAGTTTTTCTTTATTGACAGCACGGTTGGCGCAGTGGTTAAGCGATTGACTGCTGCGCTGCGTGTCGCGGGTTCGATTCCCGCACGGAACAAATATTTGTATGACCTATAAGTAGTTGTTCCGGGTCTGGCTGTTTGTGTATTTGAGTTTAAATGTTTGTAAACGCACCTACGATACAGGAGAAATTCCTAGTGTGGGGCAACGTTTTTTTTTTTAAAAAAATTCTAACACGTATAAGGTCAAATACATAATCAGTGTAACAAAAGAGACATTATTATATAATGGATCCCCATAGTGCTCGCTCGTACATAGAACCCACATTGTATACATAATCAGCTCAATTTTCCCACTGCTGGGACACAGGCCTCCTCTCTGTGAGAGGGAGTTGGCCGTAATCCACCCCGCTAGCTCACTGTGGGTTGGATAGATATCACGTGTCTTCGGAATTTTTGATTCTGGGACATGTCGTTTTCCTCACGATGTTTTCCTTCGCTTTGTCTTTAAAAGTCAAATAGATCTATACATTCCTTTTTTTTTTGGGTGGGAAATCATCAAATTACATCTCCCGCTTTGTGCTGAGCGGAAGGGCGTGTCAGACTTTTACCGACTAAAACCCACCTGTGTTTCTTCAGTTGCCTGTGCCACAGTATCTCTTTCGAATCTACATTCCCTTGAACCAATACTTCTCAACCCCAGAAGCTTATACATACAAGTAGTAGGGATTTTCCTCTAATAACTGAACACTTCAGTCATCAAACCGTAAAAGCCACTTCTTGTACAAATGTCATTTAGAAACTTGCCACACGTAATGACGTTAGATTGACCTTATCACAGAGCGTTCCAGATCTATTTATTAGATCGTTTTCACACTATTTTCATGAAATGGAGAGACACAGAAGGTTTACTTCGGATAATATCGAAATACCCTACACAAGTTACTTTAACGGGGAATCACCACGGAATTCAAATCTTTCGTTTTTTGCAATTTCTGCAAATTGTCAGTGTCAGATTTAACAAAATATGATTCGAAACCGTATCAAGTAAGTATTTATAGAAATTTAATCATTAAAATCATCAATACAACCTTCTAAGTTCATTCATATAATCTTACTATAGAGTGACTATTTAAATGAAATATCAATCAATAGCATTATATGAACTTAGAGGGTTGTTTTGATGATTTAGTTAGTTTAGTTTTAAGTTATCATGTCATCTAAAAGTGTAAAGTAATGAAAATAACGATATAATTTAACAATATAAGGTACTTAATTTCTTAATTGGAACGAGGTTCTCTAACGAAGCTTGCGGTAGGTAAACTGGGAGAAATCGTCACGAAACGAAAAAGCGTTATCCATGCAACTTTTTAATACATATAATAGAAAAAGTCAAAGAGAGAAAGATAGTTTTCATGGTTTTCGAGGGTGTTCAGCACCCTTGAAAACCATGTGAATGTGTCAATAGTGAGTTCAAAATAAAAATCCAAGATGGCGGCTGCGAAAGTTTTAACATTTTTCATCATGGGTGTCGTTTTCATAGTTTTCGAGGGTGCTGAAGCCGATAGTACAGTCAAAATGAAAATCCAAGCAAATAGGCTGCGAATGTTTAAAATTTTTTATTTATACATTTTTGAAGCTGTCGTCTTGGATTTCATTTTAAACTTCGTTCCTGCCAGGGGTCCTCCGAAGCCACATCTTTTTTTATGTATAATATATATACATAAAAAAAGATGTGGCTAAACACACACATCTATTTAGTAAGGTATTTAAGAAAGGCTTTCAATTTGCCCAAACATTCAAACTTCCTTTTCGCTTGTTATGTTAAATCCCTAGTGGACCTTCTAAATACATTTATTTTATGTAATTTGATTGTTAGAGTCCCCTAGGGACCGTACGGTATGAGGGTAGGCGCGTATCGGAACAGATGTATATGTAGAACTTCTCGAAACTCTGCAAGTTTCTTGAATGAACACCCATTAATAGTTTTAGTTTTATCCTTCAGACTATGTCCCTACCTAGTTATTTTGAATGCCTCTAATGTGTTAAGTTTAATCCTACTTTCTACTAATATTATAAACGTGAAAGTTAGTGAGGATGGTTGGATGGATGGATGTTTGTTACTTTTTCACGCAAAAACTATTGAACGGATTTTGATGAAACTTCACAGTTTTATAGCTTAAACATCAGAATAATACATAGGATACTTTGATCCCGATGTTTCCACAGGATCGAGACTTATGCGGGTGGAACCGCGGGGCGCTGCTAGTTTTATATACCACAAAGGGTTACGTATTATAAAAGTTATTCTATTTTCGAGATAACTACGGTTGACTCACATATGTTCATAACATAAATATTGGTCGACTGAACTACTTTTTACTTACTTAATTTTGATTAAACTAAAATTAATTGCACTAACGAACGACTAATCGAATGAATTTAAAAAAAATTGGATATATCAACTATGTATGAAATACCTAATGGACGACTCGCCCACAGTTTATTAATACTACGCGCTCGTCTTATTTCTAAAGTGGTGGGTAGGTAGTTGTGGTGTAAGTTTGTTTACTCGTACAAGCAATAATATTAAGACGTAGTCGACGGAGCCCCGCTTCGCGGGACCCCTATTTCTGTTTGCAGGGCTTAAAGTAACCTAACCAAATTGAACCTCTTGGTGCCCCTGAAGTCGGCCGACTTCTTCTGGTTCAAAAGCACAAAAACAGACAAAATCAGGTTTTTGATAAAAAACCAACAGTAGGTGAATCGTCCGTTAGTTCAACCAACCTTAGGTTTATTTATTGTAGCTGAATAAACCTAATTAATTCTCCTTTATCTATTTCGTTCATTAGTTATTACAAAAATCTGTGAAACGATCTTTAGGTATTTTAAACAGTAGGTAGGACTTTTGACCATAGTTGTCTCGAAAATAGTTAGAATAAATTTAGATATTATAATACGTTACCGACCCAAAAAGTAGTACCGTACAGTCACGAGCATAAATACACACATAAGCTACGGTTTCCTGGGAGAGCGGTAGCCGCCACTATATAGATCACAATAGCCTCGGTCTTACACAGTCGCCAAGTATAGGTTTACCAGCAATCTTAGTAATAAGTGATCACAAATAATAATAACAAGACTAAAGGCTAGAATCTCTAAATTAATTAATAAATTTGAGAATTGGAATATACATTGAACGAATGTGAAGAGGTTTTATACGAAAAACACATGAGACTCGCGCAAAAAACAGGAATTTGTTGTCACCAAACGTTTTTCGAAGGCCATTTTGACAAACTAAATAACGGTTTGAATATTAAAGCAACACCAATCAGCCTCCAGGCTGTGTTACGAAAGAAGTCATATTTCACAACAAAAATGTCGGCCAGTAAACAGTCCTACAGTAATTTACATACAAAGTAAAAAAAGAGGGGTTGCTAAATTACTGCGGCTTTATTTATTAGCTTTTTCACTTTTTGTTTTCATTACGGTGTGGTATTTTTAGGAAAAGCGCAGGGTTAGGTCTTGTTCATACTGGGCTGAGAGGGAGCACTTTTTTAACGTCAAAATTATACTTGCCTTAAATTAAATTGTATATTATTTGTAATTCAAGTATATATATACCTAAGTATTTGATATTTGTACACCGTTAACGGCAAAACAGAGAGATCTCTGTACCTATTCTATTTATGACACCAATTTTTACACCTGTGTGTTAGGGTTTGTGAATTTTGATTTTGCTAATCAATTATTTTAATTGATATTCGTTTTAATATTTTACACTGGCAACTTTACTCTTCTACTAAATTCATGATCGCTCTGTGATTGGTTGCCGCAAATGGTGGGAACCAATCGGAGAACTCGCGTCTTCCCGCTCAAAAATAGAGGCAAAAACGCGGGTTAAAGGAACGGTTTGCCCGTCACACGGTCTTGGGATTTTGGACTCCACGTAATACCGATAGGTTATAGGAGAGTGAATAAGTACCTAGTTTAGCTTAGTACTAAGTGCTAAGTATTGTTTTTGGTATGTGCAGTTCAACTGAATTATACGTTAGTTACGTATAATCGTTGTATCATTATTTGACTACGTCCCGCCGTTCCTGTTGGTGTTTCTCACATATTATTATGTATGTTTAACAAATAAAAAACGTTGACTTTGACTTTATAACTTATGACAGTCCCCCAAAACAAATAAATGTATTTTCTTTCTATCCTTTAAAATCCGCGCCCTTCACTACTTCCTAGCGCTTTAGCTGGGAACATGAAGTGACGCAAAAAACCCGCCAGCAGCACAGCCGATCTATACCTACTGTAAATATATCACCGTGAAAACTTAGGTGAAGTGAGCGTCAAGTAAACTGTCAATAGTGGCAATCCCCAGCTCACTTCATCTAAGTTTCTCACAAAATCTTAAACATTCACGATACAAATCTATCCATCTCATATCATATTAGATCGGTTAAATGTTGAGCGGACAATATCTAGTTACTGTTTCAAGGACCCTTTAGCTGTGGCTTCGGGGCAAATTGAGGGATATTTCAGGTTAAGTAACATAGCTGGGTCAAGTCCTTGATAGTTGAGGTCATCGAGTTGGCGTGACCTGGATGCTGGTGTTCCACAAGGCGGTATTCTTTCTCCACTATTATTCTCTATCTTCATTAATTTTATGACTCACTTGTCTTCGGTGTTAGTATCATCTATATGCCAATGATCTTCAATTATATACAGCCGAGCGGGTAGGTTTGTCGAACGCTATAGCGGATGTAAACCGAGACAGATGCTATCAAAAAGTGGTCTGATAGTTTCGGGGTGTCAGTCAATTACAATGGCCTGACACTTCGAGGGGTTTCCTCGAAGTGTCAGGCCATTGTAATTGGAAGCTCAAGCATGATGGGTAGGGTGACGCTTAGCTCTCTTCCACCGCTTATTTTTAATGGTACCGTCATACCCATTACACCTACTGTGAAAGATCTCGGTTTGCATCTTGACTCAGCGCTTAGTTGGCAACGCCAGGTCTCTAGTGTTAGTCAAAGGGTCAATGGTACTCTGCGATCCCTGTATCGTTTGAGAAACTTTTTGCCCGCTAAGACGAAGACCATGCTTGTGCAGACTTTGATTTTCCCTATAATCGACTATGGTGACGTGTGCTACTTTGACTTGAATGCGGTTTTGCTGGATAAGGTCCACAGATTACTCAACAATGGTATCCGGTTCATATTCAACCTCAGGATATATGACCATGTGTCGAGCTATAGGTCTGAGCTCAAATGGATGTCCATTCGCCAAAGAAGAAGTTTGCGCGCTTTGACCACGCTTTTCTCCCTTCTCAACTCTCCCAATCCTCCTTCTTATCTCGCATCTCACTTCCAATGTTCTTATGTTCTTCACACGCTAAGAATCTGCATTCTTCAAACAATCTTCTCTTACTCTGTCCGTCTCATACGTCTGACTTTGTTCATTCTTCTTTTCATATTCAGTCCATTCTTCTTTGGAATGCGCTTCCGCTTGATATCAGGACGGCCAGCAGTCGGTATGCATTTGCATATATGCATTTTGCAGCGGAAATTGCAGAGTTATTTTCAAAACAAATCTTCAAAAAAATAGCGTAGTCATCTCAACACTTCTCTCCCTTGATTTTGTATATATATGTATATATTATAAGTAGGTATATATTATTTTTATTTGTGTTATCTTTCATTATTAGCCAAACGTTCTGTTAAAGTTTAAAATAGTAGCGGTCCCCCGACAGGACAATATTTAATCAAAAAATTTCATATGTACTTACGTAGGGTCATAATTTCAAGGTTATTTTTTTCTTTTTATAGGGTTTCACGTTGTCGGGGGTTTTTTAAATTTTTAATTTAATTTTTTATTTCATGCTTTTTGTAGGGACTCTTTGTTATTTCATTTCTTTTATTTTCTTGCGTTTTAAGATTCAGGTAATTTGGTATTTAATCAGGTTTTTTGTAATTCGCCATTTTGTGGTAGTGGCCATCTTGGATTTGAAATTTGTCATAGTATATAGTATTCTACTAGTCAAGCCCTTTAATTTGATACCCATGTAGAGGGAGTTGTGAAAAAAAAAATGTAATTCACCATTTTGGGGTGGCGGCCATCTTGGATTTGAAATTTATCATAGTGTATAGTATTCTACTAGTCGAGCCATTTCATTTGATACCCATATTGAGGGAGTTGTAAAAAAATATGTAATCCGCCATTTTGTGGCGGCGGCCATCTTGGACCGATTTTCATCAAACATAGCTAAGAACACTCCCGACAAATTCACCTTTCAAACAAAGAAAACAAAATTAAAATCGGTTCATCCGTTCGGGAGCTACGATGCCACAGACAGACATACACACACACACGCACACACAGACGCACACACACACACACACACACACACGCACACACACACACACAGAGACACGTCAAACTTATAACACCCCGTCGTTTTTGCGTCGGGGGTTAAAAATAGTTAAAAATAAAAAGATTTTGCCGGCGGGTGGAGTGTTGTCAACTTACGAAAATTTGCCATATTCAGTGTTAAATTTCGCATGGATTATAAATATAAAAAATCAATAACTTTTGGTTTTTATGAGTTACATTTTTATTTTAAAAAAATCTAGTACGTATGTTGAACCAGGAATACGCCTTTATTGGATCGGACAGGGTTTTTGTTACATATTGTATAGAGATCCAGATCCAGACCTCTGCATTGTACCTTCAAGCAATACTGTAACGTAATGTACATACTCACATTTATTTTCATTCATTCCTGCAAGTCAGAACAAGCATTCCGTTACTGTTAGGCGCTGTTCTGATTGTCTTTCACGACACCAGGCCACGTTATTTATCCACAATCAGTACACAGACACAGCCCTCTACTTTAACACAAGGTTACGACAACTTAGTGACATCACAGGGCTGGGAACTTCATCCACATTGGTTGATATCACTTTTTCGTATAGTCACTACACATATACATACTTTTTAACACACACATAACATAACTTGAGATTTCATTGTATTATCAACATATATTATGTCATGACGGTTTTGACAACGCTGTTTACTACGTTACCATGACCACTTTTCTTTAAAATTATTGATGGTCTGTTATTGTTTTAACTGATTATACGTTCATACTTGTTCAAAATTACACATGGCCACTAACATATCTCAAATTCATATTTTTGACATGATATTACTCTGCGAGTTCACATTATAAATTTACGCAGAGCTAGGGTCAGTTCATGTTTCACCACTAAAGTGAAAACTTATAATAGGCCTAATCCTCCAGGGCCACCTCCCTTGGAAACAGTGTACAGCGCGTCTCATCTACAGGCCTCCCGTCCCAGTCGAGCCAGCAGCGCGCCTCATCTAAAGACTTCCTGTACCTGACGGGCCATCAGCGCGCCTGATTTGAAGGCTTCCGTACCTGTTGGACTATCACCGCGCCTCACCTGAAGGCTTCCTGTACCTGTCGGGCCATTAGCGCGCCTCATCCGAAGGCCGCCACACCTGTCAGGCTAACAGCGTCCCTTCAGCAGCCCCGCCGTTCCTGTCGACCAGCCAGCGTAGCCTGTCTACCGCCGTGGTCCTGGTCCTGCTGCGTGGGCCCCTCCCCGGGTACCCTCCACGTGCCCGTCGATTCCACCTGCCTCTCTTCGGCCTCCTCTCTTCACGACATTTTTTACTGATTTGTCTTCATCTCCACCTTCCGTTACCTCATCTCCACCGATCACGCATCTTCATCCTTACTCCACCTACACATTCTGTACACCACTGCCAGTCCATCTCCATCTTTATATGTAAATATATCCATAATTGATTTCAACTTACCATTTTTTTTATTTCTTAATTTACTGTTTTTAGGTAAGGTTAGAGTTAGGATTTTCTTGTCGCTACACGACAATATGTTATATAAAGTTTATTAGGTAAATAGAGTAAGCTACAACGGTGCCCTAGTTACGTGAGTTTGTCGTGAAGCGACAAGTAAAACTGAACTTATAAAGTTAAAGTTAAAATTAAAATAAAGAAAGGGAGGTAGAAAACATCGACATCGACACGGTTGGCGCAGTGGTTAAGCGATTTACTGCTGCACTGCGTGTCGCGGGTTCGATTCAAAAACAATTAAAGGTAGGTAAGGTAAGGTAATTAAGGTAAGGTAAAATTTAAAATTTATTTATGTCTATGAAGCCTGTATCTTTGTAAAAAACAACATGTTTTTATATGAATTTGTAAAAAGTCAGCGGCGCTCAAAAAAGTTGCACCCGCTTTACACTAAAACCAAGTTTCTCTATAATAGTATATATGCAATGGCTCCAAAACTTTATAACAAATTACCTGATCAAATTGTATCAGGCAACAGCATGAATGAGTTTAAACGTAAGCTGTTTAAATTATTGAGTAACAAGGCGTATTATTCGGTTAATGAATATCTTAAAGACAAATTAAAATAATATTTGTATAATTTTATATCGGTTCATAATTAAAACGTTGCTTTCATAAGATAATGACAATATCTATGGACATTTTATGTATTGTATACGAAATTGTGACTAATTACCTATTACCTATTTGTTTATGTGCTGTTTTAATTTATTGTCATATTATTATTAACTATTGCATGAAATTGTGACATCTACTTACCTATTAACTTTATTTTATTTTTTTACTTGACATTCGATTACCTAATGAGATTTTGTATGCCTTTT
The DNA here is from genome assembly GCA_947507525.1 of Apamea epomidion. Taxonomy (NCBI): domain Eukaryota; kingdom Metazoa; phylum Arthropoda; class Insecta; order Lepidoptera; family Noctuidae; genus Apamea; species Apamea epomidion. The sequence goes on along the minus strand of OX382240.1, from coordinate 17,281,416 downwards.
GGCGGAACTTAGCCACACATGGACCAACATTTTATTTTTTGTGTAACATCTGTATAGTGTACCCTATGTTCACAAAATGAATAAATGAATATGAATATGAATAAAATATATCGTTATTTTGTATTAGAAGTATAGTGTTTATAGGAAAAATGATATCCATCAATGTGGGCGAAATTACCAAGCCTTGGATGTCACTAAATCGTCGTAGACTCATGTTAAAGTTGGAGCTGTGTCTGTGTACTGATTGTGGATAAAACGTGTCGTAAGAAATAATCAGATCAGCGCCTAACGGTAACAGAATGCTTGTTCTGACCTGGAGGAATGAATGAAGATAACTGTGAGTATGTACATTATGTTACAAGTTTTATCATAGTCTTAGGTATAAGGAATATCTGTAGTGGACAGAATTGATCTTCCTAATTTTCAGATTTTGTTACAGGCATTATCTGTGATGTTATGTAATTTCGTATGCCTACCTACTTGATATTTGTACGCCGTTATCGGCAAAACATAGAGATCTCTGTAGGTACCTATTATACACATATTTCAAACACCTATTTTTACACCTATGTTTAACTAATAAAAAAATTTGACTTTGTCTTTTATATAGATTTTTATCGGTCCGATAAGTAGGTACTCCTACTTACAAGTACCAACCTGTACCTGATTAAGAGTAAGTGAAATAAATTTCAGAATCATCCATAATCTCAATCCATAAATCAATGTGTCATTTTAAATCATTCCTTTTTTTAAGGTTCTGTGGCCAAATGGCGAAAACGGAACCCTTTGACTGACCCCTCCCGCTCTGGGTGGAGCGGAAGGGACTGTCAGACTCTTACTGACTAAAACCCACCCGTGTTCCTTCCTTAGCCCTTTATGTTCCGGGGCAGCGGTAACCCTTTCGGACGATCCCGCTACGCAGGCTTCGGCCCTGTCGGGCCCCGTCAATCATGCTGACATCTCTTTGAGGCGCGCGTGGAACACATACGCGCCGTCCGGCACGGGCCTGGTCCTGATCGGACGGAGAGCTACCCATTGCTCTCCGCCCGCAGGCCCGTGCCTACGGTGGCCGGGAGTCGTCACGTGGCTCCCGACGCCCGGAGCGTCTCCCGCGGCGGCTGAGGCGTGAGGATCTCTCCCTCGCCCATCCCGCCACCTCCTTCGCTAGCATGACTGCTTCGCAGAAGGAGGTGACTGCCTCCCACTCCCTCTCGCCCCGGACCATGGCTTGAACCAGGGCCGGACGCGAGAGGTCGCCACCGCTGCCGATCGCCTCTACGAGGACACGGCGGTACTCTGCCCAAGCGGGACAGACCTCCACCGTATGCTCCAACGTGTCCTGACATGACACCCGGGCATCTCCTCCCGCCTGATGATGTGCAGGAACCTCCCGAAACATCCGTGTCCGGAGAGGACCTGCGTCACGCGGTAGGTGAGAACGCCGTGACGCCTCTCTAGCCACTCATCAAAGAGGGGTCTTATCGCCGCTATCGTGGCGTGCGCTGCGCTGGGTTGCGATAGTCGCGCCTTCCATTCCACCATGAGACCGCGCCGGAGGTCCGTCCGCTCCGCCGCGATTTGCCGCGGGTGCGGAGTTTCCCCCCGACGTAGGGCCTCCGCGCGCCAGTCATACAGGCGTGCGAGGACTATCGCATCCAGATCCCATGGCGGCAGTCTGGCAAGGAGGCTTGCCGCCTCGCCCGAGATCGTGCGGTACCCCCGGATAAGCCTTACGGCTACCAACTTTTGGGGCGCGTTCAGATAGTGTGCGGCTCGCAGCCGCAGTGAACGCGCCCACACCGGGCCCCATGAAGGGCCATGGACCGCACAACCACCGCGTAAAGCCTCCGGCAGGAGGCGTATGGCCCCTTCAGGTTGGGCAGGAGCCGCTTTAAGGCGGCCCCGGTCCGTTCCAGTTTGAAGGCCAAACGTCGGAAATGTTCGACGAAGTTCCACCGGCTGTCGAGGACGAGACCCAGGTACCTCATCGTTGTCTCGACGCCGATGTGAACCCCTCCTACCATCAGTTGGGATCCCGAAGGTGGCCCGTACCGGGGCCCATGAAAGGACATGGCCTCGGACTTGTGCAATGCCACCTCGAGACCCAACCGCCGGATCCTCTCCACGACTATCGCAACCCCGCGTGTCATCGCGTCGACCACCGCCTGATGCGACCTCCCCTGCGCCAGGACCAGCGTGTCGTCAGCGTAGCAAACTACGCTCACGCCATCAGGGAGGTCGGCCCGCAGCACCCAGTCGTAACCGATGTCCCACAGGAGCGGCCCCAGAACCGATCCCTGCGGGATACCGCACGACATCTCTCTCCGGTTCCAGTTCCCGTCGCGACCGGGGTAGATGACGGCTCTGTCCGTCAGATACGTCCCGACTACTCGACGGAGGTAAGGCGGCACCCGGTGATACCGGAGTGCCTCTCCAAACGGAACCCTTACAATTTCATCGTGTCCGTCTGTCTGTCCGTTTGGACGTTTGATGTTGCTTCATGTGTATGAAAGAAGGTGCATTCTGTGCACCGCTTAGGGTGGTGTAGTGATATTATTAAAAAAAAACAATTAGGGGGTGATCTTCCCACACCATGTAACTGAGGAATTCCGTCTTCCCTGTGCATGGTCCGACACGTACTTGGGCGGTTTTTTACGAGTATCTATCTATACTAATAATAAAGCTAAAGAGTCTGTCTGTTTGAACGCGTTAGGTTCTGGAACTACCTGCAGTCGGATTTGAATAATTCTTTACGCATTTGATAACTCATTTCTTGAGGAAGGCTAAGGCTGCGTAACATCTTGCTAATACACTTAGGAACCGAGCAAAACCAAAAATGTCGGAAAAAACACTAAGCGAAAACGAAGCAATTGCGCGGGCAGGCGATGCGATGCGACGCGATGGATCGGAAAAACAAGAATTTTCACGCGTACGAAGTCGCGTTTAAAAGCTAGTGGTTAAATAAGTTGGTAAGGGTTTTTGAATGTTCATCATTTGACTTCCTGATTGCATTGCTGAAATTTTACCCCACCAATACCTAACCACTTTCAGGCTAGACTAGTGACACACAATTTTCACGAACCCATAAATCAAAATTGAAATGGCTAACCAACGACAAAATAGCAAACAGAACATGAATTTGGCACAAAAACTGCAATAACATAGCAATGAGGCTCATTAAGTGTGCCCGTTGGCAACCCTGTGCCGCCATATTTGTGCCAAAGCCGTTTCCGTTTCCGTTCCAATTTTAAAAAGGTTCAGCATTTTTCCGAGTGTTTAAAATTGGAATGGCCAGTTATGGCCGCTATGAGTAACTTACTTACTGACTTATTGATAATTCGTTGTCGTTGCGCTTGCGATGTGTTCATGAAGTTGTATTTTTTTGGCGAACAAAGCGTGTTACGTTAATTATAATATTTCTGATCAGCCAATGATAAGTTTCACTGCTGGACATACATACTGGAAGACATGAATTCCCCCTACTTATGCGAGGAGAGTACAAAATAGGAGCCTTAGGTGCTAGATTTTTACAAATGCCCTGGACCCCACACTAGGTTAAGGAACATATAGTTTTTCTGGAAATGGTGGTAATTCTTAAAAACTGAGGTAATTCTTAAAATTTCTCAATTGCCATTGACAGTTGAACAATTTGCCACTCGGACGTAGTTCAGGGATCCATTAGAGATTAGATCCATTTGAATGCCTTATATTGAGGTACACCATTTCCTTGATTAGAAGCTGGTTAAATTCCAATATAGCCATCATGAACCATGGAAAAACATAAGACAAGTGGAACATATGGAAAAGCTACTTCGAATAAAGGATAAACAAATGCGAGACAAAATAAGGCAATCCTGTTAGTGTGAAAGAGACACCAAGAATTCTCCATTAGACACAGTCCAGTTAAGGGTGTTGTACCATCAAACACGGTACTACAGCCCTTAACTTAAGCACTCTTCCCAATTCCCACCAATCAAAATTGAACCTTCATTTTTAAAACGTAGCTTTAAATTCCTTTGGCAATTTCTGGTCCGAATTTCATAGACCTCTGTGACTGCGGAATATTTGTTAATCAAAAATAAACTGTATGGGTTAGAAATAGAGTTGTTGTTCAAGTGTGTGTTTGCTTGGGCAATGTTTAATGAGGTGTTGAGAGCAAATTCTGCTTGGAAAATTGGCGATGAGTGAGCGAAGATTCATAGTGATTCGGGATGGTTAAATATTTATGCTGAATTTAGTTACTAATAGTTTGTTGCTAAATAGTGCGAGCCCATAAGACGGATGCTCTTGTCATCCGCTTCTTTCGATTCGTCGGTATACAACATGTTTTTTTTTGATATCCCATAACTCTAGGGGGTCATTGTACTCATCATTATGAACAACTTTTATTATGGGACCAAACACGAAATCGCGAAACAAAAATCTGGTGCTCCCTACATTTTGACGAGTTATACGAACATAAATGTAGGGAACAGCTGATTTTTTTTATAGAGTAGTGTTATAGTGTTGTTCTTATAAACATAAACTTTTTTTTTTTTTTGCTCTCTCTTTTAACATGCGTTCGTTTTATCATACTCCCATGTCACTTCGTGGACAATAGTGTGAGTTATACGTTTTTTTGACTGTAATATAACTACTTTTTGTTAATGCTGTAAAGTATAACTGTTTTTGCCCCAAATAAATACAATAAAATAGTCATTGTTCCACTGAGAAGCAAAAGATTCTTAATTTCTCACAGGTCAACTCACACAACGTTAACACACTGTGTTGATGGTTTCTGCCAACAAAGTCTATATGAATATCCTTTCAACTTGATAGTAAGTAATACAAATTCTAATTCTTTTTAGCGGCTATGTGGATCCTAAACAAGAATGGCAGTTACATTTTGTAAATGTAAGAAACATGGATCCGTTTGTTTATGATATTTTTTGATGTTGACTTGAAAGAGCATGGCAGTTGAGAATATGTCATGCTCACTTAAATGTCTCACTGGTGGTGGCGCGTGTATTGGATCATTCGGTTCCCTACAAAATGGTTGAGCTGGGTGGTGCTGATCCACGCGTCATGTTCGTGAACGGGCGCCGTCGCGCGTCGGTTGAGACTGGTCATCTCTTAACTGCCAGGGCTTATTTTTAATTTTATATTTTAAATTGTTTCTTTTTTACATTGTTCTCACATATAGAAGCAATAAGAATAATGTACCCAGGATTTTGTAATAATATCTTGATTTAAAAGAGTGTCCTTGAAGTTTCTTTCGCGTTCTTCTCGATAGAGATCTACGTTTTGGAATGGGCAACTAGCTTCAACTTTTTGACTAACTGACCGAATATTTAATTTTGACAATTCAAAAGTGCCTGTAAATGGTTTAATTGAAATAAATGATTTGAGTTTTGCAGTCTGTTCATTCTAAGACCCATGATAACATGCGTAAGAGAACCTTAGGCCGTTTATCCACCGCCACCGTCAACGGGACGTCAACGAGAAGGTGATGACGGCGCCGAAGTAGTGATACATACATTTACTATTGCCGCGTATCTACGTTGTGACTTAAACATTTTTAAGTAGGCAGTACCAACGTGACAAGTTGGTGTAACAGATTCAATTTTTTTTTTAAAGTTCTTTGATTTAGTAATTCCATTTACAAGTGAGACTATAAAGAAACTTAAGATTTGAAACAAACGGTTTATTATTCAGTAACCCGTAACGAAGAATATGAGACAAAAATAGAAATTTCTGTTGGATCAAAAAAAAAATTAGGGACGGGATTTATTAATAATACGTTGCTCGTCGTCCTTTGTTTGTCCTTTTTTTTTGTATAACAATACACAGTTCACTTAAGTAAAGTCAGGGAAATTCATTGTTAAACAATTTGACTACTTTCTTAAATTATCCGTATATTCAAATCACTATTATAGTCATGCTTTGACAGTTTTATGAAATAGCTATAACACAGCAAATTGACGTAGTGTGTCAATTTACTTAGCCATTTATTTCCCTAACTGTGAAATGATACAACTTGCGCTTGCGGTTTGCGGAAGCGGTCTTGAAATGTCAAACATAAAGTGCACTATGTAAGTGTTAACTTAACAGAACACAGGTGCGATTAAACTAAAAGCTACCACATTTGCTAGTACGTAGTTCAGTAGTCGGTACGTGAACGTGAGCAAATTAATGTAACTGCAGACAGGAAGACGAATGTTCATTTATATCTGTCAACCAAGTAATCTTAGCGGTAAGTATGGTCTGTTCAAAAATTCTCTAATGAAATTGTAAACAAATGAATCAGAAAATGGATGCCAATTTGTAGTGTAGACAAATTGTGTGCTTTGATTTTATTATTTGAATATTTAAGCCCAAAAATCTAATATAAAATCACCTTAAAGAGGTTTTTCATCTGACAATTGAGGTTATTTTTTTAACCTCAAATATCTTCGACATTTTTTCAAAAATACATAACGTAATCAGCCTATAATGTTCCCACTGCTGGGACACAGGCCTGAGAGGGAGTGGGCCGTAATCCACCACGCGGGCCCAGTGCGGGTTGGTAGGGTCACATGTCTTCGAATTTGTGGTTCTAGGACATGCCGGTTTCCTCACGATGTTTTCCTTCACCGTTTTGAGAGAAGTAGTGATGAAATAAGTTACACAAAGTAAAGTGCCTGTCTGGGTTCAAACATTCGGTTTCAAAAATAATCAGAAATAAACTTTCATAATTAAAAAAAAAAAATGTGAGAGCTAGAAGGCCTCGCGGCACACCCCGTAGAAGATGGCGGGACGAGCTGGTGAAAACTGCGTCCTAAATTGCAATGATTATGTAAAACCGTTAAACGTCGTTCAGTTGTGTGGTGTTTTGTAACATAAGGTGAGACGCCCGATTGTTTGCAACCCAATAACATAGTCAAATAGCTGGTCGTAACAGCTATTTCATTACAAAGTAATCTTATAATTATTTAGGTACCTACACAATTTTCATTTAGTATCATAATAATGGTAAGGCTATAAAAGGGAATGCGCGAATTGCAATGGAAATTACTTTGAGCCGATGTGATGGCAAAACTGGCACGAACGAAAGTGGATTAAAAATGTAATGAGTTGTAAGACATTTTTTTGATATGCAATAGCATTGCAACTCTAATGAGAATCAGTTTTTGTGTTTTTGCATTGTTGTAGTCGAGTACCACAGGCTATATTTGGAATATTAATAGAATAATAATAATAGCCTTCCGACCGATTTCGGTCACGGTGGCCAATCTCAACGGAGATTAGCCAGGTTCGCAGGAGATATTACAGTGCACAAGTGTGTGCGCAAACACAGGTGCACTCTCTGTTCCTTTACTCTCAGAGTCTGGCACGACCGGGGAGAGATCAGGAGCAGGACCAACGGCTTTACGAGCTTTCCGAGGCACGGGGGTATTAAGCCGCCAACTTCCAAACTCCGGACTGTTACTAAGAAATTCTTAATGGTCCACAAAATAACACTTTAAACTACACTTTAAAATCACAACTGTCTCTTTGACAGTTGTATGAAATGGCTATAACACAGTCAATTGACGTAGGGTGTCAATTTGCTTAACAATTCATTTTCCTGACTTTATTTGCATTGTGATAATGACCGAACCCATAAAAATCAAGTATGTGTTAATTTATTTATTACGAAAGCAGTGGAGTCAAAGTTGTGTTACTATAGTGATTAATTATTTTCACATTGGGGTGACCACAATTTTTTTATCCAAGACGTAAAAGCTTGATACATTATGGCTCTCCGTCGACTTTTCTGACACGATTTCAGGTATCCGCTGCTTAAACCTACGGGATTTTTGTTTCTTAGCCTGTTTTGTCCCACTGCTGGTCAAAGGCCTCACCCAAATCCTTCCAGGAACTCTTTTCCCGCGACACCTCGAACCTGCCTTCCCGGTATGCATCCAGGTCATCTCGTCGCAGTAGACACCCGATATAAATAATGTCAAGGGACATTGAACGTGGGTGTCACCACTGTGGGGATCGCCCGGAGGACACGGTGGAGCATACGGTGGAGGTCTGACACTCCCTTCTGCTCCGCCCAGAGCGGGAGGAGTCATTTGATGATTTCCCACCCAGAAAAAAAAAAAAAAAAGGGACATTGAACGTAAAAAGTTAAAATATAAGCCTCTGTGGAATCGCTAAGTTACATCCTGACTTACTATGAGAAAAATCATAAATGATATTTGTTAAATAACTTGGGTTGGGTATACCTACTTCCTACTAATATAATAAACGCGAAACTTTGTATTTATGGATGGATGAATGTTTGTTACTCTTTCACGCAAAAACTACAGAACGGATTTGGATGAAATTTGGTGATGACATAGTTTATAACCAGGATTAACACATAGGATACTTTTATTCCGATATTCCCACGGGATCGAAACTTATGCGGGAGAAACCACGGGGCGCAGCTAGTGGAATTATAACCCTTTTATGGGATTGCGCGGGTCAAGTCAGCCGCATGCAAAGTGACCGCTGGGCAACAGTCTCCACGCGGTGGGGGCTGAGGATGGACGGCACCGTCGAGGCCCCAGGTATCAGGTGGCGAGACAACCTAGAGGCGTACCGCAAGGGTTGGATCGAAGTGGCTCTAGAAAAGGATGCCTGGAAGGATTTAAGGGAGGTCTTTGTTCAGCATTGAGACAGCGTAGGCTAACATAAAAAAAATACTTTAACACTTCATTTATAAAGCTAGATCAATGCCTGTCCCTTCTCTGTGGGAGAAAATATCTCTATCGTGCAGAGATACTGCTGCCTCTGCCGCTCTAGTCGTCGCAAGCGCTACTGCTGAGCTGAGCATCAAGTCCTGGGTTCGATTCCCGGGGGGAGCCGAGTGTAATTGGGTACTGTCCAGTAGCAACCTGAGGGGCAATTCTCGTAATTTTAAGAACGTTCACAGTCGTATCTCAGTCTCAATCTGTCAAAAATACGTCTAAGTTCCCTACATTTTGACAAGTTTTTGACATTTGTTTGTCGCCAAGATGAGACTGCGACTAGATTTTGAACGTTTTAAATTACGATAATTGGTCTACTGGAGTCTGGATTTGTGGCCGATTGATAGCAACAGACTCACCCTCTATTGCATGGCCCTAAAAATAACAGGCGAAATGTACCTATTATGGGTACACCTCTGCTTAATCGCTGTTTTACAAAACAGCTTCGTTATTTAAAACAGCTGAACGACAGCGGATTCATTTGCGACATGTATCGGTACTGCTACCTGGAATGACGCTGTTATTATTACATAGGAAAGTCCCAATGTAATACATAATGTGTGGTTAACAAGGCACATCATGGGTGAATAGAATTCGGCAATCAATCTCTGCCCTTAAGGGTTTCACATATGTTCGCGCTGAGTTAATATTGCTTGGCAATTTCCGTTGCGACTGTAATGACGTACGAGTGTGACTCGTCCTTAATTAGCTTTGGCTTCTATTGTGTTTTCATTATGATCTATGACGACACGGTTGGCGTAGTGGCTGAGCGATCGACTGCTGCGCTGCGTGTCACGGGTTCGATTACCGCACGGAATAAATATTTGTATTACCTACAGGTAGTATTTTTTTTTTTGTAGTTGTTCCGGGTCTGGGCTCTTTATGTAGGTATGTGAGTTTAAATGTTTGTAAACGCACCCATGATATACAGGAGTAATTCCTAGTGTGGGGCAACGTTTTAAAAAAAAAAAGATCTAGTTTCTGCTCGTGACTTCGTCCGCGTGATACTTCTTGTTCCGCCGGCCCACCGCGTCGCAACGCATCGTCGCCCGCCCGCGATATTACTCCGTTTTCGCTTAGCGTTCTTTCTAACGTTTTTTTCTTTTTGCTCCGCTCCTAAGGTTCGTAGCGTGATGTCAAATAAACTATCAACTGCAAAAAAAAAAAAAACAAATCCAGGATTTGAAAAATTTTTCTTGCGCACAAATTGTTTCTATAAAAAAAAAACTCGTCATCTTTATCATATTAGTATTGTATAGCTAACTGAATAAACGTTTATTTAGTAATTCAATGAAAATACATCGATTAATAAAGCATTACTCAAACTTGACAAAAGTACGATATCTCCATACGATAGCTCCTTCTGAACAGGACGGCAACCAGTCGGTTATCTTTTAAAGTCAGGACACGTGAATATATCCGCCAGAACTTGGCCAAAACATCCCAGCGCTGATTTGCTGGATTCGTTTTATCCTCTACCAATCATTTTTTCTCCTGAAAGTTCATTTTGTTTATATGTACCGTAAAACGGGGTGAATCGGGATGCATGGGTGAATCGGGCCGAAAATTTAAAATGGATTTCAACGTTGAAATAATATAGTTTGTTGCCAGAAAAGACTGTAATGTGTTTACTGTTTCTTAATTAAAGATTAAGGGTCCTTGTTTGCAGCAAACTATATTATTTTAAAGTACAAATCCATTTTAAAGTTTCGGCCCGATTTACCCCTGCATTCCTATTCACCCCGTTTTACTGTATGTATGTATTTATCTATGTATTAGTATTTGTTCTTGTATTTTATAGTCATTTCCTAGATATTTATCCCGTATGTTTCACCTGCCATGTTTTATCTCTGCATCACCCTAATGTCGACTGGGAGAAAATACCTCAGGTATTAAGTCCGCCTTTGTACAGTACTTTTTTTACTTGTGAATAAAGTTTTAATAAATAGATTTTTTTAAAAATATTCCTTCAAGTCTCATTTTGCTTCACTTTTTTTGTCAAAATTTTGACTTTGCAATCCTATCTCGAAAAATCACCTTACGTAATAGTATTTCAGCGAGTTCTGAAACATATAATGGAGCAAAAGCATGTCCCGCTTCGTTGATCACAGTCGTTTCACGAAACTCGAAGATACAAGCTTGTATGAACATTTGGGGAAATATACGAAGAGAATTTGAGAATTAGTGTGTCTACGTTTAATTATATTTGCAAACTAGTGTGGCCAACGAGACGGCATAAAGAATGCAAACAAACTTTCAGGGGTTGATAACAAATTTTTATTTAAAGCAATTATATAAAAAACTAGCAGACTGCTGATGTTATAAGAACTAACTTAAGCTACTTTTATTTTAGAAAAAGAATTAGACTTCTGCGCAAAAGAAATTAAAACCCATGAAATTTGTTTTCCGACATGCACGCGATCGTAATCGCGTAGTCGTAGTTAGTAGTTATAATTACAGTATAAATAGTTACTAATTGATAGTAATTTACTATCTTACTAGCTGCGCCCCGCGGTTTCACCCGCATAACCCGTGGGAATATCGGGATAAAAACTATCCTATATATTAATCCTGGTTATAAACAATCTGTGTGCCAAATTTCATCCAAATCCGTTTAGTAGTTTTTGCGTGAAACAGTAACAAACATCCATCCATCCATCCACACAAACTTTCACGTTTATAATATTAGTAGGATTTAAAGTTTTTTTTCTAACCTTTGTCGTTTGTATTAGATGAAGATGATTCGTCAGAAGATTAGATTAGATTTTTTTTGCGCTTGATAGCCTATTTAAATCACGTTACGAACCCTCGGAGCCAAGCAAAAAGAAAAAACCGTCAGAAAGAACGCTAACCGAAAACAAAGTAATAACACGAACAGGTGACGCGGACGAGGTATTCCTCTTAGAGCACTGATTTCAACAGCACCTGCCTGAACCGCACCTTAGCATTTCCACTAACCGCACTGAAACCGGCGCGGCGCGAGATTCGTTGCCCGGAATGTTACCATATATGTTTCATGTTTCACCATCTTTTCTTTTATGTATGTTTATTTTTATTATAGGTTCATGTTTTGATTTTTGATTTTTTGTTTTGTGGCGAATCATATGTTGAATAGTTTATTTTATTTTCTTGTTTTGATTGTTGTTTTTATTTATTTATGTATAATTGCATGCTGCACTGGTTAACGTCATCACGTCAACGCCGGCTGCCGCTGAGAACCAGCGCTTGGGCTCTGTCTCGTATAGGGTCTTACCATTATGCTGAGCGATGGCCGTTTTGCGTGAATGTGACGCATGTTTACCCCCAACTTGTTTTTTTGTGTGCTAAGTCCTTTTTTCATGCGTCATGTTTGCCGCAAATAAATGCATTTTCTTTCTTTCTTTCTTTTTTTTCTTTCAAACAAAATTTTGGAACGTGCGGTTCGGAGGAACAGTTTATCAATAATGCTTTTAGTTTCCGTAAAGTATTTTTTTAGTCATGGGATGTACGTTTTGTTCAAGGTATTATCAAGCAAAACATATCGATAGAAGTTAGCAGAGGTTAAGTGTTATACTAGGTACATAAGACGGGGTGGGTCGGGAGATCAAGAAATTTCACGCGGACGAATTCGCGGGCAAAAGTTAATAAAATAATATAAAGAAAATTAAATAGTATTAAAATAAAATTATAATAATATAAAATTATATTATTTAAAATAATGTCAAACATTCCGTAAAGCAAGTTATTATAATAATTTGATGTAATAGAAAACGTTAAACATAAGCAGAACTTAATTATGAAGATCTAAAGAATAAAGGCTCTTCCCCACAGGCACGTTATTTTCGGTCGATAATATCGGATGCGTTATTGTGATAATGCGTTTGGATTTCTGACCACACAGCTACATCTTTATCGGACGATAAAAGCACTACAGGCCCGTACTATACATTAGTACGTTATTAACGCAGGTGTGTGTAAGATCGTTTGCGTCCTAATAAAAAAAATGATCTAAGAACTCGTATTGGACTATCGCAGAATGGAGGAACGCAAGCGTCCTACTTATATTACGTCGTTATTATCACAGCAGTGTGCAACTTTGTAGCCGTCCTAATAGAAAATGTGCTGATCCGATATTATCGATCGATAATAAGGCGCCTGTGGGGGAGAGCCTTTATTTGGGTTTCAAAAAATGTAATTTGTTCGTAATAAATTAATATGAGGACCCAGAGCTTTACAAATTAGGTCGAAATACGATCAAGTAATTTTATTAAAATACCAGCGAACCCCGCGGCCCTAAAACTGTTCAAATAAAGTATGCATAAAATCACCAACTTAATATGACTACCCAAGTAGGCCGCAGCAAGGACGACCTCCACAAGTGGGGGTTCATGGACGGCTCAGACCTCCGGTGTGTATGCGGCACGGCGTCTCTCCACAGACAATGGCTCACCTCCCAAGTTGCACCACATGCTCTGTTACCTGCACACGTGAGGACCTAATGGCTGCGACAGGGTTATTATTAGCGGTATTTACATTGCTAAATTTTGGCAAAACAAATAAAAAAAATGATATTATATTTTTTCGTGTTCTTTTTGAAAACACGCTAAAAAGAATATTATTATGTAAAAGTCTCTCTGTCTGTCTGTTTGTTACCTTATCACAACTAAACCACTGAACCAATCGTAATTTGATAAAATGGTTGCCTGGGATTTGGAAAAGGACGTAGTAGGTTTTTTTATATGTGTGTCCGTGGAGTTTCTTGCCCGTTCTTCTCCATAGGAACCTATCACGCTTTGGAATGGGTAACTAGTGTGATCTTTCTGACTGGTCGAGTCTTTTGATATATTTTTTTAAAAAGTGCATGGTTTAATTTGAAACATTTGATTCCAATTTGCTTTGTGTTTGAGTTTCATCCTGAATTTCACAATTACCTACAGAATACACGCAGGCGAAGTAGTACGCAACAGCTAGTTAATAATCCTGTGGGTTTGGGAGAAATCGCTAATAGGCTATTTCCTTAAAAAATTATATTTAATCCGTCAGTTAGATTATCGAAAAATATTGAACCCGTCTTTTTTCTTTTGTCTATTATATAAAAAATGATGAAGATATCGCCCGGTAAAGTTCCGCGTGACGTCACTTGCTTGCGACACCTTTGCAAGGAAGTGACGCCACGACCCCCCACTCCCAAATTTTGACGCGCTTTATCTTTGTCATTTTTTGTTTGATTGATAAAAGAAAAAATACGTGTCCATTATTTTTCGATAATCTAACTCATGGACTAAATATTTTTTTTTTTTTACTCAGGCAACTGTGAATGATATTCATATATCATTATTGTATTATCTCAATCCGGATTCCTTTCATTACTAAAATCTTTGATTAATTTACACTAAGATTTTATAGAGGTAAAAGTTTGTTTGTTTGTAAGTTTGTATGTAGGGGGTAATCTCTGGAAATACCAGTCGTATTTGAAAAAATCTCCTTACATTTCATAGCCGAATTCTTGAGAAAGACGATAGGCTATTTAACATCACGCTATGACCATAAGGAGCCGAGCAAAAAGAAAAAAAGTCGGAAAGAACGCTAAGCGAAAACGAATTGATACTCGTAGCGCGGGCAGGCGATGCGATGTGATGCGTCGTGGGTTGGGGAACAGGAAATTTTACGTAGTACTAAGTGGTCTCATTTCTGGCTTGAGTCTGGTATTTCCACTAAATGTAGGTACTTGGCTTTCATTAGTATAAAGTTGCAGAATGACTAAGTTATTGAAGTCCTGTGTCTGTTCTATTGAGTCAGAATGTCATAATTGGAATAAGGAATATGGAATAAGAAATGTTATAGTACGTACACAAATAACTTACGGACGTCCAATTCCATAAATATGCAAGTCACTGTTTGGATAAACTAATATCACGATTAGTTTAGTTATATAACTGTAGATAACACTGTCACAGTTAGTTTATGTGTTCAGTTTCACTCTGATATGTGTACTACACAATCCGTTGGTTAACTTAACTATTTAATTTAGCAGGAGCACAACTCAAAGTAATGTTTACATGTCAGCGCCATCAACCCTCATCGATTTAGATTTCTTTTGTATTTCTTCGTAAACTTCCCAGGCGGTGTTCGTGGGTTCTGATTTTGAAGGTTCGAACCCTACCCTACCTTACCTACCTACCCTAGGTGGGTTTCGCATCCGTATAAGGGTGCGAATGGAAACGGAACCCTATTACCAAGTCTCTGCTGTCCGTACGTTCGTCTGTCTGACGTAAAAAATGGCGTCAAAAAATTCCTCCGCATCACTGTCGACTGGTAATGTACGCAAGAGACTGGCGGCATTGCCACGTTGTATGGCAATGCTTAGCCTCTGGCTAGGTAAAAGCCAGCCCTTAGGTCACGGGAAGTGTTTAGCTGTGTAGCAGCAACCAATGGTTAGCTTTTAGGCCAAGCCTATCATAGTGAATCCATGATGTCCAAAAAACCATTCATGAACAGAACACCAACCCCTGATACTAGAGAGGCAATTCTCGTAATTTTAAGAACGTTCACAGTCTGAGGGGCAATTCTCGTAATTTTAAGAACGTTCACAGTCTGATCTCAGTCTCAATCTGTCAAAAAATACTTCTAATTTCCCTACATTTTGACAAGTTTTTAACATTTGTTTGTCGCCGAGATGAGACTGCGAGTAGATTTAGAACGTTTTAAATTACGAGAATTGGCCTTCTGATCTCTGTCTCAATCTGTAAAAAGTACAATTTCCCTAAATTTTTTACAAGTTTTTGACATTTGTTTGCCGCTGAGCTGAGACTGCGACAGATATATATATGTATGTAGTTCGGTTAGCCAAAATACGGGCGCTAACCGCCTATACCATAGTGTAATCTCGCTTTGATCTAACCGCAATCTGGTTACAAGATAGCTACGATACAATATACATTATATACCTATGTTTGTAATGTTATGTCATATTATGTAGTGGTGAATCGTATTACTTATGTGGATAAATTCATTGGGTCACGTCACATAGTACCTATACAAAGCTGAAGAGTATGTTTGAACGCGATAAACTCCGAAACTACCGACCGGATTTAAAAAAAAAATTGCATTTGATAGCCCAATTCTTGAGGAACGCTATAGCCTACTTGGCATCACGCTAAGACCCTAAAATTGTATCATCCTAGGGTATTTTAGAAACAGTCACATTGGCGCCGATTCCCTTATACACAAACTAAACTAAATTTAAGTTCAGTGCATCTTTTTCTTTCTATTTCATTAAGAATAGGACAGAAGATAAATATTAGTTTAGTCCTGTCAAATTAGTCAGCGCCTGACGTAAATTGACGTATTTTTAGTAACCATGTTTTTAGTCACGTCTAATTTGTCTATGGAGTTTAATAATTTGACAGGACTAAACTAATATTTATCTTCCGTCCCTTTCTTAATGAAATAGAAAGAAAAAGATGCACTGAACTTAAATTTAGTTTAGTTTGTGAACAAGGGAATCGGCGCCTGTGTATATATTTTAGTGTTAGCTTGTAAATTGTAATTGTTGTGTCTTTGTGAATAAATTTACTTACGTTTATAATTATTTTCTTAACTTTGTGCAAAGGTTAAAACTTCCAAATGCTAAACAGAAAATGTAAGCCTCCCAAAGTTTAATTCTTAATCTCAGATTTGCAATTTCACGGAGCTTCTAATTACATTAACGTTAAATAAATGGTCGTATTTTCTCATTGTTTTGTGTTTTCATTGTTTTGTTTAAGCTTATGGTTCGTCTTTATCTTACTCTTATATAAAAGACTAGCTGCGCCCCGCGGTTTTACCTGCATAAGTTTCGATCCCGAGGGAATATCGGTATTAAAAGTATCCTATATGTTAATCCTGATTATAGACCATCTGTGTGCCAAATTTCATCCAAATCCGTTCAGTAGTTTTTGCGTGAAAGAGTAACAAACATCCATCCATCCATCCATCCACCCATCCAACGATCCATATAATATTAGTAGGATACCAAAAATAAAATCTATTCTAATGTAATTTAATCTTGATATTTAATTTAATTCATTGTAATCAATTTAGCTTTTAATAGTTAATCTTTAAATTTTCCAACTGTGTATTACTTGTTTTAATTAATTAATTGTTTTATTATCTGTGCACAATGTAGTGCATGCTGTGCTTTTCTGTAGTAAGTAACGAGGCTCTTAGATTAAGTTTGCAATGCACAAATTATAAAGTAACAGTGTACAGTCACGAGCACCAATATGTCAACACTTGGCAACGTTCAATTGCGATTTATTCGCTTTTTGTTAAAAAACGACACATTACATAAACCTATGGGTTCGAAAATGCTATGTTCGTGACAACATAAAATTTCATTAAAAAATAAAGGAGTATATCGCTTTTGAATAAAGCCGAGTGTATACATACTTTTGCTCGTGACTGTACTATGACATATCTCGGGAACCTGGGGTCCCGTGCCGTTAGCGCATACGAGGGGAAAAATCAACTCGCAGAGGCCCGTTAGCATCTTCAATGAAATCCCTGTTCGCATTATGCAAGTGCACTCAAGGACAACCCCTGGTTGGTGTAGGACTATTACAGGATATGGAAACAACGATATTGGATTATGGGTTTGGGTGGCTAAAGTGAACTGGTTATCTAGAACTATGGAACAATTATAACCCCCGCTTGACCGATGTTCTATATAAATTACACAATGTACTCATTGTTAATAAGCCTAATAATAAATAAATAAATGAATTATAATTTAAAATAACTTATTATTTTTTTACTTTTACTATTTTCCACCTCGCCGTTCCCTGCGACTAGGAGCTCGCTGTTGTCCTCATCGCTGTCACTGTGGCGAAGTTGTCATCGGTCTCGGACACCACGGCCTGTCTTACAGCCGCAGTGCGGGTCGCTTAGCGCGGCACGCGAACATTAATGACACCATCCGACGAGCTTTTGTCACCATCGGCTTTCTAGCTTTATTAACTACTAGCCTAATGGCTTGGCCCGCGACGATGGCAAGAGATCGGACGGCATGTCTTTATTTCCCTGGAAGGTGGGTAGGCTTTAAGTGTGGGACGTAACGTGTGTCGGCCAATTATTTTGTTAGTTCATGACTTTATGTCCTCTAGAGGGCGCCATATTCATTTTAATGTGACGTCACATAGTCTATAGCTGACAATCAAGACGCTTCCAACGATACCTCATTTGTCAAATTATGATAAGAAGTTTAGATGTTATGAGGGAACAGATAACATACATTTAAACGTACCCACGTACATACATACGAGTCTAAATCATAACCCTCCTTTTTGCTTTATCGTCAGGTAAATAGACTACCGTTTTATGATCTTCCTTCCTTCCTTTTCTTGCCGTTTTTTTGCCTTTCCTTCTCTTTAGGATGGCATAAATAAGTAAATTAAGCAAATCCGAGATTAACTAAACAGGTATGGTTGTATACAACCCAGACAAGCTCTCCCACAGATCCAAACCGTTGTCCTAATCTCGGTCATTATTCATATTAAACCACGCTCAATCCAACAATGCACAAAGCAGGATGAGTTTCAAAACTAGTGCATCTATATTTAATTCTGCGGTATCTTTTTAATCCAATGTCGTAGTTTTAACCCCTCGTTCTACTCTCTTTATATCTTGTTGTACGAACGACACCTGAGCTTTAAGCGCTGTAGGCATTCCAGTTAAGCATATTAGATGAGAACTATGGGGACTGCTTTGGACACCTGTCGCACCGTCCGCGATTAACAAATTAAAAATTCTTTAACCTAAATGTAAATATTACAGAAACATAAACTATTGTGCACGAAGTGATGACTGTGTCGGCGTCGTTTTTCGCTTGCGCTGCGTGGTCCTGGTAGACGTGGTGGATCATGTCCACTTTAGGTTTTTTTAAATCTTTACTCAGTGAATTACCTCTTCATTTGGAATTGACATCAAAATCTTTTTAAGACTTTGTCAAGATCAGAAGACCAATTCCCATAATTAAAAACGTTCAAAATCTAGTCGCAATCTCATCTCACCGACAATCAATGTCCAAAATGTAGGCAAATTAAGATGACAGATTAATATTGAGATCAGACTGTGAACGTTCTTAAGATTACGAGCCACTCTGGTTAATGTAAAAAAAAAAATGGTACTGAAATTCACGACCTTAACGAGGGTTTCCGCAATGAAACGAGTTAGTACTGAAGCTCGATGCAGATAAGCTGCTCGTTACAAGCTGCAACGACGTGCAGATAATTGTGTCAAGCTGTTCTTATGCGGGGACAGGTTTGAGATATTTTTTCAACCGAAATCGTTGTTTGTTAGTTGATTTCACGATTAAACCGCTAAAATCATTTTGATTTCATTTGTCATGGATGTACAGTCACGAGCACTAATATGTCAACACTTGGAAATATTCAATAGCGATTTTTGCGTGAAATAACGAAAACAACAATGAAATATGACACATTGCAAAAACCGAAAATAGGTTCGTAGTCAACATAAAATGTCATAAAAAAATAAAGGAGTAAATCGCTTTTGAATAAAGACAAGTGTATACATAGTTATGCTCGCGACTGTATATAATTATGTAGCTCAAATTCTAAGGAAATATAGGCTTTTTATTCAACTCCTTAAGGGATGAAATAGGATGTTAAAGTTTGTGGGATTTCGCGGCAATACCAGACTCTTCAATTTTATTTATTTGTAGTACGTAGTATTGATGTTTACATATAAGATATATAGATAGATTCCGGAAGAAAAAAAGGGACTTTTACTTACATTTTATGACAATACCCGTGCCGATAAAAATGTAATACGAAAGAGTCCGTTTTTTGTTGAGGTTTTTTTTTTTCAGCGGGACTTTTATGAAAGTTCAACAGAAATGAAACATCCTTGCAATAAAAAAATATATGTCTTTCCTGTTCCTTTTTACAAGGCTTGCATATTATGGTGTTGAATTAAGTCTTATTTACATAGCATAACTTCACCCCTTGATTCCCGAAAGGGTAGGCAGTGGTGTGCCTATTGTAGGTTGGGTCGGTGGTTTGTAGTGTTATTTATATTGTCAATTTCACTAAAAAGAAGACATACAAAATACCAGACGAAGAGGTAGGTACATTGTAAGTAAGTAGGTATTTTTAATATAGCTATATCTTCACCTGTTTATACTTTATTTTAGAAGTCATACATACTTACCATTTACACTTCACGCGACCAGAGGGCTGGGTCGTTCTTTGGCCAAAGAATTAGCATTTCCATTTAATATTGTAATGCTGCCGGTCTTCTGGGTACATTTCTGGATGACAGCGATGCGGACGAGTACTTCCTCGCCTAAATATCCTTTTGTTTTTGTATTTATTTATATAGTTAGTTAGTTAGTATTTTAATTTAGTACTTAGTGTAGAGTCACGAGCACCAATATGTCCACACTTGGCAACTTTCAATTCTGATTTTTTCGTGAATGCAACATTGAAATACGACACATTACATAAACGTACGGGTTCGACAATGCTATGTTAGTAACAACATAAAATTTCATTAAAAAATAAAGGAGTAAATCGCTTTGGAATAAGGCCGAGTGTATATATACTTTTGCTCGTGACTGTACATAGTTAAGAGATTATGTAAATAAACGACTTTTATTGTTACCATTACGATCTCATTTTTATTTATATTGTTTATAATGTCTTAGTTTTAAGTAAGTGGGCAAATTGCATTATTGTTCGTGTTGTAATCTTTTTTTCCTTTTTGTTATTAATGTGAAGTTTAAAAAGTATTTTGCTATAAATTCTAGAGCCTTTAGTTTTTTTATTATTATGTGTTCTGTACATATTTACATACATGACTGCTGGGTAGCTTGTAATTGGCGACTGTGTCAGACCGAGGCTACCAATAGTCATCATCTGCCTAGCCTTTCCGGTCTAACCGGATGCAGCTGAATACCAGTATTTTACATGGAGTGACTGCCTATCTGACCTCCACAATCCAGTTACTGTGTAATACGATATCCCTTGGCATGACTGGTTGGCAGACTTTAGGGCTTCTGACTACCCGTAACGACTGTCAAAGATCCACGAATGACAGCCGAGACCAACGGCTTAACGTGCTTTCCGAGGCACTGAGGGGTCTTGGTATATGAAGATGGTCACCCAAACACGGACCAACCGCGGCAAGCGTAGCTTAATCTGATCGATCGACCCATGCGGCTGTATTTACTTAGCCACAAGCCCCTCACCTAAAGTACTTAAGTTATATTATACACAGAAGCTTTTGGCGTACCTTAATAAATTAATATATAACATCTATATTATTTTTGTAAACGTTTTAGGTAAAAAAAAACATCAAAAGTTTTCTCGTTCACTTTGATCTGAAAATATCTTAAATATATCGTGTTCCCATTTTATATTTTAATTAACGATTCAGGTTATACTATGAAATAAATGTTAATGTTTATTTTTTTTCAAGTTATGACGTAATTGGGAGGCTTACAGGGAAATCAAAAAGCGGCAGGTGGTAACAGCAGAAGGTACGGTTAGGGAAATTACTTAATTGTTTAACAATTGACACACCACGGCACTTCGCCCAGTGGAAACGGCCACGATTTACGAGTTTGTAGGTCGTAGGTTTGAACCAGGCAGGCACTTTACTTTGTGTAATATATTTTATCACCACTGCTCTCAAAAACGGTGAAGGAAAACATCGTGAGGAAACTACATATGTTCTAGAACAAAAACAATATCGAAGACATCTGACACCACAATTTTTGTATGGCACAATGTTTAAGTTGAAATAAATATTTTTGTATTTGTATTTTGTATCTACAAACCCGGTCCGGGCCCGCGTGGTGGATTACGGCCCATTCTCACAGATAAGCCTGGGTACTAGCAGTGAGGATGTTATAGGCTAATTATGCTACGTCAATGTATATATGATTTGATGAATAAATGATTTGACTTTGACTTGACTTTCAATTTGCTGTATCTTAGCCATTCCATACATACATATGTCAAAGAATGACAGCTGTGATTTGAATATACATACGGCAAGGACCTTAATAAAGCCCATACAAATTCCTACATACGGACAATTTAAGTTGGCAGTCAATTTGTTAAACAATTAATTTTCCTAATTTGACAAATGCAAATAACATGAATATCATAATGAGTAAACAGTTGTTTATTCGTATCATAGCATTTTCCCAACTACATATGTTGGGATCGGCTTCCAGTCTAAGCGGCACCCTAATTGCGAAACACACAATCAATCTCAATCTGAATCATTTTGAAGGATATTGCTAATCCATTGCTTCATAAGTTCGAAAAAGGTTACTTTCATAAAGTCTGCTCAACACGTAAATAACGCAATGAATGTTGTTGAACTGTCAAAATGAAACCGATTCCGATTGATTGTGTGTTACGCAATTAGGGTGCCGATACAGCTGTAAGTATTTTACATGGAGCAACTGCCTGTCTGACCTCCACAACCCAGCTACACACGATACCCCTGGGCAAGACTGGTTGTCAGACTTTTGAACTTCTGACTACTCGTAACGACTGTCAAAGATCTACAAATGACAGACAGGACCAACTGCTGAATGTACTTTCCAAGGCACAGAAGGGTCTCGGTATGTTTAAGTATGTTACAAGCGTTGCTTAACCTTGACGACCCGACCCGACCCTTATGATAGACCCGTGCGATCGTTATTAGTATCATAGTATGATGCTAAATATTTAGACATACACGCTACGTTTTGACCTTAGACCAAGCTACTTTGATCAAAGGAGGCCGGAGATGTAAACCGGATAGGAAAAAGTATTTACTCTTTCATAATACTTTTTTCTATCCGGTTCCTAGTAAGTAGCTATCCCAAAATTCTTTTGCATCTTTATATAGAACCCTCAAAAAAGCTTTTTAACAATTATTGGCTTACTCAAGCTTTCCTAAAAAGGTTAAGAGAGTTATGATTTTCATTTTTACTGAATTAGGCAAAGATTTAATTCACAGATTCGCCCGATCGCGTCAAAAGATAGTCGCGTTTCTGTTCTGTTTCGACGCCTCTGTCACACACAACGTCGCAGAGACTTTACTTGATCGTCATGGAAACGCCATGATTATTATGTAAGCTCACTTTTCTCAATACTATACTCATGGAGTTTCTACCCGTTGTTCTCCATAGGGACCTACTACGCGTTGGAATGGGCAACTAACTTCATATTTTTCTGACTGACCTACTTTCTTGACAGTTAAAAAGGGCCTGTAAATGGTTTAATTCAAATAAATACTTTGAGCTTGAGACACTTTTCAATGGCGAAGGCAAATCAAACGATTTAAATCTTTGGAATTGGATTACAAATAAGAAACCCTCTATTTTAAAAGGCTGTTCCCAGTTAAAATAACTGTAGTACTTTCCTTAGACTTAATAAGATTGATCTATTTTCAAGGCTGTTATTTCGTTAACCACGACCTTCTTAAACCATTAGGTATAGTGTGCTGCACGTCAGTGGTAACCTTGAGCTGGCCTAGCGTAGTGTAGAGTTTCAATCGCATACGAGGCCAGCTTGTACTGGTTTTGTTACCACTGACGTGCCACAGCTGCGGCGTACCGTAAGTACCTACTTCGCAAACTTATTAAGTAGCCGCAGCAAGTGGCGCCGTCTATGTTTGTTACCAAGTTACTGGAATCACCGAAGAGGTCTTATAAGAGTGACACTGGCTGGTGACGTCACACTAGCAGAGCGTCGCATCGATGGTTCCGTGGCGGCTGTCTTCTGATGATTTGAGGGGAGCCGCTGTCGTACAACGTTCATGACGAGCTGCTATATTAAGGCACAATCCTAATGATATTGAAGCTGTTGAACCACTAATACGATTACTACTTCTGGTAACGGCTATCATGCGCCGCTAAGTATTTTTCAGAAACTTTAACTTTTTTTTTTGTCATCGTCATCATCATCAGCTTACAGCAGTCCACTGCTGGACATAGGCCTTTTTTTTTTCGGATCGGAAATCAACAATGACTCCCGCTCTGGGTGGAGCAGAAGGGAGTGTTAGACTCTTACTGACTAAAACCCACCCGTGTTCCTTCCTTAGCCCTTTATGTTCCAGGGCAGCGGTAACCCTTTCGGACGATCCCGCTACTGGACATAGGCCTCTCCTATTGCACGCCATTCAACTCGATTTTCGGCAGCTCTCATCCAGCTGCTACCAGCCATCTTGCGAAGATCGTCGCTCCACTAAGCCTGAGGGCGTCCTTCTCTATGTTTCCCGATTCGCGGTCTCCATTCAAGAACACGTAATTTTTGTTTTATTTTAGGCATTTTCTATTATATTTTGACGATATAAGGATCATCTTGATTACTTTGAAAAGTTGATGGAGCAGCGTTTTCATGATGTCATCATTGTGTTATCCTGTCTGCAC
The DNA here is from genome assembly GCA_947507525.1 of Apamea epomidion. Taxonomy (NCBI): domain Eukaryota; kingdom Metazoa; phylum Arthropoda; class Insecta; order Lepidoptera; family Noctuidae; genus Apamea; species Apamea epomidion. The sequence goes on along the minus strand of OX382240.1, from coordinate 17,257,266 downwards.
AGTCTCCTTAATACAATTACTTAAATTGGTCATTATTTTTCTCCTAAGGGTGTATTTTGCCGACCCCTTGTTTTTTCGACCTCCGACAGTCAAGTGCGGAGGTGTCACGTCAAGAGTCTTATAATAGAGAGGACTTCAATTTGCTCATAACAATGAAAATATTTCCAGATTTCTTATCTCAATCAAACAACTTACCATCGCAGTCCACTGCTGGACATACGCCTTTCCATAATTGCTCCTTAACACCTGCTCCCTAATTGCGTAACACACTGTCAATTACAATTTGGGTTGAGTCATTTTGAAGGATATTGCTAATCCATTGCTTCATATAAAGGGTGAGCGATTTGGCAACATCGTCGCGCGCCTATTGTTTCGTAGGAATGGTCAAAATGGTAAATGACCGCTAGTTCAACGCTTTGCCAAATTGCTACATGTTGTGAACTCTGGATAAATGGATTGCTTATCGAGCGCGCGCTAATATGGATACTTTAATTTTCTTATTATAAAAAAAAAAAAATACTGGAACGCCGATAATTCGTGTCTACTTGAAGGCAATAACTTACTTTGCACTATCTAAGATGATTTTTTTCAAGAATTTAGATAAAAAAAATGACTATACAGGGTTATTGGTAAGACACTAACAACCTTCTAGGACTGTGTTACTAACATCATAAACAACGACTTTTGTTCTATGACTTTTTACAAAACATAATACATTTTCCAAAACAAACCTTCAAGATGTCGCTGTTCTATCTAACTCCCCTCCGCTGCATTTTGTACTAGACACGGCAGTTTGTTTACCTAACTAGAGCTTTCTTTGGCTTCACGTAGAGTTCGTACCATTTAGTGTGTGATTGAAATATTTTTATTTTTGCATTTAAGTCTGATGAATTATTAAAAGTCATAGAACAAAAGTTGTTGTTTATGATGGTAGTTATATAGTCCTGAGAGGTTGTTAGTGTTTTACTAATAACCCTATACCTATATAATGATTATGTAACTGTTACCGAATCTCCTATTTCAATTGGCGGAAGTTTTCTATTTCATTCTGTATACGTATGTATACAGAATGAAATTGTTATACCATACGAGTATTCGTATAGTATAACAATCACATTTAAGTTTACCGTCGTGGACGTTTAAATGTTAATCTCATGTTAAAATTATGGAAATACATGATAATGTACACAAATGGCTGATTATGAAGTCAGGGATGCCGATTAGGGTAAGGGAATTATCTCTCCGCTGCAAACCTGAGGAATGGAACAGTATTTGTAAGAGGACTTCATATTTTGAAGTTTTCGTTTTAAAACAGCAAGTTATTTTCTATTTTACACTATACATTCTCACATTCATTCTATTACATAATTATTGTACAGACAACTGTACAGGTTTAATTTTGTTTTATGTACATAATTATATTCGCGCCGCGCGTCAGCACTTTTATGCGGTACTTAAACTGTAACTGTCGCACTATGTATCACTGCACCTTATCATTTGTATCAATAAACATATCAATTAGACACTCAACACAGAAAGTTGTGTTATTTATCATCTATACGCGATCTTCCTGCCTATATCAACGAGAAGCAGTCATCTATAATTTATCATCTAAGTGTAGGCGTGAACCAAAACCTCTACAATTATAGTTTGAAATCTTTACTAGTAATATTATAAAGAGGTGTGAGTTTGTATCTTTGTAGTTTTGTGGGGTAAGGAAAGATTTTTCAAACGCCAGAAATTTTTATCCAAGTAATAATTTCGAGTTTTTGACAGATGTTCCGTACAAAAACTGGCCAATGCCAATTTTATTCCACGAATAAAAGCAATCTGGCGTTGAAATAGTCAGCCCTCATATTGATAAATAATGTTCTACACTTATCATGATATTTGTCGAAGGATGCCGGTGGAGCATACGAGTCTTAGAGTGGGACCGCATTGGCCGTATTGGCAAGTCTAGTGTGGGTTGCCCCCCAGCTAGATGGACCGACGACCTTAAGAAATTGGCTGGGACAGTGGAAGTCGGAGGACAGGGTGTTGTGGCGCAGCCTGAGAGAGGCCTATGTCCAGCAGTGGACTGCGATAGGCTGAGACGATTGACTTATCATCTAATTATCGTATCATCTTGAACTTATCATCATAAGATTTTGGATGGCAATGCTGACGCTCTCCAACGTGGCAATGCTGCCAGCCTTTTGGACACTTTTCCCCTTGACAGCGATGCGGACGAATTATTGATGCCCAAAAAGCTCTTCCCCCTTTATCATATGCTTACGTACATATAACTATATATTTTAGTGTTAGTTTATACTATTACCTATGCGTTTACCTAACACATTTTCACCGACAACACTGCGATTACCGGGCCAGATGAGGTTATAGGACTGTACTGAGCACGGAGACGCCTCGGCAGCTGCTACTAGAGGCAGTATTGTCAACACCTGCCATTAACCAGACCACAACCTATACTCCAGGCTGCTATTGAGCAATTCCTAGTGAAAAATCCAATAACCCTTTACCCGACCTGGCAATCAAACCCAGGCCCTCATGCTCAGCAGTAGAGCTTGCGACCACTAAACCAACGAGGCAGTCTATAAACACCAAGCATTTATTCCGTGTGGGAATCGAACCCACTACCGACAGCGAAAGCTGATAGTCTGTTTTCAGAAATCGAGTGCTCTAAAAATATCTCCCGATGATTTACGTCATCATGTGTTGGTAACAGGGCCCATTGAGGTTGTGACGTCATGGAGTGACGAAATACTGCCGTGTTGCACACGAGTTTCGATTCGACCCAATATTTTTAATGATTGTAGGATGTGGTTGATCATTATACCCAAATAGATGAGGATTTGAATTCTATTTTAAAAGCTTTGAGGAATATTTGTATTGCCTACTTGAAATATTTCGATATTGTGGGTGGCCTATTAACGGCACCCAATTAGTTGCTGTGGTTGCATAAATAGTACTTAAGTCCTACGACTACGTCTTCCACGGGACAGTTCCGTTCATAACCATAAACACACATTTTTTTTATTTTGCCTACACTGCTGAGCAAAGGCCTCCACCAAATCCTTCCATGCATCCTTTTCTAGCGTCACCTCGATCCAACCCTTCTAGGTCATCTCGACACCACTTCCTGGGCCGGTCTTGGCTTGGTTGCTGGCCATCCGTGAGGAGCCGGGGTGGATCGAATAATCGATTTTCCCACCCGTACGCAAAATACGCGCATTGACGTGGAGTTGCGGACACCAACCCGTATTACCTATTAATCCATATTTATAATTTTGAAAAAAGGAAATTATCTATAACCACTTAAAGTAATCAAATTTATTGTCAATCATTTTATTTACAATAAACACTAGCTACGGTATGTTACAATAATGATAATATTCTTAAAGGCCTACACACACTTGGCATGTTGAAGTGGTACATTACCCGGACAAAGTGGGAACTGGCTACACTCGAACGTTGAACCCATTTAATATGTACGTAGCCTTTAAATAACTCTGAGGAATTTATAATCCCTGTGAAGAACGTAATTACGTTTTCTAAATTAATGTTTAATTACAAACTGAAAAGCTTTCTTTGTGGCTCAAAGAAAAGTCAGATTATATAGTCTCCCTTAATTTCTTTTGTTCTTTTTAAAGTTGGTTGTTAGTCTTAATTAGAATAATTATCAAGAATGTCGCAAATAATTTACCACAACAACATTGCCTGCCTAGGCCCACTAATACAAATTGAAAGCTCATACATTTTGCAAAATGCACATAATAATACTAGTAACATTGTATTTACAAAATTAACGTCACTATGTTCTTAAATACTTTTTTTTAAACCAGCCATGCAACGGTCAAAGTCCGTCACACGAACATTGTTGATAATACCCGGGCAAAACATGGATTCTGATGTCACCCGGGTAATATCAACAAATTAATGCACATAACCTCAAATTAAGCAACTTTTATACGAATCAGTATATTTCAATACAACTAACAATGGGAAAGTATAACAATTACTAGGGTAGGTAATTTATATAATTTTTTTCACAAATTATCAGTAAAAATAGCACATAAGGTATTATGATACGTTTTTTTAACAATAAAAAGGCACTGTTTTGAATCGTAATCCAAAAGACGTAAAGATATTAATAGGAGTAATAAAATTGTATTGGTGTTCAGTCATGGTGTTCTAGGATATTAACAAGAATATTTGTTTTTTTTTAATAAATGGGAGCTTTCAACTATTTTGGACAATGTTGATAGGTTGAATGAGGTGATTGTAAAGAATGGCTAGAACTGTACTAAGGAGTGGTTTTCACTGATTAGCAATCGGTTTATTAACTAATAATATTATATCGCTTTTCATGCAAGACTATTTTTGACAAAAATGGTTTCTTTTTTGGTTACTATAGTATTTTGTTACAGGTCAAGGCCAAGTCGTGTTACCCAGTAATTGGGTTGTGGAGGTCAGATGCCTATCTGACCTTGCACCTGAATACTAGTATTTTACGTGAAGCCACTGCCTAGTGGCTTCACGTAAAATACTAGTATTCAGGTGCAACCGGTTAGACTAGAAGCCGACCCAAACATAGTTGTGAAATGGCTAGGCAGATGCTGATGATGACAGTTCAAGTTCATTTCACAAGCACCTTATTCAAATCAGTAAAGATTACGAACAGTTAATACGAGTACAAGAATTATTATATTATATGAACTTGAACATGTATAAACGTTTCGCTTACATAGTTTTATATAATATTAAATACAACATCAAATCCTTAAGTGCATTCGCATTGATTATATACAATTTATATACTTATTACATTTACTTAAAGAAAAAAGGTTACAAAGTTTGTGAAGGAACAAATCAAAGCAATTTAGCTTAGCTGCCATTTTAAAGTACATTTTCTATAATCTATGAATTAAATTCTTTATTTTCTACTTTTACCACTTCAGCCTTCGGCTAAAGTGGAAACGTCAACTTTTTGATAAATGCATTTAGGGAGGGGCGCCTACAAGCAACTTTTGTCTCCGTAACTAATTTGTCTCTCACATCAAATCTACGAGTTTGTATGTTTGTATGAAAGTGTGCGCATGTAGCGACGTAACGACTGGGAAATTTTTTTTCCGCGGGTTTGGAGACAGGCCGGCGATGCAACTGTTCCCCGTTTATTGGTTGCAATGCACGAACGCGCACGGCAACAAAAAAGTTAAAAAATTTACGAAAAACTAGCGTTGCTGTCGCTCCCGTGTGCGCATCGTCCAAATCTCAACGTGGAGACAGCGACAGAGACAAAAAAGTTGCTGGGCAACTAAGTTGAGGGCCATGAAATAATATAATTTTACTGTAATTAGTGAATAAAAAAATACTTTGACCAATACGACGCATTTTCCAAGTTCCAATAAAAGACCTTAATATCGACACTTTTGGTAGAATTATTTCTTATAATTAAATTTAGATGCTATAAATAGTATTTTTTACGATAAATGAGTAGGTTTTGGCATGGATGGAAGGAATAACATGGACCCTGGATCATTTGAATTTGAACATAAAGTTGCACAAATGTGTGAGGACAGTTCAATGTTACACTTCTGGGTTTGTTTAAATAAACTTCTGGAATCCTTGTGTAAGTAAATTCAGATTTCCAACAAATTAAAAGTTGCATAAGTATATATCATAATTAGCCCCTAATGCTCCAACTGCTGGGACACAGGCCTCCTCTCTTCGAGATCAGTGGCCTGTAATTTACCACGCGTGCCCAGTACGGGATGTCATCGTATTTTTGGTTCTAGGACATGCCGGTTTCCTCACGATGTTTTCTTTCACCGTTTTGAGAGCAGTGGTGATAAAAATAGAATTTTAAGATTAGAAAAAGGTTTAGCTCAAAAATGTTCGGTTATTTTACGAAATAACCAATGTAAAATTATTATAAAACAGGTAAGAATATCTAACAAGATAAAAAAGTAGGTATTATTATTTGAATGATTTTACTTACATAAGAAATTCCTAAAAATGTGGGTAGGTACAGATCAAATTATAAATATGCCATTTAATATTATTATAGTAATATTTATAGATTAACTACATAAATAGGTATATTGGTGTATTTTAGGTACTATTTTATATTCTATAAAATTACGACAGTAACATTGTTATAAGTAATTAAATAATTATGTAAGTACGCATGGTCCAATAATATTAGCATATTAATTATACAATATACAGGGTGTCCAGTAATGAATGGATAACCTCTTAAGGGGTCATTATGAACAACTTTTACTACGGGAACAAACATGAAATCGCGAAGAGAGGTATCTAGTAAGGGGTTATCTATTAATTACCGGACCCCTGTACAAGTAGGTATTTATCTACATGATACAATATATCACCTATCATTTATATATTGCTGATACGTCATTTTAATGATATATTAAAAGTATTCGGTAAAATACTGTACGTCTCACTTATGTGTTACCTAACTTAAATATAAACTTAGCTAGAGTTATTAAATTCTCTCAAAATTGGCACATAACGACTAGTGAATACCAATTTTTATATTTGGCATTTTATTTTTTTTGGTTGGTAACACAGCTGGATATGTCATCTGATGTGTCAGTAGCGATAAAATTACTATTTTGAAACAAACGTGAACTTTTTGAAAAGCTGAACGCTAACGCTCTTATATATAAACGTTGCTTATATTAAGAGAGGTTTAAACTTCAAAAATGTATGGTTAAACAGTCGTTAATCATTACTTAATTTTCGACAACGTTTATAAATAACGGAGTTAGTGATCAGCTTTTAGTCGAAAATATTTAATAGGTACCCTACATTTATATATTTCGATTAAAAATACTATCAATATCAATGACTATGGAGTTAGAGTTCAAAGCATTGATTTATAAATATGTATGAAGGAAATAAGTAACAAGTGTCGTCGGATATAGTTGAAGTTTAGTCAGAAACCGATAGAAATTTCGAATAAAATTTAATCTAAATAATAGAAAACAAAAATTTCATTTATCAAATTAAATGTCATTCGAAAACCTCCATCGGTTTCTTACTAAACTTCAAGTACATCCGATGACCCTTTTTACTTTTTCTGAGTCTCTTTTGGTGACTGTACTACCGTTATTTCAAGCAATTTTAACAAAATCTTTTAGCCAAACAAAAGAAAACGCAAAAGAACTATCGTCCCAGAAACCCCCAGACACCATAACCAGCTGCATCATTTTAACATTTAAGTACAAACAAATAATATTTAACCTCACACGAAATGTCACTGTCAAGCACACTCAGAAGTCCCAATGTCTTTAGACGAACACCGGTCCGTCATTCTCTACTCACAGGACATGAAGATTCTCACAATTTTTAAATTTCGAATCCTCTTTGCCAAAAATCCACGTGAACATCTGCCTGGCCTTCATACTTGCTCGGACAACGCCTCGGGACTTGTACCAATGTGCTGGTGAGGATTCTCTCCCCCCTTCTGCGGTGTACTGCTGCCTTTTTAGCCTGATCTGGTTCAGGATACCAACTAGAAGCTCGTCGACGTTGTGGTTGATACCAACTGATACTTCTATGAATTTCGCTTTGTAGGTACACGCGAGGCACTTGCCGTCTGTTGGAGAAAATGGTTAATTAGTTTGTTTGTTTGATTAGTTTTTTGTTTGTGCTCTTATAATAGCACAGACTATTTCAGAATAGATCATGCTGTGGGAAAAATAATCAGGGTTAAGTTTAGAAACATGCCGCCTCGCCAGAAAGAATGTGGGGCTATTAGAATGGGGGGTTCTAGAGGGGGTTCAAGGAAGGCTCCGGTGCCGACGGTATCACCAATGCAGTGCTGCGCCGCCTGCCCTACTGTACGGTAGCAGCGCTGGCGCGCCTGTTCACGGCGATGCTGCGCACGGGGGCCTTTCCCGCCAAGTAGAAGGCAGGGCCCTCCTCTGAACCCTCCATAATATTTTCTTTGCCGGGGAAGTGTATTTAAAAAAAACAGTTGTCTTTATTTAAGGTTAGGTCTTATGTCAAAAACCGAAAATTGGATTTGTTCATAAAGTAATGGGTTAGGTTAGGTTAGAACTGTGACCGCGTTAGAAGAGCGGCGAAGCGAGCGGTGCCACTGTAGCGGCTGGCGAGCGCTACTTCAAAGTTTGATTTCTTACCGACTAATTCTTACCGACTAATTCCGATTTATTAACCACCTACACGTAACTGCCCGTTCACTCATTTTACTGCTTATACTCAAGGACTGTAATAAATGAATGGCTTGTAAAATGTTGGAATTGGTAGTTAGGTAAATAGTTCGGCAGTTCATAAATATTTACGTTCCTAAACTAGAAAAATAACATTTTTTAATTTTTTATATAAAAATAATTACATGTACCTGTGAATTCACCAAAAGTTTTCACTATCTATAAAACCAGGAATACAACCTCAATGTATACTGTATGGTTAACAAGGTATTACGAATAAAGGCATCATCAGACGGCTGACCGTCCCGAGGGAAATTATATCTTTCCTACAAAAGATAATTATGTGAATACTGTCCCTAATAAAATAATATTGGATATGAAAAACTTGGTATGTTGACCAAGTTTGGTCATCTTTATTAGGCTATGAGCAGCTAGTTCGCACGAGAAATATTTCACGGAGAGCCTTCCAGCAATATACCTCATTTACAATCAGAGAAATGAATAGTTTATCCACTGTGCCCGACCCGGGAATCGAACCCAGGATCTCATGCTTAACAGTAACGCTTGCGACGACTAGATAAGACAGTCGTTATAAACGTAATAACACAAGGTTGGAGACCAAGGCGTAGGTGGTGTGACGATCTAATATCATTTGCAGGCCAACATGGCCAGAGATTGCACAAGACAGCGAGGTTTGGAAACTCGGTTACTGGGTAATACGATACCCCTTGGTAAGACAGGTTCTCAGACTTTCGGGCTTCTGACGACCCGTAACGACTGCCAAAGATGCACAAATGACAGCCGTGACCTACCGTATAACGTGCTTTCCGAGGCACGGAGGGGTCTTGGTATGTAAAGATGAAAGGGGAGGCCTTTGTCCAGCACTGGGCCACAATACAGGCTGACAAAAAAAAAAAACGGTTTGTTGATCTGTCCAAATGTAAGGCATTGCATTGTAACATTTTCGTGCTATAGTCATTTCATTTGAATAAACGGCCAGTTTAAGTTGGTAGTTGGTTGGTAGTCATCAGGTCCAGTTGAAAACCAGCGTCAGGCACTTGGCCTTTTTGGCGCAGCCGTGAGGCACACTTTCCTGCTAATTTCTTATATCGGCCTTTACACTTTTTATTTGATCTTAATTTTTTTTATCTGTTGTATGTATCTGGTGTATTGTGTGACTTTTAGTCTGTGCTTAAGGTGGATGCTCCAAGGTAGCCCGCGAAATTCAAATTTTATTACGTTTTTTGCAATTTGCTGGTTAGTACTAAGTTGTACGTTGATTAAAATATGATTCGCGGACGTTACAAACATGTTTTTACAGAATTATAATCATTAAAGTCATCAACACAACTCTCTAAGATCAAGTAATCCTACTGAATGACTATTTCATGAAATCTTGACATTTTAGGATTATGCTAACTTAACAAGTTGTATTACTGATTCTAATGGTTATAATTATGTAAATATATATTTGTTACGGCCGCGAATCATATTTAAATCAACGTACACCTTAGTACTGACTAGCAAATTGCACAAAACGTAAGAAAATTTGAATTTGGCGGGCTACCTTGGAGCATTATCCACCTTAATAAATATATTTTCTTTCTTTTCTTTTAGTCCATTTGATAAACAATTAATTACCCTGACTTTACTCACAATAACTGAAATCTTCTATCATATTCGATAAACTACCTCGGATTTTTTTTAGCATTTTCATGTATGAGTTGTGTAAATATAACCAGATACCGATAAATTATCTGTCCCCAATCTAGTAATCGGAAAGCAATTTGCGAGGACATGTAACTTCATTATCTTTTAGATAACACTGTTGTCAAACAAGCAAGCTCTGTTGTGGCAAGCCTTGTAAGGGCAAAATAAATTGGATTTTGTACTGCTAACTAGTGATAGATAGAATTTGAACAAATGGAATTTTAAAAGGTTAGCTGCTTTACTTAAATAAAAGAAAGAAAAAGTATATTTATTGCGACTCGTACAGGAAGATCGCGACCTAAACTAAACACAGTCAAAAATAAAAAAATAAATTATATAAAAAAAGTACCTAACAAAAATAAAAATGAAACAGAAAGTCCTATACGAAGCCAAAAGAATCCAATCTCAGAAAAAAGATAATTAAAGAAAGAAGATTATTATTTCTTGAAAAACATTTAAATATGTTTGGCTCTTATTGCATTTGGCTCTAGCAAAACTGAACTGAGCGGGATGCGAGACGCGACTGCGCGCGCCTCAATCAACAAATATCTATCTGCCTAGCCTTTCCCAACTATGTTTAGGTTGCCTTCCAGTCCATTATGGAAGCAGCTGAATACCAGAATTTTACATGGAGCGACTGCCTATCTGACCTCCACAACTCAGTTCTTGGGTAACATGATACTCCTTGGTAAGACTGATTATCAAATTTTTGGGGTTCTGACTAACCGTAAAAACTGTCAAAGCTTACGAATGACAGCCGGGATCAACGGCTTAACGTGCATTCCGAAGCACGGAGGGGTCTCGATATGTAACCCATCCACAAACCGAGCGCGGTAAGGGTAGTTAAACCTTTATTATTTAGCCAAGAGCCCCTCCACACAAGTTAGCGCGAACGATTTTTGTCTCGCACCCTGCTTGCTCGCTTGCTTCAGTTTGGCCAGAGTTTTATTTCATAACCTAACCGAATAGGGTATACCCACTTGCGCAAATATGCCAAAATTGTTGTTAAATAACAATTATTCTTATTTCTTGTCTGCAAAGTAATAACAAACCATTGTTAAATTGCCAAATTACGGTCTAGAGGACCACCTCTAGACCGCAATTTGGCAATGGCGACCAATCTCAGAGGAAACTAGCCTTCAGTGCAGGAGATTATAAAGTGCACAAGTGTGTGTGCAGATACAAAGAAAAAAGTAAAGTAGTGTCTATTATAACCTCACCTTGTGTCGAAACGGCTCGACTCCTGGCCAGGTCTATTTTGTTGGCCACTAGGATGGCAGGTCTTGCCCGCAGCATGTCACAGTCTATTAGCCTGGCCAGTTCCTGTTCTGCCTTCTGGAAGGATGCCTTGTCCACGACCGAGTAGATCACCACGAAGGCATCTGGAGGTTCTGCACGCTCGATTTCCTCCTGAAATATATATTAATATTATAAATATGACAGTAACTCCCGCAGCCGCATGGGTTCGCTGCATGCGAGAATCATAGAACCGGTCGTAGTGGCGGTGCTTGGGGGAGCCTATGTCCAGCAGTGGACGTCTTTCAGCTGAAATGATTATGATGATGATTTTCATGTCTTAACGGCTGAACGGATTTCGATGTTTAGCACACAGTTAAACCATGACCCGGGTTAGGACATAGATAGGATAATTTTTATCCCAGTAGTATGTTCCCGTGGGTTTATACTTATACGACATCCACGCGGGCGAAACCGCGGGCAAAAGCTAGTCTACTTATAAATGATTTTATTTTTGTAAGTAGGTTTGTACAAACACTTTTACACGTCAATCATATTTTAAAACTAGATGAGGTCGGCGTTTCCTATCTGACTAGTCTGAGAAGAAAGGCCGAAACAAACTCAGAGGTCACAGTCTCTTTTAAAGTCCAGACATAATCTTAGTCAGATCATATGAAGACTATGTAGGTCGATGTCTGATAAATATATACTTACAAGTTTATACTTATAAGTTTTGAGTGGACTCGTCTTAATGCACACATTCACAGCGTGTTTGTACACTTCTTTAATATTCCAAATAATATTCTAATGTCTTGGTACATCACTATGTAAGGCAAATAGGGACAAGTTCAGCACCCTAGATTTAAGAGGTAGCACGCGAAATTAAAATTTTCTTACGTTTTTTTCAATTTGCAGGTCAGGGTCAGGTTGTATTTTGATGACTATTTCGTAAAATATCAATCAATAGGATTATATGAACTAAGCGGGTTGTATTGATGATTTGAATGATTATAATTCTGTAAATACATACTTGTTGCGCTCGTGAATCAACATGACACTGACCTGCAAATGGCAAAAAACGTAAGAAAATTGAAATTTCACGGTGCCCCTTAATATTTGCAGTTGCTTTAATTAAAACTAAGTATCCATCGTGCCAAGTTCTTAATATTAAATAAATTTCCTTGAAATATCTGGTTCGCAAACCTCGTATTCATTAATTCAAGAGTTCAGTCGAAGCTTCTTAATTAATACTCGTAATAGTTAATTTCCTATTATTTTACCTTTGTCGTAGTGCAGTTAACGAAGTACAGTTCCGATTCTTCTCCGTTCAGCATTATGGACACCTTTTGTTCTGAACCGTCTGCATCTGGAAAGATATTTATGTTTTCAGTATATTTATATACTATAGCTAAAAATATAAAAGTACATGTAGCTATATAAAATAGGAGAGACAAGTATTAAAAAACTCGTCCACATCGCAGTCAATCATCATAGATCATAATCAGCCCATATTGTTCCCACTGCTGGGACACAGGCCGTTTCTCTTCGAGAGCGAGTGGGCTGTAATCTACCACGCGGGCCCAGTGCGGGTTGGTAGATGGCACATGTCTTCGAATTTTTGGTTCTAGGACATGCCGGTTTCCTCACGATGTTTTCCTTTACCGTTTTGAGAGCAGTGGTGATGAAATAATTTACAAAAAGTAAAGCGCCTGCCTGGGTTCGAACCTATGACCGACTAATAAGTCGCAGCCGTTACCACTGGGCCATCACTGCTCTCCACTGGGTCACCACTGCTCTCACCATCGCAGTCAATAAGAAAGCCCAAAAGGCATTGCCACGATTACCAAAAAAACTTTGATTCTTCGGCCAAAAAATAACAAAAAAATAGGCCAGCCGTCTGGTCATGTCACGAGTACGACCAACCGCTTGGCGATATCTCGAAAAACTAAGTGTTCCTTTAGCTTGTATCTATGAAGTGAAATTATTAGTTTTCTCTTATACTTCCTTTATAAAGCAAAAGGAAATTGGATTGGAAACGAAGTATTCCATCTAATATTCGATAGCATTGCATTTCAGTAGAGATGGTGGGGATGGATGCTATTTCAATAAGGTACTGGTTTCAGGTTGAAGTAAAATGTAGATATATTTTTGAGAACTAGAACTATTAATTTTATAGCGTGCTTGATTTAGCAAAGAGGTTGTATCGCAAAAGGAAGCCGTTTATTTATAAACGATGATTACAGTTAAGTGACATTTAAAGATAAAAAATGTATGATTTAACAGTCGCTGATCACTACTTAACTTTAAGCAACGTTTATGAACAAAGGGGCTAGTCTATAGCAGTGTTCATAATTCATTTTGACGTTCAAAAGTGCCTTTTATGTGCCTATTTGAAATAAATGATTTGACTTTGACTTTGACTTATAATCTCAGATAATTTAAATTCCATCGCCACTAGTTTGGGTCCCGGTACTTTTCGTAATTTTAGTTGTCTCGAGTCCCGGGACTTTCGGGTCAAGACTCGAGACGAGACAAGATTGTCGAAATTGTCGAAAAGTTATTAAGAATTAGTATGATTTTTAAATAAGTTCGTTTTATAACAATAAGATTTAACTGCTTAAAAGTGAAACTGTGTATGATTAAAAGAAATACCTAAACAAAGCAATTATTAACACTGAAATTAACGTTAAAGTTATTAAGATATCATTTTCTGTTTAATTAATGATGATTTTTACAAAAAAATTGTCTTTTTTTGATACGTTTCACCAGAAATTAACTCAAGTAAAATACTTCAAAAAAGGCTTACCCCTCTTAAAAAAAACAAAAAAAAAATTCTTAAGTCTCGAAGACTTTGATTTTAGGCTGTCTCGTGTCCCGGGAGTTTGAAATTGTCGGGAATTCCCAAACCCTAATCGCCACTTAATCAGTTATGTGAAAAGTGAAATGTATTTTAAGTTAAAAGGTCGACTTAAAGTTTTCGGTTACAATGGAATTGAACTCAACTGTAATCCTTATCTCATCTCTTGTTTTTTATATTTATATGTTAATACCTAATAACTACTCCTGCTATTACTCACGTAACTCCAAAAATTGGAATATTCCAAGCTATAGGTAATAATTTATAACATATTCAAGGGCTATCCCCAAAAGGCCCAAACCACTTAAACTACGTACGACGAACTCAGACCAAAGCGACTTCGCCGCAACTTATGTCCGGGAGCTCCGTTTGGAATATTCCTACCTTGGCAACCTGGATTTCTACCCAAATCTTGCATCAGGGTTATAAAAATAAAAGCTTAAAGTATTCCAAAACTCGTAAAAAGAAGTGTTGGCTGTCATTGCACTCTTGAGAATGGAAGGGCGTTAAATGTCATCCCTTTCTTTGAAAATTGAGAGATATTGTGTTTATTTTGAGCCCGTCGTGGGTTCGAACCCAGGCATTTATTAGAACAGGCAGGCATTTATTGGCAGGTATTTTGTGTAAATAATTTCATCACAAAACTGTGAAGGAAAAGATCCCGAGAAACCGGCATGTCCTAGAACCAAAAATTCGAAGAAATTTGTGAAAATTTCAACTGTTTACCTATTACGGTTCATGAGATACAGCCCGCTGACAGACAGACGGACCGCGGAGGCTTAGTAATAGGTTGCATTGGCACCTTTTGGGTACGGAACCCTAAAAAAGGAGGAGGTTAACAATCGTCGAGGTTTTTTTTTAATACCGTTTGCGTACCTGAAGCAGTGGCGACCCTGTGGCAACAGGTTGTAGGTCGTTATTATCACTATAGATTATATGGCGGTAGATGAAACCACAACAAAAAAATAAAAACAATACATTTATTTTTTGTTTTATCATGTTAAAGTCAAAGTCAAAGATTTATTTGCAGATAAATATGGTTACAACAGTTCTTATAATGGTCGTATAATAGTACCCTAACATATTCAATCATAACGTAATGACCATGTGAATTTTGTGGTATAGATACAATTAGATCACTTAGATTTAAACTGAAACAATTCTTTAATAGTATAGAAGAGATTCTCAATTAGCCACCTGTGTAAAGTTCTTCTGAAGCGGACCATTGGAAGTTCTTTAATTCGCTTAGGAATCTTGTTATAAATCTGAATACACATAGGGTAGCAACTTCGTCTATATTGTAGTTCCGTTTTCGTTCCAGGAATAATCAATCTATTAGGATATCGATACCCATCGCTTCTGCGAAGTTTCGCTAGCTAATTTAATTTGACCCTGTATAGAAGTTTGATTACATACATGCCGTTCTTATTCTGTAGTTGGTAGGTTGTAAAACTTAACGTACCATAGTATATGGTCACGCAAATTGCGTTATCAGTGGCCTGGTTGAGGTCCTCTGGGGCTTACTGATGATTGACCTTCGAGACTAGTAAGTAAAGCGTCTATTGTATCTAACCAACTCTGTTACCCTTTAAACTAGAACGGATATGCCGAGGGTAGAAATGGGTAGTTTAATTGCTTTTCAACCCCCGACGGAAAAAGTGGGGTGTTATAAGTTTGACGTGTGTATCTGTGTGTCGGTGGCTTCGCTCACAAACGGCTGAACCGATTTTGATAAATTTGCATAATGCTAGTTTATCACAAGCACCTTTCACAAGGCCCGCTTACACGACAAATCGCTAAACACGTTTAGCACTAAACGAATTTAAAACATCGTTTCCGTCAATCGTTTGCAGATAACAGAGACAAATGGTGTTTTAGTGATATTATGCTATACAAGTGTACCTTAGGGTATTAAGAGCACATCAAAATGGGTCATAAATACACAACCTCTCGCTCACTTTAACCAGGTTAAAATAAATTCAAATGGCAATACCCGCTTGAATTTATTTTAACCTGACATACAAATCGGCCTATAATGTTCCCACTGCTGGATCACAGGCCTTCTCTCTTTGTCAGGGAGTGGCCTGTAATCTAGCTACCACGTGGGTCCAGTGCAGTTTGGTAGATGTCACGTCTTCGAATTTTTGGTTCTAGGCCATGCCGGTTTCCTCACGATGTTTTCAATCACCGTTTTGAGAGCAGTGGTGATGAGTGACACAAAGTAAAGCGCCTGCCTGGGTTCGAACCTACGACCTACGACTCGTAAATCAGGACCATTACCACTGGGCTACCACTTCTGTCCCCTTAATTATAATATAATAATACCATGCCTCCCATTGCAGGGCAAAGGACTCTTTTCATACAAAAAAGGCATGAGCATTGATCACCATGCTTGCTCAAGACGGGTTGGCGAATTCAGACTAACTTATTTTAACTAATTGTAGAATATATAATTAAGATTGTTGTTTTTTATGTTTAGTGTACATATGGAAGGCTGTAGATCGACATAACGGAACTTGTTTTTCTTTTTGTTTATATGATTGTATAATTGAGTAAATATAATTTTTATGACTTTTGCATGCCGTAAGGTAGAGTGTGTTGGAACCGCTTTTAAACAATGTTTATATCTTATTTTGTACCCACATTCATTGCAAAATAAATCCTTTCTGATTTCTGAAAAATACAGCCAATCAATTCTGTAAAAAAACTCACTGTGTAAACTTAGGGGAAGTGAGCTGTCATTCCACCTGCCGCTGTATGCTGTAAAAATCTTGTTGTAAAATCTTGCATGCTTAGGTAAAGTGAGTTGTCACTCCATAAGTTGATCTATTCTGTTAAAATCTCACCATGAAAACTGAGGTGAAATGAGCTTACATTAGTGTCTATTTTAGCATCAGATGGAATGACAGCTCACTTCAAGCTCACTTCACCTAAGTTTTCACGGTGACGTTTTTACACAATAGACCGGCAGATGTTAGGAATTGACAGTATTGACAGCTCACTTCATCTAAAGTTTCACGGTGAGATTTTTACAGAATAGACCGGCAGGTCCTATTCTATTTTTAACTATGGCAAGTAAAGCCGATGTCGATTATTCTGCCAATGTCAAACGTGAATTGGAAAAGTAAGTGTGCATTATTATAAATTAATAGATAAAATTATAAAAATGTTCGATGCACCAGTTGGACTTAATGATCGGCAGGTTTCCCCACCGATAATTTTCCTTCACCGATGTCAGTAGCGTCCAAGATAAACTCGCAAAAACACCCTTATTTTCTCCAAAACCCATCAATTTCGACCACACACATTAACCGAATAGAAAATAAACAGTCGACATTTCACTGGACTTTGATTCATGGTAGCCATTAGCATTGTCAACTGGTTTCGATTCGCCATTAATCATGGTTAACGTGCTGAATTAGGGACACTGATATGCCGAGTGACGTCAGACAGCTGATGGGACTTATCTAGAACCAAATTAGAGGGTAGGGTGTGAGTAAATAATTCTAATGTGTAAGTGTTGAGTGTGTTCTTTGGGTGGGGTGTCAGTGTGGGCGAGATATGGGCCACCTTTGGAAAGGTGCGGGCCAAACCATAGATCACTAATGAAATCACGGGCCATCCTACTAATATTATAAACGCGAAAGTTTGTATAATGGATGGATGGATGTTTGTTACTCTTTCACGCAAAAAATATTGAACGGATTTGGATGAAATTTGGCACACAAATAGTTTATAATCAGGGTTAACACATAATACTTTTCATCCCGATATTCCTACGGGATCGAAACATATGCGGGTGAAACCGCGGGGTGCAGCCAGTAGGTATATAAAAGGTAGATAATAGACGAGCGAGTTAGAAAGAAGAAAGAAAATACGTTTATTTGCGATAAACATGACGCAAAAAAGAACATAAAACACAAAAAAAAAAAACAATAAGAAATGGTTGACATGCGTCACATCCACGCAAAACGGCTATCGCTCAGCATTATGCTGCGACCCAATGCAAGACAGAGCCCCAGCGCTGGTTTTCAGCGCCAGCCGGCGCCGACGTAATGACGTCGTCCGGTGCAGCAAACAATTATTCATCAACAATTATTTTTATTTTTAAAGCAAACAGCTATTGGACGCTGTACTGATACAGCGTACTTAAAGCAAAATAATACAATTGAATTTAAATGTGATAGAAACAAACAGGAATATAAAAAAAGGAAATATACATATACATGGTCAGAGAATATCATCGTCAATAAACGTTTTACGCTTTATGTAGAGGCAACAGTTTGACACGTCCTATTTGACGTACGCGCACCCAACATGCACCAAAGAAATTATGATGTAAGGAATTACAAAATGGCCAATGAGGTATGCAAATATGTGGTGTGTTATGCAAAAGTTGTGTCAGTGCTATGCGTTTGTAAGTGAACTTGAAAGATGAAAGATGAGATGGACCCGATAAAAAGACAAAACCTTGAATACTGGAGGGTGACCCGACATGCCACACACTTGCGATAAAATTGTGACTTACAACACTTTTTTACATTGCTTGTAGACACCGCAATCTTATATGGAAAAGGTGCGCAAAACAAGCAGTGGACAACATCTATCATGAAAGTATCCGTTTTTTCGCGTTATGTTTGCATCTTCGTGGAAGAATGCTGGTATTTCTTTCTTATTGGCGGGAACTGAGAATTAATATCCTTTTTTCACGCGTGATTTGAAAATATTTTGCGGGCCGAATTAAAAGCCGGTTCGCGCCGCATCCAGCCCGCGGGCCGGGCGTTGCTCATATATGCTTTAGAGCGTTCGCAAACGGCATAAAATCGATGAATGATTTCTTTATAGGAGCTAAATATAAATAAATAAATAAAAATGCTGTTGTAAAAATGTATGCTGTGTGCGAGCGAGCTTAGTGGTGCTAAAATAATATAGAATTTTAAAAAAAAATGTGAAGAAAAGTGTATTTTTATTCAGGAACCAGTTATTAGAATTCTAAGCGTGTCTCAATCTTAGTTCGTTTTGGGTATATTCAGACAAAATAACAACCCATCATTCTGCCTAGCCTTTTCCCAACTATGTTGGAGTCGGCTTCCAGTCTAAGTGGATGCAGCTGGATCAGTATTTTACATGGAGCGACTGCCTATCTGACCTCCTCAGCCCAGCTACTGGGTATTACGAAACCCCTTGGTAAGACTGGTGTTTCGGGCTTTTGACGACCCGTAACGACTGTCAAAGATCCGCGAATGACAGCCAACGGCTTAACGTGCTTTCTGAGGAACGGATAAATTGATAAATAAATAACTTGATGGTATGTACTATTTCATATCAAGAAGATAATAAAAAAGATGCTGACATCAATTCATCAACTAGAAAAGAGTGCCTGATTTTCTTGAATCATTGCTAATCTAGAACACTCACGATCAAGTCACCACTCAAACAATAAAAAAAAAAAACAAAATTGGTTCGCCCTTTTGGAGTTACGACGGCGCAGACAGACACACAGATATACACGTTAAACTTATAACACCCCTCTGTTTTTGTCGGTGGTTAAAACAATGGGGTTAGCTCGGAGGGCCGTTAAAAAGTAAAATCAATTCATTCAATTAGGGATATTTATATATAATAATATGCGTTAAGATAAGATAAGATAATTTATTTGCGTAAAACATGGTATACATAGGTGTTATTAAAGCATGAGCTCATACATGTTTTGCTTAAAAATTAAAGCATGCAAAATTTCAACGAATAAACAAATTTGAATTTACAAACATTATAATTTATGTTCAAAAAAATTCTTAATATTACAGAAATTATTTATTTATGTAATTATTATATTTCGCTTTTTTTTTCGTTTCATATATTTAGTTAAAATCTTAAAACGTGTTGCGCCGACCCCAAGTAACATGGGATGAGGGCAGGAAGATGATGATGATGATATTTAGTTAAAATCTCGGACCTAACAGCACCTACCTAGCTGAATTCCCGCTTGTTTAGGAGCCCTAACTCAACATGAATGGTAGATAATTCGAGGGCCTGTCGTAATTGGAGCCAGTTCGTGACATCACTGCGTTTCATCAGGAGACAGTTTGACGGAGCGGCTGTGATTGAATTCCCTGCGCTTAGAATATTTTGAAGAGGTTTTACGACGAAGTGGAAAATTCTCATGGGTATAATATGTTGGGTTTTGGTTTATGTAGATTTGTTTGTAAGTACAAGTTGACATAAGCTCACGTCTTCTTCCCAAGGGGGTAGGCAGATACTACAGAACGCCACTACGTGTACGATGGTAAAAAATGGGTTTTTCCGTTTGTAAACTCTTGGTTCGGATTAATAGGGACTTTTTTTTTTTTTTAAACGTTGCCCCATACTAGGAATTTCTCCTGTATCGTGGGTGCGTTTACAAACATTTAAACTCACATACACAAACTGCCAGACCCGGAACAACTACTTGTACTTAAATGTCTCACTGGTGGTGGCGCGTGTGTTGGATCATTCGATTCCCTACAAAATGGTTGAGCTGGGTGGTGCTGATCCACGCGTCATGTTCGTGAACGGGCGCCGTCGGTTGAGACTGGTCATCTCTTAGCTGCCAGGGATTATTTTTAATTTTATATTTTAAATTGTTTCTTTTTTACACTGTTCTCACATATAGAAGCAATAAGAATAATGTACCCAGGATTTTGTAATAATATCTTGATTTAAAAGAGTGTCCTTGGAGTTTCTTGCTCGTTCTTCTCCATAGAGATGTACGTTTTGGAATGGGCAACTAGCTTCAACTTTCTGACTAACTGACCGACTATTTAATTTTGACAATTCAAAAGTGCATGTAAATGGTTTAATTGAAATAAATGATTTGAGTTTGAGTTTGAGTAGGTCATACAAATATTTGTTGCGTGCGGGAATCGAACCCGCGACACGCAGCGCAGCAGTCAATCGCTTAACCACTGCGCCAACCGTGTCGTAAATATGGAAATATCTTTGCACACACAGCCCATGGGATGAAACGACTTACGAAAGCACCTATCCCTTTGGGAAATAAAAGCGTGATGTTTATGTTTTGATGAAAAAAATCTTAATACCTACAGTATTTTGTAGATGCTAAGGGCTCGACCGAAGCCCTAATTCATAGAGTTAATAATTAGATTTTTAAATTACGGGTTATTCTCGCCAGTCCAAAACTAGTTTAAAGAACGTGAGTGTGCGTTTTGTTTGTTTGAACGCGCTAATCTCTGGAACTACCAGTCGGATTTGAAAAATTCTTACTTTATGTCCAATTCTTGAGGAAGGCTATTTAACATCAGGCTAGGAAACTTAGGAGCCGAGCAAAAAGAAATTAATTTAGAAAAAACGCTAAGCGAAAATTAAGTATCGCGGGTAAGCGATGCGATGCGATGGGATGGGTCGGGGAGCAAGAAATTTTACGCGGGCGAAGTCGCAGGCACAAGTTAGGACTAACATAAACTTGCAGAATATTGTAAAATGACAGTCGATTCAGACTTACACAATGCCAATAACGTCAGTAAATTCCTATGACATTAGTTCTCTGACTAGTCATAATACTCTATTGACTAACAAACAAAACATTAACCAGTATAATCTGAAACTCCATTGTTGCGCTGTTTGTTGTGGTAAGTGCAAACAAACTATGAACATACTAGTTCATCATCTGCCTAACCTTTGCGCAACTATGTTGGGGTCGGCTTCCAAAACTCGTCAAATGTTGTAATAAAAATACAATAATGTTAAAAATTAAAGGAATTTTAATTTTTGGAACGAAGTTCTTTAACGGAGCTTGTGATAGGAATAAAGAAATCGTAACGTAATGAAAAAGTGTTATGCCCCCTCCTTGCGACTTTTTATTATATATTGATTGCTAGCAAGAGTTAGGGAGAGCGAGAGAGAGTTTTCGTGGTTTTCGAGGGTGCTGCAGTCAATAGTGACGTCAGAATGAAAATCCAAGATGGCGCCGTCATCTTGAACTTGATGAACTTCGTTCCTGCGGGGGTCCCCCGACTTAACACTTTTTTTTAATATGTAGTGTTAAATATGTAGGAATTGGTCGATGGTACGGAAGTCTTCGTCTGCGAATCCGACTTATTACATTTTCTATTGTACCGGGTGCCAAAATATGCTGGTTATACGATAACAAAGTTCTCTCATATCGAGTCATGTTCGCGAATAGTTGGCATCCAACAACTATTTTAATGAGTCCTCTCTTCAATGGAACTGCACATTCCTATGACAATGTGACAATAGATTTTCTAGGAATATTTCGCCAACGTATATTGGCAAGTGAAATTGTATCAATCAAATAAGAATTTCTTTTACTGCCAAGAAAGAATTGTCATTTGTATTTGTGGGGTTATGTGTTCATAGAATCGATGAATACAAATTGCTTTTTTGTATGATTTCTCGCCAGTAGCAGTGATGGTCCAGTGGTTACGACTTAGAAACAACTCCGACTTACAAATTGTAGGGCTGGTTCATCAGCCTATAATATTTCCAAAGTTGGGACACAGGTCTCCTCTCGGTGAGAAGGAGTGGGCCGTAATCCACCACGCGGGCCCAGTGCGGGTTGTTAGATGTCGCATGTTTTCGAATTTTTGGTCCTAGGACATGCTGGTTTCCTCACGATGTTTTCCTTCACAATATTGAGAGCAGTCTGTGGTAATTATATTATTTATACAATGTAAAGCGCCTGTCTGCGTTCGAGCTCACGACTTACAACTCGTAAGTCGGGACGTCACTCCTCTAGTCTCTCTCTAGTCACCACTCAATGTGTCCACATACGTGTAATGTTATCGTGGACGGAAATTAAAAACGTCTTAGTATATATTTCCATTCATTTTAGTTCCATAAGTTATCGTAATGCCGACGTGGATGTTCACGACTACATTAGGTACAGTGGCCTCAAAAAGAAAACAAAAAACAGATAGAATGCACTCACGAAGCCAGCGGGCAAATCGTGCGACGCTAGAGCAGCTTAGTGTAGTGTTATGAGAAATTAGTGTCTTTATTTGCGAACGAAATGTCTATCAAAAATCATTAAAAAAATTTGCTCCACCACGTCGGCGTGCATTTTGAAACGTCTGTCGTTAAAAAGCAAAAAATAAAATGGTATAATAAATACATAGGTATAATAAATATTTAATAAAAAGGAGAACCAAAAATGCACCCTTCCTCTCTCCTACTTAATTAAAGTGTTGCTGTCCCGGCAGGGTCCATAATTGATTTGATTAATTTATACTTATCACCTGTATGTGTACATTATGGATGCCATAAAGATTAACTGAATTGAATTGAAAGTAAGGTGACATTTTTCCACTTTAGTTGTGATGCTACTTTATGATTTAAAATAAGCAGGTACTCCTATACCCTGTCCATTAGGTAAACCGTTTTTTGACAGATGGAACTAGTGATTGCAGCAACACACAATACATTGATTGATACACGTAGGATATTATAATGTCTGTAAGAAGCCATAAATAAGATAATTCAATAAGATAAGGCAGTTTATATATTTACTAACTGCGCCCCGCTTTTTCACTCGCATAAGATTCGATCCCGTGAGAATATCGGGAAAAAAAGTATTCTATATGTTAATCCTGGTTTTAACCCATCTGTGTGCCAAATTTTATCCAAATCCGTTCAGTAGTTTTTGCGTGAAAGAGTAACAAACATCCATCCATCCAAACTTTCACGTTTATAATATTAGTAGGAAGTAGGATTGTATTACGCTTTTTAAAGTTAACTTTTACGTAATCTGGAATATGTACGTTTTAAGACAGCTGTCAAGAAACGGTTAACGTAATGGGCAGGGTATAAGGGATTACTTGATTATTTTTATAATAATTATGTCAAAGGTTATAGCAGAGGAGTAATTCTCGTAATTATAAGAACGTTCACAGTGTGATCTCAGTCTCAATCTGTCAAGAATGCCTCTAATTTCTCTACATTTTTGACAAGTTTTTGACATTTATTGTCGCTGACATGAGATTGCGACTAGATTTTGAACGTTTTTAATTACGGGAATTGTTCTCCAGTTCTAACATTTGGATCATTAGAATTTCAAATCATAATGTGGTCTGTCAAAGCTGAAGTGGAAAATTGTCAACTAACTTTTGGAGGCCACCTTATGTCATAAACTTTTGACCTTCCACACTGAAGTCAAAACGTATCAGTACCACATATTTGATTGCATGTCCCAGCCCTGCTTCTAATCCCTGAACGTTAACAATCGGTACAGATCTAATCCTCAACCACCCGAGATTAATCCCAGATGTATCGAAACTAATTCTCTATAATTAGTTAGCAAACATAATTTTCCTCTTGGAAGATGTTAGGGTGATGTGATTTGAGGTATTTCTTAAAAAATGTTTTGTTTCTTGCTCATTGGTATCGGTCCCGACTTACGGGTTGTAGGTCGTTGGTTCGAATCCAGGCAGGCGTTCTACTTTGTGTAAATAATTTTATCACCACTGCTTTCAAAACGGTGAGGAAACCGGCATGTCTTAGAACCAAAAAATCGAAGACATGTGACATCTACCAACCCGCACTGGGCTCGCGTGGTAGATTACAGCCCACTCCATCTCGAAGAGAGGAGGCTTGTGTCCCAGCAGTGGGAACATTATAGGCTGATTAGGTATGTTACGTTATGTTTATTGTACTGTAATAATCAAATAGCTTTATCATCCTCCCTAGCCTTTTCCCAACTATTTTGGGGTTGGCTTCCAGTCTAGCCGGATTCAGCTGAATACCAGTATTTTACATGGAGCGACTGCCTATCTGACCTCCACCACCCAGTTACTAGATAATACGGTAAGACTGGTAAATAAAAAAATAAAAAAAAGTAAAAAAAAAATACATTTATCACTACAACATTCACAATGGGCAGCTTAGACTTCTTACGAATGTAATGTGCTTTTCGAGGCACGTAGGGGTCTCAATATGTAATGGATGGTCACCCATGCACGAACCGACCGCGGCAAGCGCAGTCTACCCTTTGATCGACCCGTGCGGCTATTATGAGTCAGCCACGAGCCCCTAAACACATGCTGATATATATATTATATCCATAATATGAATCAGTAAAAGAAAAACATTGTTATGATAGTTAAAAAAATCCCAGTTATCTACTTCTTTATTCTGAATATTATTTCAGTAAATTTTTCTTATACAGTACCTTATTTCAATGCCTATAACAGCAATATTCTTAATAAAACGGCCAATAAATATACAATCTTGCATCCATCCTACAACGTGTAATATGGGATCGTAGAGAGCGTACGATACACCCCCTATAGGTTAATACCGGGATTTGGCATGTACTACATAATTGGTTCCTGCATTGTTTAGTATATTATGTATGTAGGTGTGTGTGGTGTGTGGAAACTACTGTGCTAATTAGATATTAGTTTATATTGCTTTGTGCGAAGTATATTACCTGTCTTGATATTAATTTGGTTTATAATTGTTTTGCTAGAATAGTTGTTAGCCCACCGTTCCGTGCCGTACGTTGGAAAGCACGGTAAGCCGTTGGTCCCGGCTGTCAATCGTGGATCGTTGGCAGTCGTTACGGGTCGTCAGAAGCCCGAAAGTCTGACAATCAGTCTTACCAAGGGGAATCGTATTACCCAGTAACTGGGTTGTGGAGGTCAGATAGGCAGTCGCTCTATGTAAAATTCTGGTATTCAGCTGCATCCGGTTAGACTGGAAGCCGACCCCAACATAGTTGGGAAAATAATCAATAAACAAAGATCACTAAATTGCATTAAATTTAAACGGCGTCGACTCAAAATTATTTAGGTATACTTACATTAGTTTAAGAACTTAGTAATTAAGGTTAAATAAAAAAGGTTTATTATTTTTGTCTTTCCGTTTTTTCGGCGGTTTAATATTTTTTTCGGCGGTTTAATATTTTTGTTAAAAAGTTTTTTTTTTGTGGATATAAACTATTAATGGTTTGGTAAAGGGCGGCCGGCATATGTGGCACTGAGTAGAGTAATAATACACAACTCAGCATTCAAACCAGTGGGTGAATAATAAATCACCCCTATTTTCCCACCCTTAGGGTTGGATTTTTTTTTCCAACTTTGGGGTATACCCTTTCCAATAAAAAAATAACTGTCGAAATCGGACTATTCTGTAAAAAGTTATGCGTGGTCAACGCGTTTAGGATTCTGTTGGGGCTGCCACAGTTTTGTAGCGCGTCAGCGATGTTTGCTGAGGCTAGAACCGATGATTTCCACGGTATCATTAGAAAAAGGAGTGCGTCGCTACTGCGCCGTGGCCGTGGCGGCTCGAACGGGCTCCTGAGGGTGTTGACCGAGCGCCGAGCGGTGGGATTCGCCTTTTTTGCGTAGATGGCTGCAGCTGCATGCCAGCGCCTGCGATTATTATTTAATGTAATATGTGTATTAATTTTAAATTCATTCTGATTTTAATTTTGATTTGTATTTTTTGTTTTTAATTAAATTTTTAATTAATAGTTTGATTGATTTTTTGTTTTTAATTTAATTTTTAATTATTAGTTTGATTGATTTTTATGAGTTTGTGATTTTTGTCTTATTTTATTTTTATTCTATTTGTACTTCAACTATAAGTGTTAAATTTAATATCTGAAAATAAAAATTATTTGATTTGATTTGACACATAAAAAAAAAAAAATAAACGCGTCGACTTGAGGACCTCCTCAGTTTTTTTTGTCGGTTAAAAACAGCTTTTATTTAAGTACAACGCGCCCAATTTATTACAACCTGATTGTTTTTTTTATTATTATCGATACACCAATACAGAATGCAGCAAAATAGTTTACGTTTTCATTGAAAACAAATTGGAAAATACCGGACTCTCCATGTTCCGGGTTATAATTTTCATCCCCCCCCCCCCCCCCCCCCCCCCAGCAAATATTTTCATAATTGAACGACAGCGAGCGCATCAAATATCAATCCCGAAAATAACGGTGTTACGAATTCAGCCGGGCACAATTTCAGCCAGGACCAATTTCCGGGTCGGTGCCGAACGGCGAATGACATGAAAACTGATAGCTTTACCGATCCCCTGGGTCAAATAATGTTGAGTTATTGGAGAATTCTAAAAAAAAAACAGTAAACTTTTACAGGACTAATTATTATTGATAGGATACGGTTGTCTAAATTAAGCCCGAAAGTCTGACAACCAGTCTTACCAAGGGGTACCTATCGTATTACCTGGTAACTGGGTTGTAGAAATCAGATAGGCAGTCGCTCCACTTAAAGTTCTGGTATTCAGCTGCATCCGGTTAGACTGGAAGTCGACGCCAACAGAGTTGGGAAAAGGTTAGATGATCCTCAAAGTAGTTTTTTGACGTTTGTTCCCAACCATGTCGGCTTCCATTCATCACATTTGATGAGGATGAGGATAAATATCATGGTTGGTGATACTTGATTCTCAGTTCAATCTAGGTTATTAGCTAATACCCCCGTTGGTCTCGTGGTTGCAAGCGCGACTGCTGAGCGTGAGGTCCTGGGTTCGATGCCCAGGTCGGACAAAGTGTTATTGGATTTTACATTAAGAATTTCTCAGTAGGATCCCGGAGTTTGGAAGTCGGTGGTGTGATACCCCCGTGCCTCGGAAGGCACGTAAAGCCGTTGATCCTGCGCCAGTCTCTCCGGTCGTGCGGATTACCGTCCCATCGGACTTTGAGAGTAAAGGAATGAAAAGTACACCTATGTTTGCGCACACACTTGTGCACTGTAATATCTCCTGCGAACCTGGCTAATCTCCGTTGAGATTGGCCACCGTGACCGAAATCGGTCGGGAGGCTATTATTATTAGATAATAAGTAATTTAAATGTAACTTATTGCTAAGTCACTATTGAATTATTAAAAAAAAAAACGTCCGTCGCCTTTTTTATTCACTTTGTTACCTACAAAACTCTCGTTTCACGTGGTCTTTATAATAGTCATGCATTTATAAACAAATTTAAACAATCAATCAATGCACGGTTGCCCTCGCATGATAAATAGCCGGTAGTCTATTGTTCTTTCACCTCGTTGGCCGAAAGCCAAGAGCGATAAATCAAAATGGCGCATCGCGACATTGTGGTATGTTACCGATGATCGAACGTCATGTCAAATGGAGGCTTTACTAGGATTTGTCACTTTTTACTCGTTTAAGTATCGAAAACTTTTGCTTAATTATTGTGTTTATATAACTCGGGACCATGGGATCCCGGACCTTTGGAAAGTGTACGAGGGGCCAAAGTCAACTCACAGAGTCCCCTTAGTTGACCATTGTAAATTAAATTAGACACCGACCGGGATTAGCCCTGTTTGTACTTTACAAGTGCGCCCAAGGACAACCCCCGGTTAGTTCAGGACTACTGCAGAATACGGAAACAAATCTTTAGACAAATTAAAATTGGGAGTAATTGGGATTGGTTACCTAGAACTATGAAAGGACTATGATCTCTACTTACCTTACAGTGGCCTCCAAAAGTTAGTTTTTCAACTTCAGCTGTGACATACCACATTATTCAATTCAATTCAATTCAATATTTGTTTAATTATGTGAACTACGACCAATTGTTAGTAACATTGTTCTTAAAATTATGATTTAAAATTCTACTGATCCTCATATTTGAACTGCCATAACGTTATTATTGACTAATCCAAATATCTTTTATCTGGAGCGGGCCGGGGCTGCCTTGAGGCGGCTCCTTCCCAATCTAGGGGGACCAAACGCCTCCTGCCGGAGGCTCTATGCGGGGGTCGTGCGGGCCATGGCCCTTTACGGGGCACCGGTATGGGCGCGATCTTTGAGGCGGCGACCAGCCCGCCGGTTGATCGCGTCCCAAAGGGTCATGGCTGTCCGGCTCATTCGAGGATACCGCACGGTCTCCGCTGAGGCGGCGAGCCTCCTTGCCGGATTGCCGCCATGGGATCTGGAGGCCAAAATCCTCGCCCACATATGGGAGTGGCGAGAGGAGGCAAAACGCCGGGGCGTTGCTCCGCTGCCGCGAGAAATCACGGCACAGCGGACAGAGCTCCGGCGGGATCTCATAGCGGCATGGAGAGTGCGATTGTCGCAACCCAGCGCTGGGCACGCCACAATTGCGGCGATAAGTCCCCTCTTTGAGGAGTGGCTAGAGAGGCGCCACGGCGCCCTCACCTTCCGCCTGACGCAGGTCCTCACCGGACACGGTTGTTTCGGGAGGTTCCTGTTCAGGATAAAGCGGGAGGAAACGCCAGGGTGTCACCACTGTGGGGATCGCCCGGAGGACACGGTGGAGCATACGGTGGAGGTCTGCCCGGCTTGGGCGGGACCCCGCCGTGTCCTCTTGGCGGCGATCGGCGGCGGCGACCTCTCGCGTCCGGCCCTCATACAGGCCATGGTCCGGAGCGAGAGTGAATGGGAGGCCGTCACCTCCTTCTGCGAAGCAGTTATGCTCGCGAAGGAGGAGGCGGAGCGTGCGAGGGAGAGGCAATCGCTGCACCCTCGCGCTCCTAGCCGCCGCAGGAGACGCCCTGGACGGGAGTCAACAGCCGACTCCCGGCCACCGTAGGCGCGGGCTTGCGGGCGGCGAGCTATGGGCAGCTCGCCGCCCGGTAAGGACCAGGCCCGGGTCGACGGCGCGTTGTGTTCCACGCGCGCCTCAAAGAGCTGTCAGCACGAATTGACGGGGTCCGCTGAGGGCCGATGCCGCCGGGGCTGCGGGTTGTTCGAAAGAGATACCGTGGCCCCTGGCACAGGCAACTGAAGGAACACGGGTGGGTTTTAGTCAGTAAAAGTCTGACACTCCCTTCTGCTCCGCCCAGAGCGGGAGGAGTCATTTGATGATTTCCCACCCAGAAAAAAAAAAAAAAAAAAAAAAGGACAACCCCCGGTTAGTTCAGGACTACTGCAGAATACGGAAACAAATCTTTAGACAAAATAAAATTGGGAGTAATTGGGATTGGTTACCTAGAACTATGAAAGGACTATGATCTCTACTTACCTTACAGTTGCCTCCAAAAGTTAGTTTTTCAACTTCAGCTGTAACATACCACATTATTCAATTCAATTCAATTCAATATTTGTTTAATTATGTGAACTACGCCCAATTGTTAGTAACATTGTTCTTAAAATTATGATTTAAAATTCTACTGATCCTCATATTTGAACTGCCATAACGTTATTATTGACTAATCCAAATATCTTTGACTTATCATAAAATAAATAATAAGTAATCCCTTAGCAGTACCTGATTATTTTTTAATTTTAAATCATAATGTGGCATCACAGCTGATGTGGAAAAATGTCAACTAACTTTTGGAGGGCACTGTATGTGCACGGATTATTATTATTAAGGCAAGCAAAACTATTTTATTATTATTATCAAGGAGACTATACTACGTTATTGCCGTTAGTTTTCAGCAGAAACTCACCACCTTAATCTATAAAGATGTTTTTAATTTGTAGATGACCAAAAAACACTGATTTTCACAGACGTAGACAAGGGTATCCATAAGGACTCACGAGAAAAAAGAGTGTACCTCGGCGGCGTTAATTACTTTTCGCCCTTGGGCTCTCAACCTATTTCCCAAACTATTACAAGGTAACAGTGAGATAGCTAAAAAATACAACCATTTTCCCACTTCTACCCAACCGAATTATATATGTACCTAAGAAATCCAGATACCTATTTGTTTATAAAGGTTTACCAACAGCTTCTGTCTATAAAAATACACTTAACAAAATCGAGAGGCACTTGCAGAGGGACATTTTTTTTGTACTGGATCATACCTGAGAACCTTCTGCTTACGAAGATATTGAGGGTCAAAATTACAACTTTTACTGACGTTGTTCTAAGAAAACAAGTTTTTAATGTTATAACACAAATTTGAATACCCCAACGGCCCCTGTATCGTTGGATGCACAATGCATAAGCACAATGTTTTGCGTGCGTTACATTGCGCATTACTGTAAACAGCAAAGTTTTACACTAAAAATAAAAGTTGTTTCCCAGCAATTATTTTTGTGCAATTAATGTTCAGAATGCGTAGTTGTGGCTATGTGATATCTTAGGCATTATAAGAAACAATAGCCTCGGACTTACAGTTGCTAATTACGAGTTAACCAGCTTTCTCAGAGCCTAACGAGTTCCATTCCACCGTAGTAGTCCCCACAATGTAGTCCAATCAGAGGAAGTAGCGCGACCAATAATGCACGTCGTCCGTAGTTGACAGTCGATTGACAGCCGAATGAGAACTATTGTGGCACAAACTATGCTGGCAGGGAACTCAGATTCAGGAACGCTTGCACCAGAAATCACATATGCGTTTAGGGGTATGGCTGAAATTAAAATTTTAATATTTAGGCACATAAAGGTTTTGTTGTAGGTACATGGGGTATTATAAAGTGTGCATTATTAAATACATGATGTACAATGAGTTGTTGGGTAAGTGCTGCTCTCCTAGCTAGATCATTGAGTAATCTGTATTTAGGAGAGACAATTTGGATTACAGTAACTCGCATGTAAGGGGCCAGCCGTGAGAGCAGTGGTGGCCCAGTGGTAACTACCGCGACCCACGAGTTGTAGGTTGTAGGTTCGAACCCCGGTCATGTGCTGTCTTGCACACTTGCACAGTCAGGCTTCAGGGAGACCCCTTTACAGTCTCACCAGAGATGTGCCTTAACAGGCGTTGCACAGAGGGGGCTCCGGATTGGTCTTTTGAGAGGTAACGGTGCCCCTTCCATGTGCAGATGGTTACCACCGGGGTGGTTTTAGTGAGTAAAAATTACACACTCCCTGGTTTTATCCCCAAAGACCACGCGCCTTTTGAAAGTTTCCCCCGAAAACAAAAAAAAAAAAGGTTCGAACCCCGACAGGCGCTTTACTTTGTGTAAATTATTTTATCACCACTGTTCTCCAATCGGTGAAGGAAAAATCGTGAGGAAACCGGCATGTCCAAGAACCAAAACTACGAAGACATGTGACTTCCAACCCGCACTAGGCCCGCGTGGTTACTTCCCAGCCCCTCTTACAGAGAAGAGGTCTGTGTCCCAGCAGTGGGAACATAATAGGCAAATTATGTGAAAGGGCGAGCCTGTTACCATATAACGGGCACAGTTCCGAACTCCGGGCTGTAACTAAGAATTTCCTGAAAGAAAAAAACCAAAGAACCAAACGACAGTTTGGATACCCAAAATAATTGATAATGAGAACGGATCTCTTACTCTCCTTATTCCCCACAGCCACCAAAGCTTTAATGAAAAGGGTGAAATAGAAACTTAGTTTGTTTTGTATCTATTAAGAAGTTGAAAGAAACTTACTACGTACTGTAGAACCTCTCTACATAGTACACAACCCTACATCACCTTTGACCAAGTCAATTTGATGTTCCACCTTTCTGTCGTCATATGACCCTACGACGCTCTGAGCATCCTCCTTTATTTCCGTGGACGACTCGACATGACCATGCTCCTTTGTCTCGGAATCAATAAACAAAAAATTGTTAATCTTATGGTTATCTAACCGATGTATGACAGTACTTAAGACTTTCTGTTCGACGAGTTCAATAAGATATTACTTATTTAAGTTCAACTGCATACTAAACTAACATAACATCGCTATAATCCCCGAGGGGTTAGGCAGGGGTGTACCTGTAGTACACCAATATTTCGCCAGTTATGTTTAAGTTACATGTATAAGGGGGCGAGCCTATTGCAATCAACCGACTATTGCTACTGAGAAATTCCAGATGGAAAAACACAATAGCACTCGGATTCTAACCTTACCGGGTTAGAATCCCGGGTCGGGCAAAGTGTCTAGTGCCGGGTCTAGTCGTCACAAACGCTACTGCTGAGCATGGAGTACCCACTAAACTGCGTGTGTAATAATAATAGTTTTAGAGGTATGAGGAAGAGGGTGTAAAGTTCACTCACCCTCCATAGAAAAGGGAGGATCTTCCGACCAGACAGGTGTTGTGTCTGGCGGGCAGTTGCCCAACGACTGATGTCGGGAAGTTTGTATGTATGCTAATTGCGCGGTAAATTCTGCTTGCGAGATTTATTTATTATTTATTTATTTATTTTTACTTTAACATAAAAACGGCCCTTGGCCAATTACATTAGTTAAAGATATAAAAATTTATAATAAAAATGTACTATAATAAAGAACAGACGTATAACATAAATTAATTAAATCCTATTATTTTCACAAAAATGCAGGTACATTACCATAGGATGATGGGGATTTGCGTGCTGTCATGTATGACGCGTTGTTCGCATGTGGCGTTGTAGATACCGCTACAAGTTCTAGGTGTTCTTTTTGTGTTTTACTTATTTCAAGATTACAGTCTCTACTGTCTCAGCCAGAGAGGTCCATTAAGGTTAATGGATGATAGTTGTAGGTGTTTTTTTTTTTTGTGTTTTATTCATTTCAAGAAATTACAGCCTTTACTATCTCAGCCAGAGAGGTCTATTAAGGTTAATGGATTATTAAATTGTGGCTATTGGTATATTTCGTAGAAAAAATCAAAGGACAGGTGTATTTTTGTTACTTAAAAACTTAAGTCTGTTTTTGGTAATTTATTTGATACTATCGCAGGTGTTAATCGAGATTATAAACTATCTTTGTGTCAAATTTCATCCAAATCCGTTCAGCCGTTTTTGTGCCGTGGTTGATTAACATACAAATATTCACATCTATCTACGTCTTTACTAATAATAAAGCTGAAGAGTTTGTTTGTTTGAACGCGCTAATCTCTGGAACTGCCAGTCGGATTTGAAAAATTATTTTTGCATTTGGTAGCCGTGATGTTAAATAGCCTTCCTTAAGAATTGTCTTGAGGAAGGCTATTTAACATCACGCTAGGACCCTTAGGAGTCGAGCAAAAAGAAGAAAAGTCAGAGAGAAGGTTAAGCGAAAATGAAGTGATAGCACGGGCATGCGATGCTATGCGACGTGATGGGCCGTGGGACAAGTAATTTCACGCAGACGAAGTCTCGGGCAGAAATTAGTTTATAATATTAGTAGTATAAGGCCAGTAAGGGCGGTAAGGTCTAGTTTTAAAATAATATATCCAAATAGTAACTGTTTAAGTCATTAAAAAAATATATACATATATATTATACCTTATTTTCAATTTAGCATCTAACACATTTATTGTTGTCTTCTTTTTAAATGTTTGATGCACAGGTTTTTCATAAACCTAGATCAGGCAGGTCTACATTACAGTTAGAATGTAACTTTCCTCGATTGTGTTTTTTTTTTTAGCTATTTTCGTGAACATAAAGCAAAGACCTTTTTTTTTAATTGAGAATTATGCAGGCTTAAGTATTTATTATGTAGATCAATTCACCAATGAACCTCGATGAGTAATAAACTCGTCGTGGATCGTCAACATGCTCGTGTCTGCGGGTAGTTGATTGCATTTCGCGCTGTCAACCACACGGGAATGTGTTTCGTGACCCGGAAATGAGCGGGGTCGCATTGCATGATCTTTTATCGGGTACTGTGTCAAATGTTATAACAAGATACCTTGTGATATATTGAAATTAAATGAAAGAAAAATCAAAAGTTATATTAAAAGTACACTTTGTAAACAAGCGTAAACAAGCGTATTACAAATTAGAGGATTATATCCAAGATAAGAACGCTTGGAAACATGCTGGTCCAATCGAGAGTCTAAAATTGCAATATTTACTTACTTATTAATTTATTTATATTGACATTCAAAAGTACCTTTTATGTGCCCATTTGAATAAATGTTTTGACTTTGAATGAGAAAATAGAAAAAAAAAACTGGCAGAAAATGAAATCAATACAAGACATAGTCGTGTTATAATGTAGAATTATTCTGAACTTTAATTTCAAAACAATATTTCTAAACAAAAGAAAAGGTGCCTTTAATGAAATGATGTCCTATTCAAGATTTAAAAATAATTCCTGTGGTGCTACGCGCCGTACAACGCCGTAGCTCATATGCTACGATCTCGTAGCTTTTACGACATCGGAATTTTAAAGTTTTGTTTTTGTTAAATCAAGTTAAAGCAAAAGGAGTATGTTAAGATCATAGCAGATGGCCTTCTGTAGTTTCTGCCTACCCCCATGAGAAGAAGGCGTGAGATTTTGTTTGTATGTAAATTAAGTTCGAAGCATTCTTAAATCCAATCTGTCATCGTCAAAAAACCATAATTTATACTGTGTACGAGTAATATCAATAGAATTGGTAATATTGTTATATAATATTAGTGTGGATCAAAGTAGAACTTCAATTCTATTACTACTTTATGTACTTAAACTGACCTAGCAAGTTAAATCCAAGGGAACCAACTTAAAGGTGTTCTACTTAAACATTATCTCACAATGTGTCCATAGATATGATTGCAACAAACCTCACGTTGGCGAAAATTTGTAAAATGTGTTTTTTTATCTCGACTGTATATTTATTATAGTTTATTTACTTGGCATAATTAAGTTATTTCCACAAGCACATTAAAGGACATCATTTAAGTGTCGAACATTTTATACCCAAAAATAAAAGTTATTAAAATATGAATTTTGGCATTTTCAATCTCAAATAGCAGCCGGGGGGGTTAGTTGTAGACTTTCATTGTAATAGTAAAAAATGCTCAAGAGATCATTTTCCATAAGACAGCAGTACTGTTTTTTTCTGTGTTCATTTTCGGGTATGAAATTAATGATGTCCTTTGAAAATTCAAAAATTGTAATCTATTGTTAGATGAGAACAAGGGCCGACAAACTGTTATGCAGTTTGGCAGTCTTTATAACTACATAATAAATACATATAAATAAATAAATACTATAACAACTACATAAACAACTTTGTTTAAGGAAATACTGTGCAAAAGACTAATACAATAAAAAAAAAAGTAGCAACCTTATACAGGTTGCTACGTTGTTACGTCGAATAGAACCTGCTTTCTAATGAGCGGCCCAATAGCAAGCAGCTCTGATTCAAAACATTACTTGTGACTCGTGTACTTCCTGATAGATGTTTACGGCTAAAATAGTTATATGTAAAATATTTTTCATGTACCTACATTTTTACTTATATTTCTTTTTAGTGATTAAGCAGTGTTGTTTTAGCGAATGTGAGTACCAATACAAACCATCTCTGGTTTAAAGATACAAAACAAACATGAACCTGTGTTAAGACTATTATTATGTTCAAATAAAAAATGTACATATGTTAATGTTAATACAGATTTTGAATAAAATACCCTAGAGATAAATACAAATCCACTTGAACCGGACAACGCAATAACCATCCATATTAGTTGTCACATAAAAGCTTCGTGTCCACTTTATGTTATTATCAATTACTGACGTCCAAACAGGCCCTCGCGTGTTTTATGGCCACAATAACTGAGTCTTATCACTCTAGGCTTTGGTCGTGATAGTCAATTTTTTGCTCCTAGGAATGCGGTGAAGATTCGAGGAACTATTTAAAGACTTTTTTTATAGCGTTGTCGTTCTGATTCCGGTTATTTTTCACTTCGTTCTTTACTCGAGTGCAGATGGATTTTTTAAGTGCATACATCATAAACAGCGTATATTGTTCCCACTGCTGGGACACGGGCCTCCTCTCTTCGAGAGGGTGTAGGCTATAATCTACCACGTGGGCCCAGTACGGGTTGGTAGATATCACAAATGTCTTCGAAATTTTAGTTCTAGGACATGCCGGTTTCCTCACGATGTTCCTTTACTGTTTTGAGAGTAGTGGTGGCCTAGTGCTACCGGCCCCGACTAACAAATTATAGGTCGTGAGTTCGAACCCGAGGTGTTATCTATTTCTATACATATTATACATTAAATTCGCGTTTCGTGTCTGTCCGTGTGACCGCGTTGTTTTGCTAAACTCCGCAACGGATTTCGATGCAGTTTACGAGTTTAATATAATAATGTTAGTCTTATATCCTATTTCCTACTATCCTATTAATATTATAAACGCGAAAGTTTGTATGGATGAATGGATGGATGGATGGATGTTTGTTACTCTTTCACGCAAAAACTACTGAACGGATTTGGATAAAAATTGGCACACAGTTGGTTTATAACCAGAATTAACACATATGATACTTTTTATCCTGAAATTCCCACGGGATCGAAACTTATTCGGGTGCAACCGCGGGGCGCAGCTAGTATTATAATAAAGAAATCTCGATGTTATGTTAAGTTGTAAATAAAAACAGTGCGAAGTAATGGCCG
Source organism: Apamea epomidion (assembly GCA_947507525.1). Lineage (NCBI taxonomy): Eukaryota > Metazoa > Arthropoda > Insecta > Lepidoptera > Noctuidae > Apamea > Apamea epomidion. Next base: position 17,220,064 of record OX382240.1, on the reverse strand, counting down.
GTTGCTTAGGTATATGGAAATGGTCCTGCTCTTGACATCGATCACGCCTGATAGAAAGTGATGGATGAGGGCTTTGATGGAGCGAGCGTGCCCAGAAGATGCCTGTTCATTCTTGCTTTAAAAGCAGACGAGTTGAATGTGGAAGGGAACACAGACGCGGGCAGAGAGTTCCAAATTGTGGAAATCTCTGCCAGCGTCTGTCCACATAATAAATATGGAGGAGAAGCGCTGAGTATGGCTAGTCGGGATATCAGGGTACCCTCCACACTTGGTTCCGGTAGTAAAAGGGCGATCAGATCGTGGAGCTCCTGCGCCCACTCTCCAAAGTACAGTCTGTATAAGACCGACAGGCAAGCAATATTACGCCGATGAGCCAGGCTGTGATGCCTAGCCACCAACGTCTCTCGTCTCGTAGCAAACTTATTAATTTCAACTAAAACTGATCCTTACTTTAAGGTACGTCAAAACTTTTTAGAAGCGATACATTAAATTACACACAGCGATGCATTTCACGACCATTTCATTAAAATAAAAGTTGACAGCATTTACATCAATGAGTGTATTTAAAAGTTTTTTATTAACACTTAAATAGGTGGCTTATTAAAAGGGAAGCTGTAAAACCGTAAATGTGGTTTCGATGTTCATAAGCAGGCCTATTAAAATGTAAAAACTTTATCAGAGGATTTTTGATATTTAAATATGTGGCTTAAAAGTTATTTTGTAATTTATACTGAACAGACAGCTGTGCTGCTGCTGGAGTTTGTTGCGCCACTTCTTTTTCCCAGCGAAACCACTAGGAAGTGGTGACGGGTGGCGTTTTGGGGGACTGTCATATGGAATTTAGTTTTGGGGGACTGTCATATGTAATTTGACGTTCGATAAGTGTTGATTCTCAACCTAATTTGAATAAATGACTTTTGATTTTTTTGTTTATTCTCGTCGCGAACTGGGCCCGCATGGGGAATTACGGCCCACTCCCTCTCACAGAGATGAAACCTATGTCCCAGCAGTGGGAACGTTATTTTATTTATTTTATTTTCTTTATTTTCGGAAGGCTTACAGACTAATAACATTATAATAACAGTAATATATAACAAAATTGCTAATTACAAGCCTCTACGGATAACTCCAAAAAATATTACTCCTTCGTAGTTTAAGGGCTGATTTTTCAATCATCTGATAACTTTATTCGAGGAATAATTTTGACAGTTTTTTTCATACAAAAACTGTCAACCGTAAATTTTATTCCTCGAATTAAAGTTATCCGGCGATGAAAAAATCAGCCCTTAGTTACATTAATTGTTCCCTCAAAGTTGGTTAATTTCGTTTGTTGAAGCCAATCTGGACAACAAACGGTTCAAGTGCAGGCATATGTGCCTCCTGTACAAAGAATGGCTTTGCTAAGAGCTTTCTCAGTGTGTTTGCTTTGGTGCAGAAAGGGTCAATGCCTTGTTCACAACAAATCTCGTTGCAACTGCAACTGGCTCTCAGAAAGTATGCATTACGCCTAAATTTGTGTTTGCATAAGGTACATGTAGAAGTCGCTGCCGCAGCCCCATCTGATTAGTGCGTAACTTTAATTTTGTTATAGGCTAATTAATAATTAGCTTTAATTATGCTGTGTCTGTGGAAGTATTTAGAATGCATAAAATTACATATAACATAGGATAGATGTTAAAACAAGAAATACGCGGGGAAGTCGTGGGCAGAAGTTAGTCTTTAATACTAAGGAACAAAAAATATCCCAAAAAAATAATGAAACATTCTTAAAAGAAAATTCTAAACAGAATAATTCAATGAACATAATTGTTGACGCGAAAACGATTTTTCCTTCCACCGTTCCTTTTCTAATTAAAATGGCGATTTCGAGATGAAAGTTACAATTGAACAATTATTACAGTTCACAGATTTTACTTTGTGAGTAATTCAAGGCTTTTCGCAGTTATTAACAACTTCGTAAAAGTGTAATTTTGGGGATCCTGCCGTTTTGCCGAAAAGATTTTGCCAAAATTTCACTACCCAAACCAATTTTAGCAACCTTTTTTATACCAATGCAATGTTTGGAATAATTTTTGTACGCACATTTTCATTTGGTCAAATTTTTACTTCGCAGAATATTATCAAGGATAATGTTATTTAGGCATTTGGTCTTTAATCAAATGATTTATTACAGCAAACAATCTTTAGACAATAAACGTTTGGTCAAATGATTTATTATGGCAAAAAATATAAAGGCAAAAATAAGATTTTTTGGGAATTATAAAAAAAAAAAAAAAAATTATTTTAATATAATCATTTATTTAACACAAATAAGGAAAAAAGAGATTATTGTTAGCATGCTATCAAGAACCAAACTAGTTAGACGAGGTTAATTTAAAAAAAAGTGGTTGGTTTAAAACTTTGCGTAGGAGCACGAGCCGAGCGAGCGAAGCGAGCGGTGCCGTGGCAGCGGCCGGCGAGTGCCAGAAACGACTAAATTATACCTATAGAAAAAAATATGGAAAAAAACAGGCTACCCGAGACTGAACTAGTTAGACTATAACAATTGACTGAATAAAAATGGTAAATTGAAAACTGACGATACTTAATATTTGTCAAATTTGATTTTGCGTAAAATGAGTTATTCCATTTGAAATATTTGACTACATAAACATTGGTAAAAGTACTAGCTGGTAAACAAGTCATTGCTTAAACGTTGACTTGCCAAACATTAGGTATGCGTTACGATTATTTGTAAATAGATTTTTTGCTAAGTAATAATTTGGCAAATGAAATTATGCGAAAAATTTTTTGGGAAGTGATAATTTGGGAATTTCTTTTCGATGAAACAAGGGAGACCCGTAATTTTGTTGCTGAATGTATTGTTTCATTGTTCTTTGGGTTGTTAATTATATTGCCTAATAGTAGCCCAACCTGGCAAAGTGGGGCTACCTTTTCGGAACGGCAGTAGGGTGTGATGGAGCTATGTATATCACAAACCATGCTCCACCTCCTATCATGCCCACTGTGTCTCGAAACATGCAGTCAAAGTGACCTCTTCGCTGCCACCGACAACGCCGTGAAAGTGGCAAAGTTTTGGGTAAATAACTTTTGAAATACAGTCGTGGCAGCGACACGAGGAAGAAGATGGTAGCCCATTCATTAACATAAATGTTATATTCGCTGCCTCGTTGGTGTAGTAAGTCACAAGCGCTACTGCTGAGCATGAGGTCCTGAGTTCGATGCCCAGGTCGGGCAGAGTATTATTGGGTATTTCGGTATGGAATTTCTCAGTAGCCACCCGGATTACCTATGGATTTGTGCCCGGTTGATGGCATTAGGCTCACCCCCTATTACATAAGACTAAGCCCACGAACGCACGGATATAAAAATATCACGACGGGATAGAACAGAAAGCGTACCTATTCTCGCAATTTAAAACGTTCAAAATGTAATCGCAGTCTCATCTCGGCGACAAACAAATGTCAAAAACTTGTCAAAATGTAGGGAATTTAGAGGTGTTTTTGACAGATAGAGACTAAGATCAGACTGTGAATGTTCTTAAAATTACGAGAATTGCCCCTCAGAGCGCATCCCAGCGTGCCACAAAAACTTACAGTTCGATTTTCAACTTTTGGCGCCAAGGAGTAAGTTGAAAATTCAGTGCGCGAAAAATAATCCGCGGGAAAAACTCGTTCATGGCTACCTTGGCTTAGACATAACTAGCGAAATGTGTGTGTACTATAGGTAAACTTCTGCCTAATCTTTCGAGTATTAACATGTATAACATGTTATGATTGACAATAGATGACTATTGTCAATCATAATAGTACGGCAGTACGTAATAATAGTACGGAGCTTTATTCTGCATACAATGGTAAAACCAGAACCAACCCTTTCAGAAAATACATCGGCCGATGTTTACCGAAAGGGGAAACACAGGTCAAATAGGCAGTAATCACACTATGCAAACATGGTTTTTTTTGTCATAGGTAATTACTATGACGTAATGTCCATTCGGGGAAAATGGAGGGCAGAGTATATTGGGTTCATAAAAACTGAAATTATAAATAATTATTTATTTCTGAAAATTTAATTTAGAACAACGCTGAGTTCGGTTTTTCCTAACAGTCCACTCTGAGAAGAAACAAAAACAGAACTATTCTCAACTAATTCGAGAATAAAAAGGGGGGTCTCAGGTGTTTTCGGGGGAGTGGGGAGTTGAATACTCCGGGAGATACCTAGTTAGGTATCTCTGTCAAAATCGAAATTGAAATTAAATTGAAATGAAAAAATAAAATTGAAGTCAACTGAATTGAAATTAAATTGTTTATTTACGAGTATGTGTATGAAAGGTTACAGACTTACAGTTATATAGCTCGTCTCTCTCTGTTAAGTAGTTACACACAGGTCAAGTTAAATGAATGGAATGCTTCTTAATTATTTAATTAAATGACGAGGCTGCATTGCAACTCCTAACAAATGACTGTCGGGGAATATATGCTTATAGAACGTGGATATTATGTAAGCATCACCTACATTATTATGTTGAATTCGAGCTGGTTTCCGCCCTTTAAAAATACAAAGCTTTCAAAAAATCAAGGACAATGAAAACAGGCGTAATAAATGGCAACCCTCAAACGATCACGAGTGGTCGCTGGCTCGATTCTACGAGTTCCTCATAATTTATGAGACCCTGGTATGTACCTCCGGGGCTGTTATCTCGCATTTTACCCCAAAGGGGTGGTAATCAAAACGATTTTTTCTTTTTATTTATTTGATGGGCGTTTTATAAGAGGGCCCGTGGTTAAATAATAAAAGCCGCATAGGCCGATCGATCAGGTTAAGCTACGCTTGTCGTGGCTGGTCTGTGGATAAGTGATAATCTTTACATACCGAGACTCCTTCGTGCCTCGGAAATCACATTAAGCCGTTGGTCCCGGCTGGCATTCGTGGATCTTTGACAGTCGTTACGGGTAGTCAGAAGCCCGAAAGTCTGACATCCAGTCTTACCAAGGGGTATTATTTTAAGGGATATTATTTTAAGGGATATTATTACAGTAGAATGCTGATTATCCGAATTAATTGGGACCGGGGTCATTCGGATAATCGAAAATTCGGATAATCGGACATAGACTGGTAATAAAGAAATTTCCGTTTCACAGAAGCTGCGCGACGCAAAACATGTAGTTGCTTGCCTCTAGCTTTCAACCATAACAGTTGAAATATGTATATCTGGACTCCAGCGAGTTCCAACTTGTTACAACAAAACAAAACAAAAATTACATATGTACTTGGTTTTAAATTTTTTATATTACGCTTAGGACCGATTCGGATAATTGGCGATTCGGTTAATCGGCGTTCGGATAATCGGCGTTCTACTGTACCCAGTAACTGGGTTGTGGAGGTCAGATAGGCAGTCGCTCCATGTAAAATACAGGTATTCAGCTGCATCCGGTTAGACTGGAAGCCGACCCCAACATAGTTGGGATATGGCTAGGCAGATGGATGGTGATGATAGGCATTTTATAAGATCTTATCATTGTTTCACTTTACGATCTGCTTATTCAGTGTTATTTAAGAATATAAATGCTTTACCGTATCAATATCATTTCCTTACCCTTATCCCAATTTATTTATTATTGTCAGCTCAACATGTCTTTTTCTTCCATACTTCTCTATTAGTCGTCATCTCGGTAGTCACCCCCTTTCTAGCCATATCATCGTTTTTTTTTTGTTAATAAAAACGTTGCTTCACACTAGGAATTTCTCCTGTATCATCGGTGCGTTTACAAACATTAAACTCACATAGACAAACAGCCAGACCCGAAACAACTACAAATATTTGTTCCGTGCGGGAATCGAACCCCCGACACGCAGCGCAGCAGTCAATCGCCAACCGTGCCGTCAAACACACGTCTTTCACACAGTCCATCCATCGTTTCTTTAGCCTTCCCCAACTCTTATAGACATAAATACTGTATGTAGGAATGCCATAAATTGAGCAATCAAAACTTGACAAAATGTTTCTTAAAAGCAACGAATTGTGATAAAATAAGAACAGTGGTGGCCCAATGGTTACGGCGCCGACTTACGAGTCGGTCGTGGGTTTATACCCAGGCACGAGCTTTAATTACCTTAAATAATTTTCTCCACCACTGTTTTAAAGACGGTGAAGGGAAACATCATGAGAAAATCGGCATTTCCTAGAACCAAACAATTTGAAGACGTATTGTGATATCTACCAACCCGCACTGGGCCCATGTGGTAGACTACATTGCACTCCCTTTCGAAGAGAGGAGGCCTGTGTCCCAGCAGTGGGAAAATTATAGGCTGGTTATGCTTTGAGACAGAAAAGCTGACAATACTACATAAAGATAATAATTATGTCTGTATTTTGCAAAGTATTCATAATCTCAATTGGTTTCCATAACTAGATAATCTGACTGGAACATTCCAGTAATTTCCAACAATAGAAGCAAATAAACACTACAATGTAATAACAGAATAGTTTCAAAAACGAACCAGCCGAGATAATTGCAAAGTTAAGTGAATTTCTGCCGACGTGGGATGCAGCGGGGTTTTATCCTGCAAGAGAAAATTATTCAGAAAACCCACTTTGAACGCACGCTGTGTAGGATTAAAGGAGGGATGGAGGGTATGAAAAACTGTCAAAAAAGACAAGATTATGTATACAAATAAATAAAATTGAAGTGTCAGTTTGTAATGTCAAAATAAGAGCTTTTTGCTATGTATACAAATAATTACAATTGAAGTGTCTGTTTGTAATGTGAAAATAATAACAGCTTTTTACTAAATGCATATAAACGTATATACGGTACTACTTATAACAAAAAAACTTTTTTTTTTACTTTCTTTGTATCTGTCTGTTTGTTCCGGCTAATCTCCGCAATGTCTGGACAGATTTTGACGGGACTGACGGATGTTATAAGGAGTAACTTAGGTTACTTTTATTTTAGAAAATAATTAAGATTCCGCGCAAAAAAAATAAAACAGAATGTATCTATTTGTAGGAATGTAGTTTTACATAGTATGAAATGGTGTTAATATATGTATATCATGTGCTGTTGTGTTATGACAATGCGTTGTTTGTTGTATCAATGCAATTTTTCTAGATCCAAATTTGATCGAATTTCGTTCAGTAGTTTAGGCTTGAAAAGATAACATACAAACAGTTACTTTCGAATTTATAATATTACTAGCTGCGCACTGCGGTTTCACCCGCATAAGTTTAGATCCCATGGGAATATCGGGATAAAAAGTATCATATGTGTTAATCCTGGTTATAAACTACCTGTGTACCAAATTTTATCCAAATCCGTTCAGTAGTATCCAGACAAGCTTTCGCGTTTATAATATTAGTAGGATAGTATGGATTGCAAACACTGGTACTACTCTCCATATTATTTACCAGTGCGAGTTTGTTCCATTAAAAAGAACAACAAAAACAACGGGCTCTGCTGTCCTTTATTTCTTTATTTGGCGTGAACTTCACAGCATTGTCGTTTCATAAACGGTTCAGTACTCCAGTGTTTTTAGATTGCTTTCTTGTAGTATTCATTCAGTTTTCTGATGAAAAGAATATTTTATGGATTGTGCTCCTTCTGGGGTGAAAGAACCTACGTTTTGTTAAACGTTATCATTATTTATTGTTATATTAACTAATATAATCAAAATATCTTCATCAAAACGGTGAAGGAAAACATTGTGAGGATACCGGCATGTCCTAGAACCAAAAATTCGAAGACTTGTGACATCTACCAACCCGGACTGGGCTCACGTGATGGATGACAGCCCACTCCCTCTCGAAGAGAGTAGGCCTGTGTCCCAGCAGTGGGAACATTAACGGCTGATTATGTAATGTAACTAATATTATAAAGAAGTAAAATTAGGCGACTAAAAATATATATTTACAAGGCAGATGTGATTGGAAACAGGACGTTATTATAGTGAACTTATTGGTGATATTCTTCAGAAAGTTCAGGTGCGTAGTACTCGAAACCAGCGTGCGTGTATGACCAGAGGGACAATTCTCGTAATTTTAAGAACGTTCACAGTCTGAAGGCCAATTCTCGTAATTTAAAACATTCAAAATGTTGTCGCAGTGTCATCTCGGGGACCAACAAATGTCAAAAACTTGTCAAAATGTAGGAAAATTAGAGGTATTTTTGACAGATTGAGACTGAGATCAGACTGTGAACGTTCTTAAAATTACGAGACTTGCCCTTCTGATCTCAGTCTCAATCTGTCAAAAATACGTCTAATTTCCTTACATTTTGATAAGTTTTTGACATTTGTTTGTCGCCGAAATGAGACTGCGACTAGATTTTGAACGTTTTAAATTACGAGAATTACCCATCAGATGTGAACGTAAACGTGGCAAAAGGAGTATGTAAGGGTCTTAGCAGGAGGCGTTCTGTAGTTTGCCCACATTTGAAGAAGGTATGAGTTTATGAATATTGTATGTATAAAATTGTTTGTTTGTAATCTCTGAAAGTTGTGATCCGATTACAAAAATACTTTCATTGGTCGTAAGCTGCACTATTGCCGAGTACTTTAGGATAAATGTTTCTTCCCGCGACCTTGCTCGCGTGGAAGAAGCATTTATCCTATATAAATAAAAAAAATAATTTTCAATGGTTTTACTTGAACATGGAACTTATTAACCGCTTGTTAGTAATCAAAGTATTATTACTTCTAAACACGTTTGACAGAAGGATTGATCGCATTTTGTTTTTTTTTTTGCACGTAGAAAAAGCTTTACCTACTTGAGAGTCGCCTTTTACGGTTTCCACGGGACGAAACAGTGGTTTATTTTTTTGCTTGCATAAGGACTAGTTGCTCAGAGATTCTCCACAACTGCATTTAAAATCAGGACTATTCAGAAAAACCCGGATAAGAAAAAAATGAAAATGTTTCTAACTCTACAATACTTTTTATTGATTTAAGTACTCTATAAGCTCGTCCCCTATATAGTAGAATTAATGGAACCACTTCGCATTGAAATGTCATGAGTTAAAATCCTTTTGACGTCGTCCAACGTCAATTTAACTTGCGCTGATTGGTTGAAACAACATTACGCTACGTTTCACGACGGCTTCATTTCATCAAGAGTTCTGTTGCTGTGAATGTGTCATTCTAGCTCAGTTGGTACCAAGTTGTCACTATTGTGTAACTTTGTTGTACCTGAGAGTGCCACTTGTTCAACAAAACTTGCGGGACAATAAGATAGTGGAGTTGTCGTCATATTTCATTAGGATGGTGTAACTATATTTTTGTTTCTTTAGAAGATGGCGTCATAAATAATTTTATCAGACTGTGACTATTTTACTGCAGGGAAAAGCTTTTTGGAACGAAGTACACGGCTTGCGGTAGGAGTAAACTGGTAGAAATAGTAACGTAACGTAAAAACGTTATGCTCCATGTGACTTTCTCTCTCTAGTTTTCAAAATGGAAATCCAAGATGGCGACAATTTTATGAGCTAAAAACTTATACTAGAGCTAGCTCTGTGTTAAAACCGCGTAATAAATTCACACATTGTCTCTCTCTTTCTATTATATACGTTCTATGCACTATCTGCTATATATGCTATATATGCTGCGCTGCGTATCGCGGGTTCAATTCCCGCACGGAACAAATATTTGTATTGCCTACAGGTAGTTGTTCTGGGTCTGGCTGTGTGTGTATGTGAGTTTAAATGTTTGTAAACGCACCCACGATACAGGAGTAATTCCTAGTGTGGGGCAACGTTTTTATAAAAAAAATAATAATAACTACATACGAGTGGTATATAAATACGTTCGTTCTTTCTGTTTTATGTGTGTGCCAGCGAGTATCGCGGGAAGATCTTCGTTCCTGACGGGGTTTTCCGACCGCGCACGTTTTTATTTTTTCAGGCCATGTGTGACTTACTCTAGATTCAATTACTACGTTTAATATTTCACCTCTCTTAATCGATCTCTCCCCGCTGAGAATCGTGACTTCGTTTTAATTTGTCAACGAACGTTCTCCATCTGTTATGATCAGAGGCCCGATGAAGTGCGGCGACCATCGTTTAGGTCTTTTGTTCTCTATTTTGCCTGTCATCATTAGACGTTTCATGTTGTTGTTACCTCTGCGGGCAATATGGCCGAAGTATTTCATGACATGTTGCACGCAGGTTCACTTACTCATAAAATATGCTAGATAGGAAATGAGTTCGTGCATTGAGAAAAGAGCATGTTTTAAGTATAGCACATTAACTTTAAACAAATATAAAAGCCAATGAAATTGTAATAATTCATTAAATTCGATACCTATGATAATCAAAAGATAGCTAAGTACTTTGCTGTCGTGTATTTTGACATTAATTTCACGATGTGGCGCCTGTCAAACTCAAATTATCGATAGGTCTTTTCTCGTTTAGAGTAGGGTATACGATACAACAAATGTCAAAATTAAGTTCAGTCGGATCGGGACCGCCCGAACCAAATAGTAACTTCGTAGTAGGAAACGGCCGAACATTCGGCCGATACGATAAATTTACCACTTCGGAGTAGACCCCCAGGAGGCAATCCTGCTTCCTAATAAAAAATTATAACGGTTGTGCAATTTTTCTTTTGGTGACTTTGATAAAATTTGGGACACATTACAAAACAAGGTTGTTGACCAATTCCCGTAACTAAAAACGTTTAAAATCCAGTCGCAGTCTCATCTCAGCGACTAAGAAATGTCAAAAACTTGTCAAAATGTAGGAAAATTAGAGGTATTTTTGACAGATTTAAACTGAGATCAGACGGGCAATTCTCGTCATTTTAAGAACGTTCTCAGTCTGATCTCAGTCTCAATCTGTCAAAAATACCTCTAATTATTGAATTATGTTCCAGTTAATGAATTAAGAACCTAACTGTTATAGAAATGCAGTTCTTTATGCAAAAATGGTTAGTTCAGTGCTAAGTTGTCATTTTAATATTAAGAATTTTGCCTAAATGAAATAAAGTTCGAAATAGTAATACTGGCTCAAAGGCTAGAACCAAAGTAAGATTTCATTTTGTAATAAGACGGAGGTAATTTATACCCTGAATTAACACATAAGATACTGTTAATCCCTGTAGTACGTTCCCGCGGGGTATTATCCGACATCCACGGGCGCGAAGCCGCAGACAAAAGCTAGTTAAATCTAAATACTTAGGTATAGATTGAGATCTATGCCTAATTATACATCGTTAAATTTTGATCGTTTTAATCCTTAAAAGGGGTCATTGTACTAATCATTATGAAAAACTTTAACTACGGGACCAACCCTGAAATCGTGAAAAAAAAATCAGTTGATCCATACATTATGTCGAGTTATGCGAACATAAATCTATGGATCAACTGATTTTTTTTTAGTATAGTTTTATAATATTGTGAATTGGCACACAAAGCGATTCTATAACAGAAAACAAAATAAAAGTATGGTCAAACGATCAGAAAAGTGATTTTATTTCAATCAAACCACGTAATCTGACCATCGTTCTATTTTAGACTGAACTCGTGTAAACAATAGACCGCGATGATGATGGAATCTAATCAACCATAATTTTCTGGGAAAAGTTTTGTTTAAAAAATAAAAGTCCTATTTTTAAGTCTTACGTAAGTTTGTGGAGAAGTGTTATCGGTTTTTTCCATTAGGAATTTCCTGGAGTCTGGATTCGTGCCCGGTTGATGTTAAGTTTTAAGTCTTACGTAAGTTTGTGGAGAAGTGTTATCGGTTTCTTCCATTAGGAATTTCCTGGAGTCTGGATTCGTGCCCGGTTGATGTTAATAGGCTCGCACCATATTATATGGGACTTTAATAACTGGTGGGTGTACCTACCATAGGGACCCCTCTGCCTAAGCCTTCGGGGAAATCATATTTTGTTTATTTTTTTTTATTTTGTCGTGGTTCGATGTCTATACCCATCACGTCTGCGGAGTTTCACTAGCTAATTTAAATTGACCCTGTATACAGGGTGGCAGGAACATCGACGCGCAAACTGTAAGCATGGATTCAGCACATGAGTTTAGACTCCATAGCGCCGAAATTTTTCGTCGGTTATAAAAAAAAAACTTCTGTTTCATAGAAAAGTGCAATACCTACGCGGTCAAAATGTATGGAACAGCAATTTTTTTTTTTAATAACCGACGAAAAATTTCGACTCTATGGGGTCTAAACTCATGTGCTGAATCCATGGTTGCAGTTTGCGCGTCGATGTCCCTGCCACCCTGTATAGAAATTGTGTTTACTTTTGGATGATTATTATCATTACTTATAGGCACTTGTTTTTGAAACGTATCTACAAAATTTATAGATCACCGATCTCCCTAAGAGCCAATCTGTAGTCAGATCACATACTTACTATTTTTTTTACTTTCTAAAGTAAAATAATAAGTACCCAACAATTTGGACTCGTAAGTAACATAGAAACGATGTCATAGCGTTTGCAACGAATGACAAAATTGTTTTGATAAATTCAATTTTAGTCTGACCCTCAGAACTTTGTGAACCACTCCGCGTCGGAAAATTATTTTGGTTGTTTGCTAGAACACGACCAAATTAATTTTCCGACATAAAATACTAAAGCAAGCTAGTTTTTTGAACCGTAACGATGCATATAAATTCAGTTAGCGACGACGAGTTTGAGTACAACTAATTTAGAAGTGAAATTAATTTATATTTGTTCATTAGGAAAATCAGACTGCGGTCGAGACCCAGCCAGTTAATAAATAATATTGCTAGTGCACGTGTATTTTGTATACCTCGGGACTAACTTGGGAGTCCAGTGTTTAGCTAGCGAATATTTTAATTTAATTTATTTGATTGTTAAGTCTATGACCTGACCTTTGACATTTGTAGTATTCTGTTTTTTTTTTTTTTTGTAATAATTTTGTAATGTTATTTTAATAATTATTTAATAAGATTAATAATACTATAAATATTTTCACACCTTATTAGGTAATGATACAGTGTACTTTCAATTTATTTGTAACATTTGTTTATACCTACCTGTATTATGCAAATAAATAGGTAATTTGATTTGAATGTTTTCAATTGTGAAACGGTTTCCAACCTCGGCTCACAGTAGCTGTTGATAGTTGTTTCTATGATTTTTTGCTTGATCACTTGCACTCAGTTTTAGTACTTCTTGTAAGCTTAGTTAGGGATAGTGTTCTACAAGAAAGTTTAATTTAATTAGCACAACACGAACCGCGTCTACTCCTTAATTAGAATCGGCACTCATGATATTGTTACCATTGCGTGTAGAACCTGCGAGTCTAATTGGTTCTAATTGACTTACAATGGCAATGCTTTTCATTTGACAGTTTAACAACATTAATCTTTTTTGCACTTATATAAACCAATAATCAGGCCACAGTTAGAGTTTGCAGTACCTATTTGGAACCTTTTTTACGTAAAATATAGTGAAAGATTAGAACTAGTACAAAGTAAATATCTCCGTGCTATGAATTCTAGGTGTTATCGGAATAAAATGTCATACCACTTACTTCTTAAAAAATATGATCTTCTGACCTTAAAATCAAGACGGAAACTTCTGGAAGTTATGACTCTGTTCAATGTGTGCCGCAATCATTTTGATTGTCCGGAATTCCAGACAATCAAAACGATTGCGGCACACATTGAAACAGGTAAAACAGACTCCTTACTAATTAGTAAGGAGTCTGTTTTACCTGGTTCCTCGAACAGTTCATGTACGGGAGGTGCGCACTCTACGTCTATTTGCTACCAGCCTATGTAAATCCAACGCTGGCTCGCGCTCACCACTTCATCGTTTGGTCGAGACGTATAATAATGAGTTTAATTCTATCGACATTCTTTTTCTTAGTAAAAATGTATTTAGGAAGCAAATCCAGTCAACCCTAAGAGATCAGTTATCCAATATACAATGTGTGACGTAATTGACGCAAGACCTTGTACACCCCAATTAGAGTATTGAGTTAAAAGCATAACACAATGTACATTACTTTTTCTTTATTTTTTATTGCCTTGTCTTATTTTTATTTTATTTTTTTACATATTGCCTTGTCTTTTGTATTATTGACTTGTAATAGGATCTAACTTTCTTTGGCTAAATCGGTGGTCAGTATGGCAAATTACAAGGTAATGCATCTGTGTTACTAGCTAGTTTTAAGTACTTTATACTGTAATCTGTGGAGAACGTAGTGGGTAGCATAATTGTTTTAAATGTTATATTTAAGATTTTATGATTGTTTCTTAATGTTTTTTTTCCCTTAAATATATAAATAAAAAATTAATTGCGTTATGTACGTTGTTGAGCTGGCAAAATATTCAAACCTATGAAGCAATGCATTTAAATATTATTACCCAATTGGCGAATTTCTGACCTATAAGAATTTAAACTGATAATTATGACATCTCTGTATTTCTGACTTCAACTAAATCATTTATATTTTCAATTGAACTCTATTGACTTTGAACTTGACCAATTTATAATCCCATTTTATTAAACTTGACATTATGTATTGTGTTGCTTATTTCAAATTATGAACTGCTTTTCATCTTTACATGGTAAACTTATATTTATTTAATTGAATGTGTCAATATTATATATTAAAATTAGTCTTTATTATTATAGCTAAAACTGTTTGCATGCCTTAGTTAAGGTAGTTAGTATATGGATCACTTTAAACTTAACATCTGTAACTTGTAGACTACTTTCTGTGCAAATAAACATCCATTCTATTCTATTCTATTCTAATGAATTACCAATTTCCTTCAAAATCTTTCGGATTGTGATTTTAAGTGTGTTACGCAATTTGGATGGGTGCTAGATGAGTCTGGCACAGGAGTGTGGGGATTGGCTCAAGCAAAGAGCTCTGGGTGAAGTCGGACTCTGGGTGAAGTCGGACTGTGGATGATGTTGACGATGAATCACTATGAATAGTAGATGAATTGGTGGAGCAAATAAGAACGCTGTTGCTATTGTCCGTTAAACTCAAAGTCAAAGGCTTTATTTCAATTAAACCATTTACAAGCACTTTTGAACTGTCAAGGAGTCGGCCAGTCAGAAATATAAAGCTAGTTGCCCATTCCAAATAGTAGTAGCTACTTGTGGACAAGAATCAAATCCAGACGATGAAAAAAATAAATAAGTGAAAATGTTGTAGATTTACCTTTTTAACATTAGCTTGGGCGCAAAACCGGGACCGATAGAAGGAATAAATGGCGGTCTTTGTCCAGTAGTGTAACTATACAGGCTAGGAAATAGGTATAGCGGGCTGGTGTCCGCAACACCACGACAATGCGCGTATTTTGCGTACGGGTGGGAAAATCGATCATTCGATCCACCCCAGCTCCTCAAGGAAGGCCAGCAACGCCTTGATGTTACTGACCGTCTCACGTAGGGTACCTGGGTTACCGAAGTAAACTACACAGGCTAGCTATAATACCCATAATACACATCAATACAGTCTAGAGATATCTTACTTATTTATGTACTAGCAGCGCCCCGCGGTTTCACCCGCATAAATGTCGTTCCCGCGGGAATATCGGGATAAAATTATTCTATGTGTTACTCTGATGTATAAGCTATATTACTGTAAAGTTTCATCCAAATCCGTTTAGCAGATTTTGCGTGAAAGAGTATCAAACATCCATCCTTCCGCACAAACTTTCGCGTTTATAATATTATAAGTAGGATTGAAAAGAAACTACTTAGAAAATCTTATAACATACTTATATCAAAATGCGCAGTATTTAATACTCTAATAGGAAAGGCAACCCTGGGAGTCGTCCGCGCAATCCCCGGTTTTAAATCCAATTGAGGAGTGTTCGTTTCACTTCACTACTTCCAAGGTGACTCGCTAGGCTCCAGGCGCTAAGTCGCTACTCGCTAGTCTTAGTTAATACCTGTCTCCTTACTAGGACAGCAACCTGTGCCTGACACTTTGACAAGTAATAAGGCTAACGATAAGTAAATGAAACCTCGTCATGCCATCAGTAATAAGCTTACAGTAACCATTGCCAACCAGCGTGCCAACAAACAAGGTGGCTTGCAAATTGGTAACGGAACAGAAATTATAGAGATTGCAATCCTTGTTCAATTAGCTACGGGTTTTAAAACGTCATGGGAAAACCTGGACTTAATGGTCTGTAAGTGCTAACACGGCAAAGTTTTAGCAAGGGTGCTGATTTTCATACCTTCAAAGATAAGGTATGATTGCCCTGCTCATGGTGCCGACTGTTGCTGAAAACCAGGGCTGTGGCTCTGTCTTGGATAGGGCCACAGTATTATGCTGAGCGATGACCGTTTTACGTGGACATGACGCATATTGTCCCCCATCTTGTGTTTGTGTTTTATCTTTGCGTTATGTCGCTGCAAATAAATGTATTTTCTTTCTTTCTGCATAGCCGTAATAGTAGGCGCGTTTCATCTAAAATGCCTAACAAGCGTTCGTCGTGATACTCGGGGCTCCTTGTTTTGATGAGTACCCGAATTGTGTAAAACACTCTCAATCACAACCATAATCAGTTTGAACGATATTGCAAATCCATTGCTTTTTATGTTCGAAAATATTGTCTGCTCATAAACGTAAATAATGTTCCAGCACAAATAGTTTAGTTTACCAACTTAAAAAGTATGACCATTCAGTTTAAAACCCGAATACATTCTGCTTTTTAAGACACAGACCTTGTTTTAAGGGTTCTTTCTACGTGTTGTTTGAAATTTTGAATCTCAGCCATTACACGTGAGCTTAGCAATGGGCTGACGTGGAACGGCGACTTTACAGGAACTGTCAAACCAACCTTCTCCAGTCTTCTTAAGCCTAAAACTCACCTCTTTGCCTATCATAAGCATTAATACACTCGCTGGTTTGAAACTGGCTGATGAGTGCGGTCTTCCCGACTCCCGGCGCACCGACCATTGCCACGCGATGTAAGGCTACGGGCTTGCGTTCCTGCGACTCCGGCGCAGACTGTGCCGGTGAGGACGGGGCTAGGCTGCCAGACCTCGATCTCCGGCGCCGGAATGAGTCACCGCGGTTGACAATGCCTGGAAAGAAATTGAGCTGGTTAGTCTTAGTATTCATTGGGCCTGAGAGGCAGTGGACCGACCACGCGGGCCTATGCGGGTTGGTGGTTATTGGTACGGTCAGTACTTGGCATTATCTGACCTCTCTTACAAAGGAGAAGAGCGGAAGAGGGGTCGGGCTATGCAAATCACTGACTGTACTTGTATAAAACAGTGTGTTTTGAAAGAAAAGAAAGAAAGAAAGAATAAAGTTTATTTGGACACAGTTCGTGAAACGCAAAATAAAAAATTAATAAAATAAAAAGTAATGTTTCAGACAACAATAGTGTGTGCCTCACGGCTGCGCCAAAAAGGTTCATTTCAGCATTAATGCCAGACAGATGCTGTCTGACGCTGGTTTTCTAATGAACCTTTAGAGAAAAGTGACGGGGAGTACACACAGTTTCAATATACCTTATACATGCTTATAAATAAATAAATAAACTAGTAATCACGCATTTATGCAGTACAGATCGCTGCAGGTTGATCTACAGAAAACGGTTACGATGTTTTAGCTCTGTCTTTATGTGTAAGCGCATATAAATTAATACAGGGCTAATTTACTCGCACCGATCGGTACCGACTTGTCTTTAACGGGAACCCCCGTCTTTATGCAAGCACCCTAGGTCGTAAAGATGTGCCAGTGGCACTTGGCATCCGTGTAGGTTATACGTCACACTAATGTTAGTCTGTGTCCAATAGACGTATTTTTCACTCTTTCTTTCTTTTCAGTGTAACCTGTGTATGTGTGTGTGTTTCTTTTCTCTCTGTGTGTGTGTGCGGGTGTGTTTGTGTGTGTGTGGGGGTGTGTTTGTGTGTGTGTTCTTTTGAGTGTGTGGTTAGCGGACGCAAGACGCAATTTCTCATTTGTTCCCGTAAGTGGTGTAAGGCAAAGGGTAGGGTTTCTTTGCTAAGAATCACGGTGTAGCTAAATGAATGTCCTGATTGTCAAGTACCTACGCGAAAACTAACAATCAAACTGTAAAAAGAAATCGATTCTATGCATACCAAAATATCGCAGTAACTAAAAATGTGCCCACATTTAGTTAATACTAGCTGCGCCCCGCGGTTTCACCCGCGTAAGTTTCGATCCCGTGGGAATATCGGGATAAAAGTATCCTATCTGTTAATCCTGGTTATAAACCATCTATGTGCCAAATTTCATCCAAATCCGTTCAGTATTTTTTACGTGAAAGAGTAACAAACACCCATCCATCCATCCATCCAAACTTTCACGTTTATAATATTAGTAGGAAGTAGGATTTAAAAATAACCTCCACAGTATTTTCAACGATAAAAAAACTCAGATATCCAGAAATATTTACCAAATCGATAACCGTACATCACCTGTAACTTTCGTAGTCAATATATTTTTAAAGTGTAGAAACATAAACCCATTCTTAACTTCTTATAAATACACTCTAAAAATCTAAAAATGGTTCCCTTAATAGAAAATGTGAGGTAACCTCAAAATATTGTATGAACGTGTGAAAACAGTGTTCGCATATGTAATGAGCTCAAAGTGTGGGTTTTGCTTTATTCAAACTGTTTCAGTACTTAACTGAAGTGTTTCTTAGAGAAAAAGGTTTCATGTGGAGAGAAAATGTTTAAGGAATTTTTTTTATATTTCAGTTTTGGCAATGGAATTTTGCTTGCTAAATGAATGATGCTGAAATTTGGCACACAGATGGTTTATAGCCAGGATTAATATATAAAATACTTTTTATCCTGATATTCCCACGGGATCAAAACTGATGCGGAAGAAACCGCGGGACGCAGCTAGTGTATCATATTTTAATGGCGAACATCTTGGTTTAAGGTTTTTTTTTAATTTTAGGTTTGGGAATGGAATTTTGCTTGATTAATGAAAGTAGAGTTGAAAGTGGATAAAATTTTTATGGTAACTAATAGTAGTTTGGGTAGAACCAGGATGAGGCTGGCACAGGAGTGTGGAGATTGGCACAAGGAAATAGTAGCCTATGCTCACCAGTGGGTGAAGTCGGTCTGTGCGTGATGATGATGATGGTGAACAGTTGTGAAGGTTGGCCAGGCTCGGTGCTACCTGAATGGTTTGATATTTAGTGTCTGTCTATATTTATAATTTGACGGCACGGTTGGCGCAGTGGTTAAGCGATTGACTGCTGCGCTGCGTGTCGCGGGTTCGATTCCCGCACGGAACAAATATTTGTATGACCTACAAGTAGTTGTTCCGGGTTTGGCTGTTTGTGTATGTAAGTTTAAATGTTTGTAAACGCACCCACGATACAGGAGAAATTCCTAGTGTGGGGCAACGTATTAAAAAAAAAATATATATATATGTATTGTATAAAGAAGTATTTGTGAGATTGTATGTAGGGGGTAATCTTCGAAACTGCTGAGCCGATTTCGAAAATTCTTTTACTAATGGGAAGCTACAGTATTTTTTTTTTAAACGTAGCCCCACACTAGGTTAGGACGTAGGCACACTAGGAATTGACAAGTGCCATAGGTTTTTTTTAGTTTCAAATGCTCCTTTTTACGGTTTGTATTTCTAGTGCGTGTCCCACATAAAATATTTTTCTCTATTGCTTTTTCTTTCCATAGGATATATATTATGTTGAAACAAGAAATTTCACTTGGACGAAGTCGCGAGCAGAAACTAGTCAGCTATAAAAGAAAATACACTGTGTGCCGTTTTAACGCTGTATAACCATTTGATTGTTGCAAATTCCGCTCATTTCTGATTTGGATCGCAATCATAGTTATCCAGCGGCCAGCCATTATGCAGAACCCTAAATAAACTATTTAACCATACACCTACTTATAAAGAGCGTCGTGTGAGTGCACAGTCACGAGCAGAAATACCTTACACTTACAAAATTCAAAAGAGGTTTTTTCCAGCGCTGGTTTTCAGCAACTGGAAGACGTGATGACGTCAACCAGTGCAGCATACGATTAGACATAAATAAAACACACATAGAGTCCGTATTTCGGCCATGGCCAATATCAACGGAGACCAGCCTTGGGTGCGGGATATATTATAGTGCAGGCGTGTGTACGCAAACCCAGGTACACTCCCTCTTCCCTCACTCTCATAATCAGATGGACGGCACGTAATTAAACGAAATAAATGAGAGTCCTTGGCAATTAAAAGTAATGTTCCGCAAAGGGAACTTAGTGATGCGCGCAAGCGACCCTTTGGTGGAACCCTTTTGGTTTGTTTGGTAAACTGACGGATTTTTAATTAGGAAAATGCGGAAATCTCTTACAAAATTTCTATTTAGTCTTTGATCATTAAGACGAGGGACGATAGTAACATTTATAACTATAAGGGCCAGTTGCTTTAAACGGTTAGTTGATGTAGCATACGTACGTCAAATAATAACGAGTACGTAATGGTATTTATTTGACTTAAGTCAGCGCCATAATTTTGTAATCGTATTATAATTTAAAACAACACGCCATTTTTGACGTATATGCGGGCGTCAAGTGGACGTGAAACAATGCGCCCTAATTGTGCTTGTTAAATGTGTGATTTCGATTTTAGGACATAGTTTTATGTCAGCTGCGTGCATAGATTACTATAGGGCGGTGCGTGAGTCGTTGCCATTTAAGTTGTATGCTATTCAAGTTTTGGAGTAATAAACGATCTCTTCATCTTATCTAGTTCAGAAAATTAATAAACTTAATTTTTTGCTATTTTGCTCTGCTCGACAAGGTCCGCAATGATCACATATAGTTGTAAGGTACTGCCTAAGTTTACATGGTGGAACGCTAATAAAGTATTGAGAATCTCAATTCATATCTGAAACTGCCTTCACAGTGAACATTACTCCAAACCAAACAATACCATCAGATTCTTTTCTCCCATTCGGTCCAGTACGGATACACAGTGCGTTTTATGGGTACTTATGAGTATTTGGCGCTTGCAATGCCCGAGTACTCGGTTTACGAGTGTGACGTCAATGCGAGCTGGGTATGACCACAATAAACCTGCCATCACGTCATGCGGGCTATATTTGGGTTCCGTGCACTCATTTCAACGTAAAGGGCCGTTTGCTCTGCTGATTTGATTGTGGAATGGTACATTAGAAGGTTATTTTTGAGGTTTGAGGTTTGAATCGAAATCTATAAAATATACATTCGTGTTGTAAATACTTAACTTCATTTTTTTTATTTTTGACTGTTTTTAGTTTAGTTTGTGATCTTCCTGTACGAGTCGCATTGAATACTTTTTCTTTCTTTCTAAATGAAGGCACGGTAAGAATTAAATTTTTAGGTAATTATTATTGGCAATTATACATATAATTGACAACAAATAAGATTCAAAACAGATCGCTGTTTTGAATCTTATTTGTTGTCAATTATATTATTATTATTATTTTTTCTATTACAGCGAAAGTCTGTAATTAACCACCTGGCTGCTATTTGAGATTGAAAATGCCAAAAATCATATTTTTATATTTTATGCATAACAATTAAAAATAAATCGCTCTAATAGTAAAAATTGCTGACGATGTTATTTCGCATAAGAAAACAGTACTTTTTTCTTTAAAAACAGTACATTTTTCTTTAAAAACAGTACTTTTTTCAATTTCAAATTTATGTTGTAAGTACCTAATATATTAATTTGCACACATCAATAGGTTATAATACAATGTACCTTTTATACTTCTAACACCTTTTTAACATGTATTATGCAAATAAATGATTTGATTTGATTTGATTATCGCCACTTTAATTTTTGGGTCTCTTTTGTCTCGCCGGCAACTTTAATTTTTGGGTCTATAATGTTCGACACTTGAATGGATGTCCTTTGTTGTAATATTAAAACTAATTCTGATTGATTATGGGTAATTAAATCAAAGGTAGACTTCATCCACCATCACCTATTTTCACAGTCCTTTTCCCACAAATAAACTAGTAAAAAGTAATTAATACATTACCTCCATCCTGACTTTTACGATTCGTACACGATGATAACCAGCTGATAGTTTTTATTTCTTCCTTTCTTTCTTAAAATAGATTTAGATTAATTAAGATTAATGAGAAAGAATATAAATTAGTTTTATTTGTAACACAGAAGGCCAATTCTCGTAATTTAAAACGTTCAAAATCTAGTCGCAGGCTCGTTTCAGCGACAAACAAATGTCCAAAACTTGTCAAAATGTAGGGAAATTAGAAGTATTTTGGACAAATTGAGACTGAGATCAGAAGGCCAGTTCTCGTAATTTAAAACGTTCAAAATCTAGTCGCAGTCTCGTCTCAGCGACAAAGAAATGTCCAAAACTTGTCAAAATGTAGGGAAATTATAAGTATTTTTTGACAAATTGAGACTGAGATCAGACTGTGAACGGTCTTAAAATTACGAGAATTGCCCCTCTGATGTGTCCGTGTGTACCATAGATACATTTTTTACATTTCTATGGTTATAACTGCTTAAAATTGAAGTTATATACCTAATTTATGGTGTGTGGTATGGGTATATAAGTATAGATACAATGCGCCTGGAATATTTTGGGAGCTCATGGCCATTTAGCTGATTAGGAATCATGCATGAAATTTAGTAATTAGCCACACTTATGTAACATAATAATTAGTCTCTTCGAGTGACGAAACTATAAATTTATAATATTATGTCCTATAGATAGAGGTGCATATTATTATTCTTATGTGTCTAAGAAATAACAGTCGCGGTTCGGTTCGATCCATCAGGTTAAGCTACGCTGGCCATGGTTGGTCCGTGGATGGGTGACCATCTTTATATACCTACCAAGACAGGGGTCGTGGTCCTGGAAAAATCAGAGTTTAGAGTGTAAATAGTTGTTATTGGCTTGTGGCTAAATAATAACAGCTGCACGGTTCGATCGATCAGGTTAAGCTACGCTTGCCGCGGTTGGTCCGTGGATGGGTGACCATCTTCACATACCGAGACCCCACCGAGGCTTGGCAAAGCACGTTAAGCCGTTGATCCCGGCTATCATTCGTGGATCTTTGACAGTCGTTACTGGTCGTCAGAAGCTCAAAAGTCTGACAACCAGTCTTACCAAGAAGCATCGTATTACCCAACAACTGGGCTGTGGAGGTCAGATAGGCAGTCGCTCCATGTAAAATGCTGGTATTCAGCTGCATCCGGTTAGACTGGAAGCCGACCCCAACATAGTTGGGATATGGCTAGGCAGATGGATGGTGATGATAGGCATTTTATAAGATCTTATCATTGTTTCACTTTACGATCTGCTTATTCAGTGTTATTTAAGAATATAAATGCTTTACCGTATCAATACTATTCTCTTGCCCTTATCCCAATTTATTTATTATTGTAGTGTCGTAAAACTTCGTGTCGAAACGAAAGGAGAGGAATAATTACCATCGTTTGTTACGTCTTTTAGTCAACTTAATATGTAATATTATTCAATGTAAGCCCCCGGCCTCGTGTAGCAACTCTGCTGACGTCAGACGTTTGGGTTTACAAACTTTGCTGCTGAGCCCTTTCTTGTTTACACGCCACTAGTGCTAAATCCATCCAGTGCAGCTTTCTTCGTTAATTTTAGACTTTGTTTCACTAACTTGCTTTTCATAGCTTGCCTATGGATTCGTAAAGTTTTGAAGTAGACCGTGGAATCCTTATAAAGATTTATTTTCAGGTTGTAATTTTAGCGTCACAACCAGTCTTGCCAAAATGTATCCTGTTACCCAGTAACTGGGTTGTAGAGGTCAGAAAAGCAGTTGCTCCAGGTAAAATACTGGTACTCAGTTGCATACAGTTAGACTGGAAGCCAACCCCAACATAGTTGTAGAAAAGCTAGGTAGATGATGACTATGGAAATCGTAAGAAATTGAAATTGGTAGAAAATGAAATAAAATAGTAAATTATTAGTGAAGTTGTAGGTTTCGGAACGGAAACATTTCGACTACTATTAAGAATTGCAGTTGTATTACATAAACCCGATAAAAGCCATATGTGATTTTGAATTGAACAGAAAACTTAGTTCAAACGAGTTACACAATAACTGAGGGGCAATTCCCGTAATTTTAAGAACGTTCACAGTCTGATCTCGGTCTCACTCCGTCAAAAATACGTCTAATTTCCCTACATTTTGACAAGTTTTTGACATTTGTTTGTCGCCAAGATGAGACTGCGACTAGATTTTGAACGTTTTAAATTACGAGAATTGGCCTTCTGAACTATGCTAAACACGTACAAACAATTTAGGTAAGCGGGCAATTAGCAATTTCACGAACAAGCAGGGACAAGGTAGTAGATAAGCTCTTAATCAAACTTGAGCATTGTTAGAACTTCAAAACATTTGCCGGCTTTGCAAACAATTCCAGGATTCTGTCGTCAACCACATGGTAATAAATACGGAACAATACATACCAACATAATACAACATGTCCCGGAATTAACGTACACCACAAAATACCCCAAATCGAATATTATGTTATGTCTATAAAACATTGTTTGGTCGGGAATGACTTTATTTTCTGTCAGTGGAATAATTTTAATTTCCAGAAATTACATTTTACAATTTAAAAACCGGTTAAGTGCGAGTCGGACTCGCGCACGAAGGGTTCCGTACCATTATCTATAAAAATCACGTCTGTTATATGGGAGCCCCACTTAAATATTTATTTTATTCTGTTTTTAGTATTTGTTGTTATAGCGGCAACAGAAATACATCATCTGTGAAAATTTCAACTCTCTAGGTATCACTGTTCATGAGATACAGCCTGGTGACAGACAGACAGACAGACAGACAGACGGACAGTAGAGTCTTAGTAATAGGGTCCCGGTTTTACCCTTTGGGTACGGAACCCTTAAAATGAAAATAACGGTAGCAGCTGCGAAAGCTCTATACGCCGAAAGATATAAAGATTCCTAAATCACAATATACAACCGATAACATACAGCTAACTATCGTTTCGCAGTTGTTGGGCCAACAAAACGTGACTGCTCCAAGTAAATGCCCAACTTGCTAACTTCAGAAATGGTCGGAATCCGAAAACTTTTGTTCTTGGGCGACTTCGGAAGAAGACCATATGGCTTCTTTATGTTATCTTGATTGTTAGTTTTGGTTCCGGTTATACGAATGTTAAGCAATTTTCAAACAAATTCCTTTCCCACATAGCGGGCACATGTCATCTTTTCGCACTGGAAGTTGTAGCGGTATCTACAACGCCACATGCGAACAACGCGTCATACTGACGTCACGCAAATCCTGCATCTCGCAAGCAGAGTTTACCGCGCAATTAACATAGATACAATTTCGCAAGATCAATCGGGGCAATTGCTCGCCAAACACAACGCCCATCTGGTCGGAGGATCCTCCCTTTTCTATGGAGTATGAGTGAACGTTACACCCTGTTCCTCGTACCTCCAAAAATTTAAGTCAAATCATTTATTTCAAACTAGTAGTTTCTGCTCGCGACTTCGTCCGCGTGGAATTTCTAGGTCCCCGGACCCCATCGCATCGCATCGCATTGCCTGCCTACGCTATCATTTCGTTTTCGCTTAGCGTTCTTTCAGACTTTTTTTCTTGTCACTCAGCTCCTTAGGGTCATTGCGTGATGTTAACGTTGCTTATAGCCTTCCTCAAAAGTCGGGCTATCAAATGCAAAAATTATATTTTCAAATGCGACCGGTAGTCGCATTTGTCGAGCAGAGATTACCGTGTTCAAACAAACAAAATCTTCAGCTTTATTTTCTTCTTAGCCTGTCGATAGCAATCTAAATGGACTGTGCCCAGAATTCGGCCACTTGTTAGCGCCATCACCAGCGTCCATCAGTTCCTGTAACGTGCAGCTGACAGGACACGCAGGACACGATATTAAGTGTCCCATCGTTTGCGGAACAGCACCACATCTACACTCCAAGGCGGAGTTGTCTATGAATTTCCACCTGAACAGGTTTTCCTTGGTTTTTCAGCTTTATTATGAGTATAGATAAAAGACGGGCACATAAAAGGCATCTTTGGATGTCCAAATTTAAAATAAAATAGTATTGATTCTAGTCGCCCCTTCCAAAAGATAGTTTAATATGGAGAATGGTCAAGAAACCCCACCGTTAGATATTTAATATTTTGTATACATGAATGATATAATTATATTTGAAGATGCATCTAGAATAAAATTGCTATCTACTGTTATTTCTTGCTTTTAGGAGTTGCAGTGTTTGGGCGAAATTATGGAAACAAAAGACAACTAACTACTAATTAGTTAGATAACTCATACAATTATAGTTTTTATTTATGTTAAAATTGTCCCAATATTTTCATTAAATATTTGGGTCTCCAAGTAACAAATTAGGTGTTAAACAGAATTCAACATCCAATGATCTTACAATGTCTTGAATCGAAACACCGGCTGCACTCAAAGCCGGTCCTAACGTAGCAGAAAAAAAATGCCATGTGTTGATTTATAAAGTCTGTTAAAAAGCACCTTTGACCAGCACCAATTTAGCGGGACATTTTTTCGCGCCGTAAGAAAAATAGTGCTCGAAAAATTCACATTGCAATAGAAAACCCCGCTTTCAAAATCCTGTAATTTATTCCTGTGTCGATCTAGGAACAAAAAGAATAAGCTAGAGGAAGGGGACATAGAGAACAGCTGTTCATTTCACATGCATTTTATGACATTGAGGATATTAAACTTTCCTCTTACCGCATCTATTAAAAAAAGAAACCAGTCTGAAACATTTAAACGTCTACTTCCATTGAAAATCATTTCTTTGTACTCCTATGCAGCCGCTAAAGAAAATGTTCTTATGTTTGTATCTTCAGTGTAGCTGTGCGTTGTCTGTCAGTCATTTCATTAAACAGGAACTATATCATAGATGAATAATTTTCTGCTGTACACACATAATAATATTACTTATAACATCATGTATGATATAATACCAGTATATGTATATACGTTAATAATAATATCGGATATGGTGGGACTGCGCTGCAGACGCTCAGAAAGGCCAGAATTTATCATTACCGCGTTGCCTACCTCCCTACGTGCGCCCCTTATTGAAGCTGCTGTGAAGAATTTGAATTGTTTGTTTATTGAAAACGTTTGCTCTGACTATTGTGGCAATTATTGGGTGAGAAGTTTTGTATTAGAATATGTAAGATGTTTTGTTTATTTTGGATGTCTTATTACATATGTTTTACAACTAGCATATAAATGGTGTGTACAATTAACATAATATGGGCCAAGGTCTGAATTATAGTATTTTGATTTTATTTATTATTTTAGTTATTATACCTTTGAAACATGTCTGGGAAATCACTGTGGGTGTCCCTTAAATTAAAGACTTAATTATTAGCCATTACTTGCAGAATGAAGATAGAATTCTGCTGGGGAGTCTGTTGCGCCACTTCTTCTTCTCAGCGAAAGCACTAGGAAGTGGTGAAGGGCAGGCGTTTTGGAGAACTGTCTTCTGTAATTTTGACGTTCGAAAAGAGCTGATTTTTAGCCTAATTTGAATACATGACTTTTGATTTTAATTGGTCCGTATAATAAAAATTATTCTTCATTTAAAATTAATGTATAAATTGAATGCAAAGGGATCGATATAATATCAAAAGATACACATTACGCAACTATCGAGCATTTTTCTAACAGTAATCCTAACATATTTTTGCTCTGGATATTACCTATACCTATAATATGTAAGTAGGTTACTAAGCCTCTTTGCTCATCAATGCAATGATTCAATAAGCTTAAAAAAGAGTTGATTACGTCAAAACAAGCTTATAGTTAAAGTCTGGAGTTCGTCTGTCTGTCGGTAAGTGGCCATTACATCCAAAACATCCACCACGCGTACATCATCCACAGTGTTGCCATGCGTCATAATTCATTTAAAATTATTTAGAAGTTGTATGAATTATTAAAACATGTTTTGCGTGGGTGGGATACTAAACCCACATTTTGCCAGCTAAGCCCGCCCCCTATTAAATGGAAGGTTTAAACATAAATTGCAAAATGTGGGTGTACTATGGGTACCTACTCTGCCCAACCCTTCCGGATAACAAGGCGTGATGTTATGTATTATTTGGTTTACTTTCACGAATTTAATAATTCAAGCTTCAGATGAAAGCCCTTATGTCTGCCAAAAGTTTGCAGTCAAACATCTTGTAATAAAAATATTTGATAATATTCATCATTTCCATTTTCATGCTTTGTAAAAAGCCCCTTTTTATCTGCTACATATTCTACAAATTAAGTACCTACCACTAGCTTTCACCTTAAATGTAACCTTTAATAAAAGCTAATACCACAGACTATAAACCAGAGTTTATGTTACAAGGTACAACTACTCCTCCTAAAAGCTGTAAAAGAAATGGACCTTAATTAAATGTCACTCGGTCTGTCAATCTAGATTCCCTCAAGATGAAGAGCGGCTTAATCTTTTTTTTTACTATGCGGGACGTAGATTACTTAGTACGTTATAGATACCCTACAGTCTGTTCCAAAACTATGTGATGAAAGCGTAAACAAACCCTGTTCTGGTTAGACTCTTACGGAATCAATCACTATAGGGTTAAATTGACACATTTATCTGTATTTAGAATGTTGCACCTTTATATCTGACTACTTTTTTCAAAAATTATTGCTTGAAAAACAGGATGGAGCTTAAAAAAATATTACATAGTGCATATAAGATAAACTTTTACACACTCAGGGCAAGTGTATTAACCGCCATATTGAATTGTCCGTGACGTTAAATCGGCTAGTATGAAACGACACATGTTAAAAATAAAATATATTTACTTGTAGTACTTACTTTATAAACGTGGTAAAAACTTTCCTAGTCAAGTACATAACTACAGTCTCGAAAAATAATAATCCTTTATGTTGCTTTGCCGGAGCCGAGTAAAAATCGAAGTTTTCGATTTATTTGAGCGTGTTTTGAACGAATTTAGTTCAGAGTGAAATAACAAAATTTTCTAGAGCATGAAATCACGCAACATCTTTTTTATAATATAACCTTAAAAGTTTATTGACGTAAAATTAGAATTCAAATTCTAGGCAAGCAGATATGCTCCAAGGCTTGAGCATAAATATCAGGGTTCTTTTGATATTTAAATCTAAACTTTTGTTCACGAAGAATAGGTAGGTAAACGCTATTCTACCACGCGACTAAAGAGTGAGGCAATTGTCTCATCACCGACGAGGGAACGATTAAAGGCCAACGCTTAACTGAGACGTTGCCTGAGGTAGCAGCGCGGTGCGCGAGGGGTACGGTGACGTGATGCGAGAGCTCAGTGATTCGTCAACTTGTGACAAGTATCCCCCCTCCCGCACCGCGCAGCTACTCGCTGGTACTTGAAATATGAGTTGTGAAAATCGGTTTTTCTTTTGTTTTATCGTGCTGAGATATCGATACCTACCCATATCACTCCTGTGAAGCTTACACACAAATTAACCGATTTTTAAAACTGATATTTCAAGTGACTACAACTAATTGCGGCCAATGACCCCATAAAAAATCATCGACAAATTTTGTTTTTTTTTGTTTTTAGCATGTTTAGATATCAAAGATTTTATTGATTCTCGCTCCAGCATTTTTTTCAGGATAGGAATCAATGAACTACATATACAATAGCAGAAGTGCATATATAACAATGGTACGCATATATAACAATTTCATTTATAAAAAACGTTTTGCTATTCCATAAATAACGCCAATTTTATATGTAGGAGACTGGAAAAACTTTTGACGACAACAGGAAACAGCATGACTCATTTCTGATGACACTTTCCACGTACCTAAATTCGATTATTTCTTATCTGTATTTCCAGTTTAATTTACGTCACGACAATAAACCGTCCTTTGATGTTCGTAACACATTCATTTAATGTAACGTTTACGAGGGACACGCGAGTGACGAGTCGTTTAGTGTACAATCGATCCCCATGTGTCTGTGTTTTCTATTCGAGTTCCATTCGCCGAATCGGAATCTGCGAAACTTTGCCTGTTCATTTGAAATGTGCTTTATCCTGTCCATTAGGTAAACGGTTTTTTAACAGATGGAACTAGTGATTGCAGCTACACACAATACATTTATTGATACACGTACGGTATTATAATGTCTGTAAGAAGTCATAAATAATGTTGCGCGCCACAATTCTTGCCTGATGCATGGTGACATTATTCTAGTAGAAGAACTAATAGAGTCACTAGCGCCATCTATTATCGATTGGCTGAACTTACTAGAACTATCGACATCTGGTCAGTCGGGTCAGTCCCCGTGCCAAGCAAATGGCACAGGAAATCACTGCCGCTAAGGCCTCCGGCGACCTCTATCGCATCCAAGCGATATACAACGCGTACCCGGAGATTACGCAAGCCCTAACATCATTCATTACAAAACCGTAATGGATAAAACCGTAGTAACGCGAACGAAACCCCAATCCCTCAAGTTGGCATCTTTCAATGCTAACGGCCTCCGACCACACCGAGATGAGATCGCCACCTTCCTCCGCGATCATCAAATCGACATCCTTCTCGTCCAAGAGACCTTCCTCAAGCCCAACCACCGCAGCCCCGCAATTGCTAACTTTCGTCTGGTTCGTAATGACAGGACGAGGTGTCACAAGGGCGGTACTCTAATTTATTACAAAAAGGCTCTGTATTGCATCCCTATGGACCCTCCCCCCCTCTCACGACTCGAAGTGTCAATCTGCCGATTAGGCATGACAGGCCACCAGCCGATCACGCTGGTCTCGGCCTACCTTCCTCCCTCTACCGCTCCAGAGAACCCACAGCTTCTGTCTGATGACCTCTCTACCCTTCTTGGCTTGAGTGACTCCGTTATCATAGCGGGTGACCTCAACGCTAAACACACTGCTTGGAACAGTGTCACGGTCAACACCCGGGGCAGACAGCTCTTTGACCTCTGCCCCCTGCTCAATTTCGACGTCATAGGCCCCATGACTCCCACTCACTTTCCCCACGACCCCTCCCACACCCCTGACGTCCTGGACATAGTGCTTCTGAAGAAAGTCAACCTACGGTTAGACTCTCTAGAAGTAGTTCAAGAGCTCACGTCAGATCATCGACCAATCATCATTCGATTGGCCCCTCGCTCTGGTCTCACCGATCCTGACCTACCTCCCCTGACAAAAGTGGTAACGGACTGGAGGAAAGTAAGGGAATGCCTGAAATCCACCACATCCCCCCACCTGGACACCATCCCCGGTCATTCCAACTCTATCGCAGACACGACGGCCGCGATCGACTCATTCACGGAACACGTGCAGTCAGTCATGAACGATTGTTCTAGGGAAATTCTAGTGACGGACGACCGTCGCTGGAAATTGCCTGACGACGTGCGTGAACTGCTGAATGAGAAGAACGCGGCCGTTCGTGCCTACAGTAGCTTTCCCTGCGACGCTAACAAAGCCCGTATGCGTTACTTGCAGCGTGCTGTAAAGTCTCGTTTATCGGAGTGGCGTGAAGCTAGCTGGAATAAGATGCTAAGCGAATTAGAGCCCACCCATCAGGCCTTCTGGGAGCTTCAAAGGAGACTCAAATCCCGCGAAGTAGTCACCGTACCACCCCTGGTCCGCCCTGACAAAACCATCGCTTTCGATGATGATGAAAAGGCCGAGTGCCTGGCCATCAGCCTCGAAGCTCAATGCTCACCCAGCACTCAACCAGTAGACCAAGCTCACCTCTCAGAGGTCGACGCGGAAGTCGAACGTCGAGCCTCCCTCCCGCCCGTCGAAGACCCTGAAAATCCTCTGCCTCCCGTCACTCCAGACGAAGTGCAGGATATCATCAAAGGTCTCATACCCAGAAAGGCCCCCGGTTCGGACGGGATCACCAATAAAGTGATCCAGCTCCTCCCAGCCCCCCTTATATTGCTACTGGCCACCATCTTCAATGGCGCCATGGGCAACAACATTTTCCCACAATCGTGGAAAGAAGCCACAGTGATTGGCATCCATAAGCCCGGAAAGCCCAGGTCCGAACCGACAAGCTACCGTCCTATCAGTCTGCTCAAAGTCCTCGGAAAGATCAACGAGAGGCTTATTTACAAGCGTCTCAGGGTCTACGCCGAATCAAAGGGCCTCTTTCCAGACGAGCAATTTGGTTTTCGAACCCAACACTCTTGTGTCCAACAAGTCCACCGCATCACCGAACACATCCACTCAGGATTCCTGCGCGGCATGATGACAGGTGTTATCTACTTCGACATAGCGAAAGCATTCGACAAAGTCTGGCACAACGGCTTATTATTCAAGCTGTACCAACTCGGTGTGCCAGACCGGCTCGTTCTCATCCTACGAG
The DNA here is from genome assembly GCA_947507525.1 of Apamea epomidion. Taxonomy (NCBI): domain Eukaryota; kingdom Metazoa; phylum Arthropoda; class Insecta; order Lepidoptera; family Noctuidae; genus Apamea; species Apamea epomidion. The sequence goes on along the minus strand of OX382240.1, from coordinate 17,187,744 downwards.
ACTTTCTGTCGAACCGCACCTTCCGCTACAAGATCGAAGGAGCGCTCTCATCCCCCCACCCCATCAGAGCAGGAGTCCCCCAGGGCTCTGTACTCGCCCCACTCCTTTTCACGCTGTTCACTAGCGATATCCCAAAGGACGCTAAGACCCATCTGGCTCTGTTCGCAGACGACACAGCCATTTATTACACTGGTCGCAGCCACACCCAAATACGGCTTCGCCTCCAAACCGCAGTCAACAAGTTGGCTGCTTGGTTCAGGAAATGGCGCATCGAAGTCAACCCCGATAAGAGTCAGGCGGTTCTCTATTTGAAACCCAGACTCCAACCCACCCCTTCCATCACCATGTTCGGCAAGCCAATCCCGTGGGAAAAGCGAGCCAAATACCTCGGTGTTATCCTGGATCAACACCTCACCTTCTCAGAGCACATAAAGACGGTCCGTTCGCGCGCCGCTTTCGCTCTCGGTTGTCTCCACTCCGTCCTCAACGAAGGCAGCAAGCTGTCACTCAAGTGCAAAATGCGCTTGTATACAGCCTGCATCCGTCCCATAATGACTTACGCCTGCGTAGTCTTTGCCCATACAAAGCCCCGCCACATCCATAGGATGCAAACACTACAGAACCGATTCCTCCGCAAGGCCACAAACTCCCCCTGGTTCGTTCGCAACGAGATCCTCCATATTGATCTCAAGATCCCCACCATCCAGCAGTTCATGAAACGCCTCTCCAAGCGTTTCTTTGACACAGCCGCCAAGCACCGCAACCCTCTGGTTGTCGCGGCCGCAAAATACACCCCCTCCAACATCAGTAAGCTTCGCCGTCCAAGGCATGTACTCGGTGACCCCGATGACCCCATAACACTCCTCCAGGAGAGCGATAGGGCAACCAGCACAGCTCACAAAAACAAAAAACCGACATTCTGACCCCGCCGCCGGGGTCCATCGCGACGTCCCCAAGTAAATTCACCACCAGCCCGACCCTTCATTGTTGATGAAGAGCCAGCTCGCGTTGCAGCTGAGCTATTAATTGTAAATTCACGACGACCGTAACCTCTGAGTTTGTTTCGGCCTTTCTTCTCAGAGATAGTCTTAGGAAACGCCGTGCTCATCAAAGCACTAAAAATATAAATTCGATCCAGCCTGTCCCTTTTCTGCCCTCTCCCAGCGACGCCCTAAGCCGAGGTTCGTACCCCACAGGGGGTGCCCTTAGCGTGCAGTCGCCTAGTTTTAATTAGTTTTAGCCCTGGCTGGAGGCTTTAAGATTTCTTAAGGCAACCACAGGATAGTCCGGTTAAGTAGTCACGACCTCTCAAGGTCAACTACGAGATGCCATATTCTAAAAAAAAAAAAAAAAAAAAAAAAAAAAAAAAAAAAAAAAAAAAAAAAAAAAAAAAAAAAAAAAAAAAAAAAAAAATCAGACTTGGTTCTGCGATAGAAGCGAATACATCGAAAGCGATCTTCAAGTGCGACTTAAGAGCGATTGTGTTTTATAATTAGTGTGTTTGAGTGTTATTAGTGTTGAATAAATAAAGTGTAACTTTTGGTAATTTTTATCGGCAGTTTTTATTGTCACGAACCCGAAGCTCGTAACAATTGGTGTCAGAAGCAAGGATTAAAATCATGCCGATTTTACCTAAAGACGACACGGAGGGTATCCGTACCCGGAGTCAACGTCAACAGGAGACGGACCAGAGACGTTTTAGTGGAGCTATGCCGCAGAGGTCGGAGGGCCAGCTACCAACCACGGAGGCCGAAACGTCCGCAACAGCTCCAGTATCAGCAGCACCAGACTTTGCTGCCCTGATGATGATGCTGCAGGAGCAGTCCCGCCGACAGGAGGAACAGGCCCGCCGACAGGAGGAACAGGCCCGCCGACAGGAGGAACAGGCTCGTCGGTTGGAAGAACAGCTCCAGCGGGACAAGGAGGAACAGGCTCGCCGACAGGAGGAACAGGCTCGCCGACAGGAGGAACAGGCTCGTCGGTTGGAAGAACAGCTCCAACGTGATAAGGAGGAGCAAACGCGCCGCCAGGAAGAGCAGATGCTCCTTATGAAGGACCTTCACGCTACCTTCGGGAAAGACATGAAGGAGGTGAAGGATAAGGTTGATCAACATGACAACCGCCTGTCGGAAGCTGAAATCCGGATCGACGAAGTGTATAATCGGGTTGACAACGTGGTGGCTGACGTAAAGAAAACCGTGATGGCTGATGTAAAGAAGACGCTGGATTACCTTAAACTTGGGGATGGAATCGCACCTCCCGTAGCTACAACACCTTCGCTACGTGGATTCAAAGTGCCACCGTTCGACGGAACTTCTTCCTGGTCAGCCTACAAAATCCAGTTTGAGGCTGTCATGAAGGCGAACGGTTGGAATAACAGTCAGGCCATGACTGCCCTCACCCTAGGCCTGCGCGACCAGGCTTTAACTGTTCTGGAAGCTCTCGGTAAGGAAGTGACTTACGAGCAGCTCCTTGAGGCATTGGAGGCTCGGTATGGCGACGCTCACCTGGAACACGTGTTTCGTGCGCAGCTCAAGGATCGCGTGCAACGCAGTAATGAAAACCTGCAGCAGTGGGCCCTTGAAGTGGAGAAGCTGGTGCGTAAAGCTTACCAGTCCGTACCTGCGCTTATTGATGGGAACCTGGTGCAGGCATTCATCGACGGCATCCGCGACCTTGAAGTTAGAGCTGCTGTGAGGCTCGGGCACCACGGGACGCTTAAGGACGCCTTGGCCCATGCACTGGAGGTGGAAGCCGTGCGACAGGATCATCGCTCCCATCGCGTCAGGGAGGTTGCAGCGGCTACAGTTCGCGACCGCAATAAAGGGTACAGCCCTAGGTGCTACGGCTGTGGGGAAAGGGGCCACCTTCGATCCAGTTGCCCCAAGCGAACTGCAGAAAGAGAAGACGGCCGATCTCCAGAGGGCAGTGCAGCTAACAGCACCGCCCAGCACCAGCAGCAGGGAAACAAGTAATAGCCAGGACTGCGGGGCGGGTGCTGGCTGATGTTCAAAGAGCCCCAAGGGTTTCGATCACACAAACCCAAGACGGGAACAGCCTAATCATCAAGGGCGAGGTCAACGGAACGCCGTGTAAGCTGACCATAGACACTGGAGCCACTCGCACGGTTGTCAGTTCCCAACTCATAAGACGGTCCCTTGGGGACTCCGCATACAACCGGGAACACATTAATTTGGTAACAGCCACCGGTCAGTGCATACCCGTCCATGGAGAGAAGAAGATGGGGTTGAAGCTAGGCAACAGAATCTACCTGCATAATGTCATCGTGGCTGATATAATGGACGATTGCATCCTGGGCCTTGACTTTATGAGGAAGAATTGTTGCGAAATTGACGTCAAGCAGGGTGTTTTGAAATGTGGACAAGAGGAACTTTTCGTGGAAGGAGCGTTACCAGGGAACGTGTACAGCCTTAAGAAGATTGTTCTTCCGCCGAGATCGGAAACGATTGTGCCGGTTAGCCTTCCTCGGAAACCTGGGCAAATTCATCGTTGTGTACTCGTGGAAAGGGTAGACAATGACCTTCCATGGAAAGTGGCACGAACTTTGGTCAGAACCACCGACATCTCAGGGGTACGTGTGCTGAACCTTTGTGATCAGGAACAGGTTATAGAAAAAGGCACACTAGTTGGTACTTGCGAGGAAGTGGATTGGTTGCGTCGATGCCAATATCTATCGACTGGGACCCTCAGCAAGGATGCACAAACGAGAGTGACCACACTTTTAGAAGACTGCCGCAGCGCTCTGTCCCAAAATGAAATGGTCAAGGCGAAGAAAATGTTACTTAAGTATGCCGATGTTTTCTCGTCAAACGATGCTGACATCGGGAGGACTGGCTTAGTTCAACACAAAATAAACACAGGAGAAGAATTGCCTATCCGTCAGCGGCCAAGGAGATTGCCGGTAGCACGCGAAAAGGAAGTGGAAACCATGATTGAGGGAATGGTGAAGGATGGTGTTATTGAACCTTCATCTAGTCCATGGTGTTCACCTGTAGTGCTGGTAAGAAAGAAGGACGGCAGCATGAGGTTTTGTGTTGACTATCGTCGTCTGAACGACGTCACGAAGAAGGACAGCTATCCTTTGCCAAGAATTGATGACACGCTGGACATGCTTACTGGAGTAAAGTGGTTTAGCACGCTGGACCTGAAAAGTGGCTACTGGCAAGTTGAAATTGATCCTAAGGACAAGGAGAAAACTGCATTCTCGACAGGAAAGGGTCTGTGGCAATTTAAAGTTATGCCGTTTGGATTATGCAATGCTCCGGCAACGTTTGAAAGGTTGATGGAACTTGTACTTACCGGGCTTATTGGCGATGCTTGCCTGGTCTACTTGGATGACATCATCATCGTAGGCCGTACGTTTGAAGAACATCTTCAAAACCTGGAACGCGTGCTCATGAAGATCCAGAGTGCCAACCTCAAGTTAAGTCCGAAGAAGTGTTCACTATTCAAACGACAAGTTAGCTTTTTGGGATATGTAGTGTCTGAAGAAGGTATCCGTACGGATCCAGAGAAAATCGCCGCTGTCAAGGATTGGCCAATTCCAAAAGACAAGACGCAGGTCAGGGCATTTCTGGGTTTGTGCTCCTATTATCGGCGATTTGTAAAGAACTTTGCAGATATAGCCAAACCCCTGCATAGGCTAACCGAGGAGAAGCGACATTTCTGCTGGGATGGAAGTTGTGACATCGCATTCCAGGAGCTAAAGGACCGTCTGTGCAAAACACCTATTTTGGGGTACCCTGATGCGGGCAAGGAATTTATAGTTGATACAGACGCAAGCGACATAGGACTTGGCGGTGTGTTGTCTCAGCGGAATGGCGATCATGAATTTGTGATAGCGTACTTCAGCAAGTCATTGTCGAAACCTGAAAGGAACTATTGTGTTACGAGACGGGAACTGCTTGCTGTGGTAAAGTCATTGCAGCACTTTAGCAAATATCTTCTGGGCCGGAAATTCCACATACGAACTGACCATGCTGCACTGAAATGGCTATTGCAGTTCAAAAATCCAGAAGGTCAAGTTGCGAGATGGATTGAACTATTGCAGGAATACGACTTCGTGATCGAACATCGCAGCGGAAAATCTCACGGCAACGCAGATGCATTGTCAAGAAGACCTTGTCCTGAAGACTGCAAGCATTGTACTAGGCAAGAAAGTAGAGAAGTCGTACCTGTGAGGATGCTCAAGACAGACCTCAGCAACGAGTGGAAGGAAAGCCTACAGCGTGCACAGCAGGAAGATTCGGACATCAAGCCGATTCTCGAGTGGATGAAGGCCAGAGCTCCTAAGCCCAGGTGGAGCGACGTCTCAGCAATGAGTTCGATCACAAAAAGCTATTGGGCCCAATGGGACAGCTTGGTGATTCAGGATGGAGTCCTGTGCCGTAAATGGGAAAATGCTCGGGGAGACAGCTGTCATTTGCAAATGGTTGTCCCTAAAGCTCAAGTACCGGATGTTCTACAGCTGTACCATAATGGTTGTTCAGGAGGTCATCTGGGAGTAAAACGGACTCTACTGAAGATACGAGAACGGTTTTACTGGGTCCACTGTCGGGACGATGTCGAGGACTGGTGTCGCAAATGTACAAGTTGTGCAGCTGTAAAGGGACCTCAGACTCGTAGTAGAGGTGCATTGAAATTGTACAATGTTGGCGCACCATGGGAGAGGATAGCCCTTGACGTTGCGGGGCCGTTTCCGGAAAGTGAAAGTGGTAACAAGTATTTCATGGTTGTGATGGATTACTTTACTAAGTGGCCGGAAGTCTTCGCCATCCCAAATCAAGAAGCTTCGACAGTTGCAGATAAATTAGTTTATGAAGTCTTCTGTCGGTTTGGAGTACCTTTAGAGATTCACAGTGATCAAGGAAGGAATTTTGAGTCCCAAATATTCCAGGAAACTTGTCGAGTTATGGGTACTCATAAAACAAGAACAACTTCTTACCACCCACAATCGGATGGAATGGTGGAACGATTCAATCAGACATTGGAGAGGTACCTAGCAAAAGTTGTGGAAAATCGGCAACGAGATTGGGACAAGCACATACAACCGTTTTTGTTGTCATATCGAAGCGCTGTTCACGAAAGTACATCGGTGACACCAGCTTTCGCAAACTTTGGAAGAGAATTACGGCTGCCTGCAGACCTGATCACCGGAATACCACCTGATGCCCCACGCAGTATAACCGATTATGCGAATAACTTGCGGAACAAAATGAATGACATTTATGAGCACGTCAGACAATCGGGCCAGCAAATGTCTGAAAAGATGAAAACCCGTTATGACCGCAAAATGAACAGTAAAGGGTTCGACGAAGGTTCACTAGTGTGGTTGCACAATCCAGTCCGCAGCAAAGGGAAATCTCCTAAGCTTCAAGCTAAATGGGATGGACCGTACCGGATTGTGACAAAGATCAATGACGTAACCTACCGGATACAGAAAGGTGCAAGAGGTACTCCTAAGATCGTCCATGTGGATCGATTGGCGCGTTATTATGGAGCCGATAATGCTCGGGACGAGCATGTCTTAGGAGGGGGCAGTGTTGCGCGCCACAATTAATGCCTGATGCATGGTGACATTAGTTACCACTGGCGCCATCTAGTTTCTAGTAGAAGAACTAATAGAGTCACTAGCGCCATCTATTATCGATTGGCTGAACTTACTAGAACTATCGACATCTGGTCAGTCGGGGCCGGTATGTACTCGAACATTCTAGATGTTTCTACAATAGAAGGTTCTGGAATTATCTGCGGCACTATATAAGGCCGGGACTAGCCGCGACTAATCAGGCCAGACTCCAACCCACCCCCCCTCCGCCCATCACCATGTTCGGCAAGCCAATCCCGTGGGAAAAGCGAGCCAAATACCTCGGTGTTATCCTGGATCAACACCTCACCTTCTCAGAGCACATAAAGACGGTCCGTTCGCGCGCCGCTTTCGCTCTCGGTTGTCTCCACTCCGTCCTCAACGAAGGCAGCAAGCTGTCACTCAAGTGCAAAATGCGCTTGTATACAGCCTGCATCCGTCCCATAATGACTTACGCTTGCGTAGTCTTTGCCCATACAAAGCCCCGCCACATCCATAGGATGCAAACACTACAGAACCGATTCCTCCGCAAGGCCACAAACTCCCCATGGTTCGTTCGCAACGAGATCCTCCATATTGATCTCAAGATCCCCACCATCCAGCAGTTCTTGAAACGCCTCTCCAAGCGTTTCTTTGACACAGCCGCCAAGCACCGCAACCCTCTGGTTGTCGCGGCCGCAAAATACACCCCCTCCAACATCAGTAAGCTTCGCCGTCCAAGGCATGTTCTCGGTGACCCCGATGACCCCATAACACTCCTCCAGGAGAGCGATAGGGCAACCAGCACAGCTCACAAAAACAAAAAACCGACATTCCGACCCCGCCGCCGGGGTCCATCGCGACGTCCCCAAGTAAATTCACCACCAGCCCGACCCTTCATTGTTGATGAAGAGCCAGCTCGCGTTGCAGCTGAGCTATTAATTGTAAATTCACGACGACCGTAACCTCTGAGTTTGTTTCGGCCTTTCTTCTCAGAGATAGTCTTAGGAAACGCCGTGCTCATCAAAGCACTAAAAATATAAATTCGATCCAGCCTGTCCCTTTGCTGCCCTCTTCCAGCGACGCCCTAAGCCGAGGTTCGTACCCCACAGGGGGTGCCCTTAGCGTGCAGTCGCCTAGTTTTAATTAGTTTTAGCCCTGGCTGGAGGCTTTAAGATTTCTTAAGGCAACCACAGGATAGTCCGGTTAAGTAGTCACGACCTCTCAAGGTCAACTACGAGATGCCATATTCTAAAAAAAAAAAAAAAAAAAAAAAAAAAAAAAAAAAAAAAAAAAAAAAAAGCGACTAATCAGACTTGGTTCTGCGATAGAAGCGAATACATCGAAAGCGATCTTCAAGTGCGACTTAAGAGCGATTGTGTTTTATAATTAGTGTGTTTGAGTGTTATTAGTGTTGAATAAATAAAGTGTAACTTTTGGTAATTTTTATCGGCAGTTTTTATTGTCACGAACCCGAAGCTCGTAACAATAAGATAATTCAGTAAGATAAGGCAGTTTATATATTTATTTTATTACGCATTTTAAAGTTAACTTTTACGTAATCTGGATAAGTTACGATCAAAGAAAACTGTCAAAAAACGGTTAATCTAATGGACAGGGTATAAGAGAAGTTTGGTGTTATTTATATGCTTTGTGTTTTTGTTTTGATGACCATATGATGTAATTTTAATTTAATTTATTTTTCCTATATTTGTCTGTGTATTGTTATTGAAATTGTTGCCTAGTTACTTGCTGATTAATAAATAATTACTATATACTATATGTTGAATAATAGCTTTCGATGTAATGTACAGAGACTGTGTGAGAATGTGTGAGACATTTTCCTTACCGTGAGACAATTTACTTGTGTTATTAATTTTATGTATTTAATTTTCAGCATACAGCAGTATCAGCTAATGATTAATTAATGTTCTTACAGCTGAAACACAGGCTTCTTCTTAATAAGAGGGTGTGGGCTATAATCTACCACGCGAGCCCAGTGCGAGTTGGTAGATGTCACATGTCTTCGAATTTATGATTCTAGGTCATGCCCGTTTCCTCACGATGTTTTTCTACTTTTGAGAGCAGTGGTGATGAAATAATGTACCTACACAAAGTAAAGCGCCTGTCTGGGTTCGAACCTACAACTCGTAGCTCGCGGCCGTTAGCACTTGGTCATCACTGCTCTTCCTGTTTCAGTAGAGAATTAATATTTGATTTTTTTGCGTAATTTCTCATTTGTGCTGTGATTGGTCTATATAGTTCACAATAATGAATGAAAACTTATCAATCACCATCATCAGCCTAAAGCAGTCCACTGCTGGACATAGGCCTCTCCTATTGCACGCTATTCAACTCGATTTTTGGCAACTCTCATCCAGCTGCTACCATCCATCCTGCGAAGATCGTCGCTCCACCTAGCCTGAGGGCGTCCCACCTTACGTTTTCCGATCAGCGGTCTCCACTCAGAAACACGTCTACCTCAACGGTAATCGGTTCTACGGCTAATATGGCGCGCCCATTGCCACTTCAGCGTGCTGATTCTGTGAGCTTAGTCGACAACAGACAATCTTATCAATACTAAATGAAAAATGTCTTCATAACAGGTATGAACTCTAATAGTTATTGTTTACTTGCAGACCACAATGAGTGAGTCTTCAGTAGTTCCCGATGTCTTCAGCTTCACGGATTAATTTAATTAAAATGATAAAACTTCGGAACCCATCGTTGTTTACGGAAATGCCCGAAGTCCTTCAAGCGTTAGCGTCTATAATTATTAATAGTCTTCTTGTATCGTGACTAATACTTACATAAACAATATATGAAATGAAGTATATCTATACTAATAATAAAGCTGAAGAGTTTGTTTGTTTGAACGCGATATTCTCTGAAACTACCAGTCGAATATGAAAAATTATTTTTACATTTCTTGGCTATCAATTACATAATGTAAAAAGGCTATTTAACATCACGCTATGTCCCTTAGGAGCCGAGCAATAAGAAAAAAAGTCAAAAGGTGATAGCGCAGGCAGGCAATCCGACGGGGTGGGTCGGGGAGCAAACTTCACGCGGACGAAGTCGCAGGCAGAAGCTATATCCTACTTCCTACTAATATTATAAACATGAAAGTTTGTATGGATGGATGGATGTTTGTTCCTCTTTCAAAACCACAGAAACCACAGAACGGATTTGGATGAAATTTGGCACACAGATAGTTTATAATCAGGATTATTACATAGGATACTTTTTATCCCGATATTCCCACGGGATCACAACTTATGCGGGTGAAACCGCGGGGCGTAGCTAGTCATGTATAAATGATATGAGACGCTGTTCAGTAAGAATGACGCATGATGAGCCAATTCTAAGAGCTTTGGGTACCCTGCCAAATGTTTAATTGATTCTGCCGTATCTTGTGGTACATGCAGTTACGAGTAAATTGGATTGAATCATCACAGGTACATTTAGTTTTATGTATTTCAAATTAAGAAGACTAGCGGTGAAGGATAACATCATGAGGAAAACTGGACTTCATACTGGGGGATCGTCAAAATTTAAAATAAAGGTTAGATAAGGGGATTATTTCTTTAATCCTCTAAAAACATAACGGTCTTCTAATGAAAAAGATTGCCTGGAAGAGATCGCAGAATGTGATAAGGCCGCCCATTGTATACTTTTAGTGTTCGACAAATTATTTTGTTAAGTATTTTTGTGGTGTACAATAAAGTATATAAATAAATAAAGGCTTTTTAAAATATATGAGCCGCAAAAAACGTTTTGGTGTTCTAATGATGATGGCTTTTTAAAATAAATTTGGTTGCAGTTACTAAGCTAGGACACAGCTCTAAGGACTGGGCCTTAGGGCTGTGACCAACCATGTACGCGCGAGATTTTGTTTATATCTACATAATGTGTTTCACCGTATAAGAAACTGGACTTTCTCAACGTACCACCATCCGTTCAGTTTCAGTCCACTTTGCCTGGTTTTTAGAACAGGTATAACGTAGTATTTATTCAAAGTCAAATCATTTATTCCAAATAGGCAATTAAATAATAATTATATAGATAATTAAACGATACCTTTGAACGTCAAAAATTACATTAAAATTGAATTGATTCTAGTCGCCACTTTCAAAAGGTAGTTTTCGTATGGAGAAGAATGGGCAAGAAACTCCACCGTATTCTTATATTTTATAGTCATTTCCGATTCATTCGGTATGTTACACCTGCCAAGTTTTGTCTCTGCATCACCCAAAGGTTGACTGTTAGAAAATGCCTTAGGCATTAAGTCCGCCTTTGTGCAGTATTTTTTTACTAGTGCATAGAGTTTCAATAAACAAATAAAGTCCTTGATATTCACCTAAGTCCCTCACAAACTCTTATCAAACATCGCTACTATGAAATACCTTCCTAAAACATTCATCCACACCGAAATCTCAAAGCAAACTGAACCGTCACTGAAATACAAAAGGACACGTCATCACCATTGCTAGAGAACACTATAGATCTATGGATCCGTCTCCATCGGATGTGGGCGGCGGCAGCGGCGGCGCAAAGCAGTCGACACCTTTGATCCGCCCCGCTGATAAGCGAACGCGACAGGTGTCTGTTCGGATCGCTCCGGTGATAGCACGCTTCATTGCACACCACTTGTTTTGCTTTTCACGGGTTTATGTTTAATTGTTTGGTTATTATTTTAATAAAGATAACGTTGAAGGCCTTGTAGGCTGTAGATTTGGATCATTTTCTATTTTGTTAGTACTTGTTGACAGGCCTACAGCGTCCTCCCCTAACTGAGGGGCAATTCTCGTAATTTTAAGAACGTTTACAGTCTGATCTCAGTCTCAACCTGTCAAAAATACCTCTGACATTTTTGACAAGTTTTAGACATTGATTGTCGCTGAGATGAGATTGTGAATAGATTTTGAACTTTTTTAATTACGAGAATTGGCTTTCTGTTAACACTGTAAAGCAATTTGTAATTTGTGGGTAAAATGTGGGTGTACCACCTAGGTACACCCACATTTTACATAATAATATTAATATCTAATGGCCGATTCCTATAACTTACGGACCGTTATGTTTAAAATTATAAGACTCTTGTATCTTTAACAGTAATGAAGCAAAGACCTCATAGCTTTGCATAGTAGACACTCCCATATGGAAGTAGCTATCACAGGTAAAATTAGCTTAAGAATCTATTTATATGCCCAGTTTGGCAATAAAAAATGCTACGATTGATACGAATGTTTCATGTTGTTAACTACGAGTAACATAGTTATTTAAAAGACAGACTACCAACACCATTTTGCGACTGGCATGTAAAACATGAAAAACCATTTACAGCACCGGTCCTAAATTCCCATTTTTTTCCGTGCCCAAAATTGAACTGGGATTGAAAAACGCTATATTGCGTTCTCGACTAACTTTACTATCGGATTGCGTGCATCGCTTCGACGAGGATTGAACGACTTTTGAAAATTGTAAAATAGTCATTATAGACGGTGTTAGTCACGCTTCTAACGGAAAATTGGAAAAGCGTGTTTGGCTCGTTTTTGGTCCAATTAAAAGTAAATTAATGAGGTTGTGTGCTGTGTATCCTGTTTTTTTTTTGTTATGGGAACTGGTAATGAGTCTAGCTTACTCGTATAATCGACAATCGGATAATAAAACAATACTAATGCAAATGGACTATTTTGAAACGATCAAATAATACACTTTATTTTAATAAAAAATGATTTACTCAAACAAACTATACCTAGTATTTGTATCAAGTCATGGGTCGATTATGGGTTTTGCCAATCTTTAACTAGCTATAGTGACAAATTTATTGGATAGTTTTAGTTGATTTTTTGTAAGCAGACTGGGAACGTCATTAGATATACGAGGTTTAATTTATTGTTGTAGTTCGTCTCCCCTATGCACACGTAAGGATAGATTCCTAAAGTAAAAAAAAAAAAAAAGTTCTATTAAAAATGACAACGCCGGAATAAAATGCGACAAGGAACATGAATATTAAAATCAACGATAAAAGTGACCTTTAAAAAAACATTGATCTTCTCATTCTACGCATTTTGAATATTTCTTCTTTGGCCTCGCCTTTTCCCGTTACGCGGGGTCAGCTTTCCCAATCATGCGACGCCATTTATTTCGGTCTTGTGTACTTTATTTATTGGTTTTGCACGGTGTACAAAAGAGATAGGTATGCAGGGTCGTCGGATATAGTTGAAGTTTAATAGGAAACCGATGGATGTTTTCGAGTGAAAACATCCATCGGTAAATTGAACTGTATGAACTGTTCGTTTTCTATTAATTCAATAAAATTTTATCCATAAACATCAATCCGTTTCTTTCTAAACTTCAACTATATCCGATGAACCTGCATACTTATCTCTTTTGTTGACTGTACACAACCATAGTTACGCGCTAGGCTTAAACTAGTGAGTACAGGGCCCTGTTAGGGCGCAGCAAGATAACTTAAAACTAACAATATTGTAGTGAGTATCCGTCATCTAATATCACGTATCTTTTGTCTTGGTCATCATCCGTAAGTCCCATCTCTCTAATGTCCTTTTGGACCTTCGTCATCCATGTGATTTGAGGTCTTCCTCTTCACCACTTCTTTGTTTGCTCTCTTTTTTGTTTGCTCTTCTTGCCATGGAAAGGCACTTTTTTACGACATTGCCATCTGTTCGTCGCAGTACATAACCTTACCATCTCAGTCTGGACTCTTTTGTTTTACGCATTTTGAATACAATTTATTAAAATCAAAATTCCTCTGCCCTGCCTTTCCCAAACCTACCTGCCAATACGGAAAGTGCCACAGCTTAAATATATAGCTTCAATAAATCCACCACAGATACCCAGTGTCACCACTGACGCAAGATAAGAGTGTTGTAACAAAAAGTGGGTTCTTTTGGGAAGTTTATGGGTCATTCGAGGGCGTGATGTATGGTGGTTAATAGCCTTAGATTAGGGGCAAAGGGTCGCTCGGTTGATAGACTGCCTTATTTATTTATCTTTGTACACTGTGGTATTGTTTCGATAAACATTAACATTTTGTGAAAAGCAGGAGTAATTAGTTGATTACATTCGTTTTAATTAACATGTTTTCCAAAAACGAGTTGAGCTTAATAGGTTACATTAATTTGCTCATGCCGAAGGGTTAAAATTTAGGAAATCGTGTCAGAATGGAAATCCTAGAATAGAAATCGCCATCGGCCATTGCCTCGTACTGGAAGACGTGGAGTTGGAAGGCCTCCCACAAGGTGGATGAATGACCTTGTGAAGGTCGCAGCAATCCTCTGTATGCAGGAAGCAAAGAACCAGTCGAAGAGGAGGTGCTTGAAGGAGGCCTATGTTCAGCAGTACCTATATATAACGAAGTTTAAAGGAAAACTATCACACTCAAGTGGGCTTTACAAGTTTACGAGTAATAGTCGACCAATTGTATTAGACTCGAAAATTTCGAACAACTCCATAGAAATGTCGATAGATGGCGCTAAGCGTCAGTTGTATCGCGCTAGTTTCATTCCTAAATAAGTTAAAAAAAAAAAAAACAGTTGCTATACCAGCTATGATAAGTCTTATCCAAGTCACAAAAAAAAAAAAAAACTTTCCGTGCAAAATTGTCGGATCAGGTGAGGATTTGTATAGGAAGTTAAATTAGGTAGGTAGTCATGTTTGGCTTTTAGTTAGAGCATGGTACGAAACTATCAGTCAGCGAACACGACCCGCACTTGGCTGTTATAAAAACTACGGAACCCTACACTGCGCGTGGCCCGACACGCACTTGACCGGTTTTATTTTACTATTACAACTAAAGTCTATCATTAACCCCCCGGCTGCTATTTGAGATTGAAAATGCCAATAATCATATTTTAATAACAAGTTTATAGTTAAAACATGTTCTGGATGTTAAATTCAATAAAATTTGGTATTTTTTCAATGTTATTCTTAAAACACTTGTGATAGGTAAAATATGATTTTTGGCATTTTCAATCTTAAATAACAGCCGTTAATTTTAGACTTTCGCTGTGAAAGTAACAAATACTCAATATGTTATTTCTCATAAGAAAATAATATTTTTTTCCTGGCACTTAATGTTTGGGTACCTATACAAGAGTATTTAATATTTACTACTATAATTTATAGTATACTTTATACAATTTTTCACGTAGGTATACATATACAGGGAGGCAGGGCCATCGACGCGCAAACTGTAACCATGGATTCAGCACATGAGTTTAGACCCAATAGAGTGGAAATTTGTCGTCGGTTATCAAAAAAAAAAATCTTCTGTGTCCTAGAAAAGTGCGCACCTACGCGGTCAAAACGCATGGAACCCCAATATTTTTTTTTTAATAACCGACAAAAAATTTCGACGCTGTGGGGTCTAAACAATCCATGGATACAGTTTGCGCGTCGATGTCCCTGCCACTCTGTATATCGACCAAGGTCACAAGCTGTAATTACAACTATTACAGTTACCAAAACCCATCTATATTTAGGTTCGTGTTTAAAATTGTAAACACTTGCAATTTTGCGCAAAATTGTTACTTTTGGTCCTCTGCCAAGGCATAAAGTGCACGGCGTAACGGTAATATCAATAATATTGCTAATAAAATGGCGGTCATGGAAATAGATTTGGATATATCGTGCTGTAGGTAGGTAGAAAGTGTATGATTAAAAGTTGACCTTTTTAGAAGCACATAACATCACGCTTGTAGGTATTCCCCGAAGGTTAAGCAGAGATATAATCACATTTCGGCAGTTATGTCTAAGTCTCATGTAACAGGAGGCGATTCCATTGCCATAATTCAGAGACAAACTCAGACTCCGAGGTACTACTGAGAAATTCAAGATTGATAAACTCAATAGCGCTTTGCCCGAACTCAAATCGAACCCAGGACCTCATGCTCAGCAGTAGCGCTTGCGACCAACGAGGCAACGAGACATCCATCGACATTCATATTTATAGTATCGACACTCTTACAAGCTATTAAGGCACGGCAACTTACTATTTGATATAAGATATCAAGAAAGAAAATAAGAAAAATTAAGAATAATTTCTTTGTCAATTTCCTCGGACACGTAGACAAAAATCGTCATCGTCAAACAATGTAAGCCATTAACTTAAGGATAATTACATGCCAAAGATGCCTCACTGCGATACCTCGCGGTCGCGGTTTAACTCGCTACCTCTATGTCACCTTCACGTAAAACAATTGCATGCTGATAGACACACACGCATCGCGAGGCATCTGCGGCATGTAATACCTATACCCTGTCCAGTAGGTTAACCGTTTTTTGACAGTGGTCTTAGAACGTACATATTGCTGATTACGTAAAAGTTAACTTTAAAAGCGTAATAAAATAAATATATTATATTATCTTATTTATGGCTTCTTACAGACATTACAATACCGTACGTGTATCAATCAATGTATTGTGTGTTGCTGTTATCACTAGTTCCATCTGTAAAAAAACGGTTTACCTAATGGACAGGGTATAATTACCCTAAGAATATTATAGCATTGAAACCATCCCTAAAATTGAGCAAAAGGCAATCTAAGTGCCCAATACTCGATCGACTACTTACGTCGTCGTTCACTCTACTCCGATAATATCAAACGTTCAAGTTTCCAACGTCGTGTGAATTTCCAGCGCGACCACTTGACGTCCAGACGTCGACGTCAACGTCGTATGACGTCACATAATACCACTAGTGTCGGTGACAGTTTGTAATGGCTATGTGTTGTGGTATTGGGAGGCGTGTGTATGCGATACTGCACTTTATGTAACTGTGGGGGTATAGTGGAAGATTTAATGGGAGTGGGTACTGGGTTTCTATTGTACATACAAAACATCACGCCTATAATTTCCGAAGAGTTGGGCAGAGGTGTAGATAGTACACTCCCAATTCACGGTTGGCGCAGTGCGAGCTGCGTGTCGCGGGTTCGATTACCGCACGGAACAAATATTTGTATGATCTACAAGTAGTTGTTCCGGGTCTGGCTATTTGTGTATGTGAGTTTAAATGTTTGTAAACGCACCCACGATACAGGAGTAATTCCTAGTGTGGGGCAACGTTAAAAAAAAAAAAAGAAAACCCATTTTTTTTTTTTTTTTTTTTTTTTTTTTTTTTTAATAAAAAAGTTTTGTTTCGCCATTCGCCAGTTATGATTACCTAAGGCCCATGTAATACGGGGCGAGCCTAATGCCATCAACCGGCCACAAATGGGCAGACTCCGAGCTGCTACTGAGAGATTCCAGATGTAAAAACCTAATAACAGTTACCCGAATCGGGAATCAAACCTAGGATCTTATGCTCTGCAATAGCGCTTGCACCTACTAGACCAACGACGCAGTAACGGTTTCTATTGTGGTTCCTAGGTAATAAAAAACTTTTTAACAAAAAAATTAAACCGCCGAAAAAACTGAAAAGCAAAAAATAATAAACCTTTTTTATTTAACCTTAATAAATAAATTCTTAAACTAATGTAAGTATACCTAAGTAATTTTGAGTCGGCGCCAAACAATCAATAAACAAAGATCACTAAATTGCCTTAAATTTAAACGGCGTCAACTCAAAATTATTTAGGTATACTTACATTAGTTTAAGAACTTAGTTATTAAGGTATCGTTTTACCCAGTAATTGTGTTGTGTAGGTCTGATGGGCAGTCGCTCCATGTAAAAGACTGGTATTCAGTTGCATACAGTTAGATTGGAAGTCGACTTCAGCATAGTTGTGAAAAGGCTTGGCAATACTGTTTGTTTTATAAAACACAAAACAATACAATACCACTCAATGAGTCAATATTTAACGAGCCAATACATTGGTTCGCACAACGCTAACTGCTGTTAATATCGCCGAACATCCCGGGTGGCCAATATGGCGTGATACTTTGACGGCGAATAAAAATATAAATAAAATGAGTGACGTCATTTTATGTCTGTTTTATGAGGTGAGTTAGTGTCCAGAACAAGGATTTATTTGCGAAAGGTCGTTTTATCATCACGGGGTTCATTCATTTCTTTGTTACGAGTAGGTCAATGAGGTAAATTGAATTGGTCATTCGTGGATCTTTGACAGTCGTTACGGGTCGTCAGAAGCCCGAAAGTCTGACAATCAGTCTTACCAAGGGGTGTTGTATTACCCAGTAACTGGGTTGTACTCTATCTCTTTTAATTTGGGCACCAGACTCAAATACATGAGCATGAGCGGCACGTTGTCAACAACAGCCGCCGACGCGTCGACGGTGGTCGTCGATGGGTATAGACGGCTGCCATAAACGCGTGTCGATGGCTGCAGTTACGTCTGTCGTCGACACTTATCTCGTGTGTATGAGCATTAAGACCTATGAAGCCAATGATCATGACGATTACGCTCAATTCAATGTCTAGTGAACCGGTCTCGAATGATAGACGCACAAATAGACAAACATCTGAATGATGTTGTTTTGGCTCCGTTCCTGATAGTTAACCGAATTGAGATATTTTCGCAGTTCGTGGTATTAACACGACTTGATCATTTGTGTGATCACACAGCACATTTCGGTTAAGATATCTGGCACGTTGCGATATAATGGGTCGTCCCTCCCGCCTCTTGCCAGCCTGTGACTATCCCATCATATATGTTAAGCAATTCGTTTTTTTTTTTTTTGTCATTTTACCTGTAAGACCACTGCAAGGGAAAACATGCTTCTTGTCATTCAAATAAAGAAGACCCATCTAATAATACTAATTACGAAGCTGCTTCATTGAGTGGTGCCCATATACACGAGTGACACGCGTCGACAATAGAGGCAACTGCATCTGTCGACACGCGTCGACGGCAGCCGTGATAGCCCAGTGATAACGGTACGAACCCAGACAGACGCTTTACTTTGTGTATTTTATTTCATCACCACTGCTCTCAGTGAAGGTACCTAAACATGGTGAGGAAATCAGCATGTCCTAGAATCAAAAATTCTAAGACATATTGTGACATCTACCAACCAAACTGGGCTCGTGTGGTGGTGTACGGTCCATTTCCTCTCACAGAGAGGTCGCTTGTTTCCCAGCAGTGGGAACGTAAGACTGATTATGCTAAACAAGAGCAGAAATCACCCCCAAACCCGTTACGTCTCGTTAGGTATAACTGTATAAGCAGCGTAAACCATATGTCTATTCAAGAAAAAGGACCACACACATCCAACATTATAAATTCTCTAAAATAACAGTTGAAAATACCACTAAACAAAATTAAAGTCGGCTCGCACTTACTCCATTACTCTCAGCAGTAATGCTTCTTTCAATCAACGGTGTTAGATCTGCGTAGGCTTAAATAACAAACGTAAAAATACACGTTTATTATATTATCTGGTATTCTTACGATTCCGTTTGATTTGGCACTATTTGTTTATTTAATTTTATGTTTGCAGGTGTGTCTGGGGGTTTTTGCTCGTGTGTCTTCGGGAAAGTCCGGTAAGATTCGGTTTTGAACCGGGCAGTTTAGGGCTTTTTGCGACGA
Organism: Apamea epomidion; assembly: GCA_947507525.1. Taxonomy (NCBI): domain Eukaryota; kingdom Metazoa; phylum Arthropoda; class Insecta; order Lepidoptera; family Noctuidae; genus Apamea; species Apamea epomidion. Next base: position 17,168,643 of record OX382240.1, on the reverse strand, counting down.
TTTTAACCACATTAAAAAAAGTGAGTTGGAATCTCATTTTCAACGACATGTAAGGGGAAAGTTTGTCCAATTTCTTTAAAGACTATTATAAAGTATTTTTAGGTTCTAAATGGTAAAAACAATCCTAGAGGGGCGGTACCATTCTCATGTCGAACAGATTGCGTGCGATTGTATTTTGTTTTTTTATTTTTCATTCTTTATGTGCTCTGCAAATTCACTGATTGCATGTCTGCAGATGAAGGTTCTTATTTCTTTACTGAAACATTACTTGTGCTATAGTAAAGCAGCATGTTATTCAGTGGGTGTACAATCTGGGAAATTAATAGGCTAGTTTCCTAAAAAAATCTAATTAGTCCGTCAGTTAGATTATCAAAAAATATTGGACCTGTATTTTTTCTTTTGTCAATTATATAAAAAAAGATGAAGATATCGCCCGTTAAAGTTCCGCGCTACACTTTTTAGCATGGCGTGACGTCACGACCCCCCACTGCCAAATTTTGACGCGATTTATCTTTGTCATTTTTTGTTTGATTGACAAAAGAAAAAATACGTGTCCATTATTTTTCGATAATCTAACTGACGGACTAAATATAATAATCATTTTTTTACCCAGGACACTATCCTATTGTAAATGCAAAGGACACCGTTATTGTCATGATCTACATCCCGACTGCACCCACTGCTGAGCATAGCAGAACCCAATAACTCTTTGTCCGACCTGGGAATCGAACCCAGCACCCCACGCTCAACAGTTGCGCTCGCGACTACTAGACCAACAAGGCGTTTGTGATTTGAATATTCGGACAATTTAATTTGGTAGTAAAGATCCCTGCCTTTACATAACAGATAAATACTTCACTAATAAAATACACTCAGAGGGACAATTCTCGTAATTTTAAGAACTTTCACAGTCTGATCTGTCTCAATCTGTCAAAAATACCTCTAATTTCCCTAGATTTTTGACATTTGTTTATCGCCGAGATGAGACCGCGACTAGATTTTGAACGTTTTAAATTACAAGAATTGGCCTTCTGATAATCTTATCAGAAAGCCAATTCTCGTAATTTAACGTGCATCTACACGTGAATTATTATTCACGTGTAGATGTATGATATTTCATATTAATACATTTTTGTTTTCGTGTGAAGCTATCTCCATAATATCCGGAGTGCTCTTAGTAAACAGTACTACGCATTGAATGCAACCTTGGAAAAATATATTATCGTTTGGCAGACACGAAGATGGTAGAATGTAGCTCAGTGATGATTTTAATGAAATGAAATGAAATTGTTTATTCTGTAAATAAGATATCGGAATCACATTAACTCTTAATCTGCCTGTTATGTTCCCACTTCTGGGGCACAGGTGTCCTCTCAGTGAGAGGGAGTGGGCTCAATCGACCATGCGGGCCCAGTGCGTATTGGTAGATGTCACATGTACTTGAATTTTTCTTGTTTGTTTTCCTTCACCGTTTTAAGAGCAGTGGCGATGAAATAATATACACAAATTAAAGCGACTGACTGGGTTCGAACTTACGACCGACTTGTAAGTAGCGGCCATTACTGGGCCACCAATCCACTTTACTCCACTGCTCACTTTTACACGACATCCTATAAAAAAAATAAGCTAGATGGAGTGGACATTGCCTATCTGACTACCCCTGAGAAGAAATGGCGAAAAAACTTAGGTAGATTGCGGACTGAGTCAAGACTATGCCCGATTTCATTAACACCAGGCGACACTAAAATGTAATGCCTAAACAAAAGCACTCTGTTGGATTTTCAACCCTCGTATCAGCAATGAGAGTTGAAAGTCCAACGTGCAATAATTTGTAGGCATTTAGGTTTCGGTTGCCTACTGCCTAGTGTTAGTGGAAATAGGCAGGAAATAGTCTTAGGCCCTTACTCAAAATCAGAAAATATATCGGACAGAAATCCTGGCACCAACATGGTAGACAGGCATACGACCACGGCAATACCTTGACCTCTTGATTACTTTTTAGATCACTTCAACAAATTCCAACGTTTACAACTTTCTTGATGTCCAGACGCCAGCACATTAAGCTACTCGAAACTGTCAAATTTTCCCAATCAATCTTGAACCTAATGCTTTAGCAATAAAGTTGAAAATCTATTAAAGAAATTTGACATATTTTTGCTTTAGCTTTAGTTAGCTTTATGTGGCCTGTACTATACTACTCGTATATCGCTTTACGAAAACTATAATGTTGCGCTTGCTCGCAAAGTCGCAACAAAACGATATTAGCATAGACAATCAGAATTATATACAAAATGTGTCCGACTCAAGCCGAAACTGTGTTTTGTCTATGATAGATGAAACTTATTTTTTTTAACTGCATTTCAATGAAAAATAAAAGAAGAAAAAAGGAATTTCGTATACAATTTGGAAACCTATTGCGAACACTTTCTCTATTTCTCATGAAATAAAATAATAGTCTGGCTTTACGCCAGATTAGACTTTCATTCAGGCGAAAAAATAACTAGAATGTGATGCTTTCTTTTTCGATTTCGTTAACATTATTCATCCATTTTTTTGAAAGATTTCACAAATTCATTGAGTTTTGCGTGAATGTGACGCATGTTTACCCCCAACTTGTTTTTTTGTGTGTTATGTCCTTTTTTCATGCGTCTTGTTTGCCGCAAATAAATGCATTTTTTTTCTTTTCTTTCTTTTTTCTTTCTTTCTTTTGAAACTCAAAGCATTTATTTCAACTAAACCAATTTCAGGCACTTTTGGACGGTCAAGGGGTCAGTCAGTCAGAAAAATGAAGACCATGCCAAAGTGTAGTAGGTTCCTATGGAAAAGAAGGGCAGAAACTCCATGAATACTCGTTTAAATACAAATAATCCTTCCTACTAATATTATGTGTATAAACGTGAATGTTTGTTTGTATGAATGGATGGATGTTTGTTACTCTTTCACGCAAAAACTACTGAACGGATTTAAATGAAATTTGGCACACACATGGTTTCTAAACAGAATTAACCTACAAAATACTTTTTATCTCGACATTCCCATGGGATCGAAACCTATGCGAGTGAAACCGCGGGGCGCAGCTAGTCTTAAATAAAAAATGGAACACCCGATTAATGCATGAGATTATGGCCATCTTTTGAAGCAGCCTGAAATAGAATTCGTTGGTGCTTTGTATAATAATGTTGCGCGCCACAATTAATGCCTGATGCATGGTGACATTAGTTACCACTAGCGCCATCTAGTTTCTAGTAGCAAGAACTAATAGAGTCACTAGCGCCATCTATTATCGATTGGCTGAACTTACTAGAACTATCGACATCTGGTCAGTCGGGGCCGCTATGTACTCGAACATTCTAGATGTGTCTACAATAGAAGGTTCTGGAATTATCTGCGGCACTATATAAGGCCGGGACTAGCCGCGACCGATCATAGTCTTAGGAAACGCCGTGCTCATCAAAGCACTAAAAATATAATTTCGATCCAGCCTGTCCCTTTGATGCCCTCTCCCAGCGACGCCCTAAGCCGAGGTTCGTACCCCACAGGGGGTGCCCTTAGCGTGCAGTCGCCTAGTTTTAATTAGTATTAGCCCTGGCTGGAGGCTTTAAGATTTCTTAAGGCAACCACAGGATAGTCCGGTTAAGTAGTCACGACCTCTCAAGGTCAACTACGAGATGCCATATATAAAAAAAAAGCGACCGATCAGACTTGGTTCTGCGATAGAAGCGAATACATCGAAAGCCATCTTCAAGTGCGACTTAAGAGTGATTGTGTTTTATAATTAGTGTGTTTGAGTTGTTATTAGTGTTGTTTAAATAAAGTGTAACTTTTGGTAATTTTTATCGGCAGTTTTTATTGTCACGAACCCGAAGCTCGTAACAATAATTTACCTGCTTGCGTTATTAGAGAAGTCTCACCAAATGATGTGCAGAATCTAGTGCTCAATAAAATGTGTCTCTATTCGGATCGATCGTAAACATGTCGAAAGAACTGACTGGTATTGAATACATGAATATAGACGATTTCCAAGCGACCGTTATCGCTAAATGATGGAGCGCTCTTTTACTAGGAACCCTGTGTTTTTGTTATAGTTGGAATAACATAATCTCATCCTATAATGTCCCCACTGCTGGGACACAGGTCTCCCCTCAGTTAGGGGGACTGGGCCATAATCCACCACGCGGGCCCAGTGCGGGTAGGTGGATAGTTTGAATAGGTATTATTAAAAAAAAAAGACTATGTGGAACCCTGCCAGGAGGATTCGAGGCAGACTCCGTAGACGATGGCGGGACGAGGTGCAGAAAGTGAACTACCAGTGGTCCACATTAGCCCTGGATCGAAAAAGCTGGAAATCATGGGGCTTTTGCCCAGCAGTGGGATGATGCAGGTTAACGGTAACAGTCACAATATTTTATTGAAAGGCATTGGAAGTATGGATGGAGAAGCTCTTGGTTTATATATATTTTTTAACAGTCCATGTATGTATAAGTGCTACATAGCATAGCATTACCAGCCTATAATGTTCCCACTGCTGGGATGCAGGCCTCCTCTTTGTGAGTGCTACATAAGAGGTCTTGATGCCACACAGACTTAATATGACGCGGTCAGAAACATGTTATTTGAACAAAGCAAGTTAAAAGATTGCCATTGAAGAAGTGAAACAGAAAATTTCATTTTTAAACTATGTTGTTATTAACGTCGTCGAGTCAATAAATAACATTTAAAAAAATGGTCGTTACCAAAAATTTTAAAAATAATATTAGCAAACCTAAAAAAACTAGTATGTACTAAAGGCTCCAAACGTGACGCGGCAGAAGTAGAACAATTTCTATGAAAACTTCATGGAAATTATACTACTAGAATCGCGTCGCACCGTCGCGACGCGCCTGTCTGCGGGAGCCGTAAAGCAAACTCTAAAACAGATTAAAGTACAAAATATTCAAGTTCCCAACAAAAATTCAAGGGTAGGCATAAACACAAGTCACGTACTTTCCCGTACCCGAACATTATTCCCTTGGGAGAGAAGTACAGACAAAACTTTCATGAACTTTGTACTACTTTTTCTCAGATTTTCACCAGATTTAAGGGGTGTATTACCCGTCTATAACAATCAGGCTATTCCCTTAGGTTTTTACGAAATGTTGGAGGTCTGTTTATCGTACATAGTTTGGTTGGTGGGCTTTGCATTGTATGATAGTACCTACCGAGCAATGAATAAGTACAGTACGTTAGAGCTGTCACGGTTAAAGTACTACCACCGATATATAGTGGACTTAACGATTAATGTAACCATTTTTCCGTGCTTATCGAATATAACTGTTTAGATTGATTGCTGAAGTACGAAGCCTAGGTCCTACACCCTAATCGCGTAACACACTGTCAGTCACAATCTGAATCATTTTGAATAATCCATTGCTTGAAATGCTTTGAAAAAAAAAAATGTATATATTATCATCTGCCTAGCCTTTTCCCAACCATGTAGGGGTCAGCTTCCAGTCTAACCGGATGCGGCTGAATACCAGTATTTTTAACCCGCGACGCAAAAACGATGGGGTGTTATAAGTTTTACATGAACCGACTTGCTATCTGACCTCCACAACCTAGCTACTGGGTAATACGCCAGTAACTGGGTAAAAAAAGTATAGTATAAATAAATAATAAAAAATTATCATAATATAACGCAATGAATGTTGTTGAATTGTCAAAATGAAAGCTTTAGTTGCTACTGTTAGTGTATTACTGAGTTACTCCTCTGGGTTCGATCCCGAGGCAGGACAAAATGTTATTAAGTTTTTAAATAGGAATTCTTTTTTGTAGAATACTTGGTAGGCAAAGTCACAAAAATGTACTCGTCATTTTTGTGAATTTGTCTACCCTAGGGTGCCTACAGACGCGATGTTTGTTATAACGTGCTTCACAGCTTTAAGAATAATATTTAAATAGTTTGTGTTTTAACAAAGAAGTCTTCAAATTTAAATAATTATTTTTAAGGTCACACCAAGGTTCGGTATATTTTTGTTAATGTTTATGTATTAGTAAAATATTTATTGTAAGTAGAGTTTATGACTCTGTTAACATGAGATTTCAATTGAACTATTAAAATATTTATATTAAGCTTAATGCAACAAATTATCGAGCAGATGGCAATGATTGAATCACACATTTTAGAATTCGATTTAAATTGCTGATGCGATGTTGTGATTCCGCAAATGTTAGTTCCCTATCTTATTTATTTAACTTTGTACTGAAATCCACTGAAGTAGTTTCCTGTACCTGAGTCTGACAATATCAATATATCTAGCCTTATCCCAACTATGTTGAGGTCAGTTTCCAGTCTAACTGGATGCAGCTGAATATTTCGTCGACTTCCAGTCGATTTCCAGTCTAACTGGATGCAGCTGAGTATTTTTCATGAAGCGACTGCCTATCTGCCCTGCACAACCCACGTTACTGGGTAACATTATATCCCTTGGATCCTTTGGTAAGACTGGCTGTCAGAATTTCTGTACCTAAGTCAGACAAGAAGTCAAAATCTGCCTCCTCGCCTGAATTACAGTAATAGCTTGAAAGCAATATAAAAAAACTACTCCGTAATAGAACATAACATATCACCGCGCCTGGTTTTCCAGAGGTGTTAGGCAGAGGTGTAACTAATAGAAAAAACGGCCGAGTACCAAACTTCGAGATACAAAAACGTATAAAGGTCTTGAATATCGGAAACCGTATTATGGAACTCAATTGGAGTTGGGCAGGACACCTGGCAAGGTGCAGTGATGACAGGTGGAGTAAGGCTGTCACAGAGTGGCGTGCAAGGACTGGAAGACGTGATGTCGGTCGTACGGCGGCGAGAGGGGCAGACGACATTGTTGCTATCGCGGGCAAAACCTGGATGAGGCTGGCACAGGAGCGTGGGGATTGGCACAAGATAGGAGAGGCCTATAAAACAGTGGGTGAAGTCGGGCTGTGGATGATAATGATGAATATAATAATAATAATAATTTATCTTTATTTCAGACTAGCTGCGCCACGCGGTTTCACTCGCATAAGTTTCGAACCCGTGGGAATATTGGAATAAAAAGTACCCTATATGTAAATCCGAGTTATAAACCATCTGTGTGCCAAATTTCATCCAAATCCGTTCAGTAGTTTTTGCGTGAAAGAGTAACAAAATCCATGATGGTCTTCCTGGTGTAATATAAATACATTTTCTTTCTTTCTTTCTTTTCTTTATCCATCCATACAAACTTTCACGTTTATAATAATAATAGGTAGGAGGGTCAGGGTCATCACGTCAACGCCGGCTGCCGCTGAAAACCAGCGCTTGGGCTCTTTCTCGTATATGGTCTTAGCATTATGCTGAGCGATGGCCGTTTTGCGTGAATGTGACGCATGTTTACCCCCAACTTGTTTTTTTTGTGTGTTATGTCCTTTTCTCATGCGTCATGTTTGCCGCAAATAAATGCATTTTCTTTCTTTCTTTCTTTTTTCTTTCTAGGACATACGTCCATACATTATAACAAAGATAGCGTTAGTAGTACACACAAAAATACTGTTTATTTGCACGCTAACGTTTTGAGGCCAGTGTTGGTGCTACCAGGGACCGTGCTCATCTATGTAGTGCTGATATAGTATCTACTCTCATATTTCCTCAATTATGTTGAAGTTCGAAGTAAAACCAAAGCAAATCTACGTGTATTTAAAACGAACAGTAGTTGTATCTTTATAGTTTCATTGTGTATAATAAGTTTAAAACTAATTGCATTGAATTAATTCTGTTTGAATTACAGTTGAAAAATAAATTGTGTAACGTTGAGTGAAAATCTACTCATGTTTCTTTCACGCACTGCAAGCAATGTGGAAAGAAGAATTTTATTAGACTGTGAAAGATATATTCAATTAGTTTATTCAGTAAAATAATTTAAAAGTAAAGTATAGCACATTTTAAAAGGTAAATGTCTGATTTATTACCTACCATTTTAGTGGGTTTCACACCGTGGAAACATTCTAACAGACATTAGAAATTCAAGCTTTGTTTTTTCACCCATAATACGATTGAGTTGAAACTTTGCATTCCCGTGTTGTTCTAATGACAACGCAATGTGTTGTTCTCATGTATAGTCCTCCAGATTGTATTCGGCCATGGCGGCCAATCTCAACGGAGACTAGCCGTCAACACGGTAGATATTATAGTGCAAAAGTGTGTGCGCAGCCACAGGTCCACTCTCTCTTCCCTCATTCTCATAGTCAGATGGGACGGCAATCCGACACGACCGGAGAGAGATCAGGTTCAGGCTTAACGTGGCACGACGAGTCTCGGATGTAGAGTTGATCACCCATCCACCCTGGCAAGCGTAGCTTATCATGATCAATCGAACCGTGCGTCTGTTATTACTTAGCCACGTGCCCACTTTCAAAAGTAAGATGTATTATTATTTTTTATAAGGATATACAGCATGCAGTACCTAAACAAACATAATTGTGCCAGTTTGTTATTCTATACCTGCATACTGCCTTCACCTAGTAATAACGCTCGTTAACCCCTCCAGCAAAGCATATGCAATACACTTGTGTTAGCAGGTTCACAGGTTCTACTAACAAAGGGTTAACCGTGCGTCTGCTATTGTTAATTTGAATACCTCTCCATAACTAGATGGTTTAGTTGTTCAGGTATTGTTGTTTTGAGTAGTAGGGAAGTGGGTAAGTGGGTTAAGTTCTGCAGTCTAAAGCTGGAAAGTCATAGTTTATTAATAACTAGCTTTTGCCCGCAGCTTCCGTCGCGTGGTTATCGGAAATTATCCCACGGGAACGTGCTACCAGGATAAAAAGTATGTCCTTCCCCAGGATGCCATCTATCTCTTTGCCAAATCAGAAGTGCAGTGGTTTAGGTGTGAAAATGTAACATACAGTTTCAAGTTCCAATTCCCCCTTACAAATCAAATTACCCCTTTTTGCCCCTTCAAAGGTCAATTTACGACAACTTTACATACTTATTATTAATTATTTTCTGTCAAAAGTATTAATACTGAGTTTCGAGTTAATTGGACCGCGCATTCAATTACTTCCACACAAACTTCAACACCCTTTTGAGGGGTAGTTTTGAAAAACTTATAACAAACTTTATTACTTACTTAGGCAAGTATTCTTGCCAAGTTTAAAGTTTATATCCCCGCTTTTCATCCCCACAAGGGTGGAATGTTGAAAAATCGTTTGGGTTGTATTCATAACTTGATTCAAAGATTATTTATACCAATTTTCGAGTTACTCAAGCCATGAATTATAATTAATAATTAAGTATGCATTTGTATGTAAGCGGCTTTTCTGATAATGCTCACTTTTACAAAACGGGATCCTGTCGTTTTGCCGAAAAGATTTTGCCAAAATTTCACTACCCAAACAAATTTTAGCATCCTTTTTTTATACCAATGCAATGTTTGGAATAATTTTAGTACACACATTTTCATTTGGTAAAATTTTTACTTGGCAGAATATTATCAAGGATAATGTCATATAGGCATTTGGTCTGTAATCAAATGATTTATTACAGCAAACAATATTTAGACAATAAACGTTTGGTCAAATGATTTGTTATGGCAAAAAATATAAAGGCAAAAGTAACATTTTTTGAGAATTATATAATTAAAAAATGCAATTTTATTTTAATATAATCATTTACTTAATACAAATAAGGAAAACAAGCGATTATTGTTAGCAGGCTATCAAGAACCAAACTTTAAGGATTTTCGATTTGATCGAGGTTTATTTAAAAAAAAAAATGGTTAGGTTAGGCTAGGTTAAAACTGTTACCTCCTACGCACGAGCCGAGCGAGCGAAGCGAGCGGTGTCGCGGCAGCTGCCGGCGAGTGGCAGAAACGACTAGATTGTATAGAAAAAAAATGTGGCAAAAAATAGATCATTTTTAGCAGGCTGTCGGGAACCGAACCAGTTAGACGAAGTTAATTTTTTTTTAAAATGCTTTGTTAGGTTAGGTTAAAATTTAGACCTCCTACACACGAGCCGAGCGAGCGAAGCGAGCGGTGCCGCGGCAGCGGCCGGCGAGTGCCAGAAACGACTAGATTATATGTATAGAAAAAAAATATGGAAAAACAGGCTACCCGAGACTGAACTAGTTAGACTCTAACAATTGACTGAATAGAAACGGTAAATTGAAAACTGACGATACTAAATATTTGGCAAATTTTATTTTGCGTAAAATGAGTTATTCCAACTGAAATATTTGACTACATAAAAATTGGTAAAAGTACCTAATAGTTGGTAAACAAGTCATTATTTAAACGTTGACTTGCCAAACATTAGGTTTGCGTTACAATTATTAGTGAATAGATTTTTTGCTAAGTAATAATTTGGCAAATGAAATTATTCGGAAATTTTTTTGGAAAGTGATAATTTGGCAATTTCTTTTTGATGAAACAAGAGAGACCCTTACAAAACAATACATATAGGATGGCGAGCAGTGATCGCCCAGTGGTAACGGTTCCGACTCACGAGTTTTATGTCGTAGGTTCCAATCCAGACAGGCGCTTTACTTTGTGTAAATAATATTATCACCACTGCTCTCAAAACGGTGCAGGAAAACATCGTGAGGAAACCGGCATGTCTTACAACCAAAAATTCGAAGACATGTGACATCTACCAACCCGCGCTGGGCCCGTGTGTTAGATTAGAGGGAGCCCACTCCCTCTCAAAGAGAGGAGGCCTGTGTCTCAGCAGTGGGAACATTATAGGCCGATTATCCTTAATACTAATATTATAAATGCGAAAGTTTGTATGGATGGATGGATGTTTGTTACTCTTTCACGCAAAAACTACTGAACGGATTTGGATGAAATTTGATACACAGATAGTTTATAACCAGGATTAACACATAGGATACTTTTTATCCCGATATTCCCACGGGATCGAAACTTGTGCGGGTGAAACCGCCGGGCGCAGCTAGTAACTTTATAAGTAACACTAGCTATGCCTGCGACTTTGCCCGCGTAAAATTTCTTGTTCTCCCGCCCGTCGCATCGCATTGCTTGCCCACGCTTTTACTTTGTTTTCGCTTAGCGCTCTTTCTGACTTTTTTTCTTTTTGCTCGGCTCCTAAGGGTCCCAGCGTGACGATAAATAGCCTTCCTCAAGAATTAGGCTATCAAATGCAAAAAGATTTATTTCAAATCCGACTGGTAATTTCAGAGATTATCGCGTTCAAACAAATAAACAAACTCTTCAGCTTTATTATTAGTACAGAAGAAATAGATGGGCAGATTATTTGCTATGGTATAGAATAAATGCTTTAAAGATAAGTTTCAACTAAAGATGGATTTTTATTCTATAAAATGTTTCGCTTTTCCAGCCTCACCTTTCAGCTGTCACGTTATCTCTCGCCCCCTTTACATTCTTCAGCTTTCACAAAATCCATTTATCTTAAATATGTACAGTTACTCGCTCTCCTTACAACCATCAACATTTATGTTCATCACACTATTAGTAACATAATAGGTTTCACAGTTTTAAAGCAGTGGTGGAATAGAGTTTGAACCCAGCCAGGCACTTTACTTTCTGTGTTAAATTTCATCACCAGTGCTCTCATAACGGTGCGTGAGAAAAACATTCTGGAACATTGTTGAAACTGGCATGTCCTAGAACCACAAATTCGAAGACATGTAATATTTACTAACCCGCACTGGGCCCACTTGATAGATTATAATAATACTTTTATTGATACTAAATACCTTTTGTTACAATAAGTAGGAAATGTAGGTTACAATAACAATTGGTTGTAAAAAGGTTTCTGGAATGGCGGTAACCCTGCCTCCTAAACTAGGGGAATCCTGTGCCTTAGGAGACAGTGTTCTACTGTTAATTATGGCCCACTCCCTCTCACAGTGAGAAGGCCTGTGTCAATCAGCCTTATAATGTTTGGGAACATTAAAGGCTTATTATCAGTGATCGGAATAGGTAGAGCTAATTTACCTAAACTTCGAGGAACAGAGTCACAAAGTGGAGACTTCCTTAGGACTATATTTTTTTTCCCGGGAAAATTTCCCGGTTTTAGGGACATCGCTTTGAATACATTAAAAAGGAATGTTATTGATAGAAATAATAAAAAATAAGTTTAAAAACTAAAACCCGATTACTGAAAAGTATGAAACAAGAAAGTACCTTCCCGTGGTCGCATGCCGCTGTACTAACATACTTATAAGCTAGGGTAGCATGCAACTACGGGAAGGTACTTTCTAGTGCTAGTATTTTTAAAAGCTCCTAACAGAGTAAAATTATTGAAGGAAAACTTTCCCAACATTCCATTACCACCAGAACCTGTTATCACTAGATGGGGTACATGGCTAGAAGCAGCTTCTTATTATGCCAAATACTATAAACAGATTAAAACAGTTGTCGGACTAATTAGAAGCGCTGACGCGTTATCTATCAGGCATGCTAAATCGGTATTGAAAAAAGACAACTTAAAAACTCAATTAGATTATATTGAAGAATACTACAAAATAATTCAAATTTCAATAAAGGCTTTGCAAAAATCTGATTTATCCTTAACTGAATCTTTTCATATATTTGACCAAGCGAGAACTGTTCTAAGCTGGTGTTCGTCTGAGCGTATAAAACTAAAATTAGAAAACGTTATGGCTAGAAACCCCGATCTTGATGTGTTAAGAGACATTTGTGACGAATACAAAACGGATTAGGTATTGAAAATTGATCATTGTTATGCTACATATATGTGCCTTTAACTTCAGTTGATGTTGAAAGATCTTTTTCCACGTATAAATGGATTTTAAGTATCAAACGAAATCGTTTGAACATTGAAAATATTGAAAAACTCTTCGTAATTTAAATTAATTCTTCGGAGGAAAATAAATCAAGTGATGAAACTGATCACTCCGTTCCTGATACTGAATGTAACGATTCAGATTAAGGGGCACCTTTCAACATCAAAGGCAAAACTTATAGTGGTGAGTTTGTTAATTATTCAGTTTACGTTTTGTTTTTGGCACTTATATTAATTGTGCTAAATGAATAAATCATGTCAAATTGATCAACTTGTTTTTTTTACCTTTGCCTTGTTCCTTATTAATGCTGGTATTAGCTACCGAACTTTCGTACATTGTCAAATATGAAAAAAGAATAGAGTTCAATCTAAGGTAACAACTTTTATTTTACGTTTATGTTTCTACGTTAAAAAACATGCCCAATGAATTTTTGTCAATTCTGGGAAAAAAAAACCGGAATTCAATTAAACTCATAATATTGTGAATTTTTAATAAACACACATTAAAGTCCCGGGAAATTGTCCCAGGAAAAAAAAAATAGTCCTAAGGAAGTCTCCACTTTGTGACTCTGTTCCTCGAAGTTTAGGTAAATTAGCTCTACCTATTCCGATCACTGCTTATTATGCACGTTTCACAACTACGATGAATTGATGCCTTGCAGGAAATGAAAACTAAGTTAAACTTTTGAGGAGTTAAGGAAAAATGCATTGTGATTTTTGTCTTTGATGAAGACGCTATATTATCTTCTTTACAATTTTATGAATGAAGGAAAGGCTTCTTTGTCTCATTAAGGATAAAAAAAAAACAAGAAAGAAGTATAAGAAGAAAGATGGCAAATACTTAACAGCATTGACTGTAATCTGAAAAACGATATATTTATTCCATTAATGCAGAGTTGGCAGCCCTGACGGCAACTCCACAAAACCAGCAGCCACTCGAGACAGTGCAACGCAATTTAAGCTTAGTTCAAGTTAGCCAACCAACGGCCATAGTTAAACTGAAGTAAGGCTTTTGTCTGTGCAGAGTGTCATTATTTGTGATGCCGGCTGATTAGATAGGCCCATGGTCCGTATAAAGTTATGCATAGGTGACTTTGACTGCAGACTCAGAAAGTTGTTATAGTCGGTGCAACTCATCAGCGTTTTGTACCTTATAATAATATAATAATAATCTTTATTGATCATTTTCAAGTATTGTACATGGCAAAATTACAGATTTGCTACAATTGTAGTGGAAAGGAACCTGTATGAAGGATTGTATGAAGGACTTATGAAAGATGAAATAAGGCACAATGGAGATGCTTTTGTAAAATGTATTGACTAAGTATACGGCGTTTATCAGGAGGGAAAACCCAGGGTAGCCCGCGAAATTCAAATTTCCTCACGTTTTTTGCAATTTTCAGGTCAGTGTCAGGTAGCATATTGGACAAAATAGGATTCGCGAGCGTAACAAGCATATATTTACAGAATTATAATCATTAAATGCATCAATCTCCCTCTTCGTAGTAGTAATTACCAGCAGCTTGGCACGCTTTGTGTTAATTTGGACACTTAACGCGAAGTGCCGGCGATTAAAGGTTAATTAAGAGTGGTCAGTGTAATTATGTCAACTTGCCTCGTCTATACAAATAAATTAAATTGACATGTCTGTTTGTAATTGTAATTTCAAACTAACAGCTTTTCACTAAATGCATATGAAATATATTACGGTACCTATAACACTTTTTTTTTAAATTTCTGTCTGTTTTTTCCAGTTAATCATCGAAACGGCTGGACCGATTTTATTTATTTAATTAGGTTAACCAACAATTGTTTACAGTACATACATCTCCGACTTAATGAATAGAGTAACATTTACAAGTGCAACAATTAATTACAGGTTAACACCACATGCACAGAAAACAGCTTCACATAACATATTTATAAATTATTATTTTACGACACTTTCTTTGGCAGATATGCTATAATAAAAAATGCGAACGTGCACGCGAACGAAATTGCGCACAGCTAGTTACATAATAAAACTTGAACGTGTATTAAGTTAATCATACAAATGATTTATTTGGGTTTATTTAAAACACTATCAAAATATTTATCCCTATCACACAAGTAGGAAGTCCTAACATCTCCAAAGGTAGAACCAAATCTCTTAGGTATTATGTATATTCAGTAAGAAATACGCTGACATATTTTCTTTCAAGCGAGAAGCACAGTAACAAAACGCCTTTTAATATTATTTCCTTTGAACGAGTCTTGAGACTTCATCCAGTCTTGGATACGGAAGATATTTAAATAGTTCTTGCATTTACTCGTAAACTGTGATTGAAAATTTCTAGGATTGTATATCGGAATAATGTTAGTCTGGGGAATTGAGTTATGTTTGTAATTTGAGCAGTTACCCGGCCCAAATCCAAATTCCAGAGTACCCCTAAGAGTTAGCTAAAGGGAAACCGTACGTAACCCCTCAAAAATAGGGTTTTTCTGTTAGTAAATTCTTAGTTTCTCAGAGTCGAAATCCTAAGTTCCCGTTCACCTCCATCTCGGATGACCTAAAGTATGCTACTAATGGCGCAATCAGATTGGCCAACTACTGGGCTATAACTATATACAACTATATAAAGAAAACAACGAGGAAGACTACCATCGACACGAAAAGAAGAAGTCGAGATTATGCATCACTGTCCAAATCACAGTGATCTTTATTCTCCCTATAATAGGGTTTATGTTAGGTTGCTGCCACTGACAAGTCTGTCAAAATCATTGTGATCTTTATACTCGTTACTATAAGGTAGTTGTTAGATTGCTGCTGTCAGAGGTAAAATAACTGTGAACAGACTGTTATGTACAAGGACCTTTTAACGCTTCAATGTCGTTGACAGGGGGACGCTGATGGTATACATTTATGCAATTGTTTTGTGAAATATATTGGAAAAACAAGATGTCGGAAACCTTGTAGCGCTATATCTCCAAATTATGGCATTTTTATATTTTTTAGTAGCCGTTACTGTCCCACTGCTGGGCAAAGGTCCCCCTACTCTCCTTACAATTAAAGGAGTCCAGCTCATCCCGCCATCTCCGTCTGGGTCTGCCGCGATGTCGTTTGCCATTAAGCGGGGCCTACTGGGTCGTAAATTTGGCCCATTGATTGTCTGACATGTATGCATTAACTTCTAAAATTAATATTCGTGGAGGTTAGATGAGAAAGTCATCCCGGTTAAAACCTCTACAGAACATCATTGGTTGTAACAACTAACAACACAAAGGGAATACTTACCAGATGCATAGCATAACCACCGCAGAATAATATATCAAGTCTACATTACACATGGGACACTCCACACGATTACAGCTGCATATTCTTCATACAAAACTAACCATCCGTTGATTTAAATATGTAAATTTATATAAAATCATTGCGGGTTTTCGTAATTTGTGTGGTGTAAAACTTCATAATTTTAACTTTTTTGCCGAGAATTTTATGTGAAAAGGATTGAATTTGTTCTTAGAGTTTGATTAAAGTTTTTGGAGTTATTTTTTGGGGTATGATTACTCATTACCGGACTAATTTGCTGATGTTTAATTATACCTATGTACGTGAGTTTGTTAAGGGTGCTTAAAAACAGACATATACTTAGTTACTTATGTTCAAACGTTATTGTTGTGATGAATTAAAACGTATGTTACTGCTTTCTTTAAAGGAAAATCTATTTATACGAGACCATAATCCCTATTTATTCCACTAAGCGACGAACTACAGTCTATTCTGTAAACAACTCACCGTGAAAACTTAGGTAGAGTGACTAGTGTCAATTCTAATGATCACTGGCCTCGTCTAGAGGGATAATAGCTCACTTTACCGAACTTTTCACGGTGACATATTTACAGAATAGATCGGCAGGAGTTTCGCAACAATGGATAATTAATTGTGTCTCATTAGTAGAATCTTGAGATAAATATGTCAATATCGTAATATAGGTACGTATTATTATTTTAAGGCCTGATTTTTCAATAGTCAGATAATTTTTACCTAACGAATAAATAGTCGTGGGTAGAAGCTAGATAACTATAAGTCCCGGTTTCCTCACGATGTTTTCCTTAACCAACGTTATTATTGTCCAAGATAAACTCAGGAAGTATATGAATTGAACAAGTCACGTGGGTGCCTCGTACGTCGAGGCGAGGCCATAATCACTGAACCATATCGCTCCCCAATCTGAATAATAAATCAAATAATAAAGACAGTCTCTTGTATTAACAATTTTGCCACAGAGAACATTCACTTGAATCCAGTCCTATCAAAACAGTCCTTTGCAAACACAGGAAATCAAATCTGTCGGTCTTAGTAATTAAATTAAAGAGTTAAAGTTGTGGGGAGATTATTGACTGCTGTGCCCGCGAGTTCATCCACGTGCATGTCCGGAAACAAATTGGATTCAAAGGTTTTTTTTTTTGTGCGAATCCCTAATTCTTTTTCTAAAATAAAAGTAGCTTAATAACTCCTTATAAAA
This sequence comes from Apamea epomidion, assembly GCA_947507525.1. Taxonomy (NCBI): domain Eukaryota; kingdom Metazoa; phylum Arthropoda; class Insecta; order Lepidoptera; family Noctuidae; genus Apamea; species Apamea epomidion. Next base: position 17,151,355 of record OX382240.1, on the reverse strand, counting down.
CCAGCTATGAAAATCCCGTCAAAATCGGTCTGGGTCGGAAGAAATACACAGACATAATTTTTTTAAATTGTGTATTCATAAGTACCGTGTATACTTTCGAATGCATTTAGTAAAAAGCTGTTGTTTTGACATTACAAACAGACACTTCAATTTTATTTATTTGTATGTATAGACAACGTACAGCACCGAAATAATTGCGGAACACACAATCATAATCTGAATCATTTTGAAGGATATTGCTAATACATTGCTTCATGTGTTAGAAAAAATTGTCTGCTTAGTAAAGTAAATAACGCAATGAATGTTGTTGAACTGTCAAAATGAAACCCGTTGCTAGATACTGTTACTGTGTTACGCAATACCCCGCATTAATTTGGTACCAGTTTGAAAAAAGGTTACCTCTTAATTAATGCGGCTGCACTGCACATAGCACAAAGTGTAGAAAAGTCAATATTATGTAGAACCAAAAAACATTTCATTTACTTAAATAAAATACTTATGTATTTACCTAATTGAATTCTAGAAAGCCACCACTATGTTAGTGCTAGCTAAACTAATCCTAAACTACGGTTAATCAAATTCAAACGTGGACAAAACAGTTTAGCTTAGGTGGAGTTTAGTTTAGACTGGACTGGACTGTGAGGGTGGAAGGTAGAATTAGCAAAGCTGAAGTGACTATCGCTGTAACTTATTTTTTAAAGTTACTTACTTTAATTCGACTCGTACTTTTGATTTAAACGTTTAATGCAGGTATCTTTTTGATAACCTTTTTCGTCATATTTAGTTGACACCTTATTTGTTCATATACAGGCTGATTTTTTAAAGACCAGCAAAATTTAAGGATGTGGTACAGACCATCAAACTGAACAACTTTCTCCATGGGACCAACATCGTAATCGTGAATAAAAATTCAGCAGTCCCATACATTTAGGTCGAGTAGGTATTGAAGTTTTCTATGGGACAGTTGATAAAATTTTCGCGATTACGCTATTTGTCCCATGGAGAAAGTTGTTCAGTTTGATGGTCTGTACCACATCCTTAAATTTGGCTGGTCTTTAAAAAATCAGCCCGTATACTTTATTGTACACCAAAAAATACGCAACAAAAAATACTTAATTACTACAAAAAAAAATCTAATCGGCGGCCTTATAGCTTTCTGCGATCTCTTCCTTGCAGGACTAGTCGTTTCTTCCCAAAAAATTATAAATGATAAAGTGTTAGTATAAACCTACTTACAGAAATAAAATCTTAATTGTATATCCTAACACTATTACATGTCCATCATATTTTTAAAACTTGCTGAGTTCGGCGTTTCCTATCTGACTACTCTGAGAAGAAAGGCCGAAACAAACTCAGAGGTCACAGTCTCTTTTAAAGTCCAGACATAATCTTGCTCCAGAGCATATGAAGACCATGTAGATTGGTGTCTGAAATGGTCTTTTGAGGAAAGAACCACACAGATTGGGTGGACTTGTCCATTCAGCGCACATGTTGTGTGTATATATTTTATGCATAAAATATTAGTATGATTATTTTCCAGAAACTGCATCATAAGACTTTCAACACTCTACCACAAAACTAGGTACTGTAAACATAAAACTTCATTTATCACGCCATGTATTTTTCCTTTGTTTAAAGTTTACGCGGCCAGTTCAAACATTCAAATTCATTTGACTTCCATTATCTATGGCCGCCATACTTGTCAGCATTTCGATGATTTATTTCGATGAAGATAACACTGGTTGGAAAAATGAGTAATATTGACGATAAGGCCGTGGCGTGGCCTAAAAACAAAAAGACGATAAAATCAACAAATAGACTTCCCTGATTGGAGGAAATTACTTTTGAAACAATAAGACAGCTGTCAATTTAGTGTCACGACATGGTGTTCGAATTCCAAAATTAAACTCGTACGAAGTGCTACACTGACTGTTTATCAATTTTATTACTAACTAGCTTCTGCCCGCAACTTCGTCCGCGTGAAGCAACTTTCTTAAATTTTTTTCCTTAAGAACCTTCTACAAAGTATTATAAAACTTTTAAAAAACAGTTGGATGAAATCGGTAAAGTCGTTCTCAAGTTATGGCGTGACCAAGGGAAATAGGGATTCATTTTTATAAATATATAGATATTTTCTTTGATTTGACATTGTCTTGAAAGCAGAGGTGGTCCAGTGGTAATGGTCCCGACTTACAAGTTGTAGGTCGTGGGTTTGAACCCGAGCAGGCGCTATACTTTGTGTAATTTATCTCAACACCACTGCTCTCAAAAACGGTGAAGGAAAACATCGTCAGGAAACCATGTCCATGGGGGCATGTCCTAGGACCAAAAATTCGAAGACAAGTGACATCTAACAAACCGCACGGGTCCCGCGTGGTGAACTACGGCCCATTTCCTCTCACAGAGGAGGCCTACTGTGTCCCAGCAGTGTGAACGTTTTAGGCTGATTATGCATGATATTGTTTATTTCGAAGTTGTTGAAAAGAACCTTACAAAAATGTATATAAATAAGTCAATGTGTTGCTATTCGAATTTAAATGTGGTCGTGCTCTCGTGCCTTTGTAATTTAGGATTGAGACTTAAGACAATAAATAAGTACCTTGCAAGGCACTCAGTGCATTAGAAATATCCCTAAGTGTGTATACACGAGCAGCAGCCGTCGACAAGGTGTCGCCCATGTGCTTGAGTACAGTGCTCAAATACCCAAGCGACACGTTGTCGACGGCAGCGGCCGACGCGTCGTCAGCAGCACACGGTTGCAGTTACCTCCGTCGGCGACGCGCATCGATCGTATGTATGCACACTAGTTCAGTTGGTTGTACAAACTCGGCAGTGCGTACCAACGACGCGTGTCTACATAACATCGCGACTGTATTCCCCGAAGGATTAAGCAGAGGTGTACCTATAGTACACCCACATTTCACCAGTTATGTTTAAGTCCCCTTTAATAGGGGACGACCCTATTGCCAACAACGGGGCAAAAATCCACACTCCAGGTTGCTACTGATGGGGTGCCAGGGCAGAAAACCTCCACGTGTGCCTGGGGACTGGAGTTCCCTTCTGGATACGTCCGGGGGGAAGACCAGTTTTCAGGCCGGTGCATCCTGGGGTGCGGGCAGCTATTTCTCAGTGGGATTTTTTCCCAATGAGATCTCGCTGCCCGCATGCTAATGTTCTGCCAAGAGGAACGCTCCACACAAGCCGCTATGAGGAGCAGAGCGGCAACTGTGTGGAGTAAGAGCGGGCCTGGTGTGCACTTACCCTGCCGCCGGGCAGGCAGGAGGGGATAACCCCCCCCTCCTGCCACCGTTAATATCGTAGCCCCGAAGATTGTCAAGGTCATGTCTCTGACTTTTGACGGGGGTCGAGGGTCTTGGCTTAACCGCCCGGACCGCGAGGAAGATTAACCTCTATAAAAAATTCCCCAAACCTCCAAGCGGCGGCGCACCGTGAGGGAGGTAGTAAGCTTGGCTAATGGGTAGCTTGATTTAGTCACTAGTGCGAACCACGGATTTTTGAGCAGGTACCTAAAGTTTTATACTCGTGGGAACAATTATGGAAAAATACTTAAAACTAAAAACAAAGAAAGACGAAGGGAGGAGTGATGCGGTGTCGGAGTCCGATGCTGCATCTGGAGGAGCGAGCACGGGAGGCTCAGTGAGCCCTCGCCGTGACCAGAAGACGGCCGCTGCTAAAAGAAAGGCCCATAGCAAGCGGCCAAGGTCAGTGGACGGCCAGGGGTCGTCCTCTGACGGGGAGCTGGCTTCGGCCAGAAAAATCCCCACCAGCAGGCGGGGAGGAGCCCGAGAGCGAGGCGCAGGGAGGGGGCTCACTGCTCGGGAGGCCGCAGAAAAAGCGGAGGAGCCCGCAAAGGAGGGGGGTTCTGGTCGCGCGGTCGCATCGGATACCTCAAGCGACGAGGCGGCTGAGGTGGGCGGCCCTGATGCGGACCGCAAAGAGAGGTTTGCGGCGGTCGTGGAGGCCGCGATCCGGGACGTGGCCCTGAAGAAGTTACAGACTTCGAAAAACAGGGCCATAGTCTCGGCCAAGGCCTCCATCTTGGCGGCAGCGGAGGCCATCCACTTCGGGCCTCCGCCGGACGGCATGTCCGAAATGCGGGCGGAGGTGGCCCGCTTGACGGCTGCCATGGAGCTCCTCCGAAAGGAGAACGAGGAGCTCCGAGCGGACCTGGCCGGGATGCGAGCGGCCGGCACAGCGCAGAACACCCCACCACCAAGCCAGCCCGTGCCGGTGGAGAACCAGGTCCTGAACCTGGTTCGGCAGGAGCTGGCGACCTTCCAGGCGCGGTTCGCCGTCCTGGAGGGTATTGTTCTGCGCCCTCCCTTGGCGGGTAGGACGGCCCCAGGGCCTAAGGCGGCCTCGTACGCGGCCGCTGCCGCCCCTAAACCCGGGCCGTCTGGCCGGGCCCAGGCGCCGGCCAAACCGGCGTCGGCTAGAGGAGCCCCGGCGCCGGCGAAACCGACGTCGGCTGGCGGAGCCTCGGCGCCGGCAAAATCGGCGCCTGCCGCTAAACCCGCGGCGCCGGCCCAGAGAAAGGGCAGAACGGCTAGGGAGGGGAAGGCCCCAGAGCCTACGCCTGCCCAAAACAAATCTCCCACGACCAACGCCGAGTGGCAGGTGGTCGGGGAGAAAAAGAAGGCGGCCAAAGCGGCCAGGAAAAAGGCGCAGAGGAGGCGCCGCAAGGAGCGAGCCGTTGCGGCTAGGCTTCGCTCCCCCAAGACCGCGGCTGTAGTCATTACACTACAGCCGGACGCGGTCAAGAGGGGGGTGACCTACGGCGACGTGCTCGCCAAAGCGAGAGCGACGGTGGATCTCCAGGAGCTGGGGATCACCGGAGGCCTCCGGCATAGGGTGACCGCCACTGGTGCCCGCATGCTGGAGGTCCCCGGTGCGACGAGTGGCCCCACCGCTGACGCCCTGGCTGAAAAGCTAAGGGCGTCCCTCAATGCGGACGAGGCTCGAGTCTCCAGGCCCGTCAAGTGCGCGGATATGCGCACTTGACGGGCCTGGATGACTCGGTGACGGGGGCCGAGGTGGTAGCCGCCGTCGTCAGGACGGGCGGGTGTCTGACCGACCAGGTGAAGGCGGGCACCCTACGTTCTGACTTCACGGGTATGCGAACCATAACGGTTAGCCGGTGGAACTTCGTCGAACATTTCAGACGTTTGGCCCCCAAACTGGAACGGACCGGGGCCGCCTTAAAGCGGCTCCTGCCCAACCTGAGGGGGCCAAACGCCTCCTGCCGGAGGCTTTACGCGGTGGTCGTGCGGTCCATGGCCCTATACGGGGCCCCGGTATGGGCGCGTTCACTGCGGCTTCGAGCCGCACACTACCTGAACACGCCCCAAAAGGTGGTAGCCGTAAGGCTAATCCGGGGGTACCGCACGATCTCGGGCGAGGCAGCAAGCCTCCTTGCCGGACTGCTACCATGGGATCTGGAGGCGATAGTCCTCGCGCGCCTGTATGACTGGCGCGCGGAGGCACTACGTCGGGGGGAAACTCTGCACCCGCGGCAAATCGCTGCGGAGCGGACGGACCTCCGGCGCGGTCTCATGGTGGAATGGAAGGCGCGACTATCGCAACCCAGCGCAGGGCACGCCACGATAGCGGCGATAAGACCCCTCTTTGAGGAGTGGCTAGAGAGGCGTCACGGCGCTCTCACCTACCGCCTGACGCAGGTCCTCTCCGGACACGGATGTTTCGGGAGGTTCCTGCACATCATCAGGCGGGAGGAGACGCCCGGGTGTCACCACTGCGAGGATCGCCCAGAGGACACGGTGGAGCATACGGTGGAGGTCTACCCCGCTTGGGCAGAGCACCGCCGTGTCCTCGTAGAGGCGATCGGCAGCGGCGGCGACCTCTCGCGCCCGGCCCTGGTGCAAGCCATGGTCCGGGGCGAGAGGGAGTGGGAGGCGGTCACCTCCTTCTGCGAAGCAGTCATGCTAGCGAAGGAGGTGGCGGGATGGGCGAGGGAAAGATCCTCACGCCTCAGCCGCCGAGGGAGACGCTCCGGGCGTCGGGAGCCGCGTGACGACTCCCGGCCACCGTAGGCGCGGGCCTGCGGGCGGAGAGCAATGGGTAGCTCTCCGTCCGATCAGGACCAGGCCCGTGCCGGACGGCGTGTATGTGTTCCATGCGCGCCTCAAAGAGATGTCAGCGTAGTTGACGGGGCCCGACAGGGCCGAAGCCTGCCGGGGTAGCGGGATCGTCCGAAAGGGTTACCGCTGCCCTGGTACGTAAAGGGCTAAGGAAGGAACACGGGTGGGTTTTAGTCAGTAAGAGTCTGACACTCCCTTCTGCTCCACCCAGAGCGGGAGGAGTCATTTGATGATTTCCCATCCACAAAAAAAAAAAAAAAAAAAAGGTTGCTACTGATGAGAATTTCCAGATGTAAGAACCTAACAATACTTTGCCCGACCCGGGAATAGAACCCAGGACCACATGCTCAGCAGTACCGCTTGTGACCACTAAACCAACGAGGCAGAGTTTAAAACGTTTTTCTAGGAAAATTATAAAATGAGGGTGTGGTTATAATATTGGCAAGTTCTCTATGCGAATTGTGAATGGGAATACTTAGAACACGCATGGACACCAAAAGTGTGCGCTTACGCAACTCCGCAGTTCGCTTCCCACTTCGACGTTTCACAATTATGTAGGGTGACCATGTCTTAGGATTTTTCTTTTGGAAAAATATTTTTTCTAACTCACGATAGATACTTGTCAATTAAAAGCTCACTGCGATAGATATCTACAAACAAATTATACCGGTCTATATACAATTTATACCGATGCGTCAATCGCTAATAATGAAATTGGGGTTTACAATTTTGACAAGTTTTTGACATTGATTATCACTGAAATGAGATTGCGATTAGATTTTGATCGTTTTAAATTACGGGAATTGGCCTCCTGTTCTCCTGTGAAACGTATTCCTGTGTTTCGTATTATACTGAACTTTACTGGAGATTAAAACACCTATGTTATGACAGCTGGCAGGAATACTTCAATGAAAGGAGCCGCAGTAAAGGTATATGGTATGTCACTATACAACCGAACGTCTTCAAAAGTACGTGGATAGACAGTGCCAGTATGGGAAGGCAGACAATCATAACAGCTCTGCGACTTCGCTCCGGACACATACCCTTAAATAAATTTGAAGTTGAGTCACCAAATTGTGTGGAATGCAACTTGATTGAAGACGTTTAACATATCATCATGGAGTGTGTCCAGAACGAGCCGGAAAGACGAGTTTTATTTATAGTTTTTATTAGTATGTGCGAGACTGGGGTGTGTAACAGCGTCCTTGCTGCTCCTGCTTCGGAGGCAGCCAGGGTGCTGTACAGGCTCGTAAATGTTGGTATTCATCGCAGAGGTAGGCTAAGATAATTTTTAGTTGTATAGTAAATTCGATTTGTAACGATGCATAATCTGTCTAGATTAAAACCCTCTTTAAAGAAATAAAGAAAAAAAAACTCAGGATAGATGTTTAAAATAGAGAGAAGTGGATGGGGGAAGCCAGGCCTTTGCCCTGTAGTGGGACAACATGTGCTAAAAAAATAATAATCAACTAATAATTTTTGTGGGATCCATGTCACTTATATAGTGGTTGTAATGGCATCCATATCATATTGGTTTTAATAGGTTTTTATATTTTATTTATCATTCTGATAGATTCTTTTATATTTTGTGAATGACTTTGTAGGCCTTGTAGACTTTAGATCTTTTTTAATACCAGTAAGTGTTACATCATGACGTATGGACGTCGGAAACTTCAACCACTCCACTATAACTACAGAATGGGCGGTGATGTTATAAGTCATGTCACCAAAGGACCTGGGCGTGACCTTTGACACTGCTCTGACATTTACAGATCACGTCTCCTCTCTAGCCAAGGAATCTTTTAGGCGCTTGGGTTTTGTTTTGAGAAATGCCCGTGATTTTCACAACCCAAATGTAATTAAGCTTCTATACGCCACTTTGGTTCGTAGTTAACTTGAGGCTGGTGCCTGTATCTGACATCCCTACACTGCGACTCAGTCACTCACTGTTATAGTGGAGTTAACGTTAGTAAAGGTACAAAAAACTTTCCTGAGATTTCTATTTATAAAGACGTTTCACTTCTTTCCTTTCATGTACCCTACTAATTACCTCCTAGGAGTGTTGGGCTTGAACTCGTTGGAGGTTAGACGTGGCTTTCAACAGCTCACAGTAGCCTGCAAAACTCTCAGAGGACGCATCGACAGTCCCGAACTCCATGATCTATTCTGTCGGCTATTTGTTCCCGACAAATACATCGGACATCGCCAAAGCCGTCGACACAATCTGTTCGCACCGCCGTCATCTAAAACTGTCACCAGAGCTGAGTCCCCTGTGTGTCATACTTTAAGGATGCTTAATGCCCTCCTGACCACAAATCCTGAATGTGATCTGTTTGCCGATGAATGGAGTAGAATTATGCGTGTATGTCTGACGTTTTGTGAGAAGAAGTATGCTAGGGTGTCCTCTATTATATTTTAGTATTTGAAATATTTTTGTATACCTACCATATCTTTATGTTGATTAATGTAGTTGGTGTTACCGTTTTAATTAACAATAAACAATAATAATAATAGATCTGTAGACCATTTTTTGTTTTATCAAGTACCTGATACTTGTTGACTGGCCTACGCTGTCCCGGACCTACTGTAATTTGAAAACATTTTAAAAGCCAATTATTTTTAAAAGAGGACCGTGGAGTTTTTTGCCGGCTCTCCTCCATAGGAAACGACCAATTGGAAACGTGCACCTAGCTTCTGACGTTTCATAAAGTAGGTTTAGGTATGTGAAATAAAATATTTTGATTTGATTTGATATCAAGACCTCTCCGTGCATCGGAAAGCACGTTAAATCGCTGTTATTCGTGGACCGTTGGCAGTCTTTCCGGGTGATCAGCAGAAGCCCGAAAGTCTGACAACCAACCAAGGAGTATCGTATTATCCAGTAACTGGGTTGTGGAGGTCAGATAGGCAGTCGGTTCATATAATATACTGGTATTCAGCTGCAACCGGTGAGACTGGAAGCCGACCCCAAGATAGTTGGGGAAAGGCTAAGCAGATGATGAGATGTAGGATCCATGTCAACAAGAGTCATATTTTTATGGTCTATTTCAGTAGTGAGCATTTTAGCTTTTCACTGCCCAAAACTGACTAACTGACATAATTATAATCTAATGTAGGTCATTTAAATAGCAATGATTTGACTTGACACGACAAGAACACGTATTTTTGAAGATTTAATAAAGATGAAAATCATGGTTCTACGATGTATTTATTATTTTTGGTCAAAGAATCAGCATTGCCATACAACGTGGCAATGCTGCCAGCCTTTTAGACACATTTCCTATCGACAGCGATGCGGACGAATTTTTGATGCCTTTTGATTATTTTCCCTTCTTTTTATATACTTGTACATATTATTACTTTAAGACTGTTAGATTTTTAAATTATGTAAATAAATGAAAACACACAAATGTATTACTTATAATTTATTATGATTATGCCATACATCTAGATTATTTTATCAAACTGCTTTAGGCTTTGGATAGTACTTCGTTCCCATTAATATTGAAGATATGACGCGTCTTATTGCAATCATTTATTAAAAGCAATATTACTTGGAGTGGATTCAAAACAACTAAACATTAGAATTTGACAGACGGCTAATGTCAAATAAATACATATGTTTTTGAATTTAATACATGCGTGAACTTTGGTGTCACTGCAAAGGTGGAAATGTGGGATACATTATTATAGGCACTAATCGAATTATTTTCATATTTAATTTAATAGAAGCGATTATTTTTAGAGCAATAATGTATAATATAAAAAATGGTTCCCACCTTAATTGCGTAACACACTGTCAATTACAATCTGAATCATTTTGATGGATACCAACTCTTTATTAGTGGTTGTAATGGGAGTCATGTCACTTGGTTTTAATAGGTTTTTATAATATTTTATCTGTCCTTTTGATGGATTCTTCTATATTTTTTTAAATTTGAGGTCATTGTAGGCCTTGTAGACTTTAGATCTGTGACCATTTTTTATTTTATCAAGTACCTGTACTTGTTGACTGGCCTACGCTGATCTCCCATACCTACTGTAATTTGAAAACATTGTAAAAGCCAATTATTTTTAAACGAGTAACCGTGGAGTTTCTTGCCGGCTCTTCTCTATAGGAAACAACCAATTGGAAGCGTGCACCTAGCTTCTTCTCTTTCAGGCAATTTTGTCCCGAGAATATCTAATTTACGCGTACTTGGTTATTCATGGAAGATGGAGACTTTCACAATTAATAAATTAACATATCATAATGTAAATATTTTATGTGAGGTTTAAAAAAGCTTTTCAATGGTGAAGGAAAACATCGTGCGGAAACCGGCATGTCCTAGAACCAAACATTCGAAGACATGTGACATCTACAAACGCGCACCCGCCCTCTCTCTCACAGGGGAGGCCTGTGCCCAGGTGTGCGAACATTATAGGCTGATTCACTATTATCATCTTCCTAGCATTTTCTTAACTATGTTGGGGTCGGCTATATCGGCTTTATATACCGTAACAGTGTAGCCTAGTACATAATTACAGTGGTTCATCGCATATGCATTTGACAGAACTTAAGAAGTTGTCCGATTGTAAAGGTAATCTGATTATTAAGCTTAAAGCTTTTCAATAGGACTGTCCACTTTTACGCATCGTGTGGTATATCCAAAATCTAACTTTAGAACTTAGACATTTCTGTAATAGGGTCAAGAATTACGTCGGCAGTGCGATGCCGTGCGTTCGGCTATTTTCGTACCTACTCGGGCGCGTTCGACTATTTTCGGAACGGACGGTTCGGGTCAGTTGTTTTAAAATTGGAAACGCATATTCTTTGATGTAAAACAAATGTTGTTTGCATGTAAAATAGTCGGACAGTCTTATTCCAATGTTCAATTAGGTAAAAAGCGAATTGGTTGTGTGAAATAAAAGGAAATTGTTCTAAAATTGGATGTCTTATGGCTTTGAAGATGAATCGAAAGGAAACATCACTTTGAAGTATCCATTCATTCCTTCAGAACCATAAATAAATGTCACTTTGATCTCCGCTCTCAGAGATGAACCTTGCCTACATTCCATGTTACCACAGTCTTCATTCGTCACCTTCTTACAGTCGGCCGACTTCTTAAGCGCCAGGGTAACCCGTGAAATTCAAATTTTCTTACGTTTTTTACAATCTGCAGGTAGAACAAAATATGATTCGCGAGAGAATTATAGTCATTAAAATCGTCAAACCAACCAGTTAAGTTCATATAATTCAATATAAATAACGATTGATATTTCATGAAATAGTCATTCAATAGGATTATATGAACTTAAGAAAATTTGGAGCGACGATCGTCGCAGGACGGCTGGTCGCAGCTGGATGAGAGTTGCCGAAAATCAAGTTGAATGGTGTGCAATAGGAGAGGCCTATGTCCAGCAGTGGACTGCTATGGGCTGATGATGATGATGAAAAAACTTTGTATTTCGCGGCCTAGTGCATGCCCCTTAAGTTCTGTCAAATGTATATGCGATGAACCACTGTAATTATGTACACACACACACACACACGGCATAAGTCCCATGTGAAAGGAAATGAGACTACCTCTCATGCCGAGAACAAATCGAATTCCCGCAGGAGGAAATCGGTGCCGGTTGCGCTCGTGACCACTTGAGTAATATTGAGCAATTTGGGGCTTTACACCCAAGGGAATAATAACTAAATAAGAATAAGAACAATTAATTGGTCCATTGTTACAAATTAAATTTCCAAAAATAATAACATTGTATACTTACTGTAACTGGAATATAAAACAGAGTTATTTGAACAGTGATCCCCAAACCAGGGAGCGCGTGTATGTTGGGGGCCTGAGTTCCATACAAAAACTTGACAACTGACGTTAAAAAAATTACTAACGTTCTGACACGTCAGTTGTCAATTTTGTTTCAGGTGTAATAAAAGATTATCTAGCGTTGGTAAAATCAGCCCTAGCTGTGCATACAACAGTGACACGCGTCAAAATCAGAGGCAACTGCAGTCGTCGGCAGCGACAACATGCCACTCGTGTATTTGAGGACGGTGCTCACATACACTAGCGGCATGTTGCCTCTGACGTTGACGCGTGTCGATCGTGTGTTTGCACACGTAGACAAACTCAGACATAACCCTTCCAAAACTAACTCCAACAACATGAACATACTTAATAGTTATTTGTAGGTCATTACATTACCTTGATTTCATGATTATATCCCAAAGTTAAACTTCGTTCTACTGAGTATTTCTGAGTGAATGTTTAGTTAATATAACACATCAGGTTGACACTAATCGTTGTTTTAACAACTCAGTTTACCTTCGGGAGTAAAGGTCCAATAATATGAAGCCATAAAGCTTCAATGTGGGTAGTCTGCCAGAAATGTGTGTTTTGAGCCTATCTGCTGTCATTTCAATGTCGGGTGAAAGATGTTGTTATTGTGTCTTCTGTTTTTAGAGATCATTTTAGTAATATAAACGACTAACGCAGGCAATATTTAATGTCTTAATCAATTAGTTAAATAATAATTCTGAATCCAGGTAAAAAAAACAACTAATATGCGTACAAAAGATTGTGGTTATCATCATCAGCATTCGCATTCCAACTTCACCCATAGTAAAAGACAGGCATATCCCAGCGGTGGACTGTGGGGCAAAGGCCTCTCTTTTACTGTGTCAATCCCCACGCGCTTGTGCCAGCCTCATCAAAAATTGTGGTCACCCTACATTTTTGAAAACATCTCTAATAGGCTGTTTTCCTAAAAAAAATTTTTCTTTCGTCATTTATATAATAAATGATGAAGATATCGCCCGTTAAAGTTCCGCGTGACGTCATTTGCTTGCGACACTTTTGCAAGCAAGTGACGTCACGACCCCCCACTCCCAAATTTTGACGCGCTTTATCTTTGTCATTTTTTGGTTGATTGACAAAAGAAAAAATACGTGTCCATTATTTTTCGATAATCTAACTTACGGACTAAATATAAGTTTTTTTTTTTTACACGCACTATAGTCCACTTGAAGGACTAAGTGCGGAAACCAAACCCGTAACATAGAACATAAGTATTATTTTTTTACCCTATTCTCTTTCAAAAGCGAACTAAATACACAAAAAATGTTGGACTCGTATACACTGCAGTGCACTTTCAGCAAGCCACGCTCGCTACCGGTCTCACTGCCTACAAACTTCCATATTTCTAGCCCATTGGCTCGGAGTTTGTACACTGCCGAGCAAATGGAGTGTGAACATTCCCCACTCCACCGTCAAGATGAAATTTGCGAATAATGTCATACATTTTCGGATTTTATTTTATCGCTGGGATTTATGGGTCGAAGGTATTTTTAAATACGAGGCTTTTGGTCAAGGTGGCTAAAATATTTTGCTCTTTACAATACTTTCATGATCACCATTCTTCCTCCCTTATCCCTATATTTGGGGTCTGCGCAGCATGTCTATTTCTTCCATAATTATCTATTATAGTTTGACCGAAACTGCTGTACCGCGCCTTAGGAATGCGCGGCGAGGCGGGGGGCGGGACGCCGTGAGCGATGATGAGTGAGCGGCGCACTGCCGCCCCGGGAGCCGCGCACATACCGAAGGCGCGGTACAGCGGTTTTGGTGAAACTATAGTCGTCATCTCGGTTTTCTAACCACATCATCGTTCACACAGTCCATCCATCGTTTCTTTGGTCTTCCCCTACTCTTATAGCCAACGACATTTTTATACTCAAAGCTTTCCTTACGACATTTTCCTCAATACTTTATAGTGTACATTCTAAAGATTTTTTAACATTACGAAATTACCAACAAAGTGAACGAAGATGAATTCTGGAGAGATTTTGGCAGCGTTTTTTTTTTCCTAAAAAGGTTGCGGACCGGCCCACGTAATGGAAAGTGGTTACCGCCGCACGCAGATTGCCGAAGCGTTGTGAACCTGAGAGAAATATTTAAAAAATCCTCGTGATTGAAATTTTAAAGGCATTTGAAACCTAAACAACATAGTAGAGAAAGGCTAGGTAGATTGATAAGGATTAAACGAAAAACGGCTTTAAAAAAATAATTGCTGATTATGATTAGATATAGGTACAGTCACTAAAGGAGATAAGTAACCAGGGTCGTCGGACATAGTTCAAGTTTAGTAAGAAACCGATGGATGTTAATTTTCGAATGAAATTTTGTTTGATAAATGAAGTGTTTGTTTTCTATTAATTAAATAAAATTTTATCCGAAAACAACAATCCCTTTCTTACTAAACTTCAACTATATCCAACGACCTTGGTTATATACTTATCTCCTTTGGTGACCGTACATACATACATACAGTCAGGAAAATTAATTATTAAGCAAATTGCTACTCTTCGTCAATTTGCGGTGTTATAGTCATTTTGCTTTACAATTAATTTCCCTGGCTTGACTTACATACTTTGTTAAGTAATCAAATATGATGTTCTTTTAACTTCCAAAGTCTCCCGGAACACAATATCAACATAGGTAAACCTTCCCAACACAATATATGTGTATTTAATTGAACTTCCCTCTTATTTTCTTTCTCCATGGCGACAACGACAAGATTATTACCTGAAACAAACAAAAGGGACTAAATTAACAACCTTATTAAAAATATCTTTCATTATTAAGGTCGACATAAATGACATAGATGTTTCCATGGTAACGACCCATATTCTGGTTTCGATCCGCATCCTAATTATGTAACAACACCATTGTAACTTAAGCGGAAAGCGCCAGGGTAGCCCGCGAAATTAATAATAATTATAATAAAGTTTTATTGACATAAAAAAGGTGTTACATTTTAGTTTGTGTGTATGTGTGTGTGAGAGAGATTATGCTTGGTGGTTGGACTGTGGGTAATATTTTGTTTGCCACCATTAATATTTGATTATCACGATTATAGTTCTTTAAGTAAGTTTTCGGTTTATGAGTAATCCTGTGTTTGTAGCCATGTGTTTAGTTTCACCATAGTTTTATTTTTAATTCAAAGGGGATTGAAGATTTTTCTAAGGAGCCTGGCAAACCTACTGTCGCGCCATTTTGATTTGATTGCGACAACCTGACGATGATAATAATAATAATAATGATTGCTGGGTGGTGAGAAGCTAAAGGGATAACAAAAACCAGTTAATTAATTCGGTTATAAGTCAATGTTTAAATATTTCAACAATTTGCAAATTCGACCTTTGCCAACATTATCGAGTATTTCATACCTTTAAAGAACCTTACCTTGAAAGACCTTTTAATATTTTTGTACCTCGTTATATAGCTGATTAAATGAAAATATCTTCCCCGTAATTGGTACGCTTAATGTCATACTAAAATTTTGAGATAACTGGTGAATGTCAAATGATTTTTGAAAATAATTAATTAACTTCATCCTTTAACTTTTAATTGTTTGACGTTTTAGAAGATTTTGTTACACCGAAAGGTTTGATAAAGTATAAGGTAGCCAATGAAATAACAATGGAAGCTATTCAATTTGAGAGTTTAGAGAAAAGTGATATTTAATAACGAATTCTGGAAAATTTTAAAAAATACATGGAAATTGGTTTTTCTCGAATTTCATGAATTTTCACCTAGGCTTATGGGGTCCCTTATTGTTGGAATTGGTGCTCACTATCACCTTCTGAAAGAAATACGTCAAATTACAAGTCATCCTGTATACATAAGTAGTATTATAAAATAATGTTGCTTTTCGTGCATGTCTGTTTGTGTAACTGCGTTGTTTTTTTATACTACGCATCGGATTTTAATGCGGATTTCATCATCACTTAGAGAATTTATTCCGAAAGGTTTATATGTATAATCCAATATACATTAATTAATTTTAGAAAATGTTGAAGGAATCTTCATGTTTTGTTTGTAACCGTGCGAAGCAGGGGCGGGTCGCTAGTATACATATATTATAACCGTGTCGGCTAAACGAAGACTGACGTACAAAGGGTCAGGGGTAAACGCTTTGAACTTATCAAACTATTCAAGTTAATAAATTGTACTGAATCAACGTGCTACTTGAGAGGAGTGGATCTGTTCCTTAATTATGAAGAAGGCAAACAGTCTTGATGGTGGTACGGAACCCCTATCCCCTTTGTATTAAACACGGTGTAAAATAACAACCAGTATTAGTTGCATTATTTTTACCATACATTTTTCGAGGGTTCAGTTTGGCATCATGTCAGCACGTCTTTTTACATCGTTCTCACATATGTAGGTATATAGTTCTTTCCACTTTAGCTGGTAGGTAATCCTAGTTGACTTGATTATTTTTTATGTAATGTATTATGGTAGTTGAATTAGGGTTGATTTTTCAGTCATCTGATAACTTTATTCGAGGAATAATTTTGAAATTTTGACAGTTATTTCATACAAAAACGACACGTCAAACGTAAACGTCAATTTTATTACTCGAATAAAAGTTATCTGGCGATGACTTTATCCAGATATATACCAGATAACTTTATGGGAGGAACAATTTTGAATTTTTGACAGTTCTTCCATACAAAAACTGTCAAACATCAAATTTATTCCACGAATAAAATTTATCAGGCCATGGAAAAATCAGCCCTTAGTCAATACAAACGTTATAGCAGTCAAACATTTGGATCACTAGAATTTTAAATCATAATGTGGTGTGTCAATTTGTCAAAGCTTAAGTGGAAAAATATCAACTAACTTTTGGAGGCCACTGTAATTATAAATCTTTGTATCCATATAATTTAAAAGTGTCCATGGAGTCTCGTGCCCGTTCTTCTTTATTGAAACCTACTACACTTTGGAACAGGCAACACAAGCTTCGCTTTTCTGAATGACCGACGCCTTTGACAATTCATAAAATACTTTGAGTTTTTATAACTTTATTTCCACGTTTACTTATAGATAAGGGAGTTAGTGCACGAGTCCAACTCGCAGTTGGATAGATTTTTTTGACGTGACCTAAGAATCGAGCTGCGGGTAAATTGCGTACCAAACACATTTACAATGGTAATGCTTTTCATTTTGACAAATCAAAAATATTCATTGCTTCATTTACACTGCCCAACGGATCAATTTTTCAAACATATGAAAGCAATGGATTAGCATTCCCTTAAAAACCCTTCGGATTGTGATGGAAAATGTGTTAAACAATTGGGGTGCTGTACTTAGGACCTTTTCAGCCATAAGAAAATGAGTCATATTTTCACTGTTACCAATTTGTACCCTCGTCAAATCAAAATCTTCAATCTACCTAATCCTGACCAAACAAGACTACCACTCATTTGAGTTAGTCAAGCAAATTATTTAATTAATTGAATAATTTTCCAATTATTTCGCTTTAACCGTCACTGGTTGTATTTTCGTTCAAATATTTTTATTTAAATTATTTGGATCCTATTTATATCCAATTAGTTCCAAACCTTTAGTTTTTAAATTAATTAATTTTTTTATTTGCGGTACAAAATAAAATATTTTGCTAAGTCAATATTTCAATAATATTTTGTAACCGATATAAAAAGAATGATATATTTACACATGAATTGACGAATCTGAAATATGTTCAGATTCATCATATTAATGTGTATAATTATTTACATCGAAATATTTCTATCTAATTAGTATACTAGTATACTTAGGTTTTCCACCAGTCAGTTTTGCTGCTTGGCTTCCAATGCTAGTCCTTCAAGAATTTCCATTTTTCGCAGTTTTAAGTTACCTCGTTAACCTTGTCAGTTTCCAACTTTTCTCTCCTGGTCTTGGGTAGGCTGACTTTGCTGAATTTATTTATAACCCCTCAGACTGTAGCAAGTTCCTCTCCAACTGACTTTTTTCATTTTTGTAGACTAACCTTTAAGTTCACTGGTGACCCAAAGGTAACGGGGCTGACATACGAGTTGTAGCTCGTGGGTTCGATTCCAGGCAGGCGCAAAGTCAAAGTCAAATCATTTATTTCAAATAGGCACATAAAAGGCACTTTTGAACGTCAAAAATAAAATTTAGTTTAGTCGTCCCTTTCAAAATATAGTTTTCGTATGGAGAAGAATGGGCAAGAAACTCCACCGTTACTCTTTTAAAATGTTTTACAATATTTTGCATACATTAATTATATAATTATATGTGAGGACGATGCACCTAAAAATAAAATTACTATACCACAATAGGTAAAAGAATTAAAATGGATTAATGAAACCATGACATATAAATTAACTATGTGATAGATACATGGTGCTCACATATTTACAAACATTCCAAAAGTAGACTATTTTCATAAATAAATAAGGAGTAATAAGCCCGGGTGTGACTTTAAGTAATTACAGAATGTAAATCAATTTCAAAGAAAAAAAAAGAATAAATTATACAATTACATTAGCAACCAGTTTGATGTTGTCTAGACTCTAGAGATTGTCCTATGGAGCAGGACCAGCATGTTTCCAAGCCTTCTTACTTATTTATTTATCACAAACAACTAACAACTAACATTACAGGAAAAAATCCTAATGCGTTAGCGTGGTCCTTAATTAAACTATATTATTCATAACTATTGTACATAACTACTTTAAACAACTATTTTAAATAACATAACACATACAGTATTGTTTTTGTGAATTCATTCAGAGAGCAGGTAAATAGATAATCCTCTAATTTGTAATATCCTTGCTTACAAAGTGTAATTTTAATGCGCTGCACTTTGTGTAAATAATTTCATCACAATGGTGATCAAAACGGAGAAGGAAAACATCGTGAGGAAACCGGCACGTCCTAGAACCAAAAATTCGAAGACATGTGGCATCTACTAACCCGCACTGGGTCCCGCGTGGTAGATTACGGCCCACTCCTCTCGAATGGAGGAGGTCTGTGTCCCAGCAGTGGGAACATTATAGGCTGATTATGCTATTATGCTAACCTTTAGGCCTTTCTATTATCAATATATTATGTATTTTCATATCAGCGAGTAAACGATCACTGTTTAATATTTTGACTCCCAATGAACCGTCGGCAGATATTTGCATTCTAATTTCAACGTATTTTTTTTAACAAATTGCCGAAATTCTCTAATGTAACAAAAAGAGTTTTTATTCAGTTTGTATTTGAAGCTTTTAACGAAATTCCCTTTGCCTCAGCTGTATGGAAACAAGATCGTAATCAGTGTAAGAGCAATTTACCTGAATGTTTGGGGCTCAATGTGCTTGTGTTTGGGTGGTATTAGGGTTGCCTTTGTAGCGTATGGGGTTCGAGAGCAAGTTGTTAAGAATGATATCTGACACAATAAAGGGGAATGGATTGATAGAGTCAGACATTTGTAAGGATTTCTAACCACACTTTACATCTATTGGTACGAACAAATTACGTTCGTTTGTTCTTCGCGATACCTACTTCTTTCTGTTCGACACATTTGAAACTCCTCCATCAAAGGTCTGTGTAATATACCTACCAAGTATTTTATGACAATCTTTCTCAACAGTATCAGTAGCGGTGCCCAGGTGATCACGCGAAAGTTATTTTTGATCATCCAGACCAGCTGTGCACTTACTCAAATTTTGCCATGCAGCCAAGAAGTCGAAAATACCCGAGAATCTATACACCGTTAAATTTTGATCGTTTTAATCCTTAGATTTTTTTTTCACGATTTCAGGGTTGGTCCCGTAGTAAAAGTTGTTCATAATGATGAGTACAATGACCCCTTTTAAGGATTAAAACGATCAAAATTTAATGGTGTTTAAGTACCTACATATTTTACATTAACGTCGCTTTTCTTGTCTGACTGCGTTGTTGATTTTAATGTGCTTTTAGCCGTCATCATCTCATCATCATCTCTCAGCCCTGGTCCGATGTTACTTGGGGTCGTCGCAACAGGTTTAGACCACCATCATTTAGTGAGTGTATTCCGGAAGCTTTACTATGAGTATAATACATTAAATATTAACTTAATTATCAAGAAAAGTCACTTGTGCACTTGATGATCTTATGACTGCGTCAGTGAGAGGAGTTCCCGCAGCTGAATTTTTGCCCAAAGATGTTTAAACTTTTTACCATCGATGAAAAAAAAAAATGCTTAGTGGGGTTAGTTAGGGAATGAAAGTTTGTATGCCAGTTTGTAATTTTTGCCGATAATCCAATCGGGCACACATCTTGTAACAAAGAAATCTCGATGCTTTGTAAAATCGCAAAAGCCGTGCGAAGCAGGGGCGGTCGCTAGTTGTAGGTCAGTATATAAATTTATTTATTTGGCTCACCAACAATTGAATACACTGATACAAAGATATGAGTTACATCCAATAGACTTATAGAATAGTGTACCAATTTGTTACAGGTAAGCACATCATGCATTACTTATTTGTCGATTGATATCGAGTGGTATCGAGTGAGTTCATTTACTCTTTCGGAGAGTAAATGAACTAATTGTAACTAATTGAACATAATTGTTTTTTTCAACCAAATTCCAAATAAAAAAAATCACAATTGTAATTAAAATCACATGCAATCAACATAAATTGATAAGAGACAGCCCTATTAGCATTACAACGAGTCTCGTACACAAACCGGACCGGCTGCACGCCGGCACGCCGCTGCGCTGGCAAAGCGGTTTGGAGCGCAATGAGCTGTCTGATCAATAAGTCCGTCTGCTTACACTCTGTTAAAAGCTTGATCGTGCTCTGTTCCATACATGTACTAGCATTATCTTCTATTAGCTGTTGTGTTATTGGTTTACAGAATCGGAGGGGCCATTCCCGTATTTCAAAAAACAGAAGGCCAATAATTCTCGTGCTTAAAAAACGTTCAAATTCAAGTCGCAATCTCATCTCAGCGAGATGTTGAATTTGAACGGAAAAAATGTGCCCAAAAACTTGCCAAAAATGGAGGGTAATTAGAGTTAATTTTGACAGATTGAGACTGAGATTCGAATACGAACGTTTTTAAAAATACGGGAATTGCCCCTCTGATAAAATATATAGGTAAAAATTTACCTCCATTTTTGCTAATAGGGGCAATTTTTTATTTTAATTTTACCAAATTTTTTTATCCAATTTTGACATTGATTGTCGCTTAGACGAAATTGGGACTTGAATGTGAACGTTTGTAAGTATATTTATATATTTATTTGCGTTCCATAATGTTGTAGAGGTGTTACAAGGTGTTGTTGTACGTACGAGAATCTGTCTTCAAATTTAATTTATTTGTATAGACGAGGTAAGTTGAGATAATTACACTGACCACTCTTAATTAACCTTTAATCGCCGGCACTTCGCTGTTAAGTGCCCAACTTAACACAAAGCGTGCCAAGCTGCTGGTAATTAAGTTAGCCACCTAGTTGGCGCTACACCAAGCAATTTGATTAAGCGCCTCGAAGAGCGGCGATTGACTTCGTAACGCATGGGTCGTGAACTTAGGTGCGTTTATCTAGCTAGGTAAGTTTGTTGGGGATAGTTTGCCTAAGGAGATTGGCATATTTTGTTTGTTTTTAATGTTCCGTACCTCAAAACGAAAAACGGAACCCTTATAAGATCACTTCGTTGTCCGTCCGTCTGCTCATCTGCCAAGACCCTTTTTCTCAGGAACGCGTGGAGTTATCCAGTTTAAATTAATATCAAAGACTCAAGATTGCAATTCCTTGAAGTAGTTAAAAAATCAAACTTCTAATTTAACGCAATCAAAAGATACGGGCATTTATGTTCCGGAATCAAAACCTATCTAAGGGTACTTCCCGTCCCAGGACGGGAGTCAACAGCCGACTCCCGGCCACCGTAGGCGCGGGCCTGCGGGCGGCGAGCTATGGGCAGCTCGCCGCCCGGTAAGAACCAGGCCCGGGTCGACGGCGCGTTGTGTTCCACGCGCGCCTCAAAGAGCTGTCAGCACGAACTGACGGGGTCCGCTAGGACCGATGCCGCCGGGGCTGCGGGTTGTTCGAAAGAGATACCGTGGCCCCTGGCACAGGCAACTGAAGGAACACGGGTGGGTTTTAGTCAGTAAAAGTCTGACACTCCCTTCTGCTCCGCCCAGAGCGGGAGGAGTCATTTGATGATTTCCCACCCAGAAAAAAAAAAAAAGGGTACTTCCCGTCGAGAAATCACGGCACAGCGGACAGAGCTCCGGCGGGATCTCATAGCGGCATGGAGAGTGCGATTGTCGCAACCCAGCGCTGGGCACGCCACAATTGCGGCGATAAGTCCCCTCTTTGAGAAGTGGCTAGAGAGGCGCCACGGTGCCCTTACCTTCCGCCTGACGCAGGTCCTCATCGGACACGGTTGTTTCGGGAGGTTCCTGTTCAGGATAAAGCGGGAGGAAACGCCAGGGTGTCACCACTGTGGGGATCGCCCGGAGGACACGGTGGAGCATACGGTGGAGGTCTGCCCGGTTTGGGCGGGGCCCAGCCGTGTCCTCGTGGCGGCGATCGGCGGCGGCGACCTCTCGCGTCCGGCCCTCATCCAGGCCATGGTACGGAGCGAAAGTGAATGGGAGGCCGTCACCTCCTTCTGCGAAGCAGTAATGCTCGCGAAGGAGGAGGCGGAGCGCGTGAGGGAGAGGCAATCGCTGCACCCTCGCGCCCCTAGCCGCCGCAGGAGACGCCCTGGACGGGAGTCAACAGCCGATTCCCGGCCACCGTAGGCGCGGGCTTGCGGGCGGCGAGCTATGGGCAGCTCGCCGCCCGGCAAGGACCAGGCCCGGGTCGACGGCGCCTTGTGTTCCACGTGCGCCTCAAAGAGCTGTCAGCACGAACTGACGGGGTCCGCTAGGGCCGATGCCGCCGGGGCTGCGGGTTGTTCGAAAGAGATACCGTGGCTCCTGGCACAGGCAACTGATGGAACACGGGTGGGTTTTAGTCAGTAAAAGTCTGACACTCCCTTCTGTTCCGCCCAGAGCGGGAGGAGTCATTTGATGATTTCCCACCCAGAAAAAAAGGGTACTTCCCGTGCTGGTGCGGGTGGAGCCAGATTTGGCGGAAAGCCAGTTTGGTTTCCGCAGGGGCCCTCTACCCTGCCCTGGAGTTGCATCAGGGAGGCACTCGGTTATCACCGGATGGCTGACCTACCTCTGTCGCATTGTCGAGGCCTATTGACGGACAGGGCCGTCATCTACCCCGGTCACCGGGGAGAGTGGAACCGGCGAGAGATTTCGTGCGGTGTCCCACAGGGATTGGTCCTGGGGCCGCATCTGTGGGATATCGGGTACGACTGGGTGCTACACGCCGACCTCCCTAGCGGTGTTAGCGTGGTTTGCTACGCTGACGACACGCTGGTCCTGGCGCAGGGGAGGTCGCACCAGGCGGCGGTCGAAGCAGCGACACGTGGGGTTGTGACAATCGTCAAGAGGATCCGGCACTTGGGACTCGAGGTGGCATTGCACAAGTCTGAGTCCATGTGTTTTCATGGTCCTCGGGACGCGCCACCGTCGGGTTCACAAATAACGGCGGGAGGAGTTCACATCGGCGTCGAGCTGACGATGAAGTACCCAGGTACTTCATCGTCAGCCTCGACAGCCGGTGACGAGGCGCCGGTGGCGAGGGAACTTCGTGGAGCACTTCCGACGTTTGGCTCCCAGACTGGAGCGGGCCGGGGCTGCCTTAAGGCGGCTCCTGCCCAATCTAGGCGGACCAAACGCCTCCTGCCGGAGGCTCTATGCGGGGGTCGTGCAGTCCATGGCCCTTTACGGGGCACCACCGGTGTGGGCGCGTTCCCTGAGGCGGTGACCAGCTCGCCGGTTGGACTGCGTCCCAAAGGGTCATGGCTGTCCGGCTGATCCGAGGATACCGTACGGTCTCTGCTGAGGCGGCGAGCCTTCTTGCCGGATTGCCACCATGGGATCTGGAGGCCAAAGTCCTCGCCCACATATGGGAGTGGCGAGAGGAGGCAAAACGCCGGGGCGTAACTCCGCTGCCGCGAGAAATCACGGTATAGCGGACAGAGCTCCGGCAGGATCTCATAGCGGCATGGAGAGTGCGATTGTCGCAACCCAGTGCTGGGCACGCCACAATAGCGGCGATAAGTCCCCTCTTTGAGGAGTGGGAAATCATCAAATGACCTCTCCCGCTCTGGGCTGAGCGGAAGGCTATTACTGACTAAAACCCACCCGTGTTCCTTCATTTGCCTTTGCCAGGGGGTGCGGTATCTCTTTCGAACAACCCGCAGCCCCGGCGGCATCGGCCCTAGCGGACCCCGTCAGTTCGTGCTGACATCTCTTTGAGGCGCGCGTGGAACACAACGCGCTGTCGACCCGGGCCTGGTCCTTACCGAGCTATGGGCAGCCCGCCGCCCGCAAGCCCGCCCCTGCGGTGGCCGGGAGTCGGCTGTTGACTCCCGTCCAGGGCGTCTCCTGCGGCGGCTAGGCGCATCAGGGTGCAGAGATTGCCTCTCCCTCACGCGCTCCGCCTCCTCCTTCGCAAACATTACTGCTTCGCAGAAGAAGGTGACGGCCTCCCATTCACTCTCGCTCCGTACCATGGCCTGGACCAGGGCCGGACGCGAGAGATCGCCGCCGCCGGACACGGCGGGGCCCCGCCCAAGCCGGGCAGAACTCCACCGTATGCTCCACCGTGTCCTCCGGGCGATCGACACAGTGGTGATACCCTGGCGTTTCCTCCCGCTTTATCCGAAAGTCGAACTGTCCACTTTGATCACAAATATCAGAGGGGCAATTCTCGTAATTTTAAGAAGGTTCACAGTCTGATCTCAGTCTCAATATGTCAAAATACCTCTAATTTCCCTACATTTTTAATAAGTTTTTGACATGAATTGTCGCTGAGATGAGATTACGACTAGATTTTGAACGGCGTTTGGTTAATATTTCAAAGTTAGGCTTGTGTATTTGTGTTTCGATTTTAGTGATTAATTTGTTTTTGCGTCATTTGATTTTTCATTGTCGTCGTTAATTTGGTTTCAGTGCTGTTAGTGGAAGTGCTCAGGTGGGGTTCGGGCAAGGGCTGTTGAAATCAGTGCTCTTAGTGGAATACCTCCTTCTGTTCACAATATAGAAAACTTAAAATATCACGATAATTAAGGACGGCGAGTTCCACTCCGAAGAAATTGAATTCTGATGAGGCAGTCAAAAGCGCGTCAAAGATTTTATTGATTTTCGCTCCCTCAATTTTTCAGCAACGGAATCAATGAAATGGAAAAAGTGCATAGATAACAATGGTACATACTTTGATTGATTAAATATTTTTTTAATTTTTTTTTTAGTTTTGCTTTTTCCATATAAAACGCCAATTTCATATGTAATCTTACTTTCTACTAATATTATAAACGCTAAAGTTTGTGTGGATGGATGTTTGTTACTCTTTCATGCAAAAACTACTAAACGGATTTGAATGAAATTTGGCACACATATAGTTTATAACCACCATATTTTTAACAAAATAGATTTATTAAGAGAAAATGTCAAAGTTAGTAAAGGATCACATAAGACAAAACCAAAAAAAAAAAATATTAACACATAGGATACTTTTAATCCCGATACCGCGAATACCGTGAAACCGCGGGACCCAGCAAGTAATATATTAAATTACCAAGGATATGGCAACTGTAGCACATCACAGCGTACCGTAAAATGAAAATATCTCTTCAATTCACTTTTGTATAACGAGAACCGTTGAAGCAGCAAAGCAAACCCCACTAGTAACATGCGAAAAAGAGACAAAAATCTTTAAAAAACGAAGAGTGAATTTTGCGCCTACTCTCCATATTTTTCGTAGATTTCGAAGCGAGGCGGCGAATATATCCGATGACGTGAAAAAACGAAGGAGACAACTTGCGGGCTCAAACTGTCCGGACGAAATGGATTGGAAAGGCCCGAAACACAATTGAACCGACTTAAAAGTCAAATGAAAATTTATCGGAATAGTGGTGGCTGTACTTGTTACTTGTAGATAGTTTGGTTCCTGTCGGGGGAGCGGTGAATGCGTATACGAATCCCACACCCCCGGCCATAGGTAGAGGTGGCACACCGCGGTGGTTTTAGCCGGTAAGAGTCCCCTCTGTCACCCCCACGATGAAAGAAGTCCATGAGGATTTCCACCGCGGCGCAAAAAATAAAGAAAGGTAGTTCGTTTGGTTGGTTGGTAGGTTTTCTAGTAACAGCCCGGAGTTTGGAAGTTAGCAGTGATTGATTGATATTTCATGAAAAGTCATTCAATAAGATTGTATGAACTAAGGGCCGATTTTTTGATCCGTAGTTAACTCAACCAATTGTTAAAAATAGTAACTAATGGTTAAATATTGGCAAAATGTGTTTTTTATACAATTGTTAGTTAATCTAATGGTTATTTTTTTTACTAATAGTTAAATATTTGACCATTAGCAATGATATTATATCATTATCATACCTAATCATTATATATCATAACTTTTATAAAATAAAAATAGACAAAAAAAAAACACATTTTGCAAAAATTTAACCATTAGTTACTATTTTTAACAATTGGTTGAGTTTAACTACATTTCAGAAAATCGGCCCTCACAGGGTTGTATTGATGATTTTAATGATTATAATTCTGTAAAGTCATACGTGTTACGTTCGCGAATAATATTTTAAACAACATAAAACATGACACTGACGTGTCGGATTCCCGTCCCATCAGACTATGAGAGTGAAGGAAGAGAGTGAACCTGTGTCTGCGGACGCACTTGTTGACTATAATATCTCCCGCGCCGAAGGCTAGAGTCCGTTGAGATTGGCTGGCATGGCCGAAATACGAGGATTTGAGAACTATTCGTTTGTTAGGTAGTTGTACAACTTGTACAATAGTGTACCAAACAAACTGCAGTCTAAACATCAGTGAGACCACTTTATGCTATTGTTTAATTACTTGTTCTGTATACTCATTATGTGGATGAGAAAATAACGTTATTATTTTTTTATTAACTATTTTTATATAATTAATTTTAAGATAACTGTGGGCCCGAGGGTAAAGGATACCTTTCGCTTAAACGAAAATCATCCTCCTGTCGTTATTTAAGCATACTAGCTTTATTTAAAACTAGCTGTGCCTGCGAAATTCTTCTTGGAAGATAAAAGCAGCCTAAGTTACTCCAGAGAAAAGAATCGCCAAAATCGGTTACCCAGCCGTTTCGGAGATGCAGACACGCCGACGTAGAGCCGGAACAAACAGACAAAAATTTTTGAAATTGGTTTTTTGTTATAAGTACCGTATTATGTTCATATGCATATATCAAAAAGCAAGTATATTGACATTAAAAACAGACACTTCCATTTTATTTATTGTATAGAAAATTACGCTGATTCGTCAAGACACTGTAAAATTCATGAAAATAAAAATCCCGATTAGTCATGCCGAATGTGTGTGTGAACAGACGGCAACGATATAAGCAGTAAGACATTTATAAATAGGTTAGCGACGGAAGCCACGAGACTGCAAATGTGAAATTAAAATGCACCGTCACGTTTCATGGGGTTCTTATATTAAAACAGACATACATACATACGTAATGCGAACGACGACTTTTTACATACCAGACTCGTTTAGCGGGCACCTGCTTTAATGGAATCAGCATAATCAGTCTACAATGCACCCACTTCTGGGACACACGCCTCCGCTCGGTGAGAGGGAGTGGGCCGTTATCCACCACGCGGGCCCAGTGCGGGTTGATAGATGTCACATGTCCTCCATTTTTGGTACTAGGACATGCTGGTTTCCTCACGATGTTTTCCTTCACCGTTTTGAGAGCAGTGGTGATGAAATAATTTACACAAAGTAAAGCGCCGGTCTGGGTTCGAACCTACGACCTACAACTCGTCAGTCGCGGCCGTTTCTACTGGGCCACCACTGCTTGCCACTGATCACTAAATTCGTGTAGCGCTAAACATATTTAAAACATCAATCTGTCTCTGTCATTTACAAACGATTGGTAGAAACAGGACGATGTTTTAAATAGGACGTTTAACGCTAATCGTATTTAGTGAGTTATGGTGTAAGCGGGCCATTCAAGATATGCATGGCTACACATCAAGCTGTAGATAACCAGTATAAGCTGACTTCTGACTGTACGAAAAACCTACACAATGCGAGGTTAGCTAAAACTGGAAATGTATAGCTTGATGTGTCGGCGTGTATACATATGTAGGTAAGGACAATAAACATTAATCAAACAAGAAGATAATGATAAATATTACCCAAATCCATATTTATTGTGCTATAAATAAATCACACTCCAAGTTATTAATAGCAGCTGTTTTAACAAATCACAGACATAACTAGGGACATTTCCCCGTCGCCCGTGGCGCCACCTGGCGTGTTCACATCGCGATAACTAAAGCTCAGCGGTGCGGAATAATTTGTGGCAATTCTATGGGCCTATGAGCCTTCACATCGGATTATTGAGCATTTCCGATTTTGATTTAATTTTGCTAGGGATATAGAAATTGTAACAGTATTTCATGCTTAACAGGCCGTGTGCCACTGTGCCTGATGGCATTTACCTTCCATCGGCTACTTCTGAAGAGTCTTAGTCGTATCATTGTTTTTTGTAAATACAAACTTACAAGTTACAACAAAATGTTACTTATAAATCGAAATCCAAGTACTTAACTTTCACGTTTCTAACTTAAAAAATGACGAATCTCCATACAAACTTTCATGCCCTATTCAAACCCCCTTAAGGGGATTAGTTTTCAAAAGTTCTTTTTTAGTGCTCACTTTCGTTATACAGGGTGTTAGGCGGAGGGTTAGCCAAACAAGAGGGGTTCGTAGGCAGACCCATTTAGCAAATAGGTACATATTTAGTTTGAAGACCCTCGTTCACAATTTTTTTATATCATTTTTTCTGTAGTTTTTTTTAAGAATTAGGAAGTATTAGGCTAGGTGTTGTCTATCAGTGAATTAATTTAAGATTTTTATTAAAGTATTATTTTTAAGATCTTAGTTAGTTCCTAAGTAAATGGTATTAATATCAACTAACAAGAAGCACAAGATCTAATAAATTCAATTACCAAAAATCCACAAAAATATATCTAACAGAAAAGTTGAATTCAACCCGCGTCTGAAGAATGAGAAACTACTCAGATTACATTACATAAATAAAACATCGTACAATGAACTACAAATTGAAAGAATAACACTAAATAAAAAGGTATTCCCAGTAAGTCCTCTACTCCTATTTCATATAGCCAAGGAAATCCTATTCAAACGGATTCACGTAAATTTCCATTTAAAACGACGCTATAAAAAACCGCTCACTTCTCACGATATAAAAAAAGGTCACGTAATCCACCCTATGCCTTGATATTTAAGCCCCTTGGCAGCAATTCGACGTAGGTAAGCCGCACCTGATATTTCCAGCTCACTGAACCGCATTGCTGTATAAAGTGCGGCTTGCTTACGTCGAATCTAGTAACGTGTCTGTTGAGAAAAGTGTCGTGTTTTCAATAAATTAAAGTGTCGGTAATGAAAGTTAGTTAGAAAAACATCTAAAAGGATTTTGTAGGAAGGAAATTGGAAAACTTATATTAAAATGTTTATCGTTGGATTGTTAGTTGTATTTTATAACTTTCAATGTGGATTTACGCGGGTGTTTTTACGGCAGACACAGAAGGTGTCTTTTTAAAACTCATTCGGCCTTATTACAAAACGAAATGATCTAACTTTGGTATCTGGTTTAAGCCATCGATCTATTTTTGAATTTTGAACTCTATTTCGATAATATTAAAATTAAAGTTCTAATTACAGAAATTGACGGCAAACCCGAGTCTAAGTTGAAACGCAGAAACGAACTGAAACAATGTATCAACCAAAATGTAACGCAATTTTATTGTGTATCCATAGTTGCCACGTTTTAATTGTGTTACAGGTTATTATTAAAATATTAAAAAATAATTTATTATGTAGTTTTTAATTATAGACAAAAATACAATTCGTCTCGTATTCCCCTATTTTTTTCTCTACGATTCGGTGCACGTGTACCTCGAGGTACAGACGCCAACAGGTCAAGCTACCCGAAACTATCAAATTTTCCCAATCAACCTTGAACCTTAATCCTTTATCGATAAAGTTTAAAATATATTAAAGAAATTTGACAGAATGTAGTAGCTTGATGTGCTGACATCTGTACATGTTTGGACAAAGTGGGGCTTTTGTTGACCCCTTTCACGCGGATCAAGCCGCGGGCAAATGCTAGTAATATAATATATATATATATATATATATATAATCATAATATCCTACAAGACTTACTAATATTATAAACGCGAAATTTTGTGAGGATGGATGGATGTTAGTTAGTCTCTCACGCAGAAACTACTGAACGTATTTTGATAAAACTTTATAGTAATATTGCTTATACATCAGAATAACACAGAATATATTTACCCCGATATTCCCACGGGATCGACTCTTATGCGGGTGAAACCGCAAAGTTTATGAGGATGGATGGATGGATAGATGTTTGTTACTCTTTGACACATAGATATTTAACACATAATATGTGCGGTCTCATCAACCGTACAATTACATACTTTGTCAACGCAACAACCTGCTTGGATGTCGTGCGTCACAAAATCATGCTATAATTATAACGTTTTAACCAATGCACATCGAGTCAGATAGACTGTGGAACTAACCACTTGTCAACAGAAAGAACCACTTTAACTTATTAACCTTCTACATTTTAATATAACTTTAAACTCAACTTGTGGTTCTTTTTGTGTACTCCATAACTATACCAACATTAACAAAGTGATAATGTACGGTGCCTACAACCATTGGCTCCTACAACATAGGATACTTTTATCCCGATATTCCCACGGGATCGAAACTTATGCGGGTGAATCCGCGGGGCGCTGCTAGTAATAAAATAAAATATTACCTTTCTGAGTAGATAAGTAAATTGGTCTCAACTTCTACCCCAATATGTCTGATGTATACCAACATTATTTCGTACGAAGCAAACCTAATACACATTAGACCTTTTACTTTTAATCCAATATGTTAGTGAGTACGTTTGTGAGTCTTCAACATATTTCACCAAAGATAGAAATAATAACGTGCACCTCACAAAATAACACTCAGATATGTTTCTTTTAATACCGTAAAAGGTAGAGAGGGTAAAAAAGAGCACAAATGGTTATTTGTATGATTGATTGTTCAAAAGGGCTTGTGACTAAGTAATAACAACGAACATAACAATAACAATAACAACCAACCACGGCAAGCGTAGCTTAAGCTGATCGAGCGGCTGTTATTACTTAGCCACAATAACAGCCGCACGAATTTATTTATTTACATATTAACGAAGGTCTATCACGCGGCCGTCTCATTATATTTGTCAGTATTTTTTGGTTTATTTTTGCAAAATTACTCAACTCACAATATTTATGTACATATTCGTTACTATTTTTTATCTGACACATATTTATCTTATTTAAGTATGCATACACACGTCACGTTGCAGTGTAAAACTGATTTACATCCATCACCTCACACATCAGAGGAGTAATTCTCGTAATTTTAAGAACGTTCACAGACTGATCTGTCTCAATCTGTCAAAAATACCTCCAATTTCCCTACATTTTGACAAGTTTTTGACATTTGTTTGTCGCCGAGATGACACTGCGACTGGATTTTGAACATTTTAAATTACGAGAATTGGCCTTCTGGTTCAGTTGATAATTAGCGTCAGGCACTAGTTGTCTGGCATTTTTTCTGAACTGGGCCTTTTTGGTGCAGTCGTGAGGCACACTTACCTGCTAATTTCTTACATCAGTCTTTACACTTTCTGTTTGTTTTTTATTAGTTGTTATCTGATGTATGTATCTGGTGTATGGTGTGTCTTTTAGTCTGTGCTAAATAAATGTATTTTCTTTCTTTCTAATATTGTACGGTTATGTGGACCGGAACCCTTCGTGTGCCAGTCCGACTTGCACTGGCGTTGATGTTGTATTTCTATTGTATTTATTCGTTTGTATTTATTGATGTGTGATGTTTTGAATTTATGAATTTGTAATCGTTTTCTAATATGGGTTATGTGGTACATGAAATAAATGAATTTATTTATTTAATTTTGGCCACTTTATTCGGTCTTGCCATAGATATAGGATTATTACATTTCTATGGGTCTAGCTCTCATTCATTTTTCATTTTGTTACATTTTCTTTTTAAATAATTTGGTTTTTTATTTTTGACTGTGTTTAGTTTAGTTTGTGATCTTCCTGTACGAGTTGCAATAAATACTTTTTCTTTCTCACAGAGTATTATAATGTGCGATAAGGGATTTCGTTCCAATACACTACAAAAAAGCGTCACCATAATCTGAAGGCCAATTCCCGTAATTAAAAACGTTCAAAATCTAGTCGCAATCTCATCTCAACGACCGTCAATGTCAAAAACTTGTCAAAAATTTAGGGAAATCAGAGGTATTTTTGTCAGATTGAGACTGAGATCAGACTGTGAACGTTCTTATTATTACGAGAATTGCCCCTCTGATCACATGTCAACACATCGAATACAGTCAAATCAGTTAGTCCAGGACCGAACGGGCGCGTTTTTCCCGCTGCATTTTTTTTTTCGCGCACTGGATTTTTAACGCACTGCTCAATGCCAAATGCGCGAATGTGTTTTTTGACGCTGTGAGATGCGCTCTGTTGGATTGTCAATGCACGGTTCAACCCCGAGAGTTGAAAATCCAGTGTGCGATAAAATTCCGCCGCGATATTTTCACGTCCGTACCAACGCGGGCTTATTCCGGACCCTAATTACGTACCTAACACATTATAAATCACAATTTGAATTCTTTTGAAGTATATTGCTAATACTTTGCTTTATATGTTCGAATGATAAAATGTCTGCTCAACGCCGTAAATGACTCAATGAATATTGTTGACTTGTCAAAATGAAAGCCTTCTCTTAGTGTGTTACACAATTACCCCGTCGATTAGATTTTATCGAAGCACGAACATTGAGTAAACGGACGCGATTAGGGTACGACCACAAACCCCACTTAAGTGACACGAAGGGACTTGAAACTTTACGTGACTTGTGGGTGCACCCCTAACGGTAACCGTAATTCTAAAAAGTAAAATTCGTCGTATTGATGCGGTACGGGAATTAATTGGAAAACTTGAAATTTGAGTTTGAATTTCAGGTTTGAGAAAAAGAGTAGTTTTTAGTTAATTGGGTTTCCTTTACAATGGATCTTATATTTCTGTGATTTCATATGCATAACCAGCCTATAATGTTCCCACTGCTGGGACACAGGCCTCCTCTCTGTGAGAAGGAGTGGGCCGTAATCCACCACGCGGGCCCAGTGCGGGTTTGTACATGTCACATGTCTTTTTATTAAGGTTCTAAAACATGCCGCAACAAAAAATTTGCCTTTACTACTAGTATTTCATGAAAAATCCCAATAATATTATAAACGTGAAAGTTTGTATGGATGGATGGATGTTTGTTACTCTCTCACGCAAAAACTACTGAACGGATTTAGATGAAATTTGGCACACAAATAGTTTATAACCAGGATTAACACATAGGATAGCTTTTATTCCGATATTCTCACGGGATCGAAACGAATGCGGGTGAAACCGCGAAGCACAGCTAGTCAATCATAATTATGTAAATACTTTTTACACTCGCGAACATACTCGTCGATATCGCGAGTCATATTTTGTTCAACATACAACCTGACACTGACCTGCAAATTGCCAAAAAGGCGAGTAAAATATAATTTCGCGGGCTACCCTGGCGCTTACCCCTTAACTAAGCCAACATATCTTTACGTGTATTTTCGATCCAATAGTGACGTTTCCAACGCCTCACCCGGGTTTTGCCCTTCTTTGTCTCATCCGGTTTTCCGGATTACTTATCCGGATTTCCGGCATAGGTACTTACCTATGTATTCCCTGACACGTACACTTGTACGAGTCAGGGAATTAGACCGCGGTCCTGAGGCGAACCGTAAATGTCAACGACATTTCCCGTTTCAGAATCGGATAAGTAGGTACATAATAAGCCTATAGCCTGTGTCCCAGCAGTGGGAACATTAAAGGCTGATTATGATTTCGGTAAGCCTAAAACGTTCCCACTGCTGGGACAAAGGCCACCTCTCTGTGAGAGAGAATGGACCGTAATCTACCACGCGGGCCGTAATCTACTAGTGCGGGTTGGTAGATGTCACAAGTTTTCGAGTTTTTGGTTCTAGGACATGCCGGTTTCCTCGCAATGATGGTTCACCGTTTCGAAGTAAAATATAGGATAATAAATTTAATGGAATTCGAGCAGCTTCCTCTTAAAGCAACCGAGTTAAGGGGAACGTGCTTTTGTAATGTTGATTCGGCTAACGAGCGCCCTCGACTGGTGCGGGTTTGTGAAGGTACACTCTTAAATATTACATTTTATTGAGATTTGAGTGAGAAAATATTCAGGTGTTAATGAATATTTCAATAGAATAAATGTGTTATTCTATATTGTATATAGTGTTAGTAATTTTATTTCTTTTTTAAACAAGACACAATATTTTTGTTAGCATACGTAGGTACTTAAAAATAACGAGTATTTTAGTAACCAAAGATTTAAATACATAACACAATAATACTATTAAAAAGAATTAAATGACTGAAGTACATAAATCACATTATAAAACAAATGTAAGTAAGTACCTAGTGACGTTTTTTAACATAATACGCTAGAGAAAAAAATTGTATTCAGCCTGTATTGTCCCACACTATCAATCACAATACATTTTTCGGGACATCGCCAAGCGGTTGGTTGAATCTTCACGTGACCAGAAGGCTGGCCTATTTTAAGCCCAAAGAATCAGCTTTGCCATCCAACGTGGTAATCCTGCCAGCCTTTTGGGCACTTATCCCATTGACAGTGATGCGGACGAATTTTTTGATGCCCAATGAGCTCCTGCCTTTTCTATATTTTTTCGTATTATATACTTGTATATATATTGTAGTGTTAGCTTATAAATAGTAATTAATCAGTGTATGTTAAATAAATAATAAAAAGAATCACAATCTGAATCATTTTGAAGGGTGTTGCTAATCCATTGCTTATCATGTTCGAAAATTTGTCTGCTCAACAACGTAAATAACGCAATGAATGTGGTCGAACTGTCAAAATGAAAGCCATTGCTACTGTTAGTATGTTACGCAATTACCCTGCAGGGAAAAGGCCTCCCTTTCCTTCTTCCACCAAAGCATGGGTCCCTGAAAACGTCCAATGGCATCGCGGAAGACCCTGACGTAGATGGCGGGATGAACTTGACGCCTATACGAAGGATTGGTACATATTGGCTCAAAATCAAGTTGAGTGAAAAAAAAAAAATATGAAAAAAAAAATATTCGAGCTAAGTTTTAAATAAATGTTTAATGAATGTAAACTTTATAATTCATGGCTTCAAAACTTTGTAAGCGAACCACTTTCTTGCTCGAAGATTCTACATAATTATTAAACAGGTTAGCTCCAAAATTACTTGTAAACACAGCTAAGGTAAAGTAAGATGGTCGCGGTTTCAAGACTTACATTTTCAGATTCACATTTTGCAGTTGGCAGGTACAATCAGCAACACAAGTTTCTGCGAACTTTAATTTTGTTGAAATATCTTTTAATTCTTCAATTTGAATAAACAAATATCGTGTCTGTAGACGAAAGTTAACTTGAAGACGAGATCGACACTTCTATCTCGCTATCCATTTTTTTTAAATGGATAGCGATTGGATATTTATCCTACTAATATTATAAACGCGAGAGTTTGTAGTAGTCGTATTTATCATCCAGGATGGATTGATGAATAGATGTTTGTTACTCTTTCACGCAAAAACTATTCAACGGATTTGAATGAAATTTGGCACACAGATAGTTTATAACCAGGATTAACACAGAATACTAACCTTTTATTTATTTATTTATTTAAACTTTTCGCACAAAAAGGTACAAAGGCGGACTTAATGCCTTACGCATTCTCTACCAGTCAACCAAGGGTGGTGAAGAGATTAGATGGCAGGTGCTTTAATTAAAAGGGACAATGATAAAAATAAAAAAAACTCTTAAAACTAGGTACACAAATACATAAATAGGTTATATACACATACATACTATTACTATAATATATACCTACTTATAATATATATATATATATATATACAAAATCAAGGGAGAGAAGTGTTGAGATGACTCTACGCTATTTTTTTAAGATTTATTTTGAAAATAACTCTGCAATTTCCGCTTAAATGCATACCGACTGCTCGCCGTCCTGATATCAAGAGGAAGCGCATTCCAAAGAAGAATGGACTGAATATGAAAAGAAGAATGAACAAAATCAGACGTATGAGACGGACAGAGTAAGAGAAGATTGTTAGAAGAACGCAGATTCTTAGCGTGTGAAGAACAAAGATATTGGAAGTGAGATACGAGATAAGAAGGAGGATTGGGAGAGTTGAGAAGGGAGAAAAGCGTGGTCAAAGCGCGCAAACTTCTTCTTTGGCGAATGGACATCCATTTGAGCTCAGACCTATAGCTCGTCACATGGTCATATTTCCTGAGGTTGAATATGAACCGGATACCATTGTTGAGCAATCTGTCGAGCTTATCCAGCAAAACCGCATTCAAGTCAAAATAGCACACGTCACCATAGTCGATTATAGGGAAAATCAAAGTCTGCACAAGCATGGTCTTCGTCTTAGCGGGCAAAAAGTTTCTCAAACGATACAGGGATCGCAGAGTACCACTGACCCTTTGACTAAC
The DNA here is from genome assembly GCA_947507525.1 of Apamea epomidion. Taxonomy (NCBI): domain Eukaryota; kingdom Metazoa; phylum Arthropoda; class Insecta; order Lepidoptera; family Noctuidae; genus Apamea; species Apamea epomidion. The sequence continues at coordinate 17,114,567 of OX382240.1, read as the reverse complement.
ACTAGAGACCTGGCGTTGCCAACTAAGCGTTGAGTCAAGATGCAAACCGAGATCTTTGACAGTAGGTGTAATGGGTATGACGGTACCATTGAAAATAAGAGGTGGAAGAGAGCTAAGCGTCACCCTACCCATCATGCGTGAACTTCCAATTATAATGGCCTGACACTTCGAGGGGTTTACTGACACCCCGAAACTATCAGACCACTTTTTGATAGCATCTAAGTCTCGGTTTACATCCGCTATAGCGTTCGACAAACCTTCTACCCGCTCAGCTGTATATAATTATATCTGTATATTATTTTATCCCGATATTCACACATGATCGAGATTTATGCGGGTGAAACCGTGGGGCTGCTAGTACTATAAGAAATAGAATAGATGTTATATTATATTATACTAGCTGACCCGGCGAACGTCGACCGCCATATTTTTTTTTCTTTTATTTTTCTACATCAAAATCAAAAGTCATTCAAATTAGGCTGAGAATCAGCACTTTTCGAACGTCAACATTACAAAAGACAGTCCTCCAAAACGCCCGGCCTTCACCACTTCCTAGTGCTATCGCTATTCTTCTGTACAAACCTTGTTCCGGCAGATAACAAACACAAAAAAAAAGAATTATCCAATTTGGTGCAGTCGATCGGAAGTTTTAGTACACACATTTCGGTGATTCATTTTTATTTATATAGATTAGGTACCTACTGTTTTGCAATTTTTTTTTTGTGGTACTCAGTTTTGTTCATATAAGTTATGAGTAGCTCTAGTTTCGAGCCTCCCACCCATCGACACCCATCACGTCTGTGCAGATGTAATGGGTGTCGATATCTAAACACTATAAAAGAATTCCTCAACTCTTATTTCATGTTCAAGATACTAAAAGCGGTCGTCGACCCCAAAAAAATCATCATCATAATTTTTTTTGGTTTTATTATGTTTTGATATCGAAACCCATCACGACTGCGGAGTTTCGCTGCCTAATTTATTTTGACCCAGTGTTTGAAGTAAGTTCTGCTGCAAAACGTAGGAACGTCAGAAAGCTATGCTTATCCATGCGCATCGAGTCAGTTCGTATATAAACATCGCCTTTACAGTAAGTTGCACCTGGCATGTGACGTCACATCCCGCCATTCTTGGCACCACATGTGCAGAATTTAATATTAACTGTAGGTTTCGAAGCTGCCTTCAGACTTAGACGTGCTAGTGACAAATATTTAAATATTTACCTGTGTTAAACTTTGGTAAACTATACTAATGATATTTATTTTAGAAGCACCTAAGTCATTACCTGCCTAGCCTTTTCCCAACTATGTTGGGGTCGGCTTCCAGTCTAATCAGATGCAGCTGAATACCAGTATTTTACATGGAGCGACTGCATATCTGACCACCACAACCCAGTTGCTGGGTAATACGATACCTCTTGGTTGTCAGACTATCGGGCTTCTGACGACCCGTAACGACAGTCAAAGATCCACGAATGACAGCCGGGACCATAGATATAATTTCTATGGCCGGGACCAACGGCTTAACGTGCTTTCCGAGGTACTTTATTTTAGAAGTATGTATGTAGGTATATTCTCATATTATTTGTTTTATTATATTAAGGGCTGATTTTTCCATCGCCAGATAACTTTGTTCGAGGAATAATTTTGAAATTTTGACAGTTATTTCATACAGAAACTGTCAAACGTCTATTTTATTCCTCGAATAAAAGTTATCTGGCTATGGAAAAATTGGTCCTAAGTGAATAATTTTTTATTTTTTGTATTTTATTTTCTCCTTAACTCTTACACACGCTGTCTAAATATCCATAACTACTTTTCTATCGCAGGTATACTGGAACAGATTTCTTCAGAAATAAGCATCACCTTTGTACAGACGAAACTGTCAAATTTTCCCCATCAACCTTCAACTTTAATGTTTTAGCGATAAAGTTGAAAATCCATTAAAGAAATTTGACAGATTGTAGTAGCTTGATGTGCTGGGTCTGTACCTACTTTTCTGAAAACTTCACAAACGGGAAGAGGATAAAACAAAAGAAAACAGTTTTTCTCAACTGAAACTGCAAGTAACACTACAAGCGGTCGCTGACCCCACAAAAAACATCGTCAGATTAATTTCTATTTCGTTTTATCGAGTTTAGACTTCGATATACATCACGTCTGCAGAGTTTCGCCAGCTAATTTAATTTGACCCTGAATGAATAAACATAGATGCAGAATGAAACGAAACAAAAAGGAAACACAAAAACAAAGGCGCGAAATTGACTATGAAAATATTCCTAGAAAACCTGTTCTCATCCCTCAGCGGGAAGAAGTGAGAATGAATTCAATTAACCAATGAAAAAGTGTTTCAATGATTCAATTAGCCAATGAAAAAGGTATTCAATTTTACTAGTCAATGAAAAAGCGCAACGAATTGTTCTCTTCAACGCGACGAGGATGCTGTCTGCACTTTAAATTTCGAACGCTCCTTGAATGAAACCAATATACACGATGAATGTGAGTTTAACTACGAGATTTATATGAAAGGAGTTTGCATATCTGATAGCTTATTGAATCTGTGTATTTTTCTTTCGTAGATTTAATAATATTTTTGTTGAACCAATGTTAACTTAATACGTGATCAGTCTATAATGTTTCCGCTGCTGGGACACAGCCTGAGGGGCAATTCTCGTAATTTTAAGAACGTTCACCGTCTGATCTCAGTCTCAATCTGTCAAAAATACGTCTAATTTCCATACATTTTGACAAGTTTTTGACATTTGCTTGTCGCCGAGATGAGACTGCGAATAGATTTTGAACGTTTTTAATTACGAGAATACGGCTCCAGGTCTCTTCTATTCGGGAGGGAGGGGGCTGTAATCTACCACGAGCGCCCAGTGCGGTTGGTAGATGTCACAAGTCAACGATTTTTTGGTTCTAGGATATGCCGATTTCGTTACGATGTTTTCCTTCACCGTTTTGAGAGCAGTTGTAATGACATAATCTGCTATCTATCTGATATTCTCTTACATCGGTCTTTATACTTTCTATTTGTTTTTATTTGTTGCTAACAGATGTATGTATCTGGTGTATGGTGTGACTTTTAGTCTGTGCTAAATGAATTCTTTCTTCCTTTATAATTTACACAAAGTACAGTGCCTGTCTGAGTTCAAACCTATGGCCCAAAATTCGTAAGTCGCGGTCTTTACCACTCGGCCACCACTGCTCTAAATCCAAAATCTTCATAACTTCGCAAATAAAACCAACCCCATCTTGCCGATGTAGTGATCTACTCTAATAAAACTTAAAATTAAATATAAATTATGTTATTGCTTAAAATTAAAATCAATAATAATTTATATAAGTACATATTTACAAAATAACTTAACAACTAGTATTAAATAAAATCTAAATAAAATAGTTATGTTAATTTACTTAGCAAATATTCAACATACAAACACATATTTTGTATTACTAGATACTTACTTATCAGCTGACCGGCGTAGCTATGACGCGTCTTTTGTTCTAGCGGCCAACGGGAGGATCCTCCGACCAGACGAGCAGTTGCCCGCCAGACACAACACCCGTCTGGTCGGAGGATCCTACCTTTTCTATAGAGTATGAGTGAACTTTACACCCAGTTCCTCATACCTCTATACCGTCATAAAAATAACATTGCCGTTCCACATAAATATGTAAGCTATATTAAATAAAATACAATATACAACCTCTTCCCCTGAGAGGTGTCAAAGATATCGTGTCACGTGTGGTTCGTGTTACCTCGGATCATCTCGGGTGTCGTCGTGTAATAATTATCGTTAACGTACACGGCGTGTGATTGGTCGGCTGCACTGATACTAAACTTGAGATGTCATTATTTTAAATGTGATGGGAATTTTGTGACGGCTTGGTCATCTAAATGGTTTTAGGATACCGTATCTATACCTACATATAAATACTAATAAACTAATTGCTTATTTGAGGAGTTTGTTTGTTTGAACGCGCTAATACCTGGAACTACCAGTCTAATAAAAAAAAAAAAATAATTTGATAGCCCAATTTTTAAGGAAAGCTCTAGGTTACCTGTCTGACTGTGTGACCGTGTTATTCTTCTAAATTCCGCAACGAATTTTGATGAGGTTTTTACCATCATTTAGATAATTTAATCTGGTAGGTTTATGTGCATAATACATATATTTAATTTACATAAAAAGACCTCCACGTTTTCCATAACTTAAAAACCGTGCGAAGCACGGGCAGGTCGCTTCTTCTTTATAAATGAGTTTCCGTATCTATCTTACAAGGAAAACGTATTCATTATCACTCTTGCTTAGTCTTGCGCCCGTCTGTCTGTTTGTCACAGATGTTTTTCTTTAACACAGATTGCTTTTTATAAGAGTATTTATGTCCATTCATTTGAATATTAAAACTCCTAGCCTAAGCCTGTAAAGACCTTAGAATAGTATAGAATTGACATTCATTTTGCGAATATGGGTAATACATGATAGGTGTTAGGTAATAGGTCGGAGGGGCTCGTGGCTTAGTAATAACAGCCGCACGTGTCGATCAATCAGGTTAAGCTGCGCTTGCCGCGGCCGGTCCGTGGATGGGTGACCATCTTACAACTAGTCTTCCCAAGGGTTATCGTATTAATAATAATATATTTATTTGCATAAAAACACGGTATAAAAAGCCCACCGCCAGCCGGTATTACCCAGTAACTGGGTTGGGGAGATCAGATATGCCGTCGCTCCATATAAAATACTGATAGCGGTTGCTTCCAGTTAGTCTGGAAGCCAACCCCAACATAGTTGGGAAATGGCTAGGCAGATGATGACTTAATAGTTGTTATGATACATTAAAGCTCAGTCATATTTCACCGTTCGGCATACAAACATTTTATAAGTAAAATAATTGATCACTTGTAAGTTAATGAACGAATTGATCACACTTGCGTCATTAACAAAGGCTCGATTAATGACATTTTCACAGTTCATTATTATGAAAATGACAATAACGTACACCAGTTTAAAACATCGCGTATAAGCTGAGCGCTGACACAAATAACTTGGGTATCGCATTTGCATGTACAGACAACAGCAAAAGTAGTAAAGTGTGATTTAAAACGTTCAGATCAGTGGTTTTATATGGGAACACTTGCAAAATACTGAAAAAAAAGAATAGGTTTATTTATCAACACGTGCCTACAAAAATTTAATTTACTCGAATAGTTAAAAAACAAAATAGATCTACTGCTTGTTTAGCTACGTACTGTTTTAGTTAATCTTGGAATACATAGGCTATGTAGCATAATAATTGTGTTGAATATTTAAATTTTATTATTATTGTCGACATATTTACGGCTTTATTATGAACAGTATTTTAAATTTTATGTATTTGATTTAATATGAGTATAGATTTTAAAATTATTATGTATATTTTCTTAAGGACTAACATATCATTAAGTATTACTAACCCACATTGTGGACGAAAAAGTTCTCTGTCTGCCAATAAATGTATTCTTAATAATATCTAATAATTATTAAGAATTAATAATAATAATTAATCCCTGGAGCCCTGGCCACCGGTAGCTTGGACGCGGTTCCCGATACCGGTGGGCTACTATTTTTTTATATTTTTAAATGTTTTTGTTTATCTTTTTGTAAAAATATTTAAAAATGTAATTTGTAAGTTTTTAAATAAAATAAAGGAGATAATTAGATTCCAAAATCCATAAATGATTCATCTCCACTTCTGTCGCGGGCTGTACGTGTAATACATCGTTTACGTGCAAATTGTATGATTGCGACGAACTCAATGTCACTCTCGATCAAATTAAAGCGGAAATGAGAGGATATACCTCACCGGTACAGTAGGTACTGGTTGTTGCCTGCGGTTTCGTTCGCATACAGAATACATTTTTAACCAGGGCGCAATTGGTAGCCGTGAATTCAGCACAATCATGATTCTAGAACCCCTTACACAGAAATAACTCAACGGTTATCAAAAAAAAATCTGCTGTTTATGACGTAATAATTCAGGGTTCGGAAGCATGTAATGAATTCATGGTTACATTCGGCGCACTGGTTAAAAATTTATCCTGTATAAACTTCAACCCGCTTGGGGTTGAGTCTCAAAATAATTTCTAAGTTAATAATACAGTGTCAAATTGAATTAGCTAGCGAAACTCCACAGACGTGATGGGCAACCTAAACACAATATAATAAAAAATAAATGAATTGTTGTTTTTTTTTTGTGGTCAACGACCGCTTGTATTGAACAGTTAAGAAAATCTGTTGTTTTTGCAGTTGCAGATACTAAACAGTCGACACTGAAATATTTTCCAAATCATGTTCGGGTCAGCTTTCAGTCTAACCAGTGCAGCTGAATATCAGTATTTTCCTTGAAGCGACTGCCTGTCTTAACATAAGAACATAGCCTACATTTGCCCCTTTTTTTTTTGGGTGGGAAATCATCATATGACCTCTCCCGCTCTGGGCGGAGCGGCGTGTCAGATTTTTACTGACTAAAACCCACCCGTGTTCCTTCAGTTGCCTGTGCCAGGGGTCACGGTATCTCTTTCGAACAACCCGCGGCCCTGGCAGGCATCGGCCCCAGCGGACCCCGTCAGTTCATGCTGACATTTCTTTGAGGCGCGCGTGGAACACAACGCGCCGTCGACCCGGGCCTGCAGTGCGATTCTGTAAAAATCTCACCGTGAAAACTTAGGTGAAGTGAGCGTGTAGTGAGCTGTCGTTCCAACTCCAACTAATCCAACTAATACTAGGGATTGTCACCGTTGACAGCTGACTCTAAGCTCACTACACCTAACTTTTCGCGGTGAGATTTTTACAGAATCGATCGGCTGGTCCTTGCCGGGCGGCGATCTGCCCATTGCTCGCCGCCCGCAAGCCCGCGCCTACGGTGGCCGGGAGTCGGCTGGTGACTCCCGGCGACGCCCAGGACGTCTCCGGCGGCAGCCTACAATTACCCTTGATTATATATTTAAGCACGCAAAATCTAATGAAAAGTTAGGAATTAGGAATAATAAAATAATAGTTTTTTTTATTAGTAATACATTTACAGTTTAGCTAGTTTCTGCCCCCGACTTCGTTCGCGTGTTCTTGTTCCCCGACCCACACCGCTTCGCCTGCCTTCACGATTACTTCGTTTTCGCTTCTTTTGCCCGGCTCCTAAGGGTCCTAGCGTGATGTTAAATAGCCTATAACCTTCCTCAAGAATTTGGCTATCACATACAAAAAGATTTTTTCAAATCCTACTGGTAGTTCCGGAGATTTGCGTGTTCAAACAAACTCTTCAGCTTTATTATTAGTATATATTAGAATATTCAGTAGATACAAAACAGCATTGTAATTTTCGAACCTAAGGTAAATACTAGAATATTATTTTAACCACCATAATTAGGTTAGTACTTAATAATATCGCCATTGTTAGTGAATAATTGTATTAACATTTCTAATAAACATTGGCATGGCTGTCATTCATTTTAATTATTATGATAGCCGTTAACGATACGATATTTACGAGTATTAATTAAATATTGTTTCAGGTAAATTCAACATTCATTTACCTTCAGTAATTTTCAGCAAAATGGATGAAAGAGATAATTATTTGGAAAATGAAAGGCTAATTTGTCTGTTTTATTTTTGTTTTGTGAATAATATTACAAAACACAAATAAAACAGAATGGTTTAGTTACAAACATAGATACCTAAGCCTGTATTTACATAGGAGCCCATTGCGACAATCCAGGAATAAATCTAGAGAGAAGTGGAAAAGTTCCGAAATGACAGTCCGACCTGAGGATCGAACTTAGGACTTCATGCTCAGCATTGTCTCTGTGACCGCTCGATATCTACACGCTAAGTATCTGACATGTTATGTCAAATAATTTAATTTAATGTCTTGTGTTTCGTAATGCTAATTACTTACTATTGGATAGAATCAAGTTTTTCTAACTGTACAGACAGCTGTGCTGCTGGGGAGTTTGTTGCGCCACTGCGTCATCCCAGTTAAAGCACGACGAAGTAGTGGTTTTGGGTGATTTGTCTTATGCACTTTAGACGTCTAAAAGTGCCGTTTGAATAAATGACTTTTGACACGGGACAGTTAAATGTTAAACAAGTAAAATAATGAAAAAAAAGAAGTTGTTTATTTTCCAAATAGAAGACGCACATTATTAAATAACCATATAATAAATCTAAGTAGAAACCCCTGGTATTCAACAATAAGATAAATCATCATCTTCCTGCCCTTATCCCAACAATAAGATAAATCATCATCTTCCTGCCCTTATCCCAACAATAAGATAAATCATCATCTACCTGCCCTTATCCCAACAATAAGATAAATCATCATCTTCCTGCCCTTATCCCAACAATAAGATAAATCATCATCTACCTGCCCTTATCCCAACAATAAGATAAATCATCATCTTCCTGCCCTTATCCCAACAATAAGATAAATAAAATAAAAAAATAGGTTTGTCAAGTGTTTTCAAGTGCCAGTACGGTTTTATTTTTTGTAATATGAGTGCATTACTTGTTTTCCTGTACGCACGGCTACACATCAAGCTATACATAACCAGTATAAGCTGAATCCCGATTGTACGAAAAACCTATACAATGCGAGGTCAGCTAAAACTGGATATGTATAGCTTGATGTGTCGCCGTGTGTACATAACATAATCATCCTATAATGTTCCCACTGCTGGGACACCAGCCTGCTCTCTTTTGAGAGGAAGTGAGCCGTAATCTACCACACGAGCCCAGTGCGGGTTCGTAGATGTCACATGCCTTCGATTTTTTTATTCTAGGGTGTGTATTTTTTTACTCACGATGTTTTCCTTCACCGTTTTGAGAGCAGTGGTGATGAAATCAATTACACAAAGTAACACGCCTGACTGGGTTTGAACCCACGACGTACAGTCACGAGCACCAATATGTCAACACTTGGCAACTTACAATTGCGATTTTTTCGTGAAATAACGAATGCAACTTTGAAATACGACACATTACATAAACCTATGGGTTCGAAAATGCTATGATCGTAACAACATAAAATTTAATTAAAAAATAAAGGAGTACATCGCTTTTGAATAAAGCCGAGTGTATACATACTTTTGCTCGTGACTGTACAACTCGTAAGGCGGGGGGGGCCGTTTCTATCGGGTCACCACTGTTCTCTGTTTTCCTGTGATCCTTTCTAACTAATATAAATTAACTAAACTCGAAAACAAAAAGTTTCTCTAAACATTTTCTCTAAGAGTTTCAGAACTATTTTCTTAGCGAATACAGCTTCGATATAGATTACGCTGATCAGAAAGCTCTTACCTAAGATTGGCCTGTCCGGGGCCATCCGCGCGTAAAGTGCAACTACCTGCACTTTCCGCTGCAATAACTTTGTTCTTGACAATAATATAACTATTTTTAAACTAAGATAAATACGGTGTTCAGGGTTTGAGAGGTCAAACTGAACTGCGGGGTAATTGCGTAAAACAGTAACGTAGGAAGACTTTCATTTTGACAGTTCAACAACATTCATTGCGTTATTTACGTTGTTGAGCAGACAAATATATCGACCGCACGAAGCAATGGATTCGCAATATCCTTCAGAATAATTCTGTTTGTGATTGATAGTGTATTACATAGTTAGGGTGGTGGAGGTCACGAAGAGGAAAAGTTTAAAGAAATAATTATAACTAACGTCGCCATTGAAAACTTCACTATCTTCATTTCTCACCTAAAAAAGTGGCAAAAAAGTGGTTACATCTTTTATAATGAATTTCTTGTACCTAATCTTATTAGTATTGGTTGATTGTATTTTTGGAAAATCGTCTACTTTCCCAATGGTGCTCGCAAACATTGGGAAAGTAGACGATTTTCATATTTCACATAATTCATAAATTCATCTGGCATGGCTTCATTTTACATTATTTTACCTATTGTGGTATAGTAATTTTATTATAGGTGCAACGTCTTCACATATAATAATAGAATTAATGTATACAAAATATTGTCAAAGATTTTAAAAGAGTAACAACGGTGGAGTTTCTTGCCCATTCTTCTCCATACGAAAACTACCTTTTAAAAGAGGCGACTAGAATCAATTCTATTTCATTGTAAAGTTTGATGTTCAAAAGTGACTTATGCACACATAAGGCACTTTTGAACGTCAAAATGTTTCTATTTTCTAATAAATAAGAAAGAAAGAAAATGCATTTATTTGCGGCAAACATGACGCATGAAAAAGGACACAAACACACAAAAAAAAAAAACAAATTGGGGGTAAACATGCGTCACATTCACGCAAAACGGCCATCGGCCCAAATGCTTTGACTTTGACCATGGGGATAAATGTAACACAAGTTTGTTCAAAACTCCTGTTTATAAATCTGTGCCCGTCCATCACCCAGTCACGTAGCACGTCTGCTATATTATCCTCCAATTCCCGTTGTCCGCCATTTCTCACAGCGTGATAGTGATGCGGTTAGGATAACAAATTCTGTGATGTTTTGTGACATTTTTGGTTTATTTCGTTGTATGTGCAAAATATTTTCTATTAAATTAGGATACTTTTCCTCAGATTTTCAGATAAGGGTACGAATTAGACAAAAAAAATTGTAGCCTACATCACTCCACACAGCATAATCAACCTATAATGTTCCCAATGCTGGGACACAGTCCTCTTCTCAGTGAGAAGGAGTGGGCCTTAATCCACTACGCAGACCCAGTGCGGGTTGGTAGATGTCACATGTCTTTGTTTTTTTATTCTAAGACCGGTTTCCTCACGATGTTTTCTTTCACCGTTTTGAGAGCAGTGATGATAAAATAAATTATACAAAGTAAAGCGCCTGTCTGGGTTCGAACCTACGACCTAACAACTCCTAAGTCACGTAACAAACAAACACAAAAAAAATCAAATCTTTTGTCATTATAATATTAGTTTAGATAAACTATAATCAAGCTCCAGGGGGTAGTTATGATGGCATGAATGCTAAATTATTATTGTACACATCCTTTGAAAGGCCCGTGGTATTTAGCAATACACGTTTCCATCTAAAGCCTAGCTCAAACCGGTCACTACCAAGGCCTGTGGTATTTGCGATATTACGCAGCACAGCGGAGTATTTATGCTGCTCCTATAAATTCCGTTTCACGCGCGCAAACTCGAAATGATAATAATTTACGCGCGGTTTAGAGCGACGAATGAAATTCCCTATTACTCTGAGCGGTTTGTGGAGTATGTGTGGGGTACATATGTTGGGAATTTGAGATATTTAAAAGCACTTTATGAACCGCTCTTTAAGTATACCTTTACTTTACGATTTAATTTACTTGTATCTACAAATAAGTACGATATTGGAGAGTGTTATTAGCATTACACTGAATTGTCCTTTATCGGAATAAGCTAGGATACTGTGCAGTCACGAGCACCAATATGTCAACACTTGGCAACTTTCAATTGCGATTGTTTCGTGAAATAACGAATGCAACGTTGAAATACGACACATTACATAAACCTATGGGTTCGAAAATGCTATGTTCGTAACAACATAAAATTTCATTAAAAGATAAAGGAGTAAATCGCTTTTGAATAAAGCCGTGTATATACATACTTTTGCTCGTGACTGTACAAACTGGCATTTTTTGTTTTAAAGTAAGTGTTAACTGTTTTAAGGTTTAGTTGATTGTGCTGATGTTACAGGGCGTCGTTATCACTCGATAAAGCACTAAAATTAAAGAAACAAAAAGTTTACTTTTATATGGGATTGTTTTAAAGGTTTTTATTTTCACGAAAACAGAAGGCCAATTCCCGTAATGAGAAACGATCAAAATTTTGTCGCAATCTCATCTCAGCGACAATTAATGTCAACAACTAGTCAAAAATGTAGGGATTTTAAAAAGTTTTTTTCACAAATTGAGACTGAAAGCAGACTGTGGGCGTTCTTAAAATTACGAGAATTGCCCCCAGATCTGTCTCAATCTGTCAAAAATACCTATTGATTGTCGCCGAGATGAGATTGCGACTAGATTTTGAACGTTTTTAATTACGGGAATTGGCGTTCAGGGAATTGGCGTCACACAATTCCTTTCCTGTTCAAGAGGATTGATTTGTAAGAATTCATTAGCAGCCGCCAGGGCCGCGGGTTGTTCGAAAGAGATACCGTGGCCCCTGGCATAAGCAAATGAAGGAACACGGGGGGTTTTAGTCAGTAAAAGTCTGACATGCCCTTCCGCTCAGCCCGAGCGGGAGAGGTCATTTGATGATTTCCCACCCAAAAAAAGAAAAAGGCTGTGAGCGTTCTTAAAATTACAAGAATTGCCCCTCAGTTTTTATCCTGCTAATTTGAAGAAAGGGTACTAATTTCTTCTTCTTCGAGTCGCTGGCACGACTGAAGTTTTGGGCCAACAAGATATAATATTTAGGGTAGTAACTAAAAAGGGTCCTTATACATATTTGATAAAGATCAATGTCCGTAAGTAATTGCACGAGGTCAGAATGATTGATGACTGTGGCTTCTCAAACGCATGGAATAACAATTTATCAACTTTATGATAGAATATCTTTCATAAAACCAAACATATTTTTATTGGTCAGTCGGCAATAATTATAATTGGACACGATCTCGTTTTTCATCAAAGAAATAAAATGTTATGTAGGTATGTTATGAGTAGTGGTGGCCCAGTGGTAACGCCAGCGATTTACGATTTGTAGGTCATGGGTTCGAACCCCGACCGGTGCTTAACTTTGTGTAAGTTAGTAAGTAAGTTTAATCAACATTGCTCTCAAAAACAGTGAATTAAATCATCTTGAGGAAACCGGCATTAATGAATTCCATCAATCGATGTGGTCGTGTGTTGATATGGGTGTAATAACACCATTAGATAAAAAAAAAATTGCTACCTAATATAATATTATATTAAAATCAACAACTTTTAACTAATTCCCTATTTTTTTTAGTTTATACTTTAGTATAATTGAACATGGTCAACACTTTGAACAGTTATAATCCGATCCAGTCTGTCCCTTACTGCCATCTTCCAGCGACGCCCTAAGCCGAGGCTCGTATCAAAGTAAAAGTCAAAGCATTTATTTCAAATAGGCACATAAAACGCACTTTTGAACATCATAAATAAAATTAAAATAAAATTGATTCTAGTCGCCCCTTCCAAAAGGTAGTTTTCGTATGGAGAAGAATGGGCAAGAAACTCCACTGTTATTCTTACTACTCTTTTATCCCACGGGTGCCACGGTGCCCTTAGCGTGTAATCGCTTAGTTTATAAGTTTTTTAAGCCTTGTCTGGAGGCCTTAATTTATTGAGGCACCCACATACAAATCGAGTTAAGCAGAAGACAACCTCCTAAGTCGCCATTCCCAAAAAAAAAAAAAGTTTCAACAGTTGTTGTAACGGCTCACATCAAGCTACTACCAATCTGTCAAATTTCTTTAATAGATTTTCAACTTTGTCGCTAAAGCATTTGATTCAAGATTGATTGGGAAAAATTAAGGGGTTTCGGGTAGCTTGACCTGTTCTGGCCTGTACAAGTTTCTAACTCCAGAACACGGGTGTGACAAGTGGGCAGTAATCAAAATAAATGTCGACCAAACCGCCGGCAATTTGTGTGTAATTTATTTTAACCCCACACCCATCAGTTTGAAATAGCTGCTGATAATTTAACAGCTTATGGGGATTTGGACGTTTTTGAACTTTATAATTTTGTTATAATTAAGTGCTTTATTTTCAAAATAAATTAAACACTTTGCGGGACACTAAACGACCCGGTAAACGTAAGATCGCCCTCAGGCTAGGTGGAGCGAAGATCTTCGTATGGTGGCTGGTAGTTAGAGTTGCCGAGAATCGAGCTAAATGGCATGCAATTGGAGAGGCTTTTGATGTCTGGCAGTGGGTGGTGGAGTGTGTCTCTCTCTGTAGTCGGTCCCTCATGTCTGAGGATCGTGGTCAGCTTCGGAGTTGCATCTGGAGCGGATGATCCGCCTCCACCGGTTTCTGTCCAGCGGATCCCTTGCTACCGTGTAGAATTTAGAGGACGATGATTCCTTCACCTGATCGGTCCATCGTGTTGTGTTGTGTTGTGTGTCGGTGGAGTGTGTAGGCTGATGATAAAATGACCCCAGATGTAATAAAAATGACCCCAGATGTAATAAAAATGACCCCAGATGTAATAAAAATGACCCCAGATGTAATAAAAATGACCCCAGATGTAATAAAAATGACCCCAGATGTAATAAAAATGACCCCAGATGTAATAAAAATGACCCCAGATGTAATAAAAATAAGACTCCTATTGTGTCTCGTTCAGTGTCGTCAAATTTATAAAGGACCTATAAGATTCACTGATTTCAGCGTATATTTTTTAAACATTAAATAAAAGCGATTAATTACACCTTTTATATTACAACTACGGAATAGCTTTTGATAATTTTTGTCAAAATTGGATTATTTACAAAATAATGTTATCAAAAAAGTAAGGATCGTAGCTGGTGGCGTAGTTTCTGATCAGTATGAGAAAAAGACTAGAAGAAGTTTATGTATATTATATATTCATTGATATTTTACCCATGATATTAAGTAAATCGGGTAAATAAATCATAAAAAAAACCTTTCCTCAGCAGTGGGACAGTACAGGTTACCAAAAAAATAAGTTGATCAGAATATAAATATTATGTTTAATTTAAAAAGCATTACAAAATTATTATACTAAATCCACTAGGTTAACCTTTTTTGACAGATCGGACTAGTCAGCATTATATTTATTTTGTCAAAACTGATACACGTACGGTATTATAATATCTGTAAGAAGTCATAAATAAGATAATTCAATAAGATTAGGCAGTTTATGTATTTATTTTTTACGCATTTTAAAGTTAACTTTTACGTAATTTGGAATATGTACGTTCAAGACAGCTGTCAAAAAACGGTTAACCTAATGGAGGGTATAGTAACCTAAACTAACACTAGAATATCAAAAGAATAACTAAGTCTAAAACCACTTCCAATTTAGGTTCTGAAACTGGAAAAATAAACTCGAAAAATCCAGTCATTTAAAAAGCAGCCACTCCACTGAATAACTTCACTCTTCAACAAAATAGAAAACCCTCAACATAAATATAACTTAAGTTACTGACATACAAAGTGACATTATCAGATGAATGGACGTCTGACGTAGGCGGCGCGGCGTAGCCTTCGTAGCGAGGCCTACGTCGCGTCGTAGCGCTACGAGATCTACGTCACCCGTAGACATGTATTGTATGGCGTCATGAGTTACGTCACGTCGAGATTTTCTCATTATTTTTTTAAATGTTTTTTTATAGGTTAGGGCTTATGCACACGATTGAGTTGCTTTGAAGGTTGATCTTTTATTATATAAGGCTTTTTTTGTTAATATAATGTCATGAACTTTGAAATATGATCGGTTTTCACCTCCGTTTTGACATCCGATGATGTAGGTATTGAAATAAAAGTTACACAGGATTAGAATTTACCCCTGCCAAATATCGACAAAATACTTTGTCTTTATATCTAACTAAGGGCTGATTTTTCAATCGACAGATAATTTTTATACGTGGATAAAAATTTACGCCTGACAGTTTTTGAGTGAAAGAGCTGTCAAAAATCAAAATTATTCCTCCGATAAAGATAGCTGGCATTGGAAAAATCAGCCTTAAGTAAAACTATTTCACCTGCCTGTGACCTCCAAAAAGTACAATTAAGTTTATATTCCCTTAAAGGTTAAGTGAATACTTATTGACATTTAAGGTCGTGTCGCACTTGACGTCGTGTTGGTTGTAAACGTCACACACGACACGAGATACCGCCAAGAACCGTAAAGTATATATGCTGATTTATAGCGAACGCTTTTCTGTTAGTTTATTGGCACATTAAATAAGATTAGACGATAAAATAAAATTGCATTAAAATATTATCTTTTAACCAAAGAATAACAATTTATCACCCAGCAATTGACTATAAAATTTACTTTTTAGACATTTCTTTGGCCTTCCTTTTTCCCGTTACGCGGGGTTGGCTTTTCAAATCATGCGACGCCATTTATTTCGGTCTTGTGCGTCATCTTGCGCAACTCCCATCAGGAAGAAAAAAAAAGAAAGAGGAAGAAACACGAAAGAAAAAGTGAGAGACTCTTGTCAAGAAAGACAAGAGAGGACGAGAAAGAATAACCCCTAACTACTCCCCTCCCCCCTCCCATATTCCCCCCTCTACCCCTCTACTTTGTAGCCATGGTATGGCACTTTTTCACGACATCTGTTCGTCGAAGTACATGACTGTACCATCTCAGTCTGGACTCTTTTACTTTATCCGCTATATCTGCAACCTTAAAACTCCCTCTAATAATTCTTTAGCAACAGAACGAATAATTTAAAATCATACTTAATCTTTAAATCACTCTTGCAAGCATGATCCGATTAATCCGAGCCAAAAGTCAAATACTGGTAGTATTTTACTGCCTATCTAACCTCCACATCCCAGTTACTGGGTAATACTACCCTTGGTAAGACTATTTGTCAGACTTTCAAGCTTCTGACTACCCGTAACGACTGTCAAGAATGACAGCCGGGGCCAACGGGTTAACGTGCTTTCCGAGACACGGAGGGGTTCTCGGTATATTTACCTACATGGTACCCATCCACGGACCAACCGCGGCAAGCGTAGATTAACCTGATCGATCGACCCGTGCGGCTGTTATAGCCACAAGCCCCCCCGCATGCTACATTACATACTTAAATAATTGAGGCGATTTATGAGGCCAGCGATTCGCCTTTCTAAGCTTATGTTAGATAGTTAGTTAGAGATAGATAGTTTGAACTGATCACAACATAAACTCTACACACAGTAAAAAGTCCCAAAGGTGTAAGAATGCTTGAAAAGTGTCCGCTACACCGATAAAGTGTCGTACCTCAATAACAGAACATTCTCCAGAGATTGACCCTTGTTAGATTTTTGAAAGGGTTTAAAAGGATCTTAGTTATTGCTGTCCACTGAAGCAGCTTCCAGCGTTGAAGTATAGGGCTAAAATACTCTTTTTTATTTTATTTTTATTAGTCTACGCTGCCTCACTCCTGGGCAAAGACCTCCCTGCACTCCTTCCGTCTTTCGCGAGCCGCGCGTGCTCTTTCCTGTTTTACGGAACCCATACAGCTAGCCTAGCCAGCAAAAACCACTAACCAATAAGAATAATAATACCAGCGTACTGCAGCACACTGTAGGGCAAAGGGAGTTCCCTTTTAAAAGTCAAGTTACGTAGCTACAAAGTTGTTTTTTGAAAGTTGAGTTACGTAATTAACTTTTTGAATAAGTAATAGACTCCTTGACAATCGAAGATGCATGTTAATGGTTAAATTTAAATAAATGATTTGATTTTGCTCCGCTTTTTTTTTTTTTTGGTTAGGAAATCATCAAATGACCTCTTCCGCTCTGGGCTGAGTGGAAGGGCGTGTCAGACTTTTACTGACTAAAACCCACCCGTGTTCCTTCAGTTGCCTGTGCCAGGGGCCACGGTATCTCTTTCGAACAACCCGCAGCCCCGGCGGCAGTTTGCTCCGCTTCAGGTGACGGCTATACAGATGAGCGGAGATAAACGAAATGCAAAAGCGAAACGTTTGTGCAACTGTGGTCGCTCACTTGAGTGAACAAGTACCCAACGTGTGATATTTTTTGTGGCTACACATTGATATATTATAATATAAGTATACAAAGATAGTAGACAATTTATTTATATTTTGTTTCAAAAAACGTTGCCCCACACAAGGAATTTCTCCTGTATCATGGGTGCGTTTACAAACATTTAAACTCACACACACAAACAGCCAGACCCGGAACAACTAGCAGCTGGCATTCTTCTCGATGTACGATCTTATTTTGATGATTATAATTTTATAAATAAATATTTGTTACGGACGCAAATATTAGATCAATATCCAACTTGATAGTGACCTGCATATTGCAAAAAACGTAAGAAAATTTGATGTTCGCTACCCTGACGTTTTCGCCTGAATTCAGGAATTGCCCCTCAGTAATGTACTCGTACATAAATGTACTCATATCATCATTATCTGTTTAGCCTTTTCCCAACTATGTTGGGGTCGGCTTTCAGGCTAACCGGGTGCAGATGAATACCAGTATTTTACATAGAGTGACTGCCTATCTGACCTCCGCAACCCAGTTATTGGGTAATACGATACTTCTTGGTAAGACTGGTTATCAAACTTTCGGGCTTCTGACGACCCGTAACGACTGTTAAAGATCTATGAATGACAGCCGGGACCAACGGCTTAGCGTGCTTTCCGAGGCACGAAGGGGTCTCGGTATGTAAAGATGGTCACCCATCCACGGACCAACCGCGGCAAGCGTAGCTTAAACTGATCGATCGGACCGTGCGGCTGTTATTTCTTAACCACGTACTTATATGTACCTAGAAATTATTGAAAAGTTATAATTGATTAAATACTGTATGCAGCGTGGTATGCTGGTATTTCAGATTAGCAATTCAATTATTTAATACCTAACTCATTTTAATTATTCATGACCATCACATAGTATTAATAATTTAGGTAACTATTGAAATAACAGCATGTTAATGAACAAAGGTGATGAATTTATAATATCTGGGCTTAATTAACGCCCGCTGAATATTATATTAGTCATGAAACTCATTAATTACTAAAATAATTGGCAACATAGCATCACTTATGCGGTAATTAGATTTTAATTAATTAACAAAACAAATACAACTTAATATTTAAAATATTTTTAGTTGTATTTTTGACTGTATCCATTTTTAGGGTATCGTACCCAAAAGGTTCCGGGCTCCTATTACTGAGTCTCCACTGTCCGTCTGTCTGTCACAGAGCGGTCTGCGTCTTTAGAACCGTAATAGGTAGACACATTAAATTTTCACAGACTATATACAAATAACGCTATAATATAAATTACGTGTTAAAGAAATGTCCCGTCGTGTGCGAGTTCGACTCGCACTTGGCCGTTTATTTCTATTACTATTCAGTCTTATTAATTTTATTTAAAAAAAAACATAATTTTGCATTTTCTTAACATTTTGCAGTGTATTTATTTATATGGACTGCATTCAGCATAAAAGATTTGATTTCATTCTCAACTAACTGGCTGGAAAACATTTTATTGAAATCTCATAAACTTTTTTATTTTACTTTTTTTATTGTTTTGTTCATAATAAAGTTTTATGGTTTGAGTATAAATAGTAAAATCTTAATTAGGTTGACACTGTAGAGTGAAAAAATAACCAATTCTTCGAAATTAAAACAGCATAATGTGTCACGATTTAAAACCATTTCCACAACGCACTAAAGCATGCAACAACAAAACAAAATGGCCGAATCATTCACCATTAAAAAAAAAGACAATGGGACCGAAGTAGCCTTCGGAATGCCTTGCTTAAAACTGCAAGCGTCAATGTAAAAATGTTTTTATCCGTCGCCCATTCAGCTTCATTGTCAGTCAGTTGAACAATGAGCTAGTGAGTGAATGAATAAATGAGGGAATGATTGAACCATCCCAGTAATGGTTGCATAAAATTGTTCGTTCCCATCTTTGTTCATGATTTTTTTGTTGGAAGGTTTTGAGTTGATGGTGTTACAGAGTTCTTGGTTGACGGATCTGTGAATTATTATATTACAACTATAAAGGCTGATTTTTCAATAGTCAGGTAACTTATATCTGAGGAATAAATATGACAGTTTGACATATGTTCTATATAAGGCTGCCATCAGACGGACTGCATCGTAGCAACCGCGCGCAGTCGATATATTCAACTGCATGCAGTTATCTGCAGTCGCATCTGACTTTCCGCAGTTAACGCCAAGCGTCTTGCCCAAGAGCTCAGTGTAAGATTTGACGTCGAAATGGAAGCTCAGACTTTACTTCTCTTACTGTATGTGGTTAGCGATGGACAGCGTGCGTCGACACTACACGTCTGTAGCCGATCGCGTAAAGTTGAAGTCACGACTGTACCTATGCAGTTAATATTGACGTCACACGACTGCAGCCGACCGCGTGAAGTTGATATCATGACTGAACGAAGTCGAACGTACAACTGCATGCAGTTGAATATATCGACTCCCGTGGTTGCTGCGAAGCAGGCCGTCTGATGGCAGCCTAAAAGCTGTCTAACCGCAATTTATATTTCTTAAATAAAAAAAATCTGAATATAGAAAAATCGGGCCTGTGTCTTCTAAACAGTTTAGTCGGATTTACAATTTAAATTATGAAATCTTTCCTAAGTGCCTAAGTAATTAGATTGCGGATGACAAATACATAATCAGCCTATAATATTCCCACTGCCGGGACACAGGCCTCCTCTCGGTGAGGGAGTGGGCCGTAATTCACTACGCGGGCCCAAAGCGCGAGTTTATGGATGACACATGTCTTCGAAATTTTAGTTCTAGGACATACTGGTTTCCTCACGATGTTTTCCTTTACCGTTCTAAGAGCAGTGCTGATGAAATATATAAAGAAGTGAATATTTTAAACTCGACTAGACATGTTTGTAAGAAAATTGTAACTAATTGGCTTCTAAATTTGGATTATTTGAACACTGAAAGTATAATCACTATTGGCTGAATCAAAACACACACAAACACATCACAACACTCACTCTCTCACAACACTCTCATTACACTTACACTACACACTTACACTACACACTATACTTAACATAAACACCCCTTTCATTTTTTCCATAACATGCACACAACTATTTCCGTAAGTTTAATTTAATTTAATTTACCTATCACTTAATACTATTACGTACGTACCTATCTGTAGATCTGAAAAAACTACAGCTAATACAAACCATGTGATGAAAGAGACTGGACCTCACGACACAGGGTATCCTAGTGTGGGGTCCAGTGTTACACGAAACCAGAATGTAAAGTTTCTCTTTTTGAGATTAAATAAATTATTAAATTATAAATAATTTACTCAAAGTAAAATGCCTGCTTGGGTTCGAACTCACGACCTACAATTCATAATTCACGGCCGATACCACTGGGCCACCACTGCATTCAGTTCATCTTTTGAGCGCGACAGACAGACAGACAGACAGACAGACAGACAGACATAGTGCGAATCTATAATATTAAGTATGGATACAGGAAAAAGATTTCGAAGAAATATCTTTTCGCCCTTAACGCAGTCAATATACTTTTCCTTCATTTTATCACAGCTACCTGAAGGTCAATTCTCGTAATTAAAAACGCTCAAATCTAGTCGTAATCTTATCTCAGCGACAATCAATGCAATACTTGTCAAAAATGTAAAGAAATTTGAGGTATTTTTGACAGACTGAGACTGAGATCAGACTGAACGTTCTTAAAATTACGAGAATTGCCCCTCTGATCTCCAGGTACCTCGTACAGTGTTGTAAATAGTGCATTAGTGTACTTTCATGTACTATAAACACATTAAACGTGGAGGCGCCACTTTCTTCAATCAACTTTTATTATCAAGCACTTGGGGGCTAGCTATTCGGGCTTGGGGGTCGTTAAAACTCTTGGGGTTGTGTTGGTATTTATATTCAAAATAATATTTTAAACGCGGTATGTTTGATGTTTACTGTAGCGGTATCTACAATGCCACATGTTTTACGCGTCATACTGACGTCACGCAAAATCCTGCATCTCGCAAGCAGAGTTTACCGCGCAACTAGCATATATACAACGGCCCGACATGAATCAGTGGGCAGTTGCCCGCCAGACACAACGCCCGTCTGGTTGGAGGATCCTCCCTTTTCTATGGAGTATGAGTGAACTTTACACCCTGTTCCTCATAGCTCTATATTTACGATTGATGGCAAGAGGCTCGCCCCCTATAACATGGGTCTTAAACATAACTGGCGAAATGTGGGTGTACTATAGTTACCCCTCTGCCTGTCCCTTCGGGGAATACAAGGGTGATGTTATGTTAATGTAATGTTTCTTTGGAGGGTTTAATGGAAAAATTCTAATGAAAAGAAATCTTGGTGTTTGGGTCAGGTACTGTTTTAAAATTAAAACTTTATATGCAGCACTGCTAATTTAAGGTGCGGTAGGAAGTCACGCGGTTTTTGTAGTACCACTTTTGTAACATTTGCTTGTCTGTCCGGAAATGCTTGCGGCATTAAGTCCATCTTTTAAAACAAGGGATAAAAAATAAATAGGAAATCCTACAGAATACACAGAGAGCTACGTGCAGTCAACCATACATCAGTTACTGTTGACTGATGTTAAATATATCAGACCTTTCCAATAAAACCAAGGGTAAAGCACCTGTCCTACCGCCAACGATTAACGAGAAGCAAGTAGAGCTAACAACTAAAAACGAATTAGCGAGCTACGAGCAGCGAGTGCGCGACGGCGATTAGCGATTACTCGCTGGTATGAGTATGTACAGACGACAGCAGGCCAAGCTACCCAAAACTATCAAATTTTCCCGATCAACCTTGAACCTTAACCGCCTTAACGATAAAGTTGAAAATCTATTAAATACCAAGCATGAGTCTCTCAGCGAGTGTTCTGCTTGTTAAGCGAGCGTCGCTTAGTGAGTACTCTCTTTGCTAGCTCTTGCCACTGATTTCGCTGGCGGTTTGAAAGTCAGCGATCAGGACTAAACTAATAGCCTAGCTAACTGGCCTTGAGCCTAGTTTAGGCACCAGTCTCCCACAATATAATGCCCCTCCTATATGTCGCCGTAGAAATAAGTGTAACAATATTAAGAGTATTATTGTGGAGAAAATAAACTATTTTATTATTATTAATAATATTTATCTTCTGTCCTTTTTTTAATGAAATAGAAAGAAAAAGATGCACTGAACTTAAATTTAGTTTAGTTTGTGAACAAGGGAATCGGCGCCATTGTCTCGTTTTCATAAAGCATTTCATTCACAGGGTCCGAAGTTCACCAAATTTATAGATAGAAACAAAAATGGGCCATACTAATTAGGAATTAGGTGACCACGAACAAAAACAAGCTTAGTAATTAGGCAAACAAACATGAAAAACGGGGCCCTCGTTCATTATAAAATTCATTATAAAATTCTGTTGTATCCTCCTTTTGTCTTTTTTTTAATGTTAACACTCTTGCTCACTCCTTAACTATGTAAATATAAAATTGTTAATTACTACTATTGTTTGTTGTGTTGTTGTTATCTATATAAAATTGTTAACGGAACGACGGAGCCTAGATCTCACAAGACAGCTAAATCTTAGTGTGGGGATCTAAGAATTCACTCCACTTGAATGTAAACCTAGGGCTGATGTTTAAATAGTCAGATAACTTTTATCTGAAGAATAATTATGATAGTTTTGCATATTTTTTATACAAAAGCTGTCAAACAGCAATATTTATTCCTTAGATAAAAGTTATCAGACTATTGAAAAATCAGACCTTAGCAAAATAAATTTATTCTTATTCATTCTTATCACGAGCGAAACTGCAAAACATTACCAAGGGTTGTCTCTTAAAAGATAATTATGTGCATCATCACGAAAAGCCTATATGATTAACGATGTTGACTTGCAAGAGCATTGCAGTTGAGAATGTGTCATGCTCACTTGAATGTCCCATTGATGGTGGCGCGTGTGTTGGATCATTCGGTTCCCTACAAAATTGTTGAGCTGGATGGTGCTGATCCACGCGTCTTGTTCGTGAACAGGCGCCGTCGGTTGAGACTGGACATCTCTTAACCGCCAGGGCTTATTTTTAATCTTATATTTTGAATTGTTTCTTCATTAGACTTTTTTACATTATTCTCACATATACATAGAAGCAACAAGAATAACTAATGTACCCAGGATTTTGTAATATCTTGATTGAAAATAGTGTCTTTGGATTTTCTTGCCCGTTTTTCACCATACAGATCTACGTTTTGGAATTGGCATCTAGCTTCAACTTTCTGACTAACTGACCGTCTTTTTAATTTTGACAATTCAAAAGTGGCTGTAAATGGTTTAATTGAAATAAATGTTTTTGGTTTGATTTTGATGTATAGATCAGAGCTGTCATCCTGACAGTCAGTGATCCTACCAAGTTAACATAACTGACTAGCCAATCTTTACACATTGTCGGAGTTTCTCCACTAAGTGCTCATATACACGAGCGATACGCGTCAACGGTAAAGGCTACTGCAGCCGTCGCATCAGTGGCTGCACGTCGAGAACATGCCGCTCGTATATTTGAGCACCATACTTAAATACAGGATCGGCACGTCATCGACGGCTGAAATTGCCGTGGACACGTAAAGTAAAAGTAAAGTAAAAATTCATTTATTTTCCACACTAATCAAAACACAGTACTGACATTATTAGAATAGATGAAGTGGACTGGAGCCTAAACTAGGGCAGCCCTGTATTTCAGGACTCCAGGTCTTCCTCCCGCGGCGAGTGAGTTGGTACAATTTATTAATGAATGACAACTAGAGGTGTAATTAATATATATTGTGTGTGTCTGTGTGAGTGAGTGCGTGTGTGTGTTGTGAGTGTGTTCGTGTGTGCGTGCGTGTGTGTGTTGTGTGTGTGATGAGTGAGAGTACGGTTGCACGTATCTGTGTTTGTGGGAGAATGTATATATGTATGCGTGATTATGGATGAGTGAACTTTGACTGCTCTTGATTTACTACAGACAGAGCTCAGAAGTTATTTAGAAATACGCGTGT
This sequence comes from Apamea epomidion, assembly GCA_947507525.1. Lineage (NCBI taxonomy): Eukaryota > Metazoa > Arthropoda > Insecta > Lepidoptera > Noctuidae > Apamea > Apamea epomidion. The sequence goes on along the minus strand of OX382240.1, from coordinate 17,089,860 downwards.
TATTTAGAAATACGTGTCGCTTGGGTAAGATTTTGACGGAAAAGACCGGCTGTTTCAAGTCGACCTTTAAATTTAAACCGACTAAATAAACCTACATGCTTCTCACGTGTTTTATTACCCAACCCTTGTAATATTCAAAATTCATTAGTAATTCAGAGAGCCACAATATCATTACAGTCTCAAGTTGCTCGGCTTAAGTAACTAGAGTGTAGGCTCATTAGGTACTCGGCTCGAGAGGAAATTGCTGACAATTTAGGTACCTACTCATGAGCAAAAGGTAAGTTTAGGGAATTATATATGAATAATACAAAAGATAAATATGAGAAATGTATCATTAATTTAACTCCTTTTATAGACGTCGACACGACGCCGTCAGTAAGGACTGGTTAACTCTTTGCTGCCATTGCTTATTTTGATTTAATTTAATATATGAATTGTTTTTTTTTTATCTTTTCATTACGGACGCTTTTAACGTTCTGCATCGTTCTCACATGCATAATTTTTAACATGAATAATGTAACCAATACTTTGTAACTATATTATTGTTATTTAAAAGAGTGTCCATGGAGTTTCTTGCCCGTTCTTCTCCATAGGTACCTTCTACGCTTTGGAACGGACAACTAGCTTCATCTTTTTAACTGACCGACCCTTGACCATTCAAAACTGCCTGTAATTGGTTTAGTTGAAATAAATAGTTTGAGTTTGAATTTAAGACAGACGGTGAAGTGGTGGCCCAGTGGAAACTGTCGCTGCCTACGATTTGTTGGTCGTAGGTTCGAACCCAGACAGGCGTTTTACTTTGTGTAAGTTATTTTATCACCACTGCTATAAAAACGGTGGAGGAAACCGGCATGTCCTAGAACCAAAAATTCAAAGGCATATGACATCTACCAACCCGCACTGGGCCCGCGTGGTAGATTACGGTCAACTCCCTCTCACAGGCGTTTAGCGGCATCTACAGTCATGAGCACTAATATGACAACAGATGGCATGGTGAAATAACGAATGCAACGTTGAAATAGGACACATTACATAAACCTATAGGTTCGAAAATGCTATTTTCGTAACAACATAAAATTTCATTAAAAAATAAAGGAGTTAATCGCTTTTGAATAAAGCCGAGTGTATACATACTTTTGTTCGTGACTGTACAACGTCACATGCGAACAACGCGTCATACTGACGTCACGCAAATCCTGTATCTCGCAAGCAGAGTTTACCGCACAATTATACATACAAGCTTCCCAACATCAATCGTTGGGCAATTGCCCGCTAGACACAACACCCGTCTGGTCGGAGGGTCCTCCCTTTTCTATGGAGGATCAGAGAACTTTACACCCCGTTCCTCATACCTCCAAAGGCTTTATCCCAGCAGTGGGAACATTATAGGCTGACTATGGTATGGGCTATAAACAGAGTATGGTCAACTTGATATACAAAACACGAATCCAAATTTACTGATATCGACAAAAAAAAACATTTGACATGCTCAGATGTCAAATGTTTTTTTTTTCCTTTCTGGTAACTGATCCGATCTCACTATGGATGTGCGATCGAATCTTCTTCTTAGCGTATCGATAGTAAAAACTTCAAAAGTATTTGGCCCAAAAATCAGCAGCGGGAACGTCGCTCACTGATAGTCATAAGATCACCAAGTGCACAGGTGGTTGAATGAAATCACCATACGAAATCTGTGAATTATATAAGACCAAAAGGGTCTCATTTTTTACATCCCCAATAAGATCTTGTAATATGACAGGATTCTTAGTTAAGTTAGTTATGTGATAAAGATTTAAACACGCTGACTTTACGTAAGCGGTATTTTTAAACTTTATAAAATTATAAATTATATTTATTTCTAATAATTAAATTAAAAATTAAAAAAAAACCCCCGACAACGTGAAACCCTATAAAAAGAAAAAAACAACCTTGAAATTATACGCAAGAAAATAACGCAAGAAAATAAAAGAAATGAAATAATAAGGAGTCCCTACAAAAAGCATGAAATAAAAAATTTAAAAAAACCCCCGACAACGTGAAACCCTATAAAAATAAAAAAATAGCCTTGAAATTATGACCCTACGTAAGAACGTATGAATTTTTTTTATTAAATGTTGTCCTGTCGGGGGACCGCTACTATTTTAAACTTTAACAGAACGTTTGGCTTATAATTAGAGCGGTCCCCGACGGGACAACATTTAATAAAAAAAATTCATTTCTTTTATTTTCTTGCGTTTTAAGATTCAGGTAATTTGGTATTTAATCAGGTTTTTTGTAATTCGCCATTTTGTGGTAGTGGCCATATTGGATTTGAAATTTGTCATAGTGTATAGTATTCTACTAGTCAAGCCCTTTCATTTGATACCCATATAGAGCGAGTTGTGAAAAAAATAAGGAATTCGCCATTTTGTGGTGGCGGCCATCTTGGATTTGAAATGTATCATAGTGTATAGTATTCTACTAGTCAAGCCCTTTTATTTGATACCCATATTGAGGGAGTTGTGAAAAAATATGTAATCCGCCATTTTGTGGCGGCGGCCATCTTGGACCGATTTTCTTCAAACATAGCTAAGAACACTCCCGACAAATTCACCTTTCAAACAAAAAAAACAAAATTAAAATCAGTTCATCCGTTCGGGAGCTACGATGCCACAGACAGACATACCCACACACACACACCCCCACACACACACTTCAAACTTATAACACCCCGTCGTTTTTGCGTCGGGGGTTAAAAATTAGTAAGAAAAAACATTTTTAAACAACAAAATTAAATTATGTTTTAAAACTAGATGAGTTCGGTGCTTCCTAACTGACTACTCTGAGAAGAAAAACCAATACAAAATCTAGGTTTGTTTTGGTTTTGTCCATCAGCAGACGTTGTCATGCTGGCTTAAATACTCAGACTTTAATGTTCCCACTGCTGGGAAACACGCCTCCTCTCTGTGCGAGGGAGTGGACCGTAATCTACCACGCAGGCCCAGCGCGGGTTGCTAGTTGTCACCTGTATTCGAGTTTTTGGTTCTATCCTGGCTTAACTCAATATTAAAGAACAACCTACTGTGCCATCGACCCGTGGTTATTTAATTACATCGCGGTCCGGTTTACTTTAACGCCATTAATACTGCATTAAGTGCGGCCATTGCATTAATTCATTAAAGTTCGTGCCTCTGTAGGAACTCGCTGGGGTAATGGATATGCGTATTAAACCAATTATAATGTCCTTTAATTAATGTGTAAATTTAAATAATGAAAACGGTCATTCACAATGCGTTGTGGATTCAAAAATAAAAAAAATAATATCCGTGAAATTAACTTTGTAAGTGGCATGTATACGGGATCAAATAAAATTATTTAGCGAAACTCCGCAAGCAAATAAAAAAATATGATGAGATGCTTTTACTGAAAAAAAAAAAAATGATTTGACTGCTGGACAAAATTCTACATCCTAAAAAAGTATGAATTTAGTGCAGCAGGGAAAATCCCATTATTGCTATTTAGCAGGATATTCTGTAAAAATCTTTTCGTCAAAACTTAGATGAAATGAAAAAGTGGGAGATCATTCCACCTGACGCTGGGATTGTAACTATTGTACTTCAAGCTCACTTCACCTAAGTTTTCACGGTGAGGTTTTACAGAATAGATCGACAGACACATCGGTGTACAGTTACACGTCTGCCAAACGTCGGGTTTGAGGTTTACAGGCGTGTTGTTATGTTCATGTTACATTTGTTTCTGCCATTTTTTTACAAAAACCCAATATTATTTTACTAGCTGGAAATCAAAGCCCGTATCAACCATTATACCAATAAACCGTCGGTTTTCCGAAGCACCGGAAATAACGAGATGAAAGGAAATATTCAGTCAGGTTCAGTGCACGCGGCGAATTGGGTCAGTGACCCGAACCCTTTGCTCTATGCATGTAGTTTTATGTCGTGTGTTGTAACACAGGGTTTTGGATGTATGGCACTGGCCATGTGTTTTACCTACTTTGTACATTTTGTTTGAAGGTACCCAAGATTTTGTGATATATTGATTTAAAGAGCCTCGACGACAAGTTTCTTTTTACGATAGTATGTTGTCACCTCATAATGACATTTGCAATACCGTTGCTATCCCAGAGAAAAAGCTGGAATGTCGTATGTGAAGAATAATTAATGTACCCGTGATTTTGTAATATTTTGATTTAAAAGAGTGTCCTTGGAGTTTCTTGCCCGGTCTTCTCCATAGATATCTACGTTTTGTAATGGGAAACTAGCTTCAACTTTCTGACTAACTGACCAACTATTTGACAGTTCAATAGTGTCTGTAAATGGTTTAATTGAAATAAATCCTATAAGTTTGGAGTTATGTATGATATATATAGCACCAGTGACCTGCCCCTTCTTCGCAAGGGTGCAATGGCGACTTGTGAATACAGAGATTTCTCTGTTATATCTAAGTTAAACATTAATGTGACACATAAACCTTCCGGAATAAATACTCTAAATTAAAATTAAATTAAATTAAAAAAAAAAAAAAATGATTTGCGTAGTCCGCCACAAAATCAGTTGCGTAGTTTTTAAGAACTATATGCCATCACATAGACAAATAAGAAAAGTGACTTTGTTTAATAGATTCTTCATTTACATTTACACATTTACGAGTAGGAATGAATTCAAATACAATTTATGTACACTTCTGTCTAAACCTTCGGGTAAAATAGGCGTGATGGTTTGTTATGTGTAACAATTAATTCAAAGTCAGCTTGTATACAACATAGTAGGTAAGTAAACTTCCCCGTATTTCGTGTTTCACTCTTGTTAATTTGATCGCATAAAAAACTTTGGCACGTGTGTTTGGTTACCGAACACTACTACTTTGTAAAGTACAACTAACTATGTAGTTTGTACGTAGTTTTCTGTTTCGTAGTTATTTTGAACACCTTCGGAGTTACGTTACAAGAGTTAAGTTTGTGTTTTATGTGTGAACGAAATGCTGGAATGTCGATCCAGCTTGTCATTGTAAAAACTAGTTTTTTTTTTGTACTGTATTTGCGAAACTTAGTTATAATTTCGACGGGGCAATTGCGTATGCACTAACGGTAGTAATGGCTTTCATTTTGACAGTTCAACAATATTCATTACGTTATTTACGTTGTTGAGTAGACAAATTTTTCGAACTTATGAAACTTCAAAATGTTTCAGATTGAGATGGAAAGTATGTTACGCAATAACGGTGCTGAAGTAAATCGGTATATGGAAACCAATTTGTCACTGAATCATTTTTGAAACTTAATATTAATTTTTTACCTCATTTTTACCTATAGCGAAATCAGTAGCGGCTAATGTAGATCTGGAAACATACCTGAAACAATAAGAAAAGTCGTCATTAATATTATGGTGGCAATAGACATCTACAAGTACTAATCTATAATAAATAGAGTACAAGACCATCGGACTATGAGACTTTGACAGAACTGTCAAAGTCACTTTAGGGAAGAGAGAATGCATCTGTGTCTGCGGACACACTTGTGGACTATACTTAATATCTCCCTCGCCGAAGGCTGGTCTCCGCTGACACTGGTCGCCATGGCCGAAATTCGGTCTGGGACACTTTATACTATCTATATACTGAATATTATAAAGAGGTATTTGTGTGTTTGTATGGGTAATCTTCGGAACTGCTGATCCGATTCCGAAAATTCTTGCACTAATGGGAAGCTACAGTATTGCCGAGTGTCGTAGAATATATGTATTTAATGACAAAACAAGAAAAGAGAATGACCAAAAGTCGTACCAAAAAGTCTCATGCATCAAGATCAAAATATTATAGTCATTATTTTCATATTTTTTTACGAAATTACGCGTTGGGGATTTGGTTTTTGTACAGGCAATTTAATTTAAAGTAAAAATGTGTTGATATTGTTTTATTCCCTTAACTTGACGTCCCGTTTCAAATTACATATATGATTAATATAACCTTGAATTTTAAAAGTGTCATGATGCAGCATGGTACGGGATTCCATACATTCATGAACACTGTCCTTTCACGCGGTCGATTTGCGGGCAGAAGCTGGTCTCTGATAACATAGTAAGATATCACCTCTAAAATCATAAATCGAGGGTGGATACGATAAATATAACCAAATCAACATCTCAAGTCTTGTCAATCCCACAAAAGAGCTATTAATACTAGCCCTAGTTAATATGACATCACAATCCGCTGGCTACACTGTGAAAGTTCTCTTCAATATTTCACTAAACGTATTACAGTTGGATAACTGCCAAAAGTTTGTCACGATGTCACTAATATAATGACATCTACACATGCGTCACCACGCCTGTACAATCATATATTAAGCCTAATGATACTATAGACAAACTATCTCATATTCGCCAAAAATGTAAACAAATATGAGTTTATCGAAAAATAACTTTAATTCCTACACAATAAAGTTCAGTTTACGCTACAACTTCAAACATTTTTATAACTTTTTCAATAGTGTTAGTCGCTCTGAAATCAACTTAATTGCCATTTAAATAATGTTGATATTTGTTTAACTTGAAATAACGTCAATTTGAAACATAAATAAAATTTGAATATAGTTTTATATTAGTTCGTGCAAAGGATTCATTTGTTTTTTTAATCGCGGAGGAGAAATTGTGCGTTTTATGGACGTAGACATGGACGTTTACGATAATATTGTCACGTTAGAAATTATAGCCTAATCAACCTATAATGATCCCACTGCTGGGACACAGGCCTCGTCTCGGTAAGAGGGAGTGGGGTGTAATCCACAACGCGGGTCCAGTGCGGGTTGGTAGATGTCACATGTCGTCGAATTTTTGGTCCGGTATCTTCATGATATTTCCCTTCACCGTTTTGAGAGCAGTGATGATGAAGTAATTTACACAAAGTAGAGCGCCTGTCTGGGTTCGAACCTACGACGTTCAAGTCGTAAGTCGCGGCCGTTAGTAACTAATGGGCCACCACGGCTTCTAGACTGGTTAGAAATTATAAAACTACAATGGCGCCGATTCCCTTGTTCACAAACTAAACTAAATTTAAGTTCAGTGCATCTTTTTCTTTCTATTTCATTAAGAAAACGACAGAAAATAAATATTAGTTTAGTCCTGTCGTCGGTCTGGAATCATGTGCTGAATTTATGGTTATAAGTAGTTTGCGCGTCCATCTCCCTACAACCCTGTATACCGGTTATTGCAATAGCAGCAAACATCTCCGGTTATACGAATAGTACTACCTAGGCGTGAGGCACTCAGTCGTAATCCACAAAGGTAGCATTGCTCACAGAGTGCGCCTCAAAGGGAACAGATGATGGCTGCAGATACATACGGTCCGTAGCTATGGACCACGAATCCGCCTACTTCAAAATGTTCTCAATGTTATACAAGCTGATTTTTAATTTAGTGGCAAACTTTGCTCAATACTGATAAATAGTATACAAGCACATTTGAATTCATTGACAAACTTTCAGGGGTGTGAAAGTACATGGATATGTACAACACTTTTTATTTCATTCAGTTTCCTCGAAATTCATGTGTAAGAAAAACAAATATTTTTTTCGATATATCAGAATGGACCTAGAAAGTAAAAATTGTTCATATTACTTTATTTATTACTACTAAAAGTTAGCCAATGAGAAATGCTTGTAGCTAATGTTAGTATTCTGCAACGTTAAAATACAAGCCCCTCAACTCTTCATAAAGCATTCCATCTGTTTAGCCTTTTCCTAACTATGTTGGGGTCAGCTTGCAGTCTAACTGCAGCTTAATACCAGTATTTCATGGAGTGACTGCCTATGTGACCTCCACTACCCAGAAATTGGGTAAGACGATACCCATGGTAACTTTTGAGTTTCTGACTACCCGTAATGAAACCTTATTTACGCAAAATTCTCCATAAGTACCAAAGTCAAAGCATTTATTTCAATTAGGCACATAAAAGGCACTTTTAAACGTGAAAATATACCAATATCAAGTATTCTTAACGATTCGTTATTTTATACCTTTAGTATTTCAAGCGGGCAGCAAGGCAGTAATAAAACCTTGTGGCTATCAAATGGTTTCATAAAATTAAAGTCGACTCAAGGCTCCCTCATACAGGCGCGACGCGAGAGCACGACCTGCCTCTAGTAAAAATAAACTACATTTATTTAACACGTACTAAAAGGCACACAATATAATTTACTGCCGATAAAAAAAAAGTGTAAAATGCGATATAAGAAATTAGCAGGAAAGTGTGCCTCACGGCTGCGCTAAAAAGGCTCAGTTCATCAAAAACGCCACTAGTGTCTGACGCTGGTTTTTAACTGAACCTGTGCGGTGATAGAACATAAACATCATCATACCTGTATTCACCGAAGGGTTACGCAGAGGAGTAACTACTTAAAGTTCACCAATATTTTGCCAGTTATTTTTAAGTCCCATGTAAGCCGCCTATTGTCGCGAGTCTATTGTCATCAACTGGACACAAAGCCAGTCTCCGGGCTGCTACATAGAAACAGATGGAATAACCCAATTATCCTTTTCCCGACCCGTGAATTGAACCCAGGACCTCATGATCAGCAGTAGCGCTTGCAGCCACTTGATCAACGAGGCAGTCCATACTTCTATCAAAACTTCATGGAAACTGTTCTACCAGAATCACGTCGAGTGTCACGTCGTGCCTGTCTGCGGGCGCCTTCAACTAACTATTGAGGGCGTTCCAATCATTCTTATGGAATCGTATCGCTATAAGACAGAATTGCGTTTTCAATTGCATCTGAAATTAAATGGTACCTGCTGTTAAAGATGGCGGGTCTTTTATTGTTTCTGGCTTTTTATTGGTATTGGTAATTTATTGAAATGAAACATGGTGCGAGGATGTATCGATTTTCCATAAGTTCGTCGTGCTTAGCGCGTTTCGTTGCAGCAGCTAGCATGAATGGAAGTAGCGCAGGAAAACGCACCGATACGCAACGAAACCGAACGCAAACCGGTATAACTCAGTGCGCAGTAAAGCTACGGTTTCTTAGAAGAGTGGTGGCCACTACATAACGTCCGTAGTGACGGCTTCAAATTAATGATGGCAGCGGGGTCTAGGTGAACATAAACACTCTCTAAGAAGACAAATCAACATACTTTCATAAATAATGTTTCAGTGGCGGCATTTGCCGGTAAATTACGGATACTATATGGAGGACACCGCTCTTTGTAAGTAATTGTACTCAGGTTAATAACTTAGAATTACTTACCTCAATGAGTATAACTTACGAAGAGCGGTGAAGTGAGCTCGAAGTGAACTGCCTACTCTGTAAAAATCTCAGCGTGAAAACTTAGGTAAAGTGAGCTTAAAGTGTGCTGTCAGTACACCAAAAGGCCAATTCCCGTAATTAAAAACTTTCTAAATCTAGTCGCAGTCTCATCTCGGCAACAAACAAATGTCAAAATGTTGAGAAATTAGCGATATTTTTCACAGAGTGAGACTGAGATCAGACTGTGAACGTTCTTAAAATTACGAGAATTGCCTGGCGAGATTTTGACAGAATAGCACTACTGCACTGATTGCGATTACGTTTCAATAAAAAATCTTTCACATTAATCAGGACGCCTACCATTCAACAAATATACCGACAATTCTCTCACCCTCCAAAAAAGAGATTATAAATTACGCCACAGTCAACCCTCAAACCGTCAAACACTTCAAATAGGCATCTTATAGGATTCCGAACAGTCTTGTTAACCCGCCCGATGCAAATTGGACATATTTGGAGAAACCTCGCCGTAGGGACCGGTTCACGAAATGGACCGAAAAATTTTGGTGACTGCGGTGATTTCTGGGTTGAATTTCATAATAATTCCAGGTAGTATTCGTTATAGGTAAGTAGAAGTGTGTGAGACACGTGGCATAGATTGTAATGTCTGATTATTAACATTATCACCATCACCATTCTCCTGCCCATCCCAATTTATTTAGAGTCAGCGCAACATGTCTATTTCTTCCATACTTCTCTATTAGTAGTCGAGGGGCCCGGCCTTCATTCGTCGATCTTTGGCAGTCGTTACGGGTAGTCAGGAGCCCGAAAGTGTGACAACCAGTCTTACCAAAGGGTATCGTTTTACCCAACTGGGTTGTGGAGGTCGGATAGGCAGTCGCTCCGTGTAAAATACTGGTATTCAGCTGCATCCAGTTAGACTGGAAGCCGACCTCAACATAGTTGGGATAGGCAGAGGATGACTTCTCTATTGTCGTCATCTCGGTAGTCACCCTCTTTCTAACCATATAGAAAGAAAGAAAAAGAAAGAAAATGCATTTATTTGCGGCAAACATCACGCATGAAAAAAGGACATAAACACACAAAAAAGAACAAGTTGGGGGTAAACATGCGTCACATTCACGGAAAACGGCCATCGCTCAGCATAATGCTAAGACCCTATACGAGACAGAGCCCAAGCGCTGGGTTTCACACAGTCCATCCATCGTTTTCTTGGTCTTCCCCTACTCTTATAGCCATCGACATTCATACTATTACTATATTCATTAAATAAATACGTTGTTGGATTTTCTGCGCTCGGCTCAAGGACGTATGTTGAAAATTCAACAGCGGCCGTGCGATTTTGTTTAGGCTTTAATTCAGGTGTCATCTAGTGTTATTGAAAACGGGCATTAGAATCTGTGACAAGTGGCTCACACACTTTTATATTGTACTCGCTACGCCCCGCGGATTCACACGCATAAGTCTCGATCCCGTAGAAATATCGGGATAAAAGGTATCCTATGTGTTAATCCTGGTTATAAACTATCTGTGTGCTAAATTTTATTCAAATCCGTTAAGTAGTTTTGAAAAGTGAAAGAGTAACAAACATCCATCCATCCATACATCCTCACAAACTTTCGCGTTTATAATATTATTAGTAGGACAGGAAATACCGAACATTACGTTATAGCAGCAAATGTTTGTGTACTTTTGAGTTATGTTGTTGTACTAATGAGACAACTTTATTTTTTGTTGCCGAACTTTATAAGCTTGCATAACAGACAAAGATATCAAAGAGCGTCCTCATAGGTACAGTTGCGAGATCAGTACGTTCCAATTTTGCGTTGTAAGACGACAGGCCTATGTACCAGAGGGGCAATTCTCGTAATTTTAAGAACGTTCACAGTCTGATCTCAGTCTCAATCTGTCAAAAAATACTTCTAATGTCACTGCATTTTGGCAAGTTTTTGACATTTGTTTGTCGCCGAGATGAGACTGCGACTACATTTTGAACGTTTTATATTACGAGAATTGGCCTGAACTTCAATTATTTCACCATTATGACGACTTTTCACTATTCTCCTGCCGTCAATTCAATTTATGTATACTAGCTTTTGCCTGCGATATCGTCTGCGTGAAATTTGTTGTAACCAACCACCCACCTCATCGCATCGCATCGCCTGCCCGTGCCAGTACTTCATTTTCGCTCAGCGTTCTTTCTGACTTTTTTTTTTTTGGCTCGGCTTCTTAGAGTCCTAGCGTGATTTTATACGGCTATACCTTACCCCCTACATACAAACTTACAAACAAACTGAAACTCTTTATAATTATTAGTATATATACTTTTTCCATACATCTCCTGCCTTTCACATAATTCATCCATCGTTTCTTTGGCCTTTGCTCCCCTCCAACTTTATAATCTTAACTTTTCTACCCAGCAATATTATCTATTAACGTTCAGACACAACATAACCCGTTGTATCAACATGCCCGTCATGTTCCAACCTGTCCGGAAACTCAAACACCGCACAATACACGACATGTTTCATGCTGACACGAACTGGTTGTGCAAATACATAGTCTTCGTATATAGAAGACGTTGCTTTTCAATAATAATCATATTTTTCTGTAAACTTGACTGTGTTTTCTTCCGGAGAGAGGTTTTCTATATTAAAGAAGGGTTATGTACATTTTTATTTGTCTATCTATACTAATAATAAAGCTGAAGAGTTTGAGCACGCTAATCTCTGGAACTACCAGTCGGATTTGAAAAAATCTTTTGCATTTGATAGCCCAATTTTTGAGAAAGGCTATAGGCTTCTTAACATCACGCTAAGGCCCTTAGGAGCCGAGCGAAAACAAAAAAAGGTAGAAGGGACGCTGAGCGGAACTGAAGTAATAACGCGGCCAGACGACGTGATGCGATGGAGTGGTCGGGGAAACAATAAATTTCACGCGGACGACGCCGCGGGCAGAAGTTAGTCATTAATAAAGGGTGTAAGACCAACCCCCACTGGGCCCGTGTGGTGGATTACGGCCCACTCCCTGTCACAGAGAAGAGGCCTGTGTCCCAGCAGTGGGAACATTATAGGTTGATTATGCTGTAAAGGGTGCAAGAGAGATCGACGCACAAACAGTTTTTGTATAGAACAGCTGTTGATTTAAAATTACCTACGAAATTTTTTCTAGGTTGGGGGTCTCGAATAATGTGCTAAATCCATGGTAATAGTTTGCGCGTCGATGTCCCGTCACCCTGTATAGTTTGCGCAATAAAGAGTCTATTATCAATGTTTCTATTATGATAGAATATCTAAATATTTTTAATATTTGGAGGTCAGATAGGCAGTCCCTCCATGTAAGATACTGGTATTCAGCTGCATCCGGTTAGACTGGAAGCCGACCCTAACATAGTTGGGAAAAGGTGAAGCAGATGATGATGTTGATGCGAATATTTCCAATGTTCTAGAACTATAGATTCGAAGGCTCGGGATATCTGGCCACCCGCGTGGTGGATTATGGTCCACTTCCTCTCATATAGAGGATACCTGTTTCCCAGCAGTAGGAAAGAAAGAAAGAAAAACTATTTATTGCGACTCGCACAGGAAGATCATAAAACTAAACTAAACACAATAAAAAAAAAACAAATTATAAAAAAAAAAGTAACAAAAAGAAACATGAAACAGAAAGTCCTGTACGAGACCAAAAGGCTCCTATCTCAGCATGATGCTACGACCCAGGAACCCATAGCGTCCGATCATGGTTTATAAGAATAGTAGATTCGATACTAAATACCAGAAAGCGGATTCAAAACTCAGCAATAGCATTATCAACCTATAATATTCCCACAGCTGGGACCTGTGTCCCAACTATGGGAAAATGTTACATTGATGGATTTGCCCAAATAGAGGACGTCTGTACCTCCTCTATGTGGGCAAAGCCAGCAATGTAACATGCATATTGCAATTTTATCTCATACTATAAACGTTTTGCGGTTCGGCCAAGCGTGCTCATCAATAATGCTGTTTTTCTGTCTGAAAAGAAGCATTTGTCTTACAGTGGGACAATGTAATACTTTTAGTAGCGCTAGGGCAGAATAGATAATACTAGGGTTTTTTATTTATTAATTTAAACTTCTCGCACACAAAAAGGTAGGTACAAAGGCGAATTTAATACCTTAGGCATTCTCTAAGAGTCAACCAAGGATGGTGAAGAGATTAGATAGCAAATCATGCTTCAATTTTATTGTATGTCACAGGCAAGAAAGTATTTTTTTATTTTTTTATCAGCCGTTGATGTTCCACTGCTGGGCAAAGGCCTCCCTACTCTCTTTCCACCTCTCTCTCTGTCCAGAGCTGCCAAGGACCAATCTTTATGAAAGGAGTCCAGCTCATCCCGCCATCTCCGTCTGGGCCTGCCACGATGTCGTTTGCCATTAAGCGGGACCCACTGGGTCGTATGTTTGGCCCATTGATCGTCTGACATGCGGCAGATGTGTCCAGCCCAATTCCATTTAAGCGTGGCAGCTTTCCGAGTGACATCAGTTACTTTAGTGATGGAACGGATATTCTTGTATTCTGTAGAAGAAAGTAATTGCATTATGTTTGACGGCACGGTTGGCGCAGTGGTTAAGCGATTGACTGCTGCGCTGCGTATCGTGGGTTCGATTCCCGCACGGAACAAATATTTGTGTGACCTACAAGTAGTTGTTCAGGGTCTGGCTGTTTGTGTATGTGAGTTTAAATGTTTGTAAACGCACCCACGATACAGGAGAAATTCCTAGCGTGGGGCAACGTTTTCATATAAAAAAATATATATATTAAACTGCTAGCCTTTTCCCAACGGTGTTGGAGTCAGCTTTCAGTGTAACCGGAAGCAGGTATACCAGTATTTTACATGGAGCGACTGCCTATCTGTCTACCTGTTGTGTAAATATCTCACTATGAAAACTTTGATGAAGTGAGATGTCATTTTTGCCATTTGATGCTAGGGATTGACACTATTGACAACTCACTTCAAGCTCACTTCACCTAAATTTACACGGTGAGATATTTACAGAATAGACCGGCTGATCTACACTCTGTATATGGGCTTTAAATCAGAATACATAGTCGAACAAAAAGCGAGTAGTCTTGGGGGAACCTAATTTTTGAAGAATAAATAAGCTGTCGTAGGAACATTAAATGATTACCTACCTATTTACCTAGGCTCTACAGACCTGAATCTCTACACATACTCCGTTGGCATTCAAGGGTCACTTGACTCCTCAAGGGTTGACCCCGAAGCCTCTCCACACTATTGAGCACACCCACTTGCCGTAAAAGGGTAAGCAGCATCGGACTAACCATTACATTTCGATTACAGGTCAGTGTTTGAGTAAGTTGTGGAAATGTCGAAGATTTTGGTAGTTTTTTTGACTAGCATATTTTGGTTAGTAGTTTCAGGTGTTAAATAAAATGTCAGTCTTCGTGCCACTGACAAAGAAACAACAAATACATATGATTAAATGGTTTTTATTTTCTTATTTATTGAGTGGTTCATGGCTAAGTAATAACAGGCGCACGGGTCGATCGATCAGGTTAGGCTTCGCTTCCTGCGGTTAGTCCGTGGACGCGCTGTTGAAGCATACCACCAGTCCAGATGTGGTACCATCTTGACTGATTACAAAGTATATATCCCAAAACTATAAGGTAATAACGAAATTAGGATGGACACGCTTTCTAAATTTCGTTATTACCCTAAATACCGTTATTACGGGTCGTTATTACCCTAAAGCAAATAAATGTGCATATGGAAATAAAACTCACTGTCTAAAAAAAAAAGTTTCATTTCCATAATTATGAAGATATATTTTCCTTTTCTTGGTATTTATTGGGAATCGAACCCAACACAACACTTTCCGCGCGATATTGTGTACAATTTAGAAAGAATAGAGATCGTCCATTAAAATCTACATAAGTTAACTATTTCCCCATCACTTTGCTGACGTAGGTAAATAAGATAAGCTCATTACATTATTCTCCATAAGTCCTTCAGTTTCTACACGGAACCCAGGGGTTAAGCCAAAAAGGGTTCAGTGTACATCTTATAAAATGTACGCTGTATTTTACATAATGCAAATTCAGGGACTAGCGGTCCTAGTTCCTTGTTACTATGTGGTATAAACCTGTGTGCTCACTAGGCGATGAAGTGAATAGGAAAAATGGAATATACGTATAATTATGAATGGGGAGTTTGTTGCGCCAGGAACATGGACTATTGGTAAACGTGCTATTTAGGGGATATTTTTCTAACCGCGGCAAGTGTAGCTTAGCCGGACCAATCGACCCGTGCGGCTGTCATAACTTAGCCACAAGCCTCGCAAATAAATCTATGAATATGAAAATAATATGATTGCGGTCATTGCACCTTTACATGCAATGCCATATTAAATTACAGTGTGGCAGCTTTATGCCATCACCAATACTCGCCCATCGTACACGCGACCTACGGTGTGTATTATTTAAAGAGCTCGACCTTTACGCGCGGTTATTTTTGTGGACGAGAAAAGAGCGAAGTGATTTATGCCGTCGTTTGTGTGTGACAGTAAGGGGGTCCGTTTTTGAGTGCGGTACCTGGTTTGAGGGTTTTCTAATAGTAAAAAATGTATTCAATGAAATTAACACACTGTTCATCAGATGCGTATTCTTAGCGATACTTTCACCACGTTATACGAATCGAGTAGGTCAATCATATCGGTTTTTATATTTTATTTATCTTTTTGATAGATCGTTTTATATGTTGTCAGTGTGAGAACGTTGTAGTCCTTGTAGACTGTACATTTGTAGACCATTTTTTATTTTATTGTCCCTCTCATAGGTACCTATTAATACTGTATTTTGAAAACATTGTAGTCAAGCCGATTATTTTTAAAAGAGTAATTCTGGACTTTCTTGCCGGCTCTTCTCCATAGAAAACGACCAATTGGAACCGTACATCTAGCTTCTGACAGTTCTTAAGTGCCCATGTAGGCTTAAGTGAAATAAAATATTTTGATTTTGAGGTAAATTAAACAACAATTCACTGTACAACCGCAGGGGTCACACGACGACATCGGTGCTAGCAAGCAAATGATCAATCTACAGGGGTTTTTTTTTTTTTTGGGAATTGCATCTCGCATTTCAACCTACGAGTTGGTCGTCTACTTGACCGGGCTTGCGTGTGGATGCCTCAATAAATTAAGGCCTCCAGGCAGGGCTTTAAAAACTAAGCGACTACACGCTAAGGGCACCCCCTGTGAATTCGGCTTAGAGCGTCACTGGGAGAGGGCAGCAAGGGACAGGCTGGATCGGAATTGTCTGCGGGCGTACGCACCTACGTTAGTTTATTATGTCGCTACGCTGCATCATCTTAAATGAAAAGCGCAATTACTGAAATGCATGACTTGGCCTTCGCGATATAGGACGAAAGAAAGAAAAAGTATTTATTGCGATTCGTACTCACACAAAAATAAAAAACCAAGTTATATAAAAAAAAGTAACAAAGAAAAATTAAACAGAAAGTCCTATATGAAGCCAAAAGGCTCCTATCTCAGCATGATGCTGCGACATTTAAAAAATGAATGTCGCAGCGCTGGTATTCTGATAAGGCCCGCTGTGACGTCACGGGCACAGTAACAGAAATAAATAAATAATAAAATAGATATATCTACCTTTCCTCCCATAACCTCAACGAAGTTACCAAATAATATCGAGCTATAACTTCCTCCAATTAAATACCTATCCACAAGTTATGTAAACTGTAATTAGAGGACCCAAATTATTTGAACCAGTTAACCACAAATTGGTAGAGTTATTACTTTCAAAGGATTGTTTGTACCGAACCACAGATAATAACGGTAAATCGTTTAATTGGGTAGGTAGAAGTCATGGTTTACTCCGCCTGTCTTATTTCAACAAGAGCATTTATAGAAACATGTAAATCGCAAAATATAGCAAAGAAAATCGTTCATATTAAAAAAAAAATTGTTTAGATGTACCTATGGACAGAAATCTCCAAGGATAACCTAAAAAATAATAATAATAATACGATGTTTAATATTGACTCTTGTCCTTCACGTGACCAGAGGGCTAGCCTATTTTTTGGCCAAAGAATCAGCATTACCATACAACGTGGATTGCCACGTTGTATGGTAATGCTGATTTATTTTAAAGTGCACACAAGGCTGGCAACATTGGTTGCCAGCCTTGTGTGCACTTTTCCTATTGACGACGAATTTTTTGATGTCTGTTGACTATTTCCCCTCCTTTTCATATAAAAATATCAGCCTATAATGTTCCCACTGCCGAGACACAGGCCTCCTCTCTGCGAGAGGGAGTGGGCTATAATCCACCACGCGGGCCCAGTGCGGATTGGTAGATATCACACGTCTTCAAATGTTTGGTTCGCGCACATGCCGGGTCCCTCACGATGTTTTCCTTCACCGGTTTGAGAGCAGTGCTGATGAAATCAATTACACAACGTAACGCGGCTGCTGGGGTGGGAACCCACGACTTACAACTCGTAAGACGGGGCTGTGACCACTGGGCTACCGTTGAGAAAGAAAGAAGAAAGAAATAAATAATAATATAATAATAATATTATTATTCTAAGTTAATGTAGTAAAACATCAATTTTAAGCTAATACGGATTAAGGTTATCTCATCTGAATAACAAAAGCAGAAACAATTTATGCCATAATCAAAGTTGATCAAAGTAACAAACTTCTTAGACTACCCTCTACTTGTAACAAGATAATATCAAAGACGAAAATACCTGTAATACAATATTTCAATAGTAAAATAATATTCGGTAGTCAGTACAAAGATGTATCGAAGCAATTGTTCCCAGAGTTTCTTTTATATTCGCGTCTCGTTGCCCTAGAGGTACATAAAGTTTCATTTCTTTAACATCTTGTTCATTTATTCGTTGTTAAGTTATCGTATATAGGTACCTACTAATACTTACAATAAATCTGAAGTTTGTTTATTTGAGCGCGCTAATGTCTGGAACTACCAGTCGGATTCGTGAAGATCTCCCACCTGGACAAGAGCTGCCTTGAGTAACCTGGAAGTCTTTAAACAGACTCCGGTTCCAGGTTAGCCGAAGCAAGCAAAACCTGTTCAGGTGGAAATTCATAGACGACTCCGCCTTGGAGTGTAAAAGTGGTGCTGTTCCACTAACGATGTCACACTTACTATCGTGTCCTGCACGTTACAAGAACTGATGGACGCTAGTGATGGCGCCAAACACGAAGCCGAATTCTGGGCCGAGTCCATTTAGATTGCCAATCGACACATTGAGAAGAAGTCGGATTTGAAAAAATATTTTTGCATTTGATAGCCTATTCTTAAGGCAGGTTAAAGGCTATACACGTTGACTGCCAGACAACAGACACAAAAGAAACTCTATTGTTAGCGGACACCGATGACCGCGCTGGCAGTCAATGCCTTAACATCACGCAAAAACGTGCGTTGACGTGAACGAAGTCGTGGGCAGAGGTAAGTCTAGCATATTATGATAGATAAGCGCCTATGTGTCGACTGTCCTTGATGCGGTTAGTCTGGAGACGGGGAGAAATCTCCATATTCATATTAACTATGTACGTAGTTGAAAGCGCTCTCTAAATACTAAAATTGAACCTCATCTACTAATGAAATGAACACCGTTTTGTGCAAAAACGTATCATATTTGTCAACTATCTGGATCTTTGACAGTCGTTACGGGTGGTCAGAAGCCTGAAAGTCTGACAACCAGTCTTACCAAGAGGTATTCTATTACCCTGTCACTGGTTGTCTGGTCTGGTCAGATAGGCATTCGCTCCATGTAAAATACTGGTATTTAGTTGCATCCGGTTAGACTGGAAGCTGACCCCAACATAGTTCGGAAAAGGCTAGGCAGAAAGATTTGTCAACTATGTATATTTGCGATTGCAGCAAATAAATCTCGCTCAAAGTGATTTTCTTTTCCCTTTGAACTGTATATTCGCCACGATATAAGAGGACTTATACGTCAGACAAAACAGGCCCATAACAATAATATCAAAGTATATAACAACAACAATTACTTAGAGGGTACTTTATAAGGCGCGAACAAATGGGCCAGTTAAGGGTTTCCGCTTTGAGTACGGGACCCGGCAGTCACACCGACGTTAATATTTTGCAAAGACTTTTCTTAACGTATATTTAAAAACTCGCGACTGCGTCTGCGTAAAGTTTCTCATTGCATCGCATCGCTTGCCCGTGCTAGTATTTAGTTTTCGATAAGCGTTCTTTTCGACTATTTTTTTCTTTTTGTTCAGCTGCTTAGTGTCCTAGTATGATGTTATATAACCTTCCTGAAGAATTGGGCTATCAAATGCAAAGAGAGTTTGTCAAATCCAACAGGTTGTTCCAGAGATTAGCGCGTTCAAACTAACAAACTTTTCACCTTTACTATTCAGTTGCGTGTGAGCCGGCAACGCGTGTGCACACGTCTTATGCGCGCGCGTGTACGTCTTTCTTGCACCAAGTTTTAGTTATTATACTCATTTTAGTTATGATTATTTTAAATGGGTGAGGAACAGACTAATGTTGATTTTTGCTACACCAGTAGCAGTGAGATAATGGAGGAGGATATAGGAGATGAAGGTGAGCAACAAGATAACAGGAATTTGACAGCAGAGAGGAGTGTGTATGAGAAAGAGAAGGGCGAGCAACGGATGCCAGAAAAAAGAGGACGCCAAGATGATGAGGAAATTGTGGAGGATGACGAAGGTTTTGTCACGGTAGTAAGAGGACATAAGAGACCTGCTAGAAGAGATTCGAAGGACCGTGACTTGTCGTGCTTGAAGGAAGTTAACGAATCCGAAAAATGTGTTGTTTGTGTCACAAGCAATAAAGAAATGTTACCCAAGCAATTTGGTATGGCAAAGTGGTTACGAACGGCAGGCATTGAAAATATCACGAAAATTATAAATAAGGGTGCATACAAAGTTTTGATTCAATTTGAGAATAGAGAAAGTGCATTGAAATTGATGACATCTACAAAATTACACGAGTTAGAATACAGGGCTCACATTATAAATGAATTACAGCTTACTTACGGAATTCTTAGACAGGTTGACTTAGATATGGAAGAAAAAGAAATCTTTGAAAATCTCAAGTGTGAATTCGAAATAGAATCAGTCAAGCGACTTAAAAGACTGGATGATAACGGTAAATGGATTAACTCTGAAACAATAAAAATATGTTTTAAGAGCTCAACTTTGCCACCATACGTGTACGGGTATGGTTGTAGGTTTCAAGTTGAGCCGTTCACATTTCCTGTGTCCCAGTGTTCCTTATGTTGGAAATATGGCCACCTGTCCCGTTCATGCCCAAACAAGAACCCAACTTGCCCTAAGTGTGGAGATAAACACGCAAATTGTGAGACAACTACTTATACGTGTGTCAATTGTAAAGGGCCACATATGGCCTTAAACAAAAAATGCCCAATATTTATGAAGGAGAAGGAGATTAGAAACATAATGACTAAGGATCACTGTGCTTATAGAATAGCTTTAGAGACATATATTAAAAAGGCAGAATGCCATCAAAAGGCAACACATCAAAATGAATTACATAAAATACACAACCAAGTAAATATTACGCAACCGAATTCTCAAACTAACGCCACTCAAGCGACGAGCGAAGACAATTCAAACCGGTTCTTAATCACTACAGAGGCTATTATCTACAATGAGATGTCAACTTCCGATTGTTATGCGGAAGCGGAGGAACCACCTGGTCAGGACAGTCAAGTTTATAACAATAACATTAAAAAAAGAAGAAACCAAAAAAAACATAATTCAGATGAAAATAAGTCTCAAGATCGTTTATATAGTGAAGTTGTAAATACCCCCAAAGAAAAAGAAGCTAAAAATACCCCCAAAGAAAAAGACACTAAAAATGCTACAAACAAACTTATTCCAGATGTTGATGTGAGTTTTTCGAGTACCGTCAAACGCATAAAAGATATCTGTACATCGGGCGGCAGTTTAGATGATAAAATAAATATGGTGGGCAGTTATTTGATACAAGTTTGTGTGCAGTTTATTTTAAAATTTGTTAAGAATGGTGACTTTTGTGGCAAGATTATGTCTATGTTTATAAATGGCTAATGATAATAATAAGAGGGTAATGATAAATATTATGCAGTGGAATGCACAGAGTTTACGTCCTAAACTAGCTGAATTTGAACTTTTACTTTTCCAAGAAAAGATACATGTTGCAATAATATCGGAAACCTGGCTCAAAACGGAATCATATTTGAGAATCAGTGGTTACAATATTTATAGAAGCGACAGAATGGACGGATATGGAGGTGTGGCTATATTGGTTCATAAAACAATTAAGGTACAAGAATACCCTATTAAGATTAATAATTTAGGAATAGAATTAGTCTGTGTGAAATTATTTAATAACAATTATATTAGTCATATCATATCAATTTATTGCCCATCATCAGTTCGATGTACACAGTTTGATTGGGAACAAATGTTTTCACTATTTCCGAACAAATGTATCATAGCTGGTGATTTTAATGCTCATCACTTGAATTGGTCTACTAAGAATGATACTCGTGGTATTCAGTTGTATGACGCAGCATTAGATGCGGGATATATTTCCTTAAATAGTAAAGATATAACTAGAATTAAATGTGTCAACAATATCGTTCAAAAAACATCTCCGGATATAACGTTTGTCTCTTCTGAATTGTCTTATATGTTAAATTGGAAGGTACTCAATGAAAATCTAGGCAGTGATCATCTCTTTATCAAAATTTCCTTTTGTTGTATAGGTTCTGTTAATATGACTTCCAAACGTAATTTTAAATTAGCGAATTGGAAAAAGTACGTAATGTCATTGAATGAATATTTTTCACAGACTTCATGTAATAACTCTAATGAGTCAGTACAATCGTTATATGATACATTTATAAAAGTAGTTAACAAGACGACGGATGAACATATCCCAGTGATTAAAACATTTGTTGATTCCAAAAAATGCTTCCGACCTAAGCCCTACTGGAATCCCCCCTTGGCCAATTTAGTAGCACAACGTAGGTTAGCCTTGAGCCAATTTAGGAAAAACCCTACGCCACATAATCTTAACATACTGGAAGGTAAAACACAAGAAGCTAAAGAAGCTATTCGGCTAGCAAAGTTAAATGACTGGCAAAATTATTGTAGCAGCATAGACGAGCAAACATCTAGTTCGGAGATGTGGAAGCGTATGAGATGGGCCAAAGGTTTTAGGTCACCAAATACTAATCCACAAGTATCAAATGAACAAAAAGTCGAACTTCTTACTAATCTTACACCTGATTATGTTCCTACAAAGACGCCCGAGTTTCATTCACATAACTCATTACTGGAACAACATTTTACGATACATGAAATGAACAATTGTTTCAAAAAGAAAGACACAGCACCAGGGCACGATGGAATAACTTATTCTATGTTATATAATTTGCCTCTAAATGGAAAACTTTACTTGTTAGAAATATACAATCGTATTTTAGATACAGGTGCTGTGCCAGTACAATGGCGTGACATATACATAACGCCTATACCAAAATCTTCACCAGCTGGTGTCATTAAACTAAGGCCAATTTCATTAATATCCTGCGTGTGTAAAATGTTGCATTCTATGCTTACTAGGCGTCTGGAGTGGTTTATTGAGAGGAATAAATTATTGTCTCCATATACTTCTGGCTTTAGAAGAGGACAATCTTGTCATGATTGTTTAGTCAAGTTAGTAAGCCAAATATACTTAGGTTTCTCAATTAATTCCCCAACTGTAACATGTTTTTTAGACATTGATAACGCTTATAATAATGTAGTAATAGATATAATGGCTACAACGTTAGACAACATTGGGATTGGTAAAAGCGTGTGTAGGTATCTGTGGAACTTTTTGAGCGAAAGACATTTATACATTAAAGATGAAAGTAACCATAACAACTACTTTGTAAGACATACAGATAAAGGTTTGGCTCAGGGTGATCCGATATCCCCACTACTCTTTAACATTATCACTATTCGATGTTTTCAAGGACTTAATAACATCAACATGTGTCAGTACGCGGATGATTTCGTGTTGTTTATTACTTCTAATAATCTTATACAATGTAAACGTGATATTCAAACAGCTTTATATAAGTTTTGTGATGTTATGAGGGAGGTGGGTTTGGAAGTATCAGCAACTAAATCAAAGGTTTGTATTTTTTCTAGGGGTTTTAAAAAGTTAAATATTGATTTAAAATTGCATAATTGTAGGCTGGATTTGGTAGATAGCTACAAGTATCTGGGCATTTGGCTGGACAGATGCTTGCGTTGGTCTAAACACATTAATGTTATTTTAGAAAAGGCCAATAAACATCTTAACCTGCTTAGAGTTTTAGCGGGATATTCTTGGGGTTTGCACCCAAAGCATTTGCGGCACATTTATATCGCATTAATCAGAAGTCGTTTGGACTACTGTTGCTATTTATATGACTGCAGCGCTAAATGTCATTTGTACAAGGTTACTAAGGTTCAAAATCAGGCTTTAAGGATTATAGGAGGATTTATCAAATCCACGCCCATCCATGTTATGGAAAGTGAACTCTGTGTACCTCCACTGCAGTTAAGGAGAAAGTATTTAGCATATAAATTTTGCCTTAAGTCTAAATCCCTGTTAAACAGTACAATAACTAGGTTGTTATCAGATCTGCAAACTTTTCGTAACAATTGTTATTGGAGAAATAAAACGATTCCGTTGCTTGTCTCTGTGTACGATGAAGTTAAAGAAGAACATGTAACTTCTAGTGATCCTTTAAAAATGTTTACGTTAAGAATGTGGGTTACTAATTTTAATGTGAATGAATTAGTTGTATCAAACTTAGATTGTGTTGCAAAATCAAAAAAGTCCTATGAAAATAGTTCATTAAATCAATCAATTATTGATGAGTTACATTTAAAATATAAGGACTGGTTTCCTATATTTACGGATGGTTCTAAGAATGTGAACGGTCAAGGAGCAGCGTTTTATGTACTGAATACATCAATGTCTCATTATGATAACTGTTTTAAAATTGATAAAAAAGTTTGTATTATGACTTTGGAGCTTGTTGCGATATCGGAAGCATTGTCTTATGTTCGTAATGCTGGTGTACACAGGAAGGTAGTTATTTTGACAGACAGCAAAAGCTCACTACAACACATAGCTCGATGCGCCTCTGGTTGCAGAGGTGCATCGATAGCATATGTTATCCTGTGTAAGATGGATGAACTTACAGAACGAGGTGTAGTTCTGAGATTGCAATGGGTTCCTTCTCATACTGGCTTAAGAGGTAATGAAGAGGCTGACACATTGGCAAAATTTGCAGCTACCTCTGGTAAACAAATGAATATTGTACCAGATTATTCAGAGTTTTTGCCTAAATACAAACAAATATGTTTTGAGAGTTGGAAGGAGTATTTCAATAAGCGCTCATTAGAAAAAGGAATATGGTACAAAACCATTCAGTGCCAGCCCCTTCATATCCCCTGGTGCGCAAACACTAATTTAAATAGTAAACTGATTGTTACAGCTCACAGACTCAGATCTGGACACATACCATGCAATAAATTTAATTTTATGATGAGGAAGACTGACTCACCCAACTGTGAAGATTGTGGCGTCTGTGAGGATCTATATCATTTATTGCTGGAATGTGTCCGATTTGAATCTGGGAGAACATGTCTTGCAAATGCCTTTGAATTAAACAGACTGGATGTTGGCACATTCAATGTGATGCTTAGCCAACCCAATTCTAAGATAGCAAAGTGTCTGTTTGAATTAATGGCATCGAAGTAAATTTTATTTTTATTTTTTTAGTATAAGCTATTGGCAGACAGATGTGGTTAGGGTATAATGGGACTGGTATGCACAATGTGTAAAAGTCCTTATAATAAATGAAAAAAAAAAAAAAAAAAAAAAAAAAAAAACCTTTACTATTAGTATATGAGTAGCTATAGATATCTTTTTTTTCTGATGCGTTCATCATTTGTTACCAGGAAGTATTTGGATCAAAATAAAATTACAAGATGTGCTGGTGTGTCTTTCGGTATATAGGTCTCTAGTCCAGTTCCCGGGACATTACATACACTCGTACATACATATTCAGCCTATAATGTTCCCACTGCTGGGACACAGGCCTCCTCTGTGTGAGAGTGAGTGGGCCGTAATCCACCACGCGGGCCCAGTGCGGGTCGGCCATTAAGCGGGCATAAATCAAGAATCTGGCCCATTACTGCAAACGAGAACGGGCGATATGATCCCAATGCTGTATCAAGTAGTGGTATATTATGTCACTTGGTTAAGAATTAGTTCAATAATTGCTCTATTTTATTGTACCAAACCAACAGCCAGACATGTGCAGGGAAAGAACTTCATACATAAATACACCACCACCCATCACACCACACACACAAACCTCGCACCTTCTACACATGAGGGTAAGCAGAAACTCAGCCTAGCCCCAAGATTAGGAGGATATCGCCTTCCCATCTTGTTTTTGGACGCTCCTGTTTTCTAGTCATCTATAACTCTTTAGCTATAGGAAACTCCTGCTAACCCTTGCCACCGAACCAAGAGCTTAAACAAACAGTTTCACTCTGTCAGCAACCACCAAAGTGTGCAAACTTAATTGTTTACTAACTTGTTCGTAACTTGATGTGAGAACTTAGTCAAGCACGATATCTCTATTGTACAACAAAACTGGCTAACACAGTAACTCAAACTCAAAATATTTTGTTTCACATAAACCTACATGGACAATTGGACACTTATGAAACGTCAGAAGCTAGGTTCAGGGTTGGGGTGGTCGTTTCCTATGGAGAAGAGCCGGCTAGAAATTACACGGTAACTCTTTTAAGAATAATTGGCTTTTACAATGTTTTCAAATTACAGTGTTAACAGGTACTTATGTGAGGACATAGTACTGTAGCGTTGTCAACAAGCACCAGGTACTTAACTTAAATAATACTTAATAATAATTATGATTTATTAAGTATATAGAACTTGGTGCCAAAAAACATTTACAATAATTTGGTAAGTACAGAGATGTGAGACTAATTTATCTCCTGGCTCCCAAACTAGGTTTATAGCCTGTGACTTGGGAGTCAGTGATTCCACAACTTATGCTAGACTTTTTATGTTATGTTTACTTATTTACTAATTTACAAAAGCATTAGGAAAAGTAGTAGGTATAAGAGAAGAGAAATGTTTGTGTGTGTGTGCGTGTGTGTGTCAAATTATTGAATGACGCTTTGGGAGACCAAAGCTTTAAGCAAGCGTTGAAGGGTGATACAATAAGATCATCTGGCTAGCCTTTTCCCAACTATGTTAGGGTCAGCTGCCAGTCTAACTGGATGCAGCTGAATACCACTATTTTACATGGAGCGACTGCCTATCTGACCTCCACAACCCAGTTGCTGGGTAATACGATACCCCTTTTCCGAAGTATCTTAAGTACAGTCACGAGCAAAAGTATGTATGCACTAGGCTTTATTCGAAAGCCATTTACTCCTTTATTTTTTAATGAAATTTTATGTTGTTACGAACATAGCATTTTCGAACCCATAGGTTTATGTAATGTGTCGTATTTCAACGTTGCATTTGTTATTTCCGAAAAAATCGCAATCGAAAGTTACCAAGTGTTGATATGTTGGTGCTCGTGACTGTACACATGTAGGTTGGATTTAGATCATAGTTGAGGTACGCTGATTTAGACACCCGAAAACCTTCCCCACTGGATAATTTATATCCTGGTATAGTACCTACGTTTCCGTGGATAATATCCGGCTTTAACGTGGGTGAAACCGCTTGCAAAAGCACGTTTTGCGAGGTTATTTTCGTTATTATAAGTCCCATATAATAGGGGACGAGCCTTTTTCCATTAAACGGGCGTAAATCCAGGCTCTGGGCTGTTACTCGAAGGGAGAATGGGCGATTTGCCCCTGTACTGTATCAAGTTGTGGTATACAGAGTGGGACATTGACGCACAGCCTGTTATCATGGATTCATTATATGATTCTGAACAAATTCTGCGTCGAAATGTCCCGTCGGTTATTAAAAAAAAAGAATGCGTTTCCATACATTTTGACCGCGTAGGTATTGCACTTTTCTATGAAACAGTAGATTATTTTTATCCTAACCGACAAAAAATTTCTATGCGATTTGATGATTACATGATTCTTCAACTGCTTTTTTTTTGGGTGGGAAATCATAAAATGACTTCTCCTGCTCTGGGCTGAGTGTAAGGGCGTGTCAGACTTTTACTGACTAAAAACCACCCGTGTTCCTTCAGTTGCCTGTGCCAGGGGCCACGGTATCTCTTTCGAACAAGTCGCGGCCCTGACAGATTCTTCATGTGCTGAATTCATGGTTACAGTTTGCGCGTCGATGTCCCTGACACCCTGTTTGTACATAGATACATAAAATCACGCCTTTTGCCCATGGGGGTAGGCAGGCACTACAGAACGCTACCTACAACGATGCTTACATACTCTATTTGCGTCGTTTACGTTCATACATCTGGGGCTGCAGTCTCGACATTCATAGCGATCGCTTTACGACCGAATTCGGTCGCAAAGTCCTGTCACTCAATACATTACACCTGTCAATTCGGGACTTAGCGACCGAATTCGGTCGTAAAGCGATCGCTATGAATGTCGAGACTGCAGCCCCTGGTCATATTTGCACGCCGATTGCGAGTACTGATTGAAAAACACACTTTTCTCGACTCGGGAATCGAGTCCCAATGCTCAAAGAATGCGGTTGCAACTATGACTAGACCTAGAACACATGCAGTCAAAGATTTTTCTTTACTCCTGGGACATTATTCTCTTTGACAAAATGAACGAAACCGCGCGCAATGAACGCGAGATTGGCGGAATTCGCTAAGAAATTGACGTGGTTTTGAGTAAGGAATTGTTAAGTGGTCATACTGAATTAGAGTAGTTGCCTGGGTAAAAAAAATATATATATTTTTAGTCCGTCAGTTAGATTATCGAAAAATAATGGACACGTATTTTTTCTTTTGTCAATCAAACGAAAAATGACAAAGATAAAGCGCGTCAAAAATTGGGAGTACGGGGTCGTGACGTCACGCCTTGCTTAAAAGTGTAGCAAGGCGTGACGTCACGCGGAACTTTAACGGGCGATATCTTCATCATTATTTATATAATTGACAAAAGAAAAAATACGGGTCCAATATTTTTTGATAATCTTACTGACGGACTAATTAGATTTTTTTAGGCAACTAGCCTATTAGGGCCCAGCGGAGTAATTGTGTAACACACTATCAGCAGCAATGGGTTTCATTTTGACAGTTCAACAACATTCATTGCGTTATTTACGTTGTTGAGCAGACAATTTTTTCGAATATACATCAATTTCGAGGATCTCGTTGATACACACTTGATCTTGTATTGCGCGGCTGTGGCGGCATGTCATTTAGCTAACGTCAAATTTCCAAATTGTGACGCAGCTACTCGACCAAAAGCAGCCGTACCAGCCTAGCGATACAGGATCGAGCGGTGTATCGATGGGGCCAGGGTACTCATCGGTAAACTATACTGCTTCAGGGCCCTCCCTGAAGCAGTATAGTTTACAATACACGACCACGAGTGACGCGTTTTGTAAGACAGGCATTTTATAATATAATATATTATTAATAATTAATCAAAATTAAAATAATTACTAATATTGCAATGGATTAGCAATATCTTTCAAAATGATTCAGATTGAGATCCACAGTGTGTTACGCAATTAAGGCACTGGTTCCGCAATATTTACTTTTCACGGGCACGTAGATGATACATGTCTTCGAATTTTTGTTTCTAGGACATGCCGGCTTCCTCACGATCTCCTGTACCGTTTTGAGACCAGTGGTGATTATACTATTTACACAAAGTAAAGCGCCTGCCTGGGTTCGAACCAACGACCTACGACTCATAAATCAGAGCCGTTACCACTGGGCCAGCAATGGTTATCTAATAATAAAAAAAGTTTGACCATTCTCTTAAACTTAAACTAAAGTAAAGATAATCTCAGTTTCTGACAGACTCCGAAGTTCTAAAACTTAATTTGTTTACTAACTCGCTTCCTTAACCCGACGATATAACAATTAGTTAAAACATTGGTTGAGCAAGTAATTTGTGCTTTCACTTCTGGGTAGGAAATGCCAGTGAATAGTTTTTAACGATATTTAATTCTGTTTTGGGAAAATGGTGAGGAAACCATTTTGGATAGATTTATAGAGGTACTAGGTTCTGCCTGCGATTTCGGCCGCATGATTCTTGTTCCCCTGGCCACCCATCGCATCGCATCGCCCGCACTATTAGTTTGTTTGCGCTTAGTGTTCTTTTTGACTTTTTTTCTTTTTTCTTTATTTAGTTTTTATGTTCTTTTTTGCGTCATGTTTACCGCAAATAAACGTCTTTTCTTTCTTTCTTTCTAAGGGCCACAGCGTGATGAAAAAAAAAATAGCAAAGAGAAAGTCCTAAAGAATTATGCTATCAAATACTTCTTTTTTTTTAATCTAACTGATTGTTCCAGAGATTAGCGCGTTCAAACGAACTCTTCAGCTTTATTATTAGTACTAGCTGCACCCCGCGGTTTAACCCGCATAAGTTTTGATTCCGTTGGAATATCGGGATAAAAAGTATCCTATATGTTAATTCTGGTTATAAACTATCTGTGGGCCAAATTTCATCCAAATCCGTTCAGAAGTTTTTGCGTGAAAGAGTAACAAACATTTATCCATCCATCCATACAAACTTTCGCATTTATAGCATTAGTAGTATGAGGAGATGAGGAACGGTTTTAAATAGTTAAGGTCATAGAGCCTTTTGCCATCAACCAGACACAATATAGACTCCAGGCTGTTACTGAGAAATTCCT
The DNA here is from genome assembly GCA_947507525.1 of Apamea epomidion. Taxonomy (NCBI): domain Eukaryota; kingdom Metazoa; phylum Arthropoda; class Insecta; order Lepidoptera; family Noctuidae; genus Apamea; species Apamea epomidion. Next base: position 17,059,656 of record OX382240.1, on the reverse strand, counting down.
GATAGACATACCCAATAATACTCCTTAGTTAAATTCCTCAGCTAATCTTTGCCCAAACTGGAAATCGCGTCGATGCTAAGCATTATGCTAAGCATTAGCGCTTGCAACTACTAGACCCGCGAGACATATCATCATCTGCTTAACCTTTTCCCAAACATGTTGGGGTTGGCTTCTACTTCTTTTCTTTTCGGAGTCTTCTTCTTTCTTAATGCTTTCGACCACAAGGCCGGGCACCGAGGCCAGGCAAAATAATTTATATTATGCAATTTATCATGAACTTAAGTCAAAGTGTATTGTTTAAACAATACATTTAATATATACATAAATTTATCAATTAATTGATAACTTATATAATACTTTATACTTTTGAAGAGGGACATTCCAACCTCGTCCCCCTCGTCTCGTCATCCTCGTCTTTCGTGAGGAAACCGGCATGTTCTAGAACCAAACAAAATGAAAATATGTGACGTCTACCAACCCGCACTGAGCCGTGGTGGATTACCGCCCAGTCGCAATTACAAAGAGTAAGAAAATAAAAATGAAAGAATAACAGATTTATCTGCCACAAAAAGAGACAAAAACGTCTATTATCACGAGCACAGAACAGAAATAGTCAGCATGTGTCTCAGTATAGGCACAACGCAGGCTGAAAATGCTCATCCTCATCTGCCTGCTTTTTCCAACTATCTTGGGTTGGCTTCCAGTCTAACCGGATGCAGCTGAATACCAGTATTTTACATGGAGCGACTGCCTACCTGACCTCCCCAACCCAGTTACTGGGTAATACGATACGATACCCCTTGGTAAGACTGGTTGTTAGATTTTCGGGCTTCTGACTACCCGTAACGACTGTCAAAGATCCGCGAATGACAGACCAACGAGGCATATCTATCCCTAAAAAACGTCTATTTTGCCGCTCAACAGAGCTGAATCATGCCGAGTCAACACCTAAATTTGTTAAAAACACCACAAGATTCAATACCCAATGAAAATATTCACCACAAATTCATATCGATTCAAAAACGTTCATGCGCGCACACGCAGCCCGTAGTCAAAGAAAACAAACTATTAATAACCGGCGGCCATATTGTGAAACAATGCTAGGATTCGGTTAACCGTACCGTTGATTGCTTAGTCGTAATTAATAGACTTAAGTTCGTGACTTTAACGATAACTGTTATCGCTGGTATCGTTAAGCGGAATGGTTAACTCGTAAACCTTATTTAAGGCATAATGGAAATGATAAATGATGTTTATTTCTGTAAATTAGTTTAAAAAAAAACACTTTAACACGTCAAAATGAAATTATGTTTTTAAAACTAGATAGGATAAAAATGGTGATCCTAGACGTAGGCAAAAAGGCTGCCAAGCTGAAATAGAATTAGGTGGGTCACGTCAGCTGCATGCATAGTGACCGCTAGGCGTGGTGCCTGAGTATGGCGGGCGCCGCCGAGGCTGGCCCAGGAGGAGGTGGCAAGACGACCCAGACATGTACCGCAAGGGTTGGATCGGTGGCTCTAGAAAAGGATGCCTGGTAGGATTTGGAGGAAGCCTTTGCTCAGCAATAGGACAGTGTAGGCTAAATAAAAATAAACTAGATGAGTTTGGTGTTTCCTATCTGACTACTCTGGGAAGAAAGACCGAAACAAACTCAGAGATCACAATCTCTTTTAAAGTCCAGACATAATCTTGGTCAGGCCATATGAGGAACATGCAGATTAAAGTCTGAGATAGTCTTTTGAGGAAAGGACCGTACAGATTTGAGTGGACCTGTCCAGTCCAGTAAACAAGTATTGATTAAAAATTGTGTAACTCTAAAAGTAAATTCTTATTTAAAAGCTTTGAAGTGCACTCTAATGGCGTAACACTCTATCAACCTCAATCTGAATCATTTTGAAGAATATTGATAATCCATTGCTTCAAAATTTTCGACAAATTTGTCTGCTCATTAACGTACACAACGCAATGAATGTTGTTGAACGGTCAAAATGAAACCCATAGCTACTGATTCTGTTACGCAATTACCCCGCTGGATTGATAGCACAAAAAGTTAATTTAATTATGTTGACAAACATATCGTAACAACAACAACGTCGCGGGCACAGCTAGTTTTAAATAAAACCACGACTTTATAATAATAAATAAATAAGAAGCCTTTTATTTCCTACTAATTACTTTACATTGGTTTTGAATTACTTAACTCAATTAATAAATTTACTTCACATCTAGTTTTTATTTAAATTGTTTTACTTATTACTAATTTATAATACGCTTAACTAGTTTGTTGCCGTTACTGCTTTTAACTAATATAACATAACCTAATTTAGTTTGATATAGCAATATCTGCAGGAACCTCATATTGGGTGCAGGCTCCTCCAAAGATGCCCATTTGTCTCTGTCCTGTGCGATCGGTTTGCAGCTTGCGGCGGCGGTCCTTGCAATCTCGTCTTCCCAACGTGTCAACGGTCTTCTTCTTCTCCTTTTACCTGGAAGACTTTTCCAAAATGTCACTTTAATGGTCCATCTCTGATCTTTAAGCCTCGCGACATGCCCTGCCCATTTCCACTTGAGTTTTTGTGCATAGTTCAATGCATTTGTTGCTTTGGTTACTGACCTTATTTTTGTGTGTCGTATTTTATGTAATTTATTTATTTTGAGCATGCTGCGCTCTAGTCCCCGTTCACAGGTTGTAATTTTATTTTTCAGTTTTGAGGTGAATTTCCACGTCTGGCATCCGTACGTCAGTAGGAGACTGGAGTTCATAACTTTCGTTTTGATGGTTATAGGGAAACCACTTTAAAAGATTTCATGTAAGACCAGTATTTGTCCATGTTTGTTGTACTTTTCTTTCGACTCCAAGTTCGTTATTTTTTCTGTCAAAACTAATATGCTTCCCCAGATAGACGTATTTATCTGTGTAATCAAGTGGCTCTTCATTAATAATTAATGAGGCTCTTCATTAATAATTAATGAAGAGCCACTTGAATACACAGATAAATACATCTATCTGGGGAAACAAATTAGTTTTGACAGAAAAAATAACAATTATTGTTATTAAACTTCTCCCCCTATTTGTTATTGCCATAGTTTTAGTCAGATTCATTTGCAATCCCACCTTGACACTAGCTAGATGTAGAGTTTCGATCATGCTGTAGCTGGGAGCTGGACTCTGATAACAACACTAAGTCATCTGCGAATCTCAAGTGGCCTAGGTAGTCGCCCTTTATACAGAGCCCTGGCTTGCTCCAATCTATCTTGCGGATTATACTTGATAATAAATCTTATAATTCTATTTATTAGACGATACTACCGGTCTACCTCGACTTCACTTGTTGTTTCGAAGTCATTACAATGAAATTCCTTATGAAAAATTCATATTGTTATGACACTTTGTCCCTCCTCCCTTGAGTAAAGTCCCGTTTACACGACGCAAGTTTCTTGCCTGCCTACGATAAAATTAAAGCTACAAATAGCTATGCTCGAAGTTTCCTGTACGAAACTACCTTTTGGAAGGGGCGGGCGCTTAAAATTGTACTAATATTATAAACGCGAAAGTTTGTGAGGATGGATGGATGTTTGTTACTCTTTCACGCAAAAAACTACTGCACGGATTTGGATGAAATTTGGCACACATATAGTTTATAACCAGGATTAACACATAGGATACTTTTTATCCCGATATTACTACGGGATTGGACCCTATGCGGGTAATACCGCGGGGCGCTGCTAGTCAATTCTATTTTCTTATATATTTTGACGTTCGAAAGTGCCTTTTAATAAATGACTTTGACTTTAATGATGAGGATGATGGGGATAAATTTTAAACTATAAAACGAATACCGTCTATTTTCATGTATAAAATATAATTTTCCTAGTATCATATTAGATGAATTATGATGAGAATGACAAGTTTATTACGGAATTCTGGCAATAGATGTAGTATATTTACTTAACAGATTTTTTTTACGGAAATATTATATTAAATTAGATCGTTGTTGATATTTTCTGTCGCTGGTGTAAATACCCATTTATATGACGATGACCTGGCATATATTTGTGTCGATAGTTATAATAATATTTTCAGAATAATAGGATTTTAATAACAGCAAAAGAAGTATCCACATAGGTTGTCGTTTGTTTACATCGGACTTTGGGAATAGATATACATATCTATATATGTACATAGACTCACGCTTTCTTCCTTGTGGGTAGGCAGAAACTACAAAACGCAATTTGCTAATCGTAGCAGATACACACTCGTTTTGCTTCGTTTACGATCAAACATCTCATCGAGTACAACGAGAAAGGTCAGGTCACCTGACCTTTCTGAAGAACATGACCAAAAAGGTCATTATATGTCCTTCTAAGTCTTCCCAGCGTTTCCACCTACATACCTAAATACCCTTTGTTACTCCCCTTTCATTCATCCTCTTAACAAGACCAAACCATCGAAGCATAGTTGGAAATAATGCCACCTTTAGCACCTGAACACATAAAATTCTTTATAGGTTCTGGTTAAGGGTACAGACGGCCAGCACATCAAGCTACCTGAACCTGACAAATTTTCTCAATCAATTTTGAACCTTATGCTTTAGCGATAAAGTTGAAAATCTACTAAAGATATTTGACAGATTGTAGTAGCTTGATGTGCTGGTATCTATACGACGTGACGTCTCCTGTACCGTCTACTGACATCCACATTTCGTCTTTAGAGAAACCAGGCGTGGTGTTGTTATGTTCGTTGCGTCTGGTCACTGCACCCCATATTCCTAACTCAAGGACCTGTCCCACCGCCGATGAGGAAGCGACCATCATAGCTATTCACAACCACACAATACGCTTCCGTACCGTATCAAACATCAATCAATGTTATCGTAGGAATCCTCTAAACGCTGTTGACAAGTCGAAAACCCAAAGAAATTGTCAGTATAAATCAAATAGACGACCGCTATTCCTCCAACAGCTGTTCGCCGTCGGGGTTAAGGCAGATCAGGTTATCGAAATGTGTCATTTTCGATACGATAGCCTGTCGGATGGTTGTGAATAGCTATGCAGAAAGCAAATTCCCGTAATTAAACACGTTCAAAATCTAGTCGCAATCTCATCTCAGCGACAATCAATGTCAAAAACCTGACCTACACAGTTCTAACGTAACCTAAACCAATTGGCCAGGGTGACCTAGCTTAGTTACTGCGTCCAATTGGTATTAGAAGCCACATCTAACGCTTATTGTGACTACAGATAAGCCATTCTGCATTACGTCTAAACGTCGGTAACAGTTTTGTTAAATGTAAAGCAATGACTATCCAGCTGAACGTTGTTCAGTTGTTTTACATAATGGAGCTGTTTTGTAAAACAGCGGGTTCGTCAATCCACCTGTAACACATAAATACGCTCGACATTTCGGGCTCGCTGCTAGCCAACTAGTTTTTCGTTGCAAGCTCAATTCGCTTCTCGTTAATCGCAGGCAATAGCTCATTCTGGAAGTCTCTAACTCAACAGTATAGTACCCGATTAATATGTCAGTTTATTTGGTGGAAGAATACCGAGCTTCGCGGGTACTTAAACTTTTGATAGTCAACGTTTTCATATAAAAAATGATGACGCAAATTATATTGGCTGGAATAATTCGGTCGGCATGAGTATCTAACGTAGTTGAGTTCTGACAACATCATTTCCTTACTAGCAGTAGAGGTAATTCGGTAAGTAAATTATATGCTTACTGTCAGCCTGCATCATCCCACTGCTGGGCATGTTCCCATGATTTCCAGCTCTTTCGATCCAAAGCTAAAGCGGACCACTGAATTATATGAAGACAGAATTATTACAAACTAGCTTATAAAAAAAAAAATCTAAAACGTTTAATTTAAAACGTTCAAAATGTAGTCGCAGTCTCATGTCTCGACAAACAAATGTCAAAATCTTGTCAATAATGTAGGGAAATTAGACAGAGTATTTTTGACAGATTGAGACTGAGATCAGACTGTGAACGTTCCTAAAATTAAGTTCCGATTTAGAGAATTGCCCCTCTGATCTATAACCCACAATATAATCTCTATTGTGTCCCTTCCTTTATTACACAAAGTGCTACACCACCAAAGATCTTTTGGCGCTCGAGAGACGTTGACAAACATTCTGTTGGTACCTGAACATTATGCGCAAATGTTTTGTGAAATTTATTTAAAAATCCATCTAAGTGTGTGTCGAACCACGCACAATGAAGGGTTCCGTAGTTGGGATGAATTTATCCTAAGAACAAACTTGACTTTGTAGTTGAAAATTATTTCACACGGCACGATTAATTCTCCAATTGCATATGTAAGTCTTTAATCGCATTTTATTTTGTGATTAATTTACAAATTAACGATTTTCGGAACTTGTCCTTTACTGTGTGATCTTGCTTCTTGTCAAATTTCAGTATTCTAGGTCAAAGGGAAGTACCCTATAAGTTCTTATTTATTTGTGAGTATCAAAATATGCCGCATAAATGGCCGTATTTTTTATTTCGTTGACTTAGAAGTTTGATTTATTAGAACACTAAGGGACCGTAGACCTACGTAGCATAAGTATAATGTAGCGTAGCGCGTAGCGTGGAGGATTACGGCCCATTTCCTCTCACCCAGAGGAGGCCTGTGTCCCAGCATTGGGGAACATTATAGACCTACGTATTTAATTTTAATTTCAACTTGATACCTCCATGCGTTCCTGAGAAAAAGTGTCTTGACAGACTGACAGGCAGACGGACGGACAACGAAGTGATTCTATTAGGTTTCCTTGTAATTCTTTTGATATACGGAACCCTAAAACAAGATGGCGGCGTTAGTTCCGATTTTGGTCACGCGCCAAAAGATTTGCGTACAGCTATACAAGCTACAAGCAACTGCTATCTCCGTTCAAACGCATCACTCAATTCTAGGCACAGAATCCCTTCTGTACCACATGGAAGCCAATCAGTGCACATGCCCGATTCTAGCCTGAACATCGTATTAAGCACACCACAAACGAAATTGAAATTGACAGCGATCGTTCATGCGCGATCCAGTGAATGTGTAACACATTGGCTTGCACAGTTAAATGGATAGGATTTATTAGTTACGTGTGTAGCAAGGCTTAAAGTGGTTCTTGTTTTGTCAATGAGTGAATGATTTAGATCAATTGCAACGCACCTAAATGGTTTTAGAACAGCACCCTAATTGCGTAACACACAATCAATCGATCGATTTCATTTTGACAGTTCAACAACGTTCGTTGCGTTATTTACGTGTTGAGCAGACTTTGTGAAGGTAACCATTTTCGAACTTATGAAGCAATGGATTAGCAATATTCTTCAAAATGATTCAGATTGAGATTGATTGTGTGTTTCGCAATTAGGGTGCAGATTACTCTTTAGAATAGTTTTTTTTATTTCAGACAGGAGTCCATAGGATTAGTGACGGTTTTACTTAACTTCTAGTGTTAGTAGGTTACAGACACGGATTAAAAAACAGAAAAAGAAATTAACGATAATATTTTGACCGCGTTGGTATTGCACTTTTCTATGAAACACCAGGGGGCCTACTCCGAAGTGCAAAGTGCGAATGTTCGGATCGGACCGACACATGGCCGAACCGAATATTATTCAAAAATGCGAAAAAAGTTCGGATCAGCTCAGTTGGGTCGGGACCATAGTCAATATTCGAAAGAGTGTAGGAGTGTAGGATCGGAACCGACCGAACCAAATAGTAACTTCGTAGCAGGAAACGGCCGAACACTCGGCCGATACTACTTCGGAGTAGACCTGGTTTTTGTTTTGATGACTGACCAAAAAGGTCTACGGTGGGAGTCTAGAACCATATGATTAATTCATGGTTCCAGTTTGCCCACTGGTTAAAATGTTTTCCTGTTTACAATAAAATTCAGCGTGGAGCTGCGCAACATCGAGGAATCCCACCGATCGGCGAATACACTGAGAATACTGTTGGTACTACCGCGAAAACGCGTCATCAAGGATGAACACCTATTCCTAACAATGGCGGCTAAACTATTAATATTATTATCCGAAAACATCCCTGACGCACTCCAACACCACGGCAGCCGCAGCAGTACTCTCAGTGCATTGTTATATAAATTGAACGCGTAGTCGATGTATGCCCGATGAGTGAAGTTGACCCACACGCTGCACGTTTTTAATATGTATGTACACCGTCCATACGAATACAAAGTGCCAATTCCCGAAATTAAAAACGATCAAAATCTAGTCGCAATCTCATCTCACTGACAATCATAAACTTGTCAAAAATGTAGGGAATTACAGGTATTTTTGACAGATTGCGACAGAAGGCCAATTCTCGTAATTTAAAACGTTCAAAATCTAGTCGCAGTGTCAAAAACTTGTCAAAATTTAGGGAAATTTGATGTATTTTTGACAGATTGAGACTGAGATCAGACTGTGAACGTTCTTAAAATTACGAGAATTGCCCCTCAGATATAAATGTAGACATTTTACATAGGGTGACGGCAACGTTTGGATGGATTTAAAAGGAAAACGAGAGATAATACTGCAGGTTTATAGCCTGTTAGGTGCCAGTTATTGTAGGTACTATATTATTTTACAAACTCAAACTCACTCAAACTCAAATAATTTATTTCAATTAAACTATTTCAGGCACTTTTGAATTGTCAAAATTAAATAGTCGGTCAGTTAGTCAGAAAGTTGTAGCTAGTTGCCCATTCCCAAACATTGATCTCTATGGAGAAGAACGGGCAAGAAACTCCAAGGACACTATTTTAAATCAAGATATTATTACAAAATCCTGGGTGCATTATTCTGTGAACAATGAACAAAAGAAACAATTTAATACATAAAATTAAAAATGAACCCTGGCAGTTAAGAGATGAGCAGTCTAAACCGACGGCGCCAGTTCACGAACATGACGCGTGGATCAGCACCAGCCAGCTCAACCATTTTGTAGGGAACCGAATGATCCAACACACGCACTACCACCAGTGAGACATTTAAGTGAGCATGACATATTTTCAACTGCCATGCTCTTTCAAGTCAACATCAAAATATCATAAAAACGGATCCATGGTTCAACACTTACAAAATTTAAAAAATGCTTCTAAACTATAGGAATAATCAGGAAGAGGTATTTAATATTGGCGGCGGCGACCTCTCGCGTCCGGCCCTCATACAGGCCATGACCGGAGTCCGGAGCGAGAGTGAATGGGAGGCCGTCACCTACTTCTGCGAAGCAGTAATGCTCGCGAAGAGAAGAGAGGCAATCGCTGCACCCTCGCGCTCCTAGCCGCCGCAGGAGACGCCCTGGACGGGAGTCAACAGCCGACTCCCGGCCACCGTAGGCGCGGGCTTGCGGGCGCCGAACTATGGGCAGCTCGCCGCCCGGTAAGGACCAGGCCCAGGTCGACGGCGCGTTGTGTTCCACGCGCGCCTCAAAGAGCTGTCAGCACGAACTGACGGGGTCCGCTAGGGCCGATGCCGCCGGGGCTGCGGGTTGTTCGAAAGAGATACCGTGGCCCCTGGCACAGGCAACTGAAGGAACACGGGTGGGTTTTAGTCAGTAAAAGTCTGACACTCCCTTCTGCTCCGCCCAGAGCGGGAGGAGTCATTTGATGATTTCCCACCCAGAAAAAAAAAAAGAGGTATTTAATATTGAAGTATTAAGAATTAAATCTTGATTGAATAAAATAAACATTAAGTTCGTAATGTCAGAAACACAAAAAAAAAACTGTAATAACCTACTAATATTATAAACGCGAAAGTTTGTGAGGATGGATGGATGGATGTTTGTTACTCTTTCACGCAAAAACTTTACAGTAATATATATACCTTCAGAATAACACATAGGATATTTTTATCTCGATATTCCCACGGGAGAGACATTTATGCGGGTGAAACCGCTGGGCGCTGTTAGTAAAACATAAAAACAGTTGGTTAATCAGACACCGCTGTATTTAATTCAGGATAGAATGGCCTTCATTATAAGTTAGCCTTATTGGTATGCTCAATTTTTCTTACGAAAAATTAAAGTCGTTTTCCAGTAATCGTTTTTGCTCAATATTAGTTAGATATACTAAATAATAACAGCCGCAGGTCGATCGAACGTTAAGCTACGCTTACCGCGGTTGGTTCGTAGATGGGTGACCATCTATTACATATCGAGACCGCTCCGTGCCTCGGAAAGCACGTTAAGCCATTGGTCCCGGCTGTCATTCGTGGATCTTTGACGGTCGTTACACCCGTAACGACCGTCAAAGATCACTGGTTGTCACACTTTTGGGCTTCTGACTACCCAGTCAGAAGCCCAAAAGTGTGACAACCAGTCTCACCAAGAAGTATTGTGTTACCCAGTAACTGGTGAAAGTCAGATAGACAGTCCCTCTATGTAAAATACTGGTTAGACTGGAAGCCGACCCCAACATAGTTGGGAAAAGGCTATGCAGATTGATGATAGATTTTATAAGTTGGATATACCTACAGAATGGATAGATTTTGTGTTTATGAGTCTTCCGGCTGCCGGTGAAAACCAGCGCTTCGGCTCTGTCTCGTATAGGGTCTTAGCATTATGCTGAGCGATGGCCATTTTGCGTGAAAGTGACGCATGTTTACCCTCAACTTGTTTTTTTTGTGTGTTTATGTCCTTTTTTCATGCGTCATGTTTGCCGCAAATAAATGTATTTTCTTTCTTTCTTTCTTTTAACGCCTAGCTTAACACATATTATTTAGCAATACAACGTATAGTTTGACGATGCTAAAAAGTATTGCCACAGTTTTCCCATTTTACACCATCTGCACACTTTGTTATTTCTTAAAACAATTGCCAGCTATTAACAGAGACGTAAAATGCCAGGGAAATATTAAGTGCCTGTTATATGGCAACCCAGGTCGTAAGGAGTGTTAAGTGCTGCAAGAATGCCCCTAATGCAGCCCCCAACTATATATAAACAAAAAGCAATTAAAAAGGTTAGGGCATGACCACATTATGCGATCGCAGAGAACGTTACGGTATTGAAGAAAGCTTTTATGCAAAAAAAAATACGGTTAGAATAGTAAACTAAGTAGTTAAAAAATATCAATGAAATGCACGTGTTTAAAGTCTTACTAATCCTACTAATATTATAAACGTGAAAGTTTGTATGGATCATGGATATTTGTTACTCTTTCATGCAAAAACTACGAAACGGATTTGGATGAAATTTGCCACACAGATAGTTTATAACCAGGATTAACATTCTAAAAAGTAATCTTTTTATCCCGATATTCCCACGGGATCGAAACATATGCAGGTGAAACTGCGTGGCGCAGCTAGTAGTTAATAATAGTGAACTATTGAAAAGAAATGAAAAAAGGAAGAAGAATACAAACTACCCAAATCCTCAACAAAAAAACAACAATAAAAATTCATAAGTAAATGAATAAATGTTTATGTGCAATGTGTTTTTACATATTCCACATTCGGCTTACGAAGTTTGCCCCAAATTTGGTATTCCTTGTTCGCCCCATACTTAATTCATTATTTTATTATCGCACGCCGTTTTATTATCACACTCGCTGTGTAAGTCCAGAATCATCATTATAGGTGTACTTAGAAAGAGATACTAAAAATGACTCATATTTTACTCTTCAACATCTACCTAGCCTTTTCCCAGCTCGGGTGTTTCCACTTCGGTTCGGCTTCCAGTCTAACCGGATGCAGCTGAGTACTACTATTTTACATGAAGTGACTGCGTATCTGGCCTCAACAACCCAGATACTGGGTAATACTATACCCCATAGAGTAATTGACTCATATTTTACTATGAGTTAATTTTAGTCTCTAAACATAAAAAATAAAAATTTGGGCATTTCGATACATGTTATTGGAGATCACCTTTTGAGCAAGGAATTGCTTGTGTCTCTCTTTGAATGAACCAATTACGTTGTTTTTCCGGGTAATATCCACGCATGGTGCGTTTTAAGTGGAATGTCACAAAGTCACGCGAACTTCACATGTTCAGCTAATGGGGGGTAGTTGTACGAGTCAATAACCTTTTAAACTTTTGTCCCTTTATGTTGCTATCATGGTGGGATGCTATTTTATTTTTATGGGAAATATTTAACTGATCCTCTAAAAACTTAATTGATCTTCTAATGATGCACACTTTTTTAAATAAATGAACCCCTTTTTAACTTTATTGACTTTTCTCACAGTTGGTCGCACTAATGGACAACATTGACAAACTTTAATTGTTTGAATACTAGGCTTTTGGCTACTGTGTAAGTGTGTATTTTATGTAATTTTTTTTGTAATGTGCGTTTAGTTTGTGCAGAATAAACATTTTTTTCTTTCACTTTTTCTTTTATTTCAGAAACAAAGGTAGAATACCCCGACCGAACCGGTTAGTTAAAGTTAAAACTATGACCAATCGCGCGCGAGACGCTATTTCTTGGCTGTTTGGTATTTATAAGACCTCAAAATAGGAATTATTTGAGGTTCGGTTAATACATGCCTATTTTATAAAGTCCTGAAACAAATATGCAAATTGATGAAATGATTGGCCAGAAAGTTAAAAAGAAGATCAATTATTTTAAAAAGTGTGCATCATTAGACGCGCAAATAGTTTTTAGAGGTCCATTCATTTAAAAAGAATCATTAATCATTAGAAGGTGTGAATGTTCGTTCAGTATTTTCATACAAAGTTAGTGCTTACAAACGGCATAATTTTGATAAATAGTCGACTAAATCTGTGAACTGACTCAGCAGACCTTAATTAATTCTAATATGGAGTTTGACATGAAGATTAATGTATTACATACTGTTCTATTTCATCTCGAAATAAATTATTATTTGTACCTATTAGGCACTTCATTCGTTAGTGTAACTCAATTTTCTTGTCAAAGTATTTGAATATACTTCGATATTGTATACAATTCAATTATAACTTGAAAGAGGTTTTACTGATTTTGATTGATTTGATCAAATGTTTTTATGTAACACTAGCTGCGCCAGGCGGTTTCACCCGCATAAGTTTTGATTCCGTGGGAATATCGGGATAAAAAGTATCCTATGTATTAATCTCTGTGTGCCAAATTTCATCTAAATCCGCTCTGTAGTTTTTGCGTGAATAAGTAACAAACATCTATCCATCCATCCATACAAACTTTCTCGTTTATAATGTTAAGTAGGATGATATAAAACTTGTTATATACACTGTTACTTCACCTTGTTGTTCATTTTCTAGAAATGTAACGGAGAAGTTCATATACAGGGTGGCAGTGACATCGACGCGCAGTCTGTAACCATGAATTCGGCACAAGATTCCAAAAAAAAAACTGTCTGTCACAGAAAAGTGCAATACCTACGCGGTCAAAACATACGTAACAGTTTTTCTTTTTTGATATCTGGCGAATAATTAATAATAATAATTTCAAGAATTTTTTTTAAATAAATAATAATTAATAATATATATTTTTTTGTTTTATAATAATTTCAACGCTGTGGGTTTCATATCATGGTAACCGTTTGTGCATCGATGTCCCTGCCACCCTGTATAGTTACCTACATAATTCAAAGCCTCGTGGCCTACATGGAAAAAAGCATTCTAAAGAAAGAAAGAAGAAAGAACGAAAGAAAATTCATTATGACGCACAAAAAAGAAAAAAAAAGTAAAAAAAAAATGTTCCATTTATTGGTAATCATATTCCAAGCTCCAAACACATAAAAAAAGCGCCCAAGTGCGATTCAGACTCGCACACGAAAACTTCCGTACCACCGTACAATATTTAACACTAAATATTTTTTTTTAACCCCCGACGCAAAAACGACGGGGTGTTATAAGTTTGACGTCTCTCTCTCTCTCTCTCTCTCTCTCTCTCTCTCTCTGTGTGTGTGTGTGTGTGTGTGTATGTCTGTCTGTGGCATCGTAGCTCCCGAACGGATGAACCGATTTTAATTTTGTTTTTTTGTTTGAAAGGTGTATTTGTCGGGAATGTTCTTAGCTACGTTTGATGAAAATCGGTCCAAGATGGCCGCCGCCACAAAATGGCGGATTACATATTTTTTCACAACTCCCTCAATATGGATATCAAATGAAAGGGCTTGACTAGTAAAATACTATACACTATGATAAATTTTAACTCCAAGATAGCCGCCGCCACAAAATGGCGATAGACATTATTTTTTTCACAACTCCCTCTATATGGGTATCAAATGAAAGGGCTTGACTAGTAGAATACTATACACTATGACAAATTTCAAATCCAAGATGGCCACTACCACAAATGGCGAATTACAAAAAACCTGATTAAATACCAAATTACCTGAATCTTAAAACGCAAGAAAATAAAAGAAATTAAATAACAAGGAGTCCTTACAAATAGCATGAAATAAAAAATTTAATTAAAAATATTAAAAACCTCCGACAACGTGAAACCCTATAAAAAGAAAAAATAACAAAATTTGTTTAGGGCTACCATGTAATAGGTCTATAGCATATAAGCAAATTGTGTAAACCTGTTTCAATTTCTTGTTCAATAAATATTATTATTATTATTATAACCTTGAAATTATGACCCTACGTAAGTACGTATGAATTTTTTTATTGTGTTATAGCGGCCTTACACTTTGGTAAAATTTCAAGTGTCTATCTAATAACACTTGAAATTTTCTAGTTTTTTTTTATAGCCCTGTGACAGACAGACGGACAGTAGGACGGAAAGCGAAGCTTTAGTAATAGTGTTCCAGTGGAATCTTTTGGGTAGGTACGGAACGCTACAACCACTTATAAAAACTCTATCTTAAATCAAAATAATTATAACTTCATTACCATTTTAATGTTTCAAACATAAAACCAGTAATTATCAAAAGCGACCCCATCCCACAGTGTGCCCGTACCTTTAAACGTTATTTTATCAAGAGTGGGAAGCAAAACATCCAGTTTCATTACGCGTGAGTGTTTAGCTTTCATTTAAATTATACGTACGATTAAATTTCAAAGACTGAACCATAAATTTACATAAAGATAGAAGTGACATCGTCTTATATCTGCCGTCCAGCAATGTTAATAACTGAACAGACAGCTGTGCTGCTGGGGAGTTCATTGCGCCACTTCTTCTCCCCGGCGAAAGCACTAGGAAGTAGTAAAGGGGGGCGTTTTGGGGGACTGTATTTGTAATTTTGACGTTCGATAAGTGCTGATTCTCAGCCTAGTTTGAATAAAAGACTTTTGATTGATTTTGCTGTCCGGGACTAAGAGAGCGGTGGCCGCTACATAGCGTCAGCGATTTAACAGCGAATGACGTCACTGAAACGACTAAGTAAATTGGTGCGTTTTCCCAGAGAACGATTTTGACATCATAAAGTTAAACCCCGGTGCCATCATTTTCATGACAGTCATATTTGCTTCCGTAATGTGACAGCAACCGCTGTTCTTGGAAATCTCAAACCGTAGCTTTATTACACCATACTATGATGACTGACGGTGTAATTACAGATACAGACCCCAACTCAAAGCATTTATTTCAATTAAACCATTTACAGGCACTTTTGAATTGTCAAATAGTCGGTCAGTTAGTCAGAAAGTTGAAGCTAGTTGCCCATTCCAAAACGTAGAGCTCTATGAAGAAGAACGGGTAAGAAATTCCAAGGATACTCTTTTAAATCAAGATATTACAAAATACTGGGTACATTATTCTTCACATACGACATTCCAGCTTTTTCTGTGGGATAGCAACGGTATTGCAAATGTCCATAGGTGGTGACGACGTACTATCGTAGGAGGAAACTTGTCGTCTGCGTAGCGGTCCCAGCTCGATTCCCGTTTTTGAGAGTTCGGCAGTACTCGTATCAGCTTACGTAGGATTAACAGCCTATAGTGATCCGACTGCTGGGACACAGGCCTCCTCTCGGTGAGAGGGAGTTGGCTGTAATCCACCACGCGGGACCAGTGCGGGTTGGTAGAGGTCACATGTCTTCGAATTGTTGGTTCTAGGACATGTCAGTTGGTCGGCTCACGTAGTAAATATTAAATCCATAACAGGAGTTTCGCTTCTACAGTTTTATTAATCTATGACGTAACGTTTCTTATTATTAACGGAGTATTTTTTTACCGTAAACACATTACTAATCAACTGTGTTTAGATTCCATAATGACTACGGATACGCCTACTTTGAATACTTAGTAAATATTTTGTATATTTCCTGCAAATTTTGGGCTACAGGCAACTAATTAATATGAGCGTAATTAGTCCCTTCTACATTTTTAAATATATCTGGGAAATATGTTGAGGAAATAGGTTAGGGAAAAGCTCTGTGAGAGAGTTTGTTAGGTGAAGTGTCATGGCGCCAAGTACGGTCAGCGACAACTGTGGATAAACCCTGCTACTGTTACACATGATCTACATAAACACAAAATTATCCGATTCATTGAATTTCAGCATTTCTTATATTAACTATAAGTTAATTCTTTTAATTTTACTTTTGTTCTGATTTAGTTTAATTAAATATTAAGCGAATGAAAAAACATATCCCCGGCTTACACAACCCACGACACCCTTTGCACGACAACATCCTTGTGTCACAAAGGTTGTCCCACTCACTGGCGAATTTCCAATTTAAAAATGTGATACTTAGTTATGCAGGCCAGTGTAGTTTTAATACACAAAACTAACCCAAATAATAACACTAAACCCAAATAATAACAAAAATAATAAAATATATCTCGGTATTGACCATACAAATATTTGCTCAGAGCGGACCGGACCAAATTTATTTATTTATTTATTAGGGACAAAAAACAGTTACATGCTACAAAATACAGAGAAATACTTAAACTAAGATTTAACAAACACGTAACCCACACCATTGTCCACGTTTTAACTAAAGGTTAAAAGAAGTGCTAAAGACAAGTGATAAAAAAGAAAAAGAAATATAAAACACTAGTCGCTGCCACAACTATGCTGTGTTACTTAGCTTAGCTGAATTTAACTTAAAATACTCGCTAACCAAAATATCCAGAGCAATTCTCTTAAATGATTGCTTAGATAGACAAATATATCTAGTGCAATAAAATGCGTGTTGTAAGAATCAACAAGGCGACGAAGAGGTGCACGTTCCCCAGCGTTAGTCCTGCATATGTCTGTATGGAATAGTTGAGGGACGCGCACCCCCCTTCGAAAAACACTTCTGGGTACCTTGTAACACAATTTGTTTGTTAGATCAATACAATCAAACTTGCTGCTGCATATGCCGTGCAGTATCATGACATCAAGTAACAACCGCCTGGATCCCAAATCCAGTACTCCATACCGGTTCAATAGCTGCACGTAAGGAGCCTTTGATTGGAAGCACTTATAGTTCATAGACCGTAAGAACTTCTTCTGCACCCTTTCAATTCTAGTGCTATATTTATCGTAGAAAGGGTTCCAGATCGGGACGGCGTATTCCAACTGGGATCGTACCAAGGTCTTATAAAGCAGTAAGAACGTAGAGGGCCGCACAAAGTCACGTGACGATCTCATGACGAAACCATACATCTGATACGCCTTGTTTACTATATTGTCAACGTGTTTGTCGAAGTGCAAACTGGCATCCAGTGTGACACCTAAATCTCGAACAAAACTAACTACATTTAAGAAGGCGTTATTAATTGAATAATTAAAATTTATTTTAATTCTCTTTTTGGTAAATGAGATGGCATGGCATTTCGGTAGACTGAGAAAGAGCCCATTGCTGTTAAAGGACCAAAGGACCCTAATGCCCTTATCACACTGGCTATACTGGCGTGCCATCGGACTATGAGAGTGAGGGAAGAGAGAGTGCTCCTGTGTCTACGCGAACACTTGTGCCCTATGATATTTCCCGTACTGAAGGCTAGTCTCCGTTGCGATTGGCTGCCATGACTGAAATACGGTCATCACCACGCTAGAAATACGCACGCAAATATTTGTTTTTAACGTGCTCGCTGCGTGAGCGTAGCGAGCACGCCACGCATGTGCAACGTGTTCGCCGCGTATGCGTCACGAAAGCGAATGACGTGAGTGTGCAAGAGAAAGCGAGATACGTCGCTGCGTCGCTGCTTAGCGCACCCACTGAGAGTGCGTTCACAAATCGCCTGGCTGGAAACACGCTGGCAAATCGTCAGTGTGATAACGCTCTTATCGGAGAAATCTCAGCAACTCTGAGCTAATATAGACGTCGTAATGTATCGCTATTTTGTAACCCTGAAGGTAACTGAGTTCTAGAGTTGTAATACAAATGGATAGATATTTTGACACAAGACTTGTAATAATAATAGCTTTCACCCGCGGCTTTGCCCGCGTGTAGGTCGGTATATGTTCCACGGAAACGTACAAAATTATACATATATGAAAGAATATAAATATATTCCGGGATAAAAATATATCCTTTGTTCAAACCCAGGTCATGGGCCATCTATGTGCAGCTCTAAAGGCGTGATAGGTAACAGGGAGACATAGTTGGTTTCGCATTTATATTTAGATATAATCATGGTAGTTTGTACAAGATAATCTCTGGAAGTAGGTACTGATAAAAAGATAACAAAAAAACTTTCACTGATATAAAGGTACCCTATTGTCGAGTGTCATACTTAATATGTTTTATATTAAAACACGTTATTCTATAACGGTAGCTTATATTTAATATAAGCAGTAGCTTATATTTTCCGGCACTCACTATGAGCGAGACAAACCTTTTTGACATTCCCACACCTACAACATTTCAAAAACATGTGATTTAACAGAAAAACTAAAACATTTTTTTTTTCCTGTAAATTAAGTAGCTCGCGAAGCGGCCATTAGCCTTAAAGACCAATGAACTGAAGGCACAAAACAATAGGCATAAAAAAGGGACCGCGAACCGAAAGACTAGAAAATATGGTCATAAATCTGATTTTCTGCGCCCACAAATGTTCGTGACATTTTTATTTGTAACAAAAATAAAAACTTCACGAGCCTTTTGAACTGTATTAGATTGTTTAATTTATAGCCGTTTTTTCTCGTTATTTTTTGTCAAAACAATCCTAGTTTAATTTATTACTGAGTGTTCGAGTTACCTACTGAGGGGCTCGTGGCTAAATAATAACAGCCACACGGGTTGATCGAATGTTGAGCTTAGCTTGCCGCGGTCGGTTCATAGATTGGTGACCATCCATTACATATCGCACGTATTAAACACGTTAAACCGTTGGTCCCGGCAGGGTAGTCAGAAGCCCAAAAAGTGTGGCAACCAGTCCACAACTAGTAAGTTGTGGAGGTCAGATAGGCAGTCGCTCCATGTAAAATTCTGTTAGCTCCATCCAGTTAGACTGGAGGCCAGTCCCAAAAAGCTAGGCACACTGGCTCAAGTTCGGCGAGCTTTGTCTGTATATTTTGGTCCTACTAATTCAGCTACTTCTAGATGATGAGTTTGAGTAGGCAAACATCTAATATTTTAATAGATAAACCTTTTGCAACGCGCTTTTATTTTTTACCTTCATGAATTGTTCAAGAAAGCTGACAGAATAAAATTAAAATAAATCCAATTCAGTATAGCATAATCAGCCTATAATGTTCCCACTGCTGGGACACAGGCCTCATCTCTTCGAGAGGGAGTGGGCTATAGTCTACCACGCGGGCCCAGTGCGGGTTGGTAGATGTCATATGTCTTAAAATTTTGGTTTCTAGGACATGGCGGTTTCCTCGCAATATTTCCCTTCACCGTTTTGAGAGCAGTGGTCATGAAATTATTTACACAAAGTAAAGCGCCTGTCAGTGTTCGAACTTACGACCTACAACTCGTAAATCGGGGCCCTATAACACTGAGCCATCACTGCTCCCTCTGCTCTTGTTCTGTACTTACATAAAATGTTGTAGAATGTAGAAACATACCTGTAACAATAAAAATTCATAATATATAAAAAAAAAAATAAGTGAATATATAGGACGAAATAGTCCAAAAAAAAAGTCTCAAATCCTTGAAATGAATTGAATTCCTGAAACTACATATTATTACTAATCATCATGTTTAGTCGCTTTTTCGTTATCAAACTACTTACAAACTACATGTTACATGAGACTGAAACTTAACCGGCCAAATGTGGGTGTTACTACTTATAATTAATTACACATCATTTCAGCCGAAAGTCGTCCACTGCTGGACATAGGCTTCCCCCAAGCACCTCCACTTCGACCGGTTTTGTGCTTCTCGCATCCAACAGGTTCCTGTAGCCCGAAGAATTGCCAAACTTAAGTGGCAGTGGGCAGGGCACATTGCTCGCAGAACCGATGGCCGATGGGGCCGAAAGGTTCTGGAGTGGCGACCGCGTACCGGAAGACGTAGCGTTGGAAGGCTTCCTACAAGGTGGACCGACAACCTTGTGAAGGCCGCAGTTAAGTTCACATTTTTTAAGTTTTCACTTGGCACTATGGATTTTTAATTGAAGTGTGTCCCCTATTTTTCCCAGGATCGTCCTTTCCTAGCCCCTTTTTGAACTCCCACAGTTAAGAAAGGGTTTACTACCATCCCGTACAATTCTCACGTCAAACAAAATAATGAATACAAAAGGGCAACAAATTAATGAACTGTCTTCACAAACTTGTTTTCCTTAATTAAAGTCAACAATTTGTACAGAATAACTAACTAACTAAACAAGTTAATGTTTTTATTTAACGTTCTGTTGTTGGGCCAATGTTTGCCGAACAAATTGGGCCATGTGTGGTTCTGGAGATTGGCCACACTTTTGTACTACTTTTTATTGCAGTTGCCTTTTACGCCTGTTGGAGTTAATATTCACACATTGTAACAGTGTGCTACTGTCATTTTGACGAAACGTTTGTCAGCGGTTTGACACTGCATCTGTCAGTGGAAATAAAGCAGTCTCCAGATTCGTATTCAAGGTAAGGTAAAGAAGTACGTGTAATTTATCGTTCTTCCTATACCTCATCTTCTGGCAATCAAACCAACCTACAGTCCATTAATTAAGAAAGGGAGTCGTGCGGACTTGCTGAGTAGTGCCACACACCATTTCACACCGCCGACACCTCGAACAACGCCATCCATGAATACCATTAGCTACCTAATAATAAGGTTCATTTTAGTTTAGACATACGACTAACGCTGACCTCCATTCATAATAAAACTTAAAATTAACATACCAAGGATTAAGTTAGCCTCGACATTACCCAGGCTTTCAGAAATAATTTAATAATAAGCAGGTCCATAATGAGCGGGTCTGTGCAGATATTATCCCCGGGTCCGTTTCATACTGTATGTACCGCTATGTGGACTTAAGTCTGTGGTAAATCCTAGAATATAAAATGGATGCCGGCTCTTTGAAGTAATAGGTATTCATTATGCTTTAGTGTTTAAGTATTTAAGATCTAAATTTCAGTTATATTTTGACGGAGATGTAGGACGATTTTTATCTATGGTGTACAGTCACGAGCACCAACACTCGCACACTTGGCTACTTTCAATTGCGATTTTTTCGTGAAATAACGAATGCAACGTTGAAATACGACACATTACATAAATCTATGGGTTCAAAATTGCTATGTTCACAAGAACATACAATTTCATTAAAAAATACAGGAGTAAATCGCTTTTGAATAAAGCCGAGTGTATATATACTTTTGCTCGTGACTGTACGCTGACTGGATAAATTTCTAATCTATATAAATAAAAATGAGTCACCGAAATGTATGAACTATAACTTCCGATCGACTGCACTAAATTGGATAATTCTTTTTTTTAGGGACGAGGTTTGTACAGAAGAAAATTAAAAGAAAAAAATAAAGGAAACTTTTTGTCCCGATATCCCCACGGGATCGAAACTTATGCGGGTGACACCGCGGGGCTCAGCTAGTACTAAATAAAGGTAGTTTGATTATATAGTGTAGTAAGTTTGAATCGTTTGTTATCATTGTCCATCTCAACCAAAGCACCTGCCATCTAATCTCTTCACCACCCTTGGTCGACTGGTAGAGAATGCCTAAGGCATTAATAAGCCTTTGTACCTGTTTTGTGTGCTAAAAGTTTAAATAAATAAATAAACTATTGAAATAAAAATATAATATCCTAACATAATAAACTAATATATGGCATTGAAATATTCCTCCGCATAGCTATCGACTGGTAATGTACCCAAGAGACTGGCGGAATTGCCACGTTGTATGGATTGCCATACAACGTGGCGAAAGTATAAGTATTGACTTACCCTTTGGCCAAGGGGAAAGCTAGCGGTTTTTGACGTTGCGATTTAAAAAAATATGTAAGAAAGAAAGAAGAAAGAAAGAAAATGCATTTATTTGCGGCAAACATGACGCATGAAAAAAGGACATAAACACACAAAAAGAACAAATTGGGGGTAAATATGCGTCACATTCACGCAAAACGGCCATCGCTCAGCAGACTGCTAAGGCCCCGATACGAGACTGAGCCCAAGCGCTGGTTTTCAGCTGCAGCCGGCGTAGACGTGATGACGTTAACCAGTGTAGCATGTAGTGACATAAATTAAAAAGAGTAGGTATGCTAATATCATTTGTTCATGTGGAAAGGGTGAATGAAAGACGACTAACAAACGGTATTTACAAGGCAGATGTCAGTGGAAACTCCAGGAGGGGACGCCCTAAAAGAGACATAGGTATAGTGATCCTATTGGTGATGTTCTTCAGAAAGGTCAGCTGCGTAGTACTCGTAACCGGCGTGCGAGTATGACCAGATGGACAATTCTCGTAATTTAAAACGTTCAAAATCTAGTCGCAGTCTCATCTCAGCGACAAACAAATGTCAAAAGCTTGTCAAAATGTAGGGAAATTAGAGGTATTTCTTGTCTCAATCTGTCAAAAATACCTCTAATTTCCCTACATTTTGACAAGCTTTTGACATTTGTTTGTCGCTGAGATGAGACTGCGACTAGATTTTGAACGTTTTAAATTACGAGAATTGGCCTTCTGATGTATGAACGTAAACGAAGGAGATGGAGTATGCAAGGATCGTAGCAGGTGGCGTTCTGATGTTTCTGCCTACCCCCATGGGGGAAGGTGTGAGTTTATGTATTGTATGTGGATAGTAGTTTGAGAAGGATTTTTTTTTTATGAAGAGCTGGCGATGATTGATGACAATATTATAATTTGCTGGTACATACGTAGGTACTTGATTCTTTTAAGCCGTGTGAAACACATGTTAGGTATGTTACTTTTAATTTTTGTTACTTTTTTTAAGTAATTTAGTTTTTTTATTTTTGACTGTTTAGTTTATTTTGTGATCTTCGTGTACGAGTCGCAATTATTAATTTTTCTTTCTTTTATATCTTTCGTATGTGTAAGAGCTATTATAAATATTCTTATTCTAACACTAAAAGAAAAAGCTTTTCCTACATTTGCGTGTAGGATATATTATTTTACGTCAAAAGCAGACGAAAAATACGTATCGTATTCACCAAAAACATTATTTCAACCTCATTATACTCAGTAACGTTATTATTCTGTATTTTATTATTGCCCTAGGGAGCCGCAGCGATAGACCACACCTCTAATTGGGTAGCTGTTACAAAGCTTTTACGGAACCCTATTTTCAACATCAATCTATATATATAAAAATGAATCCCTATTTCCCTTGGTCACGTCATAACATGAGAACGACTTTACACCGATTCATCCATCTTTTTATTAAAGTTTTCTAATACTTTGTAGAAGGTTCTTACGGAAAAAAAAATTAAGAAAGTTGCTACACGCGGACGAAGTCGCGAGCAAAAGCTAGTATAAATAATTTTATTCCTTCATTAAATGGCCGCGCTCCTGATTTTCAACTGTCAGTTCTTATCATACTAAATTGAATTTCGAACGGAATTATTCTTCGATGATTTACATTCGGCCAGTCTTAAAGCACGGCAAAATTCAATTTGGAATACCTGTGAAGTTACTTTTGAGTTAATAATCCGTTTTTCAGTGGCTCGTTTTAATACTAGCTTGAGCACGTAGCTTCGTCCGCGGAAAGGTCGGAAATTATCCCACGGGAACGTACTATCGGAATAAAACGTACCTATCCTATATGTTAAACAAGGTTATAAACGAATTTTATCTAAGGGCTGATTTTTCAATAGTCAGGTAACTTTTATCTAAAGAAGAAATCTGACAGTTTGACATTCTATACTAAAGCTGTCAAACCGCAATATTTATACCTCAGATAAAAATTATATGACTATTCAGAAATCAGGCCTAAATCGATTGAGCCGTTTTTGCATGATTGAGTAATTAACATACAAACTTTCACATTTATAATAAGTATTAGTAGGATTAATTAATATTTATGTCAAAGGATGAGATGCAATTAGGTAACATAAATAATATTATGTTATAAAATGTAATTAATGTTTAAAAGTAAAAAATACCAATGTACTTGTACCTACAACTATTTAAACGCCATTTTCACTTTTTCGTCATCGTTTCATTAATGACAAGACCCGGAAAATAACAAAAGAGACCTGAAAAAACTTGGATGAGTAATTTTAATTTCAACATCATTCATACTGGAA
Organism: Apamea epomidion; assembly: GCA_947507525.1. Lineage (NCBI taxonomy): Eukaryota > Metazoa > Arthropoda > Insecta > Lepidoptera > Noctuidae > Apamea > Apamea epomidion. Next base: position 17,035,146 of record OX382240.1, on the reverse strand, counting down.
CCTTTGTCTTCTTTTTAAAGCCATTTTAAGGCGCGTAAAAATATTTTTTACAATCACATCTATTTGTTAAAGTTGTGGCGCAAATTGAACTTTATATGTAAGTATTACAGTTGCTAAGAAACGCTGGCGCGACGATTTGAACTCGTTCCTAACCGATTGGACGGAGAAGGCACAGCACTAGGAAAGGTGGATGAATATGGGGGAGGCCTTTGCCCAGCAGTGGGACAATATAGGATAAAGGAAAAAAAATACAGTTATTTTTCCAAATTCCAAACAAATATGTTTGCTTTTTTGGAAACAAGATTGCGAACGCAGAATAGGTTTGTTGTCGTAGGTTTTATGGACTTTTGGCAGAAAATTATCAATCGTATAGAAAGTTATTTAGTTTGCATGCTGGCATTTTACTTTCTCTTAGTTGAGTAATTGAGTTTGACATCATATTGACACACAGGTCGATTGTATTGTCGATTTTGTATGCTTTTGAAACCAAGCGCCCACACACAATTGGCTAAAAAAATAGTGGTAAGAAAATAATCATTCCTACTTTTAGTTGTAGCTGTGGCGCCAACAATGTCTCAACTCTCTATTGCGGCCGTGTGTGTGCCCCGAAAAATGCAGACATAGCAATCTCTGCCCTAAACGAAGATGAGGTGGAAGTGGCGAAGATTTGGGCCAACAAAATTTAATACACTGTCGTGCCTTCGACACGACGGACAAGACTGTCCTATGTAAAAAATCAAAAGTCATTTATTCAAACTAGGCTGAGAGTCAGGACTTTTTGAAAGTCAAAAATGCATAAGACAGTCCCCTAAAACGGCCACTTTTAGCTGAAAATCAGCGTCAGGTGGTACAAACTTTATGTTGTCATCTGACATTATGCTGAACTGCATCTCTTTTGGCATTATAATCTTTGTTGTCTGATTTTATATTTTATAAGTGTTTTATTTTTGCTGTAATGCCAATAAACGCTTTATGAGCTGGGAAGAATAAGCGGCGCAACCAGCTCCCCGGCAGCACAGTACGTGCCTTCGTCACCGGATCGTTTTGTTTTCGTTTCTGTACCGAATATGTACAGTCGAATGGTTCGGTAGTACTCGGTACAGAGACGTGTATCCGCTCGGTAAAGAATCTGTACCGAAACGCGCCGATCTGGTGAGCGAGGCGCCTAACATCTCTTGTTCACCCTTATCTATCGCTGTATTGTCTTGTGCGTGCAACCCTTCAAAGACTGCAAAGATATACATACACCATGCTATAGGACTACAAGCCTTCTATTACACCGAGTGAAGGGTTGGGGTCACTGACCCAATTTGTTCTCCGCGCTGAACTTTTTCTTTCATCCCGATATATCCTGTTATATCTTTAAGAAAAATCTTTTTCAGTGACAATTTTCTTACAGGAAATAATTTTTTTTCAGGAAATATTTCATAAAAGGGTTTAGTAGTTACGGGTTGTCAGGAGCCCGAAAGTCTGACAACCGGTCTTACCAAGGGGCATCTTATTACCCAGTAACGGGTTGTGGAGGTCAGATAGGTAGTCGCTCCATGTAAAATACTGGTATACAGCTGCATTCGGTTAGATTGAAAGCCGACCCTAACATAGTTGGGCAGATGATGAGATTAAATAATAGGGACATAATTAGCATAACTGCCGAAATATGAGTGTGACGTTGCACCTCTGCCTATCCTTTAGGGGAATAAGTTGTATATGTTAATTGAAAACAGATGTACCCGACTTTATTCGTTATCGGTATGGTTGGGTACAACAAACTCGAGACAAGGAGGGACCTGGCAATAACCACATATATATTTAAATTATTACGTGGTAAGACCTACAATCTCCGGTGTTTTGTTTTGAAGGAGATACAACTAAATGTGCCTGACAATTTTGTATTGCGGCGCTGGAAGCCACGGTTACTAGCGGTGCCTCACGCACGAACCAACTTGCTCAGCAAAGCGCCACTGACGTGCGCCTTGCACGCACTGAATGACACTGCTGAAAGGATCGATCTATTTACCTGCTCTCTGAATGAATTCACAAAAACAATATTGCATGTGTTATGTTATTTAAAATAGTTATTTAAAGTAGTTATGTACAATAGTTATGAATAATATAGTTTAATTAAGGACCACGCTAACGCATTAGGAATTCCCTGTAATGTTAGTTGTTTGTGATAAATAAATAAATAAAAAAATAAAAGATTTTAATATGATACTCGCAAGATCAAAAACAGCTTGGTTCAAAACTCGAGGCTAAAATATAGTAACTTTTTTTTTCTTTGTGTAATAAAACCATTATTTGACTGTATAATGCATAAAAAAGATACTTGAAGGTGACACCGTAACTTGACTTGAAAAAAGCTTATTCGAAAATGAATTTCTGATCAACAGAATACTGAAAAAAAAAGAAAAGAAATTGCTACATTGTTTGTTTATGAATTGATTGCCTTCTGAAATCTTTATGATTTCATTTTGAGGTGAGCAAAAATATTTTCTGACCACAAAATTATTCAGTACGTTGTATTTAATTTAATATCCAAGAGTCCTTTTAATTTTTGTTCGAATATACATTACGTTTACTCCATGCGTTCGTGCTAGGGTTTCTGAAGCCCCGAAGTCGTAATTTTCGTGAGCTTTTGTTCCGTAATTCTCGCCCTTATAATATTGTCATACCTACCTGTCTTCATTATTGTGTCTGACAGCCAGTTCATACCCCAATCATCCCTCAATATTCCTAGCACGAGTTTTCTATTGATTTCCTTATGTGTATAGAATATAAAACTGAATGGTCGCAGTAATACGCGACAGCACCAATGTTGTCTGTACGTTCGGTCGTAAAGTTAGTTTATGGGCATCCCCTTAGGTCGGTGACCTTTTGTATCGACGGCTTGTGGTGTCATTTCCTTGTATATTTTCCTTTTAGTTTAGTTTAAGGAAAGGTTGTGATTTTAGCAGTCTATGTTGTATGTATGTCATCATATGCCTAGCCTTTTCCCAACTATGTTGGCGTTGGCTTCCAGTCTAACCGGATGCAGTTGCCCACCAGTATTTTACATGGAGCAACTGCCTATCTGACCTCCACAACCCAGTTACTGGGTAATACGATACCCCTTGGTAAGACTGGTTGTCAGAATTTCGGGGTTCTGACAACCCGTAACGACTGTCAAAACTCCACGAATGCCAGCCGGGCCCAACGGCTTAACGTGCTTTCCGAGGCACGGAGGGGTCTCGGTATGTAAAGATGGTTACCCATTCATAGACCAACCGCGGCAAACGTAGCTTACCCTTCGATCGACCAGTGAAGCTGTTATTATTTAGCTACAGGCCCATGTATGTATGTATAAAAGTTTATTTGTATTTACGTGTGTTCCGAAATCAAGACTGGTACAAAAATGGGTTAAGGTATAGCGTGTTCGCACGCCTGTATACCATGTTGGTGCCAGAAACCACTACAAAATTATAATGGCATGCGACCACGGCTTTACCTTGACCATTTTTGTACCCTTGTCTTCATTTCTGTCTGAAATTTGTCTTTGTTTCGTACTTTTTAGATCACTTTTATTTTTTCATAGTTTTTTTGTAAGTGTTGTTAGGTCGTGCCATCTGGAATTTTTCAGCTCGGAGTCTGGATTTGTGCCCGGTTGATGGCTATAGGCACACCCCTGCTTAACCCTTCCGGAAATACAGGTGTGATGATATGTTATGTTAATTTTTGATGTAAAGTGACTGATGCTAAAAACACAAGAAAATATCATCATCAATAGGTTATCGAAATCGGATAGGCAGTCGCTTCATGTAAAATACTGGTATTCAGCAGCATCCGGTAAGACTGGAAGCCGACCCCAACATAGTTGCGAAAAGGACTAAGCCGATGATGATATTATCAAATAATTATTGATAATAATTGCTGTGAGAAGAACAAATACGGGCTACATTGAAGAATTCACCTTAACTAAAATACAAATAGAATTAAGGCACCTTGAATCTAAACGAGGCTTTACGAGCTACTTAGGTATGAAATGATTTCCATAAATCTCAATCCTATTATGTATATCGCTTACGTTATCTTCTATTGTTTTCTCCTCGAAGTAAATAGAATATTATTGAAGGTTATTTGGACCCTAAAATATTAGTGCATTATAAATGAATGCATTAGTGAAAGTGTATTACATCGACTATGGAATTTAATTACAATTATTTAGAAGGTTCGTATCGGACAGAATAACTTAAATAAATGGAGCTAGAAAATAGCGTTTTTTTCGACGCAGGATACCCTTTACCTGGGGTCTAATCTCTAAGCAGGAAATCCATAATTTCGGCCGAAATTACGGTCGATTACTACTCCGTATCACCTTTGGACATAACATTAGTTCGGGGCCCAAACTAAAAATGAATGACAACACGATTTGACAGCTGTTATTGCCCGACCAAAAAATTGAATTAGTTTTAACGAATCAAGTACTTTCTAACGGAACAGTATCTTTGTTTTTCAACAAAGATACGGGTCCGTTAGAAAGTATCTACTTTATTCGTACTTGCTGCTCTATAAGTCCTTCGACTTAGAGATAAGTGGACTTCGTATTACTGGTTCAGCAGCTTAAATATCATCAGGATCGTGCCGGAATATCGTAGTCCGTCGTGGACGTGGTACGACAGCGGCTCCCAAGACATCATCCTCTGTCACAGCCGCCACGCAACCATCGACGCGATGCTCTGCTAGAGTAACTGTAACCAGCCAGTGTCACTCTCTCTCATCCAACCTCTTCGGTGATTCCAGTAACTACGTAACCACCCTAGGGTAATTAAATGCCGAAGAATTCCATGTAAAACAAATTCTACATCTCACTGCGATACATCGCGAGCTCTTCGGGCGGTTAGCCTCTATGCCTGGCATGTGCGTGTGTGTCTATTAGAATGCATTTGTTTTACATAGAGGTGATATCGAGGTAGCGAGCTAAACCGCGACCGCGAGGTATCGCAGTGAGGCATCTTTGGCATGTAATTTACCCTTAGACGGCACCATTACCTGAGCCGTCAAATCAACAAAAGACATAAGTATGCAGGGTCGGATATAGTTGAAGTTTAGTAAATTTAGTTTGGTAAATAAACTGTTGGTTTTCCATTAATTAAATAAAATTTTATCCGAAAATATCAATCCGTTTCTTACTAAACTTCAACTATATCCGACGACCCTGCCTACTTATCTCTTTTGTACATACCCGTATAGCCGTATTATGATAAACCACTTTCGGTACATTCAACTTTAGAAGATTTCTAAAATTTTGAGATAATTTTTTAAAGGCACGTTCTGTATTGTTTGGAACAGAAAGACGTCGAAGTTTTATTAAGACACTTTGGTACTGTCATAACTTTTCTAATTCCAGACTTACCTATTAAGTAGATACGCATAACTTCGAAAGACCTTTAAAGTATTTGCGAACACTAACAAAAGCTAATTTCAAACTCAAGGTCAACTCAAACAGCTACTAAATAAACGACGTACATATAAAAACGATAAAAACACGCAATCATTACATTAAAACGTAGTCTTAGCACAACACTACGCGAGCACATGCGATCGACACATTAATACTGAAAATAACTAAAATAAAGCCCTGGTCGCATTGGTAAACAAGTTGGGCAACAGTCGCTAATAGTACAGTTTTTTTTTTTTTTTTTTGGTTGTGTAATCATCAAATGACCCCTCCCGCTCTGGGCGGAGCAGAAAGAAGGGAGTGTCAGACTTTTACTGACTAAAACCCACCCGTGTTCCTTCAGTTGCCTGTGCCAGGGGCCACGGTATCACTTTCGAACAACCCGCAGCCCCGGCGGCATCGGCCCGAACGAACTGACGGGGTCCGCTAACCCCGTCAGTTCGTGCTTACATCTCTACTAATAGTACACTTAAGTCACACGTATCGTATACTATTTTATAGCTCGTGTGACTTAAGCCCGCACTCAAGTCAAGCTTTTCTGTGCTAACGGCTCAACCGAGCTTCGCAAATTGCTAAACAAAATCGGATTGCGGGTTCCTTCTGCTTTTCTGCGCAATCCTCATGTGTTGCATACTCTTAAGGTAGGAACGAATTACAGACGAAATTCATACTTAATCAGAGCGAGTCATACGTATAAGGCGGTCTACCGGGACGTCGACATCGATGTTTTCAATACCAGTATTTCAAAATTAAAAAAGACTGATTGTGATTTCTTTTTTGATCACGTAACCTAATTAAATATTTGAATTGTTTTTATTTTCATTTTTTTAAGTTTTCATTACGGACGCTTTTACGTTCTGCATCGTTCTTACGAGTACATGCATAATTTCTAAAATGAATGATGTAACCAATACTTTGTAACCATATTATTTTGATTTAAAAGAGTGTCCATGGAGTTTCTTGCCCGTTCTTCTCCATAGGTACCTACGCTTTGATGGGCAACTAGGTTCATTTTTGTTTTTGACTGACCCTCGCCTACACAATTCAAAAGTTCCTGTAGGTAATTGGTTTAATTGAAATAAATACGTTGAGTTTTGAGTTTGAGTTTAATTGATAACAACTTACGCTGTTTGAAACGAATTTGTACTTATGATAATGTATTTACTCAAAACGCTGTCTACCTTCTCAAAAATGTTTTGTTTATGTTCTGTCTTCTATCTGTGGAAACTTGTAAGTGGCCTTATTTTTGTTACTCTCAATCGTCCAAAAGTTTTTAGCTGTAAGTTTTCCAAAAACTGTAAAATAAAATAAAAACCGGCCAAGTGCGAGTCGGACTTGCGCACGATGGGTTCCGTACCACTATCTATAAAAATCACGTCTGTTGTATGGGAGCCCCCCTTAAATATTTATTTTATTTTAATTTTATTATTTATCATCAAAGAAAAAATACAACTGCGTATTTTGTGAATATTTCAAGTGCCTACCTGGTGCCATTATTGATATCGAGCAAAACAGGGCAAAAAAATCGCGTTTGATGTATGGCAGCCCTCCTTAAATATTTATTTTATTTGGTTTGTTGTTATAGCGGCCACAGGAATACATAATCTGTGAAAATTTCAACTGTCTAGCTATCGCGGTTCTTGAGATACAGCCTGGTGACAGACAGACGGACAGACAGCGAAGTCTTAGTAATATGGTCCCGTTTTTACCCCTTGGGTATGGAACCCTAAAAATGCTTAAGTCACAGAGAAGCGTGACTTAATTGCGGGTTTAGGTCACACAGTGCTATAAACATTTTTTTTGCAACATCAATAATCATCATGTGCCTTTTTCCAACTATGTTGGGGTCGGCTTCCAGTCTCACCGGAGGCAGTTGAATACGAGTATTTAACATTTAGCGACTGCCTATCTGACTTCCACAACCCAGTTACTGGGTAACACGATACCTCTTGGTAAGACTGGTTGTCAGATTTTTGGACGTCTGACTAACCACTGTCAAAGAGTGAAGAGTGAGGAAATGTTGGGAATTTCTGATCCATGCTCGGTTCATTTCTGTTTGAGAAGAGGCCTTTGCCCTGCCCAAATACCCTCAGACGCAGACATGATGTATGATGATGTACATGCAAACATGTATGTTGGTCACGTGAACGAGCGAAAAAAGTTCGCAACGAAAATAAATTTGAGAAGACCAATGACATCTATGCAGTACCTACACGCGCATTGAACATACGTCGTATATGCTAATCGACTGTCAGGAATTATGTGAATGGTACGTACGTATCTCGAAAGAAATGTAGTTTTTTTCTGTAGAAAGAACAGGCTCTCAACGTGGGCGATAACGCCCCCTTGTGGGCGTTTGAGACTTTCTGGGGGCAGTAGAAGACTCAGAGAAAATTAAATATTCTATCTTACATGGGCATGTGCCTATCTAAACTCCACAACCGAGTTACTGGCTAACACGATACCCTTGGTAAGACTGGATGTCAGACTTTCGAGCATCTGATGACCCGTACCGACTGTCAAAGATCCAAGAATGATATGACTTTCCGAGGCACGGCGGGGTCTTGGTATGTAAAGAGAGTCACCCATCCACGGACCGACCGTGGCAAGCGTAGCTTTACCTGATCGATCAACCCATGCGGGTGTTATTACTCAGCTTAAGTATTAACACCTAAATATTGGCTAATAAATTCCTCCACTAGACTGTATGGAAAAATACGCCACATTAAAACTTGGCAACCTGTACGAGCGTGTTATTGTTTTCCAAACAATGTACATACTTGTGCCAATTAATAACAAAAATACAAAATAGCCTATTTGTAAACAATGGCGCCGATTCCCTTGTTCACAAACTAAACTAAATTTAAGTTCAGTGCATCTCTTTCTTTCTATTTCATTAAGAAAAGGACAGAAGATAAAATATTAGTTTAGTCCTGGCAAATTAGTCAGCGCCTGACGTAAATTGACGTATTTTTAGTAGCCATGTTTTTAATCACGTCTTAACTGTCTATGGAGCGTCTTAATTTTACAGGGCTAAAACTAAAACTAAAATTTATCTTCTGTCCTTTTCATAATGAAATAGAAAGAAAAAGATTTACTGAACTTAAATTTAGTTTAATTTGTGAACAAGGGAATCGGCGCCAATGTCCATTTCTCGAGGTGATTTTAGAAAACTTGTCTTTTGCGAGGGAAATCGGAAAAACGAAAAAAAAACATATTAATTGATGATTAAAATTTTCTTCGATTAATCCTCATCTTTTTGCGAGTTCATCGTTTTGCGATTTTTTTTCGCTAATTACGATTTTTACGATAATTGATCCTACTGAAATAGAGGGGTTAATACCGGAAGACGTAGCGTTGGAAGGCCTCCCACAAGGTGGACCGATGACCTTGTGTAGCCGCTAGATGTGGGAAGCACAGAACCGGTCGGAGTAGAGGTGCTTGGGGGAGGCCTATGTCCAGCAGTGGACGTCTTTCGGCTGAAATGATTATAATGATGATGAAATAGAGGAGGAGATTAAGTAGTTATTCCGCCAGATAAATAATATATTATCATCATATTTTCCACGAAGGGATAAGCAGAAACTACAAAACGCCACATGCTACGATCCTAATTATATAGGTACCTAACATGAGTCTTTTACTTCGTTCACGGCCAAAAACCTTCACTTCAGCTAGATTAAAAACGATCATTACAGAATAAAAATAGAAAACTAAATAAATTGAGCATGTCCTTCAACGGGGTCAACCGCGTAGTACTCGTAACAGCATAGCGCATGCGTGGCAATGCATGAATGTGAAGAAAGAAAGGGTGCGTTCCGTGACGGTCCGTAGTTTTATCCTCACTTTGTAGAAATTGTAAAGATTTGTCACCGTCTGTAAGGAAAACAATGTTCTCTAAACCATATTACATTCGCATCTGCGCGCGACATCTTTCGCGTGAAACTTCTTATTCGCGCGACCCACCCCGTGACATCGCATCGCCCGCTCGCGCTGTTACTTCTTCTTTTTCTTTTTGCTTGGCTCCTGAGAGAGCTAGCGTGATGTGAAATAGCCTATAGCCTTCCTCAAGAATTGGGCCATCAAATGCATAAATATTTTTTCAAATCCGACTGTTACTTTCAGAGATTAGCGCGTTCAAACAAACTTTTCAGCTTTATTATTAGTATTAGATAAGTTCCCAGATGGGTTAGGCACAGGTGCACCTATACGCTCAAATTATCTTTAAGTCCCATGTAATAGGGAGCGGGTCTATTGCCATCATTCGATCACTAATCCAGACTCCGGATTATTAGTGAGGAATTGCTGATGAAAACACATTTTCTTATCTCATACTTTTTTTTTTGGGTGGGAAATCATCAAATGACTTCTCCCCTCTGGGCTGGACTCCGGACTTCTAGTGAGAAATTCCTGATGAAAACACATTTTCTCATCTCATACTTCAAGTAACACACTTAAAATTACCAGCGATCGTTGACCCCCCAAAAAAATACATCAACTCTTTATTATTTTTATTTTATCGTGTTTAAATATAATCGATACCCATCGCGTCTGCAGAGTTTAGTTAGCTAATTTAATTTGACCCTGTCGATATTTTGTTGTGAACACAAGACTCACACTCAAACACGTGATTACTAGTTTATTTATTTATAAGTATGCATTTAGGTATGTTGAAACTGTGTGTACTCCCCGTCACTTTTCCCTAAAGGTTCATTAGAAAACCAGCGTCAGACAGCATCTGTCTGGCATTAATGCTGAAATGAACCTTTTTGGCGCAGCCGTGAGACACACACTATTGTTGTCTGAAACATTATTTTATTAATTTTGTATTTTGTGTTTCACGAACTGTGTCCAAATAAACTTTTTTTTTCTTTTCTTTCTTTTTTCACAAAGTCACAACGTTTTTAATTAAAGAACTAGAATCAATCGTCATAATAATTTAAAAAAGTTTTTTATCCTTAAGTAACACTCTAATTACGCACAGTTCTTATATCTGATAAGAACTGAGCGTAATTTGTTTATTCGTACCACCAACCATAAACCGACTCGCTGAATATTTCACAAACATGTTGAATTGCATGTTATTTCATCGCTTCAGCCATTTGGCACACGCTTGTGCACAAGTTTTATTGCAAAACAAAGAAAATGAGCATCATTCCGTAGAGAACGACGTGTCAGTTTACTTTCATCATAGTATTCGTTTGTAACCGTAACAGCACATAATCAGAAATGTTATTGTTTCGTGAAAAAATATCGTTAATATCACCTTGAGAAACGGCAATGAAGGTCATTCATTAAATAATTCTGCAGTTTGGTAAGAACAACTTTGAGATCAGGCTAACAGAAGAATTCAGCAGGGCTGGGCAGCATTTGGAAAGCTTCGTCGAGCCTTCTCGTCGTTCCACAGAGCATCGAGATTTAAGTGTCCGATCAGTGCGTTCTACCTTTTATGACTTACGGGGCCGAAACGTGGACACTCACGGTACGGCTGGTCCATAAATTCATGGTCGCTCAGCAAGCTATAGAACGGGCTATGCTTGGAATCTGTCTGAGGGATGGAATCCAGAACGGTGTGATCCGGCAAACAACCAGAGTTGTCGACATAGCTCACAGAATAAGCAAGCTGAAGTGGCAATCTGCTAGCCATGTTAGCCCTAGGGCCAATAACTGTTGGGGCAAACGTATTCTTGAGTGGAGACCGCGAATCAAACGTAAGGTGGAGCGACGATCTTTGCAGGGTGACTGGTAGCAGCTGAATGAGAGTTGCCGAGAATCGAGCTGAATGGCGTGCAATTGAAGAAGCCTATGTCCAGTAGTGGACTGCCGTAGGCTGATGATGAAGATAAATTTATAATCATTCGATTAGTAAATAAATAAGTGCCTAGCGTAGCGACCTGCCGAAAATTACGCGACAGAAATTCCGCGTGCTTAAGTTTTCTATGAAATTACGCGACGTAACTTCGGTCTGTTATATCATTGGAGGTCATAGATAATTTAAAAAAAAACACTGCTGCCGTAAGAAATCACAACTTTCCGTCGCCTCGTAACTCTACAATCCAGAGAGATTATCTGTGTCAGCAGAATCGACATGGTTCCCCAAATTCCTTTGTCCAGCCATTTTCCCCTATCTTACAAACTTTACAATTCGAGGCTCCCCCTCACGACATTTATTTCAAGTTTAAGGCCCACAGAACAGGCTAACCAGACGTTTAATTAATGGGATCCAAATTATGAGATCTTGAATCATGCACCAATTAGCTAGAAACTATCAGGGCATAAGTTGTGGTCACAGACCGCATAATGTATGATTAAGCATCGATGAAACATAGCATAACATCACGCTTGTACCCTATGAAGGGATAGCCAGAGGTGCATTGACACACATATTTTGTAACTATGTATGTTTAAGTCCTATTTAATAAGGGTAGGCTTCAGGGGTTTCTTTTGAAGAGAAAACTTCTTTAGCGGCGTTGTGCACTTTTTTTGTGATGGGTAAAAAATGTTAAAATCGCGTCAGGACACGTGACCTGATCGAAAATTCGTAAGACAGAGGGAGAGTAGACCGCATTCCAAAATATCAATAATGCACAACGTTAATATTCAAGTTTTCACTTCTGCCGGCACTCCCGGAGTGCAGCACGTTTTTATCAAGTAACACTAATACCGAAATGTAAAAAATAATGACAAGGTATTTTCTGTTGCAAACAGACATCAGCTAAAGTTAATGGACTATCATCATCATCTGGCTAGCCTTTTCCTAACTATATTGGGGTCGGCTTCCAGTCTAACCGGATGCAGCTGAAATATCAGTATTTTACATGGAGCGACTGCCTATCTGACCTCCACAACCCAGTTACTGGGTAATACGATACCCTTTGGTAGACAAAAGACTGGTTATCAGGCTTTAGGGCTCCTGATGACCCGTAATGACTGTCAAAGATCCAAGAATGACAGCCAGGACCAACAGCTTAACGTGCTTTCCGAGGCACGGAGAAGTCTCGGTATGTAAAGATGTTCACCCATCCACAGACCGACCGCGGCAAGCGTTAACCTGATCGATCAAACCGTGCGGCTGTTATTACTTAGCCACGAGCCCCCTAGCTAATGTTAATGGACTATAACATCTTATTATCAATTTGTTATTAGTACCCACCTACGCTACGAAATAAGTTAAATAATATTTACATTTTTTTAAAAACGTTCATATAATTTTATTTCGTAAACTAAAATACGCTTACAGGAGAGAAAATAACTTTCCTTTAAAATATTTTTCACATTTTATCAGCACTGTAAAATGATGTAGATATATTTATCAAAAAAACTTCTGACGAAGGCGAGTCACTGCGCTCTAGTTAACTAGTTTTCAAAATCACAAACAGGTATTCAGTGACGCCTGAAATTCTAAAATTCATTAGATTTATTCTATATCCAGCGTCATTTTTCAGGATATTTTTAGTATATTTAGTTGAATTTCTTCTTCAATAACTAATGAGGTGCTATTTGTTCGCGTCCCTGTCCCTGTGACAAATGACAGCTCACGATTTTGGAATTTTGATATTTTACTAGCTGCGCCCTAACTAGTTAGTTATATTAACATAACTATGGATCACTGTGTCTGACTTAAATAAATAATAATAATAATAAAGAGGTTGTTCGCAAAAAATCTTCGCAATGTAAAGGTATATTTTACATCGACTCTTATGAACAATTCAAGGGATTACGAAGAGTTCGCTAAATCGAGAAATTCGTTATATTCCTCAATATAACGAATTAAGTTTATGTTATATTAAGGTTGCACTGTATTAAGATAACGAATCCAACCTGACGGATACCTTTCTCTGTCGGGTAGGTAGGCATGTACCTGCCTCGGAAAACCGAACACAAATGATGATTTAAAGCGTTAACGAGAAAAGTATTAAATCAATTCTTTCCTTTATGAGCAAAACAATAGACGGTTATTAATTAGGATTTCTGCGGCGGGATTAGTTTGACGGACAGCAAAATTAATGTCCGTGTTAAGAGCTATCTTTCTGTCTTTCAGACGTTTCTTTAAAAATAACGTCTTTTTCTGTAGCATCAGCCTATAAGGTTTCCACTGCTGGGACACAGGCCTCCTCTCGGTGAGAGGGAGTGGGCCGTAATCCACCACGCGAGCCCAATGCGGGATGGTAGATGTCACTTGTCTTCGATTTTTTGGTTCTAGGACTTGCCTGTTTCCTCTCGATGTTTTCCTTCACTGTTTTGAGAGCAGTGGTGATGAATTATAATTCACACAAAGTAAAGTGCCTGCCTGCGTTTGAACCTTCGACCTACAAACTCGTAAGTCGTGGCTATTATCACTGAACCATCACTGCTCCCACTTTTATTTTCTGTACTTACATAAAATGTTGTAGATTTAAAATGTAGAAACATACCTGTATCAATAAAAATACATATTTAGAAAAAAATTATAAAGTGAATATCGGACGGAAGACTCCAAAAAAAAATATTGTGACGAAATGTATCAAATCAAAGAATTCAACTCCTGAAACTACATATTATTATTACTAACCAACATGTTTAGTCGCTTTTTTGTTACCAAACTACTTTATCATCTATGACGTACCTACTTTGAATAAATGAATAAAAGTTTCGCAAAAAATTAATCAACCATTTTTGCGCACTGTACAACCGCAATGTTCACGGAAAATTAATTTTACAAGTAAAATGGATTTTAATAACAATCTGTTCTGTGAACAAAAGCCTGTTCGTGATATCGCATAATAACTGCTTATCCTTCTTTTCAAACGAAGCGTAATGAAAAATAGTTATCGGTTTTATTGTTGTCGAACAATTTATCTTCATGATTGTGCTTATGATTTTACCAGAACCCATTTCTGATTCCCGGGTCGGGCAAAATGGTATTGGTGTTTTCCATCAGGATCATCCATCCATCCATCCATCTCAGTATCAGCCCGGAGTCAGCAGGCCAATTCTCGTAATTCAAAAACTTTTTAACAAAAAAATTAAACCGCCGCAAAAAAAGCAAAAAATAATAAACCTTTTTTATTCAACCTTAATAACTAAGTTCTTAAACTAATGTAAGTATACCTAAGTAATTTTGAGTTGCCGCCAAACAATCAATAAACAAAGATCTTGCCTTAAATTTAAACGGCGCCGACTCAAAATAAAAAAAATATTATCAAAATCGGGCTACTCTGTAAAAAGTAATGCGTGGGTGGTCATACATAAAAAAATATATATACTCGTATATACGCGTCGACTTGAGGACCTCCTCCGTTTTTTTTCGTCGATTAAAAACGATCAAAATCTAGTCGCAGTCTCATCTCGGCGACAAACAAATGTCAAAAATTTGTCAAAATGTAGGGAAATTTGACGTATTTTTGACAGATTGAGACTGAGATCAGAGGGGCAGTTCTCGTAATTTTATGAACGTTCACAGTCTGATCTCAATCTCAATCTGTCAAAAATACCTCTAATTTCCCCTTAATTTTGACAAGTTTCTGACATTTGTTTGTCACTGAGATGAGACTGTGACTAGATTTTAAACGTTCTTAAGTTTACCAGAATTGCCCCTCTGGATTTGTGTCCGGTTGGTGGCAATAACCTCGCACCACATGGGACTTAAACATAATTGGCGAATTATCGGTGTACTTTAATCACACCTCCCTTCGGGTAACACAGTCCTGATGTTATGTTATGTGATCTCTCATAACTTTTATGACACATAGCAATGCTACTAGGTACATTATTTGTTAAAATGTTAGGTACAATGGTTCCCCCTTTTTTTTGGGTGGGAAATCATCATATGACTTCTCCCGCTCTTCGTGTCAGACTTTTACTGACTAAAACCCACCCGTGTTCCTTCAGTTGCCTGTGCCAGGGGTCACGGTATCTCTTTCGAACAACCCACGGCCCTGGCAGGCATCAGCCCTAGCGGACCCCGTCAAAATCAAAACCAAAAGTCATTTATTCAAATTAGGCTGAGAATCAGCACTTTTCGATCGTCAAAATTACAAAAGACAGTCCCCACAAAAACGCCCGCCCTTCACCACTTCCTACTGCTATCGCTGGGAAGAAGAAGGAGCACAACAAACTCCCCAGCAGCACAGCTGCCTGTTCAGTTAGAAAATACTTGATACTTGATTGTATACAATACTAGATGTTAAGTAATTAACATTACAAGGCACAGAACATAAAATTAAATTATTTGCCATATGTCAGCTAGCCACGCAAATATACCAACAAATATAATAAAAACTATACGTAATCAAGCAAAAAAATAATTAATTAAAATTAAAATGTAAATAAAAACTTACTACCTAGATAAAAGCCTCCAGGCATAAAGGGCGTGACAGCTTACATATTTATGCATTGCTGGGTTCTGTTCTCATAGCTGTCACTTGAAGTCACAGATGATAAACTAGGACCATCGAAGTATAAATTAGTCAAAAAAAAAATCGTCAGTTCGTTCTCTTTGAGGCGCGCGTGGAACACAACGCGCCGTCGACCCGGGCCTGCTCTTTAGCAGGCGGCGAGCTACCACTACAATGGTTCCCTTGAAGGACTAAGAGCGGAAACCAATAACATAGAATGTTAGAAAAATTGTCTACGGTTGACAATATCATCATTTATCTCATCATCAGCTGCCTTTTTGAAATATCTTGGGGTTGGCTTTCAGTCTAACCATACAGTGCCTTGCGAGTACAGTACAACAATGCGTTTAGGGTGCTGCTGGGGCTGCTGAGGTTTTGCAGCGCTTCTACGATCATCGCGCAGGCGGAAACCGATGAATTTTATGCTATTATTAGGAAGCGGAGCGCCTCGCTACTAAGTCGCTTCCGACGCAGAACTAACAGTATCCTGAACGTATTGTCCGAGCGGTGGGACTCGGTGGTGTTGGAGAGGTGGATGCACCTCCATGCCAGTTCGTCACCATTTGTTAAGTGATTATTACTTTGTTTTATTGTTTTATATAACTATGTACAAAATTAAAACATTATATAAGAGTTATTAAGGAGTTTTTAACTTCTCCATACGAAACTACCTTTTAAAGGGGGGAAATAGGATCTATTTTAGTTTTAATTTTATTTTTTAAGTGTCACAGCATCATGCTGAGTTAGGAGCTTTTTGGCCTCGTATAGGACGTTCTGTTTCATTTTTCTTTTTGTTACTTTTTTATATTAATGTGTTTAGTTTAGTTTGTGATCTTCCTGTAAAAGCAAGTCTTCCTGTAAAAAGTATTTATTGCGACTCGTATCGCAATAAATACTTTTTCTTTCTTTTATTTCTTATAAAATTTAGACGATCTAAAGTGTCTTTTAATGACCAAAAAAAAAAATTATACCAAAGTCAATTAATTTATTTTAAGTACTTATGTATACTTAAAATAAATTATTTGACTTTGGTATAATTTCCAGAAAGTTTTAGTATAAGCTTTGTGACAAACAAATATTGCTTAGGCTGTCTTTTAAGTCGTGTCGTTTGCAAATCCCGCAATTATTAAAAAAAAAAAAAAAAACGTATGGCTTTTTCATCTTTTTAAATTTAGAATTCGAAACAAAAGAATGTTTTTTGATCGGTCGAATAGTTTTATTGTAGCGTCTATTCAAAGAAGACAAGTCGGTTGTAAAAATAGAAATATCAAAGGAAAATATGCGTGCGATAATTTTCTACAACTTTCAAAGGGGATTAACGCGACTTCAGTGCTTTGAGGAGATCACTTCTGTGTTTAGTGATGCAGCACACTGTCTTAAGACTGTAGAACGCTGGTATTTAGAATTTCAACTGCCCACGTTGCTGCTCTAGCTTCAGTGACAAGCCACGTGAAGGTCGTCCAAAAACCGCCATGACGTAAGAGAATAATTATCGACGCCGTGCGGCAGCTAATTGTCGAAGATCGTCATGTGACATACCGTGCAGAGAGGCAGCCGTGGGCATTTCAGGGACTACTAACCAAAAAATCCTGCACGAAGAACTCGGTGTAAGAAAGTTGATCTCTCGTTGGATACCACATTTGCTCAGCGACGACTATAAGTAACCGAGGAGAGTCAAAATACTTTTATGATATGATTAGTGGTGACAAGTCTTGGATATATGCTTACGATCCAGATTCCAAGCAGCAGTCAACTGTCTGGGTCTTCCAAGATGACCCAAAACCGATCAAAGTCATACGCTCACGAAGCACTTAAAAAAAATGGTTGCCTCGTTTGTGGCCAAGGGTGGTCACATCGCCACTATTGTACTAGAAGATTGCAAGACGGTTAACGCTGACTGGTATACCACTGTTTGTTTGCCAGAAGTCATCACAGAGTTTCGAAAAAAAACAACTCAAGACGTCGTATGATACTGCACCATGACTATGCTTGTTCGCACACCGCCCGCGATACATAGATGTTTTTGGGCACCCAAAATGTCGAAATCTTAGGTCACCCGCCTTACAGCCCTGACTTGAGCCCTAAGGATTTTTTTACGTTCCTCAAAATTAAGCAGTCTTCGTGGTCAACGTTTCAGCTCACCCGAAGAAGCTGTTGATGCATACAAATCATTAATTGTATGCCATTTATGACTACCCCCATTTCGGAGTGGAATAAATGTTTTACAAACTGGTTCGGACGCATGCAAAAGTGTATTAAATACCGCGAAGAATTCTTCGAAAAACAATAAATGGTAATAATCTATTAGATTGTCTATACTTATTTCAAACGACACAACTTAAAAGGCAGCCCAATTTGGTAACCAATTCACTCTAACATACAAATGCACACGTCAAACTCATCACCTCCCTTTCAAGCGGTCTGTAATCAAGTAAAGAGTGCCGACATGATCAAAGAGAGAGGTGCGACTCGGATACGAAACCTAATTAACGAATTGGTTGAAATTTCGCTCTTAGTTTAATTTGTCGAAATGACGAACAGCCATTTTGGTGTAGCTTTGATTATTGCTCGAGAATCGAGAGTGAAATGGAACTGTAAATAAGTTTGTAATCGCAAAAGTATTTTTTTTTTTGTGATGCAACTACAGATTGTTTCCTTTAGTTGTGCTACATGACATTGCTTCTTGCCAAATTTCATGATTCTAGGTCAACGGGAAGTACCCTATAGGTTTTGATTCCCTTACGAGTGTGCGGCAAAACGGAGCATAAAAGGCGTATCTTTTGATCGCGTCGACTTAGAAGTTTGATTTTTTCACTGCTGCAAGGAACCAGAGACTTGAGTATTTGATATTAATTTCAACTTGATACCTCCACGTATTCCTGAGAAAAAGGGTCTTGACAGACGGACGGACAGAAGTGATCCAATAAGGGTTCCGTTTTTGGGTACGGTGTACGGAACCCTGAAACAATAAAAACACGCGCGGCGTGATTGCGACACCTGAGGAAAAACTTACAAAAATGGTAGCAGGACACTTGCGCGAACGCACTTTCGCGAAAAGACATTTCCGCAAATGGACTTTTGCGCGAATTGACTTTTGTCGACTGGAAATTGGTGCGACGGACAGTTGCGCGAAATAGATAAAAAAATTTTTCGACATGTGTGCCATTTTCGTGGTTTTATACGGCGCTGATAACGATAATGTTATCAGTAACCTCGAACACAATGACAATGACACCCACGTCCAAAAATAAAGTCGAAAAAGGAAAATAAAAAATGATAATAAGTATTGACGCCTAATTTGACTACTTATTTACTTACAATCTGTCTGTAAATCGAACATAGCTGGTGAAAACGTGTAATCCACAGTATACACCCCTGCCCAACCCTTTGAAAAATGCAGGAGTGATGTTATGAAGGAAGCTCATTTCAGATGTCTATTCGCGGAAATGTCTTTTCGCGTAAGTGGCTTTTGTTATTAAAAAAAAATTGAGTCTAAGAACGACTGTCAAAGATCCACGAATGCCAGCCGGGACCAACGGCTTGACGTGCTTTCCGAGGCACGGAGGGGTGTCATTAAAGATGGTCACCCATCTACAGACCAAACGCGACAAACGTAGCTTATTCTGATCGATCGACCTGTGTGGCTGTTATTATCTCGTAGCCACGTATTACCCAAAAATAATGTTAATTTCTAAGGCAACCAATTTATTGCGAAGAGAGAATGAATGACATCGTCCCATCTTAAGTAAGGTTACTCAGTGACGCTCAGTACTCACAGCACGTAGTCCCACTCATGGCGAGGAGTGAGGACCTCGTATTTGACAGTTCCAATTTACTTCAAATGTTTGAACTTCGCTCCGAGGAATGAGTACGAAGTATTGTGTGATAGATGGCGTTTTCAGCAGTCTGACCGTTGACCTGGGTTGACAGAAAGATGGCGAAAAGAATATTAAATTCACTTTGTGCGGTGACGGTTAGAAAAACTTCATTTTCAAACTGGCTATCATTAATTTTGTGGGTTTTAGTTTGGGAATTCTAAAAGACCTTTTGAGACAGTTATTATTTTCTTACGTCGAATTATCAACTTAACCAGATGGACAATGGCGCCGATTCCCTTGTTCACAAACTAAACTAAATTTAAGTTCTGTGCATCTTTTTCTTTCTATTTCATTAAGAAAATGACAGAAGATCCGTCCGAGAGGGTCTGTTTATATGCGCGGGCTTGCGGGCGGCGAGCTATGGGCAGCTCGCCGCCCGGTAAGGACCAGGCCCGGGTCGACGGCGCGTTGTGTTCCACGCGCGCCTCAAAGAGCTGTCAGCACGAACTGACGGGGTCCGCTAGGGCCGATGCCGATGATGATGACATTTGATGATTTCCCACCCAGAAAAAAAAAAAAAAAAAAAAGGGTCTGTTTATATATGTGTGTACATAAATGGTTAAATAAATAAATAAGATAGGTAAATATTAGTTTAGTCCTGTGAAATTAGTCAGCACCTGACGTAAATTGACGTATTTTTAGTAGCCATGTCTAAACTTGTCTATGGAGTATCTTAATTTGACAGGACTAAACTAATATTTATCTTCTATCCTTTTCATGAGGAAATAGAAGATGCACTGAACTTAAATTTAGTTTAGTTTGTGAACAAGGGAATCGGCGCCATTGACATTCTATCTGAAGCTCAAACTCCAACGGTTATTGCGATGGATCGCACAGTGCGCTGGATTGGAGGGTGGAAATATGACAGGACACTAATCACTTTGAACATGGGCAATGGACCACGGTGGAAGTACTTATATGAAAATACTATATTCCACTGTCAAAGGTAGCGAGTACTGAAGTCTACTCAGCCTACTGTCTTGTACCAGATCTGAATAGGAAAGCATTTATTTTAATTGAGGCATTTACAAGCATTTTTGAATTGTCAAGGAGTTGGTCAGATAGTCAGAAACTTAAAGGATTCTAAAACGTAGATCTCTATGGAGAGAAACAGGCAAGAAATTCTCTACTATCAGCGGTAACGATTATAGGAAAGTCTTAAATATATGTGACTGACATAATCTACCGAAAATCTTGCAATAATAATAACGTTTATTTAGACTCAATAAAATATAGCCCAATCTATTATCTATACTAATAATAAAGCTGAATTTTTCAAATCCGACAAATTATTGTATATTAGTCCCGTGATGGTCCCCGTTACCAGGCGCAGGCCTTTCCTGTCCAGGCGTAGTAATCTTTTGCCATCTAATGATGGCATGGCTTCCTTGGACTGCCTGCAGCCCGGTGACGAGGACCACCAGTTCTCTGCCTGTGTGTGGGTGTTCTTCTGTAGTCACCTGCGTAGTGGATTGAAGGGGATGGGCACGACTGGTTCCGGTCCGTAGACTGGCGTGCTGGGTGCCCTTCTGGCCAGCTTGTCAGCCGCGTCGTTACCTAATGATCCACTGTGTCCTTTTATCCATTGTAGTGTCACTGTGTTGCGGTTCGATACAGTTACCTGTTCAAGCGCCTTGTGACATTCTAGTATTAAATTTGATGTGATGCATCCCTTCTTTAGGGATTGGAGGACTGAGGCGCTGTCAGAGAGTATACTAACATGGGTGTCCATAACTCTCCTGACTGCTATGGCATGGGCTGCTTGTATTATACCCACACACTCCGCTTTGTAGACCGTGTTGAGCATTCCTAGAGGTCGGCGTTTCCTATATAACTAGTCTGAGAAGAAAGGCCGAAACAAACTCAAAGGTCACAGTCTCTTTTAAAGTCCAGACATAATCTTGGTCAGATCTTAAGAAGACCATGTAGGTTGTAGCTTTAATTACGAGTTAATAATACACTCGGGCATAACAACAAATTGATGCCCAACTCATAATACGCCAGTAGCAGAGATAATTAATTGTTTATATTCTTGTTTAAGCAGGGTTACAGAGACCAATATCAAAAGCCAATCAGTCAATCTCCCTAGCCTTTTCCCAGCTATGTTGGGGTCAGCTTCCAGTCTAACCGGATGCAGCTGAATACCAGTATTTTACATGGAGCGACTGCCTTTCCGACCTCCACAACAGGTATCAACACAACAGGTATCGTGTTACACAGTTACTGGGTACCCGTTGGTAACTGGTTGTCAGACCTTCAGGCTTCTTAGTACCCGGAACGACTGTAAAAGACCTCCGAATGACAGTTGGGACCAACGGCTTAGCGTGCTTTCCGAGGCACGGAGGGGTTTCGATATGTAAAGGATGATCACCCATCCACGAACGGACCGCGGCAAGCGTAACTAAACCTGCGATCGACCCGTGCCGATGTTATTATATAGCCACGAGCACCTCAAACCAATATCAAAAGGTAAAAGAATCAAATCTACTGTTAGTCAACTTTCCAGTTTAAAAATGACACTTCATAACTTCAATTCTCTAGTCATTTATACCCCTCACAAAACGGGCTTTTTAACTGAATCATGATATAATTTGAACGCAATCCGGGAGCAATCTAAAAGGGATGAGTTTAAGCCACGGTTGGGTAGATCCGGGCTGATAGCTCGGCAGCGGAGGGCAATGTGGCCACCACTATAATGAAGCCTATTTTGCATGCGAATTCAATTATAACTGGCAATTTATTATTGAAAATAGGCCGATTGGCACTCATACTAAGAATGTTAGAGAAATTAGGACTGTTCGCTAGCTGAATGGAACTTCTTTTGTTATTTGTGTGTTCAAGGGTTTGTATATTTTTTTACTACTTCGTTGGTATTGTGGTCGTAAGCGCTACCGCTGAGCATGAGGTCCCGGGTTCGGTCCCCAGGTCAAAGTGTTATCATCATTTTTCAATCAGTAGCCAAAAGTTTATATTTATGCCGGGTGCATGGCAATAGCCTCGTGCCCTATTGCATATATAACTGGTGAAATTTCGATGTACCTCCTATAAGTAGGAGGGAGGTACACCTCTGCCTAACTCTATGGGAAATAAAGGCTTGTGTTGTTTTTTTAAATTGTCAAACTTTTGTGGCTGTGGGTTGAGCATATTGCTCGCAGAATGGATGGGTGATGGGGCCAGGAACGGTTCTGGAGTGGCTACCGCGAACCGGTAGGCGCAACGGCGGGACGCACCATGTAGGTCGATGACGTGGTGGAGGTCGCGGGAGTCCGCTGGTTACGAGAAGCACAGAATTGCTCAATGTTGCGATGCCTGGATGAGGCCTATGCCCGACGTCTTTCGGCTGAAATAATGATGATGATTTTATTTGGAGTCTTGGTTTAATCCCAATTAATGACTTTAAAAGAAAGTATATAACGGACATATGACATCGGTGAAAAGCCTGAGTGTTGTGTGTGTGTGTGTGTGTACTCTCTGTTGGTAAACCTCTGCCTAACCCTTAGGGGAATACAGGCATGATGTTATGTTATGTTGAAAAGTGTTGGAATTACCATAATAACTTACGCAGCCAAATCCATTTCAATAGAAGTCTTCAATAAATAGAACCGAATGGTTTATTGTTGCGTAGGACGGAGAGGCCTCCTTTGCCCTAAACACATTACAGAGTTTGGGCATGCCTGGCATACCGCTGACATTCTTATAAACCTAACCCAATAGTATTAGTAACGTGGTTGGAAGGAATGTTCGACTATTTGTGCTAACTTTACGAGTCGGATAACCTTACTCAGGACTTCGATTTTCACTTTTGATACATAAACTGGCGACCCGACTGCCTCACACGGTTTTTATTGTCAAACATCGAGATTTCTTTATTCATCATCTTCATTTTTTTCCAACTAATGCCCTACCTAGTTACCAACAGCATTGTAAGAAAAAAATATTCATGCTTCTACTACGTACTAGTTTATTTACGAGCACACCTACCATTTCATTTCACGAAGGCTGATAAATCGTAACAAAACGTCTCTTAAAAGTCACGTAACCCGCCTTCGTGAGATTAAACAACTATAGCAAGTATTATGATTAACTTGTATTTGATAAGATAAATGTATTGTGAATTTAATTGAATTGAGAAATAAATGTCTTAGACCGTAACTATGTCTGAGTCGGCTTCGAGTCTAACAGGATGCAGCTGAATACGAGTATTTTACTTTGAGTGACTGCCGTGCTGCGGCTGCTCTGGATTTTATTATTAAGTTTAATATAAATCTATACTAATAATAAAGCTGAAGAGTTTGTTTGTTTGATCGCGCTAATCTCTGAAAGTAACAGTCAGATCTGAAAAAATATTTTTGCATTTGATAGCCCATTATCTTCAGAAAGCGACTCTTAGGAGTGGTGGAATGGTGGTTGAGCAAAAAGAAAAAAGTCAGAAAGAACGCTAAGAGAAAGGGAGATAATTGCGCAGGCGGGCGATGAGATGAAATTTCATAAATTCTCTAAAAGATGGTGAAAACTGCATTAAAATCCGTCACAGAGTTCAGTAGAACAATACGGTCACATATACGGACACGAAAAGCGACTTTAATTTATTAATGTATAGACTATTCTACTAATATTATAAATGTGAAAGTTTGTATGGATGGCTGGATGGATGGATGGATGTTTGTTACTCTTTCACGCTCTTGACCTCGATCACGCCTGATGGAAAGCGATGGATGAGGTCTATGATGGAACGAGCGTGCCCAGAAGATGCCTGTCCACTCTTTCCTTGAATTTAAACTAAAATTTGGCGTACTTTCACTAACTTTTTTCTCAAAATATGATTATGTATTTTTTCAGCACCTATTTCCACGTTCATAAACATCTGCTGGTGACTGCGGGACCAATGATGACAGTTCATTAAGTGTGCATATGCATGAGCGACACGCGTCGACGACCGAGGCAACTGCAACCGTTGACGAATCGTCGACCGTCGCCGACGCGCGTCATGGCCTGTCATCGACACGCGTTGAAGGTTGCCGTTGCCTGTTGTTGACGCGTGTCGCTTATATATAAGAACACTTATATTTTCTGCGTCTGTATACCTACTTTCCACGTGTGCGTCTGCGTGATAAGCTTGTATTTAGGGGCAATTGAGCCCAAAACATGCACGTTTGTAAAAAAGAGGGTGAGTGCTTATGATCACGCAATAGAAGTGAAAACTTACGACTGGAGCCGTGTGTACGCGATTCAGCGCCGAATATACGCGATTCAGCGTCACCGACCGACTGGAGCCGAGTATACCTGATTCAGCGGCACCGACCAGCGGGGTAATTGCGTAATCCTCTATCAGTATCAAAGGCTTCGATTTTGACAGTTCAACAACATTCATTGCGTTATTTACGTTGTTGAGCTGACAAATTATTCGAACATATGAAGCAATGTATGAGTAATATCCTTCAAAATGATTCAAATTGAGATTGATAGTGTATTACGCAATTAGCGTGTCGTGCGTGTCGGTTAAGTTTCGTTCACTGTAGAGTTTTCACATCAAAAACATAAACACTCCCCAGTGTATCTGTGCCTATAAGTACTTATATAAGTATATTATCTAATATCCAATTACCTATTTTAACTTATTCTGGGTATAAAGGGGACCGTAACACCCCCATTCATTAGAAGGGTAGCCAGGGGATTCGAAGAAATATTGCCACAGTCATGCCTAATGTAATGCGGTTTCTGATAAGAGAGAGAAAGAAAAAAAAGACGTATCTGACTCTTTCTTATCTATCGAAATAAGTTTATTGGCACAGCCTTTTAGGCGAAAAAATTAAATGCCACATTATTTTTAGCCACATCAATTAAATGCAACAGAATTAAACGTAACGTAACGTTCCTTGTAACGTTTAATTTTGTTTTTTATTTATGATTGTGTTCAGTTTAGTTTATGATCATTTTGTACGATTCACAATAAATACTTTTCCTTTCTTTCTGTTATTAGATCTCCATAGATCTAATAACAGAAAGAAAGGAAAAGTACCAGTTTTTACCATTAAAAATGGGAGATCGAAATCGAGGAGGAGTCGGTGCCTAATTTAAATGAATTTGGCGGCAGTGCGGCATGGCGGTCCGTAAACACGTTTATATTCGATAAGAATCGATCAAAACGAAAGTGTGTAAATCTGTTGGTTCAGCTAGGGCAGTGATATTTCAGCAGCAGCAGCTTAACAACATAAAAATACATATATAATGTACTAGCTGTTGCCCGCGACTTTGTCTGCGATCCAGAATGAAAAGTAGCCTATGCCCTTTTTCAGATCATGGTCTACCCATGTGCCAAATTTCATCCAAATCCGTTCAGCAGTTTTAGCGTAAAAGCCTAATTTTTAAATTTTCTAATTTTCTGCGCAACTTTCATTTTTTTTTTCCGTAAGAACCTTCTACAAAGTACCTATTAGAAAACTTAAAAAAAAAAAAATGATGATGAAATCGGTAAAGTCGTTCTCAAGTTATGGCGTGACCAAGGGAAATAGGGATTCATTTTTATATATACCTACATATATAGATTAGAACTTGTGCCTACCGACACAACAATCCAATTTGAGCAACCTCGCACCACACTGGAACCGAAAATCTCAACTAAATTGTTTCATTCGATTAGTCGATCGTGTGTCTATCGTCTAAGCTGGATAGACTAGTAAATGAGCTGGCATTGGCTCACTTAGTTAAGCTCACCAGTGCAATGGCTCGTGAATGATTGAATAGCTTCATCCGCGAATCGGCTCTGCTGCGATATTCCAGCTTTTGTCGAAACGTTTTATTGAGAGCTCGTGCGTATTAGGTTTTAAGTTTCAATTTCGCGTGTTTTTCACCAGCTAGGGCCTCCAAACACAATTTTATTGGAGGAGGCCCTAGCACGAACGCGCGACGATATCAATATCGAAATAGCGAGTGTAAAAAGTCATTAAACGAAGCCGAGAGTCACTCGTTGTCCCCGTCATTGTAATATTTCATTGTACTGGACCATGCCTGGGAACCTTCTGGTTACGGTGATAATGAAGGTCAAAATTCCAACGTTTACTAACTTTTTTTTAGAAAACAAATTTTTAATGTTACAGGGGTCGTTGGAGTATTTAAATTTTAAATACCCCAACGACCCCTGTACCGTTGCATACAGCCATAAGGACAATGTTTTGCGTGTGTTATAATACAGTATCGATATTAATGATAATTTTACCAAACATAATAATATTCTGTTTTATAGTAATCCATTATTTGTAATTACCAAAATCATAATACTACATTTCTCTAAATACCATTTCAGACATCTTTTCCTTTTTTTTTTCATTGCAAAATTGGCCAGTTCTTGACATCACATGGTCCTCACATGACCTGACCAAGATGAGTTTGTTTCGGTGTTTCTTGTCAGAGTAGTCAAGTAGAAAATGCCACCGACCTCACCTAGTTTTTAAAATATGATTGACGTGTAAAAGTGTTTCTACAAACCTACTTACAAAAATAAAATCATTTATCATTTATTAGAGCCCGTAACCCTCCGATCCGGCTCGAAGCACCAAAAAATATCCGAACAGAAAAATATAAAAATTCAAAACGGCGCAATCTAATCCACCAGCCCTCCGTTTATGATCACAATATCCATATGAAGGGACAGCCATGCGAAGAAAAAGAAAATCCAAAATGTTCGCATATTGTTCCCCGAGATTCTTGTAAGATTACCCTCAGAACAAAAAAAAAGTTATAATGACTTTGTCAGAGTAGATGTTAAGCGATAACAAAGTTTTATTGGACAAAAATGCCCGATTTCCTTTGAAATGGAGCTTTGGCTGTCGTAGTAGGTATGCTAATATTGTCTTTTAGGAAATTAATGTGGCCATGCAGTAAGCTTAATGACGTCATGAGTAGAAGTATCAGTAGATGTATGCCCTTTGAATAAGTCCTAAATTAATTGTAAAGAATTAAACTACACTCATCAATCTATTGAGAAGCAGTGTTAGCTCAGTGGTAACAGTTCCGACTTTCGGGTGCAGGTCGTAGGTTAAAAGCCAAGCAGGCGCTTTACTTTGTGCAAATAATTTCATCAGCACTGCTCTCAAAACGGTGAAGGAAAACATCGTGAGGAAACCGGCATGTCCTAGAAACAAAAATTCGAAGACATGTGACATCTACACGGTATCTGCGTAATTGATTTGCAGGCCTGTGTCCCAGCAGTGGAAATATTCGGTTCATATTCAACCTCAGGAAATATGACCATCTGTCGAGCTATTAAGGTCTGAGCTCAAATGGATGTCCATTCTCCAAAGAAGGACTTTGTGAGCGCTTTGACCACGCTTTTCTCCCTTCTCAACTCTCCCACTCCTCCTTCTTATCTCGTATCTCACTTCCAATATCTATGTTCTTCACACGCTAAGAATCTGCATTCTTCTAACAATCTTCTCTTACTCTGTCCTTCTCATACGTCTGACTTTGTTCATTCTTCTTTTTATATTCAGTCCACTCTTCTTTGGAATGCGCTTCCTCTTAAAATCAGGACGGTCACCAGTCGGTATGCATTTAAGCGGAAATTAGCAGACTTATTTTCAAACAAATTTTTAAAAAAATTGCGTAGATTCATCTCATCACCTCACTCCCTTGATTTTGTATATATATTTAGTATATATATATATATATATATATTATAAGTATAATAGTATGTATGTGTAAACCTATTTCTGTATTTGTGTACCCAGTTTTAAGAGTTTTTTTTTATTATTGTACCTCTCAACCAAAGCACCTGCCATCTAATCTCTTCACCATCCTTGGTTGACTGGTAGAGAATGCCTAAGGCATTAAATCCGCCTTTGTACAGACACCAGCAGGTCAAGCTACCCGAAACTGTAAAATTTTCCCAATCAACCTTGAACCTTAATGCTTTAGCGATAAAGTTGAAAATCTATTAAAGAAATTTGACAGATTGTAGTAGCTTGATGTGCTGACATCTGTACCTTTTTGTGCGAAAAGTTTAAATAAATAAATAAATATTATTGGTTGATTATGCATCAATCTATTGACACAGCCTTTCCTAGTCCACTTACTCGTACTTCTGAGTTCTGACAAAGGCCTCTCTCAAGTTGGAAGTGTTACACTCGGTTTTTCTCTAACACCTCGGCCTCAGTAGAGGTACAGGAATCGCATATCAGAGAACCCTCAATACCAAAATACGTAACAAAATCTAAAGTTCTTTCAAAATTAAAACTATTTAACAAGTTCGTGTGTTCTCTCCTGACATTTGAAGGCCATTTTCTACGTCAGACTACTTCAGAAACAGATTATTTGGATGAGTCATAATATAACTGTATATTATTATAATATTATTATTTGGCAGACTGTAGCGCCACGATTATTTATATTTTTGTTTTCACTGGATTTACCTAAGTGTTACCACGTGTTTGAGCTGGATAATATTTTTGAAAGAACTCGTCATCCACTTCAGGTTATCCCAAAAGAAAGGTACACAAATAAGTACAAAATGCTTTCTGTCGGGAACGGTCCAATCAAAGCCTAGGCTCTTCCTTCAAAAGCCTCTTCCAGGCATGACCCTGCATTACTAAACTCACATACATTCTTAAACACTGTTTGAACTTTAATTTAACGCGGTTACTTCTTAGGGTTCAGTCAACTGGGAAATGCCGGTAATCTAGTTTAAAAATATTGACCAACTTAATATTGACTTGTAAAAGTGTCTTAAAAGATCTACTTACAGAAATAAACATCATTTCATTTAATCGAAATCAAATCTTTGTATCTCTTTCGAAATAAAACTTTAATTTTTTTTTTAAACGAGGTCTTCTAGATTAAAATGTATATTTTAATAAGTATAGTTTTTAATTTTACACATCTCTGAGTTTTCTGAAATGGGTCGTACGTTCAGTCAAATTCATTCAAGGCTTAAGACCAGCGATATAATATCAATGTAGACACGTATGACGATAACATTGATAAACTAGACTAATTACAGTAAGACCTGGTAGTTACTTAAGATATTATAGTTATGTTTAAAGTTCCCCGTCTATAAGCATACGATATAACAGTGCCCAATTAAAAGTTGGTCCTTCGATCTGGATAGACGGAATCAAATGGATTTTAATTGAACCTACACTTTGTTTTTCTTGTAATAACTTTGCCAATCTTCTCTTCGAACACTATAGTTTTGCTAATTAAAAGAACATCTATATAGGCCATATTGTGCGTAACGAAACAATCGTGTCTAACTGTTCATGTAAATTCAACGTAATCTGGTAAATTGATAAAACGAAAGATGAATATTGTGCAAAGCAAAATTTCATTCAATATTAAAATAAAATGAAATTCAAAGCCTGAATATTAAGTGCCGATAAAGTAAGTTAAGCACAGTCATGTTGAGCTTTGAATATGTGCGTAACTTTAGACTTGGGGTTGACATTTTGAACGGCCCTCCTGACATGGGTCGACTCTGAAAAAAAATAACATTTAGACGTCTGCACACGTCAGCTGTTTGGGTTTACGTCATAATATTTCATTATGACAAAAAAAACTACTCTTTCAGGAAATGTAGGTAAGCAAAAATAAGGGCCACGCTATTATAAAAAATATATTTCGTGTTTATATTTTGATTTTATCATGATAATATACTTCAAAATGATTCAAATTGAGATTGATAGTGTGTAATGCAATTAGAGTGCAGGTTTGAATTGTAGTTCCTCCATTAAAACATTTTAAAAGCTGTATCTTGTTCAAAGTCAACCTCGATCTTGCCTGATGATTATAAACATTACATTTAAAAGCCATGTCTACTGCCAAACTGCTTTTTATTCCGCTTGTAACATTTCTAGAAAACATATTTGTTTAGTCTAGTCGATGATGTCTGATTAATTAGAACTTGCTTACTAACAAGCGTTTGTGGTAATGTGCATTGAAGGACATGAGACAAAAGTTGGATATATGTATAAAAGAAAATGTGGAAATTCGTGTTCTCATAACAAAACCTGAAAAATATTTTCTGATGATAGACTTGGCTTTCAGAAGACAGGACTGATACAGTCTGATTCAAACTTTATGGCAGCTTGGAACATGAGGCGAGTCGCTGCGCAGTAACAAATTCATATGTGCGGGGGTGACAGGTGAGGTACTGCGCAGCGAGTAGCGCACTTCAGAGTCGCCATAAAGTTAGGATTGGACTGTAATTACCACATATTGGGAAAAATAAAATGTCTGCACTATGTGGCGATTGCGGTGATTTCACCACCACCACCAACACCTTTCTTGTTACCGTTCATCGCAAAAAATATTGTTTTTATCGATAATTTACCGTATAAACTTTCATAGCTATTATTTTGGCATACAGTCACTTCAATTTTATTTATTTGTATTTACTCGTATATGTATAGACGATAGATTTTTATCAACAGCTACGCAACTTCTTAATTTTCTTTCAGGTTGTGCTTTCGATACTTTATATATTTGATCACGCGTAACAAAATCCTAATGAAGCCTCCTCTTTGATGTTAGGATCCCAGATGTTATGTTAATAAAAGCTTTATTACGTATTACGACCAAAGTTTTACAAAGACAAAACTTTCTCATTTTTCCATGTTTTTCGTCAGACATGTACCTACTAACAGAGAGCTGTGGTGGCCCAGTGGTAAAGGCCGCGACTTACGAGTTGCAGCTCGTAGGTTCGAACCCTAACAGGCACTTGACTTTGTGTGAATATGTCATTCATTGTCAACACTGAAAGAAAGAAAGAAAAAGTATTTATTGCGACTCGTACAGGATCATAAACTAAACTAAACACAATTTAAAATAAAACAAATTATATAAAAAAGTAACAAAAGGAAAAATGACACAGAAAGTCCTATACGAGGCCAAAAGGCTCCTATCTCAGCATGATGCGTCAACATTTAAAAAATAAATGTCGCAGCGCTGGTATTCTGATAGGGCCCGCTGTGATGTCACGGGCAATCACAGTAATAAATAAATAATAAAATAGATATAATATTATGTAAAGCATTATCAATAAAATAATTATTATTTATTTTTAATCCGCGCTAGACGTAACCTCATTACTTGTCTCTTTCTTACTGCTCTCAAAACGGTGAAGGAAAACATCGTGAGGAAACCGACAATCATCAAATGACTCCTCCCGCTCTGGGCGGAGCAGAAGGGAGTGTCAGACTTTTACTGACTAAAACCCACCCGTGTTCCTTCAGTTGCATGTGCCAGGGGCCACGGTATCTCTTTCGAACAACCCGCAGCCCCGGCAGCGGCCTGCGTGGCCTTACGGCCCACTTCCTCTCACCGAGGGTCTTTGTCCCAGCAGTGGGAACATTTGAGACTGATTATGTGTTGTGTACCTACTTAAAGTAAGCAAAAGAACCGCCTCAAGGCAACAATATGCGAGACAGGTTACAAAGGAAACTCGTCTTATTGTGTCGAACAAGCACATTAATTTATCTTAATCGGAGCGATTCGAGTTTCCTTTCATTTCCTTGCCTTAGGTAGAAGGTACTTGTAATTATGAAATGGATTCGTCCTTAACAAAAAACGATGACGCTCTACGTATTGTAAACGCTTTTGAATCTTTATCTTTAAGTATTTCGTTGAGATATTGATGAATCGGTAAAATGTAGGTAAGTACCTAAAGTATAATCACAGCAATAACTTATTTAAATAATGGATTTTTTTATATTTATTTTATGAAGGGCGGAGTTTACCAGTCTTTTATCCGTTGAATAAAATTGTCGTCTGATAGTTTTAGGATGAAAAAACTGTCAAATATTTTAATTTTTTTCTCAGGACGACGTAGCGTTGGAAGGCCTCCCACAAGGAGGTGCTTGGGGGAGGCCTATGTCCAGCAGTGGACACCTTTCGGCTGAAATGATGATGATGATATCATAATTATCAGATTATTGGTCGTACCTATCACGTTTAACGCAAATAATATTAAACTTTAAGCTTTGATGCATAAAAACGCATAGAACTCGTGGTATGAATGAATCTCTAATTGGTTTTTTGATACAATGTAATTGATTCAAAGGATGAAAGGTTAATAACGATACAAAGAAAATGTATCAGCATGTATTCAGTATCGCAGAAAATACGTAACTTTCTAGTTTAAACCATAAAAAGTGAATAACTCAAGCACAAAATAAGCTTTTACTAAGGATTTAAAAATGAAAAAAAAATTATTACTATATTTGAGATTCTTTAAGAACACAAAGTCTAAAAGGTCACCATCATTAAAGACCAGCCAATTCAACTGATCTTGGTCAAAAAGCCGTAAACTTGAAGTGGGACAGGACTGGCAACGTCCGCCGCCCAATGAGCTATGGGCCAAAATAGCCACTATGTGGAGCCAAAAAGCAAAGCTAGAAGGCGCCGCGGCAAGCCCTGTAGAAGATTGCGGGACGAGCTGGACTAAAAAAACGACCAGTGATCCACATAGCAACTGCACTGGATTGCAAGCACTGGAAGTCTTGGGGAGAGGACTTTGCCCAGCAATGGAATGATACAAGCTAACAGTAATAATAACAAATCAGTTATGTACTAACACAAGCTGCTTCTTTTGATAATAATTTCAAGTTCCCAGATATTGAAAATCACAAATAAAAATACAGCATAAATATTTCATAGGACCACATCTCCGTAAATCTGTTCCTTTGTCCCCCGAAGAATGTTTCTCCCACGTTGGACATAAAAACATACCGTATCTTTCATAAAAGATAAAACTTTTGTAACGCCGTTTTCTTTTGAGGAGGGTTGGAGTTATTGTCACAGCTCTTACCCTTATGATGGGAGTAAAAGTTAAGTGGTGACGATTAAGGAGTAAAAGATATGAGCCATGTGATATGTGGGGATGATGTGTGCGGTATTAACAGCGTAATAATTGTGGATTAAGTGCTGTTATTTTATGTATTGATAGGATAACGCGTATTAAAGGATGTCACCAAAATCTGCCCAAACGAAGTACCGAGGTACACTTCGTGGCATAAAATACACTAGATTACACTGAATAATATTGCATTATTTTATATATTTTTCCTATGGTTACCCGGGGACGAGAATAAAATAACTTTTAACGTAATATAAAGCTCGCCATTTCGGGCACAATTATACTACCTTGGTCCAATACATTACCTATAAAAAAAAAACCTGTCAAGTTGACAGTTGTCTGCTGTCAGCTGCAGCTGCTGTTGTTTTTGTTTCATTTCAAATATTTTTATAGTTTCGTCAAGAACCAAATCGTGAGGTGACAAACGGAATACCAGAAAGAATTGCCAAGTTATTAAACAAAATACACAGCACAAACGAACAACAGACGAGTACCCCGAAACGCAAATAACGAACGGAATGACATGTGAATGACATTTACCCACGAAATAATGTCCACAGAACACATTATATTCCTATAGAAGTATGAGGAACAGGGTGTAAAGTTCACTCATACTCTATAGAAAAGGGAGGATCCTCCGACCAGACGGGTGTTTTGTCTGGCGGGCAATTGCCCAACGATTGATGTTGGGAAATTGTATCTATGCTAATTGCGCGGTAAACTCTGCTTGCGAGATGCAGGATTTGCGTGACGTCAGTATGACGCGTTGTTCGCATGTGTTGTAGATACCGCTACATCACTCCCCTCCGGAGACCGGAGGTCGATAGTGGACTGAGTCTTGTATCTTGCGATGCTTGCCAGGCCAGCTGAGGTTCCAGTGAGTCGGAACCGGTTGCCGGATAGTTCACGGTGAGTCGGAACTATCTGCGGAGTTGACCCCAGTGAGTCGGGTTGGCGCTGCGTTATATTCCAGTGCATCGGATGTACAGCGCCGGGTTGAGGCTGGCTGCTGCGTCGACCAGGAGAGGGTGCTCTGCTTGTTGACCGGCCGAAAGTGCAGTGTGCTGTGCCAAGGTTGCTGATGAGGCTGAGGGTGATGACCAGGTATGCGCGGACGCTGCCTACTGGTGGTCAGGATACCCGTTGAAGCCGTGAGTGCTGGCTGGCTGGGTGACTCGCCGCTAAAGCTTGCGGGGTGATGATGATGACGTCACGCTGAAGTGTTTGCACGAAGGATGCGCTGACGTTCATGTCCGGGGTCACCAGTATAGAAGTATGAGGAACAGGGTGTAAAGTTCACTCATACTCTATAGAAAAGGGAGGATCCTCCGACCAGACGGGTGTTTTGTCTGGCGGGCAATTGCCCAACGATTGATGTTGGGAAATTGTATCTATGCTAATTGCGCGGTAAACTCTGCTTGCGAGATGCAGGATTTGCGTGACGTCAGTATGACGCGTTGTTCGCATGTGGCGTTGTAGATACCGCTACACTCCTAATGTCAACCCGTACATGCAAAGTTGCCACATGATTTAATTGTGTTATTAAAACTTTAAATAATATATTATGTATGTCGCATCCGGCAATTGACGTTTACAACAAAACAAGGCACGCTACCTAGCGGCAACTATCAGGACTAGGATTGGCGCGCTTTACAAAGTCGGGGCGTTTCCGGTCGGTTACGAGGTGGAAGAGAACGGGCCAAGTCGGCATTCTTGATCCTGGTGATCGAGCAGTGAAGACGCTTCGGAACTGTCCTACGTTTTGTTGATCCATCATCCTTATACCTGCCTGCCATTGTCTCACAGCAGGGTAAAAGCCATAACAGTTGTTGATTGTGTTGTTGTGTAACAAGTGATCAAAGTGATTATTTGCCTAAGTAATTGTTATTTATTTGCACGATACCCACATAAACCCGCCTGATGGCTGATCGTAGCTCAAACCATCCTGACGATCCGTCATGTAGTTTTAAATTATTTATGGATAAAAACACAATTATTTTCGAATTCCTCTATTTTTTCTCTACGATTTGGTGCACGTGTACCTCGAGGTACATGTTTGGGCAAAGTTGTATGGGCTTTTGCTGATCTCCTTTATAGGAATACTAGCTGTTGGATGGATGTCGGGTATCGTCAAACGGGGACGTACTACTAGGATAAAAGTATCTTATGATCTCCACACAATGGGTGCCTGAACATGGACAGCGCCGCCGAGGCCCGCCCAGAAAGAAATGATGAGATGACCTGGATGCGTACCACGAGGGCTGGGTCGACGTGGCGCGGGAAAAGAGTTCCTGGAAGGATCTGGGGGAGGCCTTTGCCACGTAGTAGGACAGTAAAGCCAAACAAAAAAAAAAAATGCCCTAACCCAAATCATGGCCTATCCGTATACCTTGCATTCAAATCGGTTCAGCCGTTAAGGAGTGAAAAGCTAACAGACAGACAGATGATGACTTGTGATAGATAATGAAACCCAATGGGCCGATTTCAAATACCAAAAATCTTTATAAATAACTACACAAAAATATAAATATTACATGTGAATTTTACAGTTATTTTATACACCATAAAATTTTGATCGTTTTAATCCTTAAAAGGGGTCATTGTACTCATCATTATGAACAACTTTTACTACGGGACCAACCCTGAAATCGTGAAAAAAATCAGTTGATCCATACATTATGTCGAGTTATGCGAACATAAATCTATGGATCAACTGATTATTTTTTCATTCAAATTTACCGGTGTATACAAAGGTTTATTATGATTGTAGTCATTCATAACGACTATATAACGTTATATAATCAGCGGAAACAATGACAGACAGTAGACGGTACAGGAGACGTCACGTCGAACAGACGCCAACACATCAAGCTACTACAATCTGTCAAATTCCTTTAATAGATGTTCAACGTTATCGCTAAAGCATTAGGTTCAAGATTGATTGGAAAAATTTGACAGTTTCGGGTAGCTTGACTTGCTGGCGTCTGTACATTTCATTCCAGGTCTGACAACTTGTGATATCATAAGGAAATGTTATATTATCTTGTCAATCCCATAAAAGTAAGTGTCCACTAAACATTGGTCTCATAAACCCGATGAACGATCTAGGGACATATTGCTATAACCAGAGCTCTTGGGTAAACACTAAAGTAGGCGAGTATAATGTACTAGCTGTGCCCGCGACTTGGTTCGCGCGGATGTTGGAAAACAAATTGGATTTCTTAGGTTTTTATTTTTTTGCGCGGAACCCGAATTATTTTTATAACATAAAAGTAGTTTAAGTTACTCCTGATAACATCAGCTATCTGCCAGTGAAAGTCCCATAAAGCGCTTCTGCCGTTTTGGAGATTAGCCGGAACAAACAGACAGACGGACAGACAAAAAATTTAAAAAAATCTTTTTTGTTATAAGTACCGTATATGCTTTCATATTACATGGGACCTATTAGTTTGTTCAGTAAAAGAATTAGTTTAATTACTGGCCATTATTGCTCATATACACGAGCAGCACGTTGTCGACGGCGGCCGTCGACGGCTGCAGTTGTCTCTGCCGGTGATGCGCGTCGCTCATGTCTGCACTTAGGTATTGGTTTCAGGATATAAGAAAGTGGTCTTATTTATTATTATTTATTTATTTATTTATTTATCTACTTACAGTTACCATTACAGGATATAACCCAATGCGGTAAATGCGTTTATCCTAACTTAAACTATACTAACACCTATAACTTATTATAAATAATGCATTCCTTGTGAATTCACTCAGAGAACAACAGAATAAGTCCGTCCCACTCGCTATGAGATTGAGCGTGCGGAGTGCGCGCGTCAGGGGCGCCTCCCTCAAAAGATTGGTCCGAGCCGTCGTCGCCACACGTACCTGTCCGGAACACACAGACTCACTAGCTCTAAAATAACTGCATTATTATTAAAGTAGTATAGGTTTGAATCTTGTTTGAACTTCTCATTCCTCAGAATAAACTTTGTTTAAATAACCTCTGAGTACCGAAATGCCATTTTAGTTGCATAAGTACCGACGGGAGGTCTGCTAGACCAGTTTTACTATAAAAATTATTGTAATTCTTTGAATTTAAAAAAAATTGCTCTTACGAATTGGTTATACATCTATTATTGTATAAATCAAACAAAATATACAAGATTTTACATTTATTTCTAATTATAAACATTAATATCATAGACGTCGATTATTTGAAAGAAAAAAATAAGTTTTAAATTATTATTCAAAATGTATTAAATAAACTCTTTTTTCTCATAAACAAACAATTCTTAAAGATTAATAACTAGGTAAACTATTTAAATAAAGAAAACACAAATAATCAACAGATTTCTCAAAAACAACATGGCATCAAATTATTAGATTTTACAAACAGTCTTTGCATACAGGCTTCCTGCATTGAAGGCACATGTTTCGAGCAAGTATCGCATTTGTAAGCAGTCTTAGTGTGCATACACCAGCGGCATGCGTATGGCATAGGTAACTGAGTCGGACTCGGAGCTGTCATTTAGCCATTCCGCTGAAAATGTCTTCGTGTTGCCTATTTTGAGGCTGTGTATTATATTTCTTCCAAGAAACAGGAACACTTATTTTTATTTTTGGTTGCCCGTTTCATGCCCGAAGAACTTAGCTGATTCATTGCAATATTTGACTGAATATAAAACAGAAAAACCATATAATCTGTAATGAGTTTTATCCAAAAAAAGTTACATAAATACCGACGAGTGGTCCAATAGACCACTCGCGATCTTTAATCAATCAAAACTTACCGAAATCGCACGCGCTGGCAAAGCCACTCTCTACAAACGCTGCTGGGCGACTGCTTGAGGGGTAGAAAAAAGCGCGGGATGATACTATTACGCTAACATGAGTAACTAGACTTTTCGAAAGCTCGAAGTGTCTGCTAGACCACACGTCGGTACTTAAAGGTTAATGGTCTGCAGAGTCCGTTCAAAGCTTTGAGCTCCTTAAGTTCTGAATTGAGCTGCACGATTTCTAACAAATGCAAATAAAAATAATAATAAATAAATTTATTTCAGGTAAATAACACCTATTACCATATATCACCCATACACGTATAACATCAAATCAAATAAAATGAGATAAAATTCAATTCTAGAACTTAGTTCGACATTCCTGAATTGTCCGAATAGTAAGTAGGCAAAAAAATTGTCCGTTTAAAGACATAGAATACCTAACCGAAAAATACAATGTCATAGTTTT
Source organism: Apamea epomidion (assembly GCA_947507525.1). Lineage (NCBI taxonomy): Eukaryota > Metazoa > Arthropoda > Insecta > Lepidoptera > Noctuidae > Apamea > Apamea epomidion. Next base: position 16,996,377 of record OX382240.1, on the reverse strand, counting down.
GTTTAATTAACTGCTAAGAAATTAAGTGTTATTGCGTTGGACAAAGTTTTAGCAGCTTTGTTAGACTGAAAGGTTTAACAAAATATAAGAAATAATAAAAATTACTGTTACAGACCTGTAAACAATTTAATATTCAAGGTGTCGAAATGCCACTAATTCATGCTAACGCCGCCAGGTGGCACCACCGCCTTATTTGATATTTCTTTGAGCCGCTTTACAGGCTTTTGAATTAATCATTAATTAATCATTGAGGGAGGTGTCTCTACATTTGCAATATTTACATAGGCTTGGAACTAAGAGTACAAATTGAATGTTGATGACACAGAGATGACTGTTTTTCCTTATAGAATATAACGGTTAAGTGAAACATGTGTCAATTCTCAATTTTGGTTTGTAACCGACTTCAAGAAAAGGAGGAGGTTCTCAATTCGGCGGTTTTTTTTTCTTTTGTATTTTTTTTTTTTACTGTTTTTATGCAGCTTCTTGCTGAGATTGCATTTTGGCCTCGTATAGGACTTCCTGGTTCATTTTTCTTTTTGTTACTTTTTTATTTACAGTGTGGCAGGGACATCGACGCGCAAACTGTAACCATGGATTCAGCACATGAGTTTAGACCCCATAGAGTCGAAATTTTTGGTCTGTTATTAAAAAAAAATATTGCTGTTCCATACGTTTTGACCGCGTAGGTATTGAACTTTTCTATGAAACAGAAGATTTTATTTTTCATCATCAGCCTACAGCAGTCCAGTGCTGGACATAGGCCTCTCCTATTGCACGCCATTCAACTCGATTTTCGGCAACTCTCATCCAGCTGCTACCAGCCATCCTGGGATGATCGTCACTCCACCTGGGCTAAAGGCGTCCCACCTTACGTTTACCGATTCGCGGTCTCCACTCAAGAACACATCTACCCCAACAAATCGGGTGGGCAACACTGTTGTTTGCCATAATCGCCACGATTGGCAGGCGGGTCGGTGGTCGCAGCATGGCTTAAAATAAATGCCTGCATGGTTTTAATAAAATCACTTTTTTGAAGCTCTAGAGTCAGGTCATTACCGAAAAAGAGTTTTCAGTTCCAATCAAAGTTTATGATGGTCCATGAATCCATTTAAAATATCAATTCGTTTAAATTGAAAAATAATACTTCGATTTTCGCTAGAGACGTGATCAGAATAATCAACTTTATATTTATGTATGTAAGTATCATTTTCCACGTCGCATCTGGACGAAAAACGAAATGGAATTATGTACGGCTCTTGATAAAAACGTATGAAATATAAATACATTATTTATTTGGCTAGACTTTCGGTATCAGAAATAGAAGCTTTCCTGAAAGCCCGTATGTTGTACGCATAACAATATTAGGCGAGGTTGCTTGAGGGGTTAGATAAAAATAACGTATGGTTTCTGAGCGTAAAATTATCCGCGTACATTTCTATTGAAGGAAATCATACGATGGTTGTGGTGGTGGTGGTGGGGGGACAATCTTCACAGAATGGCTGGTAGCAGCTGAGTAAGAGTTGCCGAAAATCGAGTTGAATGGCGTGCATTAGGAGAGGCCTATGTCCAGCAGTGGACTGCTATGGGCTGATGATGATGATACAATGGCTGCCAAAAGCTCAATTCTTAGCATAATCAGCCTATAACGTTCCCACTGCTGGGACACAGGCCTCCTCTCTGTGAGAGGGAATGGGCCGTAATCCACCACGCGGGCCCAGTGCTGGTTGGTAGATGTCACATGTCTTCGAATTTTTCGTTCTAGGACATGCCGGCTTCCCTCACGATGCTTTCATTCACCGTTTGGAGACGACATAATTTAGACAAAGTAAAGCGCCTTCTTGTGTTCAAACCCACGACCTTTTATTCATGGATATGACTATGAAGAGTTAGAACCTATTTAGCTCGCCATAGTAATTATCTATGTTTTTTTGGCTTTAGCTGATTGTAGATAGGTATTTCGGAATTTCTCATCATCAAAATATCCTACAATTCACTAATATGTGACTGGCACAAGCAACCCTTACAGTCACGAGCACCAATATGTCAACACTTGGCAGTTTTCAATTGCGATTTTTTCGTGAAATAACGAATGCAACGTCGAAATACAACACATCACATAAACCTAGGGTTTCGAAAATGCCATGTTCGTAACAACATAAAATTTCATTAAAAAATAAAGGAGTACATCGCTTTTGAATAATATACATACTTGTGCTCTTGACTGTACATTTTACTTAAAACTAAAAGAATTACTTTCGCTGTCATGCACGCACTACCGCACCACCAGTCTACTTTCTCTTCCAGGAACAACAAAAAAAAGGCCAAAGCCCCAAATTCAAAAACTAAAACACAAAAACCAAAAAAATCTAAAGTTTCAGAGATTCCTAGTCTTTCACACACACATGTCATCTAAATAAAATAGCCAAATTGTATCCCTACCACAACCTCAAAGTATTGCGCCAAAATGAATCTCAACAGAACTTCGTAGGTACATCAAAGTTACTTCATATATTTCTTAAGTAATAATAAATGAAGTGCCCTCGGAGCTGTGGGAAGTTTCTCCCAAATGGATATACACGAAAGTTTCCAACTGTTTCAGTAAAAACTTATACAGCTGTCTTCACTGCTACAGTTCCTTATGTCTGCACGCTTTTTGGGTGTGCTGACAGAATATAGCAATAGATACGTCACTGAATCGTCATCTGCATAGCCTTTTCCCAAATATCGGTGTCGGCTTCCAGTCCAACCGGAAGCAGCTAAATGCCAGTATTTTACATAAAGCCTATCTGACCACCACAACCCTGGTACTGGGTAATACGATACCCCTTGGTAAGACTGGTTGTCAGACTTTCGGGCTTCTGACGAACCGTAACGACTGCCAAAGATCCACGAATGAAAGCCGGGACCAACGGCTTAACGTGCTTTCCGGGGCACGGAGGGATCTTGATATGTAAAGATGATCCACGGACCAACCGCGGCTAGCGTAGCTTAACCTGATCGATCGACCCGTGCGGCAGTTATTACTCACAAGAGAGATAATCAGATAAGTCTGTTACTACTGCGGAGCGTGTGCGCCTGCTGGCTGTGGGTAAATGGGAGTCGGGTCTGTGGCTTTATGCACTACCGTTGTCGAACATAGGCACTTTGTTCGACAACAATACTTTCCGCCTCGCTGCTTTCCTACGACTAGGAGCATCGTGTTGTTCTCCTCATCGCTGTCACTGTGGCGAAGTTGTCAACAGCCTCGGACACCACGGCCTGTCTTGCAGCCGAAGTGCGAGTCGCTTAGCGCGGCACGCAAACATTAACGACATCATTCGACGGGCTCTTGTCACCGACGGCGTTCCAGCTGTATTAGAACCCAATGGTTTGGCACGCGACGATGGCAAGAGACCGGACGGCATGACTTTATTTCCATGGAAGGTGGTTCCTTTAGTGTGGGATGCCACTTGTCGATACTCTTGCGCCATCCCATCTTCCAGGGTCGGCGTGCTGTGCTGGTGCCGCTGCTACGGCTGCGGAAAACCTCAAGCAGCGTAAATATAATAACCTTATTGATAATTATATTTTCGAGCCGTTTGGGGTTGAAACCCTCGGGCCGTGGGGTCCGAGTGCGCATGGTCTTTTTAAGGAGATTTCGAAACGACTGGTTGACACTTTCCATGACCCAAGGGTTGGCTTTTACCTTGGCCAGAGGCTAAGCTTTGCCATACAACGTGGATATGCCGCCAGTGTCTTGGGTACATTACCAGCCGACAGCGATGCGGATGAATTTTTCGACGCTATATTTTAGTTTGTAAATAGTTTTAGTTAATTTAGGATATAATTTTGTTATTTTAGTGTTATCTTGTACATTTATTGCGCTTTACTTGATAAGTCATTAAATAATAGTAGTAATGAGACAGAGACACATATATTAGATCCAGTAGTAAGAGTAAACGAGACAGAAATATATATTTACTCTATGTTCTTCGCGGATGCAAACTTTTGTGACTCCAATTCTCGTAATTTTAAGAACGTCCACAGTCTGATCGCAGTCTAAATCTGTCAAAAATACCTAAAATTTTCCAACGTTTTTGACATTCTTCGTGTTTAATTCTAGTGTGCCCTTCAGCCTTTTTACTACCAAAATTGTATTTTAATGGTCTTGAATTGTTACACTAATTCATTAGAAGTTTTGATTGCAAAGCACTTTCAAGTTATAACTAGTTATTATAAGATTATTTTCCAACCGTAATGACTCAACCAAGGACTTGAGCATTCATAATTAGTTTTATGATGCTAATATAATATTAATGCTAACATAATAGACCCTTTTGATAATAAGGCAAAATCAACATTTATACGAGTAGGGCCGCCTTTGAGATTCAATTTTCGAAACCTTTATAAAATAAAAACAAGATTAAATTATACATTTTCTACAAGGATGAAATAACTAAAATTCTATAACAAGCTTTTATGAAAAAATCCGGAGGCAGTTATTAATACCTACACCATGACTTCCTTATTAAAATCAAAATAGCTTTTCCACGTTTGTCCAAAGGGGCCCGTGGATAAATAATAACAGCCGCACAGGTCGATCGATTAGGTTAAGCAACGCCTGCCGCGGTTGGTCTGTGGATGGGTGACCATTTTTACATACCGAGTCGGAAAGCACGTTATGCCATTGGTCCCAGCTGTCATTTGTGGATCTTAGACAGTTATTACGGGTAGTCAGAAACCCGAAATTCTGACAACCAGTCTTACCAAGGGGTATCGAATTACCCAGTAACTGGGTGGCGAAGGTCCGATAGACAGTGGCTCCATGTAAAATACTGGTATTCAGCTGCATCCGGTTAGACTAGAAGCCGACCCCAACATAGTTGGGAAAAGGCTAGGCAGATGGTGATATAAGTTAGAGACCTTACAACTATCGCATGCCAAAACTGCGTGAAAAACCCTCAAGGTTTTTCAAGTTTGAATGAAAAAAAATCTAATACCTAACAAAATAATAAAAACCTCCGAAAACCTCCTCTCAGGGGCTTAGGTCCTAACTGAATTGAGGCAGAATTTCTAAAACATTCGCCAATTAAGGAAAGCCGGAAACTTTTAGCTACTTCCTCACTGGCTAAGTGAGTGAAGGCAAAAAAACTTCTTTAAAATTGTGCTACATCTTTATCTTTATCTTTATACGTTTACACCAAGGTATGAAACATATTCTACAGTAGCTGTGCCGGCGACTTCGTTTGCGTGCATATCGGAAAACAAATTGGATTTTATGAGTTTTAATATTTTTTGCGCGGAAACCTTTTTATTTTTCAAAATAAAAGTAGCCTATGTGTTGATATATATAGATAGCCTTATAACATCAGCTATCTGCCTGTGAAAGACCCGTCAATCGATCCAGCCGTTTCGGAGATTAGCTGTAACGAGCAGACAGACAAACAAAAGTTGTTTTTTTTTTTTGCATATATTGCGTATGCATTTAGTAAAGATCAAATTGAAGTGTCTGTTTGTAATGTCCAAATAGACATTACAAACAGACACTTCAATTTGATTTATTTGTATAGATGTGTGATGTTATGTCTACTGTTTTCGTTTATACCAAAAACAAGTTTTTAAGACTAGCTGACAACAAAACTTGTCAGAAATGTGAATAGAATATACTTAATAGTTAAGAAAAGAATACATGTCTGAAACAACGACAATACACGTACAATACACGTGAGCAATGACATACACAACATGATGTTGACAAGACTATTTACAGGACTTGTCGAGAACAAGTATCACAACTTGTATGTTGTTAACGCGGGGTTAGGATAGCGGAAAACTTTCAGGCTTTCGGCTACTGGCTGTATATACAATGTGGAGACGACAAAGAAAGAAAACATTGGCAATAATAATGCGTAGGAGTATTTTGAAACTATGAAATAAATATCATCGAAATTAAAAAAGTAACCTTTTCAAACAAACTAAATATTAGTGATGGGCTGGCAATGGGTTTTGCCAATCTTTGACTTTGACTAACTATAGTGACTAAATTCATCATCTGCCTAGCCTTTTCCCAGCTAAGCTGGGGTCGGCTTCCTGTCTAACTGGATGCAGCAGAATATCAGTATTTTACATAGAGCGACTGTCTATCTGACCTCCACAACCCAGTTACCGGGTAATACAATACCCTTGGTAAGACTGGTTGTCAGACTTTCGGCTACTGACGACCCGTAACGACTGTCGAAGATCCACGAACGACAGCGTGACTAAACTATTGAATATATTTAATTGAATTTTTGTATGCAGACTGGAAACAACATTGGATATACGCAGTTTAATTTATTGTTGTAAATAAGCCTACAACTTTCTGCTCCATGCATATACACAAGTAATGGTAGCCCGACCATCCCACTATCCTATCGTTTACGATCTCTACAACGATTCGAATCCTTCTACTTTTTCTTTCACTTACAATTTCCTTCTGAAACCCTCACGCCGTGCTATAAAGCCAATTACCTGACCCTTCGGTAAAATATTTCCTTCTTATGAAAATGGTTTTAGGTTCACAACGTGTTGTGTGTGCTCTCTTTCATTTACTTGTTGTATTGGTGTATCTTAAAGTATTATTGTATCAGTCTTTTATCCTTTATTAAAAAGAACTAGGTTCTTACCACACGTCAATCATATTTTTTTATTTGTTAAAAAAAAAAAATATTAGTCTTATAGGCTAGATTGTAATAAGTAATTTTTATCTAACTTATTTTTTTACCAAGATTATGTCTGGACTTTAAAAGAGACTGACCTCCGAGTTTGATTCGGCCAATCTTCTCAGACTAGTCAGATAGGAAAAGCAGACTACATCTAGTTTTTAAAATATGATTGACGTGTAAAAGTGTTTGTACAAACCTACTTACAAAATAAATTAATTTATCATTTACGTGATAATTATTTTAAAACTTAGAAAAGTGCTGATTGTACTTTACACAAGTCCGTTACACTTTCTTAGAGTCCGATATAATTATATAAACACTTTGTTCTTGTGTTATATTATATGTGTATCATTGTCACTATTAATTTCTACAGTTTTAACACTACACTAAGTCAAAAGGTTTCATTCGTTTGTCTTATTAATATATTATTTTTACATCACTATTTGGATTATTAACATCATCATATCATTATGTTTTATATAAATAAAAAAATTGTGTTACTAGTTTGAGATGTTTGTTTTATCTGTCATCAAAAAATCTTTGACAATGATGTTCGAATTAAAAGATCGCTCTTAGCGATAAGACCGCCCATTTTGTCACCCTTTGTAAAATTGTATATATTTATGTTCTGTAATTTGTATGGTGTTCAATAAAGAGTATTCTATTCTATTATATTCTTCGAATCAGCTCAAGCTCAAATGAGACGGGTTTCAAATTAGAACTCAAGCTATATCATAAGTATGATAACTTTACACAAGTTGTTTTCAAGAAAACAAGACACAATAGATTTCCTAGATAGAACATCGTATGTAAAATTGTTTCTATATTGCCTCAGGAATCACCGTGAAGTGGTTCATCTAACTCCCAACATTCTTCATTCAAGACACGACTTTCTTAGTCAAAGTTACTTTCGTAAAACTTTCACAAAGTTTCTAACATCCCTTCTCTGCATTTAGACATTCAATTACAGCAGCCCTACAACTGATTCTGCCCCAACAGTTTGTCGTCATCAATAGTACTTTGTGAAACGCTTACGCCCCCTAACTTTCCATAGTTCCCTCATCAATTTGATCGCATAATTTCCCCTTTATCCAATTTAATTGGATCGTGAACTTTATCAATTTTGGACCATCGTGAATTAAATTAAAATATTCTGAAGAGTTTGTGAGTTTGATTGAAAGTTATTTGTGTTATCTAATTCGGTTTGAGGTGCTCTCCATTTTTATCAATTACAAGCTTTTAAGGAGTTTGTTTTTGATTATGAACTTTATTAGAGTTATCTCTAGGTTATTTTTTTGGTTCAACGTGTGCGTTTTTGGAAGCGAATCTCATCGCGAGTTTTACTCAAAAGTTGATTAATCCTAAAAGTACATTTCTTGGCACACAACTCTTCAATACTTCTCCTCGGTAATAATGTCCAGTTTCTCATCTAATCTTATCTTAAACCTCTTATATTATCTCATCTTTTCTCATCTAATGTTATTGTAGCTGCAACACTTCTTACCACCTATATCTCATACCAAATATTCCAACTGCGTTCCTATTGGTTGATTTAATGTTGTAAGTAGGTCACTACTTGTGCACCTAAGTTTAATATAAGACACGTACATATTTTGTAGAGCACACACGCTATACACACGCTATACTTCCTCGTTTACTTTTAAATATACTTTCGTCGTACATCTGGAGTATTATTGCCTCACACTACCTAAGTGCCACATTATCTTCAATCACAACCGTCAGTTCATACTCCATATACATCCACAAAAGAAAATAATATATCTACAAAAACAACGTTCTACAGGTGCCAACATCACAGTTACTCCTCTAATCCTTAAATATTTATTATTCTAAAACTTTTATATCTAAAATATATCTTTCTATTTCTTTCGCCTCAGAAAATGAGCCAGGAATGTAGAACGCAAATGTCCAATTAAGATGAAAGTATTTCTCTTTTACATTTTCTAAGGCTTCAGAGAATTCTGCTTGAGATTTTTTTAGCTCATTAATTTCTTTATTAGGGAAATTGTGGCGACTTTCTGTTGGTTCCCCTGTGGGGTTATCGTAAAGCTTCGTCTAATTATTTGTCATAACCGAAAATATGTATTTAAATATATGTCTAGGTTTTTATGTCTAGACTAATACTATTACTACTGTTTGACTACGTTGTATGTGTATATTTTGTTTTTGTTTTTATTTCTAATGTGCGGTTTGTTTTTGCAGAATAAGCAATTTTTCTTTCTTTCTTTTTCTTTATATAAAGAGGTAACGATTGCAAGTTTCCATGTAGGTGGTAATTCTCTGGAAGTAATGATCTGAAGGCCAATTCTCGTAACTTAAAACATTAAAAATCTAGTCGCAGTCTCATCTCGGCGACAAACAAATGTCAAATACTTGTCAAAATGTAGGGAAATTAGACGTATTTTTGACAGATTGAGACTGAGATCAGACTGTGAACGTTCTTAAAATTACGAGAATTGCCCCTCTGATTTGCGTTTTGTAATGCTTTCACTGGCAGAAAGCTACACTATTGCCGAGCAACATAGGTAAAACTAGCGTCTACGGCTTCGCCCGCTTAGATATCGGAAAATATCCCACGGGAACGTGCTACCGGGACAAAAGTAGGCTATGTCCTTTCTCAGGAAGCCATCTATCTCCTTACCAAATTTTATCAAAATCTGTTCAGTGGTTTAGGCGTGAAAAGGTAATATACAGGCAGAGTTACTTTCGAATTTATAATATTATTATATTAAATATATAGTATGCATAGTTGACGACAACGCAAAGTTGCAGACAGAAGCTAGTTAATTATAAATCAAGGTCAACAAGCAAACTCTTGTTATTAAACTTTGAAGAAAGGGCTCGATGTTCGGGAATGTTAGGTAAATAGACTTTGAAACAGGATTGGAATAGAAAAGCTTATCAGCTTCTTAATCTATTGGCACTGATAATGATATTGAAGGCAATTTACATAATACCTGCTTATTTTAATTCTGGGCTAATCTTTCCAACGCCAGATAATTTTATCCGAGGAATATTTTGAATTTTTGACAATTCTTCCATACAAAATCTGTCAGAAGTCAATTTTATTTCACGAATAAAAATTATCAGTCTTGAAAAATTAGCCCTTAATTTGATATTTGAATTGTTTTTTATCTTTTTATTACGGACGCTTTTAACGTTCTGCATCGTTCTCACATGATTCAACATGAGAGATGTAACCAATTTTATGTAACCATATTTTGATTTAAAAGAGGGTCCGTGGAATTTCTTGCCCGTTCTTCTCCATAGGTACCTGCTACGCTGTGTAATGGGCAACTAGCTTCATCTTTCTGACTGACCGACCCCTTGACAATTCAAAAGTGCCTGTAATTGATTTATTTGGAATAAATGATTTGAGTTTGAGTTTGGACCAACATCATCATCATCATCGACCTATTCTTTTCCCAACTATGTTGGGGTCGGCTTCCAGTCTAACCGGAACCAGCTGAATACCAGTATTTAAATGGAGCGACTGCCTATATGACCTCCACAACCTAGTGACTGGGTTAGAGTTTGGACCAACATAGATTTTTAAAATATAGATTAAGTATAGAGCACTATTCATATTACAAGAGATAAGAAGTACGCTAAATAATAAATTAAAAACTCTTTAGATAAAGCTGAAGAATATCTATAAATCGCCTTCAGTGCCATACTTAACCTTTCCTTCAACCTCAACCAAGCACATAAACCATCAAGTTCTCTCTAGTAAATTTAACCACAAAATGAAACTAATCGCACCGCATGTTTCCAACTAAAAACTTTTGACAAACTCCCGAATCCCGTTCAAACCCCAAGAACGAACTCCGAATAGTTGTCTTTATTAGGAACTTTCTTTGATAAGATCAATTGGTATTCTAAAGAAATATTTCCTTTGAAATAAGTCCCTACGATCAAAAACAGTTTGTAAGTCAATTTCATCGACAATATTCAAAAGCTCTACCTCAATTTAGGAGTTAGGACCATTGAAAAAACATCAATGAATTATTAATAAAAGCTTTCTGCAAAGTTCGCGTTTGATCTGAATACAACAGACGTACGTCTATCTAATACGTTATAATATCGGCCAACTGTTGTTATATCTCGACAGGGACGCTGAACAGACATTGTCCCCCGACGGAGCCTATTCAATATGCATTATGCTAAACAGATGCGACGTTCCTTTGTTTACGGAAACGCGCCATTTTGATAAATAAGCTCCTACTATTGGAAAACCGAGGACACTTCCTACCGATCTCACTGTGGCGTTCACTGTCTCAAGCTCTTACTTCGCTCAAAGACACAGCGGAAACTCTTTGAAGTCCCTCACAGATTGCGGATCCGCACGGCTCTGCACTGTTTCCAAAAGTTTAAACGTCGATAAAGTGTACTTTCGTGTGTACCTACACTTCGTGCGTCCCGATTTATTTTTACCTCAAAAGTAAACTCAAATGCTCTTGTATCTTGATTTATAGTGGCCTCGTAAACGCTGCTCAACATGATTCACGATGACACAAAAATATTTTAACGATGGCTTTTTTAACCCAGTTTTATTCCAAACACGGTGCGTCTCCCGGACTCCATATTCTTCCGCGTAGGTCTTACGCACAATTTTCTCCAACGCAGCACTTAAAACTCATGACAGAAACCGAGCCGGCTGTCTGCCAAGTTTTCCGTTTCGAAGTCGAATTAAAAAAAGACGTTACACTAACTTTCGCGCGTGTAAATATAGTTGTGGGTGAACGAACGTGTCGCTAGCACTGACCTCCTTTCTGCGTGATGTTGAACGTGCGGAGCCGGTAGGAGTCCTCGTCGGGCTCCTCCTCGGGCTGGTGCTGCGGGGTGCGTGGCACGTCGAGGAAAGCGTTGGAGCGGCGCGGCTGGTTGTGCTGGCCGGGCGGCGGGCGACGCCGGGCCGAGGCCTGCCGCCGGACCTGCGGCGGCGTCTCCGCCTCGGCCAGGCGAGGCTCGGAGCTGTACCGGGTCCTGGTCTCCCTATCTAGCTGCTGCTGCTGCTGCTGGCGCCGCTGGCGGACCGAGCGGCCGCCGGTGATCCTAGCGGACTGGGAGCGTGCCGCCGGCCTGCGGCGAGGGGCCGGCGTAGTCTCCATGGGGGCCGCGAGGGCTTCCATACTCGCGGAGGCGGGAGCGCATATCGACTGTGAGCGCTTCGTGCGTCCGTCCGTAGCCATGGTCGCGACGATACTGAGCGTCGGGCGCCGGCGGCTCCCTCCGCCCGCCCAACACCGCGGCCGGTTACTTGTTGCATCGCGGATTATGGGATTAGTGCTCTTGTAAATGTCACTAATTGTGAGTCTTTTCATGAATGGTTTCAGGAGTGCTCTTTTAAAATGTAAATGAAACTTGCGCGTATTGTTTGTGGTTATACGCTAGGTACGTGTGTTTTCACTCATAAAGTTTATTCAGTGAATAGGCCACTTTCTAGATCACTGAGCTGAGCTCGTTAGCGCATTAGATACCTACGTTTATTGATTTACACCTTTGTTTAGTTACGGTTTTCTTTAAAGTAGAAAGAAAACTCCGATAGGTTGTAGAGTTTATAACACCGTTGTTTAAATTCGGGAGATTTTAAGGCGAATTGATGAGAATTAGTTTAGAAGTTTCTGCTTTGTTTCAAACCATTTCAATTTCATACACCTGGGAGTTTGCAATTTATATTCTGTATTGGAACGCAAAATTAATGGTATTTTTAACCTTGTTCTTATTTTTACTCGCTACTAAGAAAACTGCGAAACTGGTTGCAAAGTTGATGGACTGAAAAATATTTCTATCTACAAACGTATCACTTATGAAACTTTCAGTGATAGAGTTTCTGAATCAGTTCGAAAGATTAATTAATTACCTACAATAGTAAATTTTGCCTGCACTCATAGCAATAATTAACACTAACTGCATCACGCCTCTATTACTCGAAAGGATAGGCAGAGGCTGGTGTAAATATTTATGACACTCCTATTTTGCGAGACATTAATAGAGCCCCCTGCCTAGCACCAATAGATTAACGGGGTAGTACATAGTCGACGTCGTAATTGCTTAAATACCTGCGGCATCAATTCCCACTCAATTTCAAACTTACCTAGGGATTAAACTATCTAAAATTGCGTAACACACTAATAGTGGCAATGGCTTTCATCTTGACAGTACAACAACATTCATTGCGTTATTACGTTGCTGAGCAGACGAATGTTTTCGAACTTAATTATGAAGCAATGGATTAACAATATCTTTAAAAATTATTTAGGTTATGACTGATGCATTAATTGCTGGTCGTTTTAAACGTGTATGCGACGTTCACCCTTAGGTTGATACAACAGTTGTTCAACTATAGATTGACCACTGTAAATTCAGCAAACAATTCCAAAACAAGCTCTCTGCCACCGAAATAAAATTCAAAGTTTATGGTAATTCCGCTGCCCTTTACTTGGTAATTCCACCCAGTGGAGACAGGAATAGATTAAATCAAACGTGGTAGGTGGATTCATAGCTGTCCCCTGAAACACTGACGTAATTGGGTAAGAGGGATCGTATGTATTTTTCTCACGTAGACGAGCAGGCATGACACAGGGGACACAGGCAGGGGACGTTTTTATGCTGAGGCGGATAAATACTAGTATTTGGATAAAGATCTGTGGTGGCCCAGCTGCTGCAGCTAACTGCCGCGACTTAGGAGTTGTAGATCGTAGGTTCGAACCCAAACAGGTGCTTTACTTTGTGTAAATTATTTCATCAGCACTGTTCTCAAAATGGTAAAGGGAAACATCGTGAGGAAACCGGTATGGCCGGGAAATCGAACAACCCGCAGCCCCGGCGGCATCGGCCCTAGCGGACCCCGTCAGTTCGTGCTGACATCTCTTTGAGGCGCGCGTGGAACACAACGCGCCGTCGACCCGGGCCTGGTCCTTACCGGGCGGCGAGCTGCCCATAGCTCGCCGCCCGCAAGCCCGCGCCTACGGTGGCCGGGAGTCGGCTGTTGACTCCCGTCCAGGGCGTCTCCTGCGGCGGCTAGGCGCGTGAGGGTGCAGAGATTGCCTCTCCCTCACGCGCTCCGCCTCCTCCTTTGTGAGCATTACTGCTTCGCAGAAGGTGGTGACGGCCTCCCATTCACTCTCGCTCCGTACCATGGCCTTGACGAGGGCCAGACGCGAGAGGTCACCGCCGCCGATCGCCGCCACGAGGACACGTCGGGGCCCCGCCCAAGCCGGGCAGACCTCCACCGTATGCTCCACCGTGTCCTCCGGGCGATCCACACAGTGGTGACACCCTGGCGTTTCCTCCCGCCTTATCCTAAACAGGAACCTGCCGAAACAATCGTGTCCGGTGAGGACCTGCGTCAGGCGGAAGGTGAGGGCGCCTGGGCGCCTCTCTAGCCACTCCTCAAAGAGGGGACTTATCGCCGCAACTGTGGCGTGCCCAACGCTGGGGTGCGACAATCCCACACCCTCTCACCGAGAGGAGGCCTGTGTCCTAGCAATGGGAACACAACAGAACATGGAACATTATAGGCTGATTATGTATGTATGTATACATACCCGGGAATAGGGATTGCATATTGGAAATATCGGTATGTTAATAATTACGTTTGTGGAATTTTGCTAGATATTTAATTAGACCTTGTATAGTGGCAGTAGTTTTATACTCATATCTTACCTACCTAGCCCTTTCCCAACTATGTTGGGGTCGGCTTCCAGTATAACCGGATGCAGATGAATACCAGTATTTTACATGAAGCGACTGCCTATGTGACCTCCACAACCCAGTTACTGGGTAATACGATACCCCTTGTAACGATTTCCGAAGATTCACGAATGACAGTCGGGACCAACAGCTTAACGTGCTTTTCGATTCTTCGAATTCTTGATGTGTAAAAGATCGTCACCCATCTGTGGTACAACCGCGGCAAGCGTAGCTTCACCTAATCGATCGACCCGAGGGGCTGTTATTACTTAGCCACAAGCAGTTTTATGCTTAATAAACCTCACAATAAGCTCACAACAACCTGAAATAATAATAAAGAAAAAAATAAACGAAAGGGACTAACGCTGGACAGTAAACATGACCAGAATTTGTAATTAAACGCTCCTTCAAGACGAAATTGAAACAAAATAATATCAACACGAAAAAGACGTTACTCTCGTGTTTCGTAATAATATCTTCCTTCATTTATCTTTCGTCTCTCTTACGTCACGCTCATACTGTACTGTAGGCCTAGCACAAACTAAGACTATAAAAAAAAAAACATTAAAATACTCTTTCGTACATTATATATTTACTTATACCCTGTCCATTAGGTTAACCGTTTTTTGAAAGCTGTCTTAGAACTAACATATTCCGGGGGGCCTACTCCGAAGTGCAAAGTGCGAATGTTCGGATCGGCCCGACATATGGCCAAACCGAATATTATTGAAAAATGCGATAAAAGTTCGGATCGGCTCAGTTGGGTCGGGACCATAGTCAATATTCGAAAGAGTGTAGGAGTGTAGGATCGGAACCGACCGAACCAAATAGTAACTTCGTAGCAGGAAACGGCCGAACATTCAGCCGATACTACTTCGGAGTAGACCCCCAGATTACGTAAAAGTTAACTTTAAAATAAAAATAAATATAAACTACCTAATCTTATTAAATTATCTTATTTATGACTTCTGACAGACTTTTATAATACCGTACCGTACGTGTATCAGTTTTGACAACATAAATATAATTGCTCGCTAATTCGACCATAACTCTAAGGGGTCATTGTACTCCGCCAGGGCCGCGGGTTGTTCGAAAGAGATACCGTGGCCCCTGGCATAGGCAACTGAAGGAACACGGGTGGGTAGTCAGTAAAAGTCAGACACGCCCTTCCGCTCAGCCCAGAGCAGGAGAGGTCATTTGACGATTTCCCACACAAAAAAAAAGGGGTCATTGTACTCATCATTATGAACAACTTTTACTATGGGTCCAAACCCGAAATCGCGAAAAAAAATCTGGTGGTCCCTACATTTTGACGGTAGGGAACAGCTAACTTTCTTTTCCCGCTTTCAGCTTTGGTCCCATAGTAAAAGTTGTTCATAATGATGAGTACAATGACCCCCTAGAGTTGTGGGATATTAAAAAAAAACACGTTGTATACGAGTAGCTATGAGTGATATTTATTGTTCTCCGCCGGACCCCTCCGTGCCTCGGAAAGCAAGTTAAGCCGTTGGTCCCGGCTGTCATTTATAGATCTTTGACAGTCGTTACGGGTAGTCAGAAGCCCAAAACTCTGACAACCTGTCTTTTTTTAATTTATTTAATCCATAATGTTACAGACGGTTGTTTCACATTACACCTGAAGGCCAATTCTCGTAATTTAAAACGGTCAAAATCAAGTCGCAGTCTCATCTCGGCGACAAATAAATCCCTAAAACTTGTCAAAATGTATGGAAATTGGAGGTATTTTTGTCAGATTGACACTAAGATTAGACTGTGAACGTTCTTAACATTACGAGAATTGCCCCTCTGCTAACTGCAATTCAGTTTTTCGGTAGTAGGTTCACGTGGATTTTGCACGAATCTTTGCTTTATCATCATCATCATGATCATATCAGCCTGGGATCGCCCACTGCTGGGTATAAACCTCCCCTTTCTTCTGCTTCTGGACGACCCTGGTTTTTTTGGCCTAATCTTTGCATAACCAAGCATTCAAATGAAGTTCAAACTGAGACTAAGACCCTGACTCTGTAGGCAAAGACTCCGTATGTGAATATAGCTATCCACACAACCACATCTACTAATGCCATACCAACCAGCCAACTAATGCCATCCTACTTCCTACTAATATTATAAACGTGAAAGTTTGTATGGAAGGATGGATGGATGGACAGATGGATGGATCTTTCTCTTTCACGCAAAAACTACTAAACGGATTTGGATGAAATTTGGCACACATGTGGTTTATAACCAGGATTAACATATAGGATACTTTTTATCCCGATATTCGCACAGGATCGAAACGTATGCGAGTGAAACCGCGGGGCGCAGCTAGTACTCCATAAACTCATGAGACCAACCCATAGTACCTACTGTTAAGGGCTGATGAGCTCTTCAGGGTACCGGGAGGAATCAATTAAACCACGGTTTATCACGTATGTTCAATAATTATTCCTAGAAATCATTCTACGCATT
This sequence comes from Apamea epomidion, assembly GCA_947507525.1. Taxonomy (NCBI): domain Eukaryota; kingdom Metazoa; phylum Arthropoda; class Insecta; order Lepidoptera; family Noctuidae; genus Apamea; species Apamea epomidion. The sequence continues at coordinate 16,979,506 of OX382240.1, read as the reverse complement.
TTACATCTTTTTCATTTGGTTTACCAGCCAAATCTAACGCCTAATCTCTCGTAATTTTAAACTAATTTCATGTTTGTCTCGTATTTAATGCCAATAATTTTTAACTGACTCGTTTTAGTCTCTACAGTAAGCACCTACTTAGTATAAGGTAAGCAAACTTGGAAGCTACGACATTAGCCGACCGAGGCCGATCGACCACAGCTACCATGGACACATCGACAGGTAATGTTTCCTTAGGACACTTTTTAGCTGGTTTTTATTTTTGGACCTCTTCTGTCCCTCAGGTAATTAATTATAATTAATGTAGGTTATAATAATTACTTAAATTTGGCACGTGTACTGTCTTTTTCTTTGCAAGTCGAGTTGTATTGTGTTACCCAGTAACGGGGTTGTGGAGGTCAGATAGGCAGTTGCTCCATGTAAAATACTGGTTTTCAGCTGCATCCGGTTAAACTGGAAGCCGACCCCAAAATTGTTGGGAAAGGCTAGGCAGGTCAGTGGATGCTTATTGTGGTTGCCGCAAAAATTTTAACCAAAACAAAATATACGACAGTTGTATTTTCGATTCAAAAATTGTTTAAATTTACTTTAGGTTTACGTCGCGCGTTCGTGGCAAGACCACTGTAAGCTATGAAATTACAGGAGCTTAGATGGAGTTTACTTTTGATATTGCTCTATACTTTAGGTGGCGGTGGCGGGCACCAGTCGGGCGTTGCGGAAGGATCGTACATTCCCGTGACCCCCGGCGTAGGTGTGAGATGGAACACCGGGGTGGTTTTTAGTTAGTAAGAGTCTGACAGACCCCGCCGCCCGCCCCAGGGCGGCGGACATCCATGAGGATTTTACCACCGGAAAAAAAAAAAAACGAAAATCGAGTTGAATGGCGTGCAATAGGAGAAGCCTATCTCCAGCAGTGGACTGCTGTAGGGTGAAGATGATGATGATGAGGAACCTAAAGTAGACATTATTTGAAGTTCACAAAAAGAGGCGCAAACATTATATTGGAGTGTTTAATTATATTTTTGAAGTGCAAAATGGGAATTATTGTAGGTTTGTATTTAACATGTCATTCTATAGTACTCCATCTCAGGGTGTGTTGCATTTGCGTAAATTCCACCAAAAGGTGGCAAAAGAATTCGAGATTTTTGTCGGAGGCTTGTGGCTAAGGAATAACAGCCCCGCACGGTTCGATCAATCTGGTTAAGCTACGCTTTCCGCGGTTGGTCCGTGCATGGTGACAATCTTCACATACTTCGCCTATAAGCCGGAAAGCACGTTAAGCCGTTGGTCCCGGCTGTCATGCGTTTATCTTTGACAGTCGTTACGGGTCGTCAGTAGCCCGAAAGTCTGACAACCAGTTTTACCAGGGGATATCGTATTACCCAGTAACTGGGTTATGGAGGTCAGATAGGCTGTCGCTCCAAGTAAAAATGTTTATACCCTGGTAAGTGGAAAGTGTCCAGAGTGACTCCAATACCTAGATGTGGGTCGTCCACAGATATAACAAACTTTAGACCTATTGCTATATTGTGTGTATTTGGGAAGATATTTCAATCTATTCTAAATAACGTCATTTGTAAACAAATCAAAGGACTATTGAGTGATTGCCAGCATGGGTTTCATCCTGGGCGCTCCACGGTGACTAATCATATAGAATTTGTTGATTATATAAATAGTAGAGTTAAGTCTGGCTGTCGGGTAGACGCCGCATACTTTGATTTCAAGAAAACCTTCGATCTTGTAGATAATGATGTGCTTTTAAATAAATTTGCATTACTAGGATTCTTAAGTGATTATTATTATTAGATTCTATTCTTTCATAACTTCTCTCTTAAAATTCATGGCCCACTACTTAAAAGATCGTAAACAGTTTGTTAAGGTAGAAGGATATAAGTCGGAAGAGTATTTTACTAGATCAGGGGTAAGTCAAGGTAGTACCATGGGGTGCCAGGGCAGAAAACCTCCACGTGTGCCTGGGGACTGGAGTTCCTTTCTGGATACGTCCGGGGGGAAGACCAGTTTTCGGGCCGGTGCATCCTGGGGTGCGGGCAGCTATTTCTCAGTGGGATTTTTTCCCAATGAGATCTCGCTGCCCGCATGCTAATGTTCTGCCAAGAGGAACGCTCCACACAAGCCGCTATGAGGAGCAGAGCGGCTACTGTGTGGAGTAAGAGCGGGCCTGGTGTGCACTTACCCTGCCGCCGGGCAGGCAGGAGGGGATAACCCCCCCCTCCTGCCACCGTTAATATCGTAGCCCCGAAGATTGTCAAGGTCATGTCTCTGACTTTTGACGGGGGTCGAGGGTCTTGGCTTAACCGCCCGGACCGCGAGGAAGATTAACCTCTATAAAAAATTCCCCAAACCTCCAAGCGGCGGCGCACCGTGAGGGAGGTAGTAAGCTTGGCTAATGGGTAGCTTGATTTAGTCACTAGTGCGAACCACAGAATTTTGAGCAGGTACCTAAAGTTTAATACTCGTGGGAACAATTATGGAAAAAATTTTAAAAACAAAAACAACAAAAGACGAAGGGAGGAGTGATGCGGTGTCGGAATCCGATGCTGCATCTGGAGGAGCGAGCACGGGAGGCTCAGTGAGCTCTCGCCGTGACCAGAAGACAGCCGCTGCCAAGAGAAGGGCACTGAGCAAGCGGCCAAGGTCAGTGGACGGCCAGGGGTCGTCCTCGGACGGGGAGCTGGCTTCGGCCAGGAAAATCCCCACCAGCAGGCGGGGAGGAGCCCGAGAGCGAGGCGCAGGGAGGGGGCTCACTGCTCGGGAGGCCGCAGAAAAAGCGGAGGAGCCCGCAAAGGAGGGGGGTTCTGGTCGCGTGTCCGCATCAGAGACCTCAAGCGACGAGGCGGCTGAGGTAGGCGGCCCTGATGCGGACCGCAAAGAGAGGTTTGCGGCGGTCGTGGGGGCCGCAATCCGGGACGTGGCCCTGAAGAAGTTACAGACTTCGAAAAACAGGGCCATAGTCTCGGCCAAGGCCTCCATCTTGGCGGCAGCGGAGGCCATCCACTTCGGGCCTCCGCCGGACGGCATGTCCGAAATGCGGGCGGAGGTGGCCCGCTTGACGGCTGCCATGGAGCTCCTCCGAAAGGAGAACGAGGAGCTCCGAGCGGACCTGGCCGGGATGCGAGCGGCCGGCACAGCGCAGACAGTCCCACCACCAAGCCAGCCCGTGCCGGTGGAGAACCAGGTCCTGAACCTGGTTCGGCAGGAGCTGGCGACCTTCCAGGCGCGGTTCGCCGTCCTGGAGGGTATTGTTCTGCGCCCTCCCTTGGCGGGTAGGACGGCCCCGGGGCCTAAGGCGGCCTCGTACGCGGCCGCTGCCGCCCCTAAACCCGGGCCGTCTGGCCGGGCCCAGGCGCCGGCCAAACCGGCGTCGGCTAGAGGAGCCCCGGCGCCGGCGAAACCGACGTCGGCTGGCGGAGCCTCGGCGCCGGCAAAATCGGCGCCTGCCGCCAAACCCGCGGCTCCGGCCCCCAAAAAGGGCAGAACGGCTGGGGAGGGGAAGGCCCCAGAGCCTACGCCTCCCCCAATCAAATCTCCCACGACCAACGCCGAGTGGCAGGTGGTCGGGGAGAAGAAGAAGGCGGCCAAAGCGGCCAGGAAAAAGGCGCAGAGGAGGCGCCGCAAGGAGCGAGCCGTTGCGGCTAGGCTTCGCTCCCCCAAGACCGCGGCTGTAGTCATTACACTACAGCCGGACGCGGTCAAGAGGGGGGTGACCTACGGCGACGTGCTCGCCAAAGCGAGAGCGACGGTGGATCTCCAGGAGCTGGGGATCACCGGAGGCCTCCGGCATAGGGTGACCGCCACTGGTGCCCGCATGCTGGAGGTCCCCGGTGCGACGAGCGGCCCCACCGCTGACGCCCTGGCTGAAAAGCTAAGGGCGTCCCTCAATGCGGACGAGGCTCGAGTCTCCAGGCCCGTCAAGTGCGCGGATATGCGCATTGTGGGCCTGGATGACTCGGTGACGGGGGCCGAGGTGGTAGCCGCCGTCGTCAGGACGGGCGGGTGTCTGACCGACCAGGTGAAGGCGGGCACCATACGTCCTGACTTCACGGGTATGCGAACCGTTACGGTAAGCTGTCCCGTGACGGCGGCGAGAAAAATCGTGGAGGGCGGAAGGCTCCTGGTGGGCTGGGTGTCAGCGCAGGTCAAGCTGCTGGATCCCAGACCTCTAAGGTGCTATCGATGCCTCGTGGGGCACCACGTGAGCGTCCATTGCACCTTGGAGGACCGCAGCACTCTATGCTTCCGCTGCGGTAAGCCCGGACATACGGCCGGCTCGTGCAACGCCGCGCCGCACTGCGTCGCATGTGCGGCTGCTGGCAAGCCGGCCGATCACCGGGCGGGGAGCAAGTCCTGCGCTCCACCCGCCGAAGCCAGGAGGAAGGGCAGGCCCTCCGCCGTCGTCGCCACCACCACCGTCGCCGCCACTGTCGCCGCCACCGCCACCGCCGCCGCCGCCGCCGCCACCACCGCCGCCGCCGCCGCCGCCGCCGCCGCCGCCGCCACCACTGCCGATAGGGCCCGGGGGGGGGCTGAAATGGAGGAGTAATAACTCCTCCACTACGCCTTCTCCAGGCGAACATCAACCACTGCGCCTGCGCTCAGGACCTGTTGCTCCAGAGCATGGCGCAGTGGTCGATTAACATCGCCGTGGTCGCTGAGCCGTACTTTGTCCCGCCCAGGGATGACTGGGTGGAGGACCTGAACGGCTCAGTGGCCATACTTTCGTCGGCCGCCGCCGGTACCCCGTCCCTCGAAGGTGTCACGAGGGGACAGGGGTGCGTAGCAGCACGGTTCGGAGAGATTGTAGTAGTGGGAGTATACTTCTCTCCGAGCCGAACTCTCGCCGAGTTCCAGAACTCTTTAACAGAGTTGAGTGTCGTCGTCGCTAGAAACCATGCCTACTCCGTGCTAGTGCTCGGGGACTTCAACGCCAAGAATTTGGCCTGGGGTTCCCGTTGCACGGATGTGCGGGGCAGGATGGTGGAGGACTGGGCTCTGGAAACAGGCCTGGTCGTCCTAAATCGGGGTTCTGTTCCTACGTGTGTGCGGATGCGGGGCGAGTCGGTGGTGGACAACTCGTTCGCCAGCCCCGCTCTGTCACAGCGTGTCATTGACTGGCGCGTCATGGAGGAGGTGGAGACCTACTCCGATCATCGGTATATCCGGTTTGAGGTCTCCACCCAGACCTCTAGCGCGCTGGTCCAACAGGCCCCGAGTGGTCCGCGGTGGGCGCTGAAGCAGCTGGACCGGGAGCTTCTCCTGGAAGCCTCGATCGTGCAGGCCTGGGTGTTTTCACCGGACAGGCCTGCTGACATTGACGATGAGGTGGAGTGGTTCCGGGAGGCCATGTCCGAGATCTGTGACGTGGCAATGCCCCGAGTCCGGCCAGGACGCGCCCGACGTCAGGTGTACTGGTGGTCGCAGGAGGTTAGGGCGCTACGCAAGGCGTGCGTCGACGCGCGACATCGGTACACCAGGCACCGCAGGCTCCGCATCCGCCCTCCGGATGCGGAAGCCACGGAGGTGGAGCTGTACGAGGGGTACAGAGCGGCGAAGACCACCCTCCAAGAGGCTGTCAAGCGGGCCAAGGATACGGCCCGCGAGGAGATGTTGGAGACTCTGAACCGAGATCCATGGGGGCGCCCTTACAGAATGGTGCGGAATAAACTCCGCACCTGGGCCCCCCCGCTGACGCAGAGTCTCCGACCCCAGCTGGTGGAGGAAGTGGTGAGCGCTCTGTTCCCTTCACGGGGGGAGCATACTCCCCCGCCTATGGCTCCGCCACTTGCGGTGCCCGAAGCGGACCACACGGACGACGACGACGACACCCCTGAAGTGACCGGGGTAGATCTGAGAGCGGCGGTAGGCAGGCTGAAGGCCAAAAATACCGCCCCGGGACCCGACGGCTTGCCGGGTAAAGCCTGGGTCCTGGCCTCGAGGGCTCTCGGGCCTCGACTGGAGGCGCTCTTAAGCGCATGCATGGAGAGAGGCCAGTTTCCACTCCGTTGGAAGACGGGGAAGCTGGTCCTCATTCAGAAGCCAGGGCGCCCTGCGGACTCTCCGTCCGCATACCGGCCCATAGTGCTGCTCGACGAGGTCGGCAAGCTCTTTGAGAGAGTGATTGCGGGCCGCCTTGTCGGGCACCTGGTGAGGACGGGGCCGGATCTTGCGGAGTGCCAGTTTGGCTTCCGCAAGGGGCGCTCGACGGTGGACGCCATCATGCGCGTGAGAGCCCTCACGACGGGGGACGCGGTGTCCCGGGGTGGGGTGGTCGTGGCGGTGTCACTCGACATCGCCAACGCGTTCAACACCCTGCCCTGGAGCTGCATAGGGGAGGCACTCCGGTATCACCGGGTGCCGACTTACCTCCGTCGAATAGTCGGGGCGTATTTGACGGACAGAGCCGTCATCTACCCCGGTCGCGACGGGAATTGGAACCGGCGAGAGATGTCGTGCGGTGTCCCACAGGGATCGGTTCTGGGGCCGCTCCTGTGGGACATCGGTTACGACTGGGTGCTGCGGGCCGACCTCCCTGATGGCGTCAGCGTAGTTTGCTACGCTGACGACACGCTGGTCCTGGCGCAGGGGAGGTCGCATCAGGCGGCGGCCGACGCGATGACACGCGGGGTTGCGATAGTCGTGGAAAGGATCCGGCAGTTGGGTCTCGAGGTGGCATTGCACAAGTCCGAGGCCATGTCCTTTCATGGGCCCCGGTACGGGCCACCTTCGGGATCCCAACTGATGGTAGGAGGGGTTCACATCGGCGTCGAGACAACGATGAGATACCTGGGTCTCGTCCTCGACAGCCGGTGGAACTTCGTCGAGCATTTCCGACGTTTGGCCCCCAAACTGGAACGGGCCGGGGCCGCCTTAAAGCGGCTCCTGCCCAACCTTAGGGGGCCAAACGCCTCCTGCCGGAGGCTTTACGCGGGGGTCGTGCGGTCCATGGCCCTTTATGGGGCCCCGGTATGGGCGCGTTCACTGCGGCTTCGAGCCGCACACTACCTGAACGCGCCCCAAAAGGTGGTAGCCATAAGGCTTATCCGGGGATACCGCACGATCTCGGGCGAGGCAGCAAGCCTCCTTGCCGGACTGCCACCATGGGATCTGGAGGCGATAGTCCTCGCGCGCCTGTATGACTGGCGCGCGGAGGCACTACGTCGGGGGGAAACTCTGCACCCGCGGCAAATCGCTGCGGAGCGGACGGACCTCCGGCGCGGTCTCATGGTGGAATGGAAGGCGCGACTATCGCAACCCAGCGCAGGGCACGCCACGATAGCGGCGGTAAGACCCCTCTTTGAGGAGTGGCTAGAGAGGCGTCACGGCGCTCTCACCTACCGCCTGACGCAGGTCCTCTCCGGACACGGATGTTTCGGGAGGTTCCTGCACATAATCAGGCGGGAGGAGACGCCCGGGTGTCATCACTGCGAGGATCGCCCAGAGGACACGGTGGAGCACACGGTGGAGGTCTGCCCCGCTTGGGCAGAGCACCGCCGTGTCCTCGTAGAGGCGATCGGCAGCGGCGGCGACCTCTCGCGCCCGGCCCTGGTGCAAGCCATGGTCCGGGGCGAGAGGGAGTGGGAGGCGGTCACCTCCTTCTGCGAAGCAGTCATGCTAGCGAAGGAGGTGGCGGGATGGGCGAGGGAACGATCCTCACGCCTCAGCCGCCGAGGAAGACGCTCCGGGCGTCGGGAGCCGCGTGACGACTCCCGGCCACCGTAGGCGCGGGCCTGCGGGCGGAGAGCAATGGGTAGCTCTCCGTCCGATCAGGACCAGGCCCGTGCCGGACGGCGTGTATGTGTTCCACGCGCGCCTCAAAGAGATGTCAGCGTAGTTGACGGGGCCCGACAGGGCCGAAGCCTGCCGGGGTAGCGGGATTGTCCGAAAGGGTTACCGCTGCCCTGGTACGTAAAGGGCTAAGGAAGGAACACGGGTGGGTTTTAGTCAGTAAGAGTCTGACACTCCCTTCTGCTCCACCCAGAGCGGGAGGAGTCATTTGATGATTTCCCATCCTGAAAAAAAAAAAAAAAAAGGTAGTACCATTGGATCTACACAATTTATAATAGTGATCAATGATTTACCTACTGTTATCTCTAACGCAAAATCCCTTATGTTTGCTGATGATTTAAAACTGTACCTTTCTGTAACCGACGCTAAGGATTGTGAAGCGCTACAACATGATATTGATGCTGTGGTTGAATGGAATATAAAAAATAAATTGTTATTTAATCATTCTAAGTGTAAAACAATAACTTTTTCCCGATCCCGTAATCCAATTAGAAATGAATATAATCTTGCTGGCGCGTCAATGGAACGTGTTTTCTCGATCCGGGATTTGGGAGTAATAATGGAAGCAAATTACATTTTCACGAGCATATTCTTAAAACTTGCAAAGACGCTAATAATTTTCTTGGTTTCATCATTAGATTATCATCTCAGTTTAAGAATACTCAAGTTATAAAACAAATATACAATGTAGGCATTGTATATTTGTTTTATAACTTGAGCATTCTTAAACGGACATAGGTGTCCGTAGTAAATTAGAATATAATGCAATAGTTTAGAGTCCTCAAGAGTCATTGTACACTATTATGGTAGAAAAAATTCAACGTAAATTCTGTAGATATCTCTACAAACGTACAATATGGATACTACCCCTATCTATATCCTTCTTTGTTTGTGTCAGGGATGGTAGGTTTAGACACACTCAAATTCAGGCGAGAATGCACACATATAATTAATTATTATCTAATATTAGTAGATAAGATAGGTAGTCCCGTTTTACGAGAGTCAATAAATTATTATGTTCCTGACCAGTATATGCGTGGCGTTGTAATACGACAACATAGACTCCTCTGCTACCCGCCTACATGGCGTGCTCCCCGAACCAACAACAGTCCCACTGCCAGAGCAATAAAGTTAATAAATGACTTTCTAAAATATATTTCTGTGTCCATCGTTAAGCATGTGTATATTTATTTAAATATGAAGAAATAATTGTTTAGTTTCTAATTTTATGTATAAGGCTGTTTTTGTTTACAAATTTTATGTTACTCCGTTTTTTTTCTTTCTTTTGTTTTGTTTTGTATTTATTTTTTTAGTCTAAGAAGTTTTAATTAAGATTTGAATGTAATTTTGTAGAATTACCATAGATATAAGCGATTTGGTGTAAACTGTTAACTTATATTTGATGAATAAATGAATCTGAAAATTAAATATAAAATATTGATATTCAGCTGTATCCGGTTATACTGGAAGCCGACCCTAACATAGTTCGGAAAAGGCTCAGCAGATGATGTAGGTAATGAAGAGTTTGACATAAGCCATCATTCATCCTAAATGAAGGGTATGCTTAGAAATGTCCAGACAACATCAAACGTAATCAACTAAAAATATCGTTATATCGCAATAGTAATCACTTACCATCAGATGGCCCATTGAAATGATTGACAACTTAAGTACAACAGAACGAGACGAAAACACCAAGAAAATACTTTATGTATGTACTTGGTGTATCTATTTATACACGAAATATTGTAAAGGTTACACACAGCAGTTATATAACGTTAGAGAATGTTGCATAACATTTGTTGTCTAACTTTTTTTTAACAAATTGTAACAAAAGTTATAAATTGTTAGTGATGTTATACAACTTCATGTAACAAAATGTTCTCTGTTCTCGCTTTCAGAGTTTGATGCATAGAGTAAGAGTGCCTTTTCTTTTTTCAAACAAAAAATAAAAGCCAAACCAATAAGCACTTCCTCCATTTAGATCCACTACCAGCTTCCTCGAAAGGCAGACTCAAACTGATGGTTACGGAATGTTATACGTTGTTATACAACGAGTTGAACCAGTGATGTTGTAGCAAAATGTTACACACTGTTATAAAATGTGATCGTGCTATAGTTTGACCAAAACCGCTGTACCGCGCCTTCGGTATGTGCGCGGCTCACGAGGACGCAGTGCAGGCCGCTCATTCGTCATCGCTCACGGCGTCCCGCCCCCCGCCTCGCCGCGCATTCCTAAGGCGCGGTACAGCAGTTTCGGTCAAACTATACACAATGTTTTATAACGTTATATAACTGCTGCGTTCCGCACCTTAAGAGAAACATCTATAGGTGGTTAAGAAGCATTAGCAACTTTTTTTTTCTGTTTTTTTTTTACGTAATTATCATAATTTTAAAATTGCTCAAAAGACATTTTGCATAAAACCTTTGTACATAACATAATCAGCCTATAAGATTCCCACTGCTGGGACACAGGCCTCCTCGCTGTGAGAGGGATTGGGCTATAACCCCCAAACTTGTTATTTTTTATTTTGTGTGTTTATGTTCTTTTTTATGCGTCATGTTTGCCGCAAATAATTCTTTCTTTCTTTCTATGTCTTCGAATTTTTGGTTCTATGACATGCCGGTTTCCTCACGGTGTTTTCCTTTACCGTTTTGAGAGCAGTGGTGATGAAGTTATTTACACAAAGTAAAGCGCCTGCCTGGGCTCGAACCCACGACTTATAACTCGTAAGTCGGGGTCATTGCCACTAGGCCACTACTGCTCTCAATAAAACCTTTATTCCACTTCAATGACAGTAAATACTCCGTAGAAACTAGTGTAATGGATGTGTAAAATTAAGAAGGAACCAGGATTTATTATGTGTGGTAAGTTTATTTTTTTATTATATATGTCGCATCACTGGGTGGCCGAGATGCGAAACATCTTCTTCACGATCCGACATAGTTTAGGTAGGTGTGGGTACTCGAACGAGAAGATAATTTGAATTTAAAGTAACTTTAATAAACTGCCGATTATCAACCGAAACTTAGACTTGCGTCGGAAACAAACACGTGCGTGTATGCGGTACTGAGCGTTTGCCAAGACTGTTCAAGCTCGACTGTCCACTGTAGACTGTCGCAACACTCGGTCTCCCCGCCAGTCCTCGCTGCATCCCCTCCACAGACGATCGTGTCCAAGCGGTAGGGCTCGCTTGCGTTTCCGATCACATGATTATTTGTTTACCCATCAAATTGTTAGATAGCGGTGCCGCTGTACTGTGGTGCCATCTATCCACGTCATATACTTAATTTTTTCGTTTCTATGTCTTTTTTACCACCTCTGTGGTGGTGTATCGCTTAAAATATTTCGTGTATGAATAGGTACACCCTATACTTAGTCGTACGCGTCTTTAAAAATGTAATTTACTCGCTTTAATATTTTCGATCACAATTTTTCCTTACTGGGTGTATTATGTGGATGATTTGCCTATATTTCAGAGGGGGAATTAATCTTGCTTTCCCTGTATCACGAGAATTAGATCACAAACGCGACGAGAGCTTGATTAATGATATTTGCATGGAGTGTGTATTTGAGAGTTTTTGAGACTCGTAAGCCTTTACACATAAATATGTTGTGAATGACATCGATTGGTTTGGGGAGCTAGAATAGAATTTATACAAATAATAACGCTGAAGAGTTTGTTTGTTTGAACGCGCTAATCTCTAGAACTAGGAGTACCAGTCGGATATGAAAAAATATTTTTGTATTTGATTGTCAATAAATCTGAGGCGTTTGTTTGTTTGAACGCGCTAATCTCTGAAACTACCCGTCGGATTTAAAAAATCTTTTTGCATTTGATAGCCTCATTCTCGTAGAAGGCTATAAGCTATTTAACATCACGCTAAGGCCCTTCAAAGCCGAGCAAAACGAAAAAAAGTCAGAAAGAACGCCAAGCAAAAGCGTGGGCGTACGATGCGATGCGATGCCCCCAATCCACCTCGGATTGGGGGCAAGACATTTCACGCGGACGAAGTCGCGAGCAGAAGCGAGTAAAATAATAATAATAAAGAAAATAAGTTTACATGCGCCTAATATGAAAAAAGAAAATTAGTGAACATCGCGAGGAATTAGAAAAAGGTGATGGCCCAGTGGTAATGGCTTCGACTTACTACTTTACTTACTTGTAAGTCATAGGTTTGAACCCCGACAGGCGCTTTAGTTTGTGTAAATTATTTCATCACCACTGCTCTCAAAACGGTGAAGGAAAATATCGCGAGGAAATCGGCATGTCCTTGAACCAAAAGTTCGAAGACATGTGACATCTAGCAACCCGCACTGGGCTCGCGTGGTGGATTACGGCTCGCATCCTCTCACAGAGAGGAGGCCTGTGTCCCAGTAGTGGGAACATTATAGGCTATATATGCTACGATGAATTTTATTAGAGTTAGTCTATTATTCATGGCGGCCATTTTGATAACGTAAAAATAATCCTTGAATTTAAAACAGTAGGTTGTTAAAAGTTTACATTGAAACCTCACTAACGATGGACCAACAGTTCTGTTAGTTACTGTGATGAAAAAAAACACAAAAATTTGAATCCAGTTTTCGACTGCTATATAGTTCGCTTCACAAAAACTTTTATTGGTACAATTTTAACTGTTTGCAATCCGTGTGTTCAATGGTGCAGATCAGTGACTTGATGGATGTATGTATCTCTGCACGACTCAACAGTTTTCAGCATGAAAAATATTTACAGGATGTAATTGATTAGGTGCGCCAAATTAAAACATCTAATTCAACGTGTTATAAGGATTCAGAGCATAATTATCTTTAAGGAAAGCAGTATCTTCTCGTCCCACATACCACAGTATCTTAAAACGAAAGTCTTTGACCAGTGCGTGTTGCCAGTGATGACCTATGGCACTGAAACGTGGTCGCTCACAATGGGCCTTATTAGAAGGCTTAAAGTATGGTCGATGGGGCCAGAAGGTTCTGGAGTGGCGACCGCGTAACGGCAGACGTAGCGTTGGAAGGCCGCCCGCAAGGTGGACCGACGACCTTGTGAAGGCCGCAGGAAATCGTTGGATGCGAGAAGCACAGAACCGGATGAAGTGGAGGTGCTTGGGGGAGGCCTATGTCCAGCAGTGGACATCTTTCTGCTGAAGTGATGATGATGATGATTAAGGAAAGGGATGCACAATGCACATATGCACGTGCGCGTAGGCAAGTGATTTGGCAGCGTCGTCGCGTAGTCGCCCTTTTCTCGTAGGCACGGTCAAAATTATGTAAATCAACGCTAGTTCAACATGTTACCAACTTCCTTCATGTTATGAACTCTGCGATGAATGGATTGCTTATCGGGCGCTCGCTAAAATGTATAATTTAATTTGTTCACGTCTCAACAGTTTTCAGCCTGAAATATATACACAGGGCGTCCCACGGCTATGCCACATGGAGGGAAAGTACCTTGAATATTGTAGATGGAACATTTTACTGAAAGAAGACATTATTTTAATTTAAAAAACAATTTAAACTGCATTCATAGATTTTTAAATAATTACATGGTTGAACCGGGAATCAAACCCGCTACACGAGAAAAAAAATTACCCTGTAGCTTTATCATACCGATCGAAAGGCTTCATCATAAGGATTATTTTTTGCTAAATAACATAGCGTCAGAAATAAAAGGAAGACCATGAATTTTAACATTTTGAATACAAAATTAATCAATTTATCAAATGCTCAAAATGGGTCCGATACTGTTGAATACAAAATCGCACTCTTTTGATTATTTCACTCCCTGTCGATTTTTTTACCTTGTTGTGGTGGATATTTAGAATAATACGTCTAAGTTCTGTTTGTAGCTCGTGGACATTTTCATACTGGTTCTTGTAAACTAAATTTTTTACACAACCCCATAAAAAAAATCTAACGGGGTTATATCTGGGGATCTCGGCGGCCATCTTATTTGTCCATTTGTCCCGATCCAGGGACGAACGTGTTCATTGAGATAGTTCCTTGTTCTGTGACTTTTATGAGCCGGAGCCCCATCTTGCTGAAAAGTAAGGTTTTGGCGTTCTGCAACCGGAAGATTATTTATCTCATTTCTTAAAATCTCAAGTATTTCTAAATACCTTTCCGTATTCAAATGCCCTTCGTAAAAATCTACAAAGAGGACCCGGTTTTTTACAATCCCACACCAACAGTTGAACGAAAGACCCACTTGATTATTAGCCTCGCGGATACGTAAGGGATTCTCACTGGACCAAATGCGATTATTGTGTCGGTTGTACATATCATTATTGCTGAAGTTTGTCTCGTCTGACCAGATTATATTATTTAGAAAATACTGATCATCTAGGATGAGCCTCTCCATTTCATGGCAGAAAATAAGTCGTCTTTCAGCATCACCCGGCAGTCATTTTTGTACTAATCGCCCTTCAACGTAACTTTTGAATTTGCATTTTTTCAGTACATGGTGTATTTTGCTTTTCGAAATTTCGATTACTTCTTCACCTTCCCTCACTGAACTTTTAGGATTTGCCTCAAAGTATATCAAAATGTCGAATTCATCGTCAGTGTTTATCATTTGCCGCGGTTGTGGTAAGCGATGATCGAAACGCTAATGTTATGTTTTTGTGGTTCAAAACGTATGCTTCCATTAAATCAAAATTATTTTGATACGCCATGGTTATGTAAAAAAATCAGAATACAATGCAAAAATCCTACAATGAAAACCACAGAAACAAAAGAATAAAAGTTTGAAAATGGAACACAGCCATCAGCCAGCCGCATTGCGATGGACAAAGTAATTTACGCGTCTTTCAGCTCAGGATACGGCTCGATTGGTTACATACAACCAGGTACCTACTAATTACGTATCTTTTTATCATGCACTTAAATCATAATAGGGAAATTATGCGTACTTCTCAAGTGGGTACATTTATTAGTAATAGGTACTTATGATAATATCAGTTGTATGTCCTTACAGCAATGTCAGCTTTTCATTTTCCTGAACAAAATTTCACATCAAATGTTAAAATTCATGGTCTTCCTTTTATTTCTGACACTATGTTATTTAGCAAAAAATAATCCTTATGATGAAGCCTTTCGATCGGTATGATAAAGCTACAGGGTATGTTTTTTCTCGTGTAGCGGGTACGATTCCCGGTTCAACCATGTAATTATTTTAAAATCTATGAATGAAGTTTAAATTGTTTTTTAAATTAAAATACTGTCTTCTTTCAGTAAAATGTTCCATCTACAATATTCAAGGTACTTTCCCTCCATGTGGCATAGCCGTGGGACGCCCTGTATAACAATGAAACACACAAATTCTATTTTCTACTTAGTTGACAACCGCAAAGTTGGTTCGAATAAGACCCGATGGTCTGACGACTTGAAGACAGAGCGTGGGGTCCCGAGTTTGACCTTCAAGTCGGCCAAAGCAATTTGTCTGGATTAGAGACTTGTTGATGGCAATTGACTCGCCCCTTATAACTATCGATTATTTCCTAGTTAATTCTTTTTTTTTAATTAAGAAGATAAAAGTTGGACAAAGATCGTCACTCACTGGACGACTGAGAGAGGACATCGCCGTCGAGGTAGACCACGGTGAAGGTGGTGTGACGATCTGGTAACATTTGCAGGGCCAACATAGCCAGAGACCGCACAAGGTTTGGAAGGAAAAAGGGGAGGTCTTTGCTGAGCAGTGCAACACGAAAAAGGCTATAAAAAAAATCTTTTGACGTTATTCCTTAAAAGCCTTTCATAAAACTTACAAACGAGAAGTAGGTGATCGATTTCCTAATTTCCGTGAAATACACGATCGCTAGAGGCAAATTGTTACATTAAATGTACCATTATTTACTAGTTCGGTTTCAAATTCCGTGGAAACTACTCCCACGTTAATGTGAAGACAGAGATCTTGCTTTGAAATTTTGAATATTGCACTTCAAAATTTAATAACCAAACCCTTGGGTATACAATACACCTTAAATCTATGCAAACTAATGTTTCAAATTGATGTTATTTCAAGTACGTTAATTTGAAGACAGAGATCTTGCTTTGAAATTTTGAATATTGCACTTCAAAATTTGATAACTAATCCCTTGGGTATACAATATACCTAAAGTCTTTGCCAACTAATGTTTCAAATTGATGTTATTTCAAGTTAAACAGATATCAACTTTATTTTAATGATAATTATGTTGATTTCAGAGTCACTAGCACTATTGTAAAAGTTATAAAAATGTTTGAAGTTGTAGTGTAAACTGAAATTTATTGTGTAGAAATTAAAGTTATTTTTCCATAAACTCATATTTGTTCTGACATTTTTGGCAAATAAATCGCGAATACAGATTCCCTACTTTATTTACCTACACTTAAAATATACTTAAGCAGATTTTACAAAAAAAAGGAAATGTATAGTTTAAGTACAATTCGCGGTCTTATCGCATAAGCCATAAAGTGTCCAGCAGACACGCAAGACACGACGGAGTGACGAGTTTCTGCTAGAACAATTTCCACAAAGTTTTCATAGAAATTGTTCTCAATACTCAATACTCAATTCTTTATTGCATTCCATAATGTATACAAGGCTGGTAGGTAAATTATAGAGAAACAATTATGGACCCTGTCGGGCACAGCAAGTTAGTTTTTAGAGGAGAGGATGAAGCGCTTTTTGTTTAAAAACATAATAATATTGAAATTAAGGAGTAAATCTTATTTTTAGATATTTAAGTAGATATTATTTATGAGTAGATTTATTTAATTTTCGTTCTATTAGAGTCGTGTCGCGCCTGTCTGCAGGAGCCTTAAGGCGATTTCTGATAGACAAGCTAGAATGTCAAAAAATACGTTCAAAGAGGGTATACAAATAAAAGCAAGTGAATCATGATATCAGTGGAGATCAGTTTTAAATGTGTCGCTTTTTATGTAAATGCTATACGGTTGTAGCGGTATTTACATCACCACATGCGAACTACACGTCATACTGACGTCACGCAAAATCCTGCATCGCGCAAGCAGAGTTTACCGCGCAATTAGCATATATAAAACAACCCGACATGATTCATCGGGTTCATTCAGTTGCCCGCCAGACACAACACCCATCTGGTCGGACGACCCTCCCTTTTCTATGGAGGATGAGTGAACTTTACACCCTATAAGTTTTGCAAAATTGTAACAATTTTCCTTTCTTGGCCTCATAAATCCCCTGTGAGTTGACCACTTTATCATGTGACAGTCGACGAAAAAGAAAGGGTGTGAAATTCGTGAAATACTTGATAGAATTAGGTATTCTGACCCCAAGAATAAAACGGCCGTCGAAAAAATTGTTTTAGAATTTTCTTTCAGTAATTAAAATCCCGTTGAAATTGACTTTGAGTCTTTGGTAAAGTACAGACGCCAGCAGTCAACCTACCTGAAACTGTAAAATTTTCCCAATCAACCTTGAACCTTAATACTTTAGCGATAAAGTTCAAAATCTATTAAAGAAATTTGACAGATTGTAGTAGTTTGATGTGCTGGCGTCCTATGTCCACTGGAGAAAATCAAGAGGCTTATTTAATAATACCAACCTATTTTTGTTTCACTGAAAAGCTTTGATCACCACGCTTGCTGATGATAGGTTGGCGATTTCAAACTTATATTAAAAGTCCAGGTTTCTGCACGATGTTTTACTTTTTGCAAATAATGACCGGACTATGATTTTCGTATTTAGTGCTTAAGGCCGGTTGGTTCAAACGGTTGTTTAACGTAACATACGTATGTCAAATAATAACTATTACGTATTTGTTATTATTTGACGTACGTCAAGGCCATGATTTTGTTAAACAACACTTTTTTTGGTTTGACGATGGTTAGCGCTATTTTTGAAGTAACCGCGTGTGTCAAGTGGACGTGAAACCACCCGCCCTGAGTGATGTGAAAGGATGATAACTGATAAAAAAATACTCCTTGATCGCTGCAGAAGCTATTCATTTCGGTAAGGCCGTGAAATCGAATAAGATCGGTAAGACCAAATCATTTATATCTGTAATTCGTATGGTGCACAATAAAGAGTATTCTATTCTATTTTCTTCAAATACTGAATCCTACTAATATCATAAACGTGAAAGTTTGTATGGATGGATGTTTGTTATTCTTTCACGCAAAAACTACTGAACGGATTTGGATGACATTTGGCACACAGATGGTTTATAACCGGGATTAACATATAGGATACTTTTTATCCCGATATTCTCACGGGATCGAAACTTATGCGGGTGAAAGCGCGGGGCGCAGCTAGTATTCGATAAACCCCAAAAACTGTAATCACAAACTGCCCAATACTCTAACTAAGACTCGCTTATAAAGCCAAGGGGCCTAAAAAGGCCACTTTAAGCAATACCTCTAAAAGCTATTCATTTCCTGAATTCCCAGCAGATAATTAGCAATTCCTCTAATTTTCGTAAAATTTCATTTCTTTTGTATACACATTGCCGCATGAAAAAAATAAAAACCGTAATTTTATCGGTAAATTTTTCATTACAGTTTTTATTAATCAAATTGGTTTTTTATTTTTTATTTCCACAGTTTAAATGTTATTTCATTGTGATATGAATTGCACACAGATCATATTATGAATTGTCAGTTTGTGACCATTTTACGATTTTTAATATGGATTTATATTATCCTATTATGATTCTGCCAAAGTGGCCATTTTAGGCCCCCAATAATTGATACCAGTACCTACACCAACACAATATTCGGGCAGGCGGGACAGAAGCCTAATATCGGTTCTGCCCGGTATTAAGAACACATCAGTGCACTTCCAAATTGCAGCAGGCAACAGACGCCCTCAAACATAATTGAGCCTTTGTCCAGCAGAGGCTGGTTCAGACTTAACATGATACTAAAATAGGATGATCAGGCTTTCTGCTTTATATTTTCAGAGTATACAAAATATGTAGTTGCACGTTTTGTAAAAAAGTGCGCGCATGTAGAGACGCGACAGCTGGGAGACGTTTTTGACCGCGAGTGTGTCGTCTTTGGTTTCTTAGAACAAGCGCACAGACCACAACCGTCTGTTCGAAATCCATGTTGATGAATGCGGCAAATTTATAAGAAAAAGTAACGTTGCAGTTGCTCCGGTGCGGGTGTGCGCATCCTCCAAATCTCGGCGAGGAGACAGCGACAAAGACAAAAAAGTTGCTGAGCAACTAAGTGGCTCGTGGGCGGGCGCCCATCCAGCGCCCTCCCAAGTCACTCTCATATAATTTATATGTATAAATTCAATGTGAATGATGTATCCAATATTTTTTATTTAAAAGAGTGTTCTGCTGGGTAATTTTTAACATACATAAAATTACAATTAATCGCTTTTTCTTTGATTTTGACAGTTCAGCCACTACGTTCATTGCGTTCTTTACGTTGCTGAGCAGACGAATTTATTAAACCTATGAAGCATTGGATTACAAATGTCCTTCTAAACTCTCGGATTCGCGTTACACAATTAGGGTGCTGTCCTGTCCATGGTGTTTCTTGCCCGTTCCTCTCCACAGGAACCCACACCGCTTAAGAAGGGTCAACCAGCTTTATCTTCCTAAGTCACCGACTCCTTGACAATTCAAGAGTGCCTGTAAATAGTATAATTGAAATTAAAGTTTTGAATTTGAGTTTTGAGTTAAATATTTAATTATATTTGTTTTCATACGCATGCAATTTAGAGTAAAAATATGAGAGCCTTGAAGATAAGTAAAAAGTAATATTTTTAATGTAAAGTAACTTGTATTAAGTTCTGATTGAAATTATTTAAAAGCTTCCTTAGTGGAAGATTTTGGCACGGAAAGTCCTATCAAAAGTTTTAAAATTGTTATGTTTTTCTTTGTGATATTGACCCAAGTCGTTGGCAAAAGAATTAGCGTTTTTCAAGAATTAGCATCGCCATACAACGTGGCAATGCTGCCAGCCTTTTGGGCACTGTTCCTGTTGACAGCGATGCTGACGTGTTTTTTGATGCCCTATGATTCAATTGCTTCTTCTTTCATGTACAAGTTCATATTATTATTTTAAATGTTAGCTTCGCTTAGGTTAGGTTATGTAAATATTATCTTGATTAATAAAAATAAACTGATAAAAAATCTTTTCTATTTAAAATATTAGTTTAGATCCACTACTATCCACATAAAGACAAAACACTTGGTGATCAATACTATACAAATGCAAAACCTGTAGATAATTAAGTCGGTGCAAGTGAGGAAACATGACAGCTAGATTATAAAGGGTCAAATATATATATATATTTTGTTTTTTTTTTTGAAACGTTGCCAGTTGCCACAAACAAACAGTGGGTGCGTTTACACATATTTAAACTCACATACACAAACAGCCAGACCCGGAACAACAACTTGTAGGCCATACAAATATTTGTTCCGTCCGGGAATCGAACCCGCAACACGCAGCGCAGCGAAACTCTACAGACGTGATAGGCGTCGACATCTAAACATGATAATACAAAAAAAAAATACAAAAATTGACGATATTTTTGGGATCAAAGACCTTACGCAATGTAGTCACTTGAAATATCAGTTTTAAAACCCTGTGTCTTTTGTGTAAACTTCGCAGAATATATTGCCATCTGTCGAATACATTGATAATAATAGCTTCAGAATTTCTATTATCATACACATTCGCAAATACATATCCTCACACCTTCTTCCCATAGGGATAGGGAGTGACTAAATAACGCCACCTGCTACGATCCTTACATACTCTCCCGCCCTCTTTCTCTATCTCTTCTATTCAGAAGTTATTACTATCTCAATGCATTAAAAGTAAAAAGTTCTTCAGACTTTGGACATGCAAATCAAGAGATGAACAACACTGGCGGTTTCAATCAGCTCAGCCTATTGCAGTCCACTGCTGGACATAGGCCTCTCCCAGACTGCGCCACAACACCCTGTCCCCCGCCTTTCGCATCCAGTCTGTCCCAGCCACCTTCTTTAGGTCGTCGGTCTATCTAGCTGGGGGGCAACCCACACTACGCTTCCCGATACGCGATAATCACTCCAGGACTCGTCTGCTCCACCAACCATCGGTCCTTCAACAAACATGGCCAGCCCACTGCCACTCAGTTTGCTTACTTTGCAAGCTATGTCGGTAACTCTGTTCTCCGGTTCGAGCGGTTTAGTATGCTAATGTGAAAAGTCTTAACAGTTCAGAAACCGTCGTTCTTAAGCTGAAGCACATCACATTACCAGGAAAATGTAAAAGGGGGAGAAAGAGGTTCCCTAAACCGTGATACACTTAACATTCACATTCCCACAACAACACTTACCAAAATAATATCACGTTTAAGGAAAAACTTCTTAAAAATACACGGGAAAGCTCAGCGAGACTACAGTCAACAATCACGGATACACACGTCATAACCAAGGTAGGTGTAACATTGCCTTTCTTACACAAATATACATTTTTGAAGTAAAGGGGGATGTTCGCTTACGTTCGCCCATATATGAATGTTTGTTTGGGGATCCAATTATGCCGGATTGATACTTGAAATTGGCGTTTGAGGCGTTAGTCGATTTCCGACGGAAACCTAAAACCGCGGGCCTAATTTATATCTTATATTCTATCTATATCCATACTAATAATAAAGATGAAGAGTATGTTTGTTTGAACTCGCTAATCTCTGGAACTACTGATCGGATTTCAAAAAATATTTTTGCCTGTGATAGCCTAACTCTTGAAGAAGAGTTTGGAAGGTGAGAAGAGCTAAGAAGGCTATAGACTATTAACATCAAGCTAGGACCCGAGCAAAATGAAAAAAAAGTCAGAAAGAACGCTCAGCGAAAACGAAGTAATAGCGCGGGCAGGCGATGCGATGCGACGGAAATTTCACGCGGGTGAACTCGCGGGCAGAAGTTAGTATATTATATTTCTAAAGCCAAGTAGCAATGCTTTGTTCTGTAAAAGTGCTACACACATGTTCGAAATGATTCGTCAAAGGCCGGGTGGCAAAATCGAGTATATGTATATTTTACCACCCGGCTGTGCCGAATCGTGCCGACCCGAATCATGGCGACCCAAACAAGTGCAGGCCTTAAGATCACTTCGACCCTGACATAAGTGACCGCCAAGAATCTAAAAGCGAACTCATCTAAATCTATAATCTACTAGATAGCCCGACAGACGTCATTGTCATGTCGAAATACCTATAAATATTTCATATAAAAATCCCGTAGAAAACACAATTTTCCCGAATTTGAAAGTTTTCTTGGAAACATTTCTCCCTTTTTTTTCTGCATAAAAATCTAATTTGGACTATAACGAACATTTTAAAACGAAAAATAGCCAAATCCGTCCAGTCTTATGCACACGCCACGCGCCCGTAGCCGCAGGCAAAAGCTAGAACTTAAATATCAATTTCAATTTTCAGGAAATACGTATTTAGTTAGGGTTTACTACCTATACCCTAAGCACGTATTTCCTGAAAATCCCAGTAAATTGAGCTCATAACAAGCAGTGTTGGAAAATCCAAGTTTGCACCGAACAATTCGTGCTACAAATTGGATGGAATGACTACAAGTCACGCCATGACAGAAAACAAATAGCATAGTCAACATTCTACTAGGAATCGGTAGTGTAGGATACGTGCATAGGTAGGCTTTTGAATTCCCACTAATCTGTTAGTTGTTTACATCAGGGCTGTCAAATGCACGGCCCGCGACATAATAGGTCCCTTTGAAATTTCAAACGCCCTCAGGCTAGGTGGATCAACGATCTTCGCAGGATAGCTAGTACCAACTGGATGAGAGTTGCCGAAAATCGAGTTGAATGGCGTGCAATAGGAGAGGCCTATGTCCAGCAGTGGACTGCTATAAGCTGATGATGATGATGTTTATTTGACTATTATGGTTGAAGCACCTTTGGCATTTTAATGGAAGTGCATTGATTTTAGACGTTCTATATTCATTTAGGGGAGGAGAATCGATGAACTCTTGAAGGTCCAAGGCCAAGGGGCCATCGACACAACGCTTCGGAGTGGAAATTTACCCCTGTAAAAGGTATCTAAATTCCGATATATTGTTTTAAAGTATGTTGATGCAAGGTCTGGCGAATTTTTTTTTTTTAAGGATGTAAGCTAGTGCTTGACTGTGATCCCGCCTGATTGAAAGCAGTGATGCAATTGCTGATGGTAAAGCGCACTAATTTATTATGAGCCTATTCACTCTAGCCTTGAATACACTTAAATTATAATCGGACGGGAAGACCGCTGCAGGCAAATTGTTCCAGTCCTTCGATGTACGCGGTATAAATGAAGAGGCGAAACGCTTCGTCCGGATCGTAGCGGTGTCAACAACGTAAGGGTGGACACTCGCCGTACGACTGTTTGTTCGATGATAGAACGGTGATGGCGGAATTAAGTCATGTAATTCCTGCGTACACTCACCAGAATGCATCCTATAGAATACCGAAAGGCTACCTACGCCTGTGCTCCAGGCTTTGTAGATTGGTCTTAACCAAATCTGGATCACCAATTAGCCTCTTCGCACGCCTCTCCTCTGACTCCAAAGCTGCTAGATGACATTTTGCAGCACCAGCCCATGTGTGGCTGCAGTACTCCACACGCGATCGGACCTGCGCTTTGTATAAAATTAGAAGCTGTCCCGATGTGAAGTATCGCCGGACTTTTGCAAGAACGCCAAGTTTCCTAACAGCCATCTTAGCTTTGGACTCAATGGACCGCCCAAGGTTAAGGTTTGAGGAAATTTCAACTCCCAAGAGCTGAAGGCGGCCGGTGCACTCCAAGGATACATTCCGTAAAAGCAGGAGCCAAGGTGAACGGGCTCCTTTTGGCGGTGAACAGACGTTGGCGTGGAATCCCACAAGGTTGACTTCGCCTCACTTGCTGCCAGGGTCACAGGTTGCCTGACACAGACAACTGAAGGAACACGGGTGGGTTTTATTCAGTAAAAGTCTAACACGCTCCTCCCAGAGCGGGAAAAGTTATTTGATGACTTCCCAACCAAAAAAAAAAAGGTATGGCGAATACGATGGGTATCAGAGAAAACCAATAAAAATCAATGGGTTTAGTCCACTCCTTCTTAAAGATTATGCTTCTCAAACACATTGCCTATAGGCACAAAGGATCTTATCAAAATCACAAATGTTTCAATTGGAAGCTCTTCGTCACCCACCATATGGTCAGACCTAGCTTTAATCAACTTATATTCTAAGGCATCAACCCATTTAAAAAAATTGTTTGAACTTACAATAAAAACATCGGCGACTTCAGAAGTAAAGACCAAATATTTTTTTTTATCTAAGTAACGCAAATGTGAAAAAACTCCTTTAATTAAATAAATTTATTTGGTATAAAAATAAAATAATATTTATTTTATTTTTATGGTATCCCAAATAAACGAATGATATATTTATTCGGATGGCAACAAATTTTCTGTAACCATCATTATTGGAATTACCGAACTATATTATTTGCGTGCGTTTTGGTTGTTGTCGCACGGTTTTTTTATGCCAACCTGTCACCTGAGTAGCGCCAACTGGATTCCATGTTCCATAACTAACCATACTGTACATACCTATTCTATCCTTCATTTTCATTTGGTAGCTTTTGCAAATATTTCCCATTTATAGATTGATTTCTGTAAAACCATGTTTGGCAGTGTGAAATTAGCTTTGCAGTAGTATAAAAATAATAACCTCTCTGCTGTGTTGTCGTCAAACGAACGACAACAACAAAACGCACACAACGAACGTTTTGGTGTGACGTAGACGTTTATTTTTCTTAAAAAATCTATATATTTCATATTGGCCCGGGATCGTATCTGGTTTGAACAGCCCTGGTTTACATTATCTATGGAAAAATGAACCTAATCATCTGGTGGTGAGCAGTGGGTTTTTCTCTTTTAATATTAAACCATTAAAATTTTATTTATTGTACGGTTCCCAGGAGTTTTGAAAATTAATTTATCGTTTCCGTCCATCTTAAAACTTGAGTTTCCTGTCTACTTGGCCGTTGTTACTGTTTTTCATCACTGGATGTACAGACGCCAGCACATCTAGCTACTACAATCAGTCAAATTTCTTTAATAGATTTCAACTTTTTCGCTGAAGCATTAAGGTTCAAGGTGGATTGGGAAAATTTTACAGTTTCGGGTAGCTTGATATGCTTCGTCTGTACAGTAAAGAAAATTAATTGTTATGGAAATGGATTGTTATAGCCATTTATACAACTGTCAAAGACTGACAGAGTTGTGGTTCGAATAAACGGACAATTTATAATATACTATATTTTAATCCCAGCAACAAAATTGGTCTTGTTACTATGTAGTCAGTAGCATAAGGATGATCAACCTATACCGTTCCCACTGCTGGGACACAGACCTCCTGTCTGTGAGAGGGAATGGGCCGCAATCAATTACCACTTACCAAGCGGGCCCAGTGCGGGTTGGTAAGATGTCACATGTCTTCGAATTTTTAGTTCTGGCAAATAGCTGTTTCCTCACGATGTTTTCCTTTACCAGGTTTGTCTAAATAAATAGTATACCGACCGACTTTTTTACCATCTAGACTAAAATCAGGAGTGACCTATGGCACAGAACTTCTTTTTTTTTTCACAAAATAAAGAAAAATGAATAAATTGACAAATTATATAAAAAATCAACTTAAAGCATCCTTTTGCGTATTAGACGGACAGAGCCGTCATCTACCCCGGTCGCGATGGGAACTGGATCCGGCGAGAGATGTCGTCCGGTGTCCCGCTGGGATCGGTTCTGGGGCCGCTCCTGTGGGACATCGGTTACGACTGGGTGCTGCGGGACGACCTCCCTGATGGCGTCAGCGTAGTTTGCTTCGCTGTCGCTGACGACTCGCTGGTCCTGGCGCAGGGGAGGTCGCATCAGGCGGCGGCCGACGCGATGACACGCGGGGTTGCGATAGTCGAAGATAGGATCCGGCGGTTGGGTCTCGAGGTGGCATTGTACAAGTCCGAGGCCATGTCATTTCATGGGTCCCGGTACGGGCCACCTTCGGGAGCCCAACTGATGGTAGGAGAGGTTCACATCGGCGTCGAGACAACGATGAGATACAAGGGTCTCGTCCTCGACAGCCCGTGGAACTTCGTCGAACATTTCAGACGTTTGGCCCCCAAACTGGAACGGACCGGGGCCGCCTTAAAGCGGCGCCTGCAAAACCTGAGGGGGCCAAACGCCTCCTGCCGGAGGCTTTACGTGGGATTCGTGCGGTCCATGGCCCTTTCTGGGGCCCCGGTGTGGGCGCGTTCACTGCGGCTGCGAGCCGCACACTATCTGAACGCGCCCCAAAAGGTGGTAGCCGTAAGGCTTATCCGGGGGTCCATGAGATCTGGAGGCGATAGTCCTCGCGCGCCTGTATGATTGGCGCGCGGAGGCACTACGTCGGGGGGAAACTCCGCACCCGCGGCAAATCGCGGCGGAGCGGACGGACCTCCGGCGCGATCTCATGGTAGCGTGGAAGGCGCGACTATCGCAACCCAGCGCAGGGTACGCCACGATAGCGGCGGTAAGACCCCTCTTTGAGGAGTGGCTAGAGAGACGTCACGGCGCTCTCACCTACCGCCTGACGCAGGTCCTCTCCGGACACGGATGTTTCGGGAGGTTCCTGCACATCATCAGGCGGGAGGAGACTCCTGGGTGTCATCACTGCGAGGATCGCCCAGAGGACACTGAGCATACGGTGGAGGTCTGCCCCGCTTGGGCAGAGCACCGCCGTGTCCTCGTAGAGGCGATCGGCAGCGGCGGCGACCTCTCGCGTCCGGCCAGGTTCAAGCCATGGTCCGGGGCGAGAGGGAGTGGGAGGCGGTCACCTCCTTCCGAAGCAGTCATGCTAGCGAAGGAGGTGGCGGGATGGGCGAGGGAGAGATCCTCACGCCTCAGCCGCCGCGGGAGACGCTCCGGGCGTCGGAAGCCGCGTGACGACTCCCGGCCACCGTAGGCGCGGGCCTGCGGGCGGAGAGCAATGGGTAGCTCTCCGTCCGATCAGGACCAGGCCCGTGCCGGACGGCGCGTATGTGTTCCACGTGCGCCTCAAAGAGATGTCAGCATAGTTGACGGGGCCCGACAGGGCCGAAGCCTGCCGGGGTAGCGGGATCGTCCGAAAGGGTTACCGCTGCCCTGGTACATAAAGGGCTATGGAAGGAACACGGGTGGGTTTTAGTCAGTAAGAGTCTGACACTCCCTTCTGCTCCACCCAGGGGGTCATTTGACGATACCCCATCCTCAAAAAAAAAAAGGCATCCTTTTCAGAACACTGAGGGAAGAATCCTCAACTTAGAAGTGTGTACTTTGCCTTGGTGGAGTCCAGGCTGAGATACAGCATCGAGTTTTGGGGCAATAGCTACAAGTACAACATACAAATGGCATTCGTGATTCAGAAAAGAGCTTTAAGGACTATGCTCCGCATGAAACAGACGGAATCATGTAAAGACCATTTTATTAGACTAAAAATCTTGACAGTGCCATGCCATAACATTTTAGTGTTGCTAACCAGCTTAGTTAAAAATTTGCACAAAATTGAGACTTATGAGCAGAGACAAACTAGAGCTAGCACACGTAGGAAAGATTTGCCCAACACTACTCAACCGAAATTAAACGTTGTCAAACATTGCCCGAGGTATCAGTCTGTAGTTTTATACAAGAAGTTGCCTATAGAATTCAAAACCATATATGTGTACAGTGTTAACTTATTTAAAAACAAATTGAGGACCTATTTATTGGGGAAAGGCTATTAAAGTATCAATGAATTCCTAGATGACATATGACATTGTAACTATTACAGTATCAATGAATTCCTAGATGACATATTATGACATTGTAACTTATGATTGATTTTATTACTTTGACATTTATTATTTATGATCTTGAATTCTTAATTGACCGTTATTGTTTTTATTTACTTCTCTAAATGTATTTAATGAATTTTATTTTAATTGCAATTGTATATCTAATGTTATTTTTTTTATTTTTCAACACAATGTACCTATATTGTTATGAAATAAATTACTTATAACTTATGACTTTTGTACGCGCGGAAATAATCAAGGAATTCGTAGCGAAATAGCAACAAAAATTAAAAAAAAAAAAACTTATCTAGTTTCTACTCCGTTCACCTTTTATACCCTGTTTTTGTCCAGACTCTAAAAAAAAGTCAGCCGGTATAGTTAGTAGGAGTATTTATTTGGACAAAATCTTATACATACAAAGAGCTTGAACTCCTACAAAACAGAACATATTAACATACCCTAGATAAAAATAGCAATGAAACAAACAGACACACATCAGACATTCAGGAGAAACCCTCGTCATATATTGTTTGCGAAGGCTTTCATTACGGAGGGTGAACCAACTTGGTGTATCAAACAAAGCAAATATTACCCACCTGCTAATAAATATTTATATGAATTAGTTATGAATTTAATTAGTCGATAGGAATACGTATGAAATCTTTGGTATTATATCTACTTCTTGGTAATAAATGGAATTAATTACAATCATCTCTGCCTGTCTGAAAATGAAGACTAACACCAGTTTCTGAATTGAGAACCTGGCAAATTCTTCTTTAGCATAATAGCATAATTAGCCTATACCGTTCCCACTGCTGGGACACAGGCCTCCTCTCGGTGAGACCGAATATGCCGTTATCAATTACGACGCAGGCCCAATACGGGTTGGTAGATGTCACATGTCTTCGAATTTTTGATTCTAGGACATGCCGGTTTCCTCCTTCAACGTTTTGGGAGCAGTGAAGATGAAATAATTTACACAAAGTAAAACGCCTGGCTGGATTCGAACGTCGTGGCCATTACCATCCGGCCACAACTGCTCTTAGCATTACTTAAGGTGAAATGAATACCCGCGCATTTCAAAATTTGTGGGCTTATAGTGCTTTCCGAGGCACGGGGGTATCACGCCGCCAACTTCTAAACTCCGGCCTGTTACTGAGATATTCCTAGTGAAAAAACCCAATAATACTGCCTGACGAGACCAACGGGGCAATGGGAATTGACCAGACTGACTTATTATAAGTACTGTCGCTAAACCTATATCTGACCACCGCACCGTAAGGACTATTCCTGCTTGCAGCCCATATTATTTGTCAACCTAATAGTCGATCCTCTTTTGTTTTGCCTACTGACGCAGCTGTGGTCATCATGTGCACGGGATTTTGTTTTCAAAATGGTGAGATATAGGTTTTGGCGATAGTACCTCTGCATTACCTTTCGGGGAAAATAGATGTGATATTCTGTTTGTGCTTAAATTAGAATAATATCCATAACGGCCACTTATGTTGGGGTTATCGTCAAACCGTAACTCTCCACTGGCGAAATATATTATCTCCTCGGTAATCGGTCAGCCGCTGGGGCATGTACGTAACCGATCAATATTCGCTTGTTGGTTAACAATTAACCTTTACTTGTGTTCACAGTCATGCTTCTGGACATTTGAAGGTTACCTAAAGGTTTATAGGTTACTATGTTAATACAGTGTACCTGGATAAGTGGGATCTCCAGGGACCTAGGAGTATTTATCAGTTAGAGGTTTTCCCATATAGTCAGGTTTAAAATGACAGTGTGTTTATATACAGAGGCCCCCGATATGCATAATCATCCTATAATGTGCCCACTGCTGGGACTTAGGCCTGCTCTCTAATCCTCTCTGATTATATCTCCATAATCCACCACGCGGGCCCAGTGCGGGTTGGTGGATGTCGAATGTTTTCGAGTTTTTGGTTCTACGACATGCCGGTTTCCTCACAATGTTTCCTTCACCATTTTGAGAGCAGTAGTGATGAAATTAAGTACACAAAGTAAAGTGCCTGCCTGAGTTCTAACTGACGACCTACGACTTGTAAGTTGAGGTCGATACCACTGGGATATCACTGCTCTAAGAGGTTCAGGCCCCCGCTAAGACAAGTCGAAATGATGTACCGTTTTTCATACAGAAGGTTTAAAATTACGAGAATTGGTCTCGTAATTTTAAACGTTCAAAATGTAATCGTAGTCTCATCTCGGCGACAAACAAATGTCAAAAACTTGTCAAAATGTAGGGAAATTAGAAGTATTTTTTGACAGATTGAGACTGAGATAAAAGGGGCAATTCTCGTAATTTTACGAATATTCACAGTCTGATCTCAGTCTTAATCTGTCAAAAAATCATTTATTTTCCCTACATTTTTGACAAGTTTTTGACATTGATTGTCGCTGAGATGAGATTGCGACTAGATTTTAAACATTTTTAATTACTGGAATTGGCCTTCAGACTGTGAACGTTCTTAAAATTACGAGAATTGCCCCTCTGCTGTACAGGTGAAGATCATGATTAAAAATGCCATTAAAATGTCCAGACCAATATTCAGAACGATAAATTATTATTAGCTATCTTACTTCTACAGGCTTGTAGCTAAGTAATAACAATAACAGCCGCACGATTCGATCGATCAGATTATGCTACGCTTGCCGCGGTTGGTCCGTAGATGGGTGACCATCTTTAGTTACCGGGAAGGGTCGTAAGAAGCCCGAAAGTTTGACAACCAGTCTTACCAAGGGGTATCGTATTACCCAATAACTGGGTTGTAGAGTCGTGGCTAAATAATAGTCACATGGGTCAATCGACCAGGTTAATCTACGCTTGCCGCGGTTGGTCTGTGGATCGGTAACCATCTTTAGTTACCGAAACCTCTCCTTCCGGCTGTCATTTGTGGATCTTTGAGAGTAGTTACGGGTCGCCAAAAGTCCGAAAGTCTGACAACCAGTCTTACCAAGGAATATACTATTACCCGTGTTAGTAACTGGGTTGTGGAGGTCAGAGAGGCAGTCGCTCCATGTAAAATACAGGTATTCAGCTCCATTCGGTTAGACTGGAAGCTGACCCTAACATAGTTGGAACAAGACTAGGCAGATGACTTATACAGGCTAGAGGTAAAAATAAAAAAATGCATTCTCAGTTAAATATTATAGTATTTCATTGATCCCAGTAACAGAGGTAGTATTTCAATTTTTTCAGCACATTGTAGTTATCAGTAGTAGAGGTTTCCCACGTACAGACGCCAGCAGGTCAAGGTACCCGAAACTGTCAAATTTTCCCAATCAACGTTGAACCTTAATGCTTTAGCGATAAAGTTGAAAATCTATTAAAGAAATTTGACAGATTGTAGTAGCTTGTTGTGCTGACGTCTGTACCTCGGAGCCGCTTAATCAGAGGGCAATTCTCGGCATTTTAAGAACGTTTACAGTCTGATCTCATTCGCAATCTGTCAAAAATACCTCTAATTTCCCTACATTTTTAACAAATTTTAGACATTAATTGTCGCTGAGATGAGATTGCGCTAGACTTCGAACGTTTTTAATTATGGGAATTAGCCTTCTGATTCTAAAACTGAGATATATGGTTTAAAAGCATAACGCATTTTCAACTGTCCTTTTTCCAAAACTAAATATACTTTTTCGAAATGGTTTTCGCCCAGTAGTGAATCAGCTAGATAACTACTTGACTAGTATAATTTATACAGACAGGGAGAGTTTTGGAGATCGTTTAGTATTTTCTACAACGACTTTTAATAGGATTGACATAAACTTTTCACTAACTTATACATAATATATTTATGTGACTGTCCCATCATCGCTATAGATCGACATGCCAATTATTTGTCTTTGTCCTTGGCCCTCAGTTCGAAATCCGAAACTTCTTGGAATTGAATTTATATTAAATTTTGAACTAATATTAAGTTAAATTATTATAATTAATATTAAGACCAATAATGTTGTGACCAATGTAGAATGTAATTTTTTTTCTCTCTTTTCTGGCTTTACGATGATTACTTAATTTTGTGTTACATTGATTGTTTTTGTTAAAACCACTGTTCGACACAAATGTAAATTTGTTGATGAATGAATAAATAAAACTATGAAATATGGACCACAGTTTTAATTACGGGAATTGTCCTTCAGGGTACACTGCTAATAGTAGCGGACATTGCAGCCGTAGCGCCGGACCGTAACGCACTGCGTTGCAAAATTGCATCAAAGCACATTAAGAGACGCGTCGGGCCGCGTCGCAACGCAGTAGTTGTTTCAGACATATTCAAATTTCGAATTTGAATTCGAACTGTATCCAGCCCAGTCCAATGAAGCTCGCGCGCATGTCAGCGGGCCGACTGTGGCGTGGGGTGGTTCATGCAAAATGTACGAAAGTGGTCAAGGTGGATTTCTGCAGTGTCTTGCGTTACGAAGCGATGCGGCCCACCCTAATTTGCACCATTTGAGCTTTAACCACAGAAATGAGGACCGTCATAGCACACAAAGGTATTGCCGTAAAGCGAATCTGCCGTAAAGTGAATCTGTCCTAAAGCGAATCTGTTCTAAAGCGAACAAGGGGACGATACATCTCTATTTTGTCCTATTTGTACTACTGTCTATTGATAGTTATTACCTTTTGTCAGATCCATCCAAGATTCTGAATAAGTGGTTGACCTAAAACTTGCAAACCTGCAACCTATAATTAGGACCAATAAATGAATCCCAACAGAGTAATGCTTGGTGGCAGAAAGAGGTACGATGTTAATTTTATTCTTTACCGGATCAACTTTATTTAAAGGATTGGTACCGGTTTCAAGCCCTGGCACTGACAAACAATGCACATCCTAAACCTAGGTATAAAAGCATAAAACAAGAGCTCTTTACACCAAAAGTGAAGCACTAAGGAAGGATTTTTGAAAATTCTTCCCCTAAAGGAGTTAATAGGGAATGAAAGTTCGTTATTTTTGTCGATGGGAAATCCGATAGGGCTCGCGGCTTGTAATCATGTCATCTGCGTAGCGTTATTCCCCACTATGTTGGGGTCAGATGAGCTGAGTACCAGTATCTTACATGGAGCGACTGCCTTTCTGACCTCCACCACCCAGTTACTCAGTTACTGGGTAATACGATACTCCTTGGTAAGACTGGTTGTCAGACTTTCGGGCTTCTGAGGACCCGTACCGACTGTCAAAGATCCACGAATGACAGACGGGACCAACGGCTTAACGTGCTTTCCGGCTTGTAGGCTTGAAAATTTACTCACTGACAACGCACACCCTAAACGAACAAGGTTTAAACTTTACACAAAAGTTTAGTAAATAGGAAATGAAAGTTGTGTGGAAGTTTGGGCTCACAGCTTGTATGAAGATAAAATTACACTATACCACACTTAAGTTTATATCGTTTGGTCATTGATACTACTGGCAGACTAGTCTAGAACTATATCCATCTAGTGCAACTTTGTAGTCTAGACATCTTCAAGTGTTCCAATAGATTACTCTTGCTTTTCTTATCGTCTTCAACAATCTGCTGGAAAAGCGAATGGTGTGAGTGTGGAAATGTTTTACAAAGGTATGTAGATGATGAGTCTGTATAATCTCCTATAGGTACAAATAAAGCTGATGAGTTTGTTTGTTTGTTTGAGCGCGCTAATCTCTGGAATTAGGTACCAGTCGGATTTAAAAATTCTGTTTGTATTTGATAGCCCAATTCTTGAGGAAGGCTATCGGCTATTTAACATTATGCTAGGTTCTTTAGAAGCCGAGCAAAATGAACGCTAAGCGAAAACGAAGTAATAGCGTGGGCAGGCGATGCGATGCGATGGGGTGGGTCGGGAACCAAAATTTCACGCGGACGAAGTCGCAGGCAGAAGCTAGCATTATAATAAAGTACAAAACAAAGTCGGTGAGAGCAGTGGTGGGTGGTAAAGGCCGCGACTTACCGAGTTGTAGGTTCGAACCCGGACAGGCGCTTTTCTTTGTCCAAATTAAGTATTTCATCACCACTGCTCTCATAATTGTGAAGGAAAACATCGTGAGGAAACCGGCATGTCCTAGAACCAAAAATTCGATAACATGTGACATCTACCAACCCGCACTGGGCCCGCGTGGTGGATTATGGGTCACTCCCTCTCACAGAGAGGAGGCTTGTGTCCCAGCAGTGGGAATGTTTATAGGCTGATTATAAAGGACGCCCTCAGGCTAGATGGAGCGACGATCTGCGCAGGGTGGCTGGTAGCAGTTGGATGAGAGTTGCCGAAAATAGAGATAAATGGTGTGCAATTGGAGAAGCCTTTGTCCAGCAGTGGACTGCTGTAGGCTGATGATGATGATGAATGAAAATTAGGCTGAAACGATTGAGCTTACAAGCCACTTTTATTCATCCACTTAAGCCTTATGACGGTATAGGTACACTAAGTACTCACGATAAACAAATTCAGGTTATCAGCGATATAAAGATAAAATAATCAATATACTAATGCGAGCTCCTGCACTATAGGTAGGACAAGTACCGCCGTTGTAGCCAATTACGATAAAGCTCAAAAGGCTTAGCATAATCAATAATAGTTTCTGAATATGACGGCTCAAAAATGATTATTATTAGGTAAAGAAAATAATAGTTTGTAAAGCCTCTTTTATTCACTTTCAAAAGTGACTAGCAAATAGTACATACTAATTCCATGGCATCTAATTAGTATGTAGGTATTATTTGCTAGTGAATTCGTGTGTTGCATTTTAATTTTGAATCTTTAGATAGGTCTTATTAAAATACATTATCCTGTTAAAAAGGTTTTATTTTAAATTTTCAAATGTATACATACTGGCATATTATACGAAAAAATTGCGCAATGCCTTTAATAATAATAATATACATTTATTTCAGAAATGTCAATTCCATAATGTTAGTAACAAGGGTCCTAAAAACTATGTTAGCAATTGCAGCATTCTCGAACACATTTAAAATAATCCAATGAATGTCAACTATAAAATAGATTTAAAAAAAACCGTAATCCATTTAGAAAATCAAATTAAAAATAACAATGCAATTTAATCTAATTTCATATAATCTAATTTATTTAATTACATTTAGTCTAATTTAATTTACCCTAAACTTAACTACTAAATACTTTTTAAACTACACTAGTTTAAAATATCTTTTCTCGGCACCCGGCCCGCAGCTATGCCTACGGGACCAGTGCATCAGAAAAGGGCAGTCTGGCCTCTCCAGAATAACCTTCAGGATGCTGTTGGAGCCTCCACGTATCCTACGCATTAGGGATGCCGTTCTTTTGCGCATGACAGCCTCAAAACTATCTATGCGCGCCTCGGCAAACATGCCCGACGCACTGCAGAACCGCGGAAGCCCCACCAGCACACGAAAAGCATTGTTGTACTGAACACAGAGGGCGCTGTAGGCTCTCTGCTTATATCTGACCCAAAGGCTGCAGGTGTAAAATGTCTGGCAGTATGCCTTAAACAGCGTAATTTTCACGTCTTTAGGTTTGCAAGGTGTACACCTTGCAAACCTGCGGGCCAGCATACGAGTATTACATCGAACCAACAACGTCCTTCGCTCTCTTTCTATATCCTCGTCATCAGACAGGCTCTCGGTCAAAATGTGCCCAAGGTATCTGAAAAGATACACTCTTTTAAGTGCCACCCCATACAAGTAGACAGGAGGAACTGTCGCTGATTTTCTGGAACCTACACGAAACACCCTAACCTAACTTTTCCTGACATTATACAGTAGACCATGGGTCACTGTGTATCGCTCACACACTCCAAGCACCTGTCTGAGAGCATCAATCGAGGGAGCAGCACCATGTCATCAGCATAGCTTATACTATTGACAATCTTACTGTCAATAAAGCATCCGACGCCAATGCT
Organism: Apamea epomidion; assembly: GCA_947507525.1. Classification (NCBI taxonomy): domain Eukaryota; kingdom Metazoa; phylum Arthropoda; class Insecta; order Lepidoptera; family Noctuidae; genus Apamea; species Apamea epomidion. The sequence continues at coordinate 16,943,997 of OX382240.1, read as the reverse complement.
GCCAAGCTCCTCCAACAGCTGATTGATGTATACACTGAAGAGCGCCAGGGAAGTCAAGCCCCCTGCCTCACCCCACACTCCAGTCCATACTCGCCAGACAATGCACCTGCCCATCTGACCTGGTTAATCTAGTGGTCATACCAGCACTCGAGAAGGTTAACTAGCTCATGAGGTATGACTTTCTCCCGTAATTTTGACCATAGGATCTTATAATTAACCAGGTCAAATGCCTTGGAGAGGTTCAGAAAAGCAGCGTACACCGCAGTGTTTTATTGTTTATAAAACAATAAAAATTCATTTGAATTTTTTCATCGTTTTCAAAAATGGCAGCGATGTAATTTTTGGCCAGTATTCATTAGATCACTATCAATATTTTCAAACAAGTTGTCGATTTTCCTTAATTTTGTTAAAAATACTGTTATATTTTATATAGTAATAATTCAGTTAAACATAATATTTACAAAGTTCTAATACTAAATAAACTACAAATTATTAAAATTAAAATATGGTAAGTATCCTGTACTAACTAATTGAGTTAAACCATTTTTTTACAAATCAAAATAAGAAAATGTTAGATTTTATTTTCCAACTATAAAAACAATACCTATATGGTTAAGATTTTTGCCTGGCTTTGGCAAGAAAAAAAAAATCTAAGCAACAATATGGCGGTATCCCAGATTTTGTTATTGTGATTTGATTAAGTTTAAATGTGATGTTTAAATTGCTGTAACATAAAATCAAAACTCACACGCGGTAAGTCAATTACGCTTCCCTTGATTTACCTAGGTTTATGAACCAATGCCGATCGAAGATATTTAACGAAAATATAAAAAAACTTTAGATGAAATAATTCTGCATATTATTATCTAAATTACGTCACGAACTAAATTAGATGTATATCATTAATCAAATAAAAAGAAACAGGAGCGGATATCCGCTTGTCAATGGCAGACGCGACATAAGACTGTACGAAGTATGTATTAATGAAAACGTAGTATTTAATTTATACTACATTAATATGACATGACAGCATCCTGCTGCGGATAATTTTTAATTTTATAGATGTCCTAGAACCAAAAATTCGAAGACATGTGACACCGCACAAACGGCACTGGGCTCGCGGGTGGATTACGGCCCACTCCCTCTTACTGAGAGGAGACCTGTGTCCCAGCAGTGAGAACAGTAGGTACAGGCTGATTATGTATTTTATGATGGGGGAATTTCAGTCATTTGAATATCTTGGGTATTCCTTTTCGGCTAGCTCATTCACCTTTACCATCATCAGTTATTTTCTTCTGCTTCAAAATGATGTATTAATTTGATGAACGGAACCTTTACAAAATCACTTCTTTTTCATGTGTCACGGAGTTTTTTTTTCAAGATCCATTTAACGTTGGAATCTGAATTTTGGCATCATTTTGCATAATCCTACTAATATTATAAACGTGAAAGTTTGTATGGATGGATGAATGTTTGTTACTTTTTCACGCAAAAACTACTGAACGGATTTGGATGAAATTTAGCAAACACACATGGCTTATAGCCAGGATTAACATATAGAATTCTTTTTATCCCGATATTCCCACGGGATCGAACCTTATGCGAGTGAAACCGCGGGGCGCAGCTAGTAATATTATAAACGCGAAAGTTTATATGGATGGATGGATGGATGTTTGTTACTCTTTCACGCAAAAACTACTGAACGGATTTGGATGAAATTTAGCACACACACATGGCTTATAGCCAGGATTAACATATAGAATTCTTTTTATCCCGATATTCCCACGGGATCGAACCTTATGCGAGTGAAACCGCGGGGCGCAGCTAGTAATATTATAAACGCGAAAGTTTATATGGATGGATGGATGGATGTTTGTTACTCTTTCACGCAAAAACTACTGAACGGATTTGGATGAAATTTAGCACATACATATGTAGATAGGTTATTACCAGGATTAACATATAGGATACTGGTAATCCTGGTTTTCCCACGGGATCGAAACTTATGCGAGTAAAACCGCGGGGCGCAGCCAGTATAAAATATTATAAAGTGTACTTTTCAAAGACTTCTTTAAATATACAACATGTAGCGCCATCTATCGTACTAAACGTAAACAACTGTCCACGTAGTTTACTTTTTTATGTATTTCACCTATTACTGCTTACTCCACCACAGCAACATAAAGGCAATTTAAAGTGACGTTTAATTTATGCCTTTTATCGATATGCACAGGTAAACAAATATAAATAGTACCTTTTTACGATCTAACTACCTAAGTTACTGTATTACGCAAAATACGCGCATTGTCGTGGAGTTGCGGACACCAGCTCGCTGTACGTATTACCTATTTAATAACAAGCTGTGCCTAAGTGGAATCGCACCGGTTCAACCGGTGGTCATTATCACACAGTCATGACCAGAGACCCTGTGAGGCATAGACTTGCCACTTTATAAATGATCATGTAAATCTGAATCAGGTTTTTATCAAAAAAAAATATTTATGTTTACCGAAAAATTATCAAATTTGGGAAAAACTAAACGTCTTAACTCGTCTGCTTTTCAGGGTTCCGTAGTTCACGTCTCGGAACCCTTATAGTTTCGTCATGTCCGTCCGTCCTCGGCTTACCGTCCAAACGGTTAGTGCTAGAAAGATGAAACTTAGCATGTATATGTGTATTTACCACGTCGACAAAGTGCTACAATAAAATCACGAAAAATATTTGTTTTGGGGTACCTCCCCTACACGTAAAGTGGGGATGATTTTTTTTTCTCGCGTCTATTCCATAGTGTGGAGTATCATTAAATAGGTCTTTTAAAAACATTGAGAGGTTGCTCAGACGAATTTTTTATTTAGGTTTCGTTTGCGAGATATTCAACATTAAAACACATTTTTTTGTTAAAATAAGGGAGTCCCTAATAATAGGGGTAATAGGGGTCCCCCCTCCTCTAAGAGCTAAACAGCTGGCTAAAAAGACCTGAAAAAACTCATGATGGTAGTCCATGTGATGAACTTTGAAGAAAACTGTAACGGCTTAGATAGCTTTGTTAGTTCAGGAGTTATAGAGCCCCCCCCCCCCTTCCCGGTGGGTTTCCGCATTGTTGAGGCGGGGGGGCTGAGTAGCCGTGGCTCGCAGGACCACGGTGAAGCTAAGAGGAACCCGAGCGGGGGCCGCTCGTCAAGGCTTTGCGGCTTAGCCGACGACGAGCGGCTGGCGGGTAGGTTGCGGTGCCGCTTGGGCGACATCGCAACCTACCTGAGGCGGGCCGCGATGTCCCCCGTGGATACATCACGGCTGAGGATTGGAGGCCGTGGCGGGGGAGGAGTGCGGTGCGCCGCTCTCCCTACCTTCCGCGGCCCTGACGGGGCCGCCACCGTTCGATGGCGAACGCGGTGGGGCCGCAGGGGAAGAGGAGTGTCGGTGTTACGTTGCCGCTCTCCCTATCCTCTGCGGCCGTAGCCCCCCCAACGCGGGGGGCATGTGGGGCCCGCCAGCTAGGCGGGCATGGAGGCCAGCAGGCAACGGGCGTGGGGGCACCGTTGCCTGTATCGCACAGGCCTCCACCAGTGTAGGACGGGAATGGCCAGGTGTTCCCGGCCATTTCCGTAGCCCCCCAAGCTGGGGGGCTATGGGGCCCGCCATACCATCTAGGCGGGCATGCGCCGGGAGGGCTGTGGAAGTAAAGGCTATGCCGGTTTCCCATGGCCCTCCCATCACGGCGATGTGGGAACACCGCTGAGCTTTAGTGGGTATACTGTCATTCCGACAGGGAGTCCCACTTACCCCGTCTCGTCCCCAACGAGACGGGGATGCATAAAGCATTTCTCAGAGACAAAAAAAAAGGAGTTATAGAGGCCTAACTTGGAAAACAACGAAACGTACAAAAATAACGAAATAATAAGTAAACATGTAAAATATTAAAAATAAAATCATAACAATCATCTATTGGTACGGAACCGTTTGTGTGCGAGTCCGACGCACTTGGCCTGTTTTTTCATTTTTTTTTTGTTCATAGATAGACATGGAAAAGTTCGTGGGCTTGTCGCTAAGTAATACCAGCCACACTTGCAATTCCCCGCTTCTTTTACGATATTTTAATATTATAGCAAATAAACACAGTTTAATTGTGGTATTGTCGTAATACATATCAATATACGGCTGTGTTATTGATTCCACAACAGCTCAGCCTGTCGCAGTTCACAGCTGGACATAGGCCTCTCTGGCTGCGCCACACCCTGTCCTTCGCCTTCCGCAACGAGTCTGTCCCAGACACCTTTTTAAGGATATTTTATTATTTACCTATAATTCAACTTTAATCAATCAAATCAAATTATTTTTATTTCACATAAACCAACATGGGCACTTATGAAACGTCAGAAGCTAGGTGCACGGTTCCAATTGGTCGTTTCCTATGGGGAAGAGCCGGCAAGAAACTCCACGCTTACTCTTTTAAAACTAATTGGCTTTTATAATGTTTTCAAATTACAGTAGGTATGGGTATATAATACATCATACTTACATTAAAAAACACAGCTCCTCAAACCCGAAGTAACCCTATACCTCATTAAAATACTTGTTTAATATCTGAAAACTTGAGCGGAATCTTGGAGATCCAAACTTTTCAATTAATTGAAAAGTGAAAGCAAATACTTCCTGAAACAAGGTTGTCTTCGCTACTTGGAAACTTGAGCTGGCTAGACTACCAGGAAAAGCTCACCCCCGATTCAGAATCGTAATCGATTCGTTTCGGTCCTTCATCGAGCTGCCGTGGACTGGTTCCATCCAACTGCATCCATCATTTTGGCCCACATCACTTGCACCTCAATTTTTTTTTGTTTCTGTCAATCTTTTAAAGATGACAATTATATTATCTAAAGATGACAGAGATGTGAGATTTTGTCATGAGCCAACAAATTTTTTGAAAAAAAAAAAGATATTTCTGTGCCATAGGCTTCTACTCCGTTCACCTTTTCAACCCTATTTTTGTCCAACGGTAAAAAAAGTGAGCCGGTATATATAGATTTATGCTTAAACCATAGATATCCGTGGCTTAAACTAAACCGAGACTTCACTTAATGATTAGAAACGTGCTTACCATTATTTTTAAGGGTACAATTAACGGCACGGTGGTCTTAGCGGTGAGTTTCTGAAAAGGGTGGTAGACTGCTGACATTTCAAAGTCTGCTGATAAGGGAATCCTCCATTTGCCTGACATCACACCTCGTATTTTAACGAGAGATTCATCTAATGTGCACGTATCACGAAGGCTTTAAAAGGCCGATAGCCTCACAAAATTAGCATATCAAAGTGACTTCCCCTTCTTTATAGTAAGACTAGCCTCTGCCCGCGACTTTGTCCGCGAGAAATTTCTTGTTTCCTGGTCCCACCCCGTCGCGTGTACTTCGTTTTCGCTTAGCGTTCTATCTGACTTTTTTTTTCTTTTTGCTCGGCCCTTTAGGTTCATAGCGTGATGTTAATAGCCTATAGTCTTTCTCAAGAATTGGGCTATTAAATACAAAATGAATATTTCATGTCCAACTGGTAGTTTCAGAGATTAGCGCGTTCAAACAAAACAAACTCTTCAGCTTTATTAGTTGAAAAGTTTGTTGATATAAATAGTAGATGGTTAAATACAAATAGTAGATATATAGATTAGTTTAAACATGTGTATGTTAGATAGCAGGGACCTATTTGTTATACGGTTGAGCCAAACTAAATGGGTTCAATTTGTTAGAATTAGATGGCTCATCTTGCAGCTGCGGCCAGCTAAAATGGGCGAATTATTCATAGTTGGGTACACGTATGTCTCTGTAATACTCGTTGGTGTATGAGTCGCAAGCGCTACCGCTGAGCATGAGGTCCAGGGTTGAATTTCCGAGTCCAGTAAAATGCTATCGGGTTTTTTCATCAGGAATTTCTCGGTAACAGCCCCGAGTCTAGATTTGTGCCCTGTTTATGGCAATATACTCGCTCCCTTTTACATGGTTTTAAACATAACTAGCGAAATGTAGTTGTGCCTAACCCTTCAGGGATTACAGGCATAATGTTATGTTATTTCCAAATTCTCTTCTGTGAAACGAACATGAAAGTAACTGCTGTCTTAGCATGCTATTAGTCGTCTTGGCAGTTAATTTTATTATTTACTAGCTGTGCCCCGCGGTTTTACCCGAATAAGTTTCGATCCCGAAGGAATATCGGGATAAAAAGTATCCTATATGTTAATCCTGGTTATAAACCATCTGTGTGCCAAATTTCATCCAAATTCATTGAGTGGTTTTTGCGTGAAAGAGTAACAAACATACCTCTATCCATCCGTGTAAACTTTCGCGTTTATAATATTAGTAGGGTTAAAAGCCTGTGATATCCCACTGCAGGGCAAATGCCTTCCAACTCTCTTTCCACTTTTCTCTGTGTAAAGCTGCTGAGGTGCAGTTCTTGTTAAACGGGTCCAACTCCTCCCGCCATCTCCATCTGGGCCAGCCGCGATGTCGCTTGTCATTAAGAGGGACCCATTGAGTCATAAGTTTGGCCCATTGATCGCCTGACATGCGGCACATGTGTCCAGCCCAATAGCGTGACAGCTTTCCAAGTAATTTTACTTGTACATAATTATTGCCATTTTGACAATTCAACAATATTCATTGCGTTATTTAGGTTGTCGATCTGACAATTTTTTCAAACATATGAAACAATGGGTATATTTCCTTCAAAATCGTTCGTATTTCGATAGAAAGTGTTTGCTGGTTATCGTATAGTCCTGCAGACCGTATTTCGGCCATGGCGGCCAATCTCAACAGAGGCTAACCTTTGGCGCGGGAGATATTATAGTACACAATTGTGTGCAGAGACACAGGTGCACTCTCTCTTCCCTCACTATCATAGTCCAATGGGACAAAGTACAAAGTTAATGTCAGAGAGACCACGAGTGGTCCAATATTAGCTTGCAAGAATCAATCTTATCACACTTATATGAAGCTAAATAAAAGCTTGTAATAAGGGTGCTGGTTAAAAAATCAGTTAACAAAAAGTACAAGTAAAAGTACTCAGAGGGGCAATTCTCGTAATTTTAGGTACGTTCACAATCTGATCTCAGTCTCAATTGGTCAAAAATACCTCTAATTTCCCTACATTTTGACATTTGTTGGTCGCCGAGATGACATTGCGACTAGATTTTGAACGTTTTAAATTTCCAGAATTGGCCTTCTGGTCTCTACATTAATATGAATTCTTGTAAGAGCGTTCACGGTCTGATCTGTCAAAAATACCTCTAATTTTCTTACATTTATGACAAGTTTTTGACATTTGTTTGTCGTCGAGATGAGACTGCGTTTTAATTTTGAACTTTTTTAATTACGAGAATTGGTCATCTGGTGCGTTAAGTTTAATATTGTACAAGTATTGTTCTGGTTGCAGCAGGCATTATTGATGTTATTGCTATCTGGCCATTATGCCACAATACCACATGCAAAGCGGCATGCAGCGTAATGGGTTGTGGCTTCAGAGTATCGTGCGTACATTTTATATTTTGCTTCTGGATGTCAGTTACAGTCGCATTTTGTCAATATTATCTACTGGTACCAATATTCCTTTGTTTATATTAATTTACATGCTTGCATGATTTTGCATTTGCATGCTTTTTGTTTTCATGTTTATTATTATATTGGCGAAACACGTTTTGTTCTAAATTGTATTTTTCACCATCTTTTTATACCGTGTTTTTATGCAAATAAATATATTATTATTATTTCTTTTATTTCACTTAAATACTCACAAATTACATTTTTTAATATTTTTATAAACAAAAAGATAAAACAACATTTAAAAATATAAAAATAGTAGCCCAGAGGGAACAGGGTCTAAGGTACTAAGGTAAGGTACTAAAGTAAGTACTAAGGTCAGGGTTCCAGAGAGAGGAACGTCCTGACAGTGCGAGCCGTGTCCAGAAGTACCGCTTTCTGAATCAAGCCCTAGATCCAGCTGCCCAACGAGAGCCTCCTCAGGTGTTGGTCGAGGCTCTTGGCTATTAACCCATTGGCTGTCACGACTATCGGCACAATGATTCCTGAGTCCACATGCTACATGTCGACAACCTCGCGAGTCAAGATACTTGATTTGTTTATCTTTTTTTTCGTTTTCTCATCATGCAGGACGATTATGTCAACAATCATTGCGCGCCGCTGTGATCGATCCACCACCACTATATCAGGCTTATTGGCAACAATAGTCCTGTCCGTGATGTGATGATGGATCGATCCCAGTACAATGTGATATTTCCATTTTCGAGAACTGGGTCGGGCACATACCTGTAGTACGGCACCTCAGTCCACAAGGCTGTATTTCAGAGCAAGTTGCTGATGAATTATCCTGGCTACAAGGTTGTGTCTATGCAAGTACTCTCCGTTAGCTAGACGAGAACACCGGGATATAATATGCCTAATTGATTCTCCCGGACGGTGGCATGCCCGACAGATGTCGACTTATTATTATTATTATTATATTTGTCTTTAATAATTACTAACTTCTGCCAGCGACTTCGTCCGCGTGAAATTTCTTGTTCCTTCGACCCAAAGCACGGGCAGGCGATGCGATGCGATGGGGTTACTGCATCATATTTTGATTTTTACTTCTAGAATATTTTATCATTATAATTTTATAAGTATAAAGTCAACGAAGTTATGACGATTAAACTCGAGGGGTTTACTAGTATCCCCTTAAGAGTTCCACTATCCACCTCCTAGCTCCATCATCAGACCCTCGACACTAAGTTATTGCATTTAGTGTCAAGAGTCTGATCTGTTGGATTCATCAAAACGGATCATATGACCCCAAACTCGAGGGGTTTACTAGTAGCCACTGAAGAGTTACACTATCCACCTCCTGGCTCTTTCATCAGATTAGCTCTAAGATACCAAATTATAGTTTTGTCTTCCGTACTACATATGCATACAAAGTTTCATTTACATACGACAGTTAAAAGTAGGGCAAAATTGACTTCTAAGATTTTGTCACTTTGTTAGTTACAAGTGAAGCTAATAAAGCGTGTTAAAAAGATTCTGCAGACAAAAAACCATTTAATATCACTTACTTTATTTACCCACCTTATTACAACACTTGAACTTGAACCTGCCACATCTAATAATTGTTTTGCTCTACGCAGATGCTCAAGCGCATACACAGTAACGCCAAACGTCAGTCTGCTGCCATCCGTCCGCGAACACGGACATCATGGCTCGCTCAACTATTTATTTATTTGCGGTTATCGCAACATGCTTCATACAATCTGGATCTGCCGCGTACAAAGTGCCTCCTGCAAAGCTGGAAGCCATCTGGCCTAAGGGTCTGAGGGTTTCTGTACCAGGTATGTTGTTTTCTTTTTTAATTTAATCGCAGGGTCTATTCTTTCCACTGTTGTTTTTTGTTGACGTTTTTTTGCAATCTGACTACGATTTGTCATTAATATGACAAAATGACAAACCGTAGTCACTTTGATACTTGGTAGGTATTCCCTTATTACTGTGCAAAGGAGGGTAAACTCACCGGTGACTTGCATTGCCAAATTTTTGTCAGTGGTTTCATAAACTTGAATGTATTTTAGTATTCGACTGTTGGGTTTATATTTAGCTTAGTTTTTCAGTCATTATCTAGTAAAATACTGTTTACTATTATCTGTAATCAATGACCGTAACAGGAAAAACCAAGATGTAAAATTTTAAAGCTTTGCAGGATATTATTTTCTTAATATAGCATAATTTCTGTCTTTGGAATGCACTTAAAACAAGTTTATGTTTAGTCTACTGATAATCTAATGGGACTTCTATAGTTCTATTCTATTAAATTTTTCTCTATGGCAATGGTGCCGATGTCAACAATCCTGCCAATGGCCGATGTGATATGAGCAAACGTGAGGAGGAAACATTTTTTTTTTAATTGTCTGGCTAAGTTAGAATCTTAATCACCCAACTACATAAGTTAAAATCTTAATCACAAACTGATAGTGTCACACTATCAGTAGCAATAGCTTGATTCATTTTGACAGTTCACCAACATTCATTGCGTTATTTAAGTTGTTGAACAGACAAATTTTGCAAACATATGAAGCAATGGACTAGCAATATCGTTCAAAATGATTCAAATTTTGATCGTGTGTTAAGCAAATTAGGTTGCTGGTCTTAGGTACTATTTTAATTTGACCAATTAAACACCGTTTTGATTCGGAACTTTAAGATAAACAAATAATAGAAGGCGAAGGTAAAAAGTAAATAAAATACATTAGATACATTAGATATAGTTGGTGTAGTTTATAATATACCAATCAACCAGAAATAGCGCGAACACAATTAACACCTTGTGACGAATTCCTTTGTCTTGACGCATTAACACAAGTTTCTCATAAGTATTATTTTTTTAGTTTTCCTCTTGTTCATTATTTTAAGTACGTAGGCACGTGTCTGTGTAGTTTAACAAACATTGGCCTTCTTGATAAAAGAGGTAACTCAACATAATAATCTTGAATGTCAATGACAAGGGACTTTCCTAAATACAAAAAAAAAATGTAAACATCATCTGTCAAATTGTTTACTTTAAAAATACAGAATGAAGAGGCACGCTTGGGTAAATTGATCGTGCATTAATTTGCTATTTATCTGACTACTACGATATTTTTAGGGTTCCGTACCTCGAAAGGAAAAACGGTCCCCTTATAAGATCACTTTGTTGTCCGTCTGTCTGTCCGTTCGTCTGTTAAGACCCTTTTTCTCAGGAACGCGTGGAGTTATCAGGTTGAAATTAATATCAAATACTCAAGGCTGCAATCCCTTGACACAGTGGAAAAATCAAAGTTCTAAGTAAACGCAATCAAAAGATACGGGCGTTTATGTTCCGTTTATGCCGCATATTTTGACACTCGTAAGGGAATCAAAACCTATAGGATACTTCCCGTTGACCTAGAATCATGAAATTTGGCAAGAAGCAATGTCATGTACAACAAGTAAAGGAAAAAATCCGAAAACCGTAAGGTTGTCGTTACATACCTACAAATATGTACGGACTCGCACTTGACCGGTTTTTTTATAGATGTTAGCGTTATATACAAGTAATAAATACCTCGTAATAATACAACATCTAAAACAAAAGAGCTCACATTACCGTCAGAACTTTTGTATAAATTAAGCCAATTAACGTCAACAACACGATTAGGTATTTATTGAGAAACTCATCTTGTCATCTTACTTCCTACTATCCTACTAATATTGTTTGTATGGATGGATGGATGGATGTTTGTTACTCTTTCATGCAAAAACTACTGAACGGATTTCAATGAAATTTGGCACACAGATGTTTTTTAATCAGGATTAACACATAGGATACTTTTTATCCCGAAATTTCCTTGGGATCGAAACTTACACGGGTGAAAGCGCGGGGTGCAGCTAGTTAAGAATATAATTACATTACATAAACGAGATTATTAAACGACCGTGGGTATAAAGTGTAATTAACAAACCTATTTGTGATAACAAAACAGGTGTCGTAACCCTATTGCTAGAAGAATGACAGGTGTCATCACCCTAATGACCTGAATTGAGGTTAAAAAAATAACAGTTGTTTTTCTTATAAGTAAGTCCAAATGAATAAATTGAAGTGTCAAAATTTTTTATTTCATCATTAATTTGTAAATTATGTATATTTACTGTTACTGTTAGCCTGCATAGCCCCATGACTTCCAGCTCTTTCGATCCAGGGCTAAAGTGGATCACTGGTCGTTTATTTATAAATTATATTTAAGAATTATAAATTATTAGTAAAAATATTTTATACTTATGCTTTCACTGCCGATTAAGCGATACGTCATCATCACTTCTATAGCTACAAATACATGGGTGGCACGGACATCGCCGTGCAAACTGAAACCATGAGTTCAGTATATGTTTCTAGACCTTCTAGGGTAGTTTTTCGCCGATTATCAAGAAAAAAACAGCTGTTTCATAGAAAAGTGAAAAATCACTCACGCGGTGAAGTTTTCACTTAAAAAATGTAATACTATCTATTGTGGCCTTCGGTTTTGCTCGCATTCTTGAGGACCAACGTCATTTACCAGAATTAAAAGTATCCCATGTGTTAATCCACGACATGGTCTGTCACTATGCTAAACTTCATCCAAATCCATTTAACCGCTCATGAGAAATTGTGTGCCAAATTTCATCGAAACCCGTTCAACCGTTAGGGCGTCAAATGTTAGCAAACCAACAGAGTTAGGTTTAAAGAACTTTATTTTCTCATAAGAACATAGTTCACTTAAAATGAGATTCACAAAAATATCTTATTAAATACAAATACAGCTTTAGCTTATGGCGACAAGTTTCATACTATTACAACTAAATAATTTTATTTCACAATCTCTTCAGCAGCATCTCATTAGAAATAGTGACTGTAAATATGCGATTTTAGTTTTTTTATTTGTAAATATTTAAATTGTCACACATTTGTATGTCGTTAGTACGACATTGATGATTTCTTACGACTTCCTGTAAGAAATCAGATCACATAATATTACGAGTATATTAATAATTAATATTACTGCACTCATACTCAAAGCATTTATTTCAAACTAGCTGCATCCCGCGGTTTCACCCGCATAAGTTTCGATCCCTTAAAAATATCGGGATAAAAAGTATCTTATATGTTTATAATTTATTTAACATACACAGATTAATTACTTTTTTTACAAGCTAACACTAATATATACTATATACAATCATATAATACGAAAAAATATAGAAAAAGGCAGGAGCTCATTGGGCATCAAAAACTTCGTCCGCATCACTGTCAAAGGGATAAGTGCCCAAAAGGCTGGCAGCATTACCACGTTAGATGGCAATATATATAGTATATGTTAATCCTGGTTATAAACCATCTGTGTGCCAAATTTCATACAAATCCGTTCGGTAGTTTTTGCGTGAAAGAGTAACAAACATCCTTCCATCCATACAAACTTTCACGTTTATAATATTATAGTAGGAGAAACAAATTACAGGCACTTTCGAATTGTCAAGAGGTCGGTCAGTCAGAAGTATGAAGCTAGTTGCCCATTCCAAAGCGTAGTAGGTATATATGTGGGTACTCCATTAATAACAAATTAACTTTTAACCTACCTTTTAACCTTTTTACTGCCTTTGTTATCAGTATGGACAACGTTTTTTCCACGACACATACCTAACTACCAATAAGGAAAAACTTCATAAATATGCTGTGACCTATAGCGTTAATGATAAGTTCGTTGACGCTTTAGTTATGTTATAAACTATTATCTCTTTCACCACTTCTCTATACATATTATTAACTTTTCGTATCTGTCTGTGTGACCGTGTTGTTCTTCTAAACTACGCAACGGATTATGATGCTGTTTCACCATCATTTAGGGAATTGATTCCGGAAGGTTTACGTGAATAATCCTAATAATATTATAAACGCGAAAGTTTGTATGGATGGATGGATGGATGTTTGTTACTCTTTCACGCAAAAACTCCTGAACAGATTAGGATAAAATTTGGCACGCAGATAGTTTATAACCAGGATTAACACATAGGATAATTTTTATCCCGATGTTCCCACGGGATCGAAACTTATGCGGGTGAAACCGTGGGGCGCAGCTAGTATATTAATATTTAAAATAAAGAAATCTCGATGTTTTGTCAAGTGTTAAAAGCCACGAAAATCTAGGGTGGCTCGCTACAATTACTTAAGGAAAAACTTCACAAATATACTTTGACCTATAGTGTCGATAAGTTTGTTTACGCTATATTTATGTTATTGGCTGTTATCTATGTCACCACTTTATTGATAAGATTTACCTTATTCTGAGATGACGGCTAATAGAGATGTATGGAATAAAAGGACGTGCTGCGCTGACCCCAAAATAAGTTAATAATAATAATAAACATTTAATTCAGACTAAATCCATAATTTGTTAGTAAATATGTATCGGTAAAACGGGGTGAATAGGGATGCAGGGGTGAATCGGGACGAAACTTTAAAATGGATTTGAACTTTAAAATAATATAGTTTATTGCTAACAAGGACACTTAATCTTTAATTAAAAAACAGTAAATACATTGTAGTCTTTTCTGGCAACAAACTATATTATTTGAACGTTAAAATCCATTTTAAAGTTTTGTCCCGATCCACCCCTGCATCCCTATTCACCCCGTTTTACGGTACTTAAAAAACTAATATTAGTATTGACAAAAAATAATACAACTGAATAATAATACTGACCTAATAATCTCCGTCCTGTAATAAATACGAGTACATGTACCTAATATTTGCACGCCAAACGTGGCAGAATGTGATGAGTCCATAGACTAATCTGAAGACCATAATAATCTATATCCATACTAATACTAATAACAAAGCTGAAGAGTTTGTTTGAACGCGCTAATCTCTGGAACTACTAGTTGCATTTGAAAAATTCTTTTTGCGGTTGCTAGCCCAATTTTTGAGGAAGGTTATAGGCTAACATCACGCTAAGACCCTTAAGACAGGGCAAAAACAAAGACGTCAGAATGAACGCTAAGCGACAACGAAGTAGGTAATAGCTAGGTCCATGGATATAATAGGTCGATTCGATGGGTCGGGGAACAAGAAATTTCACGCGGACGAAGTCGCAGGCATAAGCTAGTGTATCATATTCTGACAAATAAATGATTACGGATGGATGGATGTTTGTTACTCTTTCACGCAAAACCTACTGAAAGGATTTGGATGAAAGGACATTGCTCTGCGCCCATACATTGTTCGCCCTGGAACCAAGAGCATCGGAATATTATGTGTTGTATTGTCGATCATTAGTAAACTCCTATAAGATCTTATTTGTATAGCGGACTAGCTGCAGAATAAATATATTATTTCAAAAAAAGTATCAGATTTTGAGGTTGTAATCGAACCATAACAACGAATATTAGGTATACACATATTCGTTGTTATGGTTCGATTACAACCTCAAAAAACTATAGTTCTTCATAGATCCCGAGTGATTTCTAAGAAACTAAAAAACAATAACATAATACATTTAGCTATTTTTTGTACCTACCTAGATAATTAGATATCTATGCAGCTTTTTTCTAACGCCTAAGTGTATGTAATTGCAACGTTTAAATGCATAGAATCTAATTAACATAGGTACTTACCTGTATTCTTAGCATTGGTTTTGGAATTAGATAAAATGTTTGTGTGTATTAATGTAAGAATAATGCTGTATCCTTAGATGATAGTGGTGATGTAACGCGGTAGATAGATGGCGTTAGTGTGCATTGAAAAATGGCTGAGCTCTTTTGAGTGAATGTTCTAGTGATTCAGATTTAAAAACATGCAACAATTCATTAAAAATTCGATCGATCGGTTGCAATCGATTGGGCATCCCTAAGATTTTTCGATACGACTTGACGTTTGCCGAAGATGGCGGCGATTAATGTTAGATATTAGTCGCGTAAAATACTTTAAAATGTTCATTTTGGCATGCAGCTAGTCCGTGTTACAAAAGTATTTGCAACTAATATAATAAAATAGACAATTAATTAACGTGTATGTCTGATATTTCTTGTGCACAGGGCGATTCCGGACAATGTTCTTTGGTACAGTCAACAGCAAAAGTAGATGATCAAAATCAGAAATTCAAACCAAAGTCAAAACTAATCACGAATATATGGCAGCTGTACTAGTAGTAAATGTTTGGTATAATTTACAATCACATACTTTTGAATCATTTCGACGCCACACAGTTCTGACGCGAACTCCGTTCATTAGTATTGAATTTCTGATTTTGATCATCTACTTTTGCTGTTGACTGTACACAGATAGTTTATAACCATGATTAACACATAGGATACTTTTTATCCCGATATTTCCACGGTTATATCGAAACGTATGCGGGTGAAACCGGGGGCGCAGCTAGTATTATGAATACGGCTGACCTTTCATCATTTTTAATTTGGAAGGCACAAGATGGCGAACAGGCCTTTTCCACAACGATTCAAAGCTGGTTTTAGAATTCAAAATACCATTTTAAAATAATTACAATTCTTATTTCCTAAGATTTTGCGATTTACATGCGCAACTAATTAATTATATATGATTAATATTTTCCGTTTTCCTTATAACATTATTTATTTATTTTATGTCGCCACCAACTAGCTTAACTAGACATTCAGTTAACTGCCTAGCCTTTTAACTAAACGGCACAGTTCAACTAGCTGCCTGAATGATATTTAGCCATTGCGTCTAATACATCATTTAATGAACTGGCTGGCTAATGCTTAGCCATTTATAAAAAAGGGTGAAAATACGAGGAAAAAAATCATCACAAGTACGTAAGGAAAAATTTACATATTTTTAGTAAAAGAGGTGAAAAACATAATTATTATTATAGAAATAGGGACCTATTAGTTCAACCAGGTTTCAGGTTGGCTAAAGTGGACTCATCTTTCATGGGGTATTGTTTAAAATGTTATAATAAAATACCTCCCCACATACTTCAACTGAATGAGACAAAATTCAAGTCTTGTAAAAACGCACACTATGCAGGCAGGCATATTATAAGTTAGGGGATTATATCTATATAAAAATGTAACCCTGTTTCCCTTGATCACGCCATAACTTGAGAACGACATAACCGATTTCATCCATCTTTTTTTTAAAGTTTTCTAATACTTTGTAGAAGGTTCTTAAGAACCTAAGAGCAAAAAAAAATAAAAAAAGTTGCTTCACGCGGACGGAGCCGCGGGCAAAACCTAGTCGCTGATCAAAATGCTCCACAACTCATTGATTAACACTTGAAAATACTTTTGGAGCTGCTGAAGATTGTAAGACTATCTTTGCCTCGTATAAACTTAATTTCCTTTGTATTGTATAATTTCATAGCACAGCTGATGTAAGTTGATCTACCATTTACCGGGTAATATGTCGTTCATTGAATTGAATATGCCCTGCCCTGGTGGCTGATAGTATGTCATGCTCACTCAAATGTCTGAAACAGCTAAATGATTTAGCTCAAAATGGTTGAGCTGAATGGTGCTGATCCATGCGTCATGTTCGTAAATGGGCGCCGTCAGTTGGAGCTGGCCGTCACTTAACAGCCTCGGCTTATTTTTAATTATTTTATTTTTGGATTGCATGTGATGTTACTTTTTGCTGTACTCTGGACGCTTTTAAAGCGTACGACTCTTTTTTACATCGTTCTCATATCTAATTATAAATTCAACATTAATGATGTAACTAATATATTTGTAAAAATATAAAAGTGTCCATGGAGTTTCTTGCCTGTCCTTCTCCATAGGTACCTACTACGCTTTGTGATGGGAAACTAGATTCATATTTTCTGACTTACCGACTTCTTGCCCATTCAAACGTGCCTATAAATAGTTTAATTGAAATAAATGCTCAAGTAGGTAGTGTAATAAAGGAATGGCCAGTAAAACTATTGGAATAGGCAGTTAGGTAAATAGTTCGGCATTCATAATTAGTCGCAGTAACTAAGCCAGGCCACCCCAACCAAATTAGTTTGGTTAAGTTAGATAGATAGATAGATAGAATACTCTTTATTGTACACCATACAAATTACAGAAACATAAATATATAAAATTTTACAAAGGGTGACACAATGGGCGGTCTTATCGCTAAGAGCGATCTTTTAAAGACAACCTTTGGATGGATTACAATGAAGGAGAGACAAATATAGGTGGTAGTCTGTGGTGTACCATTTATATTATACAATTAATATATATACATATAGTATATTTTACTCGTCTAAATAAATATATACATATAATAATAAACATGAAACAAGAGCAAAGAAAAAAATAATATAATATAAAAGTTAGAACTGTGACCAAAGACGCGCGAGCCGAGCGACCGCAACTTCCAAGTTAGATTTTTCACGACTAATTCCGATTGGTTAATTGCCCACAAGTACCTGCCCGCGAAACCATTTTACTACTAAATATTTATTTACTTATGCATTTTAATTTTTTGACTCATTTTTATTTAGTTTTCCTACTCCTCAGTTTTTACTGCCAAACTAAACATACATTATTATATTTTCCAAAAATATCTATAGGCTAGGCAGACGATGACTACACAGTACAGTACACCAGAAAATACGTTACAAAAAAATACATAACGTTAATTAATCCATTTTCAACTATCTTCAAAATCATCTTACTCGCTCATGTTTTGGACTTCAAGGTTTTATCCCTACCCTTTAGGTATAGAAAATAAAATGTTTTTGCTAATATTGCATGAGCTCATAAATCCACTGAAACTTATTAAACTTTTCTCAAGGGTGGACCCTTATGCCATCCATTTCCAAAGTCCAACAGAAAATTTTCTAAAAGCAAATAATGGTCACTCCGGGAATCGAACCCACTCCTTGCTCATAGCTTATGTATGTAGTATACTGAAGAAGTAAGCTGTATTACAATTTAAATCTATTAAGCAAAAATTTGAAATCCACTTTCAATAAGTACTACAACTTTGAAAATTAACCTACCTTGTTGAAGAATAAAGTTATTACTTTTCCTTAAATTAGAAAAAACAGAGAGTATTATGACATTCCTTTTGTTAAATACATAAAATTGGTTGGAGGTTAATATTGAGGTAATTGATTAAACAATTAGTAGTTAATGGTGCGCTATTACAAAACCGCAGGAAAATGGTGTTGTTATTGTACACTAACCGTTTTTAACGGATTTACCCTGTCTCAGAATAATTTAAAGGAAATTTGTTTCATTTAGCAATACACCAACAAAAGCCAGCCGACATGTGCAAAAATACGAGGAAAGTGATGACTAAAGCAACTATTTTTCCTTTAATTAAGTAACCAATATGATGATATTTGTTATTTAAATACATAAAATGATGCATTGTCTTAGGTCATATGTAAGCAATTAAATCATTAATTAACGTACTATTAAAAAACCACAGGAAAATGGTGTTGTTATTGTGAACATACATTTTAATTATTAGGTCACTAAAGAATATGCAATTGTACACCAATTGTTTGTGACGGTTTTACCCTTTCGAAAAGAGTGGTTGACACTTAGTGGTTGACAGTCGACAGCGATGTGGACGAATTTTTCGACGCTATATTTTAGTTTGTAAATAGTTTTAGTTAATTTAGGATATCATTTTAGTGTTATCTTGTAAATGGATAAATGAATAAAATTTAGATTTATCACAAAATAATTTTAAGTAAATGTTTTTCTTCTAGCAACACACAAACAAAAGTCGGTTATCATGTGCAAAACTACAAGGAAACTGATGACTCCGAATATAATCATTATGACTAGCACTAATAGGTCACTCAGTTTGCATAACACACCATTATGTCATCGTCATAGTTTGGCTAGCCTTTTTTCCAACTTTGTTGGGGTCGGCTTCCATTCTAACTGAATGCAGCTAAAAACCAGAATTTCTACATGGAGCAACTAGCTTATCTAACCTCCTCAACTGAGTTACTAAGTAACACGATACCCCTTAGTAAGACTAGTGGTCAGATTTTCAGGCTTCTGACTACCCGTAACGACTGTCAAAGATCTACAAATGACAGCCGGGACTAACGGTATAACGTGCTTTCCGAGGCACGGAGGGGTGATATGTAATGGATGGTCACCCATTCACGGGTCAACCTTGGGAAGCGTAGCTTAATAACCTTCGATCGACCCGGGCGCCTGTTATTATTTAGCCACAAGCCCCTCAGGTAATTTTTTTAAAGTTATTAGTATTAGTAGTAATGAAACTCTTTGTGAAGGAACGCATCCGGTGTCGTACTATCTTCCACCATACAGGGTGGCAGGCACACCAACTACATCATCACAAAAGCCAGCATATGGCAATGCAAGCGAATGCTTGGAAACAATTGGGTGATTAGCCCCAAGGTTACTATACACCACAGTTATCCGACCCATTATCACATACGGCTCACTAGTCTGGTGGGCCAGAACAGACCTGAGCACATCCCAAACACATCTCGAATAGCTGCAGCGATTTGCTTGTGTGGCAATCACTAGCTGCACGAGAACTACACCCACAGCTGCCCTACAGAATATGCTTGGACTACCGCCCCTACTCCTTATCGTGCGGAAGGAGGCGGCTCTGTCTTCCTCCAGACTCCATATATCAGGAACCCTGAGCAAAGACTCGAGGGTCAAGCACATACGCCTAAAGGATGAGGCGATCAAACGGCAGCCAATAATGGCATCATCCTGCGACAAAGCCCCTAAGCAATACTGCTTCCAAAAGCATTACAACATAGTGCTTAAAGAGGAGCAGTGCGAGTACTCAGGCCCGGGAGAGCTGAGAGTTTACACTGATGGATCAAAGACCGACTGCGGAACTGGAGTCGGAGTTTTCTCACACGACCTCAACATAAACATATCCAGCCCATTACGGACATCCATGTTCATATACACTCTGACAGCGCCTCAGTCCTCCAATCCCTAAAAAAGGGTTGCATCACATCGAATCTAATATTAGAATGTCACAAGGCGCTTGAACAGGTAACTGTATCGAACCGCAACACAGTGAGACTACCATGGAGAAAAGGACACAGTGGATCGCTAGGTAACGACGCGGCTGACGAACTGGCCAGAAGGGCATCCAGCACGTCAGTCTGTGGACTGGAACCGGTTGTGCCCATCCCATTCAATCAACTACGCAGGTGGCTACAGAAGCACACCCACACACAAGCAGAGCACTGGTGGACCTCGTCACCGGGCTGCAGGCAGTCCAAAGAAGCCATGCCATCATTAGATGGCAAGCTAACCAAATGGTTACTACGCCTGGATAGGAGAGGCCTGCGTCTGGTGACGGGGACCATCACGGGACACTGCTCGCTAAACAAACACTTCCACACGATAGGCATAATGGAAAGCCCCCTGTGCAGGGCTTGCATGGAGGCTGATGAAACCGTCGCGCATGTGCTCTTTGAGTGCACAGACGTCACCCAGATTAGGTCAGAAACCCTCGGGACACCCAGATCTTACACAGATGTTCTCAACGGGCCAGGAGACTTAATAAGCTTCTGGAGGGAGGTGAGCTGGTTGGAATAACCACCGGCGGCCGCCATAGCCCACTCACAATGGTCCACCAGAAGGACTAAGTGCGGAAACTACACGTAACATAAAACATAGAACAGCAGGGTGGCAGGTGGCAGGTGGCAGGTGGCAGGGAAATCGACGCGCGACGAACGTACGAATTTATCGAAGCGACGAGTGTCGATTCGGGAATCATGTACTGAATCCGTGTTAACCCATGGATTCAGTACATGATTCAGGACACCTCTGCGTTGCAATTTCAAGTTTACAAAAAAAAATGCTGTTCCGTACATTTTACCCACGTAGGTATTTTCTAGGAAACCGCAATTATTTTTTAATATGTTACGCTAAATTTTTACACTGAGTTATGTGCAGAATTCATGACCGACGGGTCTGGGGTAAATAAAGCCGCTACAGCAATTAAATCAAGCCACCAACCCCTCACTCGACTACGTGTCACACAGCATGATGGATCACTATCTATTTACTATCTCCTGGGCCAAACGGTGCCTTTGTTTGACTCATCAATTTATACCTGATGGCTTTTCCAGTATTTGCATTTACGTATTTGCTTTCATTTTTTTAGATGGAACATCACATCACGGCTGTATTTGCCACAGAGTTAGGCAGAGGTGAACCTAAGTACAACATTTCGCCAATTATGTTTAAGTCCCGTGTAACAGAGGGCGAGCCTTTGCCATCAACTGGGCACAAATCCAGGCTCCGGGGCGCTGCTGAGAAATTCCAGATGCAAAAACTTAATAACACTTTGTCCGACTTGGGAATCGAACCCAGGACCTCATGATCACCAGTAGCGCTTGCGACCACTAGACCAACGAGGCAATTTTTATTTCCTTTCATATAAATACACAATTCATAAATAAGTACCACACAATAAAAATACATTCAGTTTTTTAACAACCTTACACTAAAATATGTATACAAGTTGATATTTTGCATCCTCGTCAAATTTTAGGACGCTGTTATGAAAGACATAAATAATCAAATAAAATTACGATCCCTGGTAAATAATGAATACATTTTGTTGTTGAATATGAATAAGCTTGTTTTTTTAGTTATTTAAGTTTGACAGCATTTCAAAATACCACTTTCAAAGAACAGAATCGCGTTATGGTATCGTATAAGCGGCCGCGTTTTTATGTGTGTAAAAGGGCAGTTACAGTGCGGTCTCACAGAGGCTTCGTTTTAAAATACGTGTGTCCCACACATGCTGATTTACGAAAATGACGAATTAGAAAAAAAAACCTACTTATTTTATTACTGATTCGTGTCGAGAATCAGTAGCATAGTTACCTCCTTGAATTTGACGAGGATGCAAAACGACACCTTGTATTGTAAATAGACATAGTGCCACATAACATAATGTCGCCTCCTTTAGATTTTTTAAAGACGTATGTGTTGTTCTCGCTGTCAGTTTGCCGTCAATGCTTCTTTAAGTTCAGGGGGGCAATTCACGTAATTTTAAGAACGTTCACAATCTGATCTCAGTCTCAATCTGTCAAAAAATACTTCTAATTTCCCTACATTTTGACAAGTTTCTGACATTTGTTTGTCGCCGAGATGAGACTGAGACTAGATTTTGAACGTTTTAAATTACGAGAATTGGCCTTCTAAGCTGTATAAAAATCGGCAATGCCATCCAACGTGACAATGCTGACAGTCTTTTAGGCACTTATCACAATGACAGCGATGCGGACGAATGTTTTGGTGCCCAAATGAGCTTTTCGCTTTTTGTTTCTTATTATATACTCCACATAATATATATTTTTTAGTGTTAGCTTGTATAATGTAATAACTTCTGTCTTTTTATTACTTATTACATCGTTTTCGCTTAGCGCGCTTTTTGACTTAACGTTAAATAGCCTATAGCCGTCATAATGCAAAAATATTTTTTTTAATCGGACTGATAGTTTTAGAGATTAGAGCTTTCAAACAAACAAACTTCAGCTTTATTATTAGTATTAGATTAAGGCTTTTTACTTCCCAGAGGACACGGTGGAGCATACGGTGGAGGTCTGCCCCGCTTGGGCAGAGCACCGCCGTGTCCTCGTAGAGGCGATCGGCAGCGGCGGCGACCTGTCGCGTCCGGCCCTGGTGCAAGCCATGGTCCGGGGCGAGAGGGAGTGGGAGGCGGTCACCTCCTTCTGCGAAGCAGTCATGCTAGCGAAGGAGGTGCGGGATGGGCAAGGGAGAGATCCTCACGCCTCAGCCGCCGAGGGAGACGCTCCGGGCGTCGGGAGCCGCGTGACGACTCCCGGCCACCGTAGGCGCGGGCCTGCGGGCAGAAAGCAATGGGTAGCTCTCCGTCCGATCAGGACCAGGCTCGTGCCGGACGGCGCGTATGTGTTCCACGTGCGCCTCAAAGAGATGTCAGCGTAGATGACGGGGCCCGAGAGGGCCGAAGCCTGCCGGGGTAGCGGGATCGTCCGAAAGGGTTACCGCTGCCCTGGAACATAAAGGGCTAAGGAAGGAACACGGGTGGGTTTTAGTCAGTAAGAGTCTGACACTCCCTTCTGCTCCACCCAGAGCGGGAGGGGTCATTTGATGATTTCCCATCCTGAAAAAAAAAAAAAAAAAAAAGACTTTTTACTTGTTATAAAATAAATATATTTTTTGACTATTATTTTAATTCTGCAATCTCTAGTGCACTGCAGATATAAAATAATTATAATTCAATGTGAATTGAATGTAAAAAAAATAAGAAACCCGAAACTTATCATTCTGATCAAATAATAACATTACCATATCGTGTTATTTGATATTTTATTCACGACCTATTTATTTCGATACCTCGAGAGAAGGCAGGGGATCGAAATTCTGGGAAAGAATAAAAAAAGGATAATTCTATTACGAAGGATTGTCACAATAAAAATGAGCTTAAATATTATATTATGTTGACTGAATTCCTGAAGGATTCCTTAAGCCTCCTCGTTCTTTGTGAACATTTTACAAATTGCTTTATATTTTCTTGAAACAATTGCGTGAATGATTTGATTTCTATTGCATTGTGCGGGGTGCAAGGTCGTTAGGTAATATTAGGGGTTAAAGTATGAAGTTGCCGATTTGTACTGAAAAATTGAAATTCGTTTTTTTTTTTTAATTTAACATATTTATTTAATCAAAATAATTACCATTATTATCTATACATTGCTGCCATCTAATAGGAAGGTCATTTGTGCCTTTGCGATAGAACTCTCGTGATCTAGATTGGACAAACTGTGTGAAAGCATTTTATACTGCCTCCTGAGAAGAAAACTTTTTATCACGTAGAAAATTGTCCAAATTGCGAAAAAAATGGTAGTCCGCTGGAGCAAGGTCTGGCGAATACGGAGGGTGAAGAATGGTTTCTAATTGCAGTTCCTGTAGAGTTAAAACGGTTTCTCGTGCTATATGAGGTCTCGCGTTATCATGGAGCAATAATGGTGAAGATCGATTCATGAATCGGGGCTGTTTCACTGCTAGTTTTGCTATCATTGTTCGGAGTTCGGCACAGTAGACATCTGCCGTTATTGCTTGACCAGATCGGAGACAGCTATAGTAAATAACACCATGCTGAGACCACCAAACAGTTACCATTACCTTTTTATTGGTAAGCTTTGCTTTTCCATCACGAAAGCGTTTAAACCAAAATCGCACGGTGCGTTCATTAGCAGTCCTCTCTCCAAACGCAACATTGATATTGCGAGCTGTTTCTGCAGCGTTAGTTCCGCGTCGGAACCCGTATTCAAGAATAACTCGAATTTTCGAAGTATCCATCTTTCTTGTCTAAGCTGAATAAAAAAAACAACTGAAAGTCAATAATCGAATGTTGCACATTTTTTAAAAGAAGAACTTCATAGGTACCATGTGAAAAAGTTTCACTCAAAAATCTCAAACCATGAAGGTTCTATGTCAATTCGAAGTACCTATTACAATGAAACGGCAATTTCATACTTTAACCCCTATTATTAAAGCACTGTTTGTATTTGGATTTAAAATGTTTATTAAAAGTTCTTCAAGGCTAATTTAAAATGTCTTAAAGTAAAATGTTAATGTTAAATGTTTTGAATGCACCCGTTCCGCTTGACGTAGGGAAATGCACTGACGTTAAAGTATACATAAAATTGTCACTTAGATACAAGGACCATTGTTGTAAACTGCTGCGCTAGAAGTGTTCGGTTGCTTAGACCGAACAAGCATTTTAATTAATTTTGACTCAAAAACAAAATTAATACGAGTATCATCGGAATTTCCGTCTGACAGTTAACGTTTTAATTTATACAAAAACATTAAATTCCAAAACAAGTTTGTCTCAAAAACATTTTCAGTTTTAAGTATCATCATTCATCTGACCGGTGGTCGTTGACGCGATGTCCTCTGAGGTCCATGACGCTAAAGGCAATGACCACAGTGTCCAGGCTAGTGACAAGTAATTTATATACAGACATGGTATAACCGGTTTACTTTCCCAACAGAAACGTCTTCAAATTGAATAGTATCGAAGAACCAAAGATAGTAATGACATTTTTTTTTTGTTTACACTTTATCTATTCTTAGTAGGGACCATCAAATACTCAAGTTCCTTCATATATACAATTTTTATCAATATCTATACAAATCTATCTACATATACTCAATTAAATAAAATTTAAGCGTTTGTTTGTAATGTCAAAATAACAGCTTTTTACTAAATGCCATATGCATCAAAGGATAAACGGTTCTTATAACAAAAAAACAATTAGTAAATTTTGTCTGTTTGTTTGTTTCGGCTAATCTCTGAAACGACTAAACCGATTTTGACGGGACTTTTACTGGCAGATAGCTGATGTTATAAGGAGTAAATTAAGCTACTTTTATTTTAGAAAAATAATTCGGATTCCGCGCAATAAATATTAAATCCATGAAGTCCAATATGTTGTATTCCTATACTTATGCACGCAAACGAAGTCGCGGGTACAGCTGGTTATATTCTACATATAGCGCATCACTTGAGAACGCTGACCGGAACCGTCACCGATTCGGCTATTTTTTAGTGTAAAATGTTCGTAATAGCCGAATAAAGTTTTTACAGAAAGGAAAATTCGACTATGTTAATTAAATATATTTGTACGCCTCTGGGCAAAACATAGAGGATCTACCTATCTGTAACATCTCGCACACTATTGCAATTTGACTTATGTTTACAAATAAAGCATTCTGATTCTGATTCTGAAAATTGGAGAAGTGGCCCGGAAAATTGAAAACATTTATTGAATAAAAACTGAAAATAATTTTTTCAATGACATTTTTGTATGAATTCAAGATCATATTGAATGACAGGACAGCATCTGTCCCCAGGAATGTGCCTTACAGGCGTTGCGCAGGGATGGTTCCGGAGTTGGTCTTTTAAGAGGAACCCCCTATGGAACCCCTATGTGCGGATGGTGATCACCGGGTCGGGGAGTGTGGGATTTTTACCTCACCAAATGTGAGGTAAAAATCCCACACTCCCCGACCCCTCTCCCCGGAGGTCGGGTGCCTTTCGAAGGTTTCCCCCGAAAACAAAAAAAAAGGATAAAACTATAAACCAAAACCTGAATTTGTTTTTTTTTACTTTTTCGTATTTGTTGTTGCGTGAAACGACTCAGAGAGGAAAAAAGCAAATAAACTAATCAAACTTAGACAGCATTTTTTTTTATTTTGAAATTGCAGATTAAAAAGAATACCCAGATAGGCACAGTCTCGCTCAAAACTCCAGTGGCCTACTAAGGGCTTCATTGCTATGAACTGTGCGAGAATTATACCGCCAGTGCGTGTACGTGTGCATGTATGAGTAATGTCTCTACATTCCACAGATAACACACACTAACGAACTGACGTCGCACTCAGCGAAATAACATTATATTTCTGTTGCATTTAGAATACGCGTCATAGTGGCGACCTGTTCTTACCATTTGCATTGCGAAAATTTGCTGGTAGCTGTTCAGGCTATGCAACGGATTCACGATCAACGAAGTCTGAGTTCAAATCTTAATTATAATGTGTGGCTGTTTTTTTTTTTCTTTGAAACAAAAAACACGATATACTGCGTGAGATTTAAACACACGGCTCACTGATTCACGCATCTATCTGCACGCGCTTAACCGCTAGGTCATCTTGACTTATATTATAACGTTGAAATTATGAACTACAATCACTTGTTGACGACAATGTGTTAATTTCTTGAAACTAGAAGGACGAAAGTCAAATTATACGTCAAGCTATTTCTTTGTGAGATTGCCTATGGACTTTTGGTCCACACTGTACCTACTTATCTGCAATTTCAAAATCAACTATAATGTTCTTCGACTCTTGATTTACTAAAATAGTTGACTGCCCCGTTGGTCTCGTGGTAGCAAGCGCGACTGCTGAGCTGGGGGCCTACTCCGAAGTGCAGATGCGAATGTTCAGATCGGACCGACACTTGGGCGAACCGAATATTATTAAAAAATGCGAAAAAAGTTCGGATCGGCTCAGTTGGGTCTGGACCATAGTCAATATTCGAAAGAGTGTAGGAGTATAGGATCGGAACCGACCGAACCAAATAGTAACTTCGTAGCAGGAAACGGCCTAACATTCGGCCGATACTACTTCGGAGTAGACCCCCAGGTTTCGATCCCCGGGTCGTTCAAAGTGGTACTGGGTTTTTCCATCAGGAATTTCTTAGTACGAGTAACAGCCCGGAGTTTGGGAGTTGACGGTGTGATGCCCCCGTGCTCAGAAAGCACGTTAAGCTGTTGGTCCTGCGCTTGATCTCTCTCCGGTCCTGTTGTATTGCCGTCCATCGGTCTATAACTTCCACACTTTTAACGAAAGTCTCAACACACTCATATACACCAATTGTAGAAATTATTGTCTCAAGCACTGGAAATAAAAAAACCCTTCCTCCCTGGAAGAAAATGTAGCAGTAAGAATCATTTTAATTGACCTACGCGAATGGCACAACGCGCCCATAGGTATTCCCAATTTCCATTCTAAAAACCTATTCAAATCTTTTCCAGACGATGGCTTCACACTTATGGCCTTCCACGGCAACCTGAACGTAGAGATGGAAGGCCTAGAAGCTGGTCAATGGGCTCGTGACATCACTAAAACTAAGAATGGACAGTGGGTCTTCAGAGACAGGAATGCGGAGTTGAAAATCGGAGACAAGATCTATTTCTGGACTTACGTCATCAAGAATGGGTTGGGCTACAGACAAGATAATGGAGAATGGACAGTTACAGGTAAGAGTTTAACAATTCAATCACTCTCTTTAAAGTACTTGCTATCACAGCCAATGTCTAAGTAGATCCACACCACAGAGGAATGCCTCACCACCCCTTCAGCTCACTACTCAACTGCACCTGGAAGGACCTATGGATGACTTGTTGCTACTAAATATGCTGTGAACGTAGCCAGGCTCTAGAACAAAAAACCAGATTAATGTATTTTTACTGTTTTTTTGTGTATTTTATGTGGAATAAAATATTTTTATTTTGATTGCACACAAATATCATCTGCTTAGCCTTTTCCGGGCTATTTTTGGGGTCGGCTTCCAGTCAATCCGGATGCAGCTACATACATACCAGTATTTTACGTAGAGCGACTGCCTATCTGACCTCCACAACTCAGTTACTAACACGGGTAATAGTATATTCCTTGGTAAGACTGGTTGTCAGACTTTCGGACTTTTGGCGAGCCGTAACTACTCTCAAAGATCCACAAATGACAGCCGGAAGGAGAGGTCTCGGTAACTAAAGAAGGTCACCGATCCACATATCGACCGCGGCAAGCGTAGATTAACCTGGTCGATTGACCCGTGTGGCTATTATTTAGCCACGTACCCCTCGTAACTATGCACACAATATAGGCAGCAAAATATATGTGAAACCTTTGTAATATATGGCCGCTTGCAATAAATCCTAACAGCACTTTTTTCATCTTCCAGAATACGTTAACGAAGACGGATCACCAGCTGACCCAAACCAAATCCCACCTCAAGAGCCTACACTAACCCCACCTTCTCATCAAACCCAGCCCCCGTACATTCCTCGCCCTTCCACGTCACCCCCTAACAACTGCCGCCCGTCACCCACTAAAGTCGTGGGAGGCAGCCCCGTCTGCCAGGGACATCTGATCTTTAGCGAAGAGTTCAATGGTTCTGGACTTAGGAACTCGCCCAGTTGGACGGCAGAGGTCATGTTCCCTCAAGAGCCGGTATGTAAATAGCTATACAGGGTGGCTGGGACTTTGACGCGCAAACTGAAACCATGAATACAGCACCTGATTCTAGAACCCCTATTGGGAAAGTTTTATTATTAGTATTATTATTATATTTTAACATATCTCGGGACCATGAGGTCCCGGTCCTTTGGAAGGCGTAGGAGGAGCTGAAGCCAACTCGCAGAGGCCCCTTAGGAAATTTCATTGAAATGTGGCACCACCCGACGATTATCCTTGTATGCACTATGCATGTGCACCCAAGGATAACCCTCGGTTATTATAGGACTATTGCAGGATATGGAAAAATACAAATTTGGACTATGGGTTTGGGTGGCTAAAGTGGACTGCTTACCAATAACTATGGAAGAACTATTATTATTATTATCTCAGTGACAATCATGTCAAAAATTTTGGGGAATTAGAGGTATTTTTGACAGATTGAGAATGAGATCAGCACCCTAATTGCGAAACACATAATCAATCTCAATCTGAATCATTTTGAAGGATATTGCTAATCCACTGCTTCATAAGTTCGAAAAAGGTTACCTCCATAAAGTCTGCTCAACGCGTAAATAACGCAATGAATGTTGTTGAACTGTCAAAATGAAACCGATTCCGATTGATTGTGTGTTACGCAATTAGGGTGCAGACTGTGAACGTACTTAAAATTAGGAGAATTGCCCCTCAGCTTGCGCGTCGATTTACCTGCCAGCCTGTATACTCGTAAGCATAGCATTCATAATTTTATAGAGGCAATCGTTATAACATTTGACGAATAGGTACCCTCAAACCTGGAGAATGAGTTTAATAAATATTACACACCAGTTTACGTATTCAAAACAAGAAATATATTCACAAAAAAGTGCAAGTTGCTGCATTATAATTCATGTAAATACTTATTCAAGAACCTGTTTAGAATCAAATAATTTGAATCAACATAATTTGTTTCTGGTCTTTCGAAAAGTATAATTTACTATGTCATCATCTCATGATCTGCCTAGCCTTTTTCCAACCATGTTGGGGTCGGCTTCCAGTCTAACCGGTTGCAGCTGAATATCAGTATTTTACATAGAGTAACTGCCTATCTGACCTACACAACCCAGTTACTGGATAATACGATACCCTTAAGTAAAACTGGTTGTCAGACTATCGGGCTTCTGACAACCCACCCGTAACGACCGTCAAAGATCCAAAACTGACAGCCGGGACCAACGGCTTAACGTGCTTTCAGAATTATGAAATTAATTTACTATGTGACCTTTAGAATTTGATTTACAACCTAACCTAACCAATTACTTAACCTGACAAAATAGTATATAATATTTTTTTATTTCTTTTTTCAATAAAATCGAGTAACGTTCATTTGAAATCATATACTTAAAGCTCAGGTTTGACAAAACATTGCCAGCATATAGCGGCCGTAGAATACGAATGCGCAGGCTTGCAAACAAATGAACCACGCAGCTAATATGCCAAACCTCCCGGACATATCCTACGTAGCAGTGGAATTTGCGCTTTACGATGCCCAAAACGCTCTCTATGGTCGATGCGTCCTTCGTTATAATGATAGCACCGCTTTCTATTCAATTCACCATAATGTACACATACAGGTGGTAAGTATTAATGAATAGACACTAGGGGGTTTATTTATAAACGATGATTAAAGTTAAGTGACGTTCAAACGTCAAAAATGTAAGTCTAAATACTGGCTAATCACTACTTAACTTTAAGCAACATTTATGAATAAAGTTATGGAGCCAGTCGGACACAACAAAATTTTAAATAAGTAAGAGAGAGGAAGAGCGCTTTTATGGTTCAACAGTATTTTTTTTTTTTTGTTTGGTGTATATAATAGTTTTCCTTTATTTCGTTATAAACATAAATATTTGTTTCATAGCAGTCCATTTATCATTGAGTTTTTCCGTAATTTAGGGACATTAAGAACTTTCCATAGCTGATCAACTGACAAAATTGAACCTTCCATTTACGCAGATTTTTTCTTTCCTAACCTCAAATAACTTGTTACAGGACTATCCCTTTAACTTGTACGATCCAGATAGAACTATAAGCTTTGAAGACGGTTCTCTGGTCATCACTCCCGTGCTGACCGAGTCACTACACCACGAAGGATTCGTCCTGTCTCAAACTCTAGATCTTACTAACAGGTTGGTGCTAATAATTTTTAGATCCAGAGGGGCCATTCACGTAATTTTAAGAACATTCATCTGATCTGTCTCAATCTGTCAAAAATACAATAGATTTCCCTACATTTAAGACATGTTTTTCACATTTGTTTGTCGCCGTGATGTGGCTACGACTAGATTTTGAACGTTTTAAATTACGAGAATTGGTCTTCAGGTTTAAATCATCGAACCAATTTTTATTCCGACAAGTTAAAGCTCTAATCACAAAAAATGACGTTAAACCCGCGTCTGAGTTGTCAATTTTGTAATAAAGAACTGCACATTATTCGGAACCTCTCGGCGATCATTCTAATTTATTTCTTACGTTACCGTGATAAGAGTTACCTAGCAATACTTATTAATGGTTTTACGTCGTCCAGTTATGGTGATCAGACGGTATTATTGAAAGTGGTCACGCCACTTATGGCATCCACGGGTCTGAACTGACTGGGCGCAGCTGAGGAAAGAGTTGAAGGGCGTGCGATTGGAGAAACCATGTCCAGCAGTGGACTGATATACAGGGTGGCAGGGACATCGACGCGCAAACTCTTCTCTTTTCGACGCTATGGGGTCTAAACTCATGTGCTGAATCCATGTTTACAGTTGGCGCGTCGATGTCCCTGCCACCCAGTACAGTCACGAGCAAAAGTATGTATACATTCGGCATTATTCAAAAGCGATTTACTCCTTTATTTCTTAATGAAATTTTATGTTGTTACGAACATAGCATTTTCGAACCCATAGGTTTATGTAATGTGTCGTATTTCAACGTTGCATTCGTTATTTCACGACAAAATCGCAATTGAAAGTTGCCAAGTGTTGACAAATTGGTGCTCGTGGACTGTACATATGCTGATTATGATTTTGAATCACGGCTTATTTTGAAGGTTGGGTACATACAAGGAGCAGATTGTATCCATCTATACAGGGTTATTTTTCAAAGACCAGCCAAATTTAAGGATGTGGTACAGACCATCAAACTGAACAACTTTCTCCATGGGACAAATAGCGTAATCGCGAAAATTTTATCAACTGTCCCATAGAAAACTTCAATACCTACTCGACCTAAATGTAAGGGACGGCTGAATTATTATTCGCGATTACGATGTTGGTCCCATGGAGAAAGTTGTTCAGTTTGATGGTCTGTACCACATCCTTAAATTTGGCTGGTCTTTGAAAAATAACCCTGTATAATAATACTACCTTCTGCCTGCGACTTCGTACGCGAGAAATTTCTTTCAAAGTCAAAGTCAAAGTCAAATCATTTATTTCAAATAGGCACATAAAAGGCACTTTTGAACGTCAAAAATAAAATTAGAATAAAATTGATTCTAGTCGCCCCTTCCAAAAGGTAGTTTTCGTATGGAGAAGAATGGGCAAGAAACTCCACCGTTACTCTTTTAAAATGTTTTACAATATATTGCATACATTATTTATATAATTATATGTGAAGACGATGCACCCAAAAATAAACTTACTATACCACAATAGGTAAAAGAATTAAAATGGATAAATGTAACCATGACATATAGATCAACTATGTGATAGATACATGGTGCTCACATATTCACAAACATTCCAAACGTAGACGATTTTCATAAATAAATAAGGAGTAATAAGTCCGGGTGTGACCCCAAGTAATTACAGAATGTAAATCAATGTCAAAAAAAAAAAAAAAAAGAATAAATTATACAATTACATTAGCAACCAGTTTGATTTTGTCTAG
Source organism: Apamea epomidion (assembly GCA_947507525.1). Taxonomy (NCBI): domain Eukaryota; kingdom Metazoa; phylum Arthropoda; class Insecta; order Lepidoptera; family Noctuidae; genus Apamea; species Apamea epomidion. Next base: position 16,910,782 of record OX382240.1, on the reverse strand, counting down.
ACTCTAGAGATTGTCCTATGGAGCAAGACCAGCATGTTTCCAAGCATTCTTATCTTGGATATAATCCTCTAATTTGTAATATCCTTGCTTACAAAGTGTAATTTTAATATAAGTTTTAAATTTTCTTTCATTTAATTGCAATATTTCACAAGGTATTTTGTTGTAACATTTAACACAGTACCCCATAAAAGATGTATGAACTTTAGATAATCTGAAAAAAAGGTTGATCTAATTTATCTTTATTTCTAGTATTAAAATTATGTCTATCACTTATTTTATTAAAAAGACGTTGATTTTTTCTTACATACATAATATTTTCATAAATGAATTGGCAAGGTACCGTCATAATATTAATCCTTTTAAATAGTTCCCTAAGAGATTCGCGGCGACGTAGATTGTAAATGGCTCTGACAGCTCTCTTTTGCAAAATAAAAATGGATTCAATGTCAGCAGCCCGACCCCACAGTAAAATGCCATATGACATAATACTGTGGAAGTAACTAAAATAGACCAAGCGCGCGGTTTCTTCGTCTGTTAATTGTCTTATCTTTCTAACAGCATATGCGGCCGAGCTTAGCCGCCCCGCAATAGATGTTATATGAGGTCCCCATTGTAATTTCTCGTCTAGCGTGATTCCTAGGAAAACTGTCTGATTAACAAATTCTAATTTTTGGCCATTCAATACGATGTCACATTCGCTACTTCTAACATTAGGTAATTTAAATCTAATGCATTTTGTTTTTTTTTCATTAAGTACTAAATTATTAACCGTAAACCAATCTTGGACCTGAAGAATAGAGTTATTCACGTTGTCAAGATTTTGTGACCGTCGGTCTATTTTAAAGATCAATGATGTGTCATCTGCAAATAACACCATCTTCGGTCGATTTTGAAGTAATTGGGGTAAATCATTAATATAAACTAAAAAGAGGAATGGACCCAATATCGAACCTTGAGGAACGCCCATTGTCATTTCAGAACCCAATGAGTTTACGCCATTTACTTGGATTTTAACCTTTCTATCTTTCAGGTATGATCTTAACAAGTCAAGTGCTGTTTTCCTAATCCCATAGTGCTCGAGTTTCATCAGAAGTGTTTCATGGTTTACGCAATCGAACGCCTTAGAGAGATCGCAAAAGATTCCAATAGCATCTTGTGCTTCTTCCCAGGCGTTAAAAATGTTCTTCATTAGGGTAACACCGGCGTCAGTGGTACAACGCCCTTTGGTGAAGCCGTACTGGTGTTCATGAAAGATGTAATTTTTATTAAAGTGACGTAACATTTGATTGAGCATCAACTTTTCAAACACCTTACTGAGAACTGGCAGAATTGACACAGGTCTATAATTGTTGGGATCTTTACTATCACCGGATTTGAACAATGGTACTACTTTACTATGTTTCATAAGATCCTGAAAGACTCCTTGGTCAACACTGGTGTTAAATATGAAAGCTAAATAGGGCGCAATGGTTTCGATGAGAGATCTACATACTTTTACAGACATACCCCAGAGATCTTCTGTTGATTTAATTTTAAGATCTTTAAAAGCTCTTATAACAGCCTGGGGGTTTGTATGCTGAAACCTAAGCTTTTTTTTTTCTCCCCGGCTCATCCCATCGCATCGCATCACCCACGCGCGCTATGACTCCGTCTTCGGCTAGCGTTCTTTCTGCCTTTCTCCCTTTCCCTCTTTTTCTCTTTTTCCCTAAGGGTCGTACCCTTTTTTTTTACTGGAATATCATCAAATGACCTCTCCCGCTCTGGGCTGAGCGGAAGGGCGTGTCAGACTTTTACTGACTAAAACTCACCCGTTTTCCTTCAGTTGCCTGTGTTAGGGGCCACGGTATCTCTTTCGAACAACCCGCGGCAAGGGTCGTGCCCTTAGGAGCCGAGCAAAGAGAGAAAGGCACGGGTTTAATAAATATTGGCACTTATAGTTTTTTAAAACAGCTCTGGGGCTTAGGGAATGTCAAAGTTGGAAGTAAAGGCGCTAACTCGAAACTCCTGTCCTAATGCATAAAACAAAAAATAAAAAGTAGGGTTTTAACAAACTCAACTTTTAACGGGGTGGAAAAGGTAATAAAGTTTGGATGTTACTGCTTGCTTCAATTATCTCGAAAATGGGTATAAATAATGTTAAATCATACAACGGAAACGTAACAAACGCTTTTTTTTTCAAACAAGCCCTGTTGTGATGAAAATAGAGGACACGATTCTTGGAGGAGGTGGAGACCTATTCCGACCACCGGTATATCCGGTTCGACGTCTCCGCCCAGACCTCGAGCGCGCCGGTCCGACCGGCCCTGGGTGGTCCGCGGTGGGCGCTGAAGCAGCTGGACCGGGAGCTCCTCCTGGAAGCCTCGATCGTGCAGGCCTGGGTGTCACCACCGGACAGGCCATCAACGACAAGGCAGAGTGGTTCCGGGAGGCCATGTCCGAAATATGTGACGTGGCAATGCCCCGGGTCCGGCCCGGACGCGCCCGGCGCCAGGTGTGCTGGTGGTCGCCGGAGCTGACGTCTCTGCGCGAGGCGTGCGTGGCTGCGCGACGCCGGTACACCAGGCACCGCAGGCTCCGTATCCGCCCTCCGGATACGGAAGCCATGCAGGCGGAGCTGTACGAGGGGTACAGAGCGGCGAAGACCGCCCTCCGAGCGGAGATCCCGCGGGCCAGGGGGCTGGCCCGCGAGGAGTCGCTGGGGACTCTGAACAGAGACCCGTGGGGACGCCCCTACAAGATGGTGCGGGATAAACTCCGCCCATGGGCTCCCCCGCTGACGCTGAGTCTCCGGCCCCAGGTCGTGGAGGACGTGGTGAGCGCTCTGTTCCCTTCGCGAGGGGAACATACTCCCCCGTCCATGACTCCGCCTCCTGCGATGCCAGATGCGGACCACACCGACGACGACGACGATGCTCCCGAGGTGACCGAGGTAGAGTTGAGAGTGGCGGTACGTAGGCTGAATGCCAAAAATACCGCCCCAGGACCCGACGGCTTACCAGGAAAAGCCTGGGTCCTGGCTTTGGAGGCTCTCGGGCCTCGACTAAGGGGGCTACTAAGCGCATGCTTGGAGAGGGTCGGTTCCCACTTCGTTGGAAGACGGGGAAACTGGTCCTCATCAAGAAGCCCGGGCGGCCTGCGGACTCTCCGTCCGCTTACCGGCCCATCGTGCTGCTCGACGAGGTGGGCAAGCTATTTGAAAAAGTAATTGCAGACCGCCTTGCCGGGCAGCTGGTGCGGGTGGGGCCGGATTTGGCGGAAAGCCAGTATGGTTTCCGCAGGGGGCGCTCTACGGTGGACGACATCATGCGCGTGCGAGCCCTCACGACGGGGGATGCTGTGGCCTGGGGTGAGGTTGTCTTGGCGGTGTCTCTAGACATCGCCAATGCCTTCAATACCCTGCCCTGGAGTTGCATCAGGGAGGCACTCGGTTATCACCGGATGCCGACCTACCTCTGTCGCATTGTCGAGGCCTATTGACGGACAGGGCCGTCATCTACCCCGGTCACCGGGGAGAGTGGAACCGGCGAGAGATGTCGTGCGGTGTCCCACAGGGATCGGTTCTGGGGCCGCATCTGTGGGATATCGGGTACGACTGGGTGCTGCGTGCCGACCTCCCTGATGGCGTCAGCGTAGTTTGCTACGCTGACGACACGCTGGTCCTGGCGCAGGGGAGGTCGCACCAGGCAGCGGCCGAAGCAGCGACACGCGGGGTTGCGACAATCATTGAGAGGATCCAGCAATTGGGACTCGAGGTGGCATTGCACAAATCTGAGGCCATGTGTTTTCATGGTCCTCGGGACGCGCCACCGTCGGGTTCACAAATAACGGCGGGAGGGGTTCACATCGGCGTCGAGCTGACGATGAAGTACCTGGGAGTCGTCCTCGACAGCCGGTGGAACTTCGTGGAGCACTTCCGAGATTTGGCTCCCAGACTGGAGCGGGCCGGGGCTGCCTTGAGGCGGCTCCTTCCCAATCTAGGTGGACCAAACGCCTCCTACCGGAGGCTCTATGCGGGGGTCGTGCGGTCCATGGCCCTTTACGGGGCACCGGTATGGGCGCGTTCCCTGAGGCGGCGACCAGCCCGCCGGAAAAACGCGTCCCAAAGAGTCATGACTGTCCGGCTTATCCGAGGATACCGCACGGTCTCCGCTGAGGCGGCGAGCCTCCTTGCCGGATTGCCGCCATGGGATCTAGAGGCCAAAGTCCTCGCCCACATATGGGAGTGGCGAGAGGAGGCAAAACGCCGGGGCGTTATTCCGCTGCCGCGATAAATTACGGCACAGCGGACAGAGCTCCGGCAGGATCTCATAGCGGCACGGAGAGTGCGATTGTCGCAACCCAGCGCTGAGCTCGCCACAATTGCGGCGATAAGTCCCCTCTTTGAGGAGTGGCTAGAGAGGCGCCACGGCGGCCTTACCCTCCGCGTGACGCAGGTCCTCACCGGACACGGTTGTTTCGGGAGGTTCCTGTTCAGGATAAAGCGGGAGGAAACGCCATGGTGTCACCACTATGGGGATCACCCGGAGGACATAGTGGAGCATACGGTGGAGGTCTGCCCGGCTTGGGCGGGGCACCGCCGTGTCCTCGTGGCGGCGATCGGCGGCGGCGACTTCTCACGTCCGGCCCTTATCCAGGCCATGGTACGGAGCGAGAGTGAATGGGAGGCCGTCACCTCCTTCTGCGAAGCAGTAATGCTCGCGAAGGAGGAGGCGGAGCGCGTGAGGGAGAGGCAATCGCTGCACCCTCGCGCGCCTAGCCGCCGCAGGAGACGCCCTGGACGGGAGTCAACAGCCGACTCCCGGCCACCGTAGGCGCGGGCTTGCGGGCGGCGAGCTTTGGGCAGCTTGCCGCCCGGTAAGGACCAGGCCCGGGTCGATGGCGCGTTGTGTTCCACGCGCGCCTCAAAGAGATGTCAGCACGAACTGACGAGGTCCGCTAGGGCCGATGCCGCCGGGGCTGCGGGTTATTCGAAAGAGATACCGTGGCCCCTGGCACAGGCAACTGAAGGAACACGGGTGGGTTTTAGTCAGTAAATCTCTGGAACTACCGGATTTGAAAAACTCTTTTTGAATTTGATAGCCCAATTCTTGAGGAAGGTTATAGGCTATTCAACATCACGTTACGACTCTTAGAAGCCGAACAAAAATAAAAAATGTCAGAAAGAACGATAAGTGAAAATGGAGTTACAAATATGATCATAAATTTTCATTTTATAGGGGTGGAGGGTATTGAACTTTGTGGCAGACAATAAGAAATTCACGTGAGCGAAGTCGCGGGGGAAATGCTAGTTAAGAGATGAATGTCACACGACGTCTGGGCTCGCGAACTTTTTCATCGCCTCCGATGTGTCTCGAGACAGGTGTCGCAAGACATTTTGTCCCCCAGTGAAATTGATCACAATGCTTTTTAAGGGTTTTAGCTGACAACTACTTATAATAAGTTGAAAGGACATAATTCATTTCATACCCAAAAATAAAAAAGTACTGTTTTCTGCACATTTTTCAAAAATCATATTTTTATCACAAGTGTTTAAAACACCTGTGATAAAAATATGATTTTTAGCATTTCCAATCTCAAATAGCAGCCGCCGCAGGCGGTTAATTGTACACTTTCGTTGTAATAGTAGAAAATGCTCAAGATGTTATTTCTCATAAGAAAATAGTATTTTTTTTATTCCGGCACTATATTTTTTATTTGACACTTGAATAGAAAGAAAATACATGTATTTACGGCAAACATGACGCATAAAAAAAAACATAAAAACACAAAAAAAAATAACAAGTTGGGGGTAAACATGCGTCACATCTATGCAAAACGGCCATCACTCAGCATAATGCTAAGACCCTATACGAGACAGAGCCCCAGCGCTGGTTTTCAGCGGCAGTCGGCGTTGACGTGATGACGTCAACCAATGCAGCATACAATTAGACAAAAATAAATAAAAACAACAATCAAAATACATGAAATAAAATAAACCAGCGCAGCATACAATTACGACCTGACCGATTGATGCACTTTCAGCATTAATTGCCGTAGATTCATAGACCAAAGGGCCTATACAAGTTACACTCGCTTTCAAAGCATTTCGTATTTGTACAACGACTTTCAACAAGATTGACATACGCTTTACATTTTTGGCTTTTGCATCCTCATTATCGCTGATAGAATGTCAATTTTAGACAAAGTTTCCTTAACTTAAGTAACCTTCAGGACCCACTTTTACCTCATCATCTCGTGGCGAGTGAGCTCAAGAAGTCAACGTAACACAAAATACCTTCTTTTGTATAACATTTCTTTGATCCCAATCTAAAAGTTGAATTAATTAATCAATGAAACGGCTTTACAAACTCAAGTTTTATTCCCAATTTCCTGTGACTCATTAAGTATTCACCGGATGTCGTTAACATCAGAGAACTTTTGAATCAAATATAACTTTCGACAGCCATTTCCTTTCACCCGAGTGATTTCAAAACATTTTTTTTAACTTAGCCTACGCTGTTCAAGGCTGAGCAAAGTCCACTCCCAAATCCTTCCAGGCATCCTTTTCTACAGCCACTTCGATCCAGCCCTTGCGGTACGCCTCAAGGTTGTCTCGCCACCTCTTCCTGGGGCCTCGGCGGTGCCGTCCATCCTCAGCCCCCACCGTGTGGTGACTGCTGTGCGGCTGACGTGACTCGCCCAATCCCATTACAGCTCGTCAGGCTTGTTGCCTACATCTAGGATCCCCGTTTTGGAGCGCAGCGTAGTGTTTCGTATTTCTCCATCCTTCTCGTTTCGTATTGCTCCAATAATCTTTGGCAAACCTCAAGGCAGAACTTTTGCGACTCGGTGAGGGACTAGGCCTGAGCATAAATTCAAAACATTGAATCAAATTCGTTGTTAAATATTGAATTCGAATAATTTTATTATTATAAATTATGAGCCTGTGTTGCCCCACTGCAGGGCAAAGGCCCCCCTTCCTCTTCCTCTCTTTCCACTTTACCCTATCTACTGTGATTGTAGGCCAATCCTTTAATGAGTCCAGCTCATCCCGCCATGTCTGTCTGGGCCTGTTGCGCGGTAGTTTCCTGCCATTTGGGACCCACTGAATGGTGGCTTTTGCATATTGCTGCTCCGACAAGCGACAGATATGGCTATAATACTTATGATGGCCATATTTTATAGGAATTCGAATAAAAAACATTAAATATTTGTTTATGGCTTTTGGGATCAGTTTCTGATTTCCGTTCAGTGGGAACCTTTTTTTTTTTTTGCGAAAGTAAATATTTCATACTCGTATCTAAAACGCTATGCAATATGCCTGGTGGATGGCTGTATCTCGCTCCATAATTGGCCAGATCTGAGTATACTATTCAATTAGGTACATATACTTCTGCCCAATGAATAAGGGCGTAATGAAGTCTGTAAAACTTTTGACGTCATTTCCACTTGTAATCTTTCATTCCAAAAGCAAGCAAGTCTTAACTCGAAACTCAACGGCTGGGGGTACGAGGGCCGTAACTTTTCGACATGTTACCTTTTCTATCTTCCCTCATATTATAAATGCGAAATTAAGTCTGTTTGTTTGTTACCTTTTCACGCCTAATCCACTGAACCGATCATCATGAAATTTTGCACATACGTTGTCAGGGGTACTTATAGAAAAGGATATAGGGTACCTTTCTTCGAGATAAAATACGGTTCCTGAGGAAAAAAGAACAATAACTTTCGACGGGCACAATTGCATTAGGACGCTAGATGGCGCTACGTGTCTTTCGAATCATGATTGAAATATGATCCAACTTTCTGAGCAGTATTCTAACAATAAGTACTAGGCTTGCATGAATTTACGATAGTGTTTCAATCATAAGTATTATGCTTTTAATAGGATTTGGGTGAGATTTTGGCACACAGATAGTTTATTATAACCTGGCGTAACACATAGGATACTTTTGTCCCGGTAATACGTTTCTGTGGGATAATTAGCGGCCTCCTCGTGGGCGCAGCCGCGGGCTAAAGCTAGTTATTAATATTTTAAGTTTATTAGCTTAGCTGTTAATTTTATTGTACATGCTGTGGTCTCCTATAAGTGAAGGATTGCACCTATTTAATACCTGATGTTTCCCTTTGTCTTATGTGTCATGTATTGTGTACAGACGCCAACACATGAAGCTACCCGAAACTGTCAAATTTTCCCAATCAACTTTGAACCTTAAAGTTTTAACAAATAAAGTTGAAAATCTATTCAAGAAATTTGACAGATTGTAGTAGCGTGATGTGCTGCTGTCTGTACATTTTTTGTTGGAGATCCAAAATAAATAAGTCTTCATTTTATCCAATTTATTCTCCATTTCCAGGTGTACCGGTCAGTTAAGCACGCTAGAGTGCAGACACGAGGCGCAAGGCGCGATGATCATACCACCAGTCATAACTGCCAAGATTACAACGAGGCATCGATTCGGGTTCAAATTCGGCAAAATTGAAGTCAGGGCGAAACTACCTGCGGGCAGCTGGCTTATACCTGGTAAGCGAAAGGTTCTGGAAGACTGAGATCTGTTTCAGATGTTGAGGAAGATGCTTTAAGTGCCAGTCTTACCGGATGCAGCTGAATACCAGTATTTTACATGGAGCGACTGCCTATCTGACCTCCACAACCCACAACCCAGTAACTGGATTGTGGACGTCAGATAGGCAGTCGCTCCATGAATAACAGCTGGGACCAATGGCTTCACGTGCTTTCTGAGGCACGGAGGGATCTTGGTATGTGAACATGGTCACCCATCCACGGACCAACCGCAGTAAGCGTAACTTAACCTGATCGATCGATACGTGCGGCTGTTTTTACTTAGCCACAAGCCCCTCCGGAGATCTTTAAATAAAATATCTACAACACAGACAGTCGCCTATTTTGCTACCATGTGAACACTTAAAATAGCATATTTTGTACCACATCTATCACACCCAATTTTCATTCTAGAAATCAACCTGGAACCTACCACAAACGCATACGGACCTCGTAACTATGAGTCGGGTATGATGCGCATAGCCTTCGCTCGAGGGAACCCCAGTCTTGCCAAGAGGTTGTATGGAGGACCGGTCCTTTCTAACTCTGAACCATTCAGGTCCAAGTTAATGAAAGAAAAGATTGGAATCAATAATTGGAATAAGGATTATCATAACTATACTCTGATTTGGAAAGCTGGTAAGATATTTTAAAGATTTTTGGTGTTAGATTTTAATGCTACGAAATCAATGGATATTATTATAAGGACGTATGTATTTTGGAAAACAAAAATCTGGAACTGTAAGAGATTAAACTCTGTAATGCTGTATGGTGTATTTACACTCAGTTCCTAATGTTGGTAAAAAGTACGTCCAAAATGACATTTATGGACTAAAAGGCACATCGGGCATTCGAAATTGGTGGGCTACAATGTTGCAGTTGTCATAACATCACCTGACGTCGGCCATGTTGGCATACCTGTAAAGTTGTTAGCGCCATTGAACCGGTAACGCCGGTGTAACTTGTACGAACGCCTTTTGTGCAAAAGAAAAGAAAGAAAATACGGTCAGCATAATGCTACGCAAGCGCGTAAAGGTTTTTGTTTTGATGGATTTCGTCCTGTTTTTAGTCAGATTTACGTGGTTTTTATTACATATTTTGATGAATAGTATAGCATTCATTTATATATCTCATGTTTACAGAAATAATGTTTTGATAATCTGTGGGGCAAAATGACTTCTTGATTCGATAATCTTTTTCCGATGATGACTCAGACTGCGATAAAGTAAATATCAGTAAAGAAAAAGATTAAATAGGTACAGAAGACTCATTATGCTGAGGCTGGAGCCTCATCGTTATGAGTCTTCTGTAGAAGATTTTCCAGCTGCGCCGAACGATGACGACGATGATTGCGTATGCATTTACTGCAACGAACACTTTTCCCGTTTCAAGCCCGACAATTGCAACAAATTGTTCTCTTTGGGCTCATAGTTATATCATGTGCTGATGTACCCATGAAGACCAAAACTTCGACTGTGAATGTGTCATTTTGTCCGTACTACATAGTAAAAATGAATTTCCTTAGAGGTTGTGATTAATTTAAATCACATTTTTAATATGGTTCTTGGTTATTGTTTACGATTGCTTAAAAGTGTGTCAACATCCGGACCAACCTATTGAGATTTTTATAAGTCAAAGTCAAAGTCAATTTGTAAAAATATAGTTTGTTTTGCTCCTTAATTAATAAACAATTTGAAAAAATACCTTTACAAGTTTACGTTGGTTAAAACGAATGAACCAAAGATGGTTATTAAAACTAAAGACCGATCGTAACTATGGTAATTAAAAATATATTATTAAAAAACAAAACCGTATGTCATTTTGGACGCACAGACGCCAACACATCTAGCTACTACAATCTGTCAAATTTCTTTAATAGATTTTCAACTTTATCGTTAAAGTATTAAGGTTCAAGATTGATTGGGAAAATTTGACAGTTTCGGGTAGCTTAACCAGCTGGCGTCTGTACCTCCAAATCGACAAGAGCTTAGGAATTGTAGCTTTAAGTAAACAGCCATCAGTCACTAATTTCAATTGAGTTGCTGGCCTGTTTGGGCCAAGGCAGAAGAAAAAAGATGACCAAGAATAAAAAGGATATTAATGAAAGGTCCAGATTTTTGCTTCTATAGCTTTTTATTAGGAAGACTTCATAGAAGAATAAATTCAATAAAGTACTTATGGATATTAGTAACAGTATAGAGATATGAGGAACAGGGTGTATGTTCACTCAACCTCCATAGAAAAGGGAGGATCCGCCGACCTGACGGGTATTGTGTCTGGCGGACAACTGCCCTATGATTCATATCGGGCCATTGTATATATGCTAGTTGCGCGGTAAACTCTGCTTGCGAGGTTCAGGAATTTGCTTGACGTCACGCAAAGTTCGCATGTGACGTTAGTTATAAAAACTTCCACCCTTACTGCAGTACCCTTTACCTAACCGTACTCTCTTTCTTAGACGGTCTTCAGCTCCTAGTAGACGGCGAACAATACGGTGACATCAACCCGGGAGAGGGATTCAGCGCGAGTGCGCACGAGCATAAAGTGCACCATGCTGACAACTGGTTGAGAGGAACTGTCATGGCTCCGCTCGATGAGATGGTAACTAGATTTTATATGTAAAAAATATAACACAAAAACCAATCAAAACTGCAATGTCAAAAGGTTCTTATTCTACCAGCTAATAAGAAAGAATATTATTATTTCCATTAAAACTGTGGTACACACGGCAACACGTCACAGTTTTAGCTGACCTCGCATTTTAAAGGTTTTTCGTACAATTAGAAGCAGATTATACTGGTTATGTATAGCTTGATGTGTAGCCGTGCGTACAATGGCGACATAATTGTCTTTAAATATAGGATGATGATCGACATGTCGCGCCACGGACTACATACAAATATTTTACAGAAAACAAAATATAATAATGCAGAACCAATAATAACCGTGCAGATAAACAATCACTACACTGCTGCTTCTTGAGGGCGTTGAAGCTTAGCTTTCACGTTATCAGTCGATTCTTTTTCATTCATGTCATCCCAGAGTGGCCCCTTTCATATTATTAATTTATAAACTAGCTGTTATCCGACTCACAGTCACAGGCCCCATTTTGAACTATGAAATATTTTCTTAAATTTTTACTTTTTAAATTTTGAGGGACAATTTATCTTCTTGTGTGTCTTTCTTCAATGGTTTGGGCTGTTTATGGTTTATCAGTCTTACACTCGTGTCATTTGGTAAGACATTATAGAGTTTATATATTTCATAACTTCTAAGATATCATCCAAGTCCATCATCAAGTTCCTGCCCTTGTTCCATGTTACCGTCTGTCGGTGCAACACGTTTTCTCTATCCATTTTCCCCTGTTAACCGTCACGCTATCATAAACCCTTTCCTTTCATATATCCACCTATATTATCTTTGGCCTTCCTCTCTCTGTCCATCTTTCAACATTTATATTCATGCAAGTTTGCTCCATTAGTCATTTAAATAATTGTGCCATCCTTTTCCAGTTCTACCTGTCACTCGGTCTTCGCGTGGGAGGCGTCAATGACTTCAGCGATGATCTTCCTGATAAGCCCTGGAAGAACAGCGGCAGTAAAGCCATGCTCGACTTCTGGAAGGAGAAGAACTCCTGGTATCCATCTTGGTACAACACCAACTTGAGAGTGGATTCCATCAAAGTGTTCGCCTTGTAGACTTATAAAGTAATACATATGTGATATGACTGAGATTATATTTCGTAAGTTTTTTTAATAAAATTGCAATTTTATGCTTTGTTTTATTTTTGACTAGCGTCTGACCGCGACTTTGTCTGCGTGAAATTTTTGTTCCCCTGACCCACCTCGTTGTATAACATCACGTACCTCTTCTAGGTACGTAATGTTAAACAACGAGATCACTTCGCTTTCGCTTAGCGTTTTTTCTGACTTTTTTTCTTTTTGCTCTGTTCCTAATGGTCATAGCGTGATGTAAAATAGCCGATAGCCTTCCTCAAGAATTGGGCTATCAAAAGCAAAAATATATTTTCAAATCCGTACATACAAACAAATAGGTCATATTTGTTTGTATGTACGGATTTGAAAAAATATTTCTGCTTTATAATAATTATTATTATTAATAGACTATCCTCATTTTTCTTGTTCTGTTAAGAAGAATAGTTCTGTTTTTTTTGCACAATACGTCTGACTAGATAATAATAACCAAAGAATACTTTTATAAAAACGGAGGTACATGATGATACAATCCGTACTTTTTAAAAACCCAAATTAAAAGTTGAAGTCTCATTTCCACTATTTTCTATCGTAGCGTAAGTTATCAACATTACTTACAAATGACTTAGTAAAAAAAAGTTTCTAAAAATAAAATGAGAGATACAATGAAGAATTACGCAAATGACAGGATCTAATTACATAAATCCTTAAAGAAAACAATTAGGTACTTACACAAAGCACAGAATGCGAAACTGTATGAAAAAATCAAGTATTTCTCGAACTGAACTTTTACTTATTAATCTAAAACGGGGAACTGTCATACCCATACATTCATGCGAATGAAGAGCACATATAAAAATATCCTTTTATCAATCACAAGGATAATAATAATCTCGTTAAGATGGTAACTTTTACACCAAAAAAAAAACCAAAAACCATTAACTTCCAAGAATCTACATTTCGATCTTCAATTTTCCTGCTTTTGAACATCCGACCTCCCAAAACCGGCCTGGAAGGTAGCTTCTCATCGTGAATCGCATCAGTCGGTCTTACAACTAGACGAGACATGACGTGTGTCGATAAAGCTGTATTTCTTTATTTATTTGTTTTTATTGCAATATGTGAAGCTCAAGGAGGGAATAAAGACTACCAGGTGCCTACGCCCATAGTTGAAGCTTTGAATCCCAAAGGCTTTAGAGTGACCTTGAAAGGTAAGTCCGCTTTTTACTTTTAATAAATCACCTGCATATCCTTTATCCAACTATGTTGTTATTTATTGTTGGTTACTGCTGTTGCAGTTGTTGGTTGTTGCGATACCCCTTGGTAAAACTGGTTGTCAGACTTTCGGGCTTCTGACGAACCGTAACGACTGTCAAAGATCCACGAATGATAGCCGGGACCAACGGCTTAACGTGCTTGCGGAGGCACGGAGGGGTCTTGGTATTTATTTTATTTATTTACTAGCTGCGCCCCGCTGTTTCACCCGCATAAGTTGCGTTCCTGTGGGAATATCGGGATAAAAAGTATCCTATGTGTTAATCCTGGTTGTTTATAACCAGGATTAACATATAGGATACTTTTACAGGAGCAAATTTTTCTTCACAATTACTTGATAAAGACCTATTATCGCCACTTAAGCTTTGACTTCATAAAGCATTGTGCAAATGGCATACATATTCAGATGACGTAAAAAAGTTAAGCCTAGAGTTCTTTGAATGTTGATTTGGTAGTACCTACTTAAAAGTTGCAAGTAGGTACTTATTTATCGCCACACTCTGACTCAAAACTTGAAAGAAAATTAAACTGAGGGTCGAAAAGATAAAGCGACTCCTAAATCAAAATAATGATGAGGTTTTTGTAAACAACATGAAATCAATGACCTACCACTGGGAGCTTACAACAGCTCAGTCACTGCATTTGTAGTATACTAGCTGCGCACCGTGGTTTCACCCGCATAAGTTTCGATCCCGTGGGAATATCGGGATAAAAAGTATCCTATATGTTAATCCTGGTTATAAACCATCTGTGTGCCCAAATTTCATCCAAATCCGTACAGTAGTTTTAGCGTGAAAGAGTAACAAACATCCATCCATCCATCCATCCATACAAACTTTCACGTTTATAATATTAAATCAAATCAAATCTATTTATTTGCGAGAATGTAGGTTTACATGATGATCTTAAACTATAATGGCCCCTTTACATCCTACCATTACACATGGTGTGCAAATAATTAACATTTATTTGCACACCATGTGAAAAATTTCAACATTAATCAATTATTATAAGGTCATATTAATACAGATCATTACAATTCCAATTACCACCATTACCAATATTATTTATTATCTTTCCTTCTCCGTGATCTGACATGTATTCATTAAGATTATAAAAGCATTTTTCTTTTAACCATTGCGTTACCTTTTTTTTAAACATGGTCAAAGGTAAATCTTTAAAAACGTCGGGTAATTTATTATATACCTTTACAGCATTTACGAACGAGTTCCTCTTATACAATTCGAGCCTGCATTGCGGTACACAGAGCTCATGCTTAAATTTATTTTTATTTCTAGGGGCTTCATTTCATCCGGAATATTTCACTAAACACAAAGATATAACCTTTGTGTTTAGTGAAATATTCCGGATGTTGTTGTACAAATAGGCATAATTCTCTAATGTACATACACGGTAATGGCAAAATATTGTACGTTTTAAACAACGGTTTACAACTATCCGTATACCAGGCTCCACATATTGCACGTACACATTTTTTTGTACTCTAAACGCTTTTGTAATATCCACCGAATTACCCCACATCAAGAGACTATACGAGAGTACGGATGAAACGTATCCGTGATATGCACAAAGCGCAGCTTCTGTTGATACCGTGACTCTTAATATTTTTATTGCGTAGACAATCGAGTTTATCACAAACATAATCCACGTGTGTTTTCCAGTCGCAATTCTGATCCAACATTATACCTAGAAATTTAGTACTTGCAACTTGTTCGATGATAGTATCATTATGTTTAACATTTAACGTCAATGGCTTTCTTTTATGGGTTTGGAATTGGATCATTTTAGTTTTTTCCATATTAATGTGTAAGTTGTTAGAATGTAACCAGTGTATTATGTTGTCTATTGCTTTGTTTATGTCTTGTTCATATGTGTCTGCATTTTCACATTTCACAATGAGAGTTGTGTCATCGGCAAACAAGATTGTATTATGGCAAGTGATATTTGGGAGATCATTAATATATATGAGGAATAAGAAAGGCCCCAATACACTGCCCTGTGGCACTCCAAAAACATTTAGTCCATAGTCACTTCTATATAAAACTTTTTTATTATTATGTATTTTAGAAATTTCCACACATTGTTTTCTGTCTCTCAGCCATTCGTTCGCTTTGCCTCTTATTCCATATTTTTCTAGTTTGTGTAAGAGCAGTTTGTGGTCTACCAAATCGAAGGCCTTACTCATGTCTAGAAAAATCGCCGCAATTGGTAAACCCTCATTTATAGCCGGGGTGACAATTTTGATCAAATTGAAACATGCCAATGAAGTGGTATTATTCTGTCTAAACCCAAATTGCTCATCTTTAAGTATCCGTATTAGTAGAATATAGTAGGAAGTAACTAATCCTTTTTTTTTTTGTTAGATGACGGCTATAGGTTCTTCGGGTTCCGTGGGAATATCAACAAAGAATTCAAAGGAATAAGCGAAGGTGATATAAAGGAAGATGTAGTTGGCACCAAAAGTGGGTATTGGGTGTACAAGAATCGTAACACGCAGCTAGAAATTGGAGATACGATTTTCTACTGGATAGTTGTCCTTAAAAATGGAAATGTATATATGAACACAGACCTGGCACATACAGTTACTGGTAAGCTTTTTAAATGATAATTATTATGGTCAGCAGCCTGTGGCCTTCTTCTCCTCTTCTTTCATCGAAGTCCATAAAAATGTGGAAAATATTTATTAGTAAATCAGCAAGGTGATCAATCAACTGCGACTGACTGACATAACCGAGTGGCAATCGCTTTCAAAGCGGTCTCAGGTTTCAGTATTTCTACAACGACTTTCAACGGGATTGACATATAAAGCTTTTTGGTAGCTCCTTTACAATTTTGATTTGTCCATCAACATTATCGCTGATACAATGTCGCTTTGTCTAGACCCTAATCATGCACTAAACGTACATTAAGTATCACCATTCGGGGAGGCTCGTTTAATCTACCCCATGTGAAATGCTAGTATAGAATAGAATAGAATAGTCTTTATTGTACACCATACAAATTACAGAACATAAATATATACAATTTTACAAAGGGTGACACAATGAGCGGCTAGTATCAATTTTAATGAAAAAAAAAATGATTTATTATTTTATATCAAGTGAGTACCATAAGAACTAGTTATAGTTATTAGGAGCCTTCTTTTAAGCAAATTAGCCTGTGTTAGAAGACTCTGGTCTACCAAATCTTCATCATCATCATCATGCTCAGCTTATAATGTTCCCACTGCTGGGATACAGGCCTCCTCTCAGTGAGAAGGATAATCTTATATCCTGGGGGCCATGTCTTAAAAAAGTTATATTTGCGTGTTTAATAATATATGTATAAATGGTCCTATCTTTTTCTAGAATTCGTCAATGATGATGGCACACCAGTACGTGGACAACCTGGCCAGGTTCCACCCGGTCCACTGACTCTGAAAGGAGTATCTACACCGAAGCCATATGACTTAAGAGACATGAGGTTTAACACCTTACCACCGGCCTGCACAGTTTCCAAAACCAAGGTTCAAGGTCATTTAAACGTTTGCA
Organism: Apamea epomidion; assembly: GCA_947507525.1. Classification (NCBI taxonomy): domain Eukaryota; kingdom Metazoa; phylum Arthropoda; class Insecta; order Lepidoptera; family Noctuidae; genus Apamea; species Apamea epomidion. The sequence goes on along the minus strand of OX382240.1, from coordinate 16,893,701 downwards.
AGGACCAATTGATATTCAATGAGGATTTCGACGAAACGAGTCTTAGGGAGCTGAAGAAATGGGTCGCGATGATCCAGTTTCCAAGAGAACCGGTTAGTTCAGTGCACCTATAGATAAGTTCAACTATGTTACGATTGATCTGTGACATCGAACTTAAATATTTATTTATTGAGTTCTGTTTACGGTTTTATTTCTGCTTGAGTTTAGTTATCAATGTTTTTTATATATCTATTATGTTCTTTATATATCGTATATTGCCGTGGAATGGCTGACATAATATGGCAGAAATATTTAATGTTTTGTGTTTCTTTGTTTTGTAATAATAATTTCATTGCACACTATTGTATCAAATGAATTTATTCTAAAAACTTTTTGGTAGGGACACGCTAGCACAACATAATAATTTCATCGTTACGTCTAGCACAAAATTGGAAAATAGTCTTACATGTGTCCATTCCTTCATTATCTAATCTAACCAATGAGCATATGCACTGTTAAATTTTGATCGTTTTAATTCTTAAAAGGGGTCATCGTACTCATCATTATGAACAACTTTTACTACGGGACCATCCCTGAAATCGTGAAAAAAAAGTCAGTTGATCCATAGATTTATGTTCGCATAACTCGACATAATGTATGGATCAACTGATTTTTTTTCACTATTTCAGGGTTGGTATTATTACAGGGTGTGTGTATGTAGGTATAGGTTCAAGTTTGACAAATGTCATTACAGGACTATCCCTTCAACGTATACATTCCGGACAACACGGTGAGCTTTGAGGAGGGATCCTTCGTCATCACTCCAGTGCTGACTGACTCACAACTCGGGGAAGAATTCTTTCATAAGCCCCTGGATTTGGATGTCAGGTACCTACCAGTTAGATACCAGATAGTTGTGGAATATTTATTTATTTATATTTATATACAACAAAATGAACTGTCAGGAGAAAAAAATGAACGATTGTCGCAACCCAGCGCTGGGCACGCCACAATTGCGGCGATAAGTCCCCTCTTTGAGGAGTGGCTAGAGAGGCGCCACGGCGCCCTCACCTACCGCCTGACGCAGGTCCTCACCGGACACGGTTGTTTCGGGAGGTTCCTGTTCAGGATAAAGCGGGAGGAAACGCCAGGGTGTCACCACTGTGGGGATCGCCCGGAGGACACGGTGGAGCATACGGTGGAGGTCTGCCCGGCTTGGGCGGGACCCCGCCGTGTCCTCTTGGCGGCGATCGGCGGCGGCGACCTCTCGCGTCCGGCCCTCATACAGGCCATGGTCCGGAGCGAAAGTGAATGGGAGGCCGTCACCTCCTTCTGCGAAGCAGTTATGCTCGCGAAGGAGGAGGCGGAGCGTGCGAGGGAGAGGCAATCGCTGCACCCTCGCGCTCCTAGCCGCCGCAGGAGACGCCCTGGACGGGAGTCAACAGCCGACTCCCGGCCACCGTAGGCGCGGGCTTGCGGGCGGCGAGCAGAGTAAGGACCAGGCCCGGGTCGACGGCGCGTTGTGTTCCACGCGCGCCTCAAAGAGCTGTCAGCACGAACTGACGGGGTCCGCTAGGGCCGATGCCGCCGGGGCTGCGGGTTGTTCGAAAGAGATACCGTGGCCCCTGGCACAGGCAACTGAAGGAACACGGGTGGGTTTTAGTCAGTAAAAGTCTGACACTCCCTTCTGCTTCGCCCAGAGCGGGAGGAGTCATTTGATGATTTCCAACCAAGAAAAAAAAAAAAAAAAAAAAAAAGGTACCTACCAGTACTTCTTTTGTTTTCTTTGGTGTCAGGGCTAACTTACCCCGTGGCCAAGAGCTAAGCTCAAGGCACACGCGTCTTGCGACAGCGACTGCGGAGAAAATATATATCTCGGCGGGAAACCCAATGCCGGCTCCGACCAGTCTCCGTTGTAATTATTCGTTGATAGTAGATAGATATTTTCAATCAAACATAACACTTAACTCCAACTCATAGCATTTATTTCAATTAAAATTAACCTTGCATACAATTGATACAATACAAAGATCATCAAAGATCATCAAAGATGCTTATCAGTTAATTATTTTATCACTAAACATTGCACATTCACAAATGCAAAAGCGTTTTAAGATGAAAGTTTAATTAGTACCTTCATTACAAGCTTTTATTTAACTTGCGATGTATGTTACAACTGAAATTGAGAACATTTCCGGTAGTTCAAGTAATTTAATCAAATAGAGGGGCAATTCTCGTAATTTTAAGAAAGTTCACAGTCTGATCTCAGTCTCAATCTGTCAAAAATACCTCTAATTGCCCTAAAATTTTGGCAAGTATTTGACATTGATTATCGCTGAGATGAGATTGCGACTAGGTTTTGAACGTTTATTTTAACGTTGTTTCGTTTAGTACAGCCCCATAGTTGGATTCCGTACGTCCAAATTGCTTGTATAATTTATAATTTTATTATTTATTGATCCACATCGAAGGCTCGCTTCTCTAAGTTGTGAATGATTATGTCTACCTAGGGCAAATAATCTAGCTCGGTAGACAGAACTTTGAAAAAGAAGCCGACAGAAGGATTCAGTTGGGTTGGTCAGCATTTGGAAAACTCCGTCAAGTCTTCTCGTCGTCTATCCCACAGTGTTTGAAGACTAAGGTCTTCAACCAGTGCCTCCTCCCCGCCATGACATATGGCGCCGAAACATGGAAACTGACGGTCGGGCTGGTCCAGAAATTCAAGATCGCTCAGCGCGCTATGGAGCGAGCTATGCTCGGAGTATCTTTGAAGGATAAAATCAAGAATGAAGTTATCCGGAAAAGAACCGGAGTTACCGACATAGCTTGCGGAGTAAGCAATCTGAAGTGGCAGTGGGCTGGCCATATTTGTCGGAAGGACCGATGGCCGGTGGAGCAGATGAGTCCTGGAGTGGAGACCGCGTATCGGCAAGCGTAGAGTGGGACGCCCCCCAGCTAGATGGACGTACGACCTTAAGATGGTGACTGGGACAGACTGGATGTGGAAGGCGGAGAGCAGGGTGTCATGGCGCAGCCTGGGAAAAGCCTATATCCAGCAGTGGACTGTGATAGGCTGACTTGATTAATTGATTTATTGATCTATTAGTTTTATCTTTTTAACGAGAGATTTTCAACGCAGTTTGGCGCTAACAGTTATGCCAAGGTCAAGGACCAAGGGCTATATTAAAACATGAGGCACTGGCGTCCCCTTTATATAGATTGAGTGGTAATCGCAGTATTTGTCAGTGAAGTCAATGTGAACTGATTTTGACTCATTCACTTTAATCTTCCACTTTTGTGTCTAATTATAAACTTTGTTCACAGCAAGTTGAACTTTTTCTACTGCTTCTTTGTGGCTTGATCTGGTAGCCATAATAGCAGTGTCATCTGCAAAAGGTCGGAATGGTATTTTTTTCCAGCTCTGGGATATCACATGTGTATACCAAGTACAGGAATGGACCTAACACACTTCCTTGTGGCATCCCAGCTTTTATAGCTCCGAATATGCATATTTTGGCCTTCTTCTAAACATTCACGCCGGTCGCCACAATATTATCAAATTCCTTTAACATTTGCAGGTGCACAGGCAAGGTAAACACGCCAGAGTGTAAGCAAGTAGCCCAAGGGGCTCAGATATTACCGCCTGTGACGACGGCGAAGTTCACCACAAGAGGCAGCTTTAACTTCATGTTCGGAAGGGTAGAAGTGCGCGCGAAATTACCGTCTGGGAGCTGGATTATCCCTGGTTAGTAAATAAATACTTTTTATTATTAATTTAAAGGCTGATATTTCAATCGACAGATTACATATTCGTGGAATAAAATTGACGTTTGGCAGATTTTGTATAGAAGAACTGTCAAAAATTCAAAATTATTCCTAGGAGACAATTATCTGGCGTTGGAAAAATCAGCCGTAAGACTTGAATCTTTATTCATCATCATCATCATCATCATTTCAGCCGCAAGTCGTCTACTGCTGGACATAGGCGTCGCCCAATCTTCTTACTAATTAATCTTTTTTACTACTCTTTAAAATTAGGAACCCAAATACTTAGTTTTTTGAAGTTTAACCTAACTCAGTACCTATAAAAACCACATTTTTTTTTCCTTTTTTTTTTGGCAAAGACTTTCCATGCTTTGTTCCATTCCACGCGATATCTCCGTAACAAAGTTGCATATTCTTAGCCACCTAATGAAAACTTTTCTGCTCCAGAAATTAACCTAGAACCTTCAGAAAACGCATACGGTCCAAATAACTATGAATCTGGTCTGATGCGAGTCGCCTTCGTCCGAGGAAACCCTGGTCTGGCCAAGAAGCTGTACGGAGGTCCCGTGCTCACTAACTCCGAACCATTCAGGTCCTTGCTATTGCAGGAGAAGATTGGTATTGATAACTGGCACAAAGACTACCATAACTATACCATGATTTGGAGACCAGGTACTGTTCTGAAGTCCGTTGTTTTTATGTTTCATTAGAACAGCTTCAAATTACAACCACATAGCGGAAATCTATGACATTGACTGTTCAGATCGATCCTGTGCAACCATCGATCCATGGCAACTGAATTATAATAAGCTATTTACCTAAAACATTCTAATTAGTCCGTCAGTTAGATTATGAAAAAATATTGAACCCGTATTTTTTCTTTTGTCAATTATATAAAAAAATATGAAGATATCGCCCGTTAAAGTTAAGTCAGTCAACGTTAAAGTAAAGTCAGTCAACAACATCAGTTAGAGTTTCCTTAGGGTTCAACCCAATAACACTTTGTCCGACCTGGTAATCGAACCTAGGACCCCATGCTCAGCAGTCGCGCTTGCAACCACGAGACCAACGAGGCAGGCAACTGAATTATATTTAGTGATCGACTGGTCGACATCCATCCTTGTGTTAGAGAGAAAGAAAAAATTGTCACAGAAATACGTGACTGACAGACACGTATTCATTATAGATCCATATCAAAACCAGTAGTAATACAAACAGCTAAGCCAGGGATAAACGCCATTATTCCCCATTACATAAATAAACACGGAGTAAACTTAAAACCAGCCTACCTTCAGATCTCAGATTTGACCAATTTCGAGGTTGTTTGGCATAATATTACACCTCGCGTTTATAAATGGTACTTCAATCATAAACTATATCATAACAAAGCGGAAATAATGATTTTAATTTATTATTTAACTAACTTGTTGTTGCAGATGGCATCGATATGCTGGTGGATGGTGAGCAGTACGGTACCGTCAACCCAGGCGGAGGTTTCTCTGAGGTCGCGAAAAAGAACAACGTGCCTCATGCGTCGCATTGGCAGAGGGGAACTGTCATGGCGCCGCTGGATCAAATGGTAGAACCCGAGAGATCTAGTACAAACTTTAAGGGATTCAAAATAGTGACCACTAAACCAACGGAATTTACTGAACATTATTGTCTGATGGTGATAGTTTGGTCATGTTGAGAGGATGAATGAAAGGCGATTAATAGAAGGTACAGCACAATTGGAAGTGCCGTAGGGGATGCTCAAGAAGAAGGACTAATATTGACTTATTGAAAGAAAAAAAGAAAAAGTATTTATTGCGACTCGTACAGGATCATAAACTAAACTAAACACAGTTAAAAATAAAACAAATTATATAAAAAAGTAACAAAAGGAAAAATGACACAGAAAGTCCTATACGAGCCCAAAAGGGTCCTATCTCAGCATGATGCTTCGACATTTAAAAAATAAATGTCTCAGCGCTGGTATTCTGATAGGGCCCGCTGTGATGTCACAGTCACAATCACAGTAATAAATAAACAATAAAATAGATATAATATTATGTAAAGCATTAGCAATAAAATAAATATTATTTATTTTTAATCCGCGCTAGACATAACCTCGTTACTTGTCTATGCCCTGAGTGTCAGAAGCACTCTGTGGCATTGTTGTGACAAGTAAACGGTCGCATGCGCCGAAAATAAAAAATCAATAAATACATTATACATAACATTGGCATTATACATTATTGGTGATGCTCTTCTGAAAGGTCAGATGTGTATTGGTGATGCTCTTCTGAAAGGTCAGATGTGTAGTGCTCGTAACCGCCGTGCGCATATCACCAGATGTATCAACGTGACAAAAGCAAAAGGAGTACCTTTGTAACGATCGTAGCATTTGGCGTTCTGTAGTTTCAGCCTGCCCTCATGGGAAAAAGGCATGAGGCTATGTATGTATGTATTCATTTTTATTTTCATTTCTCAGTTCCACTTGACCCTTGGACTTCGCGTGGGAGGAATCAACGACTTCACCGATGACTTGGAAGACAAACCCTGGAGGAACAGTGCCAGCAAATCAATACTAGACTTCTGGAAAGGCAAGGACTCTTGGCATCCTTCGTGGTATAACGGCGATTTGAGGGTAGACTACGTCAGGGTACACGCCCTTTAAATACTTTGGCTACGGTAAAAGATGTTATGTACAAAATATTGTGTTTTATTTTGAAACCTGTTCAAAAATGAAAAATATTTGTATGTTTTAATAGTCTCACTTCAGGCAAAGAATCGGGTTTTAATCACAATACTAACTAACTACGTGTTTTCTACTATTAGAATTTGCTTACAAAAATTAATTTACCAATATTTAAAAAAACTCACAAATTGGTTAGAACAAATTCCTCTCACTCTTAAGAAGCTTGACAAATCTATCTGCCTAACCTTTTCCCAACTATCTTGGGGTTGGCTTCCAGTCTAACTGGATGCAGCTGAACATGTAACGACTACCTATCTGACCTGTACAACTCAGTAACTGGGTTGTGGAGGTCAGATAGGCAGTCGACGGTATACGACACCCCTTATCAGACTTTCGGGCTTCTGGGTACCCGTAACGACTGTCAAGATGTACAAATAACAGCCACGAGACACGAAGGAGTCTCGATATGTTATAGATGGTCACCCATCCACGAACCGACCGCAGCAAGTGTAGCTTAACCTTCGTTAAACCCGTGTGGCTGTTATTATATGCCACGAGCTCCTCCTTAAGACTAAATTTGAAATCTTTTGTGCATTAAAATCTTTAAGTTACCTACCGATCTATTTTGGAACACATAGTTTTAATTAAGATACCTCAAAACTTATTCATCTACCCAATTTGTTGATATCATGACTTCACTGCGTGTGATTTGCAACATTTTATAGACAATTTTTCTTCTTTACTCCACCACAATGTATTCACAAAGAAAAACACTAGGATACAGGTTTAGCCGATATCAACTATTAACAACACCGCCTAACAGATATTTTATACAAATATGATTAGCCTGTTGAATGCCGTACTTACAGACACAATTAAAAAGCCATTGTGTCTCGCGTGGATCTACGTTCCGGCATTTGAAGGGTTAAATACTCGGAACAAGGTAAACTAAAGTATGTTTTTGCTAATTACAGTACCAAAACAATTTTATTTATTTTACCATTTATGTACACACATATATAAACTGACAAGAAAGTAAACAGAACAGAAAAATAGGTACATACAAAGGTGATGCTCATGTCATAAGAAATCTCTTCCACCATACCTGCGATAAGACGATAGATAGAGAGATGTAGACAGCGTGTGAAAGAGTAAAGGAGACAAAAAAAATACATAAAATCATAAACAATTTCATAAATAATCTCTAGATTCTGTAAAACGTTACGTCAACACGAAGTTAAACATCTCTCAAACTTTAGGCCGCACGAATTTCATTTTCGGTGCATATTTACGCACAAATATTATGCCAATGTAATATATTTGTCTCTGCGGTCATTCGTTTAGAATCTTCCTGCTGGTTCAACGTAACTCTAGCAGGATAGGTTCTGTCGCTTTTTTCCAAAACGACAGCACGCACATTTTTTTTTATTTATCGCAAATTTACAGCAGTTTACGCTCTAATTATTTATTGAACTCAATTCATTTTAGAATAGATTTTCCTGCTGAAGTAACGGACTCCATGGCAGCTAAGAGATGTACAGACCCAACTGACGGCGCACGTTTACGAACATAACGCATGGATCTCACCATTTAGGTCAACCATTTTGAAGGGAACCGAATGATCCAAGACACAACACATGCGCCACCATCAGCGAGACATTTGAGTGAGCATGACATACTCTCCACTGCCAGGGCACATTCAAGACAATCAAAGAGGTACCCAGTAAATGGTAGCTTTATACATAAGATAAGATAAGATAATTTTTATTTGTCCAAAACATGAGTATACATACACATGGCATGCAAGATGTTACATCAAATTATCTGACAGTCATGTTTTGCCTGAACGGCGTACAAATATAAAACGTAGGACGCTACACAGCATCAAGTGATTTTAACTTCGTCCATTACACACATCAAATATAGCAATCCAATTTAGATTAGACCATAACTTAAGACTAAAAGGTACAATAAAATACAATCAAATAGTGTCATAAGCTCATCACAGTAAATAATACAAAAAATAAATAAAAAAATCGAATGTAAAAAAGCAATTATAAATCTAATTATGATGTCATTATACAAGTCAAATTAATTTGTCATTAAGAAATTCGTCAGTGCTATAATAGCACATAGCATAGCATAGCATAGTACATAGTATTAACACAATAATGTGCTATGCAATTATAGGTGTAATACTAAAACATTGAATCTATACAATGCAAAGATAGTTTTTACAATCTTCAGCAGCTCCCACAGTATTTTCAAATGCTAATCAATTAATTTATGCGCCCTTGTGGCTGTGGAGCAAGACCAGCATTGAGCCAAGTATTTTTGTCAGCGATATATTCTCCCAATTTATTATATGCTTGGCTGCATAGTGTTCTTTTCATACACGATTTATATTTAATTTCATTCATTTGATCATCATATGCCTAGCCTTTTCCCAACTATGTTGGGGTTGGCTTCCAGTCTAACCGGATACAGCTCAACACCAGTATTTTACATGGAGCGACTGCCTATTTGACCTCGAGAAACCAGTTACTGGGTAATACGCTACCCTTTGGTAAGCTTTCCGAGGCACGGAGGGGTCTCGGTATGTAAAGATGGTCACCCCTCCACCGACCAACCACGGCAAGCGTAGCTTAAGCTGTGGTATTAATTACCAAGGATCTACATTTCGATCAAATATTATCCTGCTTTTGAACATCCGACCTTCCAAAACCGGCCTGCAATATACATATATAGCAGTATATAGCTTCTTCATCGTGATTCGCAATAGTCGGTATTACAACTAGTCGAGACATGACGTGTGTCGATAAAGCTGTATTTCTTTATTTATTTTTGTTAATTACAATATGTGAAGCTCAGGGAAGGAGTAAAGACAAGGTTCCTAGGCCAATTATAGAAGCTTTATATCCCAAAGGCTTTAGGATGACCTTGAAAGGTAAGACCGCTATTATGTCAACAACTGGTTGAAAATTTAAAAGAAATTGTTAAGGGTGGGTTTGTTCGCTGTTGCGCCACTTCTTCCCAGCTAACGAACACCACAGCAACACGGGAAGTGGTGAAGGGCGGGTGTTTTGAGGGACTGTCTCATGTAATTTTGATGTTCAAAAAATGCTGATTCTCAGCCAAAGTTGAATAAATGAGTTTTGCTTTAGATTTTCAATTGGTTTTTGTAATTTATTACAAACACAACAAACAAATATTGGACTAAACTCACCACTAAAAAGACTCAGTAGAGAGATTAATTCTTTGATAAAATTTGTACCAGATTACTATGAGACCTATACCATGATTTCACAAAAATCTTTAAAGTCAAAACAGTCCTGAAAACACACGAGATAATTGGTTATGTTAGTATACTTTGGAAATCCTTCACCTTTTAATTATTTGTTTTGAAAGCTAAACTTTGCATTATGATCGCATTTCTATTTATATTGTTTAGTCTTAAGTTGTGGAGGTCAAATAGGCAGTCGCTCCATGTGTATTTTACATGGAGCGACTGCCTGGTATTCAGCTGCATCCGGTTTGACTGGAAGCCGACCCTAACATAGTTGGGAAAAGGCTAACCAGATATTGACGCCGATTCCCTTGTTCACAAACTAAACTAAATTTAAGTTCAATGCATCTTTTTCTTTCTATTTCAATAAGAAAAGGACGGAAGATAAATATTAGTTTAGTCCTGTCAATTTAAGATACTCCATAGACAAGTTAGACGTGATTAAAAACAGGGCTACTCAAAATACGTAAATTTTCGTCAGGCGCTGATTATTTTGACAGGACTAAACTAATATTTATCTTCTGTTAAGTTGTTTTTGACATTGCTGGTAAACTATAATAATTGGCGACTGTGTAAGACCGAGGCTATTGTGATGAACGAGTTACTTAAGATACATTGAAGCTGTAGTTGCACCTTAATAAATAAATAAAATGGCGAAGCTTTTTCCCGCCACATCCTGTTTTGCTGAATCCTATTGAATATTAAACTGATGGTCGAACCATCATAGAGCAGTGGTGATCCATTGTGCAGTGGTACCAGTCGCGACTTACGAGTTGCAGGTCGTAGGTTCGAACCCCGACAGGCGCTTTACTTTGTGTAAATTATTTCATTAACACTGCTCTTAAAACGGTGAAGGAAAAAATCGTTTACATTATACATGAAGTTTAGGTCCTTCTTCTTCTTTTTCTATGGTTAGGTGAATGAGAAATCTCGTGTGTTTACAATCTACTGTTACATTATTTATGTGAAAGCCGTTCGTCAAGAATAATCTGTAATAATGCATCAGTCAGTGTATAAGTATTGTGCTTTCCTTTGGGTAGTATGTGTAGGAACGCAGGCGTTCATTAATTCACTAAAAACAAAAAACTTCGCAAGCAATGGAAAATTGCTTCTGAACGCTGCCGAACGACGAGCCGCTTCTCACACGGACATCGTACGTTGATTGCTCCCACGTCACCAGTCCACTCTCTGAATATTTTTGCTGGTGAGATCAAAACCTCCAACGTAGTACCTATACAGGGAAGTTTTATAAAAATGTGGCTGATGTTTTACAATATTGTGGTGTCTTACGACTTCCACGCGAACGAAGTCGCGGGCAGAAGCTAGCAATGAATAATAAACTGATAAAAAAAGAAGATTTTAAATCAAAATCATAATGAGGTTTTTGTGATCAGTTCAAAATCGAACGAATTTAAAACATGTGAGCTAACTAATGTCAGTGAAGCCAATAACCTCAATAATGAATCCTTATTTTTTAGATGATGGCTATTCCGATGTAGGATTCCGTGTAAATATCAACAGAGAATTCCAAGGACTAACCGAAGGTGATATAAAGCAATATTTAGAAGAACCCATGGATGGGTATTGGGTGTACAAGAATAATGACGTGGAGCTAGAATTTGGAGACACGATTTTCTATTGGATACATTTCCTTAAAAATGGAGATGGATATACGGTAACAGGCCAGAAATATACAGTCTCTGGTAAGTGTTAGTACAATTAAACGGTCGATCACCAATCTGAAGGTCCATTCCCGTAATTAAAAACGTTCAAAGTCTAGTCACAATCTCATGTCAGCGACAATCAATGTTAGAAACTTGTCAAAAATGTAAGGAAATTAGAGGTGTTTTTGACAGATTGAGACTGAGATCAGAAGGCCAATTCTCGTAATTTAAAACGATCAAAATCTAGTCGCAGTCTCATCTCGGCGACAAACAAATGTCAAAAACCTGTCAAAATGTAGGGAAATTAGACATTTTTTTGACAGATTGAGACTGAGATCAGACTGTGAATGTTCTTAAAATTACGAGAATAGCCCCTCTGACTGTGAACGTTCTTAAAATTACGAGAATTGCCCCTCAGGTGGCAAATGGTCTACTTCTCCTCTCGTATTACCACGAGTTCCATGAGAAACTGGCAAAATATTCGCAAATCTGCAAGATGGTAAATAGCGCGACGGACTAACCAGAGAGCGATTTTCAACAAGATTGATATAAGTTTTTCGGTTGTTTATGTCATAAGTTACATACATTTTTGGGTTTTTGAGTTGGAGTGACATTCAATCTGCGATAACGATGATAGAATGTCACTTTTACGCTCATTATGCACTAAACGTACACCAAGTATCGCCATGCGTGCACGTTTAATCCAACCAATGAGAAACACTAGTTTTAAAGCAAAGCAAACCCTTTTAATTATGGTTCTATCTTTTTCCAGGATTCGTCAGAGAAAATGGCACACCAGTATGCAAGATTGCGATTTCTGAAACTAAGGTTCAAGGTCAATCAAACATTTGCAAGGACCAATTGATATTCAATGAGGACTTCGACCAAACGAGTCTTAGGGAGCTGAAGAAATGGGACGCGATGATCCAGTTTCCAACAGAACCGGTTAGTTGAATGCACTTAAAGACAGGTTCAACAATGTTATGTTTGATCGATGACAACGAACGTATTTATTTATTAATAATTATGAATTTTTTATTTTCATGTTTATACCGAGATTTAGAACTAGGTATTGTATATTTATTTTATTTCTTACCTGCACCGGTTGACGTAATCACGTTAACACCGGCTGTCGCTGAAAACCAGCGGTGGGGCTCTGTCTCGCATAGGGTCTTAACATTACGACGACACAGTTGGCACAGTGGCTGAGCGATCGACTGCTGCGCTGCGTGTCGCGGATTCGATTCCCGCACGGACCAAATATTTGTATTGCCTACAGGTAGTTGTTCCGGGTCTGGCTGTTTGTGTATGTGAGCTTAAATGTTTGTAAACGCACCCACGATACAGGAGTAATTCCTAGTGTGGGGCAACGTTTTATAAAAAATGAGCGATAACCGTTTTGCGTGGATATGGCGCATATCCCCAACTTGTTATTTTTTTGTGTTTGTTCTTTCTCTGCTTTGATCAAAATAGCTTCATTTCTGCTTAAGTTTGATTCCAATATTTTTTTGGTATAATTATATTGGCGTGCACTACAACTAGTGCACGGCAATATAATTAGAATTAATTATACGCTAATATGATTAGAATTAAAACATTGAATTAGATTATTTGCCATATTATGTCAACACATAATATGGCAAATAATCTAATTTAATGTTTTGTGTTCCTTGGTTTTGTAATATTAATTTCTTTGCACAATTGAAATTGAAATTTTAAATGAAATTTATTTGCAAGAATTGTAGTACATTACAGATGGTCGGGTATAGAATCGAATAATTCGAAGACATGCGACATCTACCAACCCGCACTGGGCCCGCGTGGTGGATTATGGCCCACTCCCTTTCACAGAGAGGAGGCCTGTGTCCCAGCAGTGGGAATATTATAGGCTGATTATGGGTATAGAATCAAGGTCTTCTTAGTGGTGAAGGGCTGGCGGTTTGGGGAAAAGTTTTATGCTGTCAAAAATCGATAATTTCGACTTAGTAAGAACTAAGTCGAAACTAGTCGAAACCATGTATCTATTTTTCATTACAGGACTATTCCTTCAACGTATACATTCCGGACGATACGGTGAGCTTTGACGAGGGATCCTTCGTCATCACCCCGGTGCTGACAGAATCACAACGTGGGGAAGGATTCCTTCATCAGTCCCTGGATTTGGATGTGAGGTACCTAGCTACCAGTACTTCTTTTGTTGTCTCTGGTATCATATAGTCCAGCGACATGCGTCTCGCGACAGCGACTGCGTAGAAAACAAATGAAAGAAGTTATATTAAGGAGCAAGCCGCGAGTCACCGCCACGCGGTAAAAGGTAAGTCAGTAATTCGTTCAGAGCATGCCAGCTCATCATCAGCCGACAGCAGTTCACTGCTGGACATAGGCCTCTCCAATTGCACGCCATTTAGCCCGATTCTCGGCAACTCTCATCCAGCTGCTACCAGCCACCCTCCGAAGATCGCTCCACCTAGCCGGAGGGTGTCTTACCTTACGTTTGCCCATTCGCGGTCGCCTCTCAAGAACACGTCTACCCCAGTTACAGCTCAGTAACTGTACCAGCAGTGGTAGGTATCATTATGCAAGACGAACCGGGACCACCCCCATGTGCAGATGGTGATCACCGGGGTTTTAGTGAGGTAAAATCCCACACTCCAGACCTCACTCCCCGGAGGTCGGGTGCCTCCTCGAAAACAAAAAAAATAAAAGGTGCAAGGATTTAAATTAAGGTATTTGAATTCTTCTGTAAGCCGATTTTATAGGAACGAAGTTCTTTAACCTCTCCATGGGACTTGGTTTTATACTATGTCATAAATATAGATTTCGTATCCTTGTGGTCTGCAGCTAGTGCAATAAATTTACGTTGCATTACCACAACATTATCAAATTTCTTTAACATTTGCAGGTGCACAGGCAAGGCAGACACGTCAGAATGTAAGCAAGCAGCCCAAGGGGCTCAGATATTACCGCCTGTGACGACGGCGAAGATCACCACAAGAGGCAGCTTTAACTTCATGTTCGGAAGGGTAGAAGTGCGCGCGAAATTACCGTCTGGGAGCTGGATTATTCCTGGTTAGTAAATAAATACGTTTGTTTCGTTATTAATTTAAGACTATGTAGAAGAATCCGTATGACTTGAATCTTTATGAGAGCCCTAAAAATTATGATGCCTTTTGTTATTTTTACCCAAACATAGCATGCATTTTAAATGATCACTATCATTTTGCCATCTTAGAGCCTTACTTTCAGTATATATTTCGCCCACGATGTTAAATTTGTTTTATAGTTTGACCAAAACCGCTGTACCGCGCCTTAGGAATGCGCGGCGAGGCGGGGGGCGGGACGCCGTGAGCGAGGACGAATGAGCGGTCTGCACTGCCCCTCCGCGAGCCACGCACGCGGGCGCGGTACAGAGGTTTTGGTCAAACTATAGCTAAAACTTCCCATACTTTGTTCTATTCCTCTCGGTTTCTCCCCAACAAAGTTGCTTTCCATATGATCCTTTCCTAATGAATACTTTTCTGTTCCAGAAATTAACCTAGAACCATCAGACAACGTATACGGTCCAAATAACTACGAATCTGGTCTGATGCGAGTTGCCTTCGTCCGAGGAAACCCTGGTCTGGCCAAGAAGCTGTACGGAGGTCCCGTGCTCACTAACTCCGAACCATTCAGGTCCTTGCTGTTGCAGGAGAAGATTGGTATCGATAACTGGCACAAAGACTACCATAATTATACCATGATTTGGAGACCAGGTTCTGAAATCTGTAGTTTTTATATCGCGTTAAAGCTGCTTCAAAGTACCACATTGCGGAAATCTATGACAGCGACTATCAGATCGATTCAGCACGGTGCATTGCAACTGAATAAAACCTATCCCTAGGAGGTAACAGGACACCCGTTGCAAAACTATGGCAGAATACCTTTCCCCCACCTTCTCACTATCTACCACTAAGCGAGCATCTTCCTGTTGAGTGTAACCTTCTGTGAGCCAGTTGGATATCCCTGAACCGTCTCCGAACCCTAGCAAAAAGGTGTAAGTCGAACTTCGTAAAGTGGGGATACCTCGACGGAACGACAGCAGGGTGTGGATGTGGAGTTGTGTCACTAACAATACTCCACCTTCTATCCTGCCCTCTGTGCCAAAACATGCAGTCATAGTGACCTTTGCGCTGCCACCTATAATGCCGTGGAAGTAGCGAAGTTGTGGGAAAACAGAGTAACTGTCGTGCCAGCAGCGACGCGAAGAAGAACAGTACTTCTTCCTCTTCGTGTCGCTGGTTCTTTAGTGATCGACTGGTCGACATCGAGCGAATGAAATTTAGTTGCATTTTCATATTCGAGAGAAACAAACAAAAAAAAAATATGTTTGTCACAGAAACACATGACTGACAAACACGTATTGACTATACAAATCTATAACAAAACCAGTAGTACATACAAACAGGAATGTCAGAGATAAACACCATTAGCCCCCTTATAAAGTTAGGAATAAATCTCTTCTTATTGTTTCAGATGGCCTCGATATGCTGGTGGATGGTGAGCAGTATGGTACCGTCAACCCAGGCGGAGGTTTCTCTGAAGTTGCGAAGAAGAACAACGTGCCTCATGCGTCGCATTGGCAGAGGGGAACTGTCATAGCGCCGCTGGATCAAATGGTACGAAAGATTTAGATTCAAAGTAAATGGACTGGACTGAACTGATAATAATCAATGACAGTCTGAGGATGAAATCGCCAACCCATCTAGAGCAAGCGTGGTGATCAGTGCTCGTGCCTCCTTATGAATTGTCTTTGCCCTGCAGTAGGCTGATGATGATGAAAGTAAATGTGGAATTTTCCTTCAAAAATCCTCAGAAAAGATACATTAGCGATAGTAAACTTATCGCTGTTTAAGTAGTTTTGTAAGACTGATGTGCATGGCATGCATTGAAATCTATGATTTTTACGTCATTACTAGAAAAACATACAGCCGTCTTACAAGATGGTAAGTAGTTGTAACAACCCCTTGTAATTAGGTAATTCTCGTAATTTTAAGAACGTTCACAGTTTGACCTCAGTCTCAATCTGTGGGTAGCGGGATCGTCCGAAAGGGTTACCGCTGCCCTGGTACATAAAGGCCTAAGGAAAGAACACGGGTGGGTTTTAGTCAGTAAGAGTCTGACACTCCCTTCTGCTCCACCCAGAGCGGGAGGGATCATTTGATGATTACCCATCCTCAAAAAAAAAAAAGAAAGTCTCAATCTGTCAAAAAAATCCTCTAATTTCCCTACATTTTTGGCAAGTTTTTGACATTTGTTTGTCGCCGAGATGAAACTGCGACTAGATTTTTAATATTTTGAATTACGAGAATTGGCCTTCTGATGTATGAACATAAACGAAGCAAAAGGAGTATGTAAGGATCGTAGCAGGGTTGGGCAGAGCACCGCCGTGTCCTCGTAGAGGCGATCGGCAGCGGCGGCGACCTCTCGCGTCCGGCCCTGGTTCAAGCCATGGTCCGGGGCGAGAGGGAGTGGGAGGCGGTCACCTCCTTCTGCGAAGCAGTCATGCTAGCGAAGGAGGTGGCAGGATGGGCGAGGGAGAGATCCTCACGCCTCAGCCGCCGAGGGAGACGCTCCGGGCGTCGGGAGCCGCGTGACGACTCCCGGCCACCGTGTAGCGGTATCTACAACGCCACATGCGAACAACGCGTCATACTGACGTCACGCAAATCCTGCATTTCGCAAGCAGAGTTTACCGCGCAATTAGCATAGATACAATTTCCCAACATCAATCGTTGGGCAATTGCCCGCCAGACACAACACCCGTCTGGTCGGAGGATCCTCCCTTTTCTATAGAGTATGAGTGAACTTTACACCCTGTTCCTCATACTTCTATAACCGTAGGCGCGGGCCTGCGGGCGGAGAGCAATGGGTAGCTCTCCGTCCGATCAGGACCAGGCCCGTGCCGGACGGCGCGTATGTGTTCCACGTGCGCCTCAGAGAGATGTCAGCGTAGTTGACGGGGCCCGACAGGGCCGAAGCCTGCCGGGGTAGCGGGATCGTCCGTAAGGGTTACCGCTGCCCTGGTACATAAAGGGCTAAGGAAGGAACACGGGTGGGTTTTAGTCAGTAAGAGTCTGACACTCCCTTCTGCTCCACCCAGAGCGGGAGGGGTCATTTGATGACTTCCCATCCTAAAAAAAAAAAAAAAAGGATCGTAGCAGGGTAGCGTTTTGCAGTTTCAGCCTACCCCCATGGGAAAAGGCGTGAGGTTATATATGTATGTGTATTTTCTTTCCTTTCTCCAGTTCCACTTGACCCTTGGACTTCGCGTGGGAGGAGTCAATGACTTCGCCGATGACTTGGAAGATAAACCCTGGAGAAACAGTGCCAGTAAAGCCATGCTAGACTTCTGGAAGAAAAAGGACTCTTGGCATCTTTCGTGGTATAACAGCAATTTGAGGGTAGACTACGTCAGGGTATACGCTCTTTAAATGTTTTCGGTACGATAAAAGAAGTTAAGAAAAAAGGTAATAATTGTTTTATTTTCAATCCTGTTCATCATCTGCCGGTCCCAGTCTGCCCAGTCTTACCGAGGGGTATTGTATTACCCAGACTGGGTTGTGGAGATCAGATAGGCAGTCGCTCCATGTAAAATACTGGTATTCAGCTGCATCCGGTAAGACTGGAAGCCAGCCCCAACATAGTTGGGAAAAGGTAAGGTAGATGAGGATGGTTTGGTCGTGTTGAGACTTTGAGAGGATGAATATGAGGCGATCAACAAAAGTATTTACAAGGCAGATGTGAATGACAACGCCGGGAGGGGACGCCAAGGAGGACCTCCTCACCATATGGTGACCTTATTGGTGATATTCTTCAGAAAGGTCAGGTGCGTCCTAATCGCAACCGGCGTGCAAAAATCAAAATCAAAAGTCATTTATTCAAATTAGGCTGAGAATCAGCACTTTTTGAACGTCAAAATTACAAAAGACAGTCCCCCAAAAACGCCCGCCCTTCACCACTTCCTAGTGCTATCGCTGGGAAGAAGAAGTGGCGCAACAAACTCCCCAGCAGCACAGCTGTCTGTTCAGTTAGAAAAATGTGTGGAGTGCGTGTATGACAAGGGCTGCAGTTTCGAAATTCATAGCGATCGCTTTACGACTGAATTCGTTTGCAAAGTCCCGGATTGACAGGTGTAATGTATGGAGTGACAGGACTTTGCGACCGAATTCGGTTGTAAACTGATCGCTATGAATGTCGAGAATGCAGCCCCAGACGTATGAACGTAAACGAGGCAAAAGGAGGTATGTAAGGATCGTAGCAGGTGGCATTCTGTAGGTTTCTTCCTACCCCCATGGGAAGAAGGCGTGAATTTATATATGTACTAGCAGCGCCCCGCGGTTTTACCCGCATAAGTGTCGATCCCGTGGGAAGATCGGAATAATAATATCCGATGTTTTTTTTTTTAAATTTGATAAATAGACTCTTGACCTCGATCACGCCTGTTGGAAAGCGATGGATGAGGTCTATGATGGAACGAACGTGCGCAGTAGATGCCTGTTATTCTAATGTAGAAGCTATATTGCTGTAAAGTGTCATCAAAATCCATTCAGTAGTTTTTGCGTGTAAGAGTAACAAACATCCTCACAAACTCGCGTTTAGTAGGATATAAATATTTTAATTACGCTCTCTAAGAACCAAAATATGGGACCATATTAATTCGTCGTCGTTTAAATAATATTTACTTATTAGTACGATGTATTTTTTATTTTTTATTATTTAAATTGTAATGTACATACATCCTACATGTATGTACATTACAATTTAGTCATACTATAATCAGTATGCTGATGTATAGCTACGCTACGTCACTTAATAATCATAAGTTTTCAAGACTGGTATTACTTACAACAAGGTCAACAACAAGTTTTTTCTACATTAACATTGGGATTGCCATTGATCTCATCATCTTTGAGACGGAATATGTAAAATTTTTGTGCAAAACTATTTTTCCGATATTGCAAAAAGGACGGTTAAGTGAGCATTATCTGATTTTCCATCGTCATCCTCATATTCTTATTCTAATTTATTTGGGGTCAGCACAATATTACATTTTTCTTCCATAAATCTTTATTAAAATGTTGTCTTAATGTTCAGTTCCTTCCCAGCAATACACATCATCATCTGCCTAGCCTTTTCCCAACTATGTTGGGGTCAGCTTCCAGTCTAACCGGATGCAGCTGAATACCAGTATTTTACATGGAGCGACTGCCTATCTGACCTCCACAACCCAGTATCATAGTACTGGGTAACACGATACCCCTCGGTAAGACTGGTGGTCAGACTTTCGGGCTTCGTAATACCCGTAACGACTTTCCAAGATCCACGAATGACAGCCAGCAACAGACAATAACACACAATTCAATTGCACTCTTTTTTATTGCTATTCGTTTATTTATTTATAATCTTTATGCAAAATAAAAGGTACAAAGGCGGACTTCATTCCTCAGGCATTCTCTACCAGGTAACCAAGGGCCACTGGCGTAGCCTAGTCGGGGCGGCAGGGACTTTCTCAATTTTTTTCAAATTTCTCAATAAATCATAATAATATCATGTAAATATTTGAACCATTTCATATATACTGCTATTCAATTCAATTCAAATCATTTATTTCGGATAAAAATCCATATAATGTTAGTATAACTTAGCCTAATGTTAGTAACAACTTAATCCAGGGTTAAATTAAATTAAGGGTGTCTGGACTCTTACCCACCTACATAAAAGGGGCTAGTCCTATACACACATCGTTGGGAAGTTCTGATGACAGCTACAGGCAAAAGTTTGAAAAGGGTTCAAGACACGCGGTGGAGTGCAAGAGGCGATGCCGTCAAAATTACATGGCATCATTAAAAAGACGTTCTCGTCACTTTGGAAAAACTGACAGAGAGAGGTGAAAGCTTAAACAAAAGAACAGAAGCAGGAACTTTGCTAGTTACGATGCAGTCATTTTCCTTTCTTTGTTTCTTGGGCTTCTGGCAACCGGTGCTACATGAAGTAAATGACGCACAAAAATATTTACAAACAAAGGGACTTGACATAAGACTTTGCGCTCAGAAAGTAAATGCTTTGCAGGTGGTACTGATAGAGAAACGAGAGAAATAGGCAGATGGCGCTGTAAGTTATGCAAAAAATATGTGTGAAGAAGTTCCATGGAACCTCAGAGGCGCATAACAAGAAGGAACATTTTTGATGACGGAACCAGAGATGCTAACTTATCTTGTGAAAATGAGTTGAGACGGAAGCTATTTTCTTCGTTAGATAGAATAATTGTAGAAATTCGTGAGCGTTTTCAGCAGCTACCGAATTTGGTGGATAAGTTTGCTTATCTATACTAGTTTCGGATGACACTAAATGTAATCTAGATAAGCATTTTCGGAAATTGATGAGCAGGACTTCAAGCTAGAACGACTTCGACTGCGGACTTTCATTGCTGCCACAGGCCACGAAAGTAAATTAATGAATGCGGACTCACTTGAATTATTAAAAATTTTTGTGAATCTAAGCTGCTCCGAATATTCTTCACAATTGCCAAAAGCAATACCAGCTGTTGTGAGACTTTCCAAAATTGAAATTGAACAAAAATGATTTAAGGTCAACAATGAGTACTTTAAGGCTAACCGATCTAGCTATCTTGTCTATTGAGCAAGAGGTGTGTGCTATGGACATTGATAGTGCACAAAAGACTTTGCTCTTAAAAAAAGTAAACGAATAAAGTGTTAGTTAAAGTCAGAAGTTTTGTTTTTAATTCTAACAAGTATATTAATTTTTAATAAACATATAAATATTAACAGTATCGTCGTAGTTCTAATTGGAAGTCGATATGCCTTTTATATTCAATTCGCTAATAACTTAATCTTGATGATCGTCAAGGTATAATTATACGAGTACGTGTTCTGTACCTGTTATATCAATCTAAGTGACACACGTGTAAGAATTTTTCACACGTGTTAGAATTGTTGTTTTAAATGTGGTTATTATATTGTAAAACATACCTATATGACTTTTTTATTTATAACCTGTACAATACACAATAATAATGCCTGTTCTTGCCGAAAAGTTCATTAGAATTACAGTACATTATAGTCTTATAAACTGAAATACCTAATTAAGAGGGCGGCAAAATTTTCTTTCGCCCCGGGTGGCTGACACCCACGCTACGCCACTGCCAAGGGTGATGGAGAGATATATTATTTTATCTCACGAAACAACTCGTGCTTTACTTGTGGTTACCAAGGGAAGAAACACGCAGCCAGGCACAACATGGCAGGCTGGAGCAATGTTTCCCTGTGGATAAAAAAAAACATAAATATACATATAAAGTAATAGAAAAGATTGAGGTTATTGATGACTCTGTTTTTTATTTTCATTCTCATTCTATGGCTAAGTATGAACTTCTCAACGCGGAGAGTGGGATTCCCGCGCGCACAGCGCATAACTACTTATCAAAATTCTTGCACCAAACCGTATCCGTGTACTAGCTACTAGTACTACTGTAGTAACTTAATTTATAAGAAACAATGACGACAAGGAAAATGATCACTGTATATCGCAATCCACTGCTGGACATAAACCTCTCCCAGGCTGCGCCACAACACCCTGTCCTCCGCCTTCCGCATCCAGTCTGTCCCAGCCACCTTTTTGAGGTCGTCGGTTCATCTAGCTGACCCCCCAGCTCTCACACTACTCTTGCCAATACGATACTCTCCACTCTAGGACTCGTCTGAACCATCGGCCACCGGCCCTCGGTCCTTCGACAAACATGGCCAGCCCACTGCCACTTCAGCTTGCTCACTCTGCAAGCTATGTCGGTAACTCCGGTTCTTTTCCGGATAACTTCGTTTCTAATTTTATCCATCAACGAAACTCCGAGCATAGCCCGCTACATAGCGCGCTGAGCGACCTTAAATTTATGGACCAGCCCAACTGTCAGTGTCGACGAGACAAGACGTCTCGGCACCATATGTTATAACACTAGTTAAAGACCTTAGTCTTCAAACATTTTGGATTGGCGACGAGAAGACTTGACGACGTTTTCCAAACCCTGCCCAACCCAACTGGATCTTTCTGTCGGCTTCTTTCTCAAGGTTGTGTCTACCGAGCCGGATGACTTGCTCTAAGTACAGCCTAGCCCTTCGATTTCGACAAACTAATATAATATCAACCAATTTTAAATTGTATTTACCTACCGACTTATTTTGGAAAACCTAGTTTTAATTAAGATAGCTACCTCAAAAAAAAAATATCTGCACAATTCATTGATATCAGAACTATGCGATTTGCAACGAGCGACTTTTTGCTCGCCTTAGCTCCACCACAAACTAGGCACAAATAAAAACACTACGTAGCGTACCGGTTTTTCAAGAGCAGTATGTCGATGTCAATAAACTATAAGCCGCGCTGCCTTACAACTATTTTATAATAATTAATTACGATTAGATACTTGGTACAGGGAAGGAAAATACAGTTTTTTTTTTACAAATTACAATACTATGCTACTATACTATACTACAGTAGTGTACTATATGGAGAACATTATTATAATAACACCTATGTACAGACGCCAGCAGGTCAAGCTACCCGGAACTGACAAATTTTCCCAATCAAACTCAACTCAAACTCAAATCATTTAATTCAACTAAACCAATTACAGGCACTTTTGAATTGTCAAAGGGATAGTCAGTCAGCAAGATGAAGCTATTTGCCCATTACAAAGCGAAGGTACCTATGGAGAAGAACGGGCAAGAAACTCAATGGACACTCTTTTAAATCATAAAATTGTTACAAAATATTTGATTACATCATTCGTGTTGAAATTAATCATGTGAGAACGATGTCGAAAGACGTGCACGTTAAAAGCGTCCGTTATAGAAAACATAAAAACAATTCAGAAATAAAAAATTTAAATAAGCCGTGGCAGCTAAGAGACGACCAGTCCCTACTGGCGGCGCTCGTTCACGAACATGACGTATGGATCAGCACCATTCAGCTCAACCATTTTGGAGGGAACCTAATGATCCAACACACACGCCACCATTAGAGTGAGCATGACATACTCACAGCCGCCAGGGCACATTCAAGTCAATGAAAGACGTACACAGTAAATGGTAGCTTTATAGAAAGTACATAGTGCTCACACGTGTGCTATGCAATTATACAATACTAACCAATTAAATTTATACAATGCAAGGATAGTTTTTTTCCAACGTTAAGCAGCTCCAACAATGTTTCCGAATGCTAATTAGTTTATGCGCCTCTGTGGAGCAGGACCAGCATTGAGCCAAGCATTTTTGTCAGCGATGTAATCCCTTTACTTATAATATGCTTGGCTACATAGTGTGCGTTTAATACAAGATTTAAATTTCGTTTCATTCAGTTGGAGTATGTGGGGAGGTATTTTATTGTAACATTTTAAGCAGTAGGTACCCCATGAAGGATGAGTCTACTTTAGCCAGTCTGAAACCTGTTTGAACTAATTGGTCCCTATTTCTAGTCCTATAGTTGTGTCTTTCACCTTTTTTATTGAAAAGATTAAATTTTTTTCTTACATACATGATGTTTTTATAAATATACAAGGTACCGTCATGATGCTAATATCTTTAAACAGTTCCCTTAAAGAATCGCGCCTGCGGAGGCCATAGATTGCTCTGATGGCTCTTTTCTGCAGAATGAAAATGGACTCGATATCTGCAGCCCGTCCCCATACCGTAAGACATGATACTATGAAAGTAACTGAAATAGACTAGCATCGCGGTATCTACATTAGTAAATTGACGGATTTTTCTTACAGCATAAGCTGCTGAACTTAGCCGTTCTGCAAGAGATGTTAAATGAGGACCCCACTGCAGCCTTGAGTCGAGCGTGATCCCCAGGAAAACAGGACTAAACTAATATTTATCTTCTGTCCTTTTCTTAATGAAATAGAAAGAAAAAGATGCACTGAACTTAAATTTAGTTTAATTTGTGAACAAGGGAATCGGCGCCAATGTCAAACTATGGTTTTTCTAAAAAGATTTCAATTTCTAATAATTTGGAAGAAATACCTTGAATATTTTGATGAAATAAGAAACCAATCAACCATGAACCTAATGCTTTAACGATAAAGTTCAAAATCTATTAAAGAAATTTGACAGATTGTAGTAGCTAGACATATTGATGTGCTGGCGTCTATTACTATACCAATGTTTGCAAAGAAATAAATGATTTGATTTGATTTTTTTTAAACCAATCTGTAAGTTTTATTTTCCAAGATACAACATTTTACCAAAACATGAGTCCCTACTGTAGAGATTTGTTTCTTCTTTCTTCTTTTTTCCCTGTCTTGTGCGATGTCTGGCCATGTTGACCCTGCAACCCTTATCAGATCGATACATCGATGTTGATTAGGTAATATTTGATACGATATGAAAAACCTAGATCTGATCCTTTAGCCAGACTAAATTTGAGAATGAAATATCCCATATCTCATTGGCAAGAGAAGGGTGAGATTGTTTTTCACTTCTGAAGAAATAAATGTAATAATAATCATAACTACATTATGATTGACTAGCAGCGCCCCGCGGTTTAGCCGGATAAGTGTCGATCCCGTAGGAATATCGGAATAAAAAGTATCCTATGTGTTATTCTGATGTATAAGCTATATTACTGTAAAGTTTCATCAAAATCCGTTCAGTAGTTTTTGCGTGAAAGAGTAAAAACATCCATCCATCCTCACAAATTTTCGCGTTTAGTAGGATTTAAATATTTTAATTACGCTCTCTATGAACAAAAAAAAAAAACAAAAACATGGGAACGTAATAATTCGTCATCTTACGTTGTTTTTTCCCTATGTAATCACATATAACAGCAGAAAATTAACATATATAATAAATATATTTACAAAGGTAAAGAGCAAAATATAACAACACCATATTACTGAATCACCAGCAGTCTTGAACAAATAGCTAAAATACTTTAAGCTACGTGCGGTTATAAGGGCTTGTCCACACTATTGTATAATTCGCACAGACAAGTTTTTTTTCTGCCTTCTACTGTACCAACATCTTTCAATATTGACTATATATCCCATTCCAATTATAGTGAAATATGGGGATATATTTAACTTATGGGGTAATGAAGCCTGTGTAATTTTACTGTCTGTTATGTTAGCCTTGGTGAAGCTGTGCAAAAGTGGAAGCAGTGGTAACGGTCGAGATTTACGAGGTGTAGGTCGTAGATTTGAACCCAGACAAGCACTTTGCTTTGTGCAAATTATTTCATCACCACTGCACTCAAAACGGTGAAGAAAAACATCGTGAAGAAACTGTCCTAGAACCAACCCGCACTGGGCCCGCGTGGCGGATTACGGCTCAGTCCCTCTCACAGAGAGGAGGCGTGTGTCCCAGCAGTGGGAACACTATAGGCTGATTATGCTACGTTAGCGTTATGTTCTGGAACAAAGAATTAGTTTCATTACAAAAAAAAAAAATATCCATTTTAGTAACACTTGTTGATGATCATGTTGCCATCATACAATAACTAATCTCCGTCAGAAAGGATATTATGTATGTCAATACAAAAAAGCACTTTATAGCTAGGTACTTGTTTCGTTCTCTTTTTATTTTCGTTTGAGGAGTGACTCCCAAAATACAAACCCTGGCTTTGATTGGGTATCAGTTTCAGTACCTTTAAGTAAAATAAATAAATCCTACTAATATTATAAACGCGAAAGTTTGTGAGGATGGATGTTTGTTACTCTTTCACGCAAAAACTACCAAACAGATTTGGATGAAATTTGGCACACAGATAGTTTATAATCAGGATTAATACATAGAATACTTTTTATCCCTATGTTCCCACAGGATCGAAACTTATGCGGGTGAAACCGCGGGGCGCTGCTAGTATTGTATATATGTACTAAATTCTTGTAAATGCTTCTTGCGACAATAAGCTTTTTACTTTACTTTACATATATCACTATCAAAACAAAATAGTCGCAAAAAAAATTCAGCAGCACAGTGTTAATTTGTCACAAAACTTGAGTAAAAAAAAATTGTAAACCAATGACAGCGTAGTGTGGTCGCAGGCTTACAAAAACATATCCGTCTGTGTATGAGGTATAGCGAAGAACACACTTCGTTCTCAGTCCGACTCCACGAACCGACCAACACTGACACTTCTAGTCAATAATATAAATATTTAACTCCGTTGTACATAAATGAAGTCATTTATTTTCATTTAAGTCTGTGTGTGATGAGTTTTTGAGAACAATGGCGCGCGTTTGTGTTTTGTTTTTGTTTTTTTTAATTAGTTTCAATTATGTGCTCTGTTACGAAGTGCCTCCAGCTAGGTTAGAAGCTATTTATCCTAAAGGCTTCAGGGTATCTGTGCCAGGTTTGTTATATTACTTCTTAATTAAAATTGTAGCGTTATTTATTCTGTAAAGTTCACTAAGGGTCGGTTTTTTGATCCGTATTTAAACTCAACCAATTGTTAAAAATAGTAACTAATGGTAAATTTTTTTCAAAATGTGTATTTTATCAATTTTTAGTTTATCCAATGATATAATATCATTGCTAATGGTCAAATAATTAACTATTAGTAAAAAAAATAACCATTATTGACCATTAGATAAACTAACAATTGATCATAAAACACATTTTGCAAAAACTTAAAACCATTACTATTTTTAATACATAATTGGTTGCGGATAAAAAAAACCGGCCCTAAAACCTCATTCATATAAGTGACCGCACACAATTCGTAGACGAAATCACTTGTTTTTTAACCAACTTTAAAAAAGGAGGTTATGTATTCAGCGGGTTTTTTTGAATTTCGGATGTCGCTGGCAAAACTAAACCCCAGAACATTGGGTATCGAAATTATATTTTTTTTTTTTTTTTTTTTTTTCTTAAAAAAGTTTTAAGTACTTAGTTTTAAATCATCGCGGATTCACACCTCGACACTGTTTGAATTTCAAAGTGATGTTTAGAGAATTATAAAAACACTGGCTAATTATCCGAAAATGGAGTTATTCAAATAAGGCCTTATTTTTCAATCGACAGATAATTTTTATTCATAGAATAAAGTTGACGTCTGACACCTTTTGTATGGAAGAACTGTTAAAAATTCATAATTTTCCTTGAATAAAATTATCTGGCGTTGGAAAAATCCGCCCTTAATAAATAAAAGAAAAAAACGAAATGAAATGTGTGTGTATGTATAAATCTATTTTTAGTTTTTCGAAATTTATTATTAATATATTATATATTTCGAAATTTATTACATATATATTTATTATTTTATTCTAGTTTTTCGACATTCTACCCCTAAGAGGGTGAAATTATATTTTTATTATATTTTGTTTGTATGAAAATCTTTTTCCTTGAGTTAAGAAATTTGAAACATGGCACAAATACGTATCTAAGTTAATGATGAAGTTTGACATTTTTTGTTTTTCTAAACTACCACCTACAAGGGGATTGGGGGGTTTCAAAGTTTGTATGGAAGAATTTTAGTACGCGATCTGATTTACTTGAAACTCAGTGTTTATACCTAGGATTGAAAGTAAATAATAATATGTATCAGGGTTTTTCAAAAATCTTCCACTGACGGGCTGACAAGGGGTAGTCAGTTTTACAGGGGAGGATTTTACAGCGTGGCTTGATTAACTCGAAAATTGGTATAAATAATCTGAGTCAAGTTATGAACACATCCTAAACAGTTTTTTAAAATTCCACCCCTGTGGAAAGCGGGATACAGTTTATATGAAAAATCTTCTTCATTAGGTTAATAAACTTGAAAGTTTTCAAGAATACTCGCCTAAGTAAGTAATAAAGTTTCTCATTATAAGTTTTGGAAAACTACCCCTCAAAGGGGGTTAGAGGGATGTTGAAGTATGTGTGGAAGAATTTGAATGCGCGGTCCGATTAACTCGAAACTCAGTGTTTATACTTACGACCAAAAATAAAGAATAACATGTATCAGGCTTTTTCGAAAATCTACCCCTAACGGGTTAAAAAGGGGTAGTTAATTTTACAGGGGAGGATTATAATGCGTGGCTTGATTAACTCGAAAATTGGTATAAATAATCTTTGAATCAAGTTATGAATATATCAAACGATTTTTAAAAATTCCGCGGGGATACAGTTTATATGAAAAATCTTATTCATCTAGTTAATAAACTTGGAACTTGGCAAGAATACTCGCCTAAGTAAGTAATAAAGTTCATTATTATAACTACCCCTCAAAGGGGGGTATAGGGGTGTTGAAGTAATTGAATGCGCGGTCCAATTAACTCGAAACTCAGAATTAATACTTTTGACAGAAAATAATTAATAATAAGTAGGTAAAGTTGTCGAAAATTGACCCCTGACGGGGCAAAAATTAGTAATTCGATTTTTAAGGGGAGGATTTGAACTTGAAATTGTATGTTACATTTTCACACCTAAACCACTGAACTTCTGATTTGGCAAAGAGGTAGATGGCATCCTGGGGAAGGACATACTTTTTATCCTGGTAGCACGTTCTCGTGGGATAATTTCCGACATCCACGCGGGCGAAGCCGCGAGCAGAAGCTAGTAAATTATATAAAATTTTAAACATTCATTAAAATCAAAGACAAAATGAAAACAAAACAAGATTACGGAGAAACGAGATAAAAGGTTACCAAGGTTAACAAATCCCATATTATCATTAAAGGTTATCAATTTGATAAAGTAACACAGTATATTAGCTTAATATTATATTGTTAGGTTATGATAAGAATATCATAATCCGATTTCCATACTTTCTTCATAGATTCTGAAGATTAACATTCTAACGAAGTGATCTTGTAAAGGTTCCGTTTTTCCCTTTGAGGTACGGAAACCTTATAAGATGACTTCGTTGTCCGCCTGTCTGGGCGTCAGTCAAGACCCTTTTTCTCAGAACCGCGTGGAGTTATCAAGTTTATTTTTTTTATTTCTTCAGGATAACAAACAATTGCGTAATAATGCTTAATACTAGTACAGATTGATTTTAGAACATTTAGGTAATACCGCAACCAGCACCGTTATCCACATAATAATACAGTAAAAACTTAATTAGGTACAAGCAAACTTAAGCAAACAAAAGACTTAACTGTTATAATGTGATTTACACAACACTTAGTAATAGGTGAGACAAACTTTTAACAACCGACTTCGAAACTCGTCAACAGATCTTAACAAAATTGAAATGCGTGCGAACAGAAAATAATTATGGAAATACGTCTATGTACGTGTATATGACGGAAATATGTCCGAACATACAGAACAAGACATAAAAAAACATCCGAATTTAGAGCCTCCTCCGTCTTTGAAGTCGGTTAAAAATATAAACAAGCAAGAAGTTGAAATTAAAATTAATATCGAAGATATTAATTTACTATAAGAAGTTGAAATTAAAATCAAATAAGTAGATAATCAGGGCTGCAATTTCCTAAAGCAATGATAAAATCACTTTTAAGTCAATGCAATCAAAAGATACGGCCACATATATTTCCGAAATCAAAACCTATAGGGTACTTCCCGTTGATCTAGAATCATTAAATTTCTTTCTACATCGTTATCACATGTGTAATTTCAACATGAATGATGTAACCTATATTTTATGATTTAAAAGAGTGTCCGTAGAGTTTCTTGCCCGTTCTTCTCCATAGGTACCTACTACGCTTTGGAAAAGGCAACTACCTTCATCTTTCTGACTGACCGACCCCTTGATAATTCAAAAGTGTCTGTAATTGGTTTATTTGAAATAAATGCCTTGAGATTGAGGACAATGCTAAGAGTAACAGCGAAAATTAAATAAGTACATATGCCGGTGAAGGACGGTCGTTTTGGTGGACTTTAAATGTAATTTTGACGTTCAAAAAGAACTAATTCTCAGCCTAGTTTGAGGAAATGACTTTGGAATTCGATTTGATTGACTTTGAAACATTTCAATAAAACACACAATATGAGATTTATATTTTAACTTATTTAAAAAGAATAGGTTTTAGTTTTAGAGCCCTACACTTTCAGCTTATAATGTTCCCACAGCGGGGACACAGGCTTCTCTGTAAAAGGGACTCGGCCATAATCCACCACGCAGGCCCAGGGCGGGTTGGCGGATTTCACTTCTCTTCGAATTTTTGGTTCTAGGACGTGCCGGTTTCCTCACGATATTTTCCTTCACCGTTTTGAGAGCAGTGGAGATGAAATAATTTACACAAAGTAAAGCACCTGTCTGCGTTCGAACCCACGACCTGCAACTCATAAGTCGCTGCAGTTAGCACTGTGCTGACACTGTTCTGTTCTTTGGAACCCTAATCAACGAAAAATTCAATTAACGAAGAAAATAAATGTCAATCAATGATTAAATCTTCAACTTTATTCTAATTCGCTAAATTAAAATATGCTATTAACTTCCGAAGGTCTTTTACCGAACCTTATAAGTAGGTAATTATTAAATTCCCGAACGTTTCCCCAATATCTAATAATACTTCGGCAGAGACCGCAGGGAGATTTTAATAAATACTTATTCTATGAAAGTCAACCTTCATTATTAGTTAATTTATTTCTGAAAGGGAATTTTCTTAGTAACTTTAAGATACTTCGTTAAAATCTCCGAATATGGATTTTATTATAAAAACTAGGAATTAGCGGCATGGTTTAACGTTACCTTACCAACAATATTGACTCTTGCGTCAAATCAATAAAACAAAAAAATATGAGAAATGGGTGCCTCATGATCTGACTGATCTGCAGAAAGAAACGCGTGTTGAAACTTGTGTTGCCTTGTTGAATCGATACAGAAATGAAGGAATATTGGATCGAATTGTGACATGTGATGAAAAGTGCTGGCTGACCCCAGGTCAAACGCCGCAAGTGTCCTAAAGCAAAGCTTACCATTAAAAAGGTAATGGTACCTGTTTGGTGGTCTCAGCATGGTGTTGTTCACTATAGCTTTCTCCGATCTGGTCAATCAATAACGGCAGATGTCTACTGTGCCGAACTCCGAACAATGATAGCAAAACTAGCAGTGAAACAGCCCCGACTCATGAATCGATCTTCACCATTATTGCGCCATGATGATGCGAGAGCTCATACAGCACGAGAAACCGTTTTAACTCTACAGGAACTGCAATTAGAAACCATTCGTCACCCTCCGTATTCGCCAGACCTTGCACCAACGGACTACCATTTTTTTCGTGAGTTGGACAATTTTCTACATGATAAAAAGTTTTCTCCTCAGGAGGCAGTACAAAATGCTTTCACACAGTTTGTCGAATCTAGATCACGAGAGTTCTATCGCAAAGGCATAAATGACCTTCCTATTAGATGGCAGCAATGTATAGATAATAATGGTAATTATTTTGATTAAATAAATATGTTAAATTAAAAAAAAAGGGAATTTCAATTTTTCAGTACAAATCGGCAATTTCATACTTTAACTCCTAATATATTAATTCTTTATTTCGGACTACACATACAAGTACACATAATCAATATAATGTTATGGTTTTAAACACTTTTACAGCTAATGCAAGTTAAAACGACGTGGCCCAACACAAGGGGCGCATGCCTCCGTACCCGGTGCCTTATAAAGGGACTGTCCACTTTGTCTAATAATGTTTTTAGGATGCTGTTGCTGGATGCTACCTGCAGCCTTCCTCAAGAATTCGGCCACCAAATGCAATTTTTTGTTTTTATTCCGGCGGGTAGTTCTAGAGATTAGCGCGTTCAAACAAACTCTTCAGCTTTATTATTATTAGTATAGATAGGTAATGTTACCTAACGTTAAAAACCACCTCTATGGGTTGTAATGAGCCGACTATAGTTAACTGAGAATACTGCACCACCATCATTGTTTTAATTGTAATTGTGCCCTCGTGCAATCCTCGAAACAGAAACACTTTATTTTTATTATTCTTAATTGTGGACATTAATCCATCATCTAGTCATTCTATTGCAAAGGTCGACAGTCGCTCAGTGTAAAACTGCAAAAAAGATTGCAATCAACTCCAACATAGTTGAAAAGAATATTGCAACAAAGGGCCAACTCTGCAAAATTATATCCTCCTAATATTATAAACGCGAAAGTTTGTATGGATGGATGGATGGATGTTTGTTACTGTTTCACGCCGAAACTACTGAACGGATTTAGATGAAATTTGGCACACAGATAGTTTATAACTAGGATTAACAGATAGAATACTTTTTATCCCGATATTCCCACGCGATCGAAACTTTTGTGGGTGAAACCGCGGGACGCAGCTAGTTAAATACCTATGTAAATTAAAGTACCTATGTAAATTTAATATTTTTTAAGTTATTTAATAATATTTTTAAGTTATTTAATAATATTTTTTAAGTTATTTAATAATATTTTTTAAGTTATTTAATAATATTTTTTAAGTTATTTAATAATATTTTTTAAGTTATTTAATAATATTTTTTAAGTTATTTAATTATTTTTTTTGTCTTTACATTTGCTTACTGTGTATTTTATTTTATTAGCTGTAGTACGAATCATTAAGCCTGACTTGGTTTCCGTATGTCCCTTTTTGGGTACCCACTGAAAGTCAGCACTGTGCTGTGGGTCCCCATAGCACAAAATTATGCTCAGTGGAAGCCTTCTTGTCACAGTCCTGACGTGCAACTGTCGACTATTTCTGTTTTGTGCTCGTGATTATAAATCTATTTTGTTTTTACTTTTATTTATTATTCGAGGTAATCATCTTTTTGTATGCACATGTTTCTGTGACAAATAAGTAAACCTATTTTTCTTCATTTTTTTATGTTATTTAGTAAAAATAACATTATTAAGTAACTACGAATTCTAACTAATTTTGACCTGTTAAATAAACGTGTTTGTATAAACATGGACTTCCCCAAACCGCTAAGGCAAACAATTGTTGGAATTATATTGATGACGCAAAATTATGGTAAACATGTTGTTCAGTACTTTGTGGGCAAAATCTATATCTCGTAAAACAAAGTAGTTACACCATTTATAACTCAAGAACGGCTGGACCGACTTTTTATGCTCTTTGATTTGTTGGATTTGTCTCCGTCCCGAATAGCAGAATACTTAACTAATAAGTATATCATGGGAAATATTCACGAATATAACGTGAACACACATATAACGTGAACATATCCGTCAGAAGTTGGCCGTAACATCCCAGCGCTGATTTGTTGGAATCATTTTCTCCTCTATCGATCATTTTTTTCTCCTGACAGTTCATTTTGTTTATATAAATATAAATAAATAAATATTCCACAACTATCACACAACGCCATCTAGTCCCAAGCTAAGCAGAGCTTGTGTTATGGGTACTAGACAACTGATAAACATACTTATATATTTCTAAATACATAAATATTATAGATAAATTACACCCAGACACAGAACAAATGATCGTGCTCATTACACAAACATTTGTCCTGGGTGGGAATCGAACCCACGACCTCCGGCATAGCAGTCAGGGTCACTAACCACTAGACCAACAGGCCTGTCTTATATGTATGTATCCTACTATGTATTAGTATTTATTCTTGTATGTTATAGTCATTTCCTAGCTATTTATCACGTATGTAGCACCTGCCATCTTTTCTCTCTGCAGCACCCTTTTTTTTTTTTTTTTTTTTTTCTGGGTGGGAAATCATCAAATGACTCCTCCCGCTCTGGGCGGAGCAGAAGGGAGTGTCAGACTTTTACTGACTAAAACCCACCCGTGTTCCTTCAGTTGCCTGTGCCAGGGGCCACGATATATCTTTCGAACAACCCGCAGCCCCGGCGGCATCGGCCCTAGCGGACCCCGTCAGTTCGTGCTGACAGCTCTTTGAGGCCTCTGCAGCACCCTTAGGTTGATTGGTAGAAAATGCTTGTATGTACTGTTTTTTTTTTACTTGTGCTAAAAATACTAATAAATAAAAAAATAAAATAAATAATGAAGATAGCTCATTTTCTCATACAACATTTATTGATTCTGAGGCGGTTCGAAGTTCTTCCAGGTCAGCTAGTTTGAATATAACATTAAAATAACCAAAGAATTTAAAGCAAAAATTATCGCATGCTATGCTTGAGGCGAATGAAATTATCTGGCAGATCAACTGAGCAAGAGCGGTGATCCAGAGGTAACGGCCGCGAGCTACGAATTGTAGATCGTGAGTTCGAACCTAAGCAGGCACTTCACTATGTGTAAATTATTTCATCACCAGTGAAGACGATGAATGAAAACATCGTGAGGATAAGGAAACATGTCCAATTTTTGGTTCTACCAAAAATTCGAAGACATGTGACATCTACCAAACCGCACAGGGCCCGTGAATTACGGTACACGCACACTCATACGTACAGTCCCGAGCACCAATATGTCAACACTTGGCAACTTTCAAATGCGATTTTTTCGTGAAATAACGAATGCATCATTAAAATACGATACATTACATAAACCTATGAGTTCGAAAATGCTATGTTCGTAACAACATAAAATTTCATTAAAAAATAAAAGAGTACATCGCTTTTGAATAAAGCCGAGTGTATACATACTTTTGCTCGTGACTGTACAGGCCTCCTCCCACCGAGAGGAGTCTTGTGTCCCGGCAGTGGGAACATTACAGGCTGATTATGCAGCCAACTGGGACTTATTCGGGGTTGATGAAACAGAATTTTTATTCTATATATATTTTTATTCTATATTCTATTAGCAAGCACTTTTATAGTTGGTTATTGAAAAAACTTTTTTACAAAAAAAAAAACAACCGACTTCCAAAAAGACACAAAGTGAAAAATAACTTTTATATCGGAAGTCGTTGTCGTTGGGTTCGCATTTTCGTTGTTTGCCACCGACTTCCGAAATTAGTTATTTTTCACTTTGTAGTGTCTTTTTAGGAAGTCGGTTGTTATTTTTTGCTTTTGAGTTTCTTGCCCGTTCTTCTCCATAGATACCTACTACGCTTTGGAATGGGCAACTAGCTTCATCTTTTTGACTGACCGACCTTGACAATTCAAAAGTGCCTGTAATTGGTTTATTTGAAATAAATAGATTGGGTTTGAGTTTTTTTTTTTGTTAAAAAGTTTTTATTTTTCACTTTTAAGTAGTCATTTTTACCAGTAATTTTGGTTTGAAAACCAAACTGCTGGACTTTTTTTGATGAAATTTCTATGGGATCAATCAGAAAGTAAAGTATCCTTTCAAAAAAAAAATATTTTCCAAATCGGCTTATAAATAAGGAAGTTTTGAAGTAACAAACAAAAAAAAACAATCGAATTGAGAACCTCCTCCTTTTTTGAAGTCGGTTAAGTATCAGGTGAATTTTGAATCTTGTTGTAACCAAGCCGACGAAAAAGCCGTCCAAAGCTAGATTAGTATAATCTGTTAGATATTTAACTTATGTCTCATCATTTAATAATTTCGTAGCCGCTTCGATACCGAACTGCACATAGCGATTTAAACCACAACTGCTATTATTTAATTGTTCAATAATTATGACGTCACTTATGAGCCGGTTTTTGAGGTTCTATATCGGCAATGACCTTGTGGTTTAGTTTTTTCGGTAAATAGACATACTAAACAATTAAATTCGTACGTGATTCCTTGATGAGACGTGTAAATCTCGACTTCCTACCAGCGGCCAACTTGTGTAGCTAACACATAACATCACGCCCGTAATCCTTGAGGGGTTAAGTAGATGTGACACTACTTTGCATACAGTTGCACTGTAACCCAGTGGTAGCGGCCGCAACTTTCAAGGTCGTAGTAAGTTCGAACCCAGACAGGCGTTACTTTGTCTAAATTATTACATCACCACTGCTCTCAAAAAGGTGAAGGCCTCTTCTCAAACAGAGATTGATCACCATGCTTGCTCAAAGCAGATTGGCGATTTCAGACTTATAATTACTATAGGTCCAAGTTTCCTCACGATGTGAGATATGAATTGATAAAGTCAAATTGGTACTTGCCCAGATTTGAACCCAGAACCTTGAGAGAAAGAGACGGGTCCTTTAACACTGGACCTAACTACCCCTTGACTTAATAATAAGGCGTAATACATGGCGTAATACATGCGTGATATTATGTTTTGTTATTAAACGTCAATCCCGCGTCTTTTAAAAGTATCAATTTAAAATCCTAACTCATCTCTTCTTCCTCTTTCAGACGATGGCTTCTCTCTATTCGCCTTCCACGGCAATCTCAACGAAGAAATGGAAGGCTTAGAAGCTGGCCAATGGTCCAGAGACATCACCAAGGCCAAGAATGGAAGGTGGACGTTCAGGGACAGGAACGCTGAGCTCAAGATCGGAGATACTGTGTATTTCTGGACTTATGTCATCAAGAATGGACTTGGTTACAGGCAGGATAATGGAGAGTGGAAGGTTACGGGTAAGTTTATGTACTGCAGGTGTTGGGATGTAGCAGGGAGGATGGTATAGCCCAACCAACGGCGTCTAGAGACGTCAGTACTAATAAAATTCGTAGCACCGAAAGTGCGTTGAGCACTCAACTTCTGTCACTAACAGTTTTCAAAGCATCCTAAACGTCATTTTTGTGTCGTAGTGCGAGTAAACGGTGACACGGTTGGTTTGTATGGAAAATATTGACAAATTCAAATTTATTTGTACACATAGGTGTGATGAACATTCACGAGCACTAATATGTCAACACTTGGAAACTTTCAATAGCGATTTTTGCGAGAAATAACGAAAACAGCAATGAAATACGACCCATTGCAAAAACCTATGGGCCCGAAAATACTATGTTCGTAGCAACATACTATTTCATTCAAAAATAAAGGACAAAATCCCTTTTGAATAAAGCCAAGTGTATACATACTTATGCTCGTGACTGTACGTGACGGTATGGAAAAAAATTGTGTCACTATGTTCTGATTTGCAAGGCATACAAATATTGCTTACACGTGGTAATGGCTGTACAGGAAGGCCTTTATAATAATAAATTAAAAAACGGGCTGCACTCCGGGAGTGCCGGCAGAAGTGAAAACTTGAATATTAACGTTGTGCATTTTTGATATTTTGGAATGCGGTCTACTCTCCCTCCGTCTTACGAATTTTCAATTAGGTCACGTGTCCTGACGCGAGCTCCGTCTTACGAATTTTCGATCAGGTCACGTGTCCTGACGCGAGTTTAACATTTTTTACCCATCACAAAAAAAGTGCACAACGCCGCTAAAGAAGTTTTCACTTCAAAATACTGCTAAGTAACAGTCTTAAATCTTTAAAAACACACAAATAAAAAACATAAACAAAGAATAACGGCTTTAGCAGCGGTCGAGGCGTCTCCGTGCGTCTGCGAGCATTGGTTGTAGGTCGTGGTACCCAGGCAGGCGCGTTACTTTGTGTAAATAACTTAATCATCACTACCCTCAAAACGGGGACGGAAAAAATCGTGAGGAAACACGTGACATATCACATCTACCAACCCACACTGGGGCCGCGTGGTAGATTACCACTCCCTCTCGAAGAGAGAAGGCCCGAGTCCCAGCAGTGGGAACATTAACTAGACTGATTATGTTAAGAAGTCAGGAATCTAACACACTTTGGCCTATCCCTTCGGGCAATAGAGGCGACATGTTATGTACCTATTATATGGGTAAATGATAATCTTCTCATTTCTCTGTAAATAAAATCAAGAACTGATATATGCATGTATGTAGATAGTATATAGATAGATAGTGTAGTAGTAGCTGTCTTATTATTTATTATAAATATAAATAGCAACCTATTAAGTTTCGATAAGTATATCGAAAGGTCACGAACGTACAATATTGCAGTTAATCAGTGATACTTTTGCACAAATATTTTCCTGCTTAAAAATATCCATATATTATGTATGTGAACATATACTTAATTTAATTTGTTGTAACTGGTAATTACCCAGTAGTAATGTGATTTAGGAGATGGACGTCGTCGGTACCAACGCAAGAGTGTTACTTTGTGTAATTGATTTCATCACCACTGCTCTCAAAACGGTGAAGGAAAACATCGTGAGGAAACCGGCATGTCCTAGAACCAAAAACTCGAAGACATGTGACGTCTAAAGTCTGACAACCAGTCTAACGACAGGGTATCGTAATACCCAGTAGGTGCCTTTTTTAGATAAATTGATAAATGATGTGTAGCTAGAAATGGATTTGTTCTAATCGATGACAGTGGATAGTAACTGGGTTGTGAAGGTCCGATAGGCAGTCACTTTATGTAAACTGTTATTCAGCTGTATCTGGTTAGACTGTAAGCTGACCCCAACATAGATGGGAGGATAGACAGATGATGATATTTACACTAAAATTCCTTAAACGTTATCTAGACATTTAAAAACATCTATACGTATTAATACGTATATATTCTGTCATAAATAAAATTATACGAAGAGATTATATTAAACTGAAGAGTTTGTTTGTTTATTTGGACTCGCTAATCTCTGAAATTATCAGTCGGATTTGAAAATTTATATTTGCATTTAATGCCTAATTCTTGAGGAAGGCTATAGACTATTCAACAACATCACGCAGGACCCTTAGGAGCCGAGCAAAAAGAGTCAGAAAGTACGCTAAGCGAAAGCGAAGTAATAGCGTGGGCAGGCGATGCGATGCAACGGGTTGGGTCGGGGAACAAGAAATATCACGTGGACAAATATCACGTGGACAAATATCACGTTGACAAATATCACGTGGACAAATATCACGTGGACAAATTCGCGGGTATATGGCTAGTCTTAAACAAAATGCTTTTCCCGTATCTCCAATATTTCCCAGTTGCCCGAGCACAAAAGGTGTTAAGTTGTAAGCTCAAGGGGAGGCTACAGACATGAGAGTTCACTTCGAACATCTTAGCACCTGCGAATGTCGTTCAGCCATCTTTTCTTTGTAAACCGGACTTTCTTTAGAGTATTTTTGTCTATTCTTTATTCTGCAGAATGACTTGTTTTATTAGTGTGTCAACCATTAAGGTTATGGGATAGCTTTTACCAAATTTTCATCACGTCAAATGTAGTTTTGCTTTGTAATCTTAATAAATAATAATCTATTTGATAATGCGGCTAAGCATTGCCATACAACGTGGCAATGCCGCCAGTCTCTTGGGTACATTACCAGTCGACAGCGATGTGGAGGTATATTTCGAAACAATATTTGAGTTTATTAATAGTTTTAGTTAGTTTGGGTTATTTTAATAATTTGTAGTTTATTTAGTATTAGAGGTTTGTAAATATTACCTTTTGAAAATTAGGTAGGACGTAAACGCAACTTAAATAATAACGTTGTAGGTATTTCAAAAACATGTTTTTTATATCTATAGTGCTAATAACATAACGACATGCTAACAAGAAGAAGTGCTAATACTCCTCGCAAAAATACAGTGGCTGCCAAATGTTAGTTGATATTTTTCTACTTCAGCTGGGATACCATATTATGTTTTAAAATAAAAATAATTATCAGGTTATCCTGAGGGAATATTTGATTATTATTTTTTATAATAAGTCATAGGTTAGGCCTGATTTTTCAATCAACAGATATTCGAGGAATAAAATTGATGTCTGACAGTTTTTGTATGAAATAACCGTCAAATTTCCAAAATTATTCCTCGAATAAAGTTATCAGGTGATTGAAAAATCAGCCCTTAGTCAATAAAAATAGACAGACAAAACAGTATATCAGTTCAAACATTTGGAACTAGAATTTTAAATCTTAATTTGGTGTCACAGCTGAAGTAGAAAAATGTCCACTAACTTTTGAAGGCCACTGTATACCGATCGACACCACTATAGGCCACTATATCACAAAAGAATCCATTTAGTGTTATACAATAAATAAACAAAAACCACCAAGCCATTCCTAAATTCCGACTCGTGTTCCAGGATACGTCAACGAAGCCGGTAATCCTGTCAACCCAGACGATGGAACCCCCCTCAATACAGCCGCCGGAACCCCCCACGATGCCACGCAATCCCCTATGCCTAATCAAGCACCACAAGACTCTGGGTTACCTCAACCAGCTGCGTTAACAGCCCCTGCCCAAAATGCTCAGTACCCCTGTGATATATCAGTGTCCAAGGTCAACGTACCAGGGTTTATCTGCAAGGGACAGCTGCTTTTTGAAGACAACTTCAATTCTGCAATAGAAAAGGGGAAGATTTGGACTCCTGAAATCAGGTTTCCTGGGGAACCGGTGAGTGGGATAAAGTTTTTGATACTCTGTTCTATTGGACTTTGTCAGTAGCGACTTCAATATTGGTGTTGGGGAGTTTGTTGCGCCACTTCTTCTTCCCAGCGATAGCACTAGGAAGTTGTGAAGGGTGGGCGTTTTTGGGGGACTGTCTTTTGTAATTTTTTTGTTTTGTTTGTTCCATTTATGTACACACATATATAAACAGACAATGAAAAACAGAACAGAAAAATTAGGTACAGAGGTGATGCTTCGAGCATTTCCGACGTTTGGCCCCCAAACTGGAACGGACCGGGGCCGCCTTAAAGCGGTTCCTGCCCAACCTGAGGGGGCCAAACGCCTCCTGCCGGAGGCTTTACGCGGGGGTCGTGCGGTCCATGGCCCTATATGGGGCCCCGGTATGTGCGCGTTCATTGCGGCTGAGAGCCGCACACTACCTGAACGCGCCCCAAAAGGTGGTAGCCATAAGGCTTATCCGGGGATACCGCAAGATCTCGGGCGAGGCAGCAAGCCTCCTTGCCGGACTGCCACCATGGGATCTGGAGGCGATAGTCCTCGCGCGCCTGTATGACTGGCGCGCGGAGGCACTACGTCGGGGGGAAACTCCGCACCCGCGGCAAATTGCTGCGGAGCGGACGGACCTCCGGCGCGGTCTCATGGTGGAATGGAAGGCGCGACTATCGCAACCCAGCGCAGGGTACGCCACGATAGCGGCGGTAAGACCCCTCTTTGAGGAATGGCTAGAGAGGCGTCACGGCGCTCTCACCTACCGCCTGACGCAGGTCCTCTCCGGACACGGATGTTTCGGGAGGTTCCTGCACATCATCAGGCGGGAGGAGACGCCCGGGTGTCACCACTGCGAGGATCGCCCAGAGGACACGGTGGAGCATACGGTGGAGGTCTGCCCCGCTTGGGCAGAGCACAGCCGTGTCCTCGTAGAGGCGATCGGCAGCGGCGGCGACCTCTCGCGCCCGGCCCTGGTGCAAGCCATGGTCCGGGGCGAGAGGGAGTGGGAGGCGGTCACCTCCTTCTGCGAAGCAGTCATGCTAGCGAAGGAGGTGGCGGGATGGGCAAGGGAGAGATCCTCACGCCTCAGCCGCCGAGGGAGACGCTCCGGGCGTCGGGAGCCGCGTGACGACTCCCGGCCACCGTAGGCGCGGGCCTGCGGGCGGAGAGCAATGGGTAGCTCTCCGTCCGATCAGGACCAGGCCCGTGCCGGACGGCGCGTATGTGTTCCACGTGCGCCTCAAAGAGATGTCAGCGTAGATGACAGGGCCCGAGAGGGCCGAAGCCTGCCGGGGTAGCGGGATCGTCCGAAAGGGTTACCGCTGCCCTGGAACATAAAGGGCTAAGGAAGGAACACGGGTGGGTTTTAGTCAGTAAGAGCCTGACACTCCCTTCTGCTCCACCCAGAGCGGGAGGGGTCATTTGATGATTTCCCATCCTGAAAAAAAAAAAAAAAAAAAAAAAAGAGGTGATGCTTATTTCATAAGAAATCTCTTCCAGCATACCTGAGATAAGACAATAGATACAGAGATGTAGACAGCCTGTGATAGAGCAAAGCAGACAAAAAATAATACATTTATAATCAAAAAACAATTCACTTAAAAAACTAAACAAAAATTACGAGAATATACTAAAACAAATTTTCCCAATCAACCTTGAGCCTTAATGCTTTAGCGATAAAGTTGAAAATCTATTAAATAAATTTGACATGACGTGCTGGCGTCTTTACCAGGCTGAACCCAAGTATATTATTTTGATTGGATAGTGTAGCTGATATAGGGGTATATAGGCATGATCATCAGCCTACAGCAACTAATGCTGCACTAAGGCCTCGCCAATCTCATCCTCTCAATGTCCCGTCTCATCGAGCAGGTAGCGGCTTTATAGTGCTGTTCTGCAATTCACTTCGAATCTCAGTAAACGCATACAATTCGAAAACAAACTCGCTTGTTTTAGAACATCATCCCGGATTCATGCATCGATATGATTTCGAAGTGGAATACATAGGTACAGACGCCAGCAGGTCGAGCTACCCGAAACTGTCAAATTTTCCCAATCAATCTTGAACCTGAATGCTTTAGGATAAAGTTGAAAATCTATTAAAGAAATTTGACAGATTGTAGTAGCTTGATTTGCTGGCGTCTATACTAATTAGGTGATGATAAATGATGTTTTGTAATGTTTTTCATTTGTTTTGCCCAGGACTTCCCATTCAACTTGTACCTCAATGACCGCAACCTTCAAGTGAGGGATGGACGCCTGTCCATCAAGCCGATCACTCTGGAGTCGAAGTATGGAGTGGACTTCGTGAGGCAGACGCTCGATATTACTGCTAGGTAAGAATCATTCATTTATAATAATCATTAATGTAGGATGTTAATTCGGAACTCATCATAATTTTAAGAAAAAAAAAATAGAAAGTGAACGCAGCGATGAATGAAAGATGGCGAGCGAGCTATTAAGATGTTAAGACATTTTCATTTTGTAAGATTTTTTAAAATAATTAAAGAAGTTTTCAAGAAGTTTAGTCCCACTAACTCGCATATTAAAAAACCCGCCAAGTGCGTGTCGGACCACGCACAATGAAGGGTTCTATAGTTGGGATGAATTTATCCCAACAACATAACACTAGTTGAAAAACTTGTGTTTTTTTATATTTCTTTTTTGTCTCCCATTAGTGACCCCCATATTCAAAACTCATTTATTTACGTTACACGTCCGTGTTTGGGGCACAGACATTCATATTTGTACCAAAT
Source organism: Apamea epomidion (assembly GCA_947507525.1). Classification (NCBI taxonomy): domain Eukaryota; kingdom Metazoa; phylum Arthropoda; class Insecta; order Lepidoptera; family Noctuidae; genus Apamea; species Apamea epomidion. The sequence goes on along the minus strand of OX382240.1, from coordinate 16,850,366 downwards.
TTTAAATGAATCGGTCCATTAGATGCGGAGCAAATTGACAGACGACAGACAGACACGAGTGATCCTATAACGGTTTCGAATTTCCATTATACGGAACCCTAAAAAGGGATAAACAATCTTCTTAAAGAGAAAAAAGCTTGTAAAATACATATATTTACTTGCTACATCATACAAAGATCAAGAATCTTGATCTATTTATTAATTTCGATGTGGCAAATACTATTAAGTAAAGGAAAAATCACAATGAGCATAAAGCATTTTCGGTCTCATTGTGTTCAAATGTTTTCCTTCCATAATACTGTTCGCCTATTTTGACGAAAATCGTATACGAACCACGAAACATTATTTTATCTTCCTTCCTTTCTTTAATATTCCGAATAAAAACATGGCGCGCGATGTAATCGTTTATCGCAGTAATAATATGAATAAAATGACGAGGGAAACCGATTTTCCTGTTCACATCACATAAAGTTTTTACTATATCAGGAAAAAATGTTTTTCTTAATATACGTACTTACACAGATGTGCCGGCGAGCGCAGTTTCGCATTGTATGTTTTTTTGTACGGTGATAGAAGCATTTTGTTTTTGGTACGTTGTTTTTGGACAGGATTACATAAAAGCCTCCTCAACATACTTTAATGGATATTTCCCCCCTGGACAGTTAGTCTCCTTGCTTGCTTGTATTTTTAACACGACATCAGCTATTCTATATTGCGTAGCTTGCAGAGTAAGCAAACTGAAGTGGCAGTGGGCTGGCCATGTTTGTCGAAGGACCAATGGCCGTTAGAGCAGACGAGTCCTGGAGTGGAGACCGCGTATCGGCAAGCGTAGTGTGGGACGCCCCCCAGCTAGATGGACGGACGACCTAAAGAAGGTGGCTGGGACAGACTGACTGACTGAGATATTCTTCTACCTAAAAAGCCAATATCTCGTTACCCCCAGATGCACCGGTACCATTGGCACGATGGACTGTTTCCGGGAGGCTTCTGGTCCTCAAATACTGCCACCCATCATCACCTCCAAGATCACCACCAAGAACAAGTTCGCCTTTAAGTACGGGAGGGTCGAGATCAGCGCAAAGATGCCTTTCGGAGACTGGATTTACCCAGGTAAAGTTTGACTACGAATGTTGCTTCTGACTGTTTCCTTGGTCAAGCAGTTATGACTGTGACAGCTGAGTTTGGGATTCTGGGTATTCTGGGTCCACTTTCACGTACCTTGGAGGTTTTTTGTCTATGTTCTATTGTCCTAAGCGATTAGCTACTTTCATATAGTTATATGAAAGTAGCTAATCGCTGTGATCGCTGTGATCTTAATGGGCAGTTGCCCATTAAGATCACATATATTGTACCAGCTAAACATTACAGATCGGTTTGGTAAGTCCAAGGCTTACCTTCCCTTATCTCAGTGCAAGTGAAACTTTCTGTTGAGATCACCTATTACAAGGAACTTAATAAGTTGAAGGACTTTGAACGAGACACAATAGAAGTTTTATTATTATGACGTCTGGGGGCGTTTAGTGTCCCGCAAAGTGTTAAGGGGGAAGCGCCAGGGTAGCCCGCGAAATGTAAATATTCTTACGTTTTTAACAATTTACAGATCAGTCAAAATCAAAAGTAATTTATTCAAATTAGGCTGAGAATCAGCACTTTTCGAACGTCAAAATTACATAAGACAGTCCCCCAAAAACGCCCGCCCGTCAGTGTCATGTTGATTAGAATATGATTCGCGGGCGTAACAAGTATGTATTTACAGAGTTATAATCATTAAAATCATCAATACAACCATCGAAGTACATATTATCCTATTGATTAATATTTATGAAATAGTAATTAAGAAAATTTTAAGTTTGCTGGCTACCTAGAGCATCCCTTTCAACATAACTGGCAAAATAGGGATGCCCGTTTGCCCCTTCAACCTTCAAGTTGTGTTATTTTAAACGATTTAAAAAAAAGTCATATTTGTAAGTAAGTAAATTGTATTTGTTTAAACATGGTGTACATGATACATTCATCGTGGTGTACAAATTTGTAAGAGATGGTGCATAAACCGTGATAATATTCATCAAAATTACATTTCATCATTATTCATTAATATAATAATAGGTATAATTACAATTAAATAAGCATATTTTTAGATACTTTCAATGTCAAAGTAATCATTAAATAAATTGGTCAATAAAAATATAAGTTACTGTCATTAAAATTTCAATTGCAAATTACAATCATTCCAAAAAATACAATATATTACAGTAACATGTCAAAAATATCATCATCTCAAAAACGAAGAAAATTTTCTTTCATAAACTCTGCTATACTGGAATATGCTCTTTCAGTTAGTAAACTCTTCAATTTACTTTTAAGAGCAGATATATTTAATGTTTTTCATGTATTATTGCGACTTTCTCAAAAAATGCTAAACCAATTTAAATTACTTTTTAATTATAACGTTTACTTCTAGCAATCCAACTTGAGCCTCGTGACTTCGTCTACGGCGTTCGTAACTACGCGTCTGGACTCCTGCGCATAGCAACCGTCAAGGGCAACGCAGAATTCGCCAAGAAGCTGTACGCGGGACCCATCCTGTGCGACTCCGAACCTTACAGGTTAGTAGCTGTTTAGTTTAATTTTGGAGTTGAAGAGAGAACCGAATAAAATCCATACTCCCCCAACAGCTTAAAGTACCAGCAGTTTTTTTTTTGGCAACTTTATTACATTGCATAATCAGCCTATAATGTTCCCACTGCTGGGACACAAACCTCCTCTCTTCGAGAGGGAGTGGGCCGTAATCCACCACGCGGGACCAGTGCGGGTTGATAGATGTTTTGTTTCCTCAAGATGGTTTCCTACTTTTCCTTCACCGTTTTGAGAGCAGTGGTGATGAAATTATTTACACAAAGTAAAGCGCCTGCCTGGGTTCGAACCTACGACCTACAACTAGTAAGTCAGGGCCATTACCACTGGGCCACCTGTGCTTACTACTGACACTTAATTCATTATTGGGCCACTAGGTACTGGTCTATTACATTAATTAATTCACTAATAAGTATTCTTTAAGATTGATAACCGTGTTGATCTGCTGCGATTTGGATTCTGGTAGAGTGATAATGATGGGTTTTCAAATGGGAAATCTTCAGTAGTTACCTAGATACTGAATTCGGATCCCAAGTGAACCTATAAACACGCCTAGCGAAATTATTATAGATACACCATCGCCCTCCCCCTTGGGTAGGTACCCAAAATGCTGATGCTGTTTATAAAAAAACTCTGTTCTGTTCCAGATCTAAGTTTTTGCAGGAGAAGGCGGGATCTGACCTTTGGAGCAAAGAGTTCCACAATTACTCATTGGAGTGGAGACCAGGTGATTAATTTATATTTTATAGTACCTTTAAAGTGATCTTCAATATAACTTCCTGTAGGAAGAAAATTGTACTCTTCACGAGAGCTAGCTTCTGACCTATCACAGACTAATGATGAAAAATCCTTACAAAGTTACAATACAAGACTATAATTCTTTATTGAGGCAGTGTTTAGTAGGTACTGGACTAATGACATAAATAATGCTGCTATAACAGATTAGCAAATTATCGCCCAATTTTTCGTTAGGATTTAATTAAATGTGTGCACACAGAAGCTCTATCAAAACAATAAGTGGAATCAAAATGAAATTTAGGTACATAAATAACAACCGATACTTAAGTCAAATATGGGGTCCTCCACATCACTGTCGACTGGTAGTGGTAAAGTACCCAAGAGACTGATGGCATTGCCCGTTGTATGGCAATGCTTAGCCGCTGGCCAAGGTTAGAGACAGCTTTTGGGTCACAGGAAGCAATATATTAAAAATATCTTCGTTTTTCTTCTAGATGGTATCTCTCTGTTCGTTGATGGCGAGAAGTATGGCGAAGTGAATCCTCCATCAGAAGGGTTTTACAAGAGTGCCGCCGACAGCAGCGTGGTCGCAGCCGCGCAGTGGCTCAAGGGAACTGTCATAGCACCCTTCGATGAACTGGTCAGTACATCAAAATAGAAATAGAAAATAGTCCACTGTCCAGGTAATACAGTAAACACTAAGCAGGTTCATAGGCTAACGTAAGACATAGCTTAAATATTACCTGCTTAGGTTACAAATGTCGATCGATCAGGTTGAGCTACACTCGCCGCGGTTGGTCCGTAGATGGGTGACCATCTGTACATACAAAGACCCCTCCGTGTCTCGGAAAACACCTTAAGCTGGTGGTCCCGGCTGTCATTCGTGGATCTTTGAAAGTCGTTACGGGTCGTCAGAAGGCCGAAAGTCTGACAACCACTCTTACTAAGGGGTATCGTATTACCCAGTCACTGGGTTGTGGAGGTCAGATAGGCAGTCACTTGATGTAAAATACTGGTATTCAGCTGTATCCGGTTAGACTGGAAGCCGACCCCAACATAGTTGGGAAAAGCTGAAGCAGATGATGAGGTTACAACGTACATAGTATTTGCCAGTGAACCGCAGTCTGTATCTTGGGGCTCAAGGTACGAATTCCAGATTGGAGACCAGAGGGGTGACTTCTGCGGTGCTATTCTGTAAATCTCACCGTTAAAACTTAGGTGAAGTGAACTGTCATTCCACCAGAAAGATGCTAGAAAGAAAGAAAAGTAATCGCTTGATATAAATTACTGGTATTCAGCTGCATCTGGTTAGACTGTAAGCCGAACCGATGATGCTAGAAAGAAAGAAAAATATTTTATTTAGGACAAGCTCAGGAAATACAAAAAGTAAAAACACTTTTGACAGCTCACTTCACCTAAGTTTTCACGATGATATTTTTGCAGAATAGACCGGCTGGTGTGGTATGAGATGTGTGATATAGATAAAGCTGTGAATCTTTTTCGTTGAAAATGTAACTGTAAACCACTTCTATTCTGTGACGGAATTAGAACTTATTTTCATTTTATAAGCTTACTGGTTCTTCCAATGCTAATATACCGACTTCGCTTAATAAGACGATTCGAATAATTAGGTATTTTAGATTCTGTTGTGAAAACCTGACGGGCAATTCTCGTAATTTAAAGAACGTTCACAGTCTGATCTCAGTCTCAATCTGTCATGAATACCTCTAATTTCCCTACATTTTGACAAGTTTTTGACATTGATTGTCGGTAAAATGAGGTTGCGACTAGATTTTGAACGTTTTAAATTACAGAAATTGGTCTTCGAATCAAACTATTAGTTCTATAGGATTCTGTTAAAAGGAAAATTCAATTATAAACAACGTATTTTCACCAACAATTCTCGTCTCCTCAGTTCTACGTCTCCCTGGGCATTAACGTGGGTGGTGTCCACGAGTTTCCTGACGCCGACGGCAAGCCGTGGTACAACCGCGGCACCAAGGCCATGCTGAACTTCTGGAACGCTCGCGACCAATGGTCCTCCACCTGGTATGATGATACCAGCGCCCTGGAGGTGGATTACGTCAGGGTTTATGCTCTGTAGAAGGTAAGCTTCACGTGACCTATACGAACTGTGAATTTGGAAAGTGTATTCTGTAAAAATCGCACCGTGAAAACATAAGTGAAGTGGGCTTGAAGTGAGCTGGGTTAACACTATTGACAGCATGACGACAGATGACTTCTCGTCATCTAACCATACTTTAATATCATAAATCTGAAAGTAGCCCTCGTCTGTCTGTTACGGTTTCGATTTGCACGCCTACAATGACAATGACCTAGGTTAGGACATTAAGAGACGTCTTTTAAGAGGAACCGGGACCACCCCTGTGCGCGGATGGTGATCACCGGGGTGGTTTTAGTGAGGTAAAAATCCCACACTCCCCGACCCCTCTCCCCGGAGGTCGAGTGCCTTTCGAAGGTTTCCCCCCGAAAACAAAAAAAAAAAAAAAATGTTAAGACATAATCCTATGTCTCAACCCAAGCCATCGTCTACCTGGGTAGTATACACCGTTAAATTTTGATCGTTTTAATCCTTAAAAGGGGTCATTTTACTCATCATTATGAACCACTTTTACTACGGGACCAACCCTGAAATCGTGAAAAAAAAATCAGTTGATCCATAGATTTATGTTCGCATAACTCGACATAATGTATGGACCGACAGTTTTTTTTTCTTTAAGGTAATCCTTAATCGATCAAAATGTATCGGTCTATAAAAAGTATCCACTTTTTATACCGGTAGTCACTACGTTCCCCTGGCATATTTATACCGGTAGTCACTACGTTCCCCTGGCATATTTATACCGGTAGTCACTACGTTCCCCTGGCATATTTATACCGGTAGTCACTACGTTCCCCTGGCATATTTATACCGATAGTCACTACGTTCCCCTGGCATATTTATACCGGTAGTCACTACGTTCCCCTGGCATATTTATACCGGTAGTCACTACGTTCCCCTGGCATATTTATACCGGTAGTCACTACGTTCCCCTGGCATATTTATACCGGTAGTCACTACGTTCCCCTGGCATATTTATACCGGTAGTCACTACGTTCCCCTGGCATATTTATACCGGTAGTCACTACGTTCCCCTGGCATATTTATACCGGTAGTCACTACGGTCCCCTGGCATATTTATACCGGTAGTCACTACGTTCCCCTGGCATATTTTTATACCGGTAGTCACTACGTTCCCCTGGCATATTTTTATACCGGTAGTCACTACGTTCCCCTGGCATATTTTCTGATCTCCACGCGGGCGAAGCAGCGAGTAAAAGATAGAACTGAATAAGGGTCTGCCATAGTTTGGTCGTGGTGGCGATAATTGAGGGATTCCTATGTCCAGCATAACTGTTCACAACCATTCGACAGGCTATCGTGTCGAAAATGATAACATTTTTGATAACCGATTCGCCTTGCTCCTGACAGCATATAGCTGTCGGAAAAATGGCGGTTGTCTAATTGATTGGAACTGGGAAAATTTTCGGGTTTTAGATTTGTTAACAGCATTTAGAGGAGTCTTTTGTTAACATTGATTGATGTTCGATTCGGCACGGAAGCGTATATATTGATTGTGAATAGCTATGCAGGGGGTCTTTCGGCTGATATGATAATGATAAAGTAATTAAAGTGGTTTTTGTTTCTTTCAGATGCAAAAATCTCTTCTTATGGAGTCTGCAACTGCCTAACTTTAAGATAAAATAAATATATTTTACCTTTAAATTGACTTTTACTGATTTCCTCCTGACAAAAATGTTGGGTTAACGAATCTTGGCCATTGCAGCCAAACTCAGCGGATAGCCATCCACGCAGGAGATATTATAGTCCGCAATTGTGCGCGCAGACAAAGGTGCACTCTCTCTTCCTTCACTCTCATAGTCCAATGGGACTGCTTTACGACACCGGGAGATCAGGCACAGGACCAACGGCTTTACGTGCTTTCCGAGGCTCACACCGCCAACCTCTGACTCCGGTCTGCTCGACCTGAGAATCGAACCACAGGACCACGGTCAACGGTTGCGCTGGCGACCACGAGATGGGGGCAGTTCTCGTTGACTGTTTTGACTGACATAACATATCTATGAAGATCAGAAACTAGCCAGAATAAGGAAAGGTTGACAAAAGGTCACACAAGCAATGATAATTTCCAGTTTCTGGAAGCAATTTAAACAGTTTTTTTTTTTTAGATTCTAATGTAAATTACCTGCCACCAATAACCTTCCAATTTTGCCTCCATCCTTTTTTTTGTAAACATCGTGAGGAAACCGGCATAACCTAGAACCAAAAATTCGAAGACATGTGGCATCTACCAACCCGCACTGGGCCCGCGTGGTGGATTACGGCCCACTTCCTCTCACCGAGAGGAGACCTGCGTCCCAGCTGTAGGATCATTATAGGCTGAACGCTTAAGCTTATACGAGTACTTATTGTATTTTAATTATTTCCGTGAATGTACCTAAAATCATTCGTCTCATACCTCATCATGATCTGCCAAGCCTTTTACCAACTATGTTGGGGTCGGCTTCCAGTCTAACCGGATACAGCTGAATACCAGTATTTTATATGGAGCAACTGCCTATTTGACCTCCACAACCCAGTTACTGGGCAATACGATAGCCCTTGGTAAGGACTGGTTGTCAGACATTCGGGATTCTGACTACCCGTAACGACAGTCAAAGATCCACTAATACCAGCCGAGACCAACGGCTTAACGTGCTTTCCGAGGCACGGCGGGGCTTCGGTATGTAAAGATGGTCACCCATCCACAGACCAACCGCAGCAAGCGTAGCTTACCTTGATTGATCGACCTGTGCAGCTGTTATTATTTAGCCACGGGCCCCTCTATTCGTCTTATACCTACTATCTTATTTAAATCATGCAGCTTACAGCTAATGCATTGAAATCACCCATAAACTGTGACTCGGTTTTACAGTTTTCCTCATAATGAATATAAATAAATCGTTTCTCGCTAATTCGTCCGCTTATCTTGTTATGCTAAAATAATGGACATCATCGTAAAACTCGCAATTTATACATAAATACTGGAATGCTGTTTTGTTAATTAAAGCTATAAATATTAATGGGGCGAAGGTTATCACACACTAGAACAGATGTAGGTAGGTATCTTATTTTTACGAAGATTAATTTATCTTGGGATGAGGATAATAGGGTTTAAAAACTGCAAAGAAATTGTAGGTAGTAATATAATAATAAATAATAATAAAAATGTTTATTTTCTTCCACAAAAAACATCCATCAACCAAAATTTAAAAACGGAAAAATAATACCTACGATATTACAATGTTTATTTTTGTGGGAGACTGGTGCCTAAACTAAGCCGTGGCCTGCGTTTCAGGACACAAGTGACTCCCCCTACAGGAAAAATAGCATCATAACAATAGTATCACCAGTAGGTATAGCTATGATAGATAGATATATATAATCAATTTGTTGGAAGAGAAGGAAAACAAGGGAACATTAAAAAATTATTAGAGTTGGTTGGTGGCGAGAAATCGTGAGGCGAATCACATCGGCCCCTAAACAAGAAACTACATGAGGACCACGACCGCTCTGACAAGACTGCTACGAAGAAGCAGAAGAATTATATTATTGAAAGTAAGTATACCTTCATCTTGCTGGGCAAAGACCTCTACCCATGACTTCCAGTGCTAATGTGGACCTCTGGTCGTTTGTCCAGCAGTGGGATGATACAGGCTTACAGTAACAGTAACCTACATCCTATTATATAATTTTCATCTCAAGGATTACTTTGTATTTTCTTTAAATTGAATAAATACAAAGGAAAAGATCGAAAATTCCGTTTTTAACGACGTCCAACCGGCATCATTCTTTACGAATATAATAATAATAATAATTTTATTTCAAGCAACAAGACTCATAGTGTTAGTAACAATATACTTACAAACTATGTTAGTAATACAAAACCAAAAACAGAAAAACAGATTGTGACAAATAGCAAATGGGCACATTCTAGATGGAGGTTCTTCGTTCACAGGAAAACAATCAATCTGCCCAGCTTTGTGCCAACTATGTTGGGGTCGGCTTCCAGTCTAACTGGATGCAGCTGAATACCAGTGTTTTACATGGAGCGACTGTGTAAGTTACCCCTTGGCAAGACTGACTGTCAGACTTTCGGGCTTCAGGTTCCCCGTAACGAGTGCTTTCCTTTTGAATTATTTTCCAGTCCGCTTATAGGAAAACAATTCCAAATATTTAATCGTATATGCACATAAAGCATCACCAACAGGTTACCATGTATTGATCCTGTACTCATCAGTGGGTACCAGCCTGTATGGAGAAGCGGGTCCAGAAACGACGATATGACCAATTAAATCATAAATGCGACTGACTAAGATTTTATTATGAAGCCAGTAGCATCGTCATCGTCAGGTATGATTACATATAATGGAGATCATTGCATAGATAAAATGATCCGTTTAAAGGAAATTTTCTTACAAGCGTTTATTTAAAATCATAGGCACCAACTTCCGACATCAAACTTAAGCGATATGAACCAGCAATTGCTTAGAAAAAAAACTCACAAAACAAAGAGTTCTCGCTAAAGAAAAAAATTCAAGCGATGACATTATCTGAGTCATACGATAATAAAATATACAGCCGTGTCTTGGAACAAACGTCATTAACATTCAGTAACAAAATGACTGCCCACCGGAGCAGACGTGTCGCGTCGTTCGTAACTCTGTTTATTTTTATAGAATCGATATGTGCTCAGTATCAAATACCAGATGTGACTATTCAAGCTCTAAAACCCAGAGGATTTAGGGCATCTATACCAGGTACGGTGAAGTAATTTATTGTTTTAGTTTTTATGGTGTTTAAAGTATGTTTATCAGTGAGTGACCTCTTGGTTGAAAGATGATAAAGTTTTGACAAACTTTACACTATTTCTTAAATTAAACATTTGAGAGGTATATTTATAGACGAAACTTGAAAAGACGACGTCAAAGTCAAATCATTGATTTCAAATAGGCACAAAAAAGGCACTTTTGCACGTCAATATTTACAAAAAAATAGTATTGATTCTAGTTGCTTCCAAGAGGTAAAGTAAGACCGAGGAAGAGACTCCACCGTTACCTACAAGTACTAAAATGTTGTAAAATGTTTTGCAACATTAATTATATAATTAAAGTGATAAGAATTAATGAAATGTTTATAAAAAGTGGCAAATCAAAAAGAAATGATTATGTTATTTTTCGTTAATATTCGTATTCGGGCTAGGAAGACCAACCCACCCTGGGCCCGCGTGGTAAATTACGGCCCACTTCCTCTTACAGAGAGGAGGCCTGTGATCCAGCAATGGGGACAATATAGGCTTATTAATTATGAACGGCAGATAGAGATGTAAAGAAAAAAAGATGCTGCTCCGACTCCAATTGGGATACGGACAGAAGAACATCTGTCAGTATCCGGTGTTCACGGTTCGTCCGCAATCTGCCTGTGCCAGTGTGACTGATCCCTGAGTGAAATAATGTATAGTTGGTAGTTTTTAAGGTTAGTTTTTTACTATATTATGTTTATGTAACAGGCGCTTCTCGCCATCAAACTCGAAAGTTTGGTGAGTAAAATTGTAAAAACAACAACATAGTGTATTTATGAAAATAATAAAATTCTTGTAATATTTATTTTAGAAGTATTTATGTGTTTATTTGTATGTATGTTAATATATTCTCGTAAGTCTTGTTTAGTTTTTAAGTGAATTGTTTTTTTTGATTCTATGTATAATTTTTTGTCTCCTTTGCTCTATCACACGCTGTCTATATCTCTGTATCTATTGTCCTATCTCAGGTATGCTGGAAGAGATTTCTTATGAAATAAGCATCACCTCTGTACCCACTTTTCTGTTCTTTTTTTCATTGTCTGTTTATATATGTGTGTACTTACATACATGGTAAATAATAATAATAAAAAAAAGATGCTAACACACACAATCGACAAGGAAGATGATTCAACTGAAAATCAACAAATAATAGAATGACCATAAAACAAGTACCTATACTTATCTCGAAAGTTGAGAAATGCATCCAGAAATTATACTCAAGAGATAAAATATTTACTTTAACTTTATGGGTCACTGATACTGACTACAATAGGAGAATAATAATTATTATTTAATCAGATGCATTAATAAACTTATGAAGATGCTTGAGAAAAAAGTCGAAAAATATCCTACTGCCAAAGGCTTCTTCTAATAATACAAAAAATGTATGTGACGTCACATAGCCAGCGGCCGATCGGGACGCTTCCAAAGATACCTCATTTGTCAAATTATGATAAGTAGTTTAGAAGATCATCACTGCTCTCAAAACGGTGAAGGAAAACATCGTGAGGAAACCGCCATGTCTTAGAACCAAAAAATTCGAAGACATGTGACATCCAGCAACCCGCACTGGGCCCGCGTGGTAGATTGTGGCCCACTCCCTCTCACAGAGAGGAGGCCTGGTTCCCAGCAGTGGGAACATCATAGGCTAATTATGATTTATGACGAGTTTAGAAGTTATGAGGGAACAAATGAACATACCTACCGGTCAAAAGTATAACCCTCCTTTTTACTCTGCCGTAGTCGGGTGAAAAGTACAAGCTATGTGTAACCTACGTAGTACATACGAAACTTGCTAATCTACTACATAGTTATTTCCACACAAAAAAGTTGACATTCGTCACGATTATCTGAAAAGAATAACAAAAAATGTGATTCCCCGCTATTTATCTTGCTTATTATAACTTCCAAAACATACCTTCTTAAGTCAATACTAGCATAACACGTCCGTTATCAATAATAACTACTATAGGCATGCTACCCAAAACTGTAAAATTTTCCCAATCAACCTTGAACCTAATGTTTTAGCGATAAAGTTGAAAATCTATTAAAGAAATTTGACAGATTGCAGTAGCTTGGTGTGCTGGCGTCTGTACAAAAAGTAGGTGTTGTTAGTTAATTAAATAGACACACACTGAAAAAAGAAAAAACGAATACTTCGTACTTCTTGCAAAAAATCTACGAAAACGAAGCTCCCACTCCGATCGTGTTCAAAATCGCGATATCATAGTGATCGCACGATTCATTGCAATGAATCCAATGATTTATAGACTGAGGTTCATTCAGTTTCACGGTGTTTGTTAGTTTTGAACTAGTCTGGAGCCGCCAACTTCACGCTTCATACGAAGTATTCATTCCTTCTTTTTATTATCTACTAGCGGCCCGTCCCGGCTTCGCACGGGTGGTTAAGTTTTAGTAAGGATCGCTAATCTTTTCTAGCAATAAATATAGCCTATGTCACTCAGGGTGAATGTAGCTTTCCAATGGGGAAAGAATTTTTGAAATCGGCACAGTAATTTTTGAGTTTATTAATTACAAACATACACACAAAAATACAAATCTTTCCTCTTTATAATATTCGTATAGATACTCTTTAATCCACCCCGACATCGCCGTCTTGAGCAAGCGTGGTGATCAATGCTCGTACCTTCTCTGTATGAGAAGAAGCCTTTGCCCTGCTGCAATCATGCTGCAGGCTGGTATTATTAATCGATGTCAGAACGTTTAATACTAAAACCTTTTTCCCAAATTCTGCCCATCTAGATGCACCAAAAGTCAGCCTCTTCGTGTTCCAAGGCAACGTGAACCGTCCAATAGGGGACAGGGACGTGGGTGCCATCACAGGGGAAGTGACCCGGGCCAAGAATGGAAGGTGGACCGTTGAGGATCTCAATCTGGAGCTGAAGGTTGGCGACATCATTAACTACTACGTCGTGGTGTCGGCAGACAGGGCTGGGTACATCAAGGATAAACAAAGCTACACTGTTACTGGTTGGTTCCTTTTTAATTAACTAGCAGTGGGCATATCGGGATAAAAAGTATCGTTTGTGTTATTCTAATGTGTAAGCTATATTACTGTAAAGTTTCATCAAAGCCCGTTCAGTAGTTTTTGCGTGAAAGAGTAACAAACATCCATCCATACATCCTCACAAGCTTTCGCCTTTATAATATTAGTGTGATAGTAGTATATTAAGTAGGATAGGATGGGATTAGGACAAAAGGCTTGCGTCCCAACAGTGAGATCATTATAGGCTGATTATGCTTTGCTCTCCGTCACTATCTGTCTAAAATCGCCAACCAGTCTTGAGAAAAGCTTACATGCTCTGTGGTCTTGAGCAAGCGTGGTAGTCAATGCACATGCCTTCTCTGTTTTAGAAGAGGCTATAGCCCTGCAGTGGGACAATAATAAGCTGGTACTATCGGCACAGCCCAGAGAGTTACCAATGGGTGGCCTAGTTTAGTTTTAGCCTGAGAAAGATGCTAGACTGGTCCTGAGTAGGATACAGCATGTCCAATTTTGCTGTCAACAACTGAGAATTTTTTTTTAAATTAAACATGGGGCACAACAATATGTAATTACCCATTTTATTGTTTTCAAGTCCAGTACTCAACGTTTTAATAACCGCTACATAAATAGCGGAAATTGTCATAATTGCAACGCTTGTTATTAAGGATTAATGACTGCAAGCTATTAGCAAGCAAGATGATACTGCTAATTAATTCTCAGGCCCTTATTCGTTTGCCCTCGCATCTTTCGAACTCAGTCATCGAGCACCACCATCATCATCATCATTTCAGCCGAAAGACGTCCAGTGCTGGACATAGGCCTCTCCCAAGCATCACCACTTAAAGAAAGAAAGAAAGAAAGAAAGAAAAAAGTTTATTTGGACACAGTTCGTGAAACACTAAATACAAAATTAATAAAATAAAAATAATGTTTCAGACAACACTAGAGTGTGCCTCACGGCTGCGACAAAAAGGTTCATTTCAGCATTAATGCCAGACAGATGCTGTCTGACGCTAGACTTCGACCTGAATGGGAAAATGGCACCCAGCGGATTAGCGTAGCAGGCGTTTAGTGCTAAACTCGATAAGTTGAAAAAGTTTTCCAGTATGTTAGTGATGTACCTACTTACTACTAAACCCGTGTGGAGGACCTCTGCCCAACTTGACCTTACCCCATCTAAAAACTGACTCGAATGTCATGTTATTCAACTATTTTTATCTCCATTTCCAGCACTTCAAGACCGGTCCTCCAGTCCGGACCCGACCACCGGTACTCCTGCCACTACAGAATGCAAGCCAACAGTGACGAAGGTGCGCGGAGGAAGCGCCTGCGCCGGTCAGACGATATTCATGGAGGACTTCGACAATTTCCGGGATAATGTGTGGCAGATAGAGCAGTACCTACCTGTTAAAATTCCGGTACAGAATTTTATTCATTACTAGCTTTTTCCGATGACGATTTCAGACTAAAGTTCTGTTTTTACGAAAAACCGAATTGTGAAATGCAGTACAGTCACAAGCAAAAGTATGTATACACTCGGCTTTATTCAAAAGCGATTTACTCGTTTAGTTTTAAATTAAATTTTATGTTGTTACAAACATAGCATTTTCGGACCCATAGGTTTATGTAATGTGTCGTATTTCAATGTTGCATTCGTTATTTCACGAAAAAATCGCAATTGAAAGTTACCAAGTGTTGACATATTGGTGCTCGTGACTGTACCCAGAAAATAATTATCTTCAGTTGTTGTCCGCAGCGTGTAATCATGAGGTGATGATGTTTTCATGGTTAAGCTCTTCAATTTAGTGCCTCACACCTATCAGTCGTTTTACAAGAAACAATCACATTATACCTAAGGATATTCCTAACTGGAAACAAAATTACTTGACCTGCATACTGCAAAACTGAACTGCCCCGCATTCTGGTCAGGGTCACTGACCGCAGGATCCTACGTCACCCTCACTTCTTGAAACCTGTTAATGACTCCATCGAGGGACTTTTTATTTGTTGACTCAGTGTCTTGCGTTGAGGTTTTAGCGAGATCTGATAATGATAGGTTATTAATTTACCTTTAAAAACGTAATTTGTTTTATGATAAATAATGGTTGTGTGATATCTGTCATCTAATATAGGATTTTCTTAGGGGAAAAGGGGATTAACATGTTTAGGTACGATTTTACTCTAAAAGTTAGTCGAGATAACAGGAAATAATAACACCTGATTGTGCATTAGGTACCATGTTAAAACTTACCTACATAGTATTGTACCTATCTTATTGATTTCTTACTGACACACTTTAATCTTATTACTATGTTAGCGGCTGAAACGAGATCGAGGACTGGACTGACATGTCTTTTGAACTTATTGTACGTTGACTATTCACAGTATTTCACCGACAGTATCAGATTTCACCGACATTTTGGCAGTTAGGTACCTAAATCTAGAATTGGGCTTTCGTACTGTATCAACTAAAGTAGCACCTTTACCTTCGCTACCTTTGCCTAACCGTTCGGGGAAAACAGGCGTGATCTACGCCTGTTTTCCCCGAAGGGTTAGGCAGATGGTAGATATGTCGCAGCCAACTGGTTAAATTAGCCGTTTAGTCAACCGCCTGGCCTTTGGAACTGATGCTCGCCTCGCTTCGCTCCCTCGGCTCGCACGCGGTTGATCACAGTTCTAATCTAACCCATTTGGTCGGGGTGCCCTGGCTTAGTTACTGCGACCAATTCGGCTCGCAGGTGGTTGGTTCACAGTTTCAGACTAAACTATAATTTATTGAATATCATTCAAGCCGTCAGTTGAACGGCCGCCGTTTAGTTAAAGGTCTAGGTGGTTAATTAAATAGCTGATTAAACCAGTTGGCGGCGACAGATACACCTACAGTACCCACATTTCGCCAGTTATGTTTAGGCCCCATTTAATAGCCTGGCGGCGGCGAGGGACGTGCCTATTTCCATCAACCGGGCACAAGTTCTGACTTCAGGCTGCTACTGAGAATTTCTAATGGAAAAATTCAATAATACTTTGCCCGACCGCGACCTAGGCAACGAATTCTAATAATCTAACCCAAGAGGTCAGCAGTGCGATTCTGTAACCATCTCACCGTGAAAACTTAGGTGAAGTGAGCGTGGAGTGAGCTGTCATTCCAACTAATGCTAGGGATTGACACTATTGACAGCTCACTCTAAGCTCACTTCACCTAACTTTTCACGGTGAGATTTTTACAGAATCGATCGGCAGGACCTTATGCGCAACTAAAGCTCTTGCAACCAATAAACCAGGGTGGCTACCTTTTCTTACAGCTTTTGATAACAATTAACCAAATTATCTATTACTAGCCACGCCCCGCGGTTTCACCCGCATAAGTTTCGATCCCGTGGGAATATCGGGATAAAAAATATCCTGTATGTTAATCCTTGTTATAAACCATCTGTGTGCCAAATTTCATCCAAATCCGTTCAGTAGTTTTTGCGTGAAAGAATAACAAACATCCATCCATCCATCCATACAAACTTTTACATTTATAATATTATTATCTACTATTATTTATTATTTTAACCTACCAACCAATTTGGAAACCTTAAAATTCTGTATTTTATCAAGCATAATATTGTTCATGTTCACAGAACTTCCCATTCGTGTCATACCAGCGCCTAGCTTCCGACCCGACGGTGTCGGTGTCAGACGGCAAGCTGCGCATCTCGCCCAAGCTGCAGCAGAGACTGCCAGCGTTCACTGATGAGTCCATCTACACCGGCTCTATTAATCTGTTTAGTGGGTAAGTCGAATAATAATTGTTGGTTATTTTGTTAGGTACACCTACAATTGGATGGAATGAGTTCGGCTATAGATAGAAGTAGAGAGAACTTAGAAAGAACAACCTCGAAGTATTAAAAACGGAACCGCTTTGGTTGGCCAATAACTTTTCATTATAGTGTATGCTAAGCCTAAGCTTTTGGTAAAAAGTAACCACAATTTCGCCCAATAATCTAAGACTTTTTTTAATAATTTCCTATGGATCGTGCTGGAGGTGAAAATGGGCATGAATTTACTAGCAATTGCAGCCACGATATAAGCAAGCTCTCACCTGCAGTCCTACATCTCACAAATACAGTGACAGACGTATGCTTTTCTGGCCCAGTCCATTCACTGACAGCCAACGCACAGCCAAACAACCGCAAGCAAACCGCGGCTGGCAGAGACATACAATTTTGCACAAGAGTTTCTTAATATAGGTGTACGCAACGAAGGTGAGCACTCAGGAAGGATTTTTAAAAACTCATCCCCTAAATGGGTTTAACTGCGGATGAAACTTTGTACAAAAGTTCGTAATTTTTGCCGATGGGACATCCCGTCGCTCACAAGGTTTGTCACTGTATAATTATCATTTCTTTCTATCTTTTGCAGATGTACATCAACAGCCGAGGCCTGCGTGAAGCAGGCATCGGGCGCAGACATCCTGCCGCCCATCGTCAGTGGCAAGATCACGAGCAAAGGCTTCGCGTTCACCTATGGAACTGTCACTGTTAGAGCCAAGCTGCCGCAAGGAGACTGGTTATATCCAGGTACAGTACATAAGTAGTTATTTGTACATAAAATAGCATCAAGCAAGTACAGACACCAGCTGCAGGTCAAGCTACCCGAACCTGTCAAATTTTCCCAATCAACCTTGAACCAAGCATTAAGCTTTAGCGATAAAGTTGAAAATCTATTAAAGAACGCTCTATGTAAAATATTGGTATTCAGCTGCACCCGGTTAGACTGGAAGCCGACCTCAACATACTTGGGCTAGGCAGATGATGATTGTCGCTGCCGGCCGTGGTCGAGTCGATGGTCGGCAGCGAAGAGTCCTAGGACGCGGTGGTTTCCTTCTGCGAAACAGTCGTCTCGCAGAAGGAGGCTGCAGAAAGGGAGAGGGAGATCTCGTCCACTCACCCAGCCCGCAGCAGGCGCACCGGGCGTCGGCGGAGGGCGGACAACGCCCTCTTCCAGCCCCCCTAAATGGGTCCAGGGGCGACGGACTCGGGGACGTCCGTTGCCCCCCACACATCAGGACCCGAGGTGGCGGCGCGTAGTGTTCCACGCGCGCCCTTCTTAGACGTCGCGGGGGGAGTCGTAACACCTCACTCCCCCCCCTGACCCGAGGAGGCCCGCGGTGGCGAGCCGGCACTAGTCGGGGGTTGCCGAAGGATCGTTTGTTCCTGTGACCCCCGGCGTAGGTGTGATATGGAACACCGGGGTGGTTTTTAGTCAGTAAGAGTCTGACAGACCCCGTCGCCCGCCCCAGGGCGGCGGACATCCATGAGGATTTTCCACCCCGGAAACAAAAAAAAAAAGGCAGATGATGTAATTACAATAAAAGTAAAAAACTATCCCCTTTAATTTGGTTCCAGAAATTCTCCTGGAGTCATTCATGCAGAAATACGGAAGCGCTTACAGTTCTGGAGTACTCAAAATAGCGTCTGCCAGAGGCAACAGGGAACTCAGCAGTGGTTCTTCTGACTATTCGAATAAGGTACAGTTTTGCAACCCCTCATATTACGTAGCTATTAGTACCACCACGATATTTTTAAACGTCAAGCAGCGTTGCTACTGGAGTTAGAACTAGCACATGAGGCATGGGGAATATCAATTGTGTCTCTGAGATTGCAACTGCAATTCCTTTGGTCATGAGATTCCGATTCCTTTGGTCAGCCTCAAAAAGACGAATCGACAAGAATTCACTTGATTGTCTATTTGTGTTACATAAGACTGTATCAATGTTTAACTATAATTAAATTCCCAATGTGTAATGTGTTTTGTGGCTAGATATGAATACTTTACATTATTCTGGAACAAAGATTGTTGACAAATAAATATGACTTGTTGCCGATGAACCTACACATCTTTTTTAAAGATGTCCTTGAGTGGCGATTAAATTACCATCAGCTTGTCCGTCTTCTTGTTTGCCAGCCAATCAAATGCTCTAAACTCAAACATATTATTCTCTGATCTTAATAATCATTTCTTTGGTTCCAGGTTCTCTTCGGTGGACCCATCATGGACTTCCAATGCCAAAATACTTTACTAAACAGCAGAATGATGATGAATGGACTCTGGGGAGACGATTACCACGACTATTCAGTCCGATGGGCACCAGGTGAATACAAACTTAAATTATACAAAAAAAAAACCCGCTAAAGACCGCGAAATGACGAAACCGGCAGCAATTTGATTGTGTTCGGTATTCCGATCACAGCACTAAATTTAAGTCCATAGGATTACTCTTGAGTGGTAAGTAATAGGTCAGATAGAACTTATCGGTATTTTTTTTTGTTTTTTTTATAGTAAGTACCTAAGCTAGGCTACTGGGAATAAAATATAAATCAAAGGCACATAAACAGCACTTTAGAACGTCAAAAATTACAATAAAGTTTATTAGTTTATCAAAAATACAATAAATTACAATAAAGTTTATTAGTTTATCAAAAATACAATAAATTACAATAAAGTGAATTGATTGTAGTCGCCCCATCCAAAAGGTAACATCAAAGAGATTTAAGATATTGTCAAGTAAATAATTTAATGTCTTTGGGTAACATACTGAAAGTAAGTACTTCAAAGATATTTCGGCGCCTGAATGACAGTGACAGGAGGCGATGTTAGTAAACATTTTATGAAATTGTCTCAGAAAATGTATTTAAAAAAAAGATGGCGGCGTTAGTTTCGATTTTGGTCACACGCCAAGATCCTTGTATCGATGTAGGTATGTCTATTTAAATAAAGTAATAGTATCTTCTAATGATACATAGGTACGTAATTTTATTTATTTATTCAGTTTCGGACAACAATATAGTCCATCTTATTAGTGAAAAAATATCCTAGAACTAATGTTAGTAATACAAAACACACAATCAACATAGTAACACACAGCGAATTAAATGTCCGAGGCAGGTAGCTCAAAGAACAATCAAGCCAGGGATCAGATACCTAGTTGACCATCCTCTCCACAAAATGCCTCAAAACAGGGGGACTGTTTTGAGGCACCGCCACTACTTTCAGGATACAGGATACAGGTGCTACTTCTAGGGATCTAAAAGGGATGTTTCTTACAGATCGCATAACGCTATCGGTGGACGGAGTGGAGTGGGCCCGTGTTGAGCCGACGGCGAGTGGACTGCACGGTCGCTTCCCTGCAGAATGTTCACAACTCCCGCGCACTTTGTTACAGATGGGAACCAAGATGGCGCCGTTCGATGATCATGTAAGTATTCCAGTCCTTTCACGGTTATTTTCCCTCTGACAGCAGCAACTTAATAGCAACCTTATTGTAACGAAAATAAAGATCCCTGTGATTTTGACAGTGATGCAATATCAGAAGTCAAATAGCGATAAAAGGTCTGTAGGTTCTTACCGTTTTATTTAGAAAAAGAAAGCTTTTATTTTTATAATCGTTCAATTGACTATCGGAGTAAACAATTTTCCCCCGTAAAAACTTATCGAAATTCCGTCAGTTGCCAAAACACCTGTAATTGTGAGACGGTCATTGTCCGGTGTGTGAACGAGCATTTTCATAAAGTGGTGAAATACTCTAGGTACAAACGCCAGCACATTTAAGCTACTACAATCTGTCAAATTTCTTTAATAGATTTTCAACTTTATCGCTAAAGCATTAGGTTCAAAGTTGATTGGGAAAATTTGACAGTTTCGGGTAGCTTGATGTGCTGGCGTCTGTAGTTACTTACCTAATTGACAAGTACTTACTCCCTTAATCCTATGTCCCCAGTTCTACATAACCCTGGGATTGGGAGCAGGCAGCATCACTGAGTTTCCCGACGGTGTGAAGACCGTGAACGACCGCCCTAAGCCCTGGACCAACCCCAGCAGGAAAGCACTCCTCAACTTCTGGCAGGACATGAACGCCTGGTTCGACACCTGGAACGAGCCTCAATTGCTGGTGGATTACGTGAAAGTTGTTGCGCTGTGATAGTTTTAAGATCTTAGATTTTTTTTAAAGACTCCGACTGAATTGTTTATTAGGTCGTTTTAAGTAGGGTAGGTAGTATTTGCCTTTCCGTGTTCAATTGAAAGGGCTTTGAAGGCCCGTGGCATACCTACTATCCGCCATTTTTTTTTCAAAATGGCGGCCACGCATTGTGCCTATATAAATCGATAGCTGACATCAGTGTTAACAGCAAACAAAATAAAGCGTAAAGCGTAAACCATCACGTTTCCGAAATATTAACGTTCAAAGTTGATCACGTGCCATCCATATTTTTTGAACTTGCCTATGTTTACTGTTTGCATTGATGTCAGCTATCGATTTATATAGGTTTCATGCAGGGCTGCCATTTTGAAAAAATAACAAAATGGCGGACACTGTAGGTATGCCAGGCTCCACATAAAAATCTTCAATCCCCTTTGAACGGAAAGGGAAAGGAAGTGAATTATTTCCGAGTGAAATCACCACGCTTTTGTATCACGATACCAAAACCAGGTTCGTTTCCAATTTAGTGCCCAATCACACGTATCACAACTACACCAAAACGACTCCACGCGGTCGGGCGCTAATTTGCATAAAAATGAATAGTTCACTCACACGAACTAAATACATTTGGCCGTCAAAATCCACCGAGTGGGAGCGTAACCTACCGACCACATCAAGGCCATGTCGCAGAGCCACAACGCAACCACAAGCGAGACCGCGCACTAGCGGCCGGCCACATCGCAAATACAACCTGTCTGTCTCCACAACGTGATTACATCGCAACTACTACCAAACTGCAAAACGATTAACCTTGTTCGGTTATGGTGTTTTGACCTTGAGCCGATAACGTTATCAGTTAACTTCATTCGGCAACTGAAGAATTTAGACATCTGTAATCGTAAGTTGCGCCCTAAGATGGATAACTTAATGGAATTTTCATCATCCCCTTGTATCGGGGATTTTGTCTACAGATCAATGGATAACTTAATTGTCCTTGAGTGTGACCTTTGTTGGAAAAAAATGTATTTACATTTCGTGTGACGCATGTTTGCCACTCTGAAACCGTCGTGTTATTCAGTAAAAATCTCACCGTGGAAACCTAAGTGAAGTGAGTTTGCAGTGGACAATCTCCAGCGTCAGGTGTGATGACAATCTCCAGCGTCAGGTGTGATGACAGTTCACTTCTAGCTCACTTCACCAAAATTTTCACGGTAATATTTTTGACAGGATAGATAGATCAACAACCTTTCCGATGGCCGTCATGACCCGCTGTTTAGAACTCTACAACTTAAAACAAGGTCAGGCTATTACTAAACAGAACTGTGTTTAACTGGCGCAAACCGCGGTTTGAGTAAATATGTACCGTGCTACAAAAGCGTGGTGATTTCATGTAACCGGTGTCTTGTTATTGAACACATTGTTATTCAAAAACGCAGAATAAAGGAATACTCAATAAATGAATGATCCTTCTGGTAAAGTCACCAAACGACTCATTTCTTTTTTTTTTTTTTATTCTTTATCAATCACCACATAAAGAATTATCATTCTGTAATGTTCTCATTGCTGGGACACAGGTCTTGCGCCATAATCTACCACGCGGGCCCGGTGTTCCTGTTGCTTTTCTAATTATTATGAAGTAAGACAACTGATAATGACAAAAGCCCCGGTTCTGACAAGTAGTCATCTTGATAAGACGAATACTAGATTCGATCAAAAATTAGCCGATCTATTTTGTAAAAAAATTAATATGATTGATTGATTGATGTGTGTTAATAGTTTCAATCCCCACGAGGACGAATGCCAGCTCACTTCACCGAATTTTCACGGTGAGATATTTACAGAATAGATCGGCTGTTCGCTACACAATTCTTTTTTAAATATCTATGTAGGAAGATACTCAATCTCAACCTAGTCTAATCAAACTAATGTTTCAAATAGATGTTATTTCAAGTTAAACAAATATCAACTTTATTTTAATGGCAGTTAAGTTGATTTCAGATTGACTAGCACTATTGAAAAAGTTATAGAAATGTTTGAAGTTGTAGCCTGAACTTTATCGTGTAGGAATTAAAGTTATTTTTCCATAAATTCATTTTTGTTTTCATTTTTGCCAAATAAATCGCGAATGCAGATTAGGCTTGCCATCTTATTGATGTATTGTATGGACATGGAGCACAGGAAAGGCCAATAAATAAAAGACTTATCCACATTTGGGACTATTATTATTTGCACGGTGTACATGTCTGTCCGTATAGCTAAGACATTAGAATCCCTCGCTATACGATACTATAACATTATTTGACTATTGATCATTTTGAGGGCTGGTCACACTGTTTAAAGAGAAAAGCGAAGTGGAATGGTCAATAGGTGCATTTTGAGTACCCGTATGAAATAAATAAGATTGTATGGCCAAATGGTAAAAATGAGATACTTCTGGATATTTATGACTAAACGCCCGCGACAAAAGTTAAAAAAAATCGTAATAAAAACTGTTTTTATTTTAATTACCTTATTTATTTAGATACTTTGAATCCATACAGGTTTAAGGTAAAATATTAAAACTTTTACGGATCGTTCGTTCGTAAATCTACCCTAAACAGTGTAAACGCCAATTCAACTGTAAACTATACATTAATTAACTGATTGATTCCACAATTTCACTATTTTACAAAGAGGTGAAAACAGTTTGAGAGATGTATTTAGAATACAAAATTATTGACTGAGACTGAAATCATTGCGACATTGATGTCTAATATTTCAGTGACAGTTTAAAACCGTCCATACATGGACAGCTTTGCGTTTGTGTGAGTAGGACGCAGGCAATATAGCACAAGTTTGCACAAATTATTGTGCAAAAGCTGAAACCAATGTCCTGCGAGTAACGTGCAACATCACTGCACTTTTAAGGACATCACTGAACATTATGTAGATGAAAAGATTACAACGGCATCGCGTGACTACGCATTTTGCCACCTGTTTTAATATTTTTAGCACTTACTCACACGGACACAAAACAAGTATTTCGTAGGACTGGTGTTTCTTCTCACTGGCATCGCAAAAATTGCAGCCCCACCCAACCTTATAAAAGACTACAAATACTTTGATCAATCAATTGATATTACATATAATATTTTTTTATAATTTCAAATACATTAAAATTTGTAACCTCCTACGTCTCATCGAAATGCCCTAAGTGCCTTAATACTACAGAGAGTCAATCCCTACTTTACATTTACTTGTACGACCTGCAAGGTTAACTTGAGACCAGAGCGGCTTCTATGGCGATCGACGCCTCAGTTCCGCGCGCTTTCGTCATCCGAGCGAAGTCCCAAGTTAACTCTTGCGAGTTGTAGGTAGTTTAAAACATCGAATATCTTATGAATAGTGAGGGGACACGTCTAGCGAATAAAGTAGTCGATATTTTTTTATCGACTAAGATTGATATCTAAGCAAAGGCTGGTGTTAATTATGTCAAAATGCGAAACATTTTTAACGGCAATTGTCAGCGGAAGCGGCAAAAAAACTACAATTTATCGATTGAAGCGCTTTTTATTCGTTACTCGCTAGACGCCTCACCGCTTTAGTAGTACGACAGCTATGAGACAATATAATTCGCAGAGACACAAACTTACAGATATGACTCGGGATCACATGGAAACGATTACATACTATCATTTCTATTTCATACGGACACACGACTTTTGAACAACGTGTACCCTCTAATTACGAAAATATCTGACCATTTGACAACTCACTTAATACAACATAACCAAAATGGTAAATAATGTACTTTATGATTTAAAAAAATAAAACCGTTTTCGTGGTTAGTAGTTCAAAAGTCGTATTGAAGATCATAAATGCTTAAAGACAGAAGTTTGTTACGATTTCATAATAATTTAACTAAGAATAAAAGGAATACATTCACTAACAAATATTATGACATCATGTGACGTTATTCCGCTAATAGCTCACATTTTTTTGTTAAATAAATCGTTAAATTGTGTGTAGTTAGAAATGGATTTGATCAAATCGATGACAATGGGCTGGGTTGTGGTGGTCAGATGGCAGTCGCTCCATGTAAAATACTGGTATTCAGCTGCATCGGGTTAGACTGGAATCAGACCATAATATAGCTAGGAAAAGGCTAGGTAAATGATGATAAAGCTTGTTGAATCAGAACACGTTTTGGTCCCGACTCATAGTATTGTAGCTCAGGACGCATGCGCCGCCCATTTCAACCCAGAAACTGGCTAGATAGTTTACTTGGGGCCGTATTACGTAGTGCTAAAATCAGTAAACATCGATGGTGCTATGTGCCTTGTATAGCCCCCCATCTACCCCCACACTGCAAAAAAATGTCTAACACGTCGTAATACGGCCCCTTGACAACGGTATCTTTTACTTTATTGATACGACATTAAGACTATATTCCCATGTCAACTCACTGTCACCGACACTCAAATCTGTTTCTAGCAGTCAAAATACACAATAAAAATGAATTCATTTTGATAGGAATACAATAAATAATTTCAACTTCCATACAGGCTACCGAGCCTTAGACCAAAATCAACAAAAATAAACGAATATTGGTAAATTGTGATACACAAAAAAAATGTCATTTAAAAATACTAAAGGACGTTACATAGATATATCATAGTTTTACGCGCCAGTAAAATTGTTATATTAAACGCCAACATTTGACAGTCGAGGTCATAAAACGTGCGAGTAGGACAGCGAATATTTAGTATAGGATTTTACCTATACTGATCTCCTGTCGTCTCGCTCCCACTTTGATGACCGCGACGTCCACTAACGTTTAAAATAGTATACACAAAAGAACGGATATACGTATAATAAAACCTTGTAATATCATCCGGGGCCATATCATTGATTATCACAGCCAACACACACTCCCAAACGAAATTATTTCAAGGGAACATACTTTTGTACAATCAGAATTGTAATATTGATCTTTATACGACCTACTTGACTTTCGAGGACCTTTTTGGGAATTTCCTAGTTACTTACATAACATATTATGCCTATAATGTTCCCACTGTTGGGACACAGACCTCCTCTGGTGAGAGGAGGGGGTTCATTACTGGCCGATACATAAATATTGACAATTCCCAAAAACGTACCCAAAAATACAGCCAGTAATAAAAGCTGTGCCTCAATAAATATGACACAACATTATAATTCCGATTCACGCAATATGTTTAAAATTTTCACAAGTAGATATCATAAATCGTAGCGTATCGTCGATATTTTATGAACATTAGTTTATACGACATAAGGATATAATAAGAATACTTTCAATTTATTTTTAACTACACAATATTAAGCTGCACCATAAGCAATATTACAGCGAACCGATTACATAGACAAAACACGCTTTTTTTTTCACTCTAGCACATAAGTCCTTGTCCTTTTTCCGTGATTTGCACGAATGTCTTTCTGTTTTTCTAAGAAAAGACAATGTTAGACCGTTATATATTCCAATCAAGAACACCCGGTTTCCAAAGGGTTTATCATCACAAAACTTTCTAACTCTTTTCAAGTGGTTTGATTTTGATTGGGTGTTTTTATTTCAGACTGTAAATCAGGAGTGCTACAGATTTGTTCGGATCGGCATTTTCGATTCGGCAGGTATTTGTTGAACAACAAAGCCGCCTCGAATTTGTTACTATATATATCTTTCGTTCGGCTCATTCGGTTCGGCATCTACCGTCGCTGAGTCATGTTCGGGTCAACACAAGTCGAGCTGCTTTTTCTCGAACATATTATGTATATCTACAGATATTCGATTTTGCCGGTCGGGTGTGCCGAACAAGTGGGTAGCACCCCCTGACAGCAAGTAACATAAGTTTGACAGTATCAGCTGTCAGAAACCGGGTGTAATTTTTTCCACAAATTCCTTCCCTTAGTTATATAAGTAACAGATGATAATACTATAAACTACAAATATGAAATATTTAATATCAATTTATTTGCTACTCAAACGAAGGATACATTTTTTTAATCATTTAGAACATCAAATTCCCCTTTGGGTAGTATGTAACACAAACTACTTAGATTTTATTAATTATTACATATTATTATTTTTAAATGATTTATGCGTCTAACGCAGAAGATATCGTATGGTGATATAAGATGCATTATTATAATATAAACGTCAGCTGATTAATATTATTTTCTATGGTCCACATAGTCCTCTCTACAATGCACGTCAAAATTGCAATGAATGACACTACATAATTATATCGATTATAGTTTCATCGTCTTATAGAGTTATACCCCCCTCTATTTTTGAAAGTTTCTTCAGTAAATCTGTTTTCAAATATCATGTAAGCTGCAGTGATTGGTGGACTAAAGCATCAACAACCAACACCAATACCAAAGGATCACATTTGACACGCGATTTAAGGGGGAAGCGCCAGGGTAATCCGCGAAGTTCAACTTTTCTTACGTTTGTAGCAATTTGCAGGTCAGGGTCAAGTCGTATGTTGATATAAATATCATATTTTTTTAAACAAACAACCTGACACTGACCTGCAAATTAAGAATTTCGCGGGCTACCTAGCGCGTCCCCCTTGGCAACAGATGATTTTGAATAGGCTTTTAAAAATGGGGGGTAGTATCATAGTACACTTTAAAGGGGCGAAACACGACTAATCATTACTAAAAATCTAGTCGATTTATCTCGCTAATCTAAATTACCTGCCGTAGTTAAAAGTTTATACATCAATTTAAATGTCTACACGCAATAAGTTACAATGTTCGAATAAATCGCAGAATTAAACACTTAATGATGACGTCAAGAGATAAAACCTTTTAAAGCTATTTATACATAGCAATAAGCTAAATCCTTTAGGTTCTAAGAAAGTTAAAAAACTACATTGTGTGAGCGAGACAGATACATATTAGTTATATATCGCCATCTCTCTCTAACAACGGTAAACGACACGATACGAATATACCCGTTACTTTATGTAATATTTTATAAGTACATAAGTACTTCTAATAGTCACTAGTTTTATAGAAACGAGAACATTTAATTTTATATAATATTCATTTTTAAAACTTCGCTATTCCTATTGTAGCTAAAGATAGTTTTAGGTGGAAATATTCTAAGCGAGCTTGCAACGTCGATTGCCTAAACTTTAAAATGAGAAATAAATATTATTTTTAGATGATTTATATTTATAGTTACTGGTGCAAGTGCCTAGCTGTTCTATCGTAATAAATACTTAGTATTGAAATTATAGGAATGATGTCCTTAACTTGGAGACTACCACTAGGTAAATGGAGTCCCCATGTATTACATAGAGACCAAACTGCCAATGTTGTGGCAATAAAATGTTTCATCCATTTACTTACTATTCCGTGTTATTCGTCAAAATAATTAAAAGTCTATTCCTGCGTCCTAACCGTTCCACTCCAGAAAATCCACCCTAAGATGGATACGCAGAAACGCACCTCTGAGAATCCACCCTAAGCCTAAACGTTCCGTTTATCCATCTAGGCTTAAGGTGAATTCTAGGACATAGGTTTCCGTATATCCGCGTACATTTTATTGGGGTGGATAAACAGAATAACCCGAAACCAGCGTTCGCGCGAATACGTACATGATTTATGACGTAAAAACGCGATTAGATTGATCGTACGAGTACGTCATATTCATATGACGATCGGTTTCGGTTATGACACGGAGTATTTGCTATCTTAAACATAGTTATATGATAACATGGTTTTGATTGTGACATTTGATGATTTTGGTATCGTCACTGTCAATGATTCACTAATTACTATTTTTTATTTTTGAATGGGTCAGTAGCAACGAAAATGTCACAATATAAATGCATTATTAAGAGAATACGTTTTCTTCTCCAAATCACTCCAAGTTTGCAGAGCTTTTTATGCTATTTAAACGATCTAATGAGATTTGATATAATATTATAACAACTTTGTAAAACATAAGTTAGAGGATATAAAACTCTGCAACCTCAGAATGTTTCCATTTATCTACATACAAGCTACTACATAAACTTACAACATTATTACACATAAGTAGCACTCCCATATACGACACACACAGTTAATTCTAAAAATAAACTTAAAAAATATACGTCCAATTTCGTCTAGTACATAAAAAATGTCGAAAATATAAATTCACTAATTCCACTTAGGTACTTAAAGTAAATAAGACAAAAAAAAAACTTAATAAATAAAGTGTGTCACACAAAAATACTGCGATATTTTGGGCCATAACTAGAAATTCATAGGAATATTGATTTTGCCGTCGTATATGGAGAACGGGGCTTTGGAGCATTCGCAGGCGCCGCTGAACAAGCACGAAGTACTCGCTCGAGGCTCGCACGCACGAGACTCGTCCGCACAAGACTCGCCCGCACGAGACCCGCCCGTTCCAAACTCACTCGCGCCCAACTCACTCTCACACGACACACTCACACCTGCCTCACCTACACTACGTGGGCCGTTAAAATTTTGAATGTCTAATAGTCCTAATTGGAACGACACGGTCGGTTCACTCGCGTCGCATGTCCCACTGGTGTGGCCGCCCCGCCAGCATGGGCCAGCGTGGGCTCTTGTCGCCCAGCATGGGCCAGCGTGGGCACTTATTGCGCCTTGCCGTCGGGCTTGTGTCATACGAAGTCCATCGCATCCCGGGACTTGGAGGTGAACTTGCCTGCGGACCTCTTCTTCAATGTTCGCTCGATCAGTTTCTTGACTTCACTTACTATGAATACGCTTGATGTCAGGCAGACGAGGAATATTATGTCTGGAAGTAATTTGTGTGTGGTGAGAACACGATTTTGACAGTTTACTTTTAATCTCAATGATCGTGCTTATACCTCTATACTTATGCTTAATCCCTTTTTATTTTATATACTACACAAAAAAAATTGAAAAATATATTTGTTTTCTCAATTTTTTTGTGTGGATAAAATAGCCTCTTTGATTGTCGATACTCAAGCGCTATCAGCGCACCCTGGGTAGACATCCTTACTAACAACACACTTGTTTACTCCAGTAATAAGTCCAGTCAGAAAGACTGGATAATTCCAGTCAGCAAGGTGGGCGGTGGGCGGTAGGAGCTGTCGTAATTCCAATGTGAGCACTTGTAAGACGATTTAAAGATTTTAATACACACATCTCCAAAGAAAACGTCTAAAATGAGAAGTCTAAAATCTACAACACATAAAATAGCATCAAGCCTTTTTTCCCCGATAGGTTAGGCAGAGTACCTTCGTTACATAGTACATTCCACAAGGTATTTTCAACTCAAAAATTAATTTATCAACATACCATGTCCAGTCAACGCCTCAGTCTGGAACACCCTCTGCAACGGCGGGAAATATATAACCAGCATCTGTCCCACCAAACTCAGGGTCACAGCCACCAGGAACATCTTGTTGGAGAACAGTCCCACTTGGAACAGGGACTTGGTCTGCGACCGACACGAGAGCGCGTTGAACATGTCGAAGAGAACGAAGCAGGTGAAGGTCATCGTCGTGTCGCGGGGGGTTATCTTGTTGTCTGACATCTGGATGAGAAGAAAGAGAGAAATTATGATAAGTATGCGGCTCAAGGTTTTTTTTAAGTCAAGCGTTGGTGTTGTTATAAACAAGCCTATGTTCAGTTTCAAATTGTTATTTTAGCAACACAGTAATAGTAATAGTCCATTTATTTTTCAGAATATTGTTACATAGTTTTACAAGTTTATAATATTCTGCTGTTTCCAGCGTACAAATACATTTTCTGGGTTTTGGTTAGTTTGTTAGATACAACATGGAATAAAATAAAATTAGGATAACATTTAATTTGCAAAATAATCAAATATTAGGAATGGAAATGTCAGAAAGATTAAATTAAATCAAAGAGATAACAAGAACCGAATATAATTATTTTCTAATATTTAACTAAACTTTTCATTTCATTCATAAAATCAATAATCGAGTAGTAGCATTTACATAAGAGATAATTGAATAATTTAGATCTAAATGTCCTAAAGTTAAGAGTTTTAAAACAATCTGGTAGTTTATTATAAACTTTGGTCACCATACAAAATACATTATTAGAAAATAGTTTATTATTTCGTCAGGCGCTTGTAGTTGCTCAAAAGATGCAAACCGGTGCACGCTGTAGCACTGCACGGGCATTTTAGTTGCACAGAAGCAGGGGGCACTCTAGGCGCCCGAAGTGATTCAAAAGAGGTGTAAAGCTCTGACCTCCCTGTTGAACACCCACAGCGTGCCCGCGATGATGATGCCGGCCGACAGCAGCACGTTGAGCAGCAGCGCGCGCGAGATGATGCGCCGCGACGTGTCGCGCGGCCGGCGGCGCAGCACGGAGTGGTCCACCGGCTCCACGCCCAGCGACTGCGCGGGCGGGCCTGGACATGCACGTGGAGTCACGTCATTCGTTCATTTACTGATTTATACCCTGTCCGTTAGGTAAACCGTTTTTTGACAGATGGAACTAATGATTGCAGCAACACACAATACGTTGATTGATACACGCACGGTATTATAATGTCTGTAAGAAGCCATAAATAAGATAATTCTATAAGAAAAGGCAGTTTATGTATTCATTTTATTATGCATTTTAAAGTTAATATACTTACGTAATCTGGAATATGTACATTTTAAGACAGCTGTCAAAAAACAGTTAACCTAATGGACAGGGTATAATATTGTTAAAGAGGACATGCTGCGCCAATATCAAACTTTAAGCAAGAGTAGGATAACGGTGATTGGTACCCATATCTGTGATGTTTCACCAAATAATTAAAACGTAGTATCTTACCGTCCATAATAATATTGATCCACAGTATCTGCATAGCGTTGAGCGGGTTGGGTATGCCCATGAGCGTGGCGAGCGCGATGAGCGATAGTGCCGCGATAGACGTGGACAGCTGGAAGCGCACGAAGTTGCGGATGTTGTAGAATATGCACTTCCCTTCTTCTATGGCGGCTCTGTGGGAGAGTATAAAGGAATTAGTACTCGTAAAAATATGAAACAAAACTTCTTGGTTTTGAAGGTATTATCAAAGAGAGTGTGAAGAGATGAGTGGCAGATTATTTGAACTAATGTACGATTTACTCCTGATGTCGCGCGTTGGCACGCATCGAAGAGCAGCGGAACGGATGCGCGCGTATCCGACCGCATTCTGCTGAATGTATATTCAATTCAATTTATTTATTGCAGATAATAAAAATCCATTATATTACATAAAAACAATATAAAACATAAAGATGAATATAAATACAAAAAAAAAAAAATATATGAATATACAGGAAGAATTTTTAGTCACCGTCCAAATTTTTTCTAGGCATTAGGTATCATTCTCTAACTCCATTTTTTAAAAAAGATCGATACGTAAAATTTTCATATTAAATCATTTTCTCGAAAGAATTATCCGCTCTGCGTGGTCACAAGTTAAACGTACACACTCGCCGCGCAAACATTCAATGAAAAGGGCAGCGCACACCCCGCTTACTACCCCCGCCCCGCTCGACTGCGCGACACATCTATCGTTAGTCAAATAGTCAGCCCCGCGCACCCTTTCGCGACGCAAGCGCTTCCTTCCGTGTTCCCGCGCATCCCGCCGGCGGCGCCCCGCGCTAATGTGAATTTGTTTACAATGTATTCCTACCGCGAGGTTTACGAAATGGTGCGATCTTACATACTTAGTGGTGAAAGCTTGAACGGTGCCCAGAGACTGTACGAAGCAGAAAGTATTCCTCGCCTTCGCAATCAAGGGATAATAAATTCTTCAGTACCTAATCGCCAAACGATTTTGGCCTCAAATCAGAGGCTAATAGACCATGGCAAATTTACACGCTCAAGGACGTGGCAGGACGAGACTCGCAGTTGAGATCGAAGAAGATATCTTCGATTTCTTTGAACGGAGCCCGAGATCGAGTACGCGAGATGCAGCGCGGCGCTTCGCACCCCAGTCACCAGACCTTACTCCGAGTGCCTTTTTTTTGTGGGGCGAAATAAAACGACGAGTGTATGTGGAAGAAGGTCAAAGCCTAGACCAATTATAAGAGCAAATTGTACGTGCAAGAAGTGAAGTGAAAAGTGACACTGTAGTGCTCAACAAAATTAAAAATAATGTGCAAAAACGTGCAAGACTCTGTTTAGAGAGAAACGGTATGCATTTTGAACATTTATTAGAGTACTGTTAATGTGATTGTTCTAAGATGGTTTTGATTAAATTTTTAATTATTTGTACATAAGTTGATTCAAATTTTTTAAAGACGCATAATAGCAAAACGTTTTGGCACGGTTTTAAGAAGGTCTAAAGTTCTTATTTATCTAATTTATTTTTACTTTATTTGTAATTCATTAATTAAGGATAACATTCTAATCATAAAGAACATAGCACAAACCTTTTGCTTATTGACGGTCCTAAGCCCGTGAAAGTATGAAGGGAAAAGAAGATCGGCAGTGTCAGTGTCGCTCTATTTGAGAAACGAGCCTAAACTAAATTATATGCATTTTATAGATCAAATAGAGTAGTTTATTTTCCTGATTAAAGTTTTTTTTTATTTTGTGGGAAAAGAGAAAAAAAATGCTAAATAAATATTTTGTTAAATCAGATGTAAAATTAGCAATAACTAAACGTAAACAGTGGTGTTGAAAATAATCATTGCCCTTTTCAGTAGATTATTACTTATTAGTAGAATATGAATGTTGGCTGGATGGTTAAAAACTAACAATCGTTTTATAATAACATTATGAACCGATTTTTTCGTTTTATATTAATAGACATTAATGCAATTGCAATATTCCAATTTTAACTATAAACTGTATTCTAAAATAATTAAAGAAAACATAACATAATCGTTAGTTTTTACAGTTTGTACCTGGCAACATTAAACAATCCGCATTTCTAACAATTACTGTCATCCTGGGATCTGTCAGTGTCACAGACGTCGTACGTATCCTTGCGATCTGTTTGCCGGCTGTTATTTGTTTACTTTCCAACTCATTAATGTTTACTTGCATTGTTTATTCCGTGTTCAGTTGAGCTTTCGAGTTCCTGTGTGTTGAGTACTTGTGATAGTGAACACTTTTTTTTGAGACAGGACTCTATTTGTTAATTTAACATGTCTCGTTCTAACGTTCGGTGTGTTAACTGCGAACTTCGTTTGACGATACCACGACATCGTCTTTCAAACGAAAACGAAGACCTTCTTAATATTATAAGGTTATGGACTTATCCAAGGGAGGTGAGTAAAAATATTCAGGTCATTTTTAAAATAGTGACTACAGTTACTGAAGATTTATAATAGTTGATATAAAGCAGTATTGACTTTGCACCAGCTTCAACTCCCTCAAAGTTCATATTAAGTAAACGCAAGTGGAAAAATATGATACACAAGTCGTACTACTTTGTAAGAGTGTGATTAAACCTTTTTCACCCACGGGGTCCCAAGATTTCCTCAAGATGGTTTCCTACCCTGTTAGCAAATGATAATTATAGTAAAATATTTTATTAATCTGCTTATATTGACAGGCCATGTATTACGATCTTTTTTTCTAAGACTTGATTTTCTCTACTAATTATATACCTAACATACTTAAATCTATAATTGTTTATTCTATAAGAAGATGCTTTGGTTGACGAGACTATTCAGACTGTTACAGAGGCTAACTGTTTTTTATTATTACTTGCAGACAACTGATGCTGACTTCGTATGCCAGGCTTGTTGGGAATTAGTAAGTCATGCAACTAACCAAGTTGCACCTGAAAGACAAGTTGGACATCAAAATGTTTGTGTTGGATGTGGCCGTTCCATTCTAAGAAGCAGAAGTCGTTTAGTACTGAGAGAAAACAGTACTGATGAAGAACAACAACTTGCTGCAATCATTTCACAGTGGATACAGCACCATCAAGTAAATATATTTTTTGTCTTTATAAAAATATTTTCTTATTACTTCTGTTGTTATAAATATTGATTGTATTAATTATTATTTTAGCTTACTCCTACTGATGAAGCATGTGGGCCATGTTGGTTACGAGCTCAAAGAATATTGCGTTGCAGCACTAACACCCAAAACGCCCAATTTAACAGTGGTGCTTCAGAGGATATGGCTATATCCCCGCACCAAAGCCCTCAACATGAGGAAATTGGAGATTGCTGTGTGAATTGTGACATACAGCTGCTGTCTGCAGAAAATAGGCTTTGTCTGTCTTAAGAAAGTGAAGATTTTATAAGAGTTATAAAGCTGTGGACATATCCTAGAAACGTAAGTTACAGGTTATTATAATGTGTGTGTAGATACATAATTGTTAAATAATAAATAGGTACCTACCTATTAAATGTTTGTAAAAAGTCATTGTTTCATTTTATAAAATAACATTACCTACCTTTCCTACCTACCTTATTGCTGGACCTGGCTTACATTGCTAGGGGTACATGCCGTGCTTTAGGAGAAGCCTATGTATATTAAGTATATAATATATAGAGATAGCAAACAAGTATGTATAGGTACGGTTCGCCTGATGATCCAGGAACATTCAAAGGCATAACCTTTTGGTGTGGGTAACAACCTTACACATACATCCTATACTTTTCGCCTCAAAGGAAAAGCGTAATTATACTTAAAACATGTAGGTGCGTTGTATTCTAAAATGAATTAATCTGCTCAGTAATCAATTATATCAATAGGTACACATTTCACAACATACATAACCTAACCTAAATGTTAAATCTTTAAAACGATTTTCTGTCAAAATCCCATTACAAAAAAATATGCTATGATTACATTTTATGTTAATAGGCCTTAGATCCATCTCTTTCGGGTGTTTTCACTAATGCACGCGAAGTATAAAGGCGACACTCAAAGTACATAGGGTTTTGCCAATCTTCTTTGCAACTTTGTTTATTATTGTGTTATCAATGAATTGCGGCGGCGCGCGGGGCGGGCCGGCCCGCGTAACTTCACCTAGCGCGTACACACGGCGCGGCAGTGTCCAGAAACATTAACTTTTTATAGATAACTTTGTGATGTGATATCTCAATATTTTTGTATTGAGTGATACTAAAAGAAAAAATAGATATTCAATGATTTTCGCCAAAGATTAATATATCAAAATTTGGACGGTGACTAAAAAATCTTCCTGTATATATGAGGCACATTGACGCCTGTTACCATGGATTCAGTACATGATTTTGAACCCCCCTGCGTTCGGTTATTGATAAAAGAATTAGCTGTCCCATATATTTTGGTCGCGTCCGTATTGCACTTTTCTTTGAAATAGCAGATTTCTTTTAAAATAAAAATTTAGGTCTAGAATCATGCCAATTAGTTTGTGTGTTGTGTTTGGTCCCTGATCCTGACATCAAGAAATGGACAAAATTGACAACATTTTATATGGTTGAGTACGAGGCTGTAACATAATGTACATACTCACAGTTATCTTCATTCATTCCTCCAGGTCAGAACAAGCATTCTGTTACCGTTAGGCGCTGATCTGATTATTTCTTATGACACGTTTTATCCACAATCAGTACACAGACACAGCTCCAACTTTAACATGAGACTATGACGATTTAGTGACATCCAAGGCTTGGTAATTTCGCCCACATTGATGGATATCAATTTTCCTATAAACACTATACTTCTAATACAAAATAACTATAGATTTTATTGTATTTTATTAATAATATATTTTATTATGACAGCTTTGACAACGACGTTTAATACGTCGCCATGGCAACCTTTCTTTCAAGTCCTTACCTGCCTGTATCTTTTTAGCTGATTATATATGCATAATTATTAAATTTAATTACTGGCCAATTTCATAAGTCAAATTCATATTTTTAACATGATGTTATTCTACGAGTTGACTTAATAGATCCACGCAATCCAAGGATCAGTTCGAGTTTCGCCTCTAAAGCGAATACATAATAAAGCCTGATACTCCGGGGCTACCTATCGCGAGAATACCCAGCGTACCTCTTCGCTCTGGTACCTGTCGGACCCTGCTTACGCCTCCGTCCTCCGTCCTCCGTGAAGGGCTCCTGAGACTATTGGGCCGCGCCTCATCCGAGGGCCGCCACATCCGAGGGCCGCCTCACCTGGCGGGCTGACAGCGTCTCCGCCGTGCCTCTCTCTCTTGCTGCCGTGCTGCGTCCTGCCCTGCTGCGTGGACCCTCTTACGGGTGTCCTCCGTGCCGCACACGCACCAGCACCTGCCCTCATCTATACCTGCATCTGTCGCCGGCTCCTGGCTCGCATATACCTCCCTCCAATTGGATCTCCACCTCAGCCGCCTCAGTCCACATATCACGCTTCGTCATCCATACACCCCACCTCCAAATACTACACACCACTCTTCAGTCAGTCTCCATCTTAAATTTGTTATAAATATACCTTTAATTGTTTTCTACCTCCCTTTCTTTAATTTTAACTACCTTTGTCTTTATAGTCCAGTTTTACTTGTCGCTATACGACAAGGCTTTCGACTATGTTGTATTTTATATCTTTTTTTTATTATTATTATTATTTTATGCGGGATATTATTATTTTTATAACAAAAAAAAAATGATTTTATTTGCATTGTGCGTTTTGTTTGTGCAGAATAAACTGTTTTTCTTTCTTCCGTGCGTTGAACTCATGGTTACAGTTTGCGTGTCGATGTCCCTACCACCCTGTATCTTCCATCTCTTCCTCAAACTGCAACAATAATGATTCAAACACGTCATAACATCATCCCTAGCTGGTATACACTCACATGATAGTAGCGAAGTCGTCATCCACAAGTATCATATCAGCCGCTTCCTTGCACACGTCGGTACCATTGCGTCCCATCGCGATGCCGATGTCCGCGCGCTTCAGAGCCACACCGTCGTTTACGCCGTCACCTGTCACAAGATAATATTATTAAATTACTTGTTACAAGTATTAACTTTAATATGGTTACTTGTCATTTGTTATTTTGATATAATCCAAATTTCATGAACTCCTCAATACAAAATTACTACTCAATAATATTTGAATTTTTTTAAATTAATATTTTTTTGAAGACGACATGTTGCGCCAACCCCAAATAAATTGGGATATGGGTTGCCCTTACCTAATTGGGGGTAGAGTTGAGAACGAATTTGTTTTTTTTTTTTGTTTCCACAAAAAATTGCATAATAAAATATAATAATACCTGTCATGCCGACAATGTTGCCCACCCTTTGTAGTGACTTGACAATAGCCAGCTTGTGTTTAGGAGTCACCCTGTAGAATACGCTCACCTGAAAAAAAGAAAACAATGTTATTTAGGATAATAAACATTGAACTATAGTTTGACCAAAACCGCTGTACCGCGCCTTCGGTATGTGCGCGGCTCACGAGGACGCAGTGCAGGCCGCTCATTCGTCATCGCTCACGGCGTCCCGCCCCCCGCCTCGCCGCGCATTCCTAAGGCGCGGTACAGCAGTTGCGGTCAAACTATATTTTTAATTCTTCAAGATTGGTCTTTAGCCGACTGGTCTGAGAGATGCGGAAGGAGAGTTGGGAAGCCTTTGCCCAGCAGTAAGAAAAAAGTTATGGAAAATTAAGTCAGATTTTGGATTACTGTAACTTTAACGCCATTTTTAGTCACATTCAAATTTTTTCTAGGCATTAGGTATCATTCTCTAACTCCATTTTTGAAAAAAGATCGATACGTAAAATTTTCATATTAAATCATTTTCTCGAAAGAATTATCCGCTCTGCGTGGTCACAAGTTAAACGTACACACTCGCCGCGCAAACATTCAATGAAAAGGGCAGCGCACACCCCGCTTACTACCCCCGCCCCGCTCGACTGCGCGACACATCTATCGTTAGTCAAATAGTCAGCCCCGCGCACCCTTTCGCGACGCAAGCGCTTCCTTCCGTGTTCCCGCGCATCCCGCCGGCGGCGCCCCGCGCTAATGTGAATTTGTTTACAATGTATTCCTACCGCGAGGTTTACGAAATGGTGCGATCTTACATACTTAGTGGTGAAAGCTTGAACGGTGCCCAGAGACTGTACGAAGCAGAAAGTATTCCTCGCCTTCGCAATCAAGGGATAATAAATTCTTCAGTACCTAATCGCCAAACGATTTTGGCCTCAAATCAGAGGCTAATAGACCATGGCAAATTTACACGCTCAAGGACGTGGCAGGACGAGACTCGCAGTTGAGATCGAAGAAGATATCTTCGATTTCTTTGAACGGAGCCCTAGATCGAGTACGCGAGATGCAGCGCGGCGCTTCGCACCCCAGTCACCAGACCTTACTCCGAGTGCCTTTTTTTTGTGGGGCGAAATAAAACGACGAGTGTATGTGGAAGAAGGTCAAAGCCTAGACCAATTATAAGAGCAAATTGTACGTGCAAGAAGTGAAGTGAAAAGTGACACTGTAGTGCTCAACAAAATTAAAAATAATGTGCAAAAACGTGCAAGACTCTGTTTAGAGAGAAACGGTATGCATTTTGAACATTTATTAAAGTACTGTTAATGTGATTGTTCTAAGATGGTTTTCATTAAATTTTTAATTATTTGTACATAAGTTGATTCAAATTTTTTAAAGACGCATAATAGCAAAACGTTTTGGCACGGTTTTAATAAGGTTCTTATTATAAAGTTCTTATTTATCTAATTTATTTTTACTTTATTTGTAATTCATTAATTAAGGATTACATTCTAATCATAGTTAACATAGCACAAACCCTTTGCTTATTGACGGCCCTAAGCCCGTGAAAGTATGAAGGGAAAATTTGTAACTTTGTTTATTATTGTGTTATCAATGAATTGCGGCGGCGCGCGGGGCGGGCCGGCCCGCGTAACTTCACCTAGCGCGTACACACGGCGCGGCAGTGTCCAGAAACATTAACTTTTTATACATAACTTTGTGATGTGATATCTCAATATTTTTGTATTGAGTGATACTAAAAGAAAAAAACAGATATTCAATGATTTTCGCCAAAGATTAATATATCAAAATTTGGACGGTGACTAAAAAATCTTCCTGTATAGCACACCTGGTCATCTGAAATACTAGAAGCATAGTATTTAATTCGTCTGCCATTCCAAACAGGAAGCGTAAATGTTTCTGGAGTCTGTAATTACGTGGAGATCCTTCAAAGAGACCTATTAAAATAAGAAACGAGTATGTATCAAAACGGTTAATAAACTTACAGTATCAATCATCCTATCCAATTCTTCATCCGTCATGGCGTCCAGTTGATCTCCGGCCAGCGACTGCGAATGCAGGACATCCAAGCCAACCATTTGTGCTGTAATAACAACGTTATAGAGTTATGAGTAACAGAATTTAAAGCTCACTCATCTTCCATAGAAAAGGGAGGATCCTCCGACCAGACGGGTGTGGTGTCTGGTGGGCTACGGCCCGATGACTAATGTCGGGACGTAGTATATATGGTAGTTGTAAACTTCGACGACACGGTTGGCGCAGTGGCTGAGCGATCGTCTGCTGCGTTGCGTGTCGCGGGTTCGATTCCCGCACGGAACAATTATTTGTATTGTAACAAATAGTTGTTCCGGGTCTGGCTGTTTGTGTATGAGTTTAAATGTTTGTAAACGTACCCACGATACAGGAGTAATTCCTAGTGTGGGGCAACGTTTTTATAAAGAAAAGAGAGAAAAAAAGTGCTTGCGCGATGCAGGATTTTTCGTGACGTCAGTATAATGCGTAGTTTGCGTGGCGATGTAGATGCCGCCGCACTAACATAATCGTTCGCGTGTTATGACCTCTACCAATTAATTTGCAACCGATTGACTCATATTGATGGCCAAATAATGAAGAAGGCCTTCGTCTTACAGTGAGACAATATTAGGCTGATATTACACTATAAGTTCCGCGTGTACATACCGACAGCCAGCGCAGTGGGCCGGGCGTCGCCCGTGACCATCTTCACGGCCACACTGGCGCGCGCCAGCGTGGCCACGGCCCCGCGCACGCCGGCGCGCGGCGGGTCGCACACGCCGCACACGCCCGCGTACGTCAGCGCCTCCACGCGCGCGCCGCGACACAGCGCGATGATGCGCAGGCCTGGGGAAACAAACACACACTTAATAGCTTTTTCTAGGGTTTCGGTAAGCCAAAAATTATGTGACTGCAAAATGCGAAAATGAGTATCATTGAAAGTTAACAATTCTTTTGAAACTCTCTGAGACTCTTTCTGAGAGATCTGTCGATCTATTCTGTAAAATTCTACCATGAGAAGAAATAAATTTTATTTGGCATAGAAACGAATAATCAAATTCGTAAGCTAAGCAGAGTGATTGTACATTCAGGCGATCTAAAATGTAATAATCTCGCCGTGAAAACTTGGGTGAAGTGATCTGTCAATATTTTGAATCTCTAACATCAAGTGAAATGACACATTTCCTTCACAGAATGTAAACTCATAAACTAAAGAGGTAAACAGAAGTATCTTAAAGAATATAAATATTTACTCACCCATCCTTGCAATATTATAAGCTTCACCCAGAAAGTCGTTCTGTTTCTCCTTGGTCATGGGCGCATAGTTGCCGCTACTATCGACGTACTGCGTGCAGAGCGGCAACACCTTCTCTATGGCGCCTTTCACGAACACCTCCTCTTTCAACTTGCCTTCAGGGAACTTCGGCGCGCATTTTACTACCATCATCTTTGTTTCTGAACTGTAATATTAAATTTTAGAACATAATGACATGGCAGATTTCGAAGTCTTGGCTCAAATATTTCATGATAGAGACTACAAAAGGCCAGAATTTAATTAATTGTTCAATCAGAAATTGCTATAAATGTCAAGAATTTGTGAAAATGCTAATGAAAATACGAATTAAAAATAATAAATCACTGTTTTTCTTATATTTAAGAGGGCTATCACAATTTTTCATGAATTTGAGCGTTTCACTCGAGTTTTGATGTGTGATTATGCTTTAGATATAGCCACAATTAAAAAACAAAAATATGACTGAGAAAGTTTGATCATTTCTCTTGAGAGTGTTTTAAATAAATATTTCAAGTTGTTTACATAAATAAAATTTTACTTTTGGGTATCTTTTGATGCTTTGTTACACCGAAGATATATTAATTTAATCATTTATAAAAATGCCCTCGGTACAACGGTATCTTCTACTCGGGAATGCTTAATTCAATTTATTACGCTTCATACAGTAATACACCGAAAATAACTCCGTAAAACAGAGAGTTACTGATAACTTTCCGTACGAAATTATATTTTTTATCTATGAATATATAATCTAAATTCAAACGAAAAGTATTTAATAATTAAGGTAACTATATTACATTACTTGAAAAAAATATTTTTTCTATTTAAAAGCAAAATAGTATTTTTAAACAAATTGTTGTATGTAATGCTGTAAATCAATATAAATCTCGTGACGCGCGGTGTGTAGCTTTAGTCCGTGCCAAGCGCTTACCGAGGGAGGACATATCGCTCGCTGTTGCCACTTTGTGCGCCACGCATCGTCTTCACATATAATTAATGTATGCAAAATATTGTAAAACATTTTAAAAGAATGCAATAATAATAATCATATAATAATTGCAATTGCAAGCTACCATTTATTGGGTACGTCTTTCATTGACTTGAATGTGCCTTGGCGGCTGAGTGTATGTCATGCTATGTTTGTATATGCAATAATTGTGTAAGAATTAATGTAAAATGAGGTTGACTAAAACAGCCAATGCAATGGATAACAACCAGCAACCAATTATGAGTGTAATTTATTATTGTTCTTTATTTTAACATAACCATTAACATTGACATACCTACCTACTTATTAATATAAATATTGTACACCCCATGGGTATGTTACAGTGATTCATTAATACTATTATAAGATCTGTCTATTTACCTGTGACAAACAATAAATAAATGAATGAATGAATGAATGCTCACTCTAATGTCTCGCTGATGGTGGCGCATGTGTTGGATCATTTAGCTCCCTTCAAAATGGTTGAGCTGAATGGTGCTAATCTATGCGTCATGTTCGTGAACGGGCGCCGTCAGTAGGGACTGGTCAACTCTTTGCTGCCATGGCTTATTTTGATTTAATTTAATATTTGAATTGTTTTTTTTTTATCTTTTCATTACGGGCGCTTTTAACGTTTTGCATCGTTCTCATATGCATAATTTTTAAGATGAATGATGTAACCAATACTTTGTAAAAATATTATTGTGATTTAAAAGAGTCTCCATGGACTTTCATGCCCGTATTTCTTCTCCATAGGTACCTACTACGCTTTGGAATAGGCAACTAGCTTGACCGACCCTTGACAATCAAAAGTCCCTGTAATTGGTTTAGTTGAAATAAATCGTTTGAGTTTGAGTTGAGTTTCTATTTAGTCTTTGTTTTTATTTACTAGTTATACCCATCCATAAAATAGTAAGTTATTCCGAACGATAAACATTTAAGGATTGCGTCACTATAAACTATAAATAGTGAAGAAATCTTTAAATGAGAATATTTGATATAACGACCTACTGACCTACTCTTTTTTTAAAGTAG
This sequence comes from Apamea epomidion, assembly GCA_947507525.1. Lineage (NCBI taxonomy): Eukaryota > Metazoa > Arthropoda > Insecta > Lepidoptera > Noctuidae > Apamea > Apamea epomidion. The sequence continues at coordinate 16,806,556 of OX382240.1, read as the reverse complement.
TATAAAATACTACTATCTAAACCGTATAATAACATTATTCAAACTGTAGAAACAGCATCACATTGCATTCATTAATTTTTATAAATAAGTACTAAAATGTCAACCTACCTGCTGAAAAAAATACCTTTAAAGAAACTTCGTAAAAAAAGTAGTATAGTAGTATAATTTACAAAACATATTTTTATAAGTAGCAGTACTATTCCTTTCTTAGAGGCTGGCAACACGTAATTGATGCTTCTGGCATTGCGAGCGTCTATAAGCTGCGATAACTGCGTCTAGGCAGGCTGCTAGCTAGTTTGGCACTTAGTTGTATTAATTTATTTAAAAAAATCAAGTAAATTTGTATGACCCTATTGTAGCTCTATAGAGCCGTTCTAGGTGATAACATTCATCGGTACAAATAATATTACACGAACTATAATAACAATAATTTATTTCGAAAACAAAGTGGCAAAGTCTCATGTTGGTTTGTTCCGCATAGCGGTTTGCGTGTGTGCGTAGCGTCCTTCACTAGACGCACACGCGCGCGAACGCTGCAGCGCGACGTCTTTACCTAAATCTGAGCATTTCTATTTGGTAAAAGCGCTCTTAACAGCTTAAAAAATTGTGACTATAGTAATATAATTCAAACTGAGGCGTTTATGACATGGTGTTCAAAAAGCAAGGCGTTAATTTTATCCATATTTTAAACTGGCTGTGGCAAGCCTTAGGTATGCTTATGTCCAGCAATAGAAGTCATTCAGCTGAATAATGATGATACGTACCTGAACGGTATCTCGTGCAGCCGCGTGTACTGTTCGCGCACGTCGTGCATGCCGTGCTTGAGCGCGACCGCGAGTAGTGCGCCCTCTGTGGGCTGGCCGTACAACGTCTCGTCGCGAACTGTCGCGTTATTGCAGAGTACGCCAACCTATGGTGGGAAGTAGATAGATATTAATAATTAAGTAGCTCATATACTGGAAGCTTGATCAAGGCTCTAAAGCTATAAATAAATTTCTGAAAAATAAAATCGGAAACTATCAACATTAAGTCGCAGATGTGACCATAAGCCGTCGAAAATCCAGCTCGACGGATTTTCTTATCAGACACGGACGCATCGGTAGCGTGTATTCCATAGAATCTCCGAACGTATACAGTCTCTGACACGACAGTACAGATATGACTAGCAATCACAACTAAGGTTGCATCAGATGATTTATTTCTAGCTTAATCAGTAAATCCGTATAAATACAGTGCGCCACACACCTTAAACGAAAAAACGTTTTTTAATTCTCTATCCTGCCTTTCGGTGCTGGCCTGATGATTAAAAAAACCTGATCGAATAAGGTTACAAATTATTAATACTACCTCCAACATAGTATTGACTGCCATCCTCGCCACATCCAGGTCGCGTCCCTTGTACGCACGCAGCTGTATGTCACCGCACGCGTTGTACCCGGTGCCCGTCACCTCGGCGATATGGCCGCCCGACGTCGATATAGTTGTCACTGTCATCTCGTTTTTGGTTAGGGTTCCTGTAGGCGAAAAAGAGACAGATATAGTTAGGTTTTGAGAAAGACTTATGTAGTTGTAGAAGTCTTTGTTAAGGAACTCGTACGGAGAAATGCAGCCGTCATTCCAACTTCTGCCGTTAATGTGATGCTCCAAGGTAGCCCGCGAAATTCAAATTTTATTACGTTTTTTGAAATTTGCTGGTTAGTACTAAGTTGTACGTTGATTAAAATATGATTCGCGCCCGTAACAAACATGTATTTACAGAATTATAATCATTAAAGTCATCAACACAACTCTCTAAGATCAAGTAATCCTACTGAATGACTATTTCATGAAATCTTGACATTTTAGGATTATGCTAACTTAACAAGTTGTATTACTGATTCTAATGGTGTGTGTGTGTGACGCGAGTTTAACATTTTTTACCCATCACAAAAAAGTGCACAACGCCGCTAAAGAAGTTTTCACTTTAAAAACGTTTTGGGAAAGGCGAAAGAGAAGCTATTAACAAATTCGCAGCAGAGGCCAGGAGTCTCGCCCCTTATTACATGACATTTAGAACATAACTAACAGACGCGATTTTACGTACACTGCATTCGGGACTTATTTGCCAAAAATGTAAACAAATAATTATGAGTATATGGAAAAATAACTTTAATTCCTACACAATAAAGTTCAGTTTACGCTACAACTTCAAACATTTTTATGACTTTTTCAATAGTGCTAGTCACTCTGAAATCAACTTAATTACCATTAAAATAAAGTTGTTATTTATTTAACTTGAAATAACATCAATTTCAAACAAATTTAAATAGACATTAGGTACAATATGTATGTTTGTATATTACTAACCAGTTTTATCGCTGCAGATAACGTTGACGCATCCCAGGGTCTCGACGGTAGGTAGCTTCTTGACGATCGCGTTCCTCTTAGCCATGCGCATTACACCCAGGGCCAAGGTCACAGTTACCACGATCGGAAGACCTGGGAATAAATGTTCAGGTTATTACAGTTAGTTTTGGAATGTTTCTTTCGCAGGTTCAACTTAGATCATGATCCTTCCTCATTCCCGCTAGTATCAAACGCCATTTAAAACAAATTAAATCCTGCTTAAAGAACTGGACGGATTGAAATTAAATATGGGTCCACTTGGACACTATATAGTGGTTTGTCGGACTGTATAGAAGATTCAGAATCTCCAGCAGATTCAGAATCTCCATAAGATTAAGAATCTCCAGCCACCATTAAAAAAGTATTGCGAAATGCTGCCCTAAATAACAAAAGACCGTAGAACACTTACCCTCAGGAATAGCCGCCACAGCCAAACTGACACTGATGGTAAACATGTCCTGTAGTGCCTTCCCTTGCAGCCAGCCAGTCACCATGATGAAGCCGATGATGCAGAAAGAATACAAGGACAGCTGGGCGCCCAGGGTGTCCATGGACTTCTGTAATGGAGTCTTGGGAGCCTCCTCAGCCTGCATCATTCGGAAGATGTCGCCGAATTCGGAGCGTTCGCCCGTGCTTACTACAATACCCTGGAAAGAAGATGGGATTGGTTAAAATCTTATTTAGATTTTTTTTTTATAAACGTTGCCCCACATTAAAATTACTCCTGTATCGTGGGTACGTTTACAAACATTTAAACTCACATACACAAACATCCAGACCCGGAACAACTACCTGTAGGCAATACAAATATTTGTTCCGTGCGGGAATCGAACCCGCGACACGCAGCGCAGCAGTCGATCGCTCAGCCACTGCGACAACCGTGTTGTCAAATATAGTGTCAGAATGTTTTGATTAGAAGTATTTTCGGTATTTATTACTTTTTATGCACTCTCAAACCTGTTAATGACTTTATGAAGTCAATGTCGCGGAATAGATCTTACCGTTATACAGCGTGCCGCTACAATGGCGACATTAATTTAACACACGGCTAGGGCTAGTGATAATAAAAATTATATATTCGTAATTTGAAAACTACCGCCTGCGCTGCTCGCCGACATAAGGCTCTCTCTCTCTATGTCTTTCCTTCAATCCGTCTACTCTTTGCACGTTAGTCGTTTTAATTTATTTGATGCGATGTTATGATCCGTGACCACGCGGCAAATTACCCCTGAGCTACGGGTCTTTAAGTGAAAAGTCTAGTTCCACACATAAATCTACAAAACAAAAAAAAAACCTTACCTTCGCATTACCACACCTAACAAGCGTCCCCAGGAAGGCAATATTGTCCTTATTAACCCGTCCTGCAGCTGCCTTGTTCGGTAACACACTCTTCACGGCCGGTTCCGTCTCTCCGGTGAAGGAAGACTCGTCGATGGCCAGGTCTGTGGACTCATAGAGTCGAAGGTCGGCTGGCACGCGGTCGCCGACGTTCAGGTGGACTATGTCGCCGGGAACCAAGTTGCGTGCTAGGAAGTGTTCGAGGCTGCCTTCGCGGAGACTGGACAGAAAAAATGGGTCTTAGATTCTTAAACCAAAGCAATCAACTTCAATTAAACAATTTTTGTGGCTTTGGTTTTGTTATTATTATGTGTGATCACTTATTACTTAGATTGCTGGTAAACCTATAATCGGCGACTGTGTAAGACCGAGACTATTGTGACTGTACTGTTGTTTGTGTACTTAAGATATATTACACATAGAAGCTGTTAGTGTATAGACGCCAGCACACCAAGCTACTACAATCTGTCAAATTTCTTTAATAGATTTTCAACTTCATCGCTAAAGCATCAAGGTTCATTGGGACGATTTGACAGTTTCGGGTAGCTTGATGCTGGCGTCTGTACCTTAGTAAATATATTTTTTTAATTCCAAAGATTGGCTTTAAAAGTTCATATACGATTTCAACATTGATGTCTGTAATCCGCATGATGTACATAATGTTGCGCGCCACAATTAATGCCTGATACATGGTGACATTAGTTACCACTAGCGCCATCTAGTTTCTGAACTAATAGTCACTTGTGCCATCTATTGTCGAATAGCTGAACTAATAGAGTCACTGGCGCCATCTATTATGGAGTAGAGATGTCGGTGCTGGAACTTACTAGAACTATCGACATCTGGTCAGTCGGGGCCGGTATGTACTCGAACATTCTAGACGTTTCTACAATAGAAGGTTCTGGAATTATTTGCGGCACTATATAAGGCCGGGACTAGCCGCGACCAATCAGACTTGGTTCTGCGATAGAAGCGAATACATCGAAAGCGATCTTCAAGTGCGACTTAAGAGCGATTGTGTTTTATAATTAGTGTGTTTGAGTTATTATTAGTGTTGTTTAAATAAAGTGTAACTTTTGGTAATTTTTATCGGCAGTTTTTATTGTCACGAACCCGAAGCTCGTAACAATAATAATAAAGAACACATATTCTGTTCTGTTCTGAAGGCAATTTTGGAAATGCTACTGCACATGATCATCATCACATCACACACAGCCCGACTTCACACGCTACTGAGCATTAGCCTCTCTTTTTAACCGACGAAAAAAAATGGAGGAAGTTCTCAAGTCGACGCGTATTTTTTTTATGTATGACCACGCATAACTTTTTACAGAGTAGTCTGATTTTAATCATTCTTTTTTTATTGGAAAGGGTATACCCCAAAGTTGGTCCCATATAAATTTGGAAAAATTCCAACCCTAAGGGTGGGAAAATAGGGGTGATTTATTGTTCACTCACAGATTTAAATGCTGAGTTGTGTATTATTACTCTACTCAGTGCCACATATAGGCCCTTTGGCAAAAAATTAGTGTATTATAGCCACAAAAAATTATTAAATAAAAACTTTTTTCTTGTACCAATCCCCACGCTCCTGTGAAGTCCTGTGCCAGCCTCATCCAGGTTCTACCCGCGATGGTAATAATAATAATATCGTCTACTGCACATACGGGCGAATTTTAGAACGCAACTCTAAAGACAAACTCAAAGATTGGTTTCAATTAAACCATTTACAGGCACTTGACTTGAATTGTCAAAATTAAATAGTCGGTCAGTTAGTCAGAAAGTTGAAGCTAGTTGTCCATTCCAAAACGTAGATCTCTATGGAGAAGAACGGGCAACAAACTCCAAGGACACTCTTTTAAATCAAGATATTACAAAATCCTGGGTTCACTATTCTTGTTGCTTCTATAATGTACTGCAATTTTGACGACACGGTTGGCGCAGTGGCTGAGCGATCGACTGCTGCGCTGCGTATCACGGGTTCGATTCCCGCACGGAACAAATATTTGTATTGCCTACAGGCACTAGAGGTCTCCGTTAACTTTCATTCGGTGCCAAGATGTTTATGTTTTTTTGGTTAGCCTGCAATAACAAACTCTTTTGTTGTCTATTTCCACACCCAATCAATCAAATTCAATACAATTATTTCAATAAGACCATTTACAGGTACTTTCAAATTAACGATAAGTGGGGCAGTTATTCAGTCAGTCATACATAACGCCATTGACATCATAATAGGGAGCGAAATAATAGCCAATTACCGATCGCAATGGAAAATTTCGTAACAGAGTAACATCATTCAGCAATGCAGTCGAACCAATGACCTGCTCCTGAGCCTTATTTGTGACCAATCATGCGATAATATCGTACTTTAATTCTGAAAGTTTTAAACCTGTTTCACGTGGGTGGAAACCAAGGTTACAAGGGTTACAAGACAAAAGTAGGCAGCTAATAGGGTAGTTGCCTGGGTAAAAAAATAATTATTATATTTAGTCCGTCAGTTAGATTATCGAAAAATAATGGACACGTATGTTTTCTTTTGTCAATCAAACAAAAACCTACAAAGATGAAGCGCGTCAAATTTGGGAGTGGGGGTCGTGACGTCACTTGCTTGCAAAATTGTCGCAAGCAAGTGACGTCACGCGGAGCTTCATAATTTTTATCGGGCGATATCTTCATAATTTTTTATATAATTGATAAAAGAAAGCATACGGGTTAAATATTTTTTGATTATCTAACTGACGGAATAATTAGATTTTTTTTAGGATAATAGCTTATTCTGACAGAAAATAAGACAGCATAAGCATAATCGACCTATAATGTTCCCACTGCTGGGACACAGGCCTCCTCTAGGTCAGAGGGAGCGGGCCGTTGGTGGATATCACAAAAGACGAACAAAACATAATCATCTATCTCTTTTGCCTAGCCTTTTCATCAAATGTGTTGGGGTCGGCTTCCAGCCTAACTGGATGCAGCTGAATACCAGTATTTTACGTGGAGCGACTACCTATCTGACCTCCACAACCCAGTTACCACGATACCCCATTGATAAGACTGGTTGCCAGACTTTCGGGTTTCTGACGTCCCGTAACGACTGTCAAAGGTCTACGAATGACAGTCGGGACCAACGGGTTACGCATGGGTAAGTCTCGATATGTAATAGACCACCCATCCACGAACCGACTCCGGCAAGCGTAGCTTAACCTACAATCGACATATGCAGCCATTATTAATTATTAATAAACCACGAGCCCCTCAGATAAAAAATCACAAAAGACAAACAAGACATCATCTGTACCAATAGTAAAGCTGAAGAGTTTGTTTGTCAGTTTGTTTGAACAGCCCAGAACCGTCAATAAAAGCGATAATACTAATTAAGCTTAATGAAAGGACTAGACGACCCTATCTCCGGCCAATGTCAACGACAATCATTAATTAAGTAGTAATCAACTCTATTGTCAATGCGACAGAAGTAATCGGAATAAATTGTGTGCGTCATTTAATTGCTTAGTCAATACTTAGCCCACTACGTGGCTCAAGTTGATTCGTTATAGGGTGGTGGTGGCCCACATACGCAACTCGAACAAATTAAAAACATTAATAAGACATGAAATATAAATTCTGTCGTATTAAGCATGTTTAATCAATAAACAAAATTGTGTAGAGACAAATGGAAGGAGAGAAGGAAGGCCTTTGCCCTGAAAGTAGCACGTTGAGTATCCGTACATATTATAAATTAAAGTCGTCGTTCTTCTAAACTACGCTACGGACTTTGAATGATGTGGCCACAATAATTTAGAGAATTTATTCCGGAAGGTTTATGTGTACTTATAGTATTTATTTTTTAGCTTATTTTGTGTCCCGGTAAAGGCCTGCCAGACCTCTCCTTTTTGTGCGATCTCTGACCATGTTGGCCCCCTAAATATGATTAGATCGTCGCACCACCTGCGCCGCAGTCTACCTCAACGGCGTCCAGGCGTCCAGTGAGTGTCGATGATGGGCCGCCTGATAGAGGACATCGCCATCGAGGTATAAATAATGACATACATAAACTGACGCCTTCTTCCCATGATGGTAGACAGAAACTACAAACCGCCCTGCTACGATCCTTATATACGCTAGTCACCCATGCGGCCGCTGGTTGCTAGTACTACGCACCTGACCCTTCTGAAGAACATCACCACGTCATCACTACATGTCCTACTAAGGCGTCCCCTCCTGGCATTTCCACTCACATCTGCCTTGCAAATACCTTTTGTTAGTCGCTTTTAATTCATCCTCTAAACATGACCAAACCATTTAACCGTATAATACATAATACATTAATATTAAACTTACATAAAATAAAGAAATCTAGATGTTTTATTAAGTCGTAAAAACCGTGCAAAGCAGGGGCGGGTCGCTAGTATATAATAAAAATGACATAATGACATACAGAAATCAAGAGCTATTCTTTGAGCAGTCTCCCCCCTGTCATTTGGAAGATGTTGCCTTTGGAACGCAATAAACATGATGTTATGTTTCAAGACTGCACTTAATATTGGCAGCAAGGAAAAAGACTACCTTTCTCTTCGTGCCACAAATTAATCTAGAATCTTCCGTTGCATAACAGAACAATGTTGCTTGTGCATAGTTGACAGTAATTATGTCAAGAATGTTTATTATCTAGGCTTGTAAAATGTGGGCACAGTAGGCTGTTTAGAATCAAATTAAATGAATAGCTGGTAAGCAAAATTACATGAAGGCCCGTGCAATTTTTACGACATATTACATTAACATTACCGTTAACAGTATTTAGCTGCTATGATAAATTATTTCATTTTGTAAGTAGGTTTGTACAAACACTTTTACACGTCAATCATATTTTAAAACTAGATGAGGTCGGCGTTTCCTATCTGACTAGTCTGAGAAGAAAGGCCGAAACCAACTCAGAGATCACAGTCTCTTTTAAAGTCCAGAGATAATATTGGTCAGATCATATGAAGACCATATGCTGAATGAGAGTGGCCGAGGATCGAGCGAAACGAGCAATATCGTTGCAGTGGTCATGACTGTTTCGTAGATATCAGGCCCCTGGCCCTAAATATAGGTTAGCAGGGACATCGACGCGCAAATTGTAAACATGAATTCGTGATTCTAGCGTAGAAATTATTCGATGGATATCAAAAAAGAAATCGACTGTTTCATAAAAAAGTGCAATACTTCAGGTACATATTGGACTTTTTTATGAAACACAATGTATCGGAACACCTAATATTTTTTAAATAATTTTCAACGCACCTTGCGTTGAAATTTTATCGTACACCACCTTCGCCGCGGTCCACCTCGACGGCTATGTCCTCCATCAGGCGTCCAGTGAGATACGATAAATGGACGCCGGATGGAGGACATTGCCGTCGAGGTATAAATAATTACGTGCATAAACTGACGCCTTCCCATGCGGGTAGACAGAAATAGAAATAGAAATCATTTATTTGCCAATAATGTAGGTAACAAATATGGTTTTAATTTATGGACAGAATCTACAGAACGCTACCTGCTACGATCCTTACCTAATCCTTTTGCCCCGATTACGTTCATACGTCTAGTCACCCACGCGCGCCGCCGCGCGATTACTAAGTACCTGACCTTTCTGAAGAACATCACCAATTAGGTCACTATATGTCCTGCTACAGCGTCCTGGCGTTTCCATTACATCTGCCTTGTAATTTTTTTTTTAATAATCATCGATAAAATGTCAGCGCAGGGTGGCTTTCAGAACCATGTACTGAATCCATGGTAACAGTTTGCGTGTCGATGTCCCTGCCTTGTATTATAAAACAACGTAATTCAAAAAAGCTTTCTTAAATGGTAAATCAAAGAAAAAAGTTTCGGAATTCGATGGCAAGAAGGTACCTCAAAGACATTTTAACAGAGGGCTACTCTGGAGTGTAATGGGCTAATAATTCAGCTTACCAGTTACACGAAGGTGGCACCAGTTTGTTCAGTTCTTCAAGCGACTTCTCAGAGCGGTACTCCTGGACGAACGCCACGGTGACGACGATCATGATGGCCACCGTGATCGATATGGCGTCGTCGAACTGCCGCATACACACGCTCACCACTGCTGAGCCTGGAGACAAGGAAAACATGACGTGAGACAAGGAACATTTAGAAAATTTTCATCTTAGATAAGGTATTCGTTCTTCTTGACATGTAGAAAGTAGAATGCCAACATTCTCCTGCCTTTATCCCAATTTATTTAATTTTGTGGTCGGCCGCAACATGATTTTTTTTTCATACTTCTCTATTAGTCGTCATCTCGGTAGTCACCCCTTTTCTAACCACATCATCATTCACACAGTCCATCCATCGTTTCTTTGGTCTTCCCCTACTCTTATAGCCATCGACATTCATACTCAAAACTTTTCTTACGACATTTTCCTCATTCCTCCGTATCACATGCCCATACCATGACAACCGATTACCACACAACTTTGCAGTTACCGGTCACAGAAAGATGATTTTGAAGAATTGTATTCTATTGTATATACTGGGCTGGTGGCCGCAACTCCACGTACAGTCACCAAAGGAGATAAGTAACCAGAGTCGCAGATATAGTAGAAGTTTAGTAAAAAACCGATGGATGTTTTCGAATAAAATTTAATTTAATTAATAGAAAACATAGTTCTTTTATCAAATTAAATTTCATTCGAAAATCTCCATCGGTTTCTTACTAAACTTCAACTACATCCGATGACCCTGGCGGTTTTGGTGACTGTACAAGTGTACATGCGCATATTTTGCGTACGATAGAACGAAGTGTACATAAGTTAGATTAATTGACATCGCTGAGTGTGAATATATTTGCACGCCATGTTATGGCAGGATATGCTGAAACAAATTTACTGTAACACCTTACGTACCATATTCTAACAAATAAATATTTTGATTTGATTTGAAGAATATAACGATTTTGGTAGAACACATTTTGCATCGTGATCTTGACAAGTTCCAAAAACCCAATATATTCCGATTTGGAAGTTTAAGGTCATTATATTTTGTTTTTGTTTGTTTTGTTTTTTTTTTTTTTGTTTTTTTTTTTTTTTTTTTATTTGAACTCTTATTATCTAAATGTATGTTGTTATGTTGTGTGTTTGTATACTAAAGGTTATAGTATGAATAATTTGGACGCCAATGTTATACTAAATCTTAATGTTTATTTAAACTAATATTATAAAGAGGAAAGATTCGATTTTTGTATGTTTGTTTGCTACGCATTTACGTTAAAACGGCTGAACGGATTTGGATGAAATTCGGCACATGGGTAGACCATGACCTGAAGGCCAATTGCCGTAATTAAAAACGTTCAAAATCTAGTCGCAATCTCATCTCAGCGACAATCAATGTCAAAAACTTGTCAAAAATGTAGGGATTTTAGATGTATTTTTGACAGATTGAGACTGAGATCAGAGTGTGAACGTTCGTAACATTAGGAGAATTGCCCCTCTGGACTAGGACATAAGATACTTTTCATCCCGGTATTCCCACGGGATCGAGACGTATGCGGTTGAAACCGCGGGGGCGCAGCTAGTAACAAATAACAAAGGTAAATAAAGGCAATATCTCTCGATGATTCACAAGAGTTTCCGAATGAGAAGATACCTACCCAAAAACCATTGAACTTTCTATAGACCTTATTGAGTCACGCACAAACATAGAAATGTAAAAAACAGATCTATGCGCACGAACCACTGAATCACCGTAGTAAACACACAAATAGAGTACATTCTATTGATCGTTATGTATGACTTATGTGCTATTCTATTTTAAGAGGGCTATTCGTAAACAATGCGTCATAATAATGTCCTCACTTATGTGCGCAGTGAAACTCGTTTCAACGCATACTCTTTATAATACAGACTGGCAGGGACATCGATGCGCAACCTGTTACCGTGGATTCAGCACATGATTCTAAACAGCCTCACGTCGATAGATTTCATAGGTTATTAAAAAAAAGTTATGTTATGTTTTAGAACAGCTATTCTAAAACATAACATAACGTTCTAACATTTTGACCGCGTATTTTCCTATGAAACAGCAGATTTTTTTTTTGTTAACAGAAAGTTTCTACACTAGAGGGTCTAAAATGATGTGCTTAATTCATGGTTACAGGTTTCGCGTCGATGTCCCTGCCAGCCTGTATAATACTAATATACAGGCTGATTTTTTAAAGACCAGCCAAATTTAAGGATGTGGTACAGACCATCAAACTGAACAACTTTCTCCATGGGACAAATAGCGTAATCGCGAAAATTTTATCAACTGTCCCATAGAAAACTTCAATACCTACTCGACCTAAATGTATGGGACGGCTGAATTTTTATTCGCGATTACGATGTTGGTCCCATGGAGAAAGTTGTTCAGTTTGATGTCTGTACCACATCCTTAAATTTGGCTGGTCTTTAAAAAATCAGCCTGTATATAAATAATACTAGCTCCTGCATCCGACTTCGTTCGCGTGAAATTTCTTATTCTCCCGACCCACCCCGTCGTATCGCATAGCCTGCCCGCGCCGTTACTTCGTTTTCGCTTAGCGTTCTCTCCGACTGCTTTTGCTTAGCTCCTAAGGAACCTAGGGTGGTGTAAAGCCGCGATGTGCCTCAAAAATTGGGCTATCAACACAAAAATATTTTTTCAAATCCGACTGATAGTTTCCAGAGATTAGCGCGTTCAAACAAACAAACTCTTCAGCTTTATTATTAGTATAGATAGATACATTACAAACTGTTATAGGCAGGATAAGCAGCTAAAATGGGGTCACATACCATATGGGTAAGTGATTCCATTTTAGTTGCTTATGGTTGACTGCGAGCTAGCTGGGTGTAACCAGTACCAAAAAGGAGTGGTGTGCCAAAGAGCGAGGTTGGTGTCGCCAGAAAGCCGAAAGGTGCTGACTGTCCAGACACCTCTGGTAGTGCCTGGAGAGCAGCACCTATGCAAAACCTATACTTCTGTGCAAAACCGAACCCTCATTCGGCTTCGCTACGAAATCCTGACTGGCTTATTTTTGTGCAGCTTGAAGATCAACACAGAGAAAATTTCATTCTTTAAAAAAAGGACATCATTACTCCGGGAGTGCCGGCAGAAGTGAAAACTTGAATATTAACGTTGTGCATTTTTGATATTTTGGAATGGTTAGGGAATAATTTTGCACGAATTGCTTTAATTATCAGTATAAAAGTACTATCATGTATATAAAATACAATATTCATTTCTACTCTCCCTCCGTTTTACGAATTTTCGATCAGGTCACGTGTCCTGACGCGAGTTTAACATTTTTTACCCATCACAACAAAAGTGCACAACGCCGCTAAAGAAGTTTTCACTTCAAAAATAAGGTACCGGTCAGAATAAAAAAGTACTATTTTCTTATGGGAAATAACATCTTGAGCATTTTTTACTACTACAATGAAAGTCTGCAATTAACCCCCCGGCTGTTATTTGAGATTGAAAAGGTCAAAGATCATATGTATATACCAAGTGTTTTAAGTATAACATTAAAAAAAGCGAACATTTAATTGATTTGAACATCCTAAAGATGTTTTACCTACAAACTTGTTATAAAAATATGATTTTTGACATTTTCAATCTCAATTTGCATTTTCAACGTTAATTGTAGATTTTCGATGTAATACTAAAAATGCTCAAGAGGTCATTTCCCATAAGACAGCAGTCTACTCGGCCGAATGTTCGGCCGTTTCCAGCTACGAAGTTACTATTTGCTTCGGTCGGTTCCGATCCTACACTCTTTCGAATATTGACTATGGTCCCGACCCAACTGAGCCGATCCGAACTTTTTTCGCATTTTTCAATAATATTCGGTTCAGCCATGTGGCGGTCCGATCCGAACATTCCCACTTAGCACTTAGGAGTAGGCCCCCAGTACTGTTATTTTCTGGCCGGCACTTTTATTTTTGGGTACGAAGTGAATAATAATATCCTTTAAAACTTTAACCAATATTGTCTTTTGTAACCTAAGCCCCTACAACTATGATTTACTGCCGACGACGAGGTTAGTTCAAGGGTTTCTTTCCCTTGAAATAACCTCGTAATAATAACATGGTGAATGACAGCAGGTGCAACCGTTTAAAGGTCGCATAGCTATCAATATTTCATGGCAACAGAATCGATTTATCGACTAGAAACTCGTTACTAGACCTATGCATAATTTAGTCATTCAACCTCTGTTAAAAGTCAATGGTACATTTTACAAAATAATTTAGTTTCTTGAGCTTAAGTAGAAGAAAAAAAAAGGGAGAAACAGAGGGGCAATTCTCGTAACTTTAAGAACGTTCACAATCAGAGGGGCAATTCTCGTAATTTTAAGAACGTTCACAGACTGATCTCAGTCTGAATCTATCAAAAATACCTCTAATTTCCCTACATTTTTGACAAATTTTTGACATTGATTGTCGCTGAGAAGAGATTGTGACTAGATTTTGAACGTTTTTAATTACGAGAATTGGCCTTCTGGTATAATGCGCCGGTCCCAAGGAACATGCCAATCACCAAGGCAGGCCGTGTTGCAATCCCATAAAAACGTGAAGCTTCTATCACACTACTATTATCATACTTCACTTTTATAATAGACTTTGAAGTGGTCCTTACCTACTCTCAAACGATAGGACACTTAATCAAATGGTAGATATTTCAGGCTAATTAATGCATACAAGTAATATCTTAGTACCCTGAAACGTTGTGTTCAGTGTCGTCACGCCTTGCTACACTTTTTAGCAAGGCGTGAACGTCACGACCCCCTACTCCCAAATTTTGACGCGCTTTATCTTTGTCATTTTTTGTTTGATTGACATAAGAAAATATGAGTGTCCATTATTTTTCGATAATCTAACTGACGGACTAAATATAATAATTATTTTTTTACCCAGGCAACTACCCTATTGGTTGAGTTTAACTACGGATCAAAAAACCGGCCCTAAGAGATAATAAGCTACATGATCTGCGGGATCCTCGCATTCATTAAACGAGTGGTCACTCATTTCACCTTCATGGCAACAAAGCTATTATCTTCAGAAGGTACCTACTACCTAGTGTTTACGTTGACGTCCACACTGCGGCACTGACACGGCTTATTACACGATTTGATTGTAAACTCGTAATTGAGCTCATTAATGGACCCCGGTAACAATCGCAACTCATCATGGAACAACAGAAGGCCAATTCTCGTAATTTAAAACGTTCAAAATCTAGTCGCAGTCTCATCTCGGCGACAAACAAATGTTAAAAACTTAGAAGTATTTTTTGACAGATTGAGACTGAGATCAGACTGCGAACGTTCTTAAAATTACGAGAATTGCCCCTCAAATTACAGTTCTGTCATAAGTACGATCATTTTCATTTTCATTGTAATTATATGAGTTTTTATAGCGTTTGACCGCCATCAAACGGTACATTATCTAAGCAATAGGGTAGTTGCCTGGGTAAAAAATAATAATTATATTTAGTTCATCAGTTAGATTATCGAAAATTAATGGACACGTATTTTTTCTTTTGTCAATCAAACAAAAAATGACAAAGATAAAGCGCGTCAATATTTGGGAGTGGGGGTCGTGACGTCACTTGCTTGCAAAATTGTCGCAAGCAAGTGACGTTACGCGGAACTTTAACGGCCGATATCTTCATCATTTTTTATATAAAAATACGGGTTCAATATTTTTTGATAATCTAACTAACGGACTAATTAGTTTTTTTTTAGGAAAATAGCCTATTATGCGGTCCAAGATGGTGAAGGTTAAGTGTGGAAGGGAACACAGTCATTTTGTAATCGCTCCGCATCAGTCTATTGCCTTCTCTCTCTTCTAACCCTATTATCCTTCGTCGTTGTTCGTCTTCCGATGCACCGAATAAAAGTTTTCATCTAAATACATCTACCTATCCTCATAATATCTGCTAGCCTTTACCAACTATGTTAGGGTCGGCTTCCAGCTAACCGGAAGCAGCTGAATACCAGTATTTTACATAGAGCGACTGCCTATTTCACCTCAACAACCCAGTAACTGGGTAATACGATACCCCTCGGTAAGTCTGGTTGTCAGACTTTCGAGCTTCTCACTACCCGTAACTACTGTTATAGACCCACAAATGACAGCCGGGACCAACGGCTAAACGTGCTTTCCGAGGCACGGAGGGGTCTCGGTATGTAAAGATGGTCACCCATCCATAGACCAACCGCGGCAAGCGTAGGGAAGCTTAACCTTACCGATTGACCTGTGCGGCTGTTATTATTTAGTCACGGGCCCTTCTAGCTATCCTATCTACATATCTTTGATTTTGCCGTTCTAAAAAGTCTTCTATACCTACTTAACTTTTCTTGGACCACAGTTATGTCATTTGTTACATAAACACTTATGTGTAACAAATACAACATTTTGTGTATGCCTGTTAAACAGATAAAACACGTACAGACATAAAAGTATCTTCATGACACAATTCTGTACGTGTATTTGCAGTAGATCAGCCGCGCAAAGTTGATATAAAAATGTAGATTTTATTATTTACGTCAAGATGTTGCACGAAGGTAAATTTTATCAATGCTCCATTTTATACTGGTTTTGAAATAATATAAAAATGTGTTTTTAAAGAAATTGAGGCATTGAACTAGCGTCGGTTTACAATGAAAGAGTTTTTAATGATCTACAAGGTATTTTTCAGCGCTTTCTCTTTTTCTTCGTTGATCTTGAAAAGACAAAATTCTGGGATTCCAAGTTCAAGCATAATCAGCCTATAACGTTCCCACTGCTGGGACACAGGTTTTCACGCTGGGGGAGGGAGTGGGCCGTAATCGTCCAGTGCGGGTTGGTATGTATGTGACTATATCTACCAACCCGTCTGCAAATTTTTGGTTCTGTTCTAGGTTTCTAATTGAGGAATCGACTTATGTACCTATAATTTAAAAAAAAACCTAATTTACTGATAGAAAAATGGTATTATACTGTTGACGAATTTCTAAATGACTTAACAATTTGATGTGACTTTTTAAATTTTTTGATGTAAGTACCCACTTATTTTACTTTTTATGACATTTCGTATTCTTTTATAATTTCTCGAAACCTAATTTAATTTTATATTACTAATTATGTTGTAATTAAATTGAGTATGATTGTTATTTTAAACAATCGTTATGTTAAAATATTTGTATGGTGTAATGGCAAAACATGGCGACCTATATAAATATGTATTGCAAGAACCCAATGTACTAAAATACTAGAAAAAACAGCACTCATTTACTTAATTGTTTGCCTATATTTTAGGTAGGTAAATACTATCTACACTAGAAGCATGTTTTTAAGTAGTTTAACAAGTCTGTCGTTTTAAATGGCGTATTTGAGCCATTTTTGCCGTATTTGAGCCACATTTGATATTCACAGTAAAATTTTATTATTTGAAATATACAAATCACTTAAGCTGTTGCCGTTATTTCAGGTTTATGAGGTAGCTGGTTCTCTAGCACCCTGGAATTTAGATTTTAGAGAGTAGGAGTTAGATTCGCCCCTATTACGTAGACCTTAAACATAACTGGCGAAATGTGTGTGTTGGGTGACCTATAGATACACCTCTGTTCAACCCCTCGGAGATCACAGGCGTGATGATGTATGTGTGTGTGGCTTTACATAAAAGTAACAAGGCGCTATACTATTGCACTGCCTACTATACAAAGGTCTATAATATATGTGTAACAAAAGACCAGCACCCGAATTGTATAACATACTATCAATCTTTGTCTGAATAATTTTGAAGGATATTGCTAATCCATTGCTTTATATGTTCGAAAAATTTGTCTGCTTAACAACGTAAATAACGCAACGAGTCTTGATGAACTGTCAAAATGAAAGCCATTGCTGCTGTTAGTGTGTTACGCAATTACCGCTCCGGATGATTTTGATAACTCGTGTTCATCATTAGAATCAGAACAAAAAAAAAAAAGCATATTAGAATTTGACACGTAATATAATTCAGTACCTAGAATAAAGTTTTTCTTGTGATGATGACCTGGATAAAAACTAAAAACAGCCTTCATTTTTCTCTTGTGTTAAAACCTGTATTTTACATGCTGGGCCATAAAAATACCGGTACGAAATTCAGAAGTAAACGGTCGGGTCCAATAAAACTGAATGTATCCTGTAGTTAAGGGCAGGGTGGGCTGCGACGTAACTTTTAAGTGGTCCAGTTATGTATACCGGTTAAACGCTACAGAACTCAGACTCTAAAAAAATATTAAAACATCGTGTAACATTTACATGGTGTGTGTTAAACGGTGTTATAATATTTTTTTCTCACTCGGTAATGTCAAATTATATGTCATGCAAACCTAACCTAAAGTATTGTCATAATATAAATATTATTGCCCTGAAGGCCAATTCCCGTAATTTAAAACGTTCAAAATCTAGTCGCAGTCTCATCTCGGCAACAAACAAATGTCAAAAACTTGTCAAAATGTAGGGAAATTAGAGGTATTTTTGACAGATTGAGACTGAGATGAGACTGTGAACGTTCTTAAAATTACGAGAATTGCCCCTCTGGTGTCTAGTCGGGCAATCATATTGATCTTAATTTCTATAAGTAATACTACCCTACTGGTGAATGTGATTTGAATTTGGAACTTCAAAAAAAAAATTTCATGAAAAAATATCCAAAAAAAATCTATATCCAATTGCTTTTTCACCGAAAAATACATGAAAACGTGCAGAATACTTCATAGTAGATTATTCACAGGGAATAAAGTAGTGTCTAATGTCACAGGCACTATATGGACAATGTTAAAAAAACATATAAAAAATCATATACTTATTATATTATCGAATTGCTTTTTATTACCTCGCAGGTGTGAAAAGTAGAGTATTCTTAGGGACAAGGGTCTTGGGTGAGCTTGGAATCCTCGCTGCACTCGGAATAGTCTTAACTCCTTCGCTCATGAGTTGATTTTGAACTCCCTCGCTTCTCTTAATAAAGGATTCTAGTGCTCAGGAGCACTGGAATCCTTTGTTACGCTCGGACTTCAAGCTCACCCAAGACCCTGTCCCTGAGGAAAATACTCTACTTTGCACACCTGCGAGGTAATAAAAAGCAATTCGATAATATAATAAGTATATGATTTTTTACCTTTGTCCATATAGTGCCTGTGACATTAGACACTACTTTATTCCCTTCGTAAATAATCTACTATGAAGTATTCTGCACGTTTTCTTGTATTTTTTGGTGATTTCAGTTATAAGCTGACTGGCCTGGACGTTGATTGATGCCAATTTCAGTCAATCATATAGTCATTATTAACCATCTATTCTTAAAATTAATGGATTGAGGTCGACACGATCAGCAAACCTTGCGGTTAGTCTCAAGATCGGATGCTCATTTATTTATTACAACGGTAAACACCAATTACAATAATTAAAGACAGATACACTTACACATAAACAAGTACATAGAAAATTATAAAGAGACATGTACAGTCAACAAAAGAGATAATTATGCAAGGTCGTCGGATATAGTTGAAGTTTAATTAAACAATGATCGCATGACTTCATGATAATGTATCAAGCTTTGGTTTTCTAAAAAAGCGGACAAACGGTCAATCAATAACGGCTGTCCAAATACAGAGCGTTTTTTGACTCCTTTTTTTTTTTTTTTTTTTTTCACGATGTGCTCTGGGTGGAGCAGAAGGGAGTGTCAGACTCTTACTGACTAAAACCCACCCGTGTTCCTTCCTTAGCCCTTTATGTACCAGGGCAGCGGTAACCCTTTCGGACGATCCCGCTACTCCGGCAGGCTTCGGCCCTGTCGGGCCCCGTCAACTATGCTGACATCTCTTTGAGGCGCACGTGGAACACATACGCGCCGTCCAGCACGGGCCTGGTCCTGATCGGACGAAGAGCTACCCATTGCTCTCCGCCCGCAGGCCCGCGCCTACGGTGGCCGGGAGTCGTCACGCGGCTCCCGACGCCTGGAGCGTCTCCCGCGGCGGCTGAGGCGTGAGGATCTCTCCCTCGCCCATCCCGCCACCTCCTTGGCTAGCATGACTGCTTCGCAGAAGGAGGTGACCGCCTCCCACTCCCTCTCACCCCGGACCATGGCTTGCACCAGGGCCGGACGCGATAGGTCGCCGCCGCTGCCGATCGCCTCTACGAGGACACGGCGGTGCTCTGCCCAAGCGGGGCAGACCTCCACCGTATGCTCCACCGTGTCCTCGGGGCGATCCTCGCAGTGATGACACCCGGGCGTCTCCTCCCGCCTGATTATGTGCAGTTTTTTGACTCCTTAATGTGAAATCTTGGTAAAAATTACAGATTTTCATAACGTGACGGAACCGCTTTCCTAGAAAACTATGGCTAAACTTGATGAAGAACTAGGTAACTGATTAATTTGATAAGGAAAAAAATAACAACATGTTCGACGCGTTGTTACTAATATACCTATAATGGCCGATTCCAATAATTTTATCATCTGCCTAACGTTTTTCTAGTCTAACCGGATGCAGCTGAATATCACTATTTTACAAGGAGCGACTACCTATCTGAACCACCATAACCCAGTTACCGGGTAATACGATACCCCTTGGTAAGATTAATTGTTGGTATTTCGGGCTTCTGACAACCCGCAACGACTCCACGAATGACAGCCTGAACCAACGACTTCACGTGTTTTCCGAAGCACGGGGGGGGGTGGGCCTTTGGTGTGTAAAAATGGTCACCCATCCACGGAACAACCGCGTCAAGCGTAGCTTAACCTGATCGATCAACCCGTGCGGCTGTTATTCCGATTCCTATAATTTACGGACCGTTATTAGTTAAAATGAAGACTCTTTATATCTTTACCAATAATGAAGCAAAGATCTCATAAACCCAAATTCAAACTCATCATTTATTTCAATTAAACAGGCACTTTTGAATTGTCAAAATTAAATAGTCGGTCAGTTAGTCAGAAAGTTGAAGTAATTGCCCATTCCAAAACGTAGATCTCTATGGAGAAGAACGAGCAAGAAACTCCAAGGCCACCCTTTTAAATCAAGATATTATTACAAAATCCTGGGTACATTATTCTTATTGCTTCTATATGTGAGAACAATGTAAAAAGAAAACAAATAAAGAAACAATTTAAAATATAAAATTAAAAATAAGCCCGCAGCAGTTATGCGATGACCAGTCTCAACCGACGGCGCCCGTACACGAACATGACGCGTGGATCAGCACCACCCAGCTCAACCATTTTGTGGGGAACCGAATGATCCAACACACGCGCCACCACCAGAGAGACATTTAAGTGAGTATGACATATTATCAACTGCCATGCTCTTTCAATCATAGCTTTGCATAGTATATAGACACTCCTATATGGAAGTAGCTATCACAGATCAAATTAGCTTGAGAATCTATCTTTATGCCCAGTTTGGCAATAAAGATGCTACCATTGGTAAGCAAAACGATTCGGTTTTGTTTATAGGAACCTCGCATTATAAGTCATATTAATCAAAAGGCTCTGAAAGTAATAAATGAAACGTTTTCTTTCTTCCCCAACAAGCGTGAAACACGCGAGCCTACCACTCTGTAACGTTATAATGTCGCACATTTATTATGTATATCAATTTCTTTTCTTAGAAACTTTATAAAATAACACCTATAGTACACCCACATTTCGCCAGTTATGTTTAAGTTCCATGTGATAGGGGGCGAGTCTCTTGCCATCAACAGGGCATGCGTGTGAGACCAACTGGACTTTGAGGGTCGAGAAGTTGGAGTCGCGTCACAACACGAACTTCAAGTCGTTCGTGGTGCGTGTTCCGACACATAATCTCGAGAAGTTCCTCAAGGAACTCAAGGAAGAGTTCTGGCGGAAGGGTGTTGTGTACCGCCGGTTTCGTGGCCGACTACATGACACCTGTCAGCAAAACACAACGCAGACACTTCGTGTGCGTTAATTAGTTTTTAGTGTAATTATAATGTTGTATGTATTTATAGTATTTTTAAGTTATATTAATATTGTATTGTATGTGTTTATATGGGCCTTGATGCCTGAAATAAATGGATAAATAATAAATTAATAATAATAATAAATAAATCCAGTCTCCGGGCTGCTACTGAGAAATTCCAAATAGAAAAATCTAATAAGATTGTCCGACCTGGTTATCGAACCCAAGACCTCATGCTCAGCAATAGCGCTTGCGATCACTACTCCAACGAGGCAGACCAAAAGTAAGAAACTTTATTAAGGGCTGATTTTCCAACGCCAGATAATTTTATCCGAGGAATAATTTTGAATATTTGACAGTTCTTCCATACATAATTTGTCAGACGTAAATTTTATTCTACAAATAAAAATTATCTGTCGATTGAAAAATCAGCCCTATGTTGTATAACCTAGTGTTTGCTCCCACTCTAAATTAATAAGTCACCAACATATTAAGTGTACACACGGCTACACATCAAGCTATACATAACCAGTATAAGCTGACTTCTGATTGTACAAAAAACCTATACAATGCGACGTTAGGTAAAACTGGAAATGTATAGCTTGATGTGTAGCCATGTGTACCTACAAATTCGGCAAAAAACCAGACTGATTAAAAGACAAATGGACTGTGTGAAAAATGACATTGCTATGACATAGCTGAAGGAAGTACTTAAATGCCGAGACAGCTGGCAGAGATGGATGAAAGAAATAATGGTATTACCACGGTATTACGCCGACCTTAAATAGGAAATTCCCTTTACAGAAGAAATGTGAGAAAAACACCGTACGCCTTCGGCAACGGTTCGCTTTGGCATGCGGACCCTTGAAAAGCTGGGATTATAACAGCAGGCAAATTAATTTCTAGTAACACAATTTACCTAATCAAAACAGGTACAGTTAAGAAGACAACTAACAGCATGGACGATCTCAAAGGTCAACTACAAAAATACCTGCTTTAAAGTTGTCAAAAAATAAAAGGCCCGTTTTGACATTGACAGTTCTAGAAGTTAATAAAGATCGAATTCGCAAAACACATATTCGTTTGTGGGAAACTGATAGGTGTCAAGAACGCATTCTCAAATGTCAAAACGGCCCATTTATTTTCTTACAACTTTACAAACTAATAAATAAGCCAAAAAAACAAGTGTAAAACAGAAACACCTGCTTTACAAACTAATAATAACCAAAAAAATCATGAAAGATCTCAAAGGTCAACTACAGAAATACCTGCTTTACAAACTAATAATATGGGAAAAAAAATGCTAATTAAAACCTAGAACATTAGGTACTCATAATGAGGCGGAATGTATGTACATTCGCTAATGCCTCTCGAAGCGTGACTAGTCGCATAAAAAACTGCGCAAGAACAGGTTCGGGTATCAAGTGCATGCGGGCCGTGACAATGACCTCGGATACCGCAAAATAACACGTAAGTACGATCAGCTACAGGTCAATAACATAAGTACGAAGGCGTACTTACTGCTAGGACATACAGACACAGAGCCAAAATGTTAGTATGGAGTGGGTGTGCGGTTGGTAGCACAAGCTAACTGATGTTGTACATTACTGTACATATGTCAAGTTGATGTGCAGTTAGCTGTACTATATTTTCGTGTGGCTTAAAACATTTCGTTTTTGATTTTGATGCGACGGGATGCGTCGGCGGAACAAGAAAATTAACGCGGACAAAGTCGCGGGCAGAAGCTTATTTAAAATTAATGCCAAAACCCTGACTGACTACTCAAATTGGACTTCTACTACATTGGTAGATAGGTAGATCTGTACCTGAAGAAAGACATGTTGGTATTATAGATGGATGCTCTATATACATCAGTCTGATACTGAAACAAATGTTACTCATTAAAAAAAAATCAAAAGCATACGCCGCAATAGAAGAAAGAAGTTTAAAAGAAAATATAAGTTCAATGTGAGGGATAGACACTGACCCGATAAGTGGGAGGAGGTATGAGCCTATTCTTCTTTTTCATGTCGCTGCACGACTGTATTATAAAAGTTATTTTCCCAAAACTTTCCACGGCGTTGGCGGTGGCAGCGCAGAGGTCACTTTGACTGCATGTTTTGGGACACAGAGGGCAAGATAGGAGGTGGAGCATGGTTTGTGACATAGCTCCACAATCACACCCTACTGCCGTTCCGTCAAGGTAGCCCCACTTTACCGGGTTGGACTTACATTTTCCCACTTGTGTCCGGAGACGGTTCAGAGACTTCCAAGTGGACCACGGAAGGTTATACCCTGTAGGGAGATGCGCCTTTGGTGGGAGGTAGTAAGTAGGAGGGGAAAGAGTATCCTGGCACAGTTTGCAACAGTTTGCAGCCTATGCATGTAAGCGACATTCTTTGTGAATACTTGTGTTTAGTTTGACCAAGCCTATATTGTCTACGGCCTATGCAAATTACTTACACTGTACGCCTAGTAACCACTGTTTGATATTTTCATTCTATCCGCGTGTTTCTCAACTTTTGGGAATATCATCGTGCTATCGAATGATATATCCTCAAATGGTCTTTCTAACGCGACGGAGTTGGTTCAGGATCCAATCATGGTCATAAAACGTAAAAAAAATGGACTTTGCTCCAAACTTGCTAATTTTAATAACAGCCGCACGGGTCGATCGAAAGGTTAGGCTTGCCGTATGGATGGGTGACCATACATTACATATCGAGACCTCTCCCTGCCACAGAAAGCATGACTGAGAAGCAAGACTGTCTTTCGTGGATCTTTAGACAGTCGTTCCGGGTAGACAGAAGCTCAAGTCTGACAATCAGTCATAGCAACGGGTATCGAGTTACCCAGAAACTGGGTTGTGAAGATCAGATAGGCAGTCCCTCTATGTAAAAGACTCGTTATTCAGCTGCATCCGGTTAGACCGGAAGCCAACCCCAACTTAGTTGGGAAAACGCTAGGCAGATGAATTGCTCCAAACTTAACAAAGTCGATAAAAGGCAAATAAAAGAGGGGCAATTCTCGCAATTTTAAGAACGTTCACAGTCTGATCTCAGTCTCAATCTGTCAAAAATACCTCTAATTTTTCTACATTTTTCACATGTTTTTGACATTGATTGTGGCCGAGATGATATTGCGACTAGATTTTGAACGTTTTTATTTACTGGAATTGACCTTCAGATATAAAAATGTCAACGCAATCATCGTAATTCGTAAGGGACGAGACTTGCTGTCTGAAGGTCAAACAATCTTTATCGGGTTTAGGTTGTTGTTTTTGTGTTGTAAACAAAACTAAAAAACGTACAAGAGGAAAATATGTTCAGAATTGATAAAACCCAAGAATGTCCCAAAAATAGTCGTTTTGGTTGTGGTTATTAATACCCGACGTTCGTTCGTCGTTGTATGCATTCGTTGACGTGTTTAAGCAGCGTATTTTAATAATATCCTTTATTTGGGGAACATGTACTTTGCAATACTGCGGTTTTGCTTCTCTATGCAAGACTGCAGCTGTTTGTTTTCCTGTACAAACTAGTGCATGTCCTACGCCATTTAGGTTTCGTACACATTCATACTAAAAAACTTTCCTAACGATGTTCCTTTGATTAGGCATTAATTGTATCAAAATGTGGTTGATTTCACCACACAGTTTCTTTCGCGGTGAATAGAATAACAACCAATGGGTCTCTATAGCTAATAAAAGCTATGTGTTCATTTTGTACTTTATTTCCCTGGAGTTTAAATTTGTGCCCGATAGATGGCAATAGACTCGCCCCTTATTCCTTATTACATGGGAATTAAACATAACTGGTGAAATGTGGGTGTACTATATGTACACCTCTGGCTAACCCTTCGGGTAATACAGGCGTGAAGTTATGTTATGTGTAAAACTTTATTTATCACATTATCATCATCTTCTTGCACTTAGTTATTTTAATTGAACATTTTTCTGATTGTACGTATTATAAAAATAACGCTCACAGCTTTTGCACCATGAAACAAAAGATTGAAAACATGATGAGCATCACAATAGAATACAGACTTAGAAATGAAAAAGCGTTTTTAAACTAAAACTAAATTATTTCAATCAGCAGCTTTGTATAAAACTTAGAAAGTCGAAGAAGGCACCTTTGTTGGTTCAATACTAATACATTCCAGCCACTCATTTCAATGCTACTCGGTCCGGTTCAATGAACTAACCGAAATTAGAGTTCTAAGAACCAACTGATGTGAAAGATGAAGGAACAAAGTGTTGGTGCGACCTTCTACAGGCCTCCAGCAGTGTATTTATGGCACATTGATTCGACTTCCAAGCTTAAATTCATTCTTGTCTCTTAAAAATCTTCGTACGCCCTTTACCCCCTTATTTGCAAACGTTACTTAATGGTAACGGTTAGCGTCTGTTTAATAATAAATTTTGACGTTTAAACGACTTAACTTTAAGCATCGTTTATGAAATAAAGTGGTTAATTACCAACCCAATCATGTGAATTACATTTAATATCCTGCACCCTTCAAAAATCCAATCAAAATTCACTTAACCAACCAATAGGCAGATAGAATAGGAATCTGTCGAAGTAAAGTGCCCCTAAACCTTTCCAATACGGCTACCCTCATTACGAACGCCGGTAGGGTGTCGTTAGGCCTCCTATCCTAAGCTGTAAGAGCAAGGTCACCGGCAAACCATAGACTACGTGTTTATCAAACATCAACCTCCGTTGCTCCTTCGCTAAAATTGATAGGGTTGCCAGTATTCAACTAATCTATCAGAGACAAGGGTGTCGTAACTGCCACTTGTTTTCACTGAGCGTGTGACGTGAACAATGTTGGCTGACCCATGGAAATGGTGTTAATAAGTTTTGATGCTGACGGTGGTAATATTGATAGGGTTGCCTGTTGAATAGTGTCTGTTAAGAATAGGCAGATCGCTGTTTGTTTGTTTTAACAACAATCACATGCTTACTACATACATAAGCTCAGGCTTTCCCATGAGATTAGGCAGAAACTATAGAACGCCACCTGCTGCGATCTTAACATACTCCTTTTGCTCCGCTCATGCATACGAAATAAACAATCACGTTAGCTTAAAATTGATAATATACTGCTGATAGCATTGATATTGTCATACTTCTAGCTAGGTTCTTGGTTGACACAATTTGGATAGCCAACGAGAAGCAAAGAAGACACCGCTTGAAATCCAAAACAATCGCATTTATTTCAGATTTAAGTAAGTAGAGGTCGCAAATCTCTATGCTAAGAATTAAATAATGTAATAGAACGGCTTAGAAGTAATCGTTCTTCGTATGATGGCGGTAAGATAAGATAACATTTATTTGTCAAGAAACACGTGTAGGTTTTACAATGAAATGGAAAAAGAGAAAAAAGAAGTCTCAACATGTTTTGCCTAGAAAGGCGTACAAATACAATCGAAATAAATTATTCGTATTAAAAAGAAGTAGACAATATTGACAAATTCATAACAAGCGATACAATTGATAGTTAAATAGAGTTTTTAAAATACAGATAATTCGTTAATGTCCAATAGCAAATATGTTAAAAAGTAAAATGTCAATAAGCTTTAAAATATTGTCAAGAGTGTTAATAATGTCAGAATGTTCAAAATCATAATCCAAAATAATAATTAATTACATTAGCATGTATGGTAATGTAGAGAAAACGAAGAACGAAAACCAGCTCGCCACGTACAACAGGCAGATATACCAACTGTTTTCGCCTCGCACATGTGTGCAAAATAGGTATGTCAGCGTGGAAGATTCCAAAAGTCGGCGAAACCAGCAACATCATTCAAACCAACTTCATATTAATTAATCCTACAAAATTAAGACAGAACTCTCAAAAGTGAACTGACATCCCTACGGCGGCAGGTGCTCCGTGTAATTTCCAGGTAGCTACAATATGAAACTAAGTCAAGTCACAGGTGCTCTGAATAAATTTACGTCTAGCTAAAAGCCCGGCTAAATTGTGGCCTCAGCACGTAAATGTTTGAACATTCTGATCGATACTGTGAATGTTAACGTTTGTACGACGAGTTTGGTAGATAATTTAAAGGTATAATTGATTATGATGATAAATCAGAGCAAAGAGACACAGACAGATACAGAACAGATGACAGACATACACACACAGAGAGAGAGAGACAGACAGATAGAAAGATGATATGGCTAGAAAGGGGGTTACTACTGAGATGGCGACTAATAGAGAAGTAAGGAAGAAGCAGTACATGTTGTGCCAACACCAAATAAATTGGGATAAGGACAAGCGAATACTGCTGGTGATAAACCTTTTAACTAAAGGTATGATTTGTGCTCCAGCAAAATCTAGAACAAGCACCGAACTGTTCTCGTTCCTGGTTGTTTTTACAAGTGTAATGAATTCGATCAAAGATATTTTTATACAAAAGAAAGTCCCATCTCTGTCTTGTTAGACGTTTTAGAAGCCCACGAAAACAGAAATAGATTCTGGTGAACTTGACTTTTTTTTTCAGCCAAGGCTTTAGCAGTATGATGAATAATGAATAGTGAAGACTTTCGAATTAAGACCGTTATTCGATCTACTACACAATGTTTAATGAATAATCAAAGTTTTGGGTTGGTGTAATTCGAAGGTTTTCAGTATTCATTATACACGAATGCCCACTGTTATTAAATGTCGAAAGCATTGCTGAAAAAAAGACAAGTTCACAAGAATCTTATTGTTATTAGTCATTGTGGTCGTGACCTCAAAAACATGAGATAGACTTCTATCTTTCTATACTAATAATAAATCTGAAGAGTTTGTTTGAACGCGCTTATCTATGTAAATCTGGAACTCTGCCAGTCAGATTTGAAAGAATATTTTTGCATTTGATAGCCCAATTCTCGAGGAAGGCTGTATTTATTTATTTTTATAGGGAAAAGAAACAGTAGTATACTAAAAATATACAAAGTGTCTTAAACATAATGACTTAACAAATATACTACAAACAACTTTTTTCACAGATTACTACTTACACTAAGACAAACTGATTAGCAAACGTTAATTGTAGTACTGTATAAAATCTCGCTAAAAACCTTGGAAGTCGAGCAAGAAGAAATAAAGTCAGAAAGAGCGCAAAGCGAAAACGAAGTAATAGGCAGGCGATGCGGTGCGATGTACGGGGGAGCAAGAAATTTGACGCGGACGAACTCGCGGGCAGAAGCTACATAGGTTTTGATAACATCGTTTTAGATCACTGACAATGACCGATAGGCAATCTATGTTATGCTACTAAAATTCATGACTTATTTATTTCAAATGCCCTTGAAGACGCAAGTTAATTGACACTTAACATTGAAAACAGATAATAAGAATTATTAAAATAATTACGAGTTTTTTTATTACTCACAAACTCACAAGAGTCTCATGAATAATAAATATTGCCAACTCGTGACTAATATTTTACGTTTCTCACGTAAAAATATACGGTTTCAGTTGTCATGGCCATATGAATGACCTACTTGTATTTCATTAGAAAACTATAATAGCTAGCTATTTGTAAATGACGTATTAAATTTGAAATGTAGGTAATCATTTAATTTTGTCATAATTCTCTTGCTGTTATCCCGTGTATTTAATGTCGGTGCAACATCTCTTTTTCTTCCATATTTCTCTATTAGTCGTCGTCACCCCCTTTCTAGCCATATCATCTTTTATACTCAAATTGTGCTTGTAATAATATAATTTCGTTAATGATCGATATTCTCTGATACTTTGCCTAAATTCTAATTGATATCATTCAGGAACCCGCATCTCTGCTCATCCTCTATTCCCCCCATATTTAAAATTGTATCAGAGTATGAAACAATTTTGCCAAGCAGAAGATTTTAATACAGTAGGTTCTCGTGGAACTCAATACTAACTTTATTATTACAATCCTATCCTGCTATATAAATACATATAACATTATAAACGTGAAAGTTTGTATGGATGGGTGGATGGATGTTTGTTACTCTTTCACGCAAAAACTACTGAGCGGATTTGGATGAAATTTGGCACATAGATGGTTTATAACCAGGATTAACGTATAGGATACTTTTTATCCAGATATTCCCACGGGATCGAAACGTATGCGGGTGAAACCGCGGGGCGCAGCTAGTAGGTAATACTTTAAAATCATACAGCCATTATTCAATAGAGTATATATACAGCTTATATCACTCATAAATGTATAAATTTATGAATTAATTTCGTGATGCGGAAAAATGCGAATTTACGATTGGCTGCGATTTGTAAAATGTAAATGAGTTTTTTTTCAGTTCACTCTTTACTAAAGCCATACTGTATCACCGCTGGCACAGGGGCGTTGCACTTCAAAAGCGCCGATGTTCAGCAGTGGGTGAAGGTGGGCTGTGGACGAGGATGATGTTGAAAGCCATATATTCACAAAAGATTTTTAAGGAGTAAGGCAGAACTGAAGGTTTTGAACTAGTCATGTATTTACGCCTTTATAAAGTCAAAGTCAAATCATTTATTTCAAATAGGCACAGAAAAGGCACTTTTGAACGTCAAAAATAAAATTAAAATAAAATTGATTCTAGTCGCCCCTTCCAAAAGGTAGTTTTCGTATGGAGAAGAATGGGCAAGAAACTCCACCGTTACTCTTTTAAAATGTTTTACAATATTTTGCATACATTAATTATATAATTATAATTATTGAAGACGATGCACCTAAAAATAAAATTACTATACCACAATAGGTAAAAGAATTAAAATGGATAAATGAAACCATGACATATAAATTAACTATGTGATAGATACATGGTACTCACATATTCACCAACATTCATTATAAGGGAGTTTTGCCCCGTTGGTCTAGTGGTCGCCGGCGCTACTGCTGAGTATGAGGTCCTGGGATCGATTCGTGCCAGGTTGATGGCCATAGGCTCGTCCACTATTACATGGGACTTTAACATAACTGGCGGGATGTAGCTGTGCCATGAGTACACCTTTGCCTAAACTTCCGGGGAATAGTCGTGATGTTCAGTTATGTGTGAAGGAGTATTGTCAGTAAAATATCAGTTTTTTGGAGTTGGAACATTATAATATAAGTAATAACAGCCGCACGGGTCGATCGACCAGGTTAAGCTACGCTTGCCGCGGTTGGTTGGTGTATGGGTGACCATCTCCACATACCAACACCCCTCCGTGCCTCGGAAAATACGTTAAGCCGTTGGACCCGGCTGTCATTCGTGGATCTTTGATAGCCGTTACGGGTCGTCAGTAGCCTGAAAGTTCGACAACCAGTCTTAACTAGGAGTATCATAATACCAAATAACTGGGTTGTGGAGGTCAGATAGGCACTCGCTCCATGTAAAATACTGGTATTCAGCTGCATCCAGTTAGACTGGAAGCCGACCCCAACATATTCGGGAAAAGGCTAGGCAGATGATGAATTCGAATATGTGGTGTATTTACAGAACGCTACGCTAATTAATCTCGTCTGTTATTAAAAGGTGTATTAAAATTCATAGCATTTACTTCAGTATTAAGTAGGTAGATGGTAGATACGTGATCAAATTGTAATGTTGTTAATAAAATGTATAGGATCTAGGTCACAAAGCGGATGCTACAAGTTCAATTCGTGTAACTAAATAACAAAGTACAATTTTTGCGTGCTAAAAACCAGTCCAGATATCTACACATAGAACTATAAGAAGGCTGCATATAAATTAAATTTTGTAGAACGCAAGTCAACGAACTCAAGGTGGTGGTGGTGGTCTGTGTTTGAAAGTGCGTCCGTCAAAATATGAGGAGACTTCGAAAGTAGAAAGTTAAGTGCACCATGCATAGGATTTTAATGATCCTTTGGAAGTTGTGAATGTGCGATGAAAACCGTTATCCTCAAGGACAGGACGGAACGAAACGTTACGTATTTAACAGACGGTGCATACTTAGAATGTTTCTCCCAATTTCTATTTGACGTGAACATTCCTACATAAACACACACCGCAATCCACGTAAACCCTCCCCCCGACCCTTGCTCGCTGAAGTGCCAGCCCGCGCCGTAGCTGAGCCTGTAGCTTTAATCCCCGACTGTGACCTCGAGATTGTTTCGGCCTTTCTTCTCAGAGAGTCCTAGGAAACGCCGTGCTCATCAAAGCATTAATAATAAAAATTCGACCTTGTCCTGCCTGTCCCTTCTTGCTGCCCTCTCCCAGCGACGCCCCAAGCCGAGGTTCGTACCCTGCAGGGGGTGCCCTTAGCGTGCAGTCGCTTAGTTTTTAATTAGTTTTTAAGCCCTGGCTGGAGGCTTTAAGTTTACTTAAGGCAACCACAGGATAGTCCGGTTAAGTAGTTACGACCTCTCTAGGTCAACTACGAGATGCCAAACATATAATTGTAATCATACATTCACGCCGTTTAAGACCAACTAAAGGATTGACAGTCAGGACATGTTTTGCTAGAGTATCCAGTTACATATTCGCGCTTCCAATCCGAAGAATAGAACCAAGTTATCAGAATAAGGTTTTAGTTAATTATATTTGCATACCTAGTATTGTATACCATCAAGTATTTTCTAACTGAACAGACAGCTTCGCTGCTGGGAAGTTTGTTGCGCTGGTTCTTACCAGCGAAAGCACTGGTGAAGTGCTGTCTTTTGTAATTTTGACGTTCAAAAAGTGGTGATTCTCAGCCTAATTTGAATAAATGACTTTTGTTTTTTTATAGTCACAGAGAAGAGATAGGTACATTCAGGTCAAACTCGAAAAGAGAAGTCTGAAACTAGTTGCCCATTCCAAAGCGTAGCAAGTTCCTGTGGAGAACGGGTAAGAAACTCCGTCAAACAGACTACGTCAAATTGCCGTGTTATAGCCATTTAATACAACTGTCAACGAATGACTAATGTGATTTGAATATACGAACAATTTAAATTGATAGTAAATTTTCTTCAAAATTATTTCCCTGATTGCGTTTTATCAATTAATTAAATAATCCAAATGAGGTAGTTCTGTTAAGTTCTCACAACCTGCGGCAGGTACACTACAGACCATTCCATGGGAATGGTGCAATACAGGAAATATCACAGTAAATGCGTCCTTATTAGTCTTAAGAAATTACCTTTTTACGTTGCATTTCCGTTGCTCACAGTTCAATTAATGTAACTCATTTAAATGTTGGTACAGGTTTGTGATTTTCTCACAGTAGACCCGGCATGCGGCACCCTAATTCAGGTCCAGTTGAAAACCAGCGTCAGCCACTAGTTGTCTGGCATTTTTGCTGAACAGGGCCTTTTTGGCGCAGCCGTGAGGCACACTTTACTGATAATTTTCTTACATCGGACTTCACATTTTTTATTTAATCTTTTATTTTTTTTATCTTATTGTTTGTTTTGTCTGATGTATATATCTGGTGTATTATGTGTCTTTTAGTTTGTGCCAAATAAATGTATTTTCTTTCTTTCTAATTGCGTAACACACTATCAATCTGAATCTGAATCATTTTAAAGATTTTTGCTAATCCATCGCTTCTTGTTTGCCTGCTCAACAATGTAACTAACGCAATTAATGTTGTTGAACTGTGAAAATGAAATGAAAAAAAAATTAATGAAAGCCATTGCTACTGTTAATGTGCTACGCAATTATCCCGTCGTAGACTTTGTTTTAATACCACTTATTAAACACTGACAGTGGCACCGATTCCCTTGTTCACAAACTAAACTATATTTAAGTTCAGTGCATCTCTTTTTCTTTCTATTTCATTGGAAAGGGACAGAAGATAACGCGCCTGACGGAAATTGACGTATTTTTTGTTGCCAATTTTTTATCACGTCTAAACGACATGACATTTGCTTACTTTATAAAGTATTCTATTATTTTTATTATTGTGAATACTATGTGGGCCATTTTATTTATATTATTTTTCTCTCTGTTCTCTTAGTTTTCTCATGGTCTGGCAGTTTGAGTAATTAATGTGGCCTACCCAAATGTCCTTTCTTTGGTATTGTTCGTCGAATCGTTGAGCTCCTTAAGTTTTGAGTTGAGCTGCACGATTTCTGACAAATGCGTGCACTGACTGGACAGGTCCTCTCAATCTGTGGTGGTTCTTTCTTCAAAAGACCATCTCAGACAACGACGTACATTGTCTTCATATGATCTGACCAAGATTATGTCTGGACTTTAAAAGAGACTGTGACCTCTGAGTTTGTTTCGGCCTTTCTTCTCAGACTAGTCAGATAGGAAACGCTGACCTCATCTAGTTTTAAAATATGATTGACGTGTAAAAGTGTTTGTACAAACCTACTTACAAAAATAAAATCATTTA
This sequence comes from Apamea epomidion, assembly GCA_947507525.1. Taxonomy (NCBI): domain Eukaryota; kingdom Metazoa; phylum Arthropoda; class Insecta; order Lepidoptera; family Noctuidae; genus Apamea; species Apamea epomidion. The sequence continues at coordinate 16,772,571 of OX382240.1, read as the reverse complement.
TCATTTATCAAAACTGTCCATGGAGTAGGTATCTTAATTTGACAGGACTAAACTAATATTTATCTTTTATCCTTTTCTTAATGTAATAGAAAGAAAAAGGTGCACTGAACTTAAATTTAGTTTTGTTTGTGAACAAGGAGATCGGCGCCAGTGTGGGAGTCCCTAAAAAGAATATCTCGTTCGGAAAATGTGCTGAAAACGTCCGGTCATCAAGGATTAAACTTCCACTAGAAACTTTCCCCAACATACAGGTGGGAAAAGGCGAGGCAGATTTATTACATTATTATATATGATCAGCAGCCTGCTCACGGGTTGTACGCAGACAGCACTAAACCCTGACGGTGAGATGAAGGACACAGATAACATATATACCCGGTAGTTTGGGACGTCGTCATGTTGTAGGACGCGGTCACGTTGACCGCGGTCGATCGCTGACATGACATATTTTGGGACATAAAATGTACGAGGTGACCCTTTGCGAGCAGTTGGCCACCCTCATAAAAAACCCTGATAAAAACTTGAAACCTGCGCAGTGGCTGTCTCGCATAGTGTCATAGTTTTATGCTGAGCGATGTCCGTTTTGCGTGGATATTCTGCCCCAAATTGTTTTATTTTGTGTTCAGTTTTTTCTTTATCATCATGATGGTGATATAGGGATTGCGTTTTGGCTTCGTATAGAACTTCCCGTTTTTATTTTCATTTTACTTTTGTTTAATTTTTTATGGCTTTGAGTGTGTTTATGATTTTCCTGTGCGATTCCCAATAAATAATTTCCTTTCTTACTTTCTTTATGCGTCATGTTTAGAGCGACATAAATGTATTTTGTTCCTTTTTCCTTTCTTATGATAAACAAAACTGGCCGCCATAAGACAGTAATGAAATCACGAAAATAGCTTCAAAAGTCTACTTACCAAGCAGCAGCAGTATGAGCGGGTTCTGGAACTGTTCTATGTACTTCTTCCATAGCGGTTCCTGTTCTTTGACCTGGAACTCGTTGGGACCGACGAAATTCATGCGATCGTTGGCTTCCCGCCATGACAGGCCGCGGCGAACGTCTACGTTTAGACGTTCAGCCACCTGGGGGAGAAAGAAAGGGAGGTTAACAAGGTAGAAAGGTACGTCAGAGTTGTGACGTAGGTGATCTGGTCGACAAAGAGCTAATAATAGCAGCCCGGAGTCGGGATTTGTGCCCATTTGGTGGCAATGGCAATATGGTAATCCGCTGCCATCAATTTCTGGCTCACGATGGACCATTAAATCGCCTGATGGTAAGCGATGATTTCGACGGTTGGTAAGATTTATTAAATGCTCATCGAAGTATGAAGGCCAGGGCTTAAAGTCAGTAAGTCAGGTTATTTTCAACATCTAAAAAAAGCTGATCCCTAACCCTATTTGCATCCCTAAATGAGTTTCCATTTTCAAGGCCCTCCTCCTAAAAAGTCCATGCTTCAGATTTCCCTTTTATTAAATTATCCCACCAATAACAACAAAGTTTGAGACACCCGCGTCAGTGCCAATTAGCTTTAAGCCAATCACGTGCCTAGTTTCAAAGGACCAGGATTATATTTTTAACCGACTTCTAAAAGGAGGTCTCAATTCTACTGTATTTTTTTTTTATGTATGTTACGCAATATCTACGGCAAATGTGGAATTATTTCGAAAATTATTGTTTTAATAATTTGTTATGCCCCAGGGGTGGGTCCCTTATAAGTTGTATTAACTTTGATTGTGTAGTTTTTGAGTAAGCTTCAATAATACGTATTTTTTCCACTTAGTTCATATTGATGATGTTATAACCCTTCATATGCCGGCCGGAACGTAGATCCACGCGAGACACGATGGCTTTTTAATTGGGTCTGTAATTATGGTATTCAACGGGTTAATAACTAAAAAAATATAAAGTCAAAAATTGAAGGTTTTTTGTATCATGGTCACAAATTCAAGGAAATGTCAGAGGTTAAAACAACGATAGGTAACAGAACAGCCATTAATATTGTAAATCCATTAGTATAAAATGTCAGAAATCATCCAATAGCGGTAATGAAAGTCCTTTCTCCGTTGGTAAAAATATTAAGCTTTCATTATTCGAGTTTAAACCTCTTTTACTTTCTACTGCCATTACTTTTTATTTAGGCCAGACTGAATTAATACTATGGTATAGTCAGCGTCAAACTTTATGACGGCTCTGAAGTCAGCCACTCGCTGCGCAGTACCCCACCCCTCACCCCCGCTGACCCATGAATTTGTTACTGCGCAGTGACTCGCCTCATGTTCCGAGACGCCATAAAGTTTGAATCGAGCTGTAGGTATTATCATTATCATAGATGGACCGACGACCTCCAGATAGTGGTTGGGACAGACTAGATGCGGAAGTCTGCGGCGGACAGGGTGTTAAGGGACAGCCTGGGAGAGGCCTATTTCCAGCAGTGGACTGCGATAGGTTGAGAGGCTATTTTCCAATCTAATTAGTCCGTCAGTTAGATTATCAAAAAATATTGGACCCGTATTTTTTCTTTTGTCAATTATATAAACATTATGAAGATATCGCCCGTTAAAGTTCCGCGTGACGTCACTTGCTTGCGACACTTTTGCAAGCAAGTGACGTCACGACCAAAATTTGGCGCGCTTTATCTTTGTAATTTTTTGTTTGATTGACAAAAGGAAAAATACGTGTCCATTATTTTTCGATAATCTAACTGACGGACTAAATATAATAATTTTTTTTTTACCCAGGCAACTACCCTAATATTTTTCTTAGATACCGTATTTTTATAAGCTTAAAGGCAGATCTTTGAACTATCCGATTCTTGTATTCTTCGTTTTTTTTACTGTCCACTTTTCTTGCTCATTATTCAATGCTCCCAATCATTTGCTCAAGTACTTTCTCATCAACCACGCTAACAGGCCCAAAAAAACCGTCGAAACCAATTGACCAATCCCAACGAGATGTCTGGGGACTGATTTCATCATGACGACCCATTGGATCCAATCACAACCGATTTAGCTTGAAGACGTGCGCGTGCGTGTCCAGACCGCAATTACCGTTACAAAGATTGCTCTAGAGATAGACCAACTAACAATTGAGTAATTAACGGACCTACTGTTTTAATAAGTGGTATAATAATAGAGATGCCTTATAAGTGTTGTCTTGATAAGGATGTATAGATGATGGTTTGTTTAAAACGATTCTTAGAGATCGAGATATATTTTTAAGGATCTTTTAACTAAGTCTTATTGACCAGCACCCTATTGCGTAACAAACTATCAATCACAATCTGAATCATTTTGAAGGATATTGCTAATCCATTGAACCATAATTATGTTCGAAAAAACATTCTGCTCAACAGCGTTATTTACGCTGTTGAGTAGAATGTTTTTTCGTTTTGTTTGTTTGTTTATCATTCATTGCGTTATTTACGCAATGAATGATGTTAAACTGTCAAAATTAAATCCATTCCTGCTATTAGTGTGTTCCGCAATTGCCCTACTGATAAGTCCTGATTTTGACAAGAATTATATTTGATGGAAAATTCAATGGATTATTATTTAGAGCAGTTTTATGAGTAGGTAAGAACTTAAAGCCAGGGATACACTAGGGGACTAATGTCCTACGACACGTTTCGCCGACGACGTCGTGTGAAGTGGCGCGACGTTGCCAGACTTCGCTCGACATGTCTGGCAACATCGCGCGATACGTGTCGCCGACGACGTCGAGAGAAGTGGCGCGACGTTGCCAGACTTCGCTCGACATGTCTGGCAACATCGCGCGATACGTGTCGCCGACGACGTCGAGAGAAGTGGCGCAACGTTGCCAGACTTCGCTCGACATGTCTGGCAACATGCGCGATATGTGTCGCCGACGACGTCGAGAGAAGTGGCGCGACGTTGCCAGACTTCGCTCGACATGTCTGGCAACATGGCGCGATATGTGTCGCCAACGACATCGAGTGTGGCGCGATGTCGCCAGATATGTCAGGCGAAGTTTCGCGAAGTCGCACGACTTCGCCTGACGTCGGTACGGACATAAGTCGCGCGATATATCAAGCGAAATCGCCGGCTTCGCTTGACATGTCGCCGACATATGTCGTGGGACATTTTTGTCCCCTACTGTATCCATGGCTTGAAAATGTGCAATTTCGCATGAACGGAGGTTTACTAACTTCAATGGATGCCTTCAAAGTGCCTGTAGCAGTTTTAACAAGCAACCTACATCTATTTATTTGTAGGTTTATATTAAAATTTAAGTGATTAAATTCGCTTAAGGTTCCTCATACCTGTTTATTTTAGGTGCAAAACATACAAAAAAAACGGAATTTATTAACTTATTTCACGTTGCTTGATTTTCCTTATTTTGTCGTACTACGTCTGACGTCAAAAGGTATAAATAAACCGCATGATGATAAACGACTAATTTAAAATAAGGAAAACGTGGTGCTTATTTTAATACCTACATACATCCCGAGATTATACTATTACAGTGAAACTTGGTTAAGTGGGACCTGGAGAAGAGAGAAACCTCCACAACTGGAACTCACGCTGAGGTCCCAACACTTTGGCACTGAATTGCCTCTGTTTTATTTATTTATTTTTAATTTTACCATTTATGTACACACCTAAATAAACAGACAATGAAAAACAGAACAGAAAAAATAGGTACAGAGGTGATGCTTATTTCATAAGAAATCTCTTCCAGCATACCTGAGATAGGACAATAGATACAGAGATGTAGACAGCGTGTGATAGAGCAAAGGAGACAAAAAATTATACATAGAATAAAAAAAAACAATTCACTTAAAAACTAAACAATAATTACGAGAATATAATAACATACTGTTACGAGCTTCGGGTTCGTGACAATAAAAACTGCCGATAAAAATTACCAAAAGTTACACTTTAATTAAACAACACTAATAACAACTCAAACACACTAATTATAAAACACAATCGCTCTTAAGTCGCACTTGAAGATCGCTTTCGATGTATTCGCTTCTATCGCAGAACCAAGTCTGATTGGTCGCGGCTAGTCCCGGCCTTATATAGTGCCGCAGATAATTCCAGAACCTTCTATTATAGACACATCTAGAATGTTCGAGTACATACCGGCCCCGACTGACCAGATGTCGATAGTTCTAGTAAGTTCAGCCAATCGATAATAGATGGCGCTAGTGACTCTATTAGTTCTTGCTACTAGAAACTAGATGGCGCTGGTGGTAACTAATGTCACCATGCATCGGGCATTAATTGTGGCGCGCAACAATACATACAAATAAACATACATAAATACTTCTAAAATAAAAATTACTAGAATGATAATAATTATATCATACTCAAAATAATAAATACATACACAACTATGATGAAGTGGACAGTGTTCTTTCACTCTTCTTTTGAAAACTGCAATAGTTTGGCAGTCCCTAATGTCAGGCGATAGTAAATTCCACAATCGCACCGCGTGCACTGTGAAGGAGTAGGAGTAGAAGTCGGTTGAGTGGGGAGGGGACTTGAGAAGGTTTTTAAAATGCGACCTGCAAGGTGCATCTGAAGGACGGACGTAGGAAAAACTCTGTTAGTGGGACAAAGCAAACCTCTATATCTGGAATTCGTTCTTTCGATTTTATCGTCATAGTTACCTCTATGACTGAGACAGCGAGTGAATTTTATACGCATTAACCTCTGTAACCGACATAACATCGTTTTGTTTGTTTGTTTACTTACTTATTCATAATCTACCCGCAAATTCCGCACTTAATTCATTTTGAGCCTCAATGACCTTCAGTTTTAGTCTTTACTATCATATGGATGTTTATTTGAAAAATGCCGAAACGAAGGCTCAATACGTGAAAAGCTCAGTACGTGAAAAACTGAAGTTAATATCCGTTTATGAAAGTGGGAAGAGACGCGATGACGTCCGTGTCGAATTTACTGTGCCAAAATTTACTCTTTGTAGAATAATTCAGAATAATGATAAAATTCAATCACAATGTTCTGAAGGACAAGGAAAACTAAAACGTGTACGTTTATCAAAATATCCTGAACAGTGTTTGCTGACATGGGTCAAGCAACTTCGTAACAAAAACGTTCCGGTAAGTGGACCGATGATTAAATAAAAGGCACAAGATTTCGCGCGAAGGCAATCGCTGCACCCTCGCGCGCCTAACCGCCGCAGGAGACGCCCTGGACGGGAGTCAACAGCCGACTCCCGGCCACCGTAGGCGCGGGCTTGCGGGCGGCGAGCTATGGGCAGCTCGCCGCCCGGTAAGGACCAGGCCCGGGTCGACGGCGCGTTGTGTTCCACGCGCGCCTCAAAGAGCTGTCAGCACGAACTGACGGGGTCCGCTAGGGCCGATGCCGCCGGGGCTGCGGGTTGTTCGAAAGAGATACCGTGGCCCCTGGTACAGGCAACTGAAGGAACACGGGTGGGTTTTAGTCAGTAAAAGTCTGACACTCCCTTCTGCTCCGCCCAGAGCGGGAGGAGTCATTTGATGATTTCCACACAGAAAAAAAAAAAAGGCTTGGTATTAATGATTTTTATAGCAGCAATGGTTGGTTGGAAGGGTTTAAAAAAAGAAACGGTATAGTTTTCAAAGCAATTTGTGGAGAAAGTAACGCTGTTGATATTAACAAATGTAGCGAATGGATTGAATACCTGCCAGTTCTTCGGCGCAATTATTCTATTGATGATATTTTTAACGCAGACGAAGCGTGTTTATTTTATAAGTGTCTACCCGATAAAACTTTCACCTTAAAAGGAGAGTCCTTTCATGGTCATGTCATGCCTTTATTATTTTTTTTGATTCCCAATAAAGATTAAAACTCACGTATAATGTTTACATAATACGTTATTTTATTTAATAATCGCATCTCTATAACTGAAATAACCTGTATTCTGACCTCTATTAATGGAACCTTCTGTAAATGAGACAGATATTTATTTATACCTGGATATCTGAGACACTGGGTAAGTGGAATACCTCTATAAGTGAGACAAATTTACAGGTCCCTTGATGTCTCACTTAACCAGGTTTCACTGTACTAGCTGCGCCCCGCGGTTTAACCCGCATAAGTTTCGATCCCGTGGGAATATCGGGATAAAAAGTATCCTATGTGTAAATCCAGGGTGTCAGCTACGTCCATACCAAATTTTATCAAAATTGGTCCAGCCGTTTGAGTGTGAAGAAGTAACAAACATACCAACACACACACACACATACAATCACTCACAAACTTTCGCCTTTATAATATTAGTGTGACTTAATGAAGAAGATCTAAAAACTTGCCGGTTACCACAAGAGCGGATAGGAGACAAGTATTTGTTCGAGTTATTTCCTCCTTTTAGAAAGAATCCGGCTCGAATGACCGAATATTATAAATAAACCAGCATAGATTTTCACATGTCTCGAATTAACATTCAAGATAACGCAACTCAGGTCCCAAAGATACAGGCGCTGCCTAGTTTGGGGGCCACGGTTCAAATAATTATGTTAATTATTCTAGTTACAGTAAGTATACATTATACACCGTTAAATTTTGATCGTTTTAATCCCTAAAAGGGGGTCATTGTACTAATCATTATGAACAACTTTTACTACGGGACCAACCCTGAAATCGTGAAAAAAAAAATCTGTTGATCCATAGATTTATGTTCGCATAACTCGACACCAAATAGCGGAAGAATGGCTGTATTTAAACTGAAAAATTTACGGGTTTCGGATTTGTGAACAAACTTCAGAGGACTCTATTGATAACATTGATTGATATTCGATTCGGCACGGACGCGTATCGAACGGTTGTGAATAGCTATGCAGGTCCACACATTGTTTTCAACCCAGTAAATCAACAAAACTATCAATAGTTTGCAGAAGCAATTGCCCCATTTTACAGTCGAGCGGTGCCAACTCAACGCGTCGTACATCACACGAAGCTTCGGTAAAAGCGAAAGCTTCAGTATAATTATATATCTTCAGTCTTTGATCAATTTTAAACAATCTTCACTTAATTACACCTCAGCGATGCTTAAAGGGTGCTAAGGTATTATGTCTTGATTGTTAATTACGTTAGAACTATGTAGTATGCAGGGTCAAATTAAATTAGCTAGCGAAACTCCGCAGTCGTGACGTGTATGTAGTTTCATTTCACGAAGGCATATGAATCTTAATAAAATGACTCTTATTTCGACGTCATAAAAGTCACGTCACCCGCCTTCATGAGATAAAACAACTATATCGATATATAAACATGATAAAACAAAAAAAAAGATTTGTTGATATTTTTTTGGGGTTAACGATCTTAGCTATTTTAGTTAAGTACTTGAAACATCAGCGTTAAAAATCAGTTTTTTTTTCGTGCAAACTTCACAAATGTGATGGGTACACGTTAAAACATAAATAAATGATTTTTCTGCACTCATACTTCGAGTAACAAAACTCCTAGTGGTCGCTAAACCAAAATAAACCTTAAATAATTTTCTTTTTGTTTTATTGTTTAGATATTGAAACCCATCATGTCCGTCGAGTTCTGCTAGATAATTTAATAAGACCCTGTATTTTCAAAAGACGACATCCTGGGTATATACAGGTTGTCCCGAAACTCAACGATAACCTCGTACCGGCCGAGAGGCCAAGGCATACCACTTATGAAAAAAATAAGAATAAAAATCCATGTCACTTAGTCAAGCGATAATAGACATTTTTAAGTACTGTGATCACATTTTTTTATAATTTTACAGTGATTTTTTTAATAATGTAATTTCAATTAACATTGCTATTATATAATAAACATTGTTAACTAAGTAAAATAAGTTAAGTTTTGACGAGTTATGGTTTACAAAATTATTGTCAGTTAACTTTGACACTCCATGTTGGAAAAAAATTTTTTTTTTTCATAACTGCTATATCTTGGCCTGTCGCTCGGTACCAGGTTATCGTTGAGTTTCGGGACACCCTGTAGATTAATCTTCCGGTTTTCAATCAATTTTAAGAACATTGTAGGCGATTTCCGATCGACTAACAGAGAAGTATGGAAGAAAATACATGTTGCGCCGACCCCAAATTATTGGGATAAGGTCAAGAAATTAAAAATTCGATGGTGATCATGTTTGGCAATTTGCAATTAATATATCCGATTTATGTGATTCTCTTACGCCATAGAGAATGAAGAGGGTATACGGGATGTCCGGTAAATAATGGATAACCTCTTAAGGGGTCATTGTACTCATCATTATGAACAACTATTACTATGGGACCTAACCTGAAATCGCGAAAATGAATCAGCTGTTTCCTACGTTTTGACGAGCTAAGCGTACATAAATGTAGGGAACAGCTGATTCTTTTTCGCGATTTCATGTTTGTTCCCGTAGTAAAAGTTGTTCATAATGATAAGTAGATACAATGACCCGTTTAGAGGTTATCCATTAATAATCGGACACCCTGTATATTGCTTTTCAGTTTTTGAATCCTACCTTTTATCACAGTCTAGCCTATACACAATGGTTGAGCTTTTTTTTTATACATATAGAGCTTCTGCTAGGCTTATGAAAAGCCGAAAAAAGCTTTGTGCTTTTCAGCTGAGGGGGCGCCTTTACAAATGCCGCCAGCGCTGAAATTGTAACTTTTTCAGTGTATGTTTTCATGAAAACGGTACAGTTTGTATTACTAACATTGTATGTTCTTAGCCATATAATGTTAATAATACAAACCATATCTGACGATTCAAAAATGAGCAGTAAGAATCTTCAGTAAAATTATATCAAAGACAGACAAAATTACCTCCATTTGTAGTGTTGTAGTGTAGTAGGTATAGTGTGGTTTTGCGTCACTGAAGATATCAAGTTCACGAATAATCGTATTTGTACAAGTGGTTGTTCAGAACAGAAACCCGATTATGTGACAATATTTGTTTTTGATGCAGAATCATTGGAGGAATTTCATGAAAACGTGTGATAGGTAGGTATGTACTGTACACGGACACGATACCACTATACCTACTTATGCCTAAGAAGTGCTAACGTGAAGGTTTGGCCAAAAAAGGCAATACAAAGAGATGTATTTTTAACCGAATTCAAAAAAGGAGGAGGTTCTCAATTCGAATGTTCATATTTTTTTTTCATTTGTCATCATCATCATCGGCAGTCTTGTTCCACCTACAGCTGAGTATAGACCTCGTCCCTTTTGTGCCATGCTTCCCTGGTCTGTGCGAGTCTCATCCAGTCTATTCCTTTAGGTACTAAATAACGAATCCACTAATATATAGAAAGAAATCGTTCAATCCGAACTTGGCTCTAACCCCAGCACAAGAACACCGATTTAGAAATACTCCAATTCAACACGTGTGTGAAAAAACGTGTCAAAATAGATTCAAGCACTTCCACACTATTAGCGACCGGTTCCATTTTATAAAAAAACGTGCGATTTCCGGATATAATAGTATGCAAATAACAAATATGTTACGCACCAAATGTTTTTTTAAACCTGTTTTTCGCAAAAGCCCATAAAATAAATACAACTCTCTGAATTATTTAATATCAATAAGTCAGTCTTGTACAAATAAATTAATGGATGAATTTTTGATGTAAGTTCGATTAGGGAAAGCTATTTATTATTCCGATGTTATTCAAACAAAAGCTTTCAATAAAATCGATTCAATACATCGTATACGAGACAAGGTCACATATAATCCTAAGTATACAAATAAAGGTATATTTATAATGTCGTTCATTTTATTGTACCTATTAGACATGGCACAGAACCGGTCGAAGTGGCGGTGCTTGGGGAAGGCCTATGTCCAGTAGTGGACGTCTTTCGGCTGAAATGATGATGATATTAGACATGGCGCACACTATGCGACATGCAACTGCGACAGGCTGTGGCCGATAATTTTCATAATATCTCTTTTGTTCTTACCTCCTCGAGTTGCAGAGTCGCAACGACAGTCGCACGTTCTCGCTTCTTGTCGCAGCGACTAGACGCATATGCAAACGACAACCGTGCGTCTAGACGCAGATGCAAACGACAACCCTGCGTCTTGTCGCAGCGACAAGCCGCACAGTCTACGCTGGCACTTAGATAAGCCGCCGCTACGAGAGATGAAGACTTCAAAATACAAAATAAATTATCACAAAATATACCCCACTAACAGTAGGTACCGACGCCCTTGAAAAACAAAGCATCATTAGTCTTCAAACAAAAGCACATCGCATCAAAATTAATGACTACCGTCACAACGGAGATGCAAACAGCCCATTAGGAGTAGGATTTAATGGCAACATACCTCGGCTCATATAACCTAATAGATATGAAATCTGGGTCACTATGCAAATAGGCCTCACGGGTAAAGCCTCTCGACACTGATAGCATCTCTGCTTTCTATGGCAGCTATGATGTTGAGTAAATAGCATCTGATATTGACGACAGTGTATTGTTTTAAGGCAAATAACATAGCATAACGCCTGTAATCCTCGAGGGGTTAGGCAGAGGTGTTCTGTACACCCACATTTCGTGAGTTATGTTTAAGTCCCATGTGATAGCGAGCGAGCCTAATGTTTTATGAAGAGTAAAATCGAGGGATAGAGGTGGTCGGTAATATAATTAAACTGAAGACGAGCTAAGGGATTGAAGTTGAAAAACGTTTAAGTGAGATTCGCCCATCCCGATGTTCGGGGGTAGCCTATGTCCAGCATAGGCACGTCTTTTGGCTGAGATGATTCTGACAATGATGAAAATTCAAGTTAATATGGATAGACTGGTTGGTTTAAACATTACATATTTATTTATTCATATACACGTTATTGTACATCAAAAATACATTTTAAAAAAAAACACTACAAAACATCCAATGGCCGACCTTATATTGATTGAATTGAATGATTAAAGAAATGCCTGAACTTAATAAAGCTTTAATTAATAAAGACCCTAGGAATAAACCCCTTGGTTGACTGGTAGAGAATGCCTAAGGCATTAAGTCCACCTTTGTACCGTTTTGTGCGAAAAGTTTAAATAAATAAATAAAAGCACTTTATATAGAACATCAAGAAAGTCTATGGCTATAACAACATCTCATTTGACCCCACAGTCTGAACGCTTACCTACAGGAATCAGGAATGTACCGCTTCCCGACTTGATTGCACTACGCAGTATCGTTATTAAGTCCCCCTCAATTCTCGTTAACGCCCGGAAAGTACATATACATATTTATATATCGCATCATAGCACGCACAGCCAAGATCAGTTTTTTCCCTGAAATCTTCGCCTAAAATGAATAAAATACTGCCTCTTCCCCTTCATCATCAAGAGAAGAGGAGGTAAGTTATAGAATAGAAATATTTATTGTACAGGTTATACAGTAAGCAGGTTCACTGGTTAACAGCAAGTTGAGACGACATGAGTAGCTTAAAGTACTACCAACAGCTACGTTACAATATTGATTTGCCAGTGAGCCCCAAACTAGACAGTTAGGCTGCCATCTGACGGACTGCACCGCAGCAACCGCGCGCAGTCGATATATTCAACTGCATGCAGTTGTACGTTCGACTTCGTTCAGTCATGATATCCACTTCACGCGGTCGGCTGCAGTCGTGTGAAGTCAATATTAACTGCATACAGTCGTGACTTCAACTTTACGAGATCGGCTACAGTCGTGTAGTGTCGACGCACGCTGTCCATCGCTAACCGCATACAGTAAGAGAAATAACATCTGTGCTTCCATTTCGACGTCAAATCTTACACTGAGCTCCTAGGCTAGATGCGTGGCGTCAACTGCGTAAAGTCAGATCTGACTGCAGATAACTGCATGCAGTTGAATATATCGACTACGCGCGGTGCTGCGATGCCGTCCGTCTGATGGCAGCCTTAATCTGTATCTTGGGACTCAGAGAACGAATTCCAGAGTGGAAACTATTATCCCCACTTATTTTATTTATGTCTGCGAGGGTGAAGTGGGACTGGGCGGATCACACTTATAGGATGCATCCTGAAAGATGGGCCAGAGTCGTCACACAATGGGTGCCTGAAGACGGACGTTATCACCGAGGCTGACCTAAGAAACGCTGGCCTGACGATTTGGACTCGTTCCTAACCGATTGGACGGAGAAGGCAGAGCACAAAGAAAGGTGGAAGAATATGGGGGAGCCCTTTGCCCAACGGTGGGACAGTGTAGGCTAACGAAAAAACGAAATATTTAAGTACTTAATTTTTTATGTAATTTGCCAAATCTTCGGCAACGTTCAAGGACCACGATTCTACGGTGTTATTAAGGAAAATCAACATCATTATAATTTTAAAGAATTTTGACATAAAAACTACGTGTGTTTCTGAGCCAGTGAGCATGAGGTCGCATACATAGGATCCTTGCATTCATTATACCTATATCTAAAATTCTACAACAACAATCAACATAGCACCAACATAGTTCATCAATATAACAACCCAACATAGTTGGGAAAGGCTAGGCATCCAACTAAGTCGGGTTCGGCTTCCAGTCTAACCAGGTGCAGCTGAATACCAGCATTTTACATGAAGCAACTTCCTATCTGACCTCCACAACCCAGTTACTGTGTAACTCTATATCCCTTGGTAAGACTGGTTGTCAGATTTTTGGGCTTTTGACTAGCTATAACGACTGTCAAATATCTACAAATGACAGCCGGGACCAACGGCTAAAATGCTTTTAACGGAGGGGTCTCGATATGTAATGGATGGTCACCCATCCACAGACCGACTGCGGCAAGCGTAACTTAACCTTATATCGATCTGTGCGGCTGGTATCATTTAGCTGCCTAATGACAACCACACTAGCTTTAAAATAAAAACGGCCAATCATTCAAAGGCGACACGACCTATTTCCGTCAAATCTTTAAACAAATTGATTTCCATACATCGGCGCGTTCAATCAATCGTTAACAATCGAATTGGGACCGTAGTGTTGTGATAAAGTGATGTTTCATTTCATCGATCTTTTATAGTGATGTGAATGTTATCATGATGGGCAAAGACGTCTGTTATCTGTTTATGTCAATGTATTTCCCTCTGTTTAGGGATATTGACGTATGTCGGATGTCGAGCGATTACTGTTATATGTTTACGTTTAATTACGTGAGTGGTGTGACTTTTAGTGATATCGATTGATAACATTAAGTCTGTAGGTATTTCCCGAAGCGGTAAGCAGAGGTGTTTAGACCTAGCTTGCTTCTACCTGTACTTCGTGATTGTGACAAGTAGGCTTCCACTCAGTATGATGCTCGTTCTGTGCTCGTGATTATAGATCAATTTTGTTTTTTTTTATTATTCGAATTACTTAATTATCTTTTAGTATGCACGTGTTTCTGTGACAAATAAACATAAGTATTTTACCTGCAGGTACCCAGATATTAATGAACCCATGTTAGGGTGGAAACATTGCCAGTATCTGGGAACAAATCTAGACATTAGGCTGCTATAGAGAATTTGCTAATGGAAGGACTTAATTAATGGATGTTGGAATGTTCCATGGTATTTTAGCTAAGCCTACATCTGAAGCAGCAAAAATATTATACACTTTTATTATATAAGAAATTAGATTAAGGTTTGGGGTATTTTATAAGTTAAATAAGTCTAGAAAGTAAGTAAATATTTCTAAAAGCACGATGGGATTGACATCGTCGCAATTGTGCACAAAAATACCTTAAATAAAGAAGATTATATAAAAAAGGACTTAATAACACTGCGCCTAACCTCACCTCACGCTCAGCTGTTTCTGAGGAGCAGTAGACCACATGGATTCATAACTATTTAGATAATCATGTTTTCTATTTAGAAGATTATAAAGGAATCTCTAGTCTAGTAAAGTGTTTATGAAGATTGTAAAATTGTTATCTAAGCCCACTTGAATGTCTACTCATAATAACGCAAGATAAAGACATTTGAGTCATAATAATAGAGGAAATCATCATTATCAGTCCTGAGAAGTCAGGGAACCATGACGGCTTGGGGGACTCATACCGTCTTATTACAAAACGCAGCTGTGCTACTGGGGAGTTTGTTCCACCACTTCTTCCCAGCGATAGCACTAGGAAGTGGTGAAGGGCGTTTTGGGGGACTGTCTTATGTAATTTTGACGTTCGAAAAGTGCTGATTCTCAACCTAATTTGAATAAATGACTTTTGATTTTGACTACCAGCAGTGTTGTCTCTCCTTCTCTCTTAATCCATCCAAAGGTTGTCTTTAAAATATAGCTTTTAGCGATAAGACCGCTCATTGTGTCCACCTATGTAAAATTTCCACATTTATATCTGTTATTTTCAAAATAGAGTAGTAGCCATTCAGTATATAGTAAACTAGCGGCCCGTCCGGCTTCGCACGGGTGGTTAAGTTTTAGTAAGGATCCCTAATCTTTTCTAGCAATAAATATAGCCTATGTCACTCAGGGTGAATGTAGCTTTCCAATAGTGAAAGAATTTTTGAATCGGCACAGTAGTTTTTGAGTTTATTCATTAAAAACATACATACAAAAATACAAATCTTTCCTGTTTATAATATTAGTATAGAAGTATAGATTGAAAAATCAATAACCTAAGTTAATAACGAATGCATAGCTTTTCTTTCCTAGTATAAGTTTATGATTGGATTTTTCATTTCCGCGAGTAAACAAGCCTCGGAGCGTGAACTCGCTCGCTAGCCCGTAGGTACTAACCTTTCAGTAAATAATTGAGTCAACACCTGGCTACGTATTACTGCCACAAGATTGCTCTATTTATTTGTCCAGAAAATGGCATCTGTATACTCAATATGGTTTGTGGTCGAGAATCGTCTTTGGAATATTATTATTTATTTGAACATTATTTATGTATGTTATGAAATGCCATTAGACTCGCATTAGTATTAAGTAGCTTTCAATATACATAGATAACGCTTGGGAGTAAAATCACATAGATATTTTGGGGACAATTCTCGTAATTTTAAGAACGTTCACAGTCTGATCTCAGTTTCAATCAAAAATACCTGTATAATCTCTACATTTTTGACATTGATTGTCGCTGAGATGAGATTCCGATTAGAATTTGAACATTTATGATTAAGAGAATTGGACTTCTTAAATCTATACATAGTATAAAACCTTGCCGCTTTTCGTACACGTGTGACCGCTTTGTTCTTCTAAACTTTACAATGGATTTTGATACAGTTTTCGAATCAGTCAATGAACTCAGCCTATCGCAGTCTACTGCTGGACATAGGCCTCACCCAGACTGCGCCAGAACACCCTGTCCTCCGCCTTCCGCGTCCAGTCTGTCCCAGCCACCTTTTTAAGGTCGTCGTTTCATCTAGCTGGGGAGTGTACCACACTATACTTGCCGATACGCGGCCTAGACTCTAGGAATCGTCGGCTCCACCGGTCATTGGTGGTTCGACAAACATAGCCAGCCACTTTAGCTTCCTTAGGTCCTTTGTACACCGCACGGTTTCATTGCGGTACGGCATATAAACCACGCCGTTGAAAGACGTGTCTGTCAACAAGCTTCCATAGTGATCCATACAACACTGACGACCGTGCCTGCACACGGCGAACAACCCGTAGTCTTTCACGGTAAGAAAAGCGTGTGTGTGTACAAAGGGCCTTACGATAATCTAATTTCTGCTTTTATCCTTCAACGAAACTCCCGAGCATCACCATCGTTTTCGAATTAACATAATTTATACATTAGATCATTTATTCCGGAAGGTTTGTGTGTAGAATATATTAATGTTTAAGTTAGGTAGGTGTAGGACAGAAATCTTCATGTTTTAACATCTCGAAATATTGGCGGCAAACCAGCATTGTACAATTTGCCGGAGTAGGTAAACAAAATGTTTACTTTTATGGAATAAATGTCTTACGATTTTCAATTTGGAATTTTTCAGTGGCAGCTCAGAGTCTAGCTCTGGGCTGCCACTGAAAAATTCCAAATTTGCGCCCGATGATAGCAATAGGCTCGCTCCCTAACATGGGAGTTAAACATAACTGGCGAAAAGTGGGTGTACTATAATAGTTGCACCGCTGTCTAACCCTTCGGAGAACACAAGCACGATGTTATGTTATGTATAAAAACTTACAGGATTTATATACAGGGTGGCAGGGACATCGACGCGCAACCTGTTACCATGGATTCAGCATATGATTCTAAACACCCTCACGTCGAAAGATTTCATCGGTTATTAAAAAAAAAAGTTAGCTATTCTATACATTTTGACCGCGTAGGTATTGCACTTTTCTATGAAACAGCAGATTTTTTTTTTTATAATCGCCAAAAAATTTCTACACTAAGGGGTCTAAAATCATGTGCTGAATTCATGGTTACAGGTTGCGCGTCGATGTCCCTGCCACCCGGTATAATGCCATATAACAGTTGGAAGTTATTTTATCTGGTCCTTATCTATGTAAATAGAGATTTCATTACGGTATACTCAAAACTCAAAAAAACTCAAACTATTTATTTCAATTAAACCAATTACAGGCACTTTTGAACTGTCAAGAGTCGGCCAGTCAAAAAGATGAAGCTAGTTGCCTATTCCAAAACGTAGTAGGTACCTATGGAGAAGAACGGGCAAGAAACTCCATGGACACTCTTTTAAATCACAATATTATGGTTACAAAATATTGGTTACATCATTCATGTTAAAAATTATGCATATGTAAACAATGCAGAACGTTAAAAGCGTCCGTAATGAAAAGATAAAAAAAACAATTCAAATATTGGCAGCAAAGAGTTCACCAGTCCCTACTGACGGCGCCCGTTCACGAACATGACGCATAGATTAGCACCATTCAGCTCAACCATTTTGAAGGGAGCTAAATGATCCAACACATGCGCCACCATCAGCGAGACATTAGAGTGAGCATGACATACTCTCAGCCGCCAAGGCACATTCAAGTCAACGAAAGACGTACCCAGTAAATGGTAGCTTTATAGCATGTACATAGTACTCACATATGTGCTATACATATATTATAAGAGGGCGTCTTTAGTTTATCATGTTATCAATGAAACACTGTGCCATCATTGGCTTTGATTTCTTGTATCTAGCTAGTTACTAGCATCATCAAGATTTTACCTACCTATAACAACATTTAACTGTAGAATATGATTCGAAGAAGCCAAAGGCAATATACAGGGTGATTTTTTAAAGACCAGCCGACCATTTAGGTCGAGTAGGTATTGAAGTTTTCTATGGGACAGTTGATAAATTTTCGCGATTACGCTATTTGTCCCATGGAGAAAGTTGTTCAGTTTGATGGTCTGTACCACATCCTTAAATTTGGCTGGTCTTTAAAAAATAACCCTGTATAAGAATCAGGCGAAGTGCATTAGGTAAATGGAAGTTTTATATCAAGTAGGTACCTGCACCCTAACACACATAACACGCACAAGTGTCTTGCGTAACACACTTTCAAAATTACAATCTGAAGGATGAATGATGATGATGAATTGCTAATCCATTGCTTCATATGTTCGAAAAATGTGTCTGCTCAACAATGTAAATAACACAATGAATGTTGTTGAACTGTCAAAATGAAAGCCATTGCTACTGTTCATGTGGTACACAATTACCCCGCTGATTTCAACGAAATGCAGCATGGATTAGTCGAATTTGTCAAAAAACACCAGACTGTCATTTGTCGGAAACATACCCCGGTATTCCCGGAAACAAACCCTCGTGCGTGCCTGAGATACCGGCTGCCTAAACTCCGGTCTTCCACAATATTTTTATACTAGTTATTTTCTTCTAAACTTACTTCCTCCCAGCCCAGTATGGAGCTCTCGACGGCGCTGATCCACATGTCGCCTGCGCCTGCGCTCACGTCGATCAACCCACGCCGCCCCCCGCCCCCCTCCTCCGTGGAATGCTGCAACAAAAAGTTATAATGTCACTAATGGAACGCCCAGAGACATTGTAGAATTAAACTATAGTGTGTTCTAACTTGCGTGTCCTATTTGGTAAACAAACATGCTACGGAGTTTTCGCATTAATGACAAACTGTAGTTTGGAATGAAAGTTTGTTTGTTGTAAGAAATATTATACGGTAACTGCATGATAAAAAGCTTCAAATTAACCATTAATTTTCTCTAACACGCAACTCACACGCCATAATTGTTTTACAAATAAGAAAATCTGCAGAGAAATATTACATACAATGTATAATGTACAGTCATCAACATTAACCTGGTTATCTGTAGTACAGGATTCCCCAGATTGCGTGGTTAACTAAACCATGTTTAATAATTAGGTACGTGCGTTCAGTATCGCACAATAAAATATTTCGGCAAAAACAAATACAATAATTTATAGAACTTTCATATGCGTGTGTCATGCGACATCATCTGACAAAAACATGATTAACGAAAATACTTCAATCACATTAATTAAGTAAATTTCTAAGTAAAAACATACAAGTTTTATCGACAGATACATTCCTTAGGTTCCTGTCTATAAAGTAAATAATTGATTTGCAATTAAAACTCCCATGGCGTGAGATTATGTATGTATGTATAACTTTCTCCTAGACACTAGAAACAGAGAGAAAAAAATTCAGGGAACTCTGCTTGAGAATTAGTTTCAAAAGACCACAGGTTTCGAAATACATAGTGTTTTTGAAAAAGGAATATCATAAAATCTTTAGCATAGTAGATAGACTAGAATTTACATTTCGATAATTGTGACGTTTCAGCTGTCAAACTAACGTCAGTTGCTTTCCGCTAAGGGAGATTAATGTCAGAGTTAATGTAAACAAAATATGTTTACATTACTCTGACACATCAATGAGAAGTTCATACGAATTAATTCAAGGCCAGCCTATTCCTACTCATACTTTATGTTTCGTACAAGCCGTGAGGCCGATGGAATTTCCCATCGTCAAAAATTACGAACTTCGATACAAACTTTCATCCCCTATTTAACTCCTTTATGGGACGAATTTTTGAAAATGCTTTCTAGAGCGAAATTTGCTTGACGCAGCGGTTTAAATTGTGCGTTGCCTGTCAGTGAATTTAAAATTTTATACATTCTTAGGACTACAGGTGCGTTCACAGCTAACGTATTGTCAGCTGTTGACGTAATTTTGTGTTTTTCCATACATATTGAACTTCTCGTTCGACAATACGTTATATCACAGTAATCCCATATATCACTGGGGCTCACAGTAAGCCTGCTCGCAATCGGCGAGTGACTAACCGTTTGGTGGAAACGCGGCCTTAGAATTAAAAACATCCTCAACACTACAATAAGTGACAACGAAGATGATGATCCTGAGAGCATCTTGAGAAACATTGTTGACCGTGAGCACGAAACGGAAGCTGGTTTAATTCATACCAGTTATTAATTATAATATGTTGCAGATGGTAATAATAATTTAATTAATGATAAACCTGATTGAACAGCTGCTTATCCCCTGGTTTTGTACGAACAGTTTATCAATAAAATTTAAAATGGGCTAACAATTATCTTGTTCAATGAATACCATAACCATAATCAGCCTATTATGTTCCCACTGTTGGGACACAGGCCTCCTCTCTTCGAGAGGGAGTGGGCTGTAATCCACCATGCAGGCCCAGTGCGGGTTGTCTCTTCGATTTTTTTTTGTTTCTAGGACATGCCGGTTTCCTCACAATGTTTTCCTTCACCGTTTTGAGAGCAGTGGTGATGAAATAATATACACGAAGTAAAGAGCCTGTCTGGGTCCGAACCTACGACCTACAGGTCGGTAAGTCGCGGCCGATACCACTGGGCCACCACCGGTTCAATGAATAATCAGATATATTTTGCACAAAACTTGTCACACACGTTCATATCCATTGATAATTCACCAACACCATAAACCTAGTAACTTCAAAGTGCGAATTAAGCAATAAACCCTCAAAGTGAAGAAAACACCGACTCTCATAGAAACTCGATAGTAACCGTAGAAATTCTCGAACAAAAAGCAACCGAAGTCCAAAAGTTCGCTCAAAAGCTCAGAGAAAACTTAAAAACTACGCACCAGTTACACTGAACAGCCTTCAATAACAATACCTGTTGCTATCCCAAGTATGTGGACGCGAAAACACGACAAAACCGTATGTTTTTATATACGGAGATAAATGCAAAAAAACACGTTTGCACGCACCGTCGAGCGACGTCAGACTGATCGTAAATAATTACTGGTAAATGAACGATGGCGCCGTTTATTCATGTGTTCGTAAACGCGGAATAATCAACGGGCTTGTAGTAATATTTGTAACGTTCAATAGGTATAAGTAGAAGGAAAATCATTGGCTTATTAGTTGATTCGCACGAATTGACTCGCACGAAGTTAATTTATTTGTGGACGAGTCGAAACACTGATGCAGTTAAAAAAAGGACACGTTTTATAATATTTAACTCTTATCATTTCTGTGCACTAACTAGCGTCCTTTTTTCTGTACTTCATAGTTCAATGCATAAAATCAAAATTTGCCAATTGCCTTATACATATTTTTGAAATTGCCGACTCGCCCACTAATAAATCCACAACTAACTCCAACTAACTCCTTGCGAGTCGCCTGTAAAAAAATAAAAGTGACGATTCGCCCGCTTTTTGCGAGTGAATTCGTGCGAATCGACTAATACGCCAAATCATTGTGTTTATCTCTCAGCAACAACTATCACAAAATCGTTTTTGGCCTTGTTGTGGGAAACAGCTCTCCCAAAAATAAGTTCATATCCAGGTTGGTTGGGTCATATCCAGGATATGACCAAATATGGTCATGTGTTGGAGTATTCTGGTGTACTTTGGAACTACGATCCTATGTGTAGGTGACCTGGGACGTCTCTGGTCTCTGATATAGCTAAAATAGAGCGAATACTGAGATGACGGCTGATAGAGAAGTATGGAAAAGGAAGACGTGCTGCATCAACCCCAAATTGGAAAGGAGCAGGAAGATTCTAGAGACCTGAGAAGTATTGTAAGAGGTTTTGGGTATACCTCTTCGGAAAACCCTGTTAAAGATTAACGGGCACAAGCATTTCTACAAAGACTGACCAAACATGAAGTCGTAAAAACAACGACTGTCATAGGTTCCCACCCTTATTTTGCCCACCGGCCACTTTGAGAATATATTTTTTTCTAGAGCCCCCATTTTATTTTTATTTTCCATTTGTCTCGCATCTGATTGCAGCTATTGCCACGATTATATTTAAACGTGTTATAATAAATAGTCGTAAGATAGGATATACAATTTTAGGGATCCTGCCGTTTTGCCGAAAAGATTTTGCCAAAATTTCACTACCCAAACAATTTTTAGCAACGTTTTTTTATACCAATGCAATGTTTGGAATAATTTTAGTACATACATTTGAATTTGGTCAAATTTTTACTTGGCAGAATATTATCAAGGATAATGTCATTTAGGCATTTGGTCTTTAATCAAATAATTTATTACAGCAAACAATCTTTAGACAATAAACGTTTGGTCAAATGATTTGTTATGGCAAAAAATATAAAGGCAAAAATAAGATTTTGTTGGGAATTATGCAATAAAAAAATGCAATTTTATTTTAATATAATCATTTATTTAATACAAATAAGGAAAAAAAGAGGTTATTCTTAGCAAGCTATCAAGAACCAAACTAGTCAGACGAGGATAATTAAAAAAAAAAATGTTTAGGTTAGGTTAAAACTGTGACCTACGCACGAGCCGAGCGAGCGAAGTGAGCGGTGCCGCGGCAGCGGCCAGCGAGGGCCAAAAACGACTAGATTATATAGAAAAAAAATATGGAAAGAAACAGGCTACCCGAGACTGAACTAGTTAGACTATAACAATTGACTGAATAGAAATGGTAAATTGAAAACTGACGATACTAAATATTTGGCAAATTTTATTTTGCGTAAAATGAGTTATTCCAATTGAAATATTTGACTGAATAAAAATTGGTAAAAGTACTAGTTGGTAAACAAGTCATTGTTTAAACGTTGACTTGCCAAACATTAGGTTTGCGTTACAATTATTTGTGAATAGATTTTTAGCTAAGTAATAATTCGGCAAATGAAATTATGCGGAAATGTTTTTGGGAAGTGATAATATGGCAATTTCTTTTCGATGAAACAAGGGAGACCCACAATTTTCTTTGGGTCTTCTTCTACCCTGAAAGTCTCACAACGCCCACGAGGGTGTTTTATCGCCCACGTTCAGAACCTATCATCTATGTGAAGCCACGTCTATAAAGTACAAAATTATCAGCATTATACTCTCGTTTAGCTGACTGGTTCTGGTTACCAGAGCGACGTGTGTTCAGCCATGCGAGAGCTTTCGATAGCTTGCAAAGCTCTGTACCTGATTTGAACTTATCATTCATAATACCTATATTCCCCGAAGGCGTAGGCAGAAGTGTAATCAGGTGTACTGAGACACCCTCATTATGACTGTTATGTTATAAATCGCATGTAAGAGGGGAAGAGGCTATTGCCATCAAACTACCACAAATCTAGACTCCCGGCTGGGAATATGTCCTAATGAAAAATCCCAAAAACACTTCTCCGATCTGAGGACCCAGGACTCTTAAACACTTATAGACCAACGAAGCAATTACTGATCATTTAATTAGCGCAAATAATATTCCTGCTAATGAAAGAATGCGTGGTTTTTGGGAAAGAGACAAGTGAAATGAGGTTTCGGTATTTTTAAAGCCTGCCAAAATTAGAGCAAGGCTCCTGAAAGTTTTACTGATTTCATTCCAGAGGTCCTTCGAGTCAAAGACGAAGGGTTGAGGGTCGGGTTGCGCTATTCGGGCCAACCGCGAGGCACACACAATCTTGTTTTTTTAACAAGTTTTTCTCTTTTGTGTTTTATATTGTGTCATTGTGGGTACGTAGTACCTACGTACTTATGACATATGCCAAATAAGCATATTTTAAATGCACTTTTTTAATGTATTTTGAATTTTATCTTACTTTCATTTTGATTTTAATGGTAATTTATTATAACTTTTTATTTTGATTTTAATGTTAATTTATTTAATTTTTTATAGCGATTCTAATGTTAATTTATTTCTGATGTTGGTTAGTAGTAACAGATTACTGATTAGTGACAGCAAGCCTAATTATTCACGCTGATATAAGATTTAGCGTGATAATCGTAACTGTACTGCACAGGGATTTTCATTAGGGGAAACATAACCAAAGGATTTCACGCTAAGTGTAAAGGATTCTCCAGAAAGGCACGACGAGACAGCGCGACACGACTCTAAAGTTGTAAAAAAATAAAAGGCCCGTTTTGACATTTGAGAATGCGTTCTTGACACCTGTCAGTTTCATACAAACGAATACGTGTTTTGCGAATTTGATCATTATTAACTACTAGAACTGTAAATGTCAAAACGGGCCTTTTATTTTTTGACAACTTTAGTACAACAATTTCTATGAAAACTCCATCGTCGCGTCTGTCTGCGGGAACACAGCCACGCTGCCTAGCGAAAATAAGTATGGCGGCAGAAATAGGTACCTAGGTGGTTGTACTTCCGGACGAGCTCTTTCATAAAGAACTTAACTAGGAACTACTGTTTATTTAAGTCATATCTTTGCGTTGCACACGAAGAACACTGCTAATTATTACAAAGAGAGAGAGATAAGAGACGAACATTTTTTAAATAACTTATATGGTACGCACGGCTACACAAAAAGCTATACATAACCAGTATAATCTGACTTCTGACTGTACGAAAAACCAATGCAATGTGAGGTCAGCTAAAACTGGTTTATAGCTTAGTGTTTCGCCGTGTGTACAGTTATCTTAAAAGTCACTTAAGAAACATTTTGCCTCTCATGGGCCAAGGGCTTTTGCACCCCATTATCATGAAACATACCGTTAAGGGACAACATTTTAACCTTAAGGGATAGAAAACAACGATTTTGTATGGAATGCATACGCATCCGTAAAGCTGAGCGGATGCGTTCACATTCCATACAGAACAGTTGTTTTCTATGGACAAAAGCTGAACAGAGCTGAATAAGTGTGGTTAGTCCCTAACACGTAAGGTCGATTTTGTATGGAATGCATACGCATCCGTAAAGCTGAGCGGATGCGTTCACATTCCATACAGAACAGTTGTTTTCTATGAACAAAAGCTGAACAGAGCTGAATAAGTGTGGTTAGTCCCTAATACGTAAGGTAATTCAGCAACGTGACATCAATTGCTTTGCCCTAACTAATCAATAACCCACGGCCTTTTGTCCTAGTGGCCAATGAAGAAAAATAGGTCATTTCCAACAACATGCACCATTAAAAGCTACTAGAAACGTTACAAAGTTTTTCATTTTTCTCATTAGTACTAAATAATTGTACCTACATTGTTTAGGTGTTCTAGCAATATTTGGACTGGATTTTCCGTTTCTTTCGCGGTAAATTGTAGGCGGGAAATCCAGAAATACAACCGTATACATTAGATACCACCGCGACTTGGTTCGCGTCGTATTGGATTTCTTAGGTTTTAACATTTTTTGCGCGGAATCCTAATTTAATTTTATAAAATAATAGTAGCCTAAGTTACTCATTATAACATCAGCTAACTGCTGCTGAAAGTCCCGTCAAAATCAGTCCAGTCGTTTCGGAGATTAGCCGGAACAGACAGACAATTTTTTTTTGTTATACGTACAGTGTATTCTTTAATATTTAATTTGTATTAAGTAAACAGCTGTTATTTTGCCATTACAAACAGACACTTCAATTTTATTTATTTGGATAGTTATAGTAGTTGATACAATTATTTTCTAGAAAGTACCGTAATTAACGGTACCGCTGATTCATTTATTATTATCGTTTGTGTCAATGCTACAACAATAGAGATCGAGTTACATAATTATCTATTAAATACAGATTGTACTGAAATGGGTATTAATTGACCAAAGGCAACACACAACACGAGAACCATAGTAGTTCACAGAATAATCAAGTTGAAGTGGCAATGGACCGGCCATATTAACCGTAGAACCGATGACCGATGGGGTCGACTTGTTCTTGAGTGGAGACCGCGAATCGGACAACGTAAGGTAGGACGCCCTCAGGCTACGTGGAGCGACGATCTTCGCAGGATGGATGGTAGCAGCTGGATGTGAGTTACCGAAAATCGAGTTGAATGGCGTGCAATAGGAGAGGCCTATGTCCAGCAGTGGACTGCTGTAGGCTAATGATGAACACATGACTGTAGGCCGATTTCTATAATTCACGGACCGTTATTGGTTAATATTAAGACTCGTGTATCTTTACCAATAATGAAGCAAATACCTCATAGCTTTGCATAGTAAACTCTCCCATACGGAACTAGCTATCACAGGTAAAATTAGCTTACGAATCTATTTATATGCCCAGTTGTTAACAAAATCGAATCGATTTACTTACATGCATTTTTTATGGCAATAATAAATGCTACCGTTGGTAAGTAAAGCGATTCGATTTTGTTTATAGGAAGTAGGAAACGAGCATGTCTAACTAGTAAACTTACACCAAGAGATACATAATATATACGCGATTGGATTGAAGCCACGTCATCATGTGCCTCGGCTTCTGAAAAACTGATCCAGTCTATGTTTAGAAAACTACCAACCCCGCCCGCGCCCGCGCACTGGATTACGGCCCCGTCTCTCTCACCGAGATGAGGCCTGTGTCCCTGCAGTTGGGAACTGGGACCATTATAGGCTGAATGTTGTTGTTGTTCTTAGAAAATCTGTTGTACATGTTGTGATTAGTTGCCCGAAACAACAATCGAAGGATGACATGGCATTTTTCAACGAAATCAAAATTATTGAATGTTACATAAACCTACATGGGCATTTATGGAACGTCAGAAGATAGGTGCACGGTTCCAATAGGTCGTTTCCTATGGAGAAAAGCCGGCAAGAAACTCCACGGTTACTCTTTTAAAAATAATTGGCCTTTACAATGTTTTCAAATTACAGTGTTAACAGGTATGGGAGGACAGTGTAGGTCTGTCAACAAGTATCAGCAGATTATTATATTAATAGGTCAACGCAAACGTATTTAAAAGCACTGTACCGGTTAAGCATCACATCATTCACATCACCTCAACTCGAGCCGTTCATCAATCTTCCAATGAAATTAATAATCTGTCTAGCCATTTCCCAGCTAATTTTGGGGTCAGCTTGTAGTCTAACCGGATGCAGCTGAATACCAGTATTTTACGTGGAGCAAACTGCCTATCTGACCTCCACAACCCAGTTACTGGATAACACGATACCCTTCGTAAGACTTTCGGGCTTCTGACGACCAGTAACGACTGTCAAAAACCAACAGCTTAACGTGCTTTCCGAGGCGCGGAGGGGTATGTAAAGATGTTCACCCATCCCCGGACCGACCGCGGAAAGCGTAGCTTAACCTGATCGATCGACTCGTGCAGTTATTAAATAATCTTCAAAATTCGTTTATTTCTTGCTTCGATTTCTCCGTATTTGCCTATCTTTTAAGATAGCAATATTGTCAGTTTAATCAGTAAGCAATCAGTGTGATTGTTGGTTATTTAAATTCCATGTTAAAACAGTTGTTTCTTAATACCGCGACCGGTCTATTCACATAAGCGTTTCTCATTTGTACGAGGAAATGCGTAACTATCGATTCGATGCGCTTACGTGTTCAACATTACTCAGCTACCTGAGTTACCTTCAACAAAAGTCTATGTGTATTACGCCACAACACCCCAATGCCAGAGCATAAGATGATGGAGAGCAGTGGTGGCCCAGTGGCAACGGCTCTGACTTACAAGTTCGAACCCAGGCAGACGCTTTACTTAGTGTAAATCCTTCCATCACCACTGCTCTTAAAACGGTGAAAGAAAACATCGTGAGGAAACCAGCATGTCCAAGAACCAAAAATTCGAACACATGTGACATCTACCAACCCGCACTGGGCCTGCGTAGTGGATTACAGTCCACTCCTTCCCGAAAAGAGGAGGGCTGTGTCCCAGCAGTGAGAACATCAAGCTGATTTAACAGTTTTATCATGCAACCAGGGCACGAAATACCTCAATGCTTTAAAATACTATTACACGCGTGCTACAATACTCTCATAGTGATTCGACTTGGAACCCTGCCAAGCCTCGTAATGATAAAAAAACGGGTAGATAATGTAAGATCAGTATATCATAGAAGTAGCAGCTGTTTCCCGCGCATGCGTATGAAAATTCAATTTATTCCGACGAAGGTTTGTGCTGAGTGAAACCTTCATGGCTGTTGATTGATTAATAATACAATTCTTTACAATTGAAAAATCTAATGTTTAGGTGAATTTCTCGTAAAATAAGGCGGCCTTATCTCGAATGTGGACTTGTTAGCCTAATTAATCTATTTCCAAGAGATGTAGATGAGATACACACATAAGTAGCACATAGGTAGTTAACATTCATACGATTTTCAAAGTGAATCCGACTACGTATTCAGTCAATTTTCCGAGGCGAAATTGGTAATAAAAAAGTAGTTTGTTACCAATAGGACAACGTAGGGCTTTTTATATTATACGTTTATAAAGGTATGAGGGGAACAGGGTGTAAAGTTTACTCATCCTCCATAGAAAAGGGAGGATTCTCCGACCAGACGGGTGTTGTGTCTGGTGGGCAACTGCCCGACGATTGATGTCTGGATGTTGCATAATATATATAGTTGCGCGATAAACTCGTTTGCGCGATGCAGGATTTTTGCGTGAGGCGTAGTGCGCATGTGGCAATGTAGATGCCGCCAAAAGTTTATGACAAATAATTGTTTAAAAGCGGACGCGGCCGCAGAAGCTATAATAAAAGATTATATTTAACGAATGGAACAACTATCTCCCTTGAACCCAAAAGGGACCTTCGATGACGGTTTAATCCAGGGACGTTTAAGGCTTGCCATTCAAAATCTTCATTATCCCTAAGGCTTAATCTTGCGATGCTTATACATGAGTATATCTAACCCTACCCTTATTTAGTGATAAAATGCGCTGTGAGTGAAACTTCAAATTAGATTTTCATCGTAGAATTTTAAAGTGTTCAACTATCCATTTTCCTCTTTATACCGTGACCTACTTCAAGATGAAAAGACCGTCCCAAAAATTACTTAAAACTGAACAATAGAGAATAAATAAACAATTTCGCGATCAAACTCCGTGACAAGTAAATCCTGGTGAAAATTAAACAATTAATGTTACAAGCTTTACAGAAAGGGTTACAAGCAATTAATGTAATTACAAAGTTTTGACGCCAACGCGAACGAACCTTTTAATAATTAAAATTAAAGCTCGCGACGGCGACGTTAACGGAATTAGTGGAAAAACTTGACAGACTGGAGAGCCTGGGTTTATTTATCTACTTTCCAACACAACTCTATTGCCCTTTCAGTTATTTGACCTGAGAGCGGTGGTGGCCCAGTGGTAGTGGCCACGATCTACGAGTTGTAGGTCGTAGGTTCGAACCCAGACAGACGCTACACTTAGTGTAAATTATTTCATCACCACTGCTCTCAAAACGGCGAAGGAACACATCGTGAGGAAACCGGCATGTCCTAGAACCAAAAATTCGAAGACATGTGACACCTACCAACTTGCATTGGGTCCGCGTGGTAGATTATAGCCCGCTCCCTCACGAAGGGAGAAGGCCTGTGTCCCAGCAGAGGGAACAAAATAGGGTGATTATGTGATTTGACCTCTGATTTTGCATCACAAGGACCCTTAAGTTTATGTCAGAGGTAAAATCGAAGTCCTACAAACAGCTGTTTTTATTTTTATAACTGATGCATAATTTCTACACTAGGGTCTAGAACCATGTGCTGAATTCATAGTTTCAGCTTGCGCGGTGACGTCCCTGCCATCCTGTATATTAATATTTCCTACGTCATATTTTTCAGGACGTTCTATATAACATGTTAGGAGAAACTTCTGCAAGCCTTATTTCCAGTTTTATTATTAAATCATTTCCAAGATTTTACTACAGATCATAGATTGCTACTCTAGATTTCTTATCAAACGAGTACACTTCTGCATAGTCCTACATAATACTACCATATTACTTTACATTACTAAATATAAATGTTTATGACGACTGTTTAATGTGGAGCAGGCTTTATTTTAATCAGGAAAGAGTATAATGTTTTACATTATCCTCACTAGACATGTATGGGCCTCTAAACCCTATTCTACTCGTAATGATGTTTTAAGTTATCACCTAGTGCAAGAAATATACTTTTTTTTTTAAATCTTTATTTTAAGGGACTTTTGAACACAGTTCACGCCAGTCCCAAGGAAATATCCTTAGCAGTTATTTTATTTAAGAAATAAATAGTTCCCGCGTATTATTTATAAAGGGTGTACAGACAATTAACGGAGCCGATTGTCACTGGCACTCCCCGTTTTTTTTTTTTTTTTTTTTTTCAGGATGGGAAATCATCAAATGACTCCTCCCGCTCTGGGTGGAGCAGAAGGGAGTGTCAGACTCTTACTGACTAAACGCCCGGAGCGTCTCCCTCGGCGGCTGAGGCGTGAGGATCTCTCCCTCGCCCATCCCGCCACCTCCTTCGCTAGCATGACTGCTTCGCAGAAGGAGGTGACCGCCTCCCACTCCCTCTCGCCCCGGACCATGGCTTGCACCAGGGCCGGACGCGAGAGGTCGCCGCCGCTGCCGATCGCCTCTTCGAGGACACGGCGGTGCTCTGCCCAAGCGGGGCAGACCTCCACTGTATGGTCCGTGTCCTCGGGGCGATCCTCGCAGTGATGACACCCGGGCGTCTCCTCCCGCCTGATTATGTGCAGGAACCTCCCGAAACATCCGTGTCCGGAGAGGACCTGCGTCAGGCGGTAGATGAGAGCGCCGTGACGCCTCTCTAGCCACTCCTCAAAGAGGGGTCTTACCGCCGCTATCGTGGCGTGCCCTGCTCTGGGTTGCGCCTTCCATTCCACCATGAGACCGCGCCGGAGGTCCGTCCGCTCCGCAGCGATTTGCCGCGGGTGCAGAGTTTCCCCCCGACGTAGTGCCTCCGCGCGCCAGTCATACAGGCGCGCGAGGACTATCGCCTCCAGATCCCATGGTGGCAGTCCGGCAAGGAGGCTTGCTGCCTCGCCGAGATCGTGCGGTACCCCCTTATAAGCCTTACGGCAACCACCTTTTGGGGCGCGTTCAGATAGTGTGCGGCCCGAAGCCGCAGTGAACCTTACCTGGAAACCTTCTGGTTACGGAGATATTGAAAGTCAAAATACCAACTTTAAATACACCCTCTACCCCTGTACCGTTGCATGCTCCCATAAGCACAATGTTTTACGTGCATTACATTGTGCACTACCACAAAGAGAAAATTCTCACATCAATAATAAAAGTTATTTCCCAGCAATTATTTTTGTGCAAGTTTGATGTACAGAATACTTAGTTGACAGCTATGTGATGGTCTTTTTAATAAAATCAAAAATCATTTATTCAAATTAGGCTGAGAATCAGCACTTTTCAAATGTCAAAATTACAAAAGACAGTCCCCCAAAAACGCCCACCCTTCACCACTTCCTAGTGCTATCGCTGGGAAGAAGAAGTGGCGCAACAAACTCCCCAGCAGCACAGCTGTCTGTTCAATAGAACAATAGAACAGTAGTTCAATAGAACTTATTATTGATTAAAAATGTAAAAAAATACTAAACTAATTCATGCGCAACATAAATTAAGTCAAGTCATCTGACTACCTTATAAATTATGAGGTGCCACATTACTGCCGCACGACAAAGCGCGTTTTTTTTACCTTTAACTTTCGGAGCTCATATGAGGAAAAATCTATATCTATAATTTATTAGTTGTTATTGCTATTATCATTATCTATGAAGAATAAAATCACAGAATGAATTGCCTGATAAAATTAGTATTAAACCATGAATTACATCTATAAAATCTTTACTAAAAGATAATAATTGTGGTGATAAGAGCAGTCCATTCATTGAACCATTTTTCTTTTAACAAATCCACCTCCTATTTTACCACCCTTAATTTCCATAAATAAAATAACACAAAACAAAGCTCTACAATGGTTCTTCCAGCTGTTAGAGAAAATATTTTTTTTTAAACTTGGCTATTTAAAAAAAAAATCCTATGACACTCAGGGATCGATAATACTTCCCATTAATGAAAGAATTTTCAGAATTGGATCAGTAGTTCCGAAGAATACCCGCCCCCGACATACTAAACTTACGAATTTTTCCTCTTTGTAATATTAGTATCAGAGAATTTACTAACTGTGTTAAAGTAAATATAGGTATACAAATATTTATCAAATTTAGAAACTAGGAGTTATGCTACTCAACATATAATTATTTTCTATTGTCCACTTTTGAATATTTATTAATTTTTAAAGACTATTTTAGCTCTTCTCGCCTGAAACACAGGATTACCTAGTTCAGGCACGTAAGTCTTAGGAATATAATTTACATTTAAGCAAAACTGTACCAATTTTCATGCATTATAATTATTTTGAATAAATATATTATTATTATGTCGTTTATTTATTTAGTCGTCTTATTTTGTTACATTTTTAAATATTAGTATGATTAAATAAAAAAATAAAAAAATAAACATTTAAAAATATAAAAAAATAGTGATCCACCGGTGTCGGGAGCAGGGTCCAAGCTACCGGTGGTTAGGGCTCCAGAGATAGAAACCTCCTCACAATGCGAGCCGTATCGAGGAGTACTGCCTTCTGAATCAGGCCCTTGATCCAACCGCATTATAATATATATATTATTATAATTATACATTATACCTTTATTATTATTATTATTATATAATTCGTTTTTTAATCCCAGATTACAGGAGAAATTCCTAGTGTGGGGCAACGTTTAAGAAAAAATAATAATCTGACATTCAAGGGCTGATTTTTCCAACGCCAGATAACTTTATCCGAGTTGTAATTTTGAATTCTTGACAGTTATTTCATACAAAAACTGTTAAGCGTCAATTTTATTCCATGAATAAAAGTTATCTGTTGATGGAAAAATAAGCCTCTTAGCCTAGTTTTTTGTGTTTGCGTTTTTTAGTAGATATAGAAATTTGATATTACACCTGTGAAATTAGTATCTGGGTGTAAAAAACGAACTTTAAATCTAAAGCCAGTTTTTTTTAAGTGGTCCTTCATTTACCAGTTATTTTACAGAGTCCAAAGCAATGGATGAGGTCTATGTTGGAACTAGCATACCAACAAATACATGGCTAGGATTTTTTTTTTAATAATCCATAAGTTAGCATTTCAATAAATGTATTTTCTTTCTTTCTTTAATTTTAATATAATAATGCAGATAATGTCTTTATTACTTTTGTTGTTTAAGCATGTAAGTTTTTCCTAATACTATTATTTCCTTTATTGCATTTAAATACTTACAAATTACATTTTTAAATATTTTTATAAACAAAAGGATACAAAAAAACATTACATACTATTATTATTATTAAAAGTCTGTGACGTCCCACTGCAGGGCAACCCCCCTACTCTCTTTCCACAACGCAATTGTTTTATATTGTTTTAAGTTATAATTGTGTGTATAATCTAAACATAACTTTTATCCATTTGAAACTTATGGATTTGACCTATAATTTGATGTCTAAAAAAATATATTATTAATAATTTATCTCTCTTTTTTTGTGGTCCTCTTTAGCCCTGGATCGAAAAAG
Source organism: Apamea epomidion (assembly GCA_947507525.1). Lineage (NCBI taxonomy): Eukaryota > Metazoa > Arthropoda > Insecta > Lepidoptera > Noctuidae > Apamea > Apamea epomidion. The sequence continues at coordinate 16,738,945 of OX382240.1, read as the reverse complement.
CTGAAAGTCATGTGGCCTTTGCCCAGCAGTGGGATGATGCAAGCTAATAGCAATGATTTATCTTGATCAGTCTTTTTCATTCTTCAATATTTCCATTCAAACAATTGGAATTGAAAATATAATGTTTTCATGTGGTATCTCAGTATAAATAATAAATACATGTACCTATTCTTTTTCTTTTTTGTCAATGCTACCTACTCTTACTAAATGTTTTTTTTATTTATTTCATAGAATAAATTAGAAAATAAAGTTAAGGGAATTAACTTGAAGATGTCTGTTTTAAAAGATTTTTTTATTTTATTGGTATTTTAATAATGGGCCGGCCATAGGACCGATGACCATTGGGGTAGACGTGTTCTTGAGTGCAGACCGCGCATTGATAAACGTAAGGTGGGACGCCCTCAGGCTAGGTGGAGCGACGGCTGGTAGCAGCTGGATGGAAGTTGCCGAAAATCGAGTTGAATGGCTTGCAATAGGAGAGGCCTATGTCCAGCAGTGGACTGCTATAGGCTGATGATGATGATTTAAATATTATGACTAATAAGGATAAACACAGGTATGTATGTAAGTGCTCAGGTACTTGGTAGGTACTCTTAGTAAAAACAAGTTTTGTGGTTTTGTTAGTTTTCAGTCTGAGTCACTGTTCTCATAACAAAGTTTGTGGTTTTACTGAAGCAACCATTTGTGTAGCTCTTTGTTTCATATTTAATCATAAAAGGAGGTTGCGCGGGCTTGCGAAAGATGGATGGAGTGGAGGAAGGACACTGCCCAGGAGTGGGACAGCGTAGGCAAGTAAAAAAAAAACAAAAACATAATTTTGTAGAACAGTTTCCTATAGCTTCCTTATTCCTACCATTAAAATAATTAATGCTGCTAAATATCAATACTGAACTTATGATAATCATCAACATTGAAAAAAACAAACCTTAAAACCTTTGCTGTGCCCGACAGTGTCTATAATTGTTCCTATTTATTAAGTCAAAGTCAAATCATTTATTTCAAATAGGCACATAAAAGGCACTTTTGAACGTCAATAATAAAATTGATTCTAGTCACCCCTTCCAAAAGGTAGTTTTCGTATGGAGAAGAATGGGCAAGAAAAAAAAAAAAGAGTAACAGTGGAGCTGTTACTCTTTTAAAATGTGTTACAATATTTTGCTTACAATAATTATATAATTATATGTGAAGACAATGCACCTAAAAATAATAATACTTACCACCTGTATGTGTAAATTAGGGATTGCAATAAAGATTAATTTAATTGAGCCTATAGCAGTCCACTACTGGACAGATGTCCCTCGATTGAACTGAACTCATTATACACATAGAGAAAAAGGTATTTTTTTATGCATTGTCTATATTTTAAGGATTTAAGACAGTTGCCCCTTGATTGCACTGAACTCATTATTTATTCAAATCGCGTAAATAAGAATGTCAAAAGAAAATATATACATATAACTATGCATTGTTCAATAAAGGATTCACTTTTATGGAGATGCTGTTGAGCCAAATAAATAGCTGATCAAAAAATATTCAATAGTATCAAGAAATAGTCAAAGTAAAAAGCATCCGCATTTAACGTGTCGAGGTGAAAGTGAGTGCGAAATCCGCATACAAGAAGCCGCAAAAATAACGAGTTGGCTACGTTACAAATAGGGTCCAAAGAATATGATTCACTGTCGTAAAAATACCAAATATTACCAAACGGTTAAGTTATGAAAAGGTCAATCGAAATATATCTAGAACTACGACGATCTAGGTCGTATGCCGCGCATACGTAGGACAAAACAGCAGTCGGTAATTCACACGCTGATTCACAGCGGTTTCTGCATCCCAATGATGATTCCAGCAATTATCAAAGGCGTCAAGATAAAACACATACGCTACGACTAATCTAAACATTAAAACGCGACAAATCAATAACATCTTATACAGTACACAAACAAAATCAATAATTTCAACAACGGACTACTAACCACACTGGCGGTGTCTTGGCTGTCTAGCGAATACTTGTCCGTTTCCTTCCCTTGGTTGTCGTTGGAGAAATTTTCATATTTGCGCGTGGGGCTACTTTTCATCGTTCACACAATTCCTTTCAGCTTAGGCCTCGAAAGACATTTTCACACCCAAGAAGACGACACGAACAACCAACGAATGAAAAATTACTGACAGAAAGTAGCAACTAGCAAGCAAAAGCAAACAACTGACATTTCAGAACTGACATGTCAATAGTTTTTGACACTAGAGGTGGAACTTTTTTTTTTAATAACAAAGTTTTTAGTAGATTTCTTATTCAACAGAATAAGTAACGTCATTATTGTTTAAAATAAAAGTATTATTTATACGTCATTACTAGCTTGCAAGTGTGTTTTGTTGATGTGATGTATGTAGTTCACTGGTAAATAATAAAATCGCAATCGACTAAATAAGTCGATTACCAATGATATACGTATTACGTAGCTTAGCTCACCTCTATGGCGCATGATATAGATGAAAATACGACGTTGGATAAATTTCTAAACGAATCATCAACAAGATTAATTAAATTAGCCTAGGTCTAAGTCTAAGCAGTAATATAATGGGCTGAAATTCTGTTAAAAAGTTTAGTTGTTGATGTACTCACCTAACTAAAAATTATCATTGTAAATTATAACCTATCAACCAACATAAACTTAACTTTCCAAAAAGTAAATCATGGTATACTTACATTTGTTTGGTCCCAGGAATCATTAGGATCATTAGGGTCCCACAGTTGTATTTCCGTATATTCTTTAAATGTTTCATTTTTGTTATTTCTACGGGTCATCTGTAAATCAACACCATTTTGACACTGCAATTTGATTTTCATTTTAGGACATCGTTTTTACAAAACAGATCGTATGACAATGGTAGTATATTAAAAAGGAGGTTACTCTAATCACAACACATATACATATAAAAAATAACAATATTAAATTGTCACGAGTGTTTGCCTACTCACCTAAATTATTAAAACAAATAACTTTTATAACATAGTAACACACAGGACAATAACATAGCCACAACTGAATAAAATTACTATATGTACCTATCGTACGTGTTCCTTATCAGTGATCGCACGTAAGTAGCCAGTTTCGTAGTACCTATATGAACGAGACAGCTCACACAAACATAACTAATTAGCTTATCAGAATTTAGCAAGGGGTTTCAAGTACTTAATAATGTAAAAAATATAATCGATATTCAATGGAAATATAATTGTTTTGACATAACGGTGCCTACTTTGAGTCGGTTATTTTGTCCTTCCTTTTATAGTTGTTAGGTAGGTATAGCGTAATTCGCATAATTGTTTCTTTCCTATAATTCGTTGAATGAATTAACAGGACATTGGATGTCAATGCAAAACCAACCTTATGTCAGGAATACAGTCCCACACACATTGTTGGCAAAAAAGTGTAAAATAAGTATGATGGACTAGATTATTTTCTCTCAGAAGAACATTATTAATCCCTCGCTCCTTTATCCTGTGCTATCTATGGCCGTCTAGGGCCATTTTTTTTTTCTTCTGTCTTTATGGTCGGAGCGCGGTAGTCGCTCTTGCATGCACCACTGCGGCCTCTCTGAGGCAGTCACGATTTCACTTGCTCTACTACGGTTAGCTAATAAAATTAAAATAAATAAAAAAAGCAACTGATCTAACAATGATTTATTTAAATATTGCCTATAAATAAGATTTACAAAACTTGAAAGCGATTGTTCAAGAGCTTTACTTCAAGCCGTCTTGTAGTCCGAAGCCGGGGCCGGTTGGTTCTTCACTCAAGGATGTCAGCCCTCCTAGGGGTTCGGAGGCGAATCGTCCACTCCTGAGAAAAATAAAATAATTAAATTAACAAAGGGATTTTGCATTAGAGTCGTCACAAATACTCCGTGGCGGACTAAGCGTATCGGGGGCCCGGAACGGCAAAACTAAGTGTCTCAGTTTTTGTAGGTACTGCTAGTAAAATTTTGTAAAAAATTATAGTGAAAAAGTAAACAAGTATTTTATCTATCTGACTGCCCCGTTGGTCTTGTAGTCGCTAGCGTGAATGCTGAGGTTGGGTCCGGGGTTCGATCCCCAGGTCGGGTGAAGTGTTATTGAGATTTTCCATCATGAATTTCTCAGTAACGGCCCGGAGCTTGGAAATTGCCTCGCGCGCAAGTGAGGCCGTGTGTTGTGCCTGATAGAGCGAGAGCGAGTGTCAGATTGCCGTCCCATCCGACTATGAGAAGGGAAGGGAAGAGAAAGGGCACCTGTGTTTGCGTACAAATGCGCTATAATAGCTTCCGTCCCGCAGCCTCCGCTTAGAATGACAGCTATGGCCGAAATTCGGTCATAATGGGCGCTGGCACCCGGCAGGATTTTTTTTTAGGATGGTGCAGTTTCCGATGTTTCACTATGGGGTTCGTAAAAATTTTAGCATCCCGTCTTGAATAGGTAGACATTTTGTCGTCTTTTACAGAAAAGCAAAAACTTTGAATGCAAGAGCGAGCGACGTGGGCCCGAAATTCGTTTTTGTCAAAGACATTAAACTATTTAGTTTTTGTCGTAGTTGGGTTTTAGTTTTAAAGTTTCTGTTTTTTCCTTCCTTCCAAACATCAAACGAAGTCAAACACATCAGACTACATTATGACAGTTAGGTACTCGTAATAAAGTGATGGAAAGTTTATATACCTAGGGCCAGCTTTCGGTTTCTCGTCTTTTTTCAACTTTTCAATTATTTCTTTTGTGTCTTCTACTGTCAGGTCTTCCTGCAAAAATAGAGAATAATGCATGTAACATGTTATCTTAAAATGTACCTAGTATTTTGGTGTACAATAAATCATATTCTACCATAAATATATGAAAAGATTGAAAAAAAAAATTGTGTAAATGTGTACAACTTTATTTGAGGTTCTCAATAAATGAATAAATCATTAAAAATATAATATAATTAATATAATATTATATAATTTATTTTATCATTATGCCTATTTGTGATTTTTATGTGTGTGTATTGTGTTATTTTTATGTTATTTGTGATTCGTTTCTATTATGACATTATTATGTAATTTGTGATGTATTTCGATTATGTTATTTTTGTTATGATGCTTATTTGTAATTCATGAATATATTTTGATGTCAATATTTACTAATCTAATTCTATGGACTTCAACGTCTGCAAATAAATGATTGTTATTATTATGTCGTTTATTCATTTAATATCTTATTTTATTATATTTTTAAATATTAGTATAAAAACAAAAAAAAAACATTTAAAAATATAAAAAGATAGTGATCCACCGGTGTCGGGAGCAGGGTCCAAGCTATTATTTATTTATTATTATTATTAAGTACCTGAGCGTTGTGACTAACGCCCGTTTTCACTAACACTAGGCGACACCTAAATGAATGCAAAAAACCAACAGCGTGCTTTTATTTAGACATTCATGTAGGTTTTGTCTCGTGTTAGTGAACACGATCATAATAGTTTCAGCGGGGTTAACGCGTACCACACTAACAGTGGCAATGGCTTTCATTTTGACAGTTCAACAACATTCATTGCGTTATTTACGTTGTTGAGCAGACAAATTTTTCGAACATAGAAACCAATAGAGTAGCAATATCCTTCAAAATGATTCAGATTATGATTCGGTGTGTTACACAATTAGGGTGCAGGTCAGTGCTTTCACACGCATAAAGGATTCATGAGTTCTTATATGTGGAGCTGATTGTAATGTGACTATAGTGGATCTGTACCTCATTAGACAATATTATTAAGTTATACTTACGTAGTAATCGTCGTTGACTTGAAGCATGGGAGCGTTGACACAAGCACCGAGGCACTCAACCTGGAAAAACAAATAAAATCTGTATAAGTTTACTACATTGTGAAAAACAAGTCAAGGTCAGTCGCAGTGGGGTCCTTTTCTAGTGCGCAACTTTTTAGTTTGAGTGTCATTACTTCGAGCACGTTGTCGTCTTACTGCGATGCATGTTTCATCGACGACACTTGGTTAAAGAGTTCGATTTAACGTTAGTTTGATAAAGTCTTATGCAAACAACTTTACACTGATGTATTGATTCTTTTTCTTAGCGTGTCGATAGCAATCTAAATGGACTCTGCCCAGAATTCGGCTACTTGTTTGGCGCCATCACCAGCGTCCATCAGTTCCTGTAACGTGCAGCTGACAGGACACGCAGGACACGATAAGTGTCCCATCGTTTGTGGATGTATCGATTGATACTTCGATAGTTATTGCATCGATTTTAGTTTTGTTTTGTTTAATCTTTGCGATTCATTTATCTTTACTATCTTTACTACAGGTGTGCTGCTGGGGAGTTTATTGCACCACTTTTTTTCTCCGCTAAAGCACTAGGAAGTGGTGTATGGCAGGCGTGCCGAGGGAGTGTCTTTTGTAATTTTGACGTTCATTAAAAGCTGTTTCTCAGTTGAATTTGTTTGGCGACTGCACCGCGTCCCAGTCTCTGCGTTCCGTCTCAGTAAAACTATTGTGAATAATTTATTTATAGACAAGCTGTGTTCTCCATGGGTTTCCCCATCGTCAACCCTTTCAGGGTTTTTTTTTTTAAATCCTCCCTTATTTCATCGGACTAGACCCAGCAGTTTTGGCTGTGCGTTGCTGTCACTGAATAAATCAATTTATGAGTTTTATTAAGAAGATAAAAATGTTTTGTTCAAGTCAACATACCTCAGAAATGGAGAACTTTCCACAAGGGCTGTTGCCACCGACATGGCACTGGGTTCCGTCGACCAGCGCCTTCAGGATCGCATCAGAGCCACGGAGCCAGCAGGGTGTTGTTGTGCATACTTGGATATGGTACTTGCCGATTGGTCGTCTGTAAGTTTAAATAATTCACATAATATAATAAACTTATTTTTTTCATGTGTACTGTAATGCTGCATTGGTCGACGACATCGAGTCAACGCTGGCCGTCGCTGAAAACCGGGGCTGTGCTTTTCCCATATTTGTTTTATTTTTGTAGTGAAACTTCTTCGATTCGTTAATTGGATGAGAATTGAGAATGTAATTTCAAGGACGCGTCACATTTAGACACATTTCGTGTCATGAGAGAGAAGGAAAATATAACTCCCTATCTTTGAGGGCTGATTTTTATTCAGATGGACATTTAACTTATTAGTAAAATAGTAATCAAAAGAACTCCACGGTGGAACTCGTATTCGTAAATAACGCGATATTGTAAGTTATTCATATCTTAAAAAGAATGCCAGAAGGGGATCGTGCATGGCACCAGTGGGACCTGAGCCCATCGCGCCACTTCCCTTCGGATACATACGTACTCTGGTAAGAAAACGCACCAGAGACCTACACGACAAACTTTGGACGGAGCTAGGCGATTGTAGGCAGGCCAAGGAAGCACTTCCCACAATTAATGGCCGCCTCACGGAACAGGTTCTCCGTCTAAATAAACTAAAGCTGCGTACAGTTACTGCAGCATTAACTGGCCATGGGTCATTTAACAAACACCTCTATGTCATAGGAGTAACAGACAGTCCGCTGTGCAGGGCCTGCATGGAGGAGGACGAGACAGCGGCGCACGTGCTGCTAAACTGCCCGGTGGTCGCCACGTACAGGGCAAAGTACTTCGGTAACCCAGGTACCCTACGAGAAACGGTCAGTAACATCAAGGCGTTGCTGGCCTTCCTTGAGGAGCTGGGGTGGATCGAATAATCGATTTTCCCACCCTTACGCAAAATACGCGCATTGTCGTGGAGTTGCGGACACCAGCCCGCTGTACCTATTACCTCTCTTAAAAAGAACATAATTATGTCAAAGAAAAATCGAATACCACGAAAACAAATATATCACTCACTAAATGCGAAATGAATACACAAGCCTAAATTTGAAATTAATTTGAATTGGAATTCCTAACTAAACGCTAGATATTTGGCATCAAAGTGGCCAGTTTGACAAAACACCAACTTTATTATGTAAGGACCCAATATTTTCACCTTACCTAATAAACATAGTGTAGAATGTAGCCACTTCATAAACCCTCATGCGTGGCAGCTTGAGAAGATCAGCTACCTTGTGCATGGCAGAGATGGGCAGCCAGCCTCCAGCTTGACGCTGAGCCAGGTCCAGCAGCGGGATCATTGCTCCACGCTTGTGACCTTCGGGATAAATCCCAAGTAAGGCATCGACTCTCTGGAATAACATTCAGAAATATTATTAGAAATAATGATGAGTCGCTATGAACTTATGATGGAACAAATGAACATACATAGCCTGTTAAAACTATAACCCCATAGGGTTACAATTAGCCGGGCTTAGCCGTAGTAGTAGGTAAAATAAATGATGAATAGACTCTGATTTATTATTTGCTAGACTGCGTAGTAATAAAAACTGTCAACATACCAAAAACAGGTTGATTGCATCTGTCATTTTGGTATAGCAAAAAAATCGGAGTTTAGATTTCTTAAAAGAAAAAGAGGTCAATTGGTAAGTATGTAAGCTTTTGTATTTAGAATAGAATTGCCTGGTGCATGCAGAATACACAAATATAGGTTTTGAAGCACAGAAAATGAACTAATTCGTAAAGTTGACATTGTGATTGTTAGTACAACTTTCAACTTTGAAGATAACATATAACTCAAAAAGTATTGTAGAATCCACATTTTTAACACGTTTTTTTCACCTTCACTACTTGTAATTCTAGAAAACATTCGTGAACAGTGTACAAACTACTTACTACATACTTATTGTTATGTTTTGTTATCAATATCCTAGGTTAACCTAAAATATTACGTAGTTATCTTTTCATCAGCCATAACCATTCTTATTATTTCGTATTAATAATTTTGCCTCGCATTTAACAAAAGTGTACAAAAATGACAATCTCCTGTCACAATCAGCGATATTTTGATTTAGGAACAGGAACAAAATCGATGTTTAGTCAAAACAGATGACAGTCGCTGACCTTTTTGTTCTGCTCCGTGAATTCGAAGGGGATGTCAGGGTTGTCCTCAGGACTATCACGGTGGACGAACAGGCTGTCATGCTGCAGAGCTGCGCTAGTCTGAATATTCCTGGACGCAGCACGTAACTGAAAATACGATCACAAATCATCACAGTTGAAACGTCAAAACGTTATTATATAATACGTTTGTTTACAGTGGCCACGAAATTGTTAATAGTTTTAGATGACATACCACGCCCTGTACTCCAGTTCTCAGGCTGGATAGCATGGTTATTTTAACAATATTATTCTAAATTTTGAAGAAATAATATTGCGAAACACTGTTCGCCAACACTTTGGATTTGTGAATAACTTCAGGTCAGTATAATCACTTTGACAGGAGCATTGATAAACCATAACATGAGCCTGTTAGATTCTTATTTACTTTTTTGCTTTCCTAAGATAAAAATCAAAATGTATAACTTAGTTTTATAGGCTTGACTAAATCATGTAACCTCAGTGCTAAGACATTGTATTGATGGAAGAAAATGAATTTATAAATATCTTGAATTTCAATATTTCATTGTAAAATCGAGTACTTTGAACGCACGCTGTTGTTTAATCGTGACGAGCTTCACGTCAATCATGAAAATTACTTCCATGAAGTCATAACAATCAAAAATATTTCTTACCACGTTATGTTAAGACCCAAAATGCATTGCCACATTTTTTATAATTAAACTAAACTACTATGGATGTATAGAAAGTTAAAAAGATATGAATACAGGGCCCATTGACAAACTTAAAATGAATATTATTATAATCATATTTTTTCGTTACCAATATAGAATTTACCTCCGATTACCTACTACACCATATTGTGCGCCTAACGTAATTCCTATAGCAAATTAGATTATGAAAGAATTGAGTATAATTTTAATCACAATCGTTAAAATTAACTGATAATAAAATTATACTATCAATTAAATCTTTAACGTAGCTGTCGTTTGTTTCAATTTTGAGATTTGAGTTCTAATTTCTATACAGATTTTGTCACAGTAGTACTATGACTAATGAATGCTAGGACGAATAGGGATTCAGCATAGCTATTCACAACCATCCGACATGCTATTGTATCGAAAATGACACATTTCGATAACCTGATGAGCCTAGCGGTCGTCTATTTGATATAACTGACAAAATTTTCGGGTTTTAGACTTGTGAACAGCGTTCAGAGGACTCCTACGGGCTACGATAACATTGATTGATGTTCGATACGATACGGAAGCGTATCCAGTGGTTGTGAATAGCCATGGTGATCGTCATAGACAACTTACATCACGCTTATGTTCCCCGAAGGAACAGAGAACAGAGGTGTGCCTGTATAACAGTAAACTCAAATTTTCTAGCTATAGGGACGAGCATCTACCCGGGCATAAATGCACAGGAAAGTCTTAGTTTCTAGTAGTTCGGAGGTTTCTAGACTTAGGCTCAATTTACACCGCCGCGGAACGGAGTGCAAGCGAGTTTTCGTACATAGCAAAATGAACTTTATGTCAATTGTCTAACGTACAAACTAGATACGAGCTTATTACTGCCGGAATTCCCGAGAATGCGCGATAATTCGCCAGAAGATGCGCGACCTGTGCGTATTTGTGTATCTAATAAGTGCGTTACACTTTTAACATAAAGTTCATTATGCTTTGTACAAAAAAAAATCGCTTCCACTCCGTTCCGCGGCAGTGTAAATTGAGCCTTACAATCTTGAATATAAACATTACGCCTGTAATCTCTGAAGGGTTAGGCAGATGTGTACCCATAGTACTCCCACATTTCACCAGTTATGTTTAAGTCCCATGTATGTAATAGGAGGCGAGCCTATTGCCATCGACGGGGCACAAATCCAGACTTCGGGCTGGTGCTGAGAAATTCTTGATAGAAAAACCTGATAGAACTCATGTACAGACATCAAGCTACTACCTTCAATCTGTCAAACTTCTTTAATAGATTTTCAACTTTATCGTTATAGCGTTAAGGTTCAAGGTTGATTGGAAAAATTTGAGTTTCGGGTAGCTTGTCCTGCTGGCGTCTGTACTTAACATTTTACTCGACCTGGGAATCAAACCCAGAACCTCGTGTTCAGCAGTAGCGGTTACGACTACTAAAGCAACGAGGAAATCCGTCAATCTTTAACCATACCAATATCATTAATGTGAAAGTACGTAACTGTCCGTATGTCTGTTTGTTACCTTTTCGTACCTTAACCACTGAACTGATCATTATGTTTGACAAAATAGGTACATACCTAGGACTTGGAGAAGGACATAGACTACTTTTCATCCTGGATATTTGTATAAAAATGATGAAATACAAAATACATACAGAGATGGTTCTTTACCGAACCAGACTTTGTATCATCTAAATATAACCAACAAAAGGAATTTTTACACACATAATAATAAGTAGATGTCCTAGATAGGTAGGTAGGTACACTACAACGGGCTCCACTTTTAGCTCCATAAAACTAAAAATGCCCATCAAACCTGTAGCTCGCTACAATTAATTGTTATTCACGAAACACATACGAATATCTAACATACGACGGTATGTACTACCCTTTAAAAGGCATTGTCTGCCTCCATGCCTGTGCCTATATTTCCGTACGAAAAAAGCCAAACAAGAATAAAAAGAGATAGACAAAGCCCGATCGGCAAAACAACGACGTGGTTACCATGGCAACTGCCGCACCGGCCCGCCATGCACCAAAAATTTGTATCTACATAACTAAACTGTAAATATTTAAAAAACGGATTTTGCTACGCTGGGGGGAAAGTGGGAGAATAAAGGTGTTATGCACGTTACTAAAACTGATTGGCAGGTTAAAAAGTTTCATTTTGGGGCCTGAAAAAAACTTAGCGTTGCTGAATTTGCGCGATTAGATTTTGTATTGCTAGTTTTTGTGTGTATTTTTAAGCTTTTCTCCTTTTAATGGATGATAGCTAGGTTTTTCGTGTTAGTATGAATGGCACGATATCGACATTCAGGTTCTTTCAAGGTATATAAAGCTCTTCCTAGTTAATGGTCTTATTCTAACTTAACAAACAGGGAGTTTGTTGCGCCACTTCGTCTCAGGTGAGAAAGTGGTACCACCAGACTACCACCAGACAAATGACTGCCTAAACCAGCACCCTACTTGTGTATCACACTATAAATTACAATCTGAATGATTTTGAAGGATAAGTATTACTAATCCATTGCTTCATATGTTTGAAAAAATTGTCTGCTCAACAACGTAAATAACGCAATGAATGTTGTTGAACTATGTGTTACGCAATTACCCCGCTGGTTTGTAATACTTGCCTTAGTATGTTACGCAATTACCCCGCTGGTTTGTAATACTTGCCATAGTATGTTACGTAATTACCTGGCAGCTTCCCTTATGAAAACTTTTACCCTTGCTACTGCTGAGTGTTTTGTGCTTCTGATGTGACCTCGTACTGCTTTCAAATAAGTAACTTATTTGGGGCTACACGTGATTGATGCCACCTCGTTCGTGACGTACCAATATTGTAATGGGCGCAGTTTTTTTTTCACTTTGATTCAGTACCTGCCTATCTGAAAGGTCTCGTTTTTGTATTGGATACACATTCGCAAATCAAGACATAAAGCCTCCTTTAGTGGTTTTTCAGTCACGTTTGTGAGTAAACTCAAAGCACATATTTAACGTAATTTTAAGAACGTTCACAGTCTCAATCTGTCAAAAATACCTATAGTTTCCCTACATTTGACAAGTTTTTGACATTGATTGTCGCTGAGATGAGTTTGCGACTAGAGTTCGATAAAACGTTTTTAATTACGAGAATTGGTTTTCTGAGGCGTGTCCGACTCCAACTTCCTTAACCTAAAATTGAGTGTATTGTCCAAAGAAACTTATTCAAAAATATTTCATGATAAAACAATCCTTAAAGATAACTTTGAGCGTAGACTATCATATTTTATGTACCTAATGATGATAAAGGGAATTCAATCAATTATAGAAATAACCGTACATTTATTGTTTAAATTAATTAAAACTGCAAAGTTACTTTTATTTTGGTGGTCATTCGATTCAACTAACATCAAACGCATCGCTGTATTGAACCTTATTTATTGCCGCGATGCGCTATTGTCAATTACCTACCTAAAAATTTGCTTCTTAAGAACCCAAAGAAAGAAACATTGTAAAATTATGAGGAGGATATTCACACCTCCTTGCCGAGCAGTGGCGTGCATTGGTTTTCAGAATAGGTAGGCAGGCACTAAGCCGTGTCTAGTCAAGGCAGACGTGGTCACTAATCAGAAATATAAAACAAAAGTATCTATTTTGAATGTTAAAATTATTTTCTTACCCACTTTGCCTTCTATGAACTTTAACTGCAAAAAATCCCGAGTAGGCAAAAACAAAAATCAAAATCAAAAGTCGTTTATTCAAATTAGGCTGAGAATCAGCACTTTTCGAACGTCAAAATTATAAAAGACAGTCCCCAAAAACGCCCACCCTTCACCACTTCCTAGTGCTATCGCTGGGAAAAAGAAGTGGCGCAACAAACTCCCCTGCAGCACAGCTGTCTGTTCAGTTAGAAAATACTTGATTGTATACAATGCTATAGGTGTTAAGTACTTAACATTACAAGGCACAGAACATAAAATTAAATTATACGTCAGCTAGCCACGCCAATATACCAACAAATATAATAAAAACTATACGTACTCAAGCTAAAAAATAATTAATTAAAATTAAAATGTCAATAAAAACTTACTACCTAAATAAAAGCCTCCAGGTATAAAGGGCGTGACAGCTTACATATTTATGCATTGTTGGGTTCTGGCGACTGCCTACTGCCGCGCGTATTTGTATGAAGATTTTGTTTTTTGTTAGGTATGATAATTTAGTGATTGACAGGCTTATGGTGATTGATCGAGGTAGGCACTGCTTATATGCCTTTATGCAATGAACGCCACTGTTGCCGAGTGTTGCCGAAAATCGAGCTGAACATGGATGGCTCGGAATTGGAGAGGCGGATGTCGTAGGCAGGCCGGATGATGATGCTGATTGATAGGTACGTCCTAGACCTATCTTCTCTCATCACTTGACCCCTTTTCTCCTGATATACTAAGTATGGATTGATATTTTTTGATTTTTTGGCTTTCTTTTCATTTAGATTACCTATATAATTTCAGCAGTCCTAAGTTACAAGAAAAAACGAACAAATTTTTTTATAATTTCCGTTATTTTTTTGTAGACGACTGTAGGTAGGTACCCTACTCTCAATATAAAAATCTCGGACACCAAAGTGTAGCATTGGTCACGGTTGGCGGCAAAATGGCCGTCTCCATTCGTTCAGAAATTAGATAACGGGACGCCCGGTGGCACCATTGATAAGGAATTAAATACTAACCGAGCCAGTTCACTTCAACACGACAATGTAAAAGAAAATTGGAGTTTTAGAAAGCATATCGATGCGTGCGATAACAATTTGGAGATGGAACGATATGAACTTAGATGGGAGGAGGCCTTCGCGCCAAAACTAACAACAAGTAACTTGTTTTGTGTTAATCTAATTAATTCTTTTGTTTTTTTGTTCAGAAGGTCAAACTTGACGAGTCAGCTGCAGTACGCGTAGCATGACCACTATAGAAACAGGTTTTGTCGACGGAAGAATAGACAAAATGACAATTATATATACAGATTTCTAAAGAAATCTAAAGAAAACTGTCATTTAAAAAAAACTAATTGCACAAAACAAATGCCTGCAACGCGTGGTAGGTATTGGGTGTCAAAGAAAAGATGCTATAGTTCGATTATTAGATATCCCAACCTGTCGTATTCAGCGCTTCTCCTCCACATTTATTATGCGCACAGCCAAAGTGTGGAACTCTCTGCTAGCGTCTGTGTTCCTTTCCACATTTAACTCATCTGCCTTCAAAGCAAGAGTGAACAGGCATCTTCTGGGCACGCTCGTTTCATCATAAACCTCATCCATCGCTCTCCATCAGGCCTGGTCGACGTCAAGAGCGGGCATACCTACTCAGCAATACATTTTTTTTATTACTTTCATTGCAGCTTACAGCAAGAATAAACGGGACCACACAAGGCCAACATAAAGCATAGGATATCTATTTTATTTGAAAACCACTAGATGTTTTAACAGCAGTCAGCAATAATTACCAAGTCATTAGCTGACACTTGGTTTCCGAAATGCTTATCAATACAAACATTAGCTAACAGACTGTCAAGCTCGTATTACGTGATTTGATTGGGTGTTGATAATTAATTCCGCTAAGTTTTGTAATTAGCTTTCTTGAAACACGGTGTTACTGTTGTACACTGTTAACCAAAAAAAAATCCGTCACAAAAAAAAAGTTTATAAAGGTAAAACCTACCCAGCCTTTTTCTAACTATCTATGTTGGGGTCGACTGCCAGTCTAATCGGATGCAGCTAAATATCAGAAGGCTAATTCTCGTAATATAAAACGTTCAAAATCTAGTCGCAGTCTCATCTCGGCGACAAACAATTGTCAAAAACTTGTCAAACTGTAGGGAAATTAGAGGAATTTTTGACAGATTGAGACTGAGATCAGACTGTGAACGTTCTTCAAATTACGAGAATTGCCCCTCGGTATTCTACATGGAGCGACTGCCTATGTGACCTTCACAACCCAGTTACTGGGTAACACGATACCCCTTGGTAAGACTAGTTTTCAGACTTTCGAGCTTCTGGTTAACCACAACGACTGTCAAAGATCTACAAATGACAGCCGGTACCAACAGCTCAACGTGCTTTGTGTCTTGGTATGTAATGGATGGTCACCTATCCTCGGACTGACCTCGGCTAGCGTTGCTTAACTTAATAATTTTGAAATTTGGACAGTTATTTCATACAAAAACTGTCAAACATCAATTTTATTCCTTGAATAAAAGTTATCTGGCGATGGAAAATTCAGCCCATAGCCAAACATATTCTGCATACAATAATCTCAAGATCAGAAATAAACAGGTATTTAAATAGCATAATAATTTTATAGCAGTAATTAAATCCCGTGCCGTACACTCGCAGCGGAGCAAACCAGCCCAACTCGTTCCAAGAACGTCTGTAGGACAAATACTCAACATTATTTCTAGAATCCCATAAAAACTAGAGGTCATTATGACCCTAAACCTAAAGTTACGAGTTGGTCAGACAGAAGGTGATAAAGGATTATGTTTCTGCTTTGTTTATTAATAGAATTATTAAAATACTAGCAGCGTCCCGCGGTTTCACCCGCACAAGTCTCGATCCCGAAGGAATATCGGGACAAAAAGTATCCTATGTGTTAATCCTAGTTATAAACTATCCGTGTGCTAAGTTTCATCCAAATCCGTTTGGTAGTTTTTGCATGAAAGAGTAAGAAACATCCATTCATCCATCCTCACAAACTTTCGCGTTTATAATATTATATAGTAGGAAGTTAGATAAGGTAACTTGGGAACAAATCGTTCATGATTCCTATTAGATAATAGCCCATCAGTCAAGAGCTTTTTGTTATTACTGATTTTAAAAAGCTTATTTGACTGATGGGCCAAACATTGCACATTTGCAGTATATTTAACTTAATACTAATAATAAAGCTGAAGAGTTTGTTTGTTTGAACGCGCTAAGCTCTGGAACAACTGGATTTGAAAAGTTATTTTTGCATTCGATAGCCCAATTCTTGAGGAAGCTATTAGGCTATTTAACATCACGCTACGATTCTTAGGAGCCCAGCAAAAAGAAAAAGAGTCAGAAAGATCGCTACGCGAAAACGAAGTGGCAACGCAGACAATCAATTGATTCACGCGGACGAAGTCGCGGGCAGGAGCTAGTACCTAATAATATGCACGACGCAAATAATAAAATGTTGTCAGTGCATTCATTTCAGTTTGCGAGAAAATAAGCGCATGCAAGTTCCGCCATCATATATTGACGTTAACTACAAATCCTTACACATTTTCGATTCTTTTTTGTCTCTGTAACCGGTAGTAAGCACCTCGATGCATTTCTCGAATCTTAAACAAGTTCACACGCGATAAACACATTAAGACAGATGGACGGGCGCTCTGTTGCTGTAAGGAGGCCCAAATTATGGACCACTCGCTTTTGTAATTGATTTTTTTCTTGCGTAAACAAAATGAGCTTGTTTGACTCAGTTCGACAGAGTACTTTGTCCGCCAGTGTAATTTTGTTCTTACTCCCTCGATAGATGGCGTTGTACAATTCAGCCCGTTTTCTGAATCGCGGTGTTAAGATTCCCCGCCGTTGAACGACCCTCGCGATTTTCTGTAAAATAATCATACTTACCTGGCGTAGGGGAAACCGTGATCAAGAAGGCGGTTCCCCCAGGGCGAGGCCTATCCATTGCACTGCGGATAGGTTGACCCTTGCGATTATCCCTAATGTGGATAACTCGGACGCGTTATTTTTGGTAGTGAGAGACTGCGTTCGCGCCGTCTCTCTCAGAATTCTTTGAGAAATAGCATTAAAAGCTCTTCCGGACAAACGTTGCTCATTTGTTTGTATGAGTTAGAGCTGCCTGCTAGCCAGCACAATATTATTTAACGACCTTTAATTTGTGCAATATAATCAAAATAGACAGGTCAGGACAAATTAATTTGTTTGCCAGAATGAAGATTTACAAAGTATGAATCTTTAAACTAAGTATTATGGCCCCTTTACATTCTACCATTATGGTGGGCATATATTGATGAAAAATAATTATTCTCCGAATACTTATACTTAACCAAAATCTAATTGTAGAGCATAATCGGTTGACAACATTCTTTTGAATGTGTTGGTTTTATTTTATTTTTTTTATTGGTAGTTATGTGCGTCACTTCCCATATTTACGTTGGAGACCAATAATTTTCGTATTAAAAGTTAAGTAAAACACCTACCTCTACCTTAAGTATCTGAATTTTGACAAATTTGAAACTAAACCATTTTTTCTGGCTGATTTTTCCATCGCCAGATAACTTTTATTCGAGGAATAAAATTAACGTTTGACAGTTTTTGTATGAAATAACTGTCAAAATTACAAAATTATTCCTCGAATAAAGTTATCTGGCGATGGAAAAATCAGCCCTTATAGCAGTAACAATTACTAGCCAAGAATATTATTCAGCCGATTAGTTTCGTCATATCACACTAGATGGCGCTCCTGTACTGTACAAAGTAAAAAGCTTGACTGAATTACTCAATTCTTTGGTTGAACC
This sequence comes from Apamea epomidion, assembly GCA_947507525.1. Lineage (NCBI taxonomy): Eukaryota > Metazoa > Arthropoda > Insecta > Lepidoptera > Noctuidae > Apamea > Apamea epomidion. The sequence continues at coordinate 16,720,739 of OX382240.1, read as the reverse complement.
AGTCGGTCTTGTGATGTCGGCCAAATTGCACACTTCACTGAACCATTCTTTTTTGGTGTTACGGTAAAGGATTATGGAAGGGCAATCGGCCTAGGCTTTCCCAACTACGTTGGGGTCGGCTTCCAGTCTAACCGAATACATCTGAATACCAGTATTTTACATCGAGCGACTGCCTATCTTACCTCCACAACCCAGTTACTGGGTAACACGATACCCCTTGGTAAGATTGGTTGTTAGACTTTTTTTTACTGTAACGACTGTCAGAGATCGACGAATGACAGACTGGTACCGAAGTAAGTTTTAGAAACAAAAGTGCAAACTTGTGTAATGTTAAATTTTCTTGTCTATACTTACCCACAGACAGATCTGAGGTCCGTTGAGATGGGTCAGTATGCCGAAATGTGAAACTATCAGGGATAATTTGTTTCCAGGTAGATGCTTACCTCAAAACGGCGAAGGAAAACATCGTGATTAAACCGGCATATCCTAGAACCAAAAATTCGTAGACATGTGACATCCACCAACCCGCACTGGACCCGCGCGCGTTGTGAATTACGGGCTTACAACCCATTCCTTCTCACCGAGAGGCCTGTGTCCCAGCAGTGAGAACATTATAGGCTGATTATATTACGTGGTGAATAGAATAGAATATTATAAAAGCTCACAGTCAGTAATCCATTTTATTTTGGAGAAACATCCAAGTTAAATGAAGATGTCTGCGTCTCTTTGAAAACGACGATTCTTTATTCGACAACAAATGACTAAACATACCTACTAGCCAAAAAGGAAAATCTAACTTTTATTGATACTATTCTAAAATAAAAATAAATAACTAAATAGTCTACCCAAAAACGATCAACATCTAACTTTTATAAAGACTATTAAATTTTAAAAGTAAACTACGTGCCTATACAAATCCGTTACGTTTCTAAAAAATACCGCCACAGCTTAATAAGAATCAATTACAATCACAAAAATCACGTTCAATCATTAACCTGAAATGACATTTTTCATCAAAAATCTGCGATATAACAGTACATAATAACAACTCACGTATTTATCGCGATCTTTTTACTCTGCTCGGGAGTCGAACGGACAATGGGTGTCGGGCAGCGCCTGCGCAGCGCTAACGGTCGTCCACAAATCAGATCGTCATTACACGGGCGACTTTTTTACGGACATTCTTGGACGCAAAAAGTTTTGATTTGACCGCACTGTAGAGGGGACGAAGAGGAGTGGCCGTTGGAGTTAAACCACAATCATCTTTGAGATGTGAAATTTTAGCCACTGATTCCTATAATCTTTTGTGTGATATCAGCAAACTATGCATTTGTCATGTCCGGTAGTCGCATAGTCACTTCGATTAACGGACATGACAAAAGCATAGTTTGCTATTTTATTTCTGTGAACTGACCGTGTCACACAACGTTCGTAAAAGACTAAGAAAGAAGTAAAATCGCTCATACAATACTTCAACGCCAAACAAAATAATGGCTGTCAAAAATCGGTAACCAGTCACCAACGTTCTTACTAAAAGTTTTATTTTTAAATTATAACATTCTTGGTCCTATTAGAAGCTAGGCATCAGTTTGCTGTTGTCCGATGCCTGGATGTGATCCGTGATCTGTTTCTCAAATAGTATCAATTCGCTTAAAGTCCATTTACTTATTTTCTGACCTAATATTATTCTTTCTTAAAAACCAACGGCCACTTCTCACCTCGCCAACAATACGAAGGCGCCACGCCAACGACAAGTGTTAAATTGGAGCTCGGACAAAACAAAAAACAAAAAAGCAAGTATCGGCGACTCCACGGAGAAAAACAACGTTTTTGAACGTGGTTGCCTAGGCTCAGACACTTTCTAACGCGAAGAAATGGAGGCAGCAAGTATTTTCTTTGACAATTGTACCTGCCAAGCCTTCGTTGTTGTAGTAGAAGATGGGTTAAGGATTTGAAGGGGCATTCAATGAAGAAGAAGAAGAGAGGGGCTCGTGGCTAAGTAATTACAGCCGCACGGGTCGATCAGGTTAAGCTACGCTGCACGGTAAGTCCGTGCATGGGTGACCATCTTTACATACCGAAACCCCTCCGTGTCTCGGAAAGCACGTTAAGCCGTTGGTCCCGGCTGTCATTCGTGGATATTTGACCGTCGTTACGGTTCGTCAGAAGCCCGAAAGTCTGACAACCAGTCTTACCAAGGGGTATCGGTATCGTGTTACCCAGTAAACTGGGTTGTGGAGGTGAGATAGGCAGTCGCTCCATGTAAAATACTGGTATTCAGCTGCATCCGGTTAGACTGGAAGCCGACCCCAAGATAGTTGGGAAAATGCTAGGCAGATAGGCAGATTGATTCAATGAAGTAGAAGAGAGATATAAAGCTAGGGTTTCCTAAGTCTGCGGTGGCCGCCTCAGCGTCTGCAATTTACCGGCGAATGACGTCACTGAAACATTATTAATGAAAGTAAGATGGTGTGTTTTCCTAGAGAGCGTTTTTTGACGCCGTAAAGTCCCCGCAGCCATCATGGCCGTTATGTGGTGCGGCCACCGATCTTCTATAAAACCGTAGCTTTAGTGGTCCAGCGGTAACGGTAGTTGTCTTACGACTTGAAGGTTGTGGGATCGAAACTAGACAGGTGTACACTTTGTGTCATCATTACACTAAAAACGACGAAGGAAAAAATAGTGAGAACTGCGGCGTCTCCTAGTGCTGGAGATTCGAAGACATTATTTAAAATCAAAAGTTTTATTCAAATTAGGCTGAGAATCAGCACTTTTCGAACGTCAAAATTATATAAGACAGTCCCCCAAAACGCCCGCCCTTCACCACTTATTCCTTTTCCACTATATTTGTGATAAACACCAACCCGCTCTGGCCCCGCGTGGTAGAATACGGCCCATTCCCTCCTCTAAAAGTGGGAACATTACAGACTCATTTTCTGATGAAGGAGCCAGTTCCACATACATAATAATAACTCGAGGCTAAGCCAGCACATGCCATTGTGTGTATAGTAATGATTAAGTTACTTTTAAGTAGGTATCAAAACATGACTCATGCTTAGAAAGTAATAAAATATAATTATCTATGGCGGCGAAAAAGTTGTACTGGCTGTTCAGAATAGTACTTAATTATGTTTGTTATTCGTCATCCAGTATCAAAGAGGTTCTTGTCTCCTCGGAGTTGGTATGTAGGTGGTGAATAGTTACTTTTACTGTTAGCCTGCATCATCCTAAATCCTGCTGAGCAAAGGCCACTTCCCATGACTTCCAGCTCTTTCGATCCAGGGCTAAAGTGGACCACTGGTCGTTCGTTTTCTCCAGCTCGTCCCGCCATGTTCTACGGGGTCCGCCGCTGCGCCTGAAAAAGGTGAAAGGTGGTTTAGGTAAAAAAGTTTAAATCCAGGGTGGATGGATACAGAAATAACTGATAGGTTGAGGAAGCCAGCTTAGTGGATCCTAAAAAGGAAAAATTTGGAGTTTAAATGGTTCGTGTTTTCGTTACGTAATTTGAGACGAATAATAAAAAAAACCTTTATTTTTTATGTTATCCTGCCTGTAAGTTTTATTCTTGTAAGAATGTGCAATAACATGTTTCAAGAGCCAATAAAATTGCAAAGAGCATATAAATAATATAAGTTATCTTTTCTTAAAAATGGCTGATCAACATTTTTGTGTGGCAAGTTTAATGTAAAATTAGATACATTTTAAGTAATTTTAATAAGCTAATTTTTTTTCTATTTTTTGTTAGTTATTTTGAAATACAAGGTGTCGTTTTGCATCCTCGTCAAATTCAAGAAGGTAACTATGCTACTGATTCTCGACACGAATCAATAATAAAATAAGAACCTAGGTTTTTTTTTTGTTTTCTAATTTTCGGAAATCGGCATGTGTGGGACACGCATTTTCAAACGCGGCCTGTGTGTAACCGCACTGTAACTGTCCTTTTACACACACATAACAACGCGGCCGCTTATACGATACCATAACGCGATTCTGTTCCTTGAAAGTGGTGTAAGTATTCTGAAATACTGTCAAACTTAAATAACTAAAAAAAACAAGTATGTATTCATTATTTACCGGGGATCGTAATTTTATTTGATTATTTATGTCTTTCATAACAGCCTCCTGAAATTTGACGAGGATGCAAATCAACAGCTTGTATATGACTATGAGACGGCTGTATCTCTCTTTGTTTTGTTTTATACAAATAAATGAACTGCCCCATTTTAAGATTGTTTATCTAGTAGCTAATAATAAGAAAATGCTCTATCTATAGACCATACCATACTTAATAATAAAGCTGAAGAGTGTTTGAACGCGCTAATCTCTGGAATTACCAGTCGAATTTGAGAAATCCTTTTTCTTGCATTTGGTAGCCCAATTCTTGAGAAAGGCTATAGAGCTATAACATCACGCTAGGGTCCTTAGGAAGAGAGGAAAACGAAAAAAAAAGGCAAAAAGAACGGTAAGAGGAAACAAACGAAGTAATAGCGCGGACGGGCGATGCGATGCGACGGATGCGTGGGGTGGGGAACATTTTCATTTTTTTTGACATGACATCATTATTATTGCTCTATATTTTTAATTTAAATTATTATTTTAAATGACTAGAATTGTATTTAACTTAATTTAATTAATTGCATTGAAATCCAAATTTAAATTATGAAATTATTATTAATATTTTTATGTTATTGATAATTCCTATGTGTACCTACTGCATGCGATAAGTATAACCAAGATGTAAAATCTGAATATTGGCACGGCAGAAATGCCGAATATAGTGAAACCTCCTGATCCTAAGAACCTGATCTTAAGAACTTATGTTAGCTACCTATATTCTTGCAAATAAATATATCATTCATTCATTCAAGAAATTTCACGCGGGCAGAAGCTAGTTTAATAATTATTCATTGGTAATTGTTTGTTATATTTAGTTCTTTATTTTCTGTTGCTTCCTGTAATTTCTGTAGTGTATACATTGGCAAATCTATATGTATAAATAAATAATTAAAACATACACCAACATATGTGTGTGACGCACCATTTTCTAGAATTGTCGGACTAGCCTTAGTCCTGCGGGGTAATTGCATAACACACTCCCAGTAGCAATGGGTTCCATTTTGACAGTTCAACAACATTCATTGCCATATTTACGTTATTGAGTAGACATATTTTTCGAACATATAAAGCAATGGTTAAGTAATATCCTTGAAAATGATTCAGATTGAGATGGACAGTACAAAATTAGAGTACTGAAGAAAATGTCTGTCTTTCAAGTAGCCAGGGAAACTGGGAACAGGAAAGACTAGCAAATCATGTAGGTCTATTTTCAATGCTCTATCAGCCTCCATGATTACCTTACCGAGGAAACACGTGCCTACTTATCGACTAAAAAGTCTGATTCTAGTGTTTGAAGCCACTTAACACCTGTTACCAGACCAGGGGTGATTGAACTGTAGTTGTTTCGATTTTGTCTTGCAATGTAACTCGGGCCAGTTTCTTTCGTTTATTAAGTTGTTATATAACAAAGTTAGCGTAAATTGTTAGCTGGTTAATTGAAAGAGAGGCTTACTAAATTAGATTTGCTATCACCTGATAGACATAACATAAAATAATTAGCCTATAATGTTCCCAATGCTGGGACACAGGCCTCCTCTCTGTGAGAGAGAGTGGGGCGTAATCCACCAGTGCGGGTTGGTAGATGTCACATGTCTTCGAATTTTTGTTTCTAGCACAGCTGGTAGACAGAAGTGTTATTTGTTAGTGTGCACTAAACCACGTAGATTTGGAAAATCTTTCGAGAAAACCTTAATATATAATGTTAATGGTGTTTCCGGTTTCCAAATTATTTATTTTTATTAATCAACACATACATTTGTTATGATTTATTTGTTTTGTTTTGTTGTTCCTTTGTCTTTATGTCCCTTTTTCTGTCTTTTTTCGGTAAGAGCTTCTTTTTGTGGTCACAAGACTAGTTAGTCAGCAAGACGGTAGCGGGCTGACTGCTCAGGGTGCTTAGGACCTTAATTTTTCTTTTTTTTTGTTTGTTTATTGTGTGCCTTAACCTGGCTCATTTTTTTTTTCTTTTTATTTTTTATTTGATTGTGTATCGTTTTTTGGTGTTGGACTGATATAGAATCAAGTTCATCTAACTGAACAGACAGATGTGCTGCCGGGGAGTTTGTTGCGACACTTCTTCTTCCCAGCGAAAGCACTAGAAATTGGTGAGGGGCAGGCGTTTTAAGGGATTTTATTTATGTTATTTTTGATTATTTTAATGTGTCTCCTTGTTACCGTACTATAGGTATGTACTTGATGATAATCGAATTAGGATTTTATTTTTTACTGTAGCCGTCGTCAGTACCTACATCCACAAGAGAATGGGTAGCAATTCGTCCGCCTGCGTCTGTTACTTAGTTATCAAAGAGATTTACATGTGTTTTACATTACACCTGAAATGATACCTTTTACAATCACATAATCCTTTCGCCTCCATTCTAACACAACTAAAAACAAACAAATAAACCTTAATAACGCAATCTCGTCAGCGTCATCTCACAACTTAGCTCTTCAATTACGTAACAGCAAAAAACACAAACAGCATACCACGAGCCGACAAATCTTACGACCGGTTGTAAGTCGTAATTGTTTCAAGCAACAAAAAGTCGGACATAAGGCAAGCAACCCGCCGCATGAATGGGAGGACCGTCCGCCCGGGGAAAATAAAAACGCTCCATATTCGTGAAATGATTAAAAAAGAAAGAAATCGGAAAATAAAAGGAAAGGCAAGTCCGCGGCACGTACCGTCGTCCCCTTTTTAAAAAGAGAACTATTCCACCAGAGCGTGAATGAAAAACGCGCCCACTACGCGCCGCGTAACCGTAATCTTGTGATTATTATTTTTATTTTTGAGACTCGCTTCCTTTTTTATTATTATTTAGTCTTATTATTATGTTATTTTATACGTTTTATCGCGTGTGGCGTCGTATGTAGGTCAGGACGGTGCGCGGGGGATTTTTTTTGGTTTTCCGCGCAAGGTCGATGTGTTTGCTTGTTTTGGTCGCGGCGCGGCGCGGTAATTGCTGCAGTGCGTTGAACTGCGAGATGAACTTACGAATCTGTATGAGTTGCCTCATTATCATTGAATTTATCTTTACTTTCATTCGGTTTTATTTCTTACAGTCCGGTCCTGCCTCAAGCAAGAACAATTGCAGATTACTTACATAAAAAATACGTGGTTTTCCTTAACTGCAGAATATGCAGGGATTTTATTTGCTTTAAATTTAACTTAATACCAAATTGAAAATGTTTTTCCTGAGGAATAGTTCCAAAAATTTCAAGATCTCCAAAAAATATATATACATTTTTTACTCAGTTACACACGTAGCATGCAGTAGGTAGGTAGATTCTGCACGAAACGTACCTAAATAAAACATTGATCATAGTTTTCCATGCTTTTGTTTTTTGATTAGTAATGTAAGAGAAGTTTTAATTTTGATACGATAAAAGAGGAAAGCTCAGACATTGCAATAATCTTCAACAGTATACCAATTACCAGGTGTATTAAAATGAAAGGATGAAAGTAACAGGTGACATACCACAGGTGTATCAGTAGGTTCTTATATAGCGGAAACCACGACGGGTTTAACATGATAATCTTTAGTCAATCAATCATACGAAACTCAAAAAAAAAATTAACATATCAATCATGTGTCTCAGGATCTGTCTAACGATTGTTTAGTACGTGTGTACCGATTTTTTCGGCTACATAGGGATTTCATTTTAATTTAGTAATTTAAATGTTTTTGTAATCATGGTACTTAATATTCCCCAATATTACCTGCGGGCTGTTGGGCAATTGCGTAACACATTACGAATCGGAATCGGTCTCATTTTGACAGTTCAATAACATTCATTGCGTTATTTAGATTTTGAGCCGACTCATTTTTCGAACTTATGAAGCAATGGATTAGCAATATGTTTCAAAATGATTCAGTTTCCGATTGATCGTGTGTTACGCAATTAGGGTGCTGTTTCAGAATATCGATAGACACTCACTAGGTACAGACGCCAGCAGGTTAAGCTACCCGAAACTATCAAATTTTCCCAATCAACCTTGAACCTAATGCTTTAGCAATAAAGTTGAAAATCTATTATATAATTAATATATATATATAGAAAATATAGAAATTTGACAGATTGTAGTAGCTTGATGTGAGTCTGTGCATTAGAAAAACTGCCCCATTGGTCCCGTGCTCGTAAGCGCGACTGCTGAGCGTCGAGGTCTTGAGTTTTATTCCCTGGTCGGGCAAAGCGTTATTGGGTTTTGAATATCTGCAGACACTGCTGTAGGAAAATAAAGAAAATTCTAGACTTTTGCGTTATTTTTATTTATTTCCAAAAAAATATTAGTTCCGGTGGTCTAGTGGTCGCAAGTGCTACTGAGTATGAGGTATTGGGTTTGATTGGGTCAGGCAATATGTTAATGGGTTTTCCATCTGGAATTTCTGAGTAACAGCCTGGGGGTCTACTCCGAAGTAGTATCGGCCGAATGTTCGGCCATTTCCTGCTACGAAGTTACTATTTGGTTCGGTCTGTCACTCCAACACTCTTTCGAATATTGACTATGGTCCCGACTCAACTGAGCCGATCCGAACATTTTTCGCATTTTTCAATAATATTCGGTTCGGTCATTTGTGTCGGTCCGATCCGAACATTCGCACTTTGCACTTCGGAGTAGGCCCCCTGGAGTCAGGATTCGTACTCGGTTGATAGTAATAAACTCGCCCCAATTACATGGGATTTCAACATAACTGCCCAAATGTGGGTGTACCTGCTATAGGCACATCTCTGCCCAACCCTTCGGCGAAACAAGGCGTGATGGCATGTTAAGTTCACTAACATTAAACTACTTTATAAACAAGTATTCATGTAGCCGAAAAAGTAAAAAAAACAACGAATGAATGAATGGTCTGAATGTTTCCTAGTGAATCAATTAAGAGTGCCTAACACCAATGTATGCGAAAAGCAGATAATTTCACTAAGGACTAAAGAAAATATAAAAAAGCAATTGATTTACCAATAATACCGAAGCCGAACCGAAGAATAGTGATGACGTCAGAAGTTAAAGGCTTCCTGATTCATCCAGCCTGGTAATAATGTCAAGAATTTCTTTTTTACGCTTTAAGAAGAAGTCTAAATGATTAGACAATGTGCACACCAGAGTAAAAATAGATTTGTCTGCCGTAGACACAACAATTTTGTCTTGTATTCCAGTGTTTCCAGTAATTTCAGTGAATTTTTGACAACTTAGTCGCAAGTTCGACTGCTGAGCATGGGGTGTTGGTTCGAACCCCAAATTGGGGAATGTGTTCTTGGGTCAGGAGCAGGCCGGAGTCTGGATTTGTGCCCAGCTAATGGTTCGACTCGCCCCCTTTGTCATCGGACTTAAACACAATTGGCAAAATTAGGGTATACTATAATACCCCTTTTGCTTAAAAAGGCGCGATAATACGTTTTTTTGACAATGGAACTGTTATGTTGCAAATTTGACGCCATCATTCTTTTCGGATACCGATGTTCTGCCTAACTTAGCATTATACTCGTTTTCCCTGACACTAGACGACACCTAAATGTAATGCCTAAATATTATTTCACTGTTTGTATATCAACAGTACCTACGATTTTATTTATTCACTAGGTTCTATCCGCAATTTCGTCCGTCAAATTTCTTGTTCCCCTGACCCACCCCGTCGTAGCACTTGATAGCGTGATGTTAAATAGCCTTCCTCAAAAATTGGACTAACAAAAGCAAAAATATTTTTTCAGATCGGATAGGTTGCTCCAGAGATTACCGCGTTCAAACAAACCAACTCTTCAGCATTCTTATTAGTAAGCATAAGTATTGATAGATATTGGCGCCGATTCCCTTGTCCACAAACTAAACTAAATTTAAGTTCAGTGCATCTTTTTCTTTCTATTTCATTAAGAAAAGGATAAAAGATAAATATTAGTTTAATTCTGTCAAATTAAGATACTCCATAGACAAATAAGACGTGATTAAAAACATGGCTACTAAAAATACGTCAATTTACGTCAGGCGCTGACTAATTTGACAGGACTAAACTAATATTTATCTTCTGTCCTTTTCTTAATGAAATAGAAAGAACAAGATGCACTGAGTGAACAAGGGAATCGGCGTCATTGTAGATTACATTTAGACATCGCTTATTGTTAGTGAAAACAGGCATTAGACTTATAGAATTATGGTTTACACCATAAATGATCTAAGAAAGATAATCTTGATCTTGACTCAGGTTTACACGAAGCCTTACTTTTCGAAATGCACAGATAACAGGTCTTCGAATGCTTACGCACTGGGTTTTTCAGAACATGTGTAGTCGAGTAGCCCTGTTTATTCCATTCGTCCTAGCATTCCATTACATCAGTTTCAAGCTCTTTCCTTATTCGTCGGAATCATCGTCACTCTCCTGCCCAATTTATCTGATGTCGGCTCAAATCTCAAATCGTTTATTGCAATCCATAATGTTGGTAAATAAAAGAAAAATAATAGAAACAATTATGGACCCTGTCGGGCACAACACACAGCACATTTTTAAATAGGTAGAGAGAAGAAGAGCGCTTTAATAATTTTCTTTGTAATTAAGTATTTTATATTCTATTAATTATTTTATACCTATATATTTATATTTCCATTCATTCACTTATTCAATTAATATTTTATATGCTGGTCTATCTATTAATTTATAGTTATATTTAATATTGCTTATTTCTCTACTAGCTTAAACATTTTTCATTATTATTAATGTAGTATAATTATTAAGTATTGTGTTAAATTTTATTTTTTTATTTTACTTATTAAAACATATCTGTTATTCATAATTATGTATTAATAGTATTGAATTTATCCATCAGAATTATTTTATATCACAACATGTCAACATGTCTTTTTCTTCCATACTTCTATATTAGTCTTCATCTTGGTAGTCACCCTTTCTAGCCATTTTCACACAGTTCATCCATCGTTTCTTTGGTCTTCCCCGACTCATATAGCCATACACATTCATACTCGATATTCCTAGGAATATTACCGAGTAATATGATCTGGATTACTTTCGGTTTGATAAGCTTCGATCAGTATGCTTGTTTGATAAAATCGTTAGTAGGTCGATTTTAGATTTTCAATAGAGTACTCGGGACAACTTTCATTAGAGTGAAGTTGGTTTTTTTTAAATTTCATTTTCTCCTTTTGTCCATGAGGAACACCAAAATGAACGTAACATGAATCATTTTCGAATACCAGCAGTGTCATTCTGTAACCATCTCACCGTGAAAACTTAGGTGAAGTGAGCGTGGAGTGAGCTGCCATTCCAAATAATGCTAGGGATTGACACCACTGACAATTCACATCAAGCTCACTTCACTTGAGTTTTCACGGTGAGATTTCACAGAATCGACCGGCTGGGTTAAAATTTCGCCATGAAAAATTAGGTGAAGTGACCTGTCAATAGTGTCAATCCTTAGCATTATGCTCACTTCAACTAAGTTCTCACAGCGAGATTTTTTCAGGATATATTGGCTTATAAACTGCACGGCCTTCGTATCCGACTTTTCGATTAACGCAATAATGACGTATATTGTTGAAAAGTCAAAATAAAGTCAGCAATCGGCGCAGGAGTTTAGGCAAAGTTTCACCTTGAAAACCTTAGTAAATCCTTCTAAATAAACTCGATGGCTCCATCCAAAAGTTGGTTTGAGTTTATCCCTTTGTTAGGCTCAATTTTAAATGTCACAAGGCAAGGATTGAAAAATAAAAACAAATTAAAAACATATTAATTGCACTGATAAATAAACCGAGATTTAAAACCCTATTTGTAGTAAAATTAGTTTATTGCTCATCAAAATTTTATTAAGGTGCTCATTCTTTTGCTGTTAAATGAAAATGCTGTTTATGGTTGCATACCTACATGTTTAAAGATTAATGTAGAAAACCCAAGATTTTAATTAAGTTCGTCGGCTAGAATCTATCAATAATGATAATGAACAGTAAGATATATTGATAAAAAAATCGAAAATGGCTACCAACGGTCAACAAAGCTACAGATAATAATATGCGTTCGGATACACACACCTACACAAAACACATACCATAAAACAAGCGAAGGACTTGCCACTAGCTTCTTAACGCATTTAGTCATCGTTCCAAGTAAAAAGTAAAAATAGCTTTGACCAGACTCAGCATCTCAGTCTCAAGGCCAAATCCTGACTCCTGAAGACAGAGACACACATACTAAACCACACACACACGACAAGGATGCCAGATATTGGTGTCTTCGTCCTTTGAAAAGGGAAAGTGGTAGTTACAGCGGTGGTGAGAGTGAGATAAAAAAATATCCGAAGGGCAAAACGGGACAGGTATACTTGTAGTTCTGAAGTGGGATAAGGATGGAGCATAGGAACCGGTTAATTTTGAAGGGCTCGCGACCGTGGTCCACACTGAAGCTGTGTTAAAGATATAGGTGGTTTTATTTATGGTTATATATTGATTTAAGATTTTTATGGAGTAAAATGAATGTGGAATGAGCCATAGATTAGATAGAAGCTGTATTAGATATAGGGCAGTATAAATTGCTTCCGATGGGCAAACGGATGAGATATTTCTTTAACATTTATATTTTTTACTTTCCACTAGTACCTATGCTTATGTTTAGTCTTGTAGCATATCTGTGTCTCAAGTTCCGTGTTTTTAAGAATGTTCGTATTCTAATCAGCAGTCTCAATCTGTCAAAAAATATGATCAATTTACATTTTTGACAAGTTTTTGACACTGACAGTCGCTTAGATGAGATTGCAATTTGGACGTTGTTACGTACGAAAATGTACCTTCAATTGTCCTAAGATTCCACATTTGACCAAAAAAACTGTCAGTTTTCTTGTTTGTTTTACTTTTCCTTTCAATAAATATAATAATACTCGTAATTTCGTTTGCTCTTGCACTTAGAAACTGAATGAACCTTAAAATTGTTGAGGATACTAATTGGACTATATTTTGTGTATGTTAGGTTATTGTAAGGCCTCGATGGTAGAGCTGTAAGCGCATAGCTGAGTTAGAGATATTTAGGTTAGATCTTCGTATCTCTGGTCGGGCACATATGATGTTGGGCTTTTTCAATAGGCCTTTCTTAGTCAGTCAGGAGATTTGATTTCTTCATTGGTTTATCGCAATAGGGTCGCCCCTATATCATGAGACTTATATTATTATATTATAGCTGTGGACATGTTGGTGTAATAAACTAAACTGCCTTTACATTCGGTGAATATCTTCAGGTGTAGGTTTTCAATTGTTTTTCGTTCCAGGTCAATAAGGCTATGAAATTAAGAGTGTTCTTAAATTGCTTGTCGTTGAATCTTAATTGATAAACTGCCGGCCCGAATTCAGAAGGCTAGTGTATAAGTACACTATTCATCATCTCTATTTTGAATACAGTAACTGCATTGCACTTGGTTCGGGTCAATCAAACAAAAATTTCAGAATACAACATACAAAGGTAGGTTTACTTTAGTAGTACTTTAGTACCGATGTGTTTCCTTGCAAAGATATAGGCCACCCGACTCTACAGTGGGTCCCTTATAAGGCACTGGACAGGATGCTGTGGTCCAGTCCTATAAAAACGACTATACTACAACCATCAATCAGGTTGTCAATTGATATTATGATAAATCTTTTAGATTGTTCGTTCAGGGGCTGAGTCAAGAGTCTTTGGACTACATAACCAAACATTAATCCTTTATTTGCCGAAGGGGTAAGCAGAGCTGTACAGTGCATCTATGTTCAAGTCCCATGTTAGGTAGACCACTAACTACCCCAGTGGTAACGGCTCCTACATATAAGTGGGTTCGTGGGTTCGTACCCAGGCATGCACATTACTTTGTGTAATTTATTTCATCACCACTGCTCTCAAAATGGTGATGGAAAACTCAAACTCAAATAATTTATTTCAATTAAACCATTTCCAGCCACTTTTGAATTGTCAAAATTAAATAGTCGATCAGTTAGTCAGAAAGTTGAAGCTGAAAACGTAGATCTCTATGGAGAAGAACGGGCAAGAAACTCCAAGGACACTCATCATCACTCATCAAACATCATGAGGAAACTGGCACGTTCTAGAACCAAAAATTCGAACTCATGACGTGACATCCACCAGCCCGCACTGGGCCAACTCTCACAGAGAGGAGGTCTGTGTCCCAGTTGGGAACATTATAGGCTGATTGTGTTCTAAGAGGCGAGCCGAACACAAGTCGGCTGCTACTGAGATATTTCTAAGGCTAAAACGCAATACCTCACCAATACCATTTTGCTCGATCCGGAAATCGAACCTAAGACCAAATTCTGCACTTGCGCTTGCAACCACTTCACCAACGAAGCAGTAAGTCGAGTTTTCGCTAAGTCATAAACTCTTAAACTCATAATAGGTATGAAAGTTTCAAAGCTGTTGAACCTACAAGAGGTTGATCATCAACTTACTACAAGTACGAAAGAACTTACGCTACGCAAGTTGTGGCTTTTTAAGTGGGTTACTTGACTAGCGTACGTTTTGTAGCCAAGTAAAGGTTTATCTTTTGTGCGTACAAAATATATCCAATTTAACTAAGTACTTACTATTGATTGAAATTAAGTAGGTATCTCTTTTCTCCTATCAAATCAAATCATTTATTTGCATAACACAGGTTCAGAGGATGTTACAAAAGGTTCATAAGGTACACTGTATTGTAACCATGTGAGTTGTGCAAATATATTAGGAACATTTTGACACAATTATACTTATTCAGTTTTCTTATTAAATTGGCATTGAAAATATACATAGATAGTCAATTTCGTTACACATCCTCACCCTAATTACGCAATACACTGTTAATTACAATCTAAATAATTTTGAAGGATATTGCAACAATTGCTTCATATGTTCGAAAAATTTGTCAGCTCGACAACGTAAATCACGCAATGAATGTTGTTGAACTGTCAAAATGAAAGCCGTAGCTACTGTTAGTGAGTTACGCAATTACCCCGCCGCCGTCGTGATATTATTTCTTCCAGACTTTTTTTACGGAAGAGGGTTTGTTACAATTGAATACTCAGTAAGTTTAGACAAAATCAAGAAATATCGTGGGATGGAATACAAAATCCATGAAAACAATTATGTGAAATGTTTTCTACATAAATAAATTAAAGACAACTCAAATCTGTCATAACTTACAACCGTCAAAGGTTTATTGACTTTATTTACATTTTCTTCAACCATTTTCCTCCCAACCTGTCTTACCCTCTCACTGCTGAAGCGAATGGACTTACACTCACGCCGCTCGAACTCTGCAATGTTGCCAACTTGTAAAGTAAAGTTTACTTGGAATCAGTCCCCCCCTCCGTGTCTCAACCCCTCTGTGGCCGTGTAGCAGCACGAGGGCAACGCGGCTGATTCGCGGGAACGGGTCAACTCGACTCAAGGTCAGGGGGAGATGGACAGCGAAACTGTGGAGTAGACTTTGGTGGAAAGAATATGTGGGGATGTTGGTCAGTGATGAATGATTGTGGGGACGATTTTTTTTTTTGTTATTGTATTTGTTTAGGAAAATGCAACTTATTTGTAAATTTTTAAGTAAGTAATAAATCCATGGTGGAATAAAATTGGTTAAGTTTTGGTGAAAAATTAAAAACAGCTTTTCACACATGGATGCAAAAAAACTGTAAAACTACGGTAATAAATTCTATTTTATTTTGATTGTGAAATTGTCATCTAATATTCAGAAAACAGTTTTCATTTGCATGTCTTTATTTCCACCGATCTATCAGTTTGTTTTTACACTTTGATAAATGAAAATGAAATAATAGGGGTTAAAGTATGAAATTGTCGTTTTATTGTAATATGTACTTCGAATTGACATAGAACCTTCATGGTTTGAGATTTTTGAGTGAACCTTTTTTCACATGGTACCTATGAAGTTTTTGTTTTAAAAAATGTGCAACATTCGATTATCGACTTTCAGTTGTTTTTTTTATTCAGCTTAGACAAGAAAAACGGATACTTCGAAAATTCGAGTTATTTTTGAATACGAGTTCCGACGCGGACTAACGCGGCAGAAACAGCTCGCAATATCAATGTTGCGTTTGGAGAGGGGACTGCTAATGAACGCACCGAACAATGGTAGCCAAACTCGCAGTGAAACAACCCCTGACTCATGAATCGGTCTTCACCATTATTGCTCCATGATAACGCGAGACCTCATACAGCACGAGAAACCGTTTAAATTTAACTCTACAGGAACTGCAATTAGAAACCATTCGTCACCCTCCGTATTCTCCAGACCTTGCTCCAACGTACTACCATTTTTTTCGTGATTTGGACAATTTTCTACGTGATAAAAAGTTTTCTTCTCAGGAGGCAGTACAAAATGCTTTCACACAGTTTGTCGAATCTAGATCACGAGAGTTCTATCGCAAAGGCATAAATGACCTTCCTATTAGATGGCCAAATGTATAGATAATAATGGTAATTATTTTGATTAAATAAATATGTTAAATTAAAAACAAAAACGAATTTCAATTTTTCAGTACAAATCGGCAATTTCATACTTTAACCCCTAATATTAATATTACCATAGGGCATCGGAACCTCTGTTCCCAAGTCAACATTTACCAATAAGTATTTGTGTACACACACATACGGCATCATCTCGCGAACCCATGCACGTGTGCGTGTGTCGTACACACTGCACAAGAATGCAACGCGTTGTTGACACAGCCAACTTCGATATTCCTTTATTTATTGCTATAAAAACCCTTTCACTAACACCATTGTAAATCAAACCTTAACATGTAAGGCTTCGAATTGAATTCAGAATGCCACCGCGAATCTTACGACGTTCATTTATTTTCGCGCGTCGATCCCTGACTAATGGAGTATAGAATGTATTTGCAGGGCGTTAAGATGGAATTCTCTTTGAGCTTTTCCTGGTTTATAGGATCTGTGGTGTCTATGAAAGTCGCGAGGTATATTTAAATAAGGATTTATGCGTTACGTCTGGCGTTTTGGCGAGATCCGCGGATAAAGGAACGTTTCGACTGAAAAAAGTCGAGATTTGGTCGCAGATTGTGAATTTTGGGAGCCACAATGGGTAACAGCAGACAGTCGGGTGAGGTATCACCTCTTAAAGTGTCTTGACAACTTTTTTGCTGAAAACGCGATCATTAACAGTTTTAGGAAAAATATTTTTGCAGATACTTTTTACGTTTTTTGTCTGGACTTTGTCTGGTTTTAAATGACAAGAAACAAAGCTTATGTCGCTTTATTCGCTCATTTACAAAACAGGTCGCTATAAACTCAAGACTAAACCCGTAATTGCAGTATTTTATTTCCAACTACAAATATAACGGATGTTTAAATAAACCCGACAGATTTTATCTGCAAGCATCTCTATTTTGTACTATTTTAAAATTCCTTACAAGATCATAACAGTATAGCAGTACGGTTAAATACCAACGTTTTACGCAGTGAATGCATGCAAAACGTAAAAATAAGAAGTGGAAACCTGCTCGTCTACATACCTTGAAACCTGTCCGTCCGTCCGTCCTACGCGTCCTGTTAATTAATGACAATCACTATTGGACAGATGTTGAGTGCACAACAACGTTTTTAAAAGAAAAAAAACAGTTCGAAGTCAGTAATAACTCAACTCGACTGCAGTATAGGCACCTTCAATGTTTTATTTAAGAGCTGTAATTAAAAACACGCGCAAAAAACATAATAAAAAGGTATTATGTCGCAACACGCGAAAAAGGATTAGATTACCCAGAACTTTCATGTTAACGACTCGAGATACAATCAACACATAAGGAAATATAAATCCTGATTGCCTAAACGCAAACATGTATAACAAAAAAAAAAAAAACTAAATCCTTTAAAACCCTGATTAAACTTAAATGAAATCTCTGAGATTCTACACCAACGCATCCATAGACATTAGACAGGTTATGTAAATTCTACGTTGTGCAGCGCTTAACGAAAACGAGAGTATCTTAACTATCGTCAATCTAAAGAAAAAAACACTTTCATTAAATCTTTCCCACCAGTTTTCGACCACTAAACCAGTTCGATAGGATCGCATTAAAAAACATTATATTAATTTGGGATCCCCACAAAAAACGAAGATACGAACGAATAAAAAAAGCTAATGGCCAAAAAAAAGAAAAAAGGTTCGATCTTCAAAAAAAAGACGAAGAATAAAAAAACCGGCCGAAGAAAGGGTTAGTTTGATACAGGTTGATTCCATTGTTGGCTGGTCAGTGCCTCTTTTTGGTATTTATGACATGCAGTACATACTAATTCCATGCATTCTTGATAATCTCACTGACAGTCATTTGTAACTTGCAGAAATGAATTGCAATGTATTGTGGGTTTATTGAAAAATATTAATAAAATGAGTAAAATAAATAAGCTTATATATATTCCATGTAAAAACAAGCTTCAAAATAAGCTTGTTTTTACACGGAATATATAAGCGAAATGTTTTATCTTGTGTCAGTCAGTGCGTCCTGACAATAAACATAAAAATAATAATGTATTTTTTTTTAAACAGTAGCTTTAAAATACTGGTTTTTAAGTAATGCACCGACGTTAATGAAATGTTATGCACGTATAATATTATGAATAATACGGCAACTTTATCAATTATGAAAAATAAATGGTTTACTGTGGTTTTTTGTACAGATCTACATCGGCCGGAAAACATGGTGAGGAAACATGCCCCATAATTAACTGGTCAAGTGATGAACCCAATTTCTTCTCTGTGTTAATTCTCATAGATTCAAGTAGAGGCTTCCCAGATTTTACTGATTAGATCAGAGATAATATATCAGTTTGCTTTTAAAAATGTACAGACAGCAATAGCACATCAAGCTACTACAATCTGTCAAATTTCTTTAATAGATTTTCAACTTTATCGCTAAAGCATTAAGGTTCAAGGTGGATTGGAAGTTTTTTACAGTTTCGGGTAGCCTGACCGGCTGGCGTCTGTACCTAGGTCATCATTCATTATTATCCTGCCCTTATCCTAATTTATTTGGGGTTGGCAGCACATCTCTTTTTCTTCCATACTTCTCTATTAGTCGTCATCTTGGTAGTCACCCCCCTTTCTACTTACTTAATTAAAAATGTACCTAGTATAGATGCGTCAATGATATTCTACAAGGTGGGAACAACAATACGACCATAAATTAAACTGCTTATGCTCCCAGTTTGCAAACGAAAATTCAAACAAATATATCCAATAGCTTAGTCACTAAAGCTAGTCAAAGACTGGCAACACCCATAGTCGACCCATCACTTCTATTTAGTTTGTTTACCAAAAAATCACTTTTTTAATTTCGATTATAGGATTTATTTGATAGTTCCAAAATACCTACTCTTATGTATTCATATTGCCAGTGTTTTCATTTATTGTTGTCTCCACATTGTATAGAAATAAATAAACATATTATATGATAAATAATATACTATGGCGTCTTCCAGTAATAAATACAGAATTAAATCACAAAGTTGATCAGTTTTATTTTCAATATCCAAGATGGAATGCGGTTCCTGAGATCGAAAGTTGCAACTTGCAAGACTATTAATAGGAAACAAGACTTTTGTACCGTTGTACAGACAGCAAAAAGCATCACTTAAAAAAAAAAACAACAAGCCTTACGTCAAAATATGACTTAAAAAGTACTGAAAAACGTGTAGGTAACATGAAATAACTTAGTCTCAACTTAAACGTTACGTAAAACAGTGTGTTTTTACAACTTTTGTGACTGACCGTACTTTTTTTCTTTTTTAGGGTTCCGTACCTCGAAAGGAAAAAACGGAACCCTTATAGGATCACTTTGTTGTCCGTCCGTCCGTCTGTCTGTCAAGATCCTTTTTCTCAGGAACGCGTGGAGGTATCAAGCGTGAATATATATCAAATACTCAGGTCTACTGACCCTTGGAGCTGTGAAAAAATCAAACTTTCAAGCCAACGCAATCAAAAGATACAGCCGTTTATGCCGCAAATCTCCGCAAATTTTCGACACTCGCAAGGGAATCAAAACCTACAGGGTACTTCCCGTGCACTCAGAATCTTAAAATTTGGTACGAAGCAACGTCTTATAGCACAGATAAAGGAAAAATTGCGAAAACCGTAAATTTTTAGTTACATACCTACAAATTTGTACGGAACCCTCGGTGCGCGAGTCCGACTCGCATTTAGCCGGTTTTTTTTTCTTGGTATTATAGTTATTATAAGTGCACGTGATTTTGTTTATATTTCCTGACTTAACACAATAGGTCAGTGACATTAATGCAAGGAGATTGTAAACTGTTCGGTAAAGTACCTCTAGGTACCTACAATCATAAGTAATTAACTGAAAAACGTGAGAATATTTAGGAAGTATATTTGACGTGTTAAATTAATTATAAATACCTATTATAGAATAATTCATTCTGTTTGTATTAAGTTTTGTGTCTTTCATTGATAGTTTTTTTTTTTTATAAAGAAAAAAAATTCAAACTGTTAGCAAAATAAGTTTAATTTGCTTTTCATAATAATAGACCAGTAATTTAATTGAAGACTTTTCTCAGTAATTATCATCGTAATATGGCCATAATTTCTGTTCGCAAACTCGTGTCAGTGACCTCTTTTTTCAAGGAAGGTAAAAACTGAATGAAATATTTTAATCAATGTTACCGGTTATTTACCTTTTCTGAACGTTATGACAGGGCTTCTAAAAAACTAAACGTTTTTAGAAGAGCAATTTATATTTTCCTTGATTCCCTAAAAATATACTTGCGTACGAAATAAACCTGCCTAGCCTTTTCCCAACTATGTTAGGGTCGGCTTCCAGTCTCACCGGATGTAACTAAATACCAGTATGTTACATGAAGCGACTGCCTACCTATTCTACACATCCCAGTCACTGGGTTGCACGACCAACCCAGTAACTGGGATGTGTAACAAGCAGTCTTACCCCCGCCTGCGAATATGCTTGCGCACGAGTCACTAAATATTAGTCGCTCCTAGACCAACAATTTAAAAGTCTATTGCAAATAATGCATTTTAGCAGAAAACTGGAATGTCTACTAGTATTTTTAAGTAACTGTCACTATCCAAAAAAAAAAAACTGAAATATTATAACAACAGCCGATCGATTCTGTAAAAATCTCACCGTGAAAAGTTAGGTGAAGTGAGCTTAGAGTGAGCTGTCAATAGTGTGAATCCCTAGCATTAGTTGGAATGACAGCTCACTCCACGCTCACTTCACCTAGGTTTTCACGGTGAGATGGTTACAGAATAGATCGGCTGCATACCTATTGTTTTCAGTTATTTCAACATTTATGTGAAACGTCACCATTTATATCAGACTTCAAAAAGGAGGAGGTTCTATGTTCATCTGTATGTATTTTTTACGTCGTCATGGATATTTTTTATATGGACCATGGATAATTTTGAAATTGACACAAGAAGCACAGACGAATGAAAAATAACATATTGTTACACTATTGGTCTCTATTACTTACTACTGATGCTAACTACTACTACTAAGTAACTACTATACAAGATGGAGATGGCAATACGACAATAAATTAAGCTGCTTATATCTAATGACGTTCCCAGTCTGCATCCAAAAATTCAATCAAATATATTAAATAGTTTAGTAACTAGTCTTAACTAGTCAAAGATTGGCAAAACCCATAGTCGGCTCATCACTACTATTTAGTTTGTTACAAAAAATCACTTTTTAAATTCGATGCTAGGATTTGTTTGAGAGTTCCTAAATACTCCTATGCTAGTATTACTAGTGTTTTTATTTATTGCCGTATTGTCATCTCCACATTGTATATAATACAGGCTACCATCACCAGTTTCTGTTTCTAATTTAATTTCTCTACCCCCTGTATATCGTTGGTTGACATATATACTGTAGCCAATGCTAAGGTCAGAAATTCCTCGGGTCCCATTTTGTTGATTTTAACTGCGCTTTTTAATAAATCGACAGGACAATAGTCACCCTTATTATCTTGTGGAGATAGTTGGTGGAGTAACGAATACGATAGAAACCATAGATCAAAGTTGGTACCAATAACCATAGATCAGAAGGGCAATTCTACGCATTCTAATCTCAGTCTCATTCTGTCTAAAATCAATCAATTTGCCTACATTTTTGACAAGTTGTTGACATTGATTGTCGCTGAGATGAGATTGCGACTTGAATTGGAACGTTTTTAAGTACGAGTATTGGCCTTCATATTGAAATAGGTATCATTGGAAACACGTAAATGCCCTACTTAAATGGGACTAGGCAGGACATGTTTGCCACATGCTGGACAAATCGTAGGCAACTATAGGCATGTAATTCATCTCAAACCATATCACATTTGCACACACACACACTACTTCGGAAAAAATAGATGCCTCATACTACGGTTTTATGAGTCCGTTACGTTTTGTATTTCTGCCTAGTGCTTCATAAAAGCGAGGGGCTCGCACGGGTTGAAGGTTAAGCTACGCTTGCCGCGGTCGGTTCGTAGATGGGTGACCATCCATTACATATCAAGACCCCTCCGTACCTCGGTAAGCACGTTAAGCCGTTGGTCCCGGCTGTCATTTGTTTTTGTAGTCGTTATGGGTAGTCAGAAGCCCAAAAGTCTGACAATCAGTCTTACCAAGGGGTATCGTGTTAATCAGTAACTGGGTTATGGAGGTCAGATAGGCAGTCGCTCCATGTAAAAACTGACCCCAACATAACTGGAAAAGGCTAGACAGCTTCACAAAGGCCTTGAAAAACTTACAAATATACAAAACCGTGAAACATTATCATCAAAATACTTCTTACAGCATAATAAATGCCGTAAAGTAGGTTAAATCATATAATTATTTCTACACAATTTTCCCACGTATCCACCCTTTTTACGACACAAAAATTATTAACAAAAACCACACAACTGTCTCCGTTATGTCATTGTTATAAGGTTTATATTTAATTGGGAGTGGGTAGTAAGGGTTGAGCCGAACTTGTCCGAAGATTGCCGAACGCCCGCAGCGAACAGGTGCTCTATCTTCTACATCTTGATGACCGGACGCAGGAGAGCGATGTGTCTTGATACTTTAGGATATTTTGTTTTGACTTTTGGTACTGGACTTAAAATATCAGTAACGCGTAGTATTATAAGTATTTGAATCCTAAAACGCGCGTGACGGAAAAAACGAATTATAATATGGTCGGGTTGCAAGGATCATAACTATCCTGGCTTTTAGAATTCTAAGGTGTCTGCCCAACATAGAAACAATATATTCATAAGCATAAGAAATGGTTCGAAAAATATGAAACTTAGTGCAAAGCTAATGATGGGTGACTGTGACACAAGAAGAAAAAACAATTTTCTATTACATACATACGTTTGTCAGAAATGAAATGCACGATTGAAAGCTCATTAATGTCAAAGAAAGAAAAGAAAATGCATTTATTTGCGGAAACATGACGCATGAAAAAAGGACATAACACACAAAAAAACAAGTTGGGGGTAAACATCACATTCACGCAAAACGGCCATCGCTCAGCATAATGCCCAATGCATAATGTCCTTGCAGTTTAAAAGAAAACTCACGTGTCTTGACCACTACAAAGTGAGAAATTAATTAGTCCAACGACAGCCTATCTATATGTCGCAGCCAACTGGTTAAATTAGCCGTTTAGTCTACCGCCTGGCCTTTGGAAGTGGTGCTCGCCTCGCTTCGCTCTCTCGGCTCGCACGTGGTTGATCACAGTTCTAACCTAACCCATTTGGTCGGGGTGCCCTGGCTTAGTTACTGCGACCAATTCGGCTTGCACGTGATTGTTTACAGTTCCAACCTAAACTATAATTTATTGAATATCATTCAGGCCTTAGATAAACGGCCGCCGTTTAGTTAAAAGGCTAGGCGGTTAACTAAACGGCTAATTAAACCAGTTGGCTGCGACATATACATACAAATAAATAAAACTGAAGTGTCTGTTTGTAATGTCAAAATAACCTATTTTTACTGAATGCATAATTATAAAAGAATATACGGTACTTATAACAAAAAAACCATTTGATTTTTTTGTTTGTCTGTCTGTTTGTTCCGGCTAATATCCGAAACAGCTGGACTGATCTTGATGTAAATTGGTATTGGGGATAATTTCAACTCTGAGGAAGGACATAGGCTACTTATTTATATCCTTCTTATCGACATACCACGCGGGCGAAGCTGCGGGTGGAAACTAGTCAATAATAATAAAAACCCTGCAGAAGAATCAGATTCCCTGAGCTTATGGGTAACTTTACTTTTAAAACTTATACAGTTCACACCACAGGTGTCAGTCAAGTATCAAA
This sequence comes from Apamea epomidion, assembly GCA_947507525.1. Taxonomy (NCBI): domain Eukaryota; kingdom Metazoa; phylum Arthropoda; class Insecta; order Lepidoptera; family Noctuidae; genus Apamea; species Apamea epomidion. Next base: position 16,696,296 of record OX382240.1, on the reverse strand, counting down.
ACGTGCAGTTCGCCGTATACATCTCACGTGGATACGAGAATGTAAGGGTTAATAAAGAATGTCGGCTGTTGTATAAGTACCAAAATCGTACTAGTTTTATAAAGAGGTGAGATTCATTATAGTTAAAGAGCCCAGACTTGAAACAAGGCAGGTACAATTTTTTTTGTTACCCTCTACTATCCCACTGCTGGGCAAAGGGCTCTTCGAAATCCTACCAGGAACTCTTTTCCTGCGCCACGTCGAACCAGCCCTCGCGAGACGACGACGGCTCTCTTTCTGGGCTTACCTCGGCGGCGCCGTCCATCTTGCAGCATGCGGCTGATGTGACCCGCCCAATCCTATTTAAACCTGTTACAAAACGAGGATTCTTTTACTCGTTTGAGTGTACTGCATCACGATAGCGTCACACATATCCTTTCCTGTTCAAGAGGATTGATTTGTAAGAATCCTTTAGCAGCCGCCGGGGCTGCGGGTTGTTCGAAAGAGATACCGTGGCCCCTGTCATAGGCAACTGAAGGAACACGGGTGGGTTTTAGTCAGTAAAAGTCTGACACGCCCTTCCGCTCAGCCTAGAGCGGGAGAGGTCATTTGATGATTTCCCACCAAAAAAAAAAAAGAATCCATTAGCAATAAGTTACTATTAGATTAGGGAATATTAGAATTAGACCTTGTAGACTGAAGATTTGTAAACCGTTTTCTATGTTATGTACCGTACTTGTTGACATGCCTACAGTGACCTCCCATGCCGTAAGATTTTTTTTTCATAATCTGTCTTCGAAAGAGAGTACATAATCTACCTCGCGAGCACAGTGCGGGTTGGAAGTCACGTGTCTTCGAATTTTTGGTTCTAGGACATGTTAGATCACGTATATCATTTCATAACGTACCTAATGAATTCCGTTCAAATCAAATATACAAATAAAAAAAAAGTGTTTTATTATCAATACAAAATGAATGTTCGTCAAGTAACTAGAATGAGCGCATCGGATGCTCAGTCGCATCCGCAGAAACGTGGCGTCATGCTCGTATCGATCATTATACGTGTATTGTCAAAAAACAGAACATCAACATGGGACTGAAAAATACAGTGCTTTGAAATAAATTTCACTGAAGCTTTAGAAAATATGAATGGTCGAGTCTAAGGTGTTTGTCCATTACAAAAACCAATTCCATTAAAAAAAACAGTAAAATATTTATTTATGTAGACAAAACACGTAAAAGAGAAAAATACATAAAAATAGAAGAGAGTTCATTAGTATTTATTAATTTATTTAAGAAAACAAAAATAATATTTTATAATACCTAAATAGCAGCAGGGCCACCACTTCTGCAATTTTAAAAAGATCTAATAAAGTCTAGGTAGCTTTTGGAAGTTTATTTTTGCCGAAGGTGAACGGTATAGTCATTTGCAGCTGAATCGACGTAAAATCGAATTTCTTAGAAACATTAGTAACACTTTTCACAATTTTTAGATTGCTTGTAAGTATAATGGACTTCTAAGGCTTCCCAATTAATATTTCCAATAGTCATATACTTACAGCGAGAGCAGTGGTGGCCGAGTGGTAACGCCCGCCGCTTACAAGTTGTAGGTCGTAGGTTCGAACCTAGACCGGCACTTTACCTTTTGGAAATAATTTCATCACCACTACTGTCAAAATGGTCAATGCGTCCTGTCCTTGTGAATGTCCTAGATCCAAAAAAATCGAAGACGTTTGACATCTACCAACCCGCACTGGGCCCGCGTGGTGGATTACGGCCTACTCCCTGTCGAAGAGAGGAGGTGACCTGTATCCCAGCACATTGCAGGCTGAATATCCTTACGCTATGCCTACATTTTGTATTGTATTGTATCACAAACTCTTATGAGTAATTAAAACGCTGGCAAAAACAAATAACTACGTACAGCTACCTTAACAATGATGACTATTTTACTGCTCTCTAAACAATGACTAATTATTGAGGCACGTCTTACAAAAATTAGGGCACTTTTAATTAGTACCCAAATACTATTAGGTGCGCGTCGAATGCGCAGACGCAGCCAATCACGCGTGACGTCACGGCGGCCATTGTCTTCTCGATAAACTAAGTAACGGGCTGTTAATAGGCGGTGATAGCGCTCACCTTTAACTTCACGCTTATTTTGGGTTTTAGGGTGAGCAGTGAGGCTAAAGTTGTCTTTTGGGAGATATTTTTTTGTGTACTTTCTAGAATAGTATTAGTGTAAGTTGTTAGCTCTATAAGAAGGAATATCTTTCTTATTGATGTAAATAACTACTATTTTGTATTGTAATTGTAAACTATACTGCTCAGAATATTACATTGTTGTATAAAGGTATACGCGGCATTCGCAATAGGTACAGTTTACCGATTTGTATGTTATATAATTGTCTGTTTTTATATCATCATCACTCTTATCAAAACAGTGAAGGAAAACATCGTGAGGGAACCGGCATGTCCTAGACCAAAAAACATCGACGACCTGTGACGAACCTAGACAGAAGCTTTACTTTTGTGGAAATATTCTCATCAGCACTGCTGTCAAAACGGTAAAGGCGTCCTGTCCTTGTGAATGTCCTAGAACCAATAAATTGAAGACGTTTGACATCTACCAACCCGCACTGGGTCCGCGTTGTGGATTATGACCATCAGTGGGCACGTTGTTATCTCTCTAATTCCTAATAGACGCATAAAATACTGTTCAATAACTTAAAATGTACCTCTAACAAGAAAAAATACACACAATACCGCTACCATTGTATGCTAAAAAACACAGTATATAAAATATAACCTAAATTGGTAACAGGTTCCACGTAAAATTTAAAATATAAGTGGTAGGTACAAGGGCGAAGGGCTGGAATGGTAAAAAATATACATTTGATGGAGTGTAGTTTATCTTACAACTGGGAAAACACGCTAAAAAAATATCGTGCGCCAAGGAAAATATTCGTAAATGAAAAAACAGCAGTCGCCGGCAAGTGGTGGGCAGGGCTGTCGCGCGGGTGAGATGGAACTTTATTTTTATCATTTTGTTTTGGAGTGAGTATTTTGTAGTTCACTTGAGTTTATTGTGTGATTTGAAAAGGTTTTGGTGAATGCAGCAGATGTAGATACCCACAAAAATAGGATAAAAAAGGCTTTTAAACACCTCCTTCTTTTATTTTTAACTCCTTAAATAGGAAGATACAAATTGTTTAGAAGTTAGAGGCGTCGTAAGATTTTGAAATTGCATTATTTATTTATTAATTAGGAAGACATATCATTTCAGCCGAAAGACGTCCACTGTTGGACATAGGCCTCCCCCAAGCACCTTCACTTCGACCGGTTCTATGCTTCCCGCATCCAGCGGATTCCTGCGGCCTTCACAAGGTCATCGGTCCACCTTGTGGGAGGCCTTCCAACGCTACGGTTCTAAAGGACAATGGAGAGGGTTATTCTTGGAGTTTCCCTACGTGATAACATCAGAAATGAAGAGATCCGTAGGAGAACTAAGGTAACCAACATAGCCCAAAGAATTGCCAAACTTAAGTGGCAGTGGGAAGGGCACGTTGCTCGCAGAACAGATGGCCGATGGGGCCGATAGGTTTTGGAATGGCATCCGCGTACGGAAAGACGCATGGAGGACTAACAACTAAAACCACCGAACAAATAAAAACAATAATCAGTAAGACGCCTTATAGTGTTAACAAAGATTTTGACATGCTTTGGATTTTGTTTTTCATATAAGATAGGTTTAAGAGGGTGATGGCGGATGCAGACAGAGTATAGAGAATGGTAGGGTTGTAAGTAAGTATAAAGTTTGATAAGATTTCGTGTACCACTTACTATATAATACTATCCTGTATCTTTCTTCTTCATAGCGTATCGATGCCAAAAAGTTCAAACATCTTTGGCCCAAAATTCAGCTGCGCGAACTCCGCTCACTGACGCAGTCATAAGATCCTCAAGTACACAGGTCATGCGGCACAGGATGGAACGTGGGCCATTGTCTGTGGGGAGGTACCGCATCTTATACTTTCTCTTATTTGCAAACTATAAATGGCACATTGTCAACTGTTTAAAAAAATCGAAAAAGTTCCAATGCAAACTATCCATTACGTTTCTTCAAATCGGAAATGGATAGTGACAAACACGACAGTGACTATTAACAAAACAAGCCAGCCAATAAAATTATTAATTATCCATACCATGCCAGCCCTACCGAACACAAAGTATAGTCTCTATGTAAACGGTGCTCTACCTAGAGACGGCCGCGACACCTGCCCGCTAAATGAGAGTTAACTGTGCGTCTCTCTCTTATACCTAGAGATCTAGAGATAGAATTATAGAAAAACGTTTTCTTTTACTAACATTATGTAATGTATTCCTTGTAGGTTAGTTAGAATATTTTACTTGTTATATTTAACATATATATCATCATCATCATCATCTACCCAGCCTTCCCAAATATTTTGGGGTCAGCTTTCAGTCAAACCGGATGCAGCGTAATACCAGTGTTTTACATAGAGCGACTGCCTATCTGACCTCCACAACCTAGTTACATAATAAACGATTTTATTTTTGTAAGTAAGTTTGTACAAACACTTTTACACGTCAATCATATTTTAAAACTAGATGAGGTCGGCGTTTCCTATCTGACTAGTCTGAGAAGTAAGGCCGAAATAACCTCAGAGGTCTCTTTTAAAGTCCAGACATAACCTTGCTGGGTAACACGATACCCCTTGGTAAGACTGGTTGTCAAACTTTCAGGTTGCTGACGATGTGACTACTGTCAAAGATCCACGAATGACAGCCGGGACCAACGGCTTATAATACAAGGGAATAATTTTGAAGGCTTAATCCATACCAATGGATTAAGCCTTCAAAAAATATGTTCAGACCGGCCATAATTCAACAGCCGTATTGGAAATCCCGCGCAGGACTTGACTCAGTCTGTTATGCTTTGTTGCGAAACACATTCTTAATGACAATCGATGAAATCGACCAGATCTCTTTGGCAGTACATCAACCCATTAAAAAATACAGGCTGGCAGGGACATCGACGCGTAACCTGTAACCGTGGATTCAGTACATGAATCTGAAATGTTCCGTTGTTAAGCAGACAAATTCGAACATATGAACCATCATATGTTCGAATTTGTCTGCTTAACAACGTAAATAACGCAATGAATGTTGCTGAACTGTCAAAATGAAAGTCATTCCTACTGTTAGTGTGTTACGCAATTACCCTGCGGCACGTAAACAAATAACAAAAATGCCTTATTTTTTCATTGCGGATGTAGATGATAGTCCACTGAAAAGAATTCAAATTGACAGCACGTATCCCTGTGCACCAGTTGGTACTATACGACACCCACAAAGTCAATGAGAGGTAACAGCTCTGGGTAGCGGGATCGTCCGAAAGGGTTACCGCTGCCCTGGAACATAAAGGGCTAAGGAAGGAACACGGGTGGGTTTTAGTCAGTAAGAGTCTGACACTCCCTTCCGCTCCACCCAGAGCGGGAGGGGTCATTAAAAAAAAAAAATGTAACAGCTCTACCTGTCTCTCAGAAATGGGATTTAGATAATTGCAATGCTATTCTGTAAAAAATCTCACCGTGGAAACTTAGGTGAAGTGAACTGTCAATAGTGTCAATCCCTCGCTTCACGTGGAATGACCGCTCACGTCAAGTCCGCTTCACATAAGTTTTTACGGTGAGATTATTACAGCCAATCTATTCTGTAAAAAGCTCACTCTGAAATCCTAGGTGAAGTGAGCTTTACCTGTCATTCAACCAGATGCTAGGGTTTGACACTACTGACAGTTCACTCCAAGCCCACTTCACCCATGTTTTCACGGTGAGACTTTTACAAAATAGCACTACAGGATAAACCGGCCGGTTATATAGAAAAAACTGCAACATTTTTCACTTTTCAGTAGAAGAGCTCTTTTTAAAGAAGCTCATCCTGGAACTATCACCAAACTTATTTATTCCGCCTAGCAGCGTTGCTGTGATCAGGTTTAATGATTATGGGTGACTGTGTAAAAGGAATATGAGTCATTTCAGCTTTGTAGATGGCCTGTGCGGCTTTAACAAGGAACCCGTTGTATGCGAGAAGCACGGAACCGGTCGAAGTGGAGGTGCTTGTGGGAGGCTTATGTCCAGCAGTGGACGTCATTCGGCTGAAATGATGATGATGATGATGAGATGGCCTCTAGTCTTGCAGGATTGTCAATAGGTGGCGGAGAGTTGCGGTTACTTGTCTGCTTAACGCGTTTCCACGTCATTTCTATAATTTTCGTTAGAAAAGAAGCTCGCTACCAAAACTGATAACACAATTTGTCATCCCCTACAATTAAAAACATTACACATAGTGCAAAAAAAGGGGAGGGGCTTGTGGCTAAGTAAAAGTCGAGCGATCAGGTTAAGCTACGCTTGCCGGGGTTGGTCCGTGGATGGGTGACCATCTTTACATACCTTAACAACTTCCGTGCTTCGGAAAGCAACTTAAGCTGTTGGTCCCGGCTGTCAACCGTGGATCTTTGACAGTTGTTACAGGTCAGAAGTCCGAAACTCTGACAACAGTCTTACCAAGGGATATCGTATTACCCAGTAACTGGGTTGCGGAGGTCAGATAGGCAGTCGCTTCATGTAAAATACTGGTATTCAGCTGCATCCGGTTAGACTGGAAGCCGACCCCAACATAGTTGGGAAAAGGCTTAGTAGATGATGGTACGTGCAAAAAAAACAACTGAAAAGCAAAAAATAATAAACCTTTTTTTATTTGCCTTAAATTTAAACAAAAATTATTTAGGTATACTGACATTATTCTAAGAATTTAGTTATTAAGATTAAATAAAAAAAGGTTTATTATTTTTTGCTTTTCAGTTTTTTCGGAGGTTTAATTTTTTTGTTAAAAAGTTTTTATTTTATGATTTTTTTTTGGCTATAATCTACTAATTGTTTGCCAAAGGGCAGCCATATGCACTGTAGAGTAATATATAATACACAACTCAGCATTCAAATCTGTGAGTGAACAATAAATCACCCCTATTTTCCCACCCAGGGTTGAAATTTTGTTTCCAAATTTATATGGCACCAACTTTTGGGGTATACCCTTTCCAATAAAAAAAGAATTATCAAAACTGGACTATTCTGCAAAAAGTTATGCGTGGTCATACTGAAAAAAAAATTCGCGACGCGACGGCTTGAGAACCTCCTCCGTTTTTTTTCGTCGGTTAAAAGACGACACCACGGACAAAATGAAATTACCCTCCATTTAAAAACATACGTAATAAAAACTAAACCCAAAAAATATATCCCCAATTCCTAGGCCTTCCACATAGGTACAAGATAACTAAGATAGCTACATCAAATGAAGCGTCGCCGTCGCGATAAAAAAAACACTGGTTAAAATCTACCGCAGCTCTGTGTTGTTTTAGGCCCTCGCAAAATATTGGGCTCGCTAAGCGAAGAATAACAATGGCGCGGGCGCACCCCCTCCCCCTTCCCCGATGGGTGACGAAAGACACGGTAATTATGTTTATTGATCATTTTTTATGTTATAATAAGTTGCTTGTAATTGTAATTATTTAGAGATCCGGCTTAATAAAATGTCTATGGCTTCCTGGCTGTGAACGTTCTTAAAAGTACAAGAATTACTCTTGTACTTTTATGAACGTTCAGTCTGATCACAGTCTCAATCTGTCAAAAATACCTCTAATTTCCCTACATTTTTGACATTGATTGTCGCTGAGATGAGATTGCCACTAGATTTTGAACGTTTTCAATTACGGGAATTGGCCTTTTGGTTTTGTCCCCAGCTAAAACAGTTGCATGAGCAACGGTACCTATTTAATAAAACCGATAGGCGACAATTGTAAAAGTTGTAAGCTTTTTTCAGGCTTCCTGCTTTATTAAACAGCGACAAACAACAACCAACAATCAGTCGTGAAAATTATGACAATTATGTAATTTTTTGACAAATATGACAGTGTCAGTTAAATAAATAAAAGATCCGTGGATGGCAACCAGACCCAGTATCTATATCAGATGCAAAATATTTACAAATTTTCTATTACCACCCTAAGAGTAGTTTTCAGAGCGACTTCTGACTATGTGAAGCTTTAGGGTAGATTATTTTCAAGCATTCTCTTGTAGCTGTGGTTAACAAGAATAGCTCATTAGGCAGAAAATGTAAAGGCAGGCTTGTAATGAGTTTGAACCTTCTTAGTATTTCACAATGACTCATATATTTCTGAAAATGCCTCCACGCAACTATGTAAACCAGCATGTCCGATCTGTAAGTATTTCCTAACAGGAAATTGGTCCAATCGGTTACTTGGATGACCATTGCTGTATTAGTATTCAAGCAGCTACTGCGCAATGTACACCGAATACTTTAGTATACATATTTTTACACAACCACAAAACACAGTCTTTCTTTTGAAAAATCTATTTAGCGACTAATGAGCGATGAATCTAGACTTTCCAATCGGGCGAGTTCTAAATCGATTTTTGCATAGAGTCGGTAGCCACGCGCCGCTCGGATCGATTCTACGCGCGTGGTCGCCGTGGACAGTCACGCACGTTCCATCTGATCTCGATGCCCACTCGATTCGATATCGAGTCACATTTTTTCACATTGGCTTCGGCTTTTTTTCAGACCTTTTGTCCAAGGCGCCCGTTTTTTGGCGCGCGTCGCGCTTGTCTCGGACCAATCTCTTTGGTAATTTTCTTTTTTTTTACCTTACCTATTGTCGACGCGCCAGTGCAACTTGTTTTTGGGTTTATATCGACCGTTGATTCTTAATGGTTGAATTAAATGTCCGCGGTGACCGTTACGAACGTTTTTTTGTACGAAAGTGAGGTGAGTTTTTTAAAGTTTTCGCCACGCAAATTATTAGGAGAAAATCTAGTGAATCTGCTGATACTTAGTTGGTTTCTTGAATTTTATTGTTCAGTTTTTGTCAAATTATCAAAACATCTAATAAAGTCTAGGTAGCTTTTGGAAGTTTATTTTTGCAGAAGGTGAACGGTATAGTCATTTGCAGCTGAAACGACGTTAAATCGAATTTCTTAGAAACATTAGTAACACTTTTCACAATTTTTAGATTGCTTGTAAGTATAATGGACTTCTAAGGCTTCCCAATTAATATTTCCAATAGTCATATACTTACAGCGAGAGCAATGGTGGCCGAGTGGTAACGCCCGCGGCTTACGAGTTGTGGGTCGTAGGTTCGAACCTAGACCGGCACTTTACCTTGCGTAAATTAAAAAGATCGTGAGGAAAACCGGAATGTCCTAGAATCAAAAATTCGAAGACATGTGATATCTACCATCCCGCACTGGACCCGCGTGGTGCACTCCCTCTTGCCGAGAGAGGCCTGTATCCCAGAATTGACAACATCATAGGTCTATTATGCATATACAACAGAAATATGTGGCCTTATAGGTCAGTGAGAGGTTGTAAGTTCCAGTTTCGGTGAAATCCGAGGCATTGTATGATGACACTGAGGCGCTCTTACAATACATAGTTTAACCCATTCATTTCTCTTTACACACACACACACACTCACACACACACACGCACACACCCACCCTCACACACACACACACTCACCTACACATACAAACACAAAACACACTCAACTTCCCCCCCCCCCCCCCCCCCCCCCTTATCCCATAGACAATCACGTAAATAATGTAAACTTAAATTAAATAAATAAATAAAATTGTTATGATTTGTTAAATAAGTATTCTGCTCAAAAATAAATATTCGGTGAAAAATTATCCAGCTATGAAAGAGCGGGTCACCTAATTACAGGCTTTTTCTTAGCATAAAAGGAGGCTCCAATCATCACCATGTTGTTCTATTTTGGTTATGAAATAAAAGTTTTTTTTTTTTTTTTTTAATTATCATAAATTACCAACACCCCAACTCCTCTTAATTCATTCACCAAAAGCAGAAGCTGTGTGGTCTTTTTACCCAGTGAAATATTTCACTAACCACCGTCTGATAACCGCCAGTGCGTGTTGCTAACCACTGGTTGCCGAGGAGGACAGGTGCACTGCCTCCGGCGACGAATCTCATCCTCGTGTGTGACGTCATGTCTACTTAAGAATTTGTATTTCTGTATTAATTGGTGAAATTGAGGGATGTTGGCAGGGAGACGTGTAAAAGGTGACAGTAACCGGGAATTCGTGACGCGGATTGACCAGCTTGTTTCTGGTTTACGAAGAGGTTATCGCCCTGCCGTTGGATAATTACAGAAATCATTGCTGTTGATATAACTTCTTTCTGTGATTCGCAACAAAAATAGATAATAAATTAAATATGTTATTTATAATTCAATAGTTTGAATATTTTTTATCATTGTTCCTCTCAACCAAAGCACCTGCCATCTAATCTCTTCACCAGCCTTGGTTGAATGGTAGATAATGCGTAAGTCCGCTTTTGTACCTTTTTTGTGTGCGAAAAGTTTAAATATCGTATTTTTTTTGTTATTTATTTTCTGGTGTATGTACAATAAAGTACATATAAACTAGCAGCGCCCCACGTTTTCACCCGCATAGTTTTCGTTTAATATCGGGATAAAAGTATCCTATATGTTAATCCTGGTTATAAACCATGTGTGTGCCAAATTTTATCCAAATCCGTTCAGTAGTTTTTGCGTGACAGAGTAACATATGTACATCCATCCATCCATCCATACAAACTTTCACGTTTATAATATTAGTAGGATAAATAAATATTTAAGTAATCAAAGATTCGAACCTGAAAAGTATCTCTTCCCTTTTAGGTTCCATTTTGGCTCGAATCACTAGACCTAGGGTACCTCAAAAAGTTAAAGGAGAGTTTTGAATTCAGGATACGAAGGATCAACAGGCTGTATGACCGTTTTGTCGATTGTTCATTTCTATGAACGAAATCGAGATTAATTATCACATGTGTTTAAAAATTAAATTAACTGATGGTAACCCTATAATTGAAGTAAGATTAATAATCACGATTTAAAAATCTAATTTTACAAACTCAAGCATCCATCAAAGAAATGAACTTTTGCCGAAAATCGGGTTGTTCTAAATTACCCAATTAGACAGTCTGTACTTGTGAACGTATAAGGCAGCGGGCTAACTGTACCGGTAATATTTCGCTAATGTCGTAATCACATGTCTTCGAGAAGCGTCTGCGTCTTTATTTCGAGTGGTTCTCGCGGTTTCTACGAGTCTACGATGTCTGGGAGACGTATTCTGGAGGTTACTCGACTGGTTTCTTGTTAACGTGTTGTTAGTTGTTACATTTCCTTGGTTGAGATTTTGAAATGGTAAAAGCCCACCAATTACTTAGCTGCCAAGTGAACTACTACTGATGCATAACTTTTAACTTGTTGGCCTTAAAGTGAGTAGTATTTTAGAAATAAACCTCCTGCCCTTCCCGCTCTGGGCTGAGCGTAAGGGCGTGTCAGACTTTTACTGACTAAAACCCACCTGTGTTCCTTCAGTTGCCTGTGCCAGGGGCCACGGTATCTCTTTCGAACAACCCGCGGCCCTGGCAGGCATCGGCCCTAGCGGACCCCGTCAGTTCGTGCTGACATATCTTTGAGGCGCGCGTGGAACACAACGCGCCGTCGACCCGGGCCTGGTCCTTACCGGGCGGCGAGCTGCCCATTGCTCGCCGCCTGCAAGCCGGCGCCTACGGTGGCCGGGAGTCGGCTGTTGACTCCTGTCCAGGGCGTCTCCTGCGGTGGCTAGGGGCGTGAGAGCGCAGTGATTGCCTCTCCCTCACGCGCTCCGCCTCCTCCTTCGCGAGCATTACTGCTTCGCAGAAGAAGGTAACGGCCTCCCATGCACTCGCTCCGTACCATGGCCTGGACCAGGGCCGGACGCGAGAGATCGCTGCCGCCGATCGTCGCCACGGGGACGTGGCGGTGCTCCGCCCAAGCCGGGCAGACCTCCACCGTATGCTCCATAACCTCTTGCTCTTGCCCTAATGTGCCATGAAAGGAAGAGACAGGGTGTCCGGAATTTCTTAGTACAGCAAGGAGTTTGGAAGTTGTGTTGTGATACCCCCGTGCCTCGGAAAGCACGTTTAGCCGTTTGGTCTGGCGCCTGATCTCTCTCCGGTCGTGTCGGATTATCGTCCCATCGGACTATCCCCATTGGAGTGAGGGTCTGAGGGAAAAGGGAGTTCATCTGTGTCTGTGCGCACACTTATGCACTATAATATCTCCTGCCCGAAGGCTAGTCTCCATTGAGATTAGCCACCGTGACCGAAATCGGTCGGGAGGCTAGTTTAACTATTTTAGCCATTCAGATCATAATGCGTATTTACACCCGACTGTAAAATTAAGTAGTTTTCAGTTTTTTCTTTGACAGTTTCATCAGTTTCACCTTTTCTTTCTTTAATTATAGTTGAGTAGGTACTGCTGTTTAAGGAGTAGATTCATAATGTACATATTTCGTTTTAAATATTATATCTGACATAAATAATATTAGCTAATAAAAGTTAAGATCTGTAAAAATAGTTGTAAGAGGTATTAATAAAAATCACTTTCGTCATTTCAATTTTATTTTGAATACTTGAAAGTAATCCTTAATGCTAATACCATAATAATATCTAAATAATAAAGTTAAATTTAAAAAAAATTGGTTTATTAACTCACGAAACAGAATAAGTGTTCTAGTACTTACACATATGAACAAATTGCGGTGAGTCGTTAGAAAGGCTGCCATTAATTCATTATCTCGGATTGATTGGGATGCTCTTAGAGGAGGAGCTGCGTTAAGCCGTTGGTCCCGGCTGTCATTCGTGAATCTTTGACAGTCGTTGCGGGTCGTCAGAAGCCCGAAAGTCTGACAACCAGTCTTAACCAAGGGGTATCGCCCAAGTAACTGGGTTGGGGTGGTCAGATAGGCAGTAGCTTCATGTCATCATCTGCCTAGCCTTTTTCCCAACTATGTTGGGGATGGCTTCCAGTCTAACCGGATGTCTAAGAGCATCTAAGACTACTTTCAAGTATTCAAAATAAAATTGAATTGACGGAAGTGATTTTTATTAATACCTCTTACAACTATTTTACAACTAGTAGCTTCATGTAAAATACTGATATTCAGCTGCATTTGGTTTGACTGGCGACCCCAACAGAGTTGGGAAAGACTACGCAGATGATGATGGTTGAGATGTTTGGTGATCCGGCTACAGAAATGTAGGTTAAGGTAAACAATCACCTAAAAGGGTTCGGCGATGATTGAATGATCATCAACATCAACTAAGCCTTTCGCATTCCATTGCGGGACATAGGCCTCTCCCAGGCTGCGCCACAGCACCCTGTCCTCCGCCATCTGCGTCCAGTCTGTCCCAGCCACCTTCTTTAGGTCGTCGGTCCATCTAACTAAGGGGCGTCCCACATTACGCTTGCCGAAATGACATGCGGTCTCCAGACTCCTGGACTTGTCCGGTCATCGGTCGATTGAATAATGGGGAACGATTTATCTAACAATAAAATTTAGTTTCACTCAATGATCAAATTACGTTGAATTTATGGTCAAGCGACTGTAAAGACTATAGAATATGCTGCAGTGCCTGAAGTTAATAAGATGGACATCCTTTAATTACGGTAAAGGAAACGAACCTTCTTGATGGAACCTGGACTTACATGCTAATTGCGAACACATTTGTAATCACAATAGTTTACATTTTAACAATCAAATTATTGTGTTGATGGAACAGAGGTGCGTGGTAATTTTAAGAACGTTCACAGTCTAATCTCAATCTGTCAAAAACACCTCTAATGTCCCTACATAGTTGACATATTTTTTAAATTTGTTGATTTTGAACGTTTTAAATTACGTGAATGGGCCTTCTGATATATGAAGATTGAATGTTGAATGATTTAATGATCAAAGCTGGGCGGGCACAAGACAGTAAGTAAGTACTAAGCTGACACACAAAAGTCTAACAATGAATTTACTATTGCCTTTTTTTTTACTCTAATTGTTGTTAGAAACTCCAATGATACACCCTTTTTTTTTTTTTTTGAGGATGGGAAATCATCAAATGACCCCTCCCGCTCTGGGTGGAGCAGAAGGAAGTGTCAGACTCTTACTGACTAAAACCCACCCGTGTTCCTTCCTTAGCCCTTTATGTACCAGGGCAGCGGTAACCCTTTCGGACGATCCCGCTACCCCGGCAGGCTTCGGCCCTGTCGGGCCCAATGATACACCCTTCCTTTATTAATTCATCATGTCATAACTAAATTTCCATAGCCTATACAAACAATTTCTGATTTATAAGTAAATCAGTAACGCAATGACGTATAAAATGCAATTTCCGTTAAATCGTCCGAAATGTAACGCTTATAACGTTTAACGAAGTTAACTTTTTTAGCAACGGATTAGTGATTAACGAAGGATGATTGACGAACGAACTATTTGATTAACGGTGCCCAGCTATGGAAATTATGTAATAGATTCTTTTGTTATTTTACATAAAACCGATTGTCGTTACGACCCGGGTGTCGTATGGCGACTTGGGGGAAACCTTTAACCAGCAGACACCTGCAAAAGCCTGGGCCTATGCTACATTCTAATATTACAAAAATAACATAATAACATCACACATGTAATACCCGTAGGGTTAGACAGACAGAGGTGTACCTTTAATAGGTACATCCACATTTCGCCAGTTATGTTTAGGACCCATGTAATAGGGCTATTAACCGGGCACATTTTCAGACTACTTACTGACTACTATTGACAGTTAAACAATAATAGAGTAAGAGATTTTTCCGAACAATTGAAGCAACTCGCAATCGGCGTGTGTGAAGACCAGAATACCAACTCTCGTAAATAGAAACATTCAAAATCTCGTCACAATCTCATCTCAGCGACAATAAATGTCAAAAACTTGACAAAAATGTAGGGAAATGTAAGGAGTAAGGATCGTAGCAGGTGGCATTCTGTAGTTTCTGCATACGCCATGGGAAGAAGGCGTGAATGTATGTATGTTTAAGATGTTTACGAACCGACTGATGTGATCAACTTTCCTACGGTGAGAATGTTACAATCTAATAATCACAAAGAGATCAACTTAATAAATCGCTCCTCGCTCTTTCACCTCCTACATCACATCTAGCTTACCCTTTGGTAAACAACAAGCAAGCGATCGGCTCAGCATCAGCTAATGATTGAAGGCACTTAACATTCGTGATCTGCAGACGTTTTGGTATGGGCTTCCGTCTGACGGAGCGTGACTGACGGTGGGGAGGTGTTGTAGAGGTAGCGAGGCTATGCGATGCTTGACAATGCTGAGTGGCTTGAACCTGTGTGGGTGGAGTTCATGTACAAGTACGGACTTCTTCTTCTGCTTCTTCGTGTCGCTGGCACGCCTGAATTCTATACAACGTGTAACGTTAAATGCGCAAAACCTGAAAATAGTTTGATCAGAATAACGAGCAGAATCAATTGAACTACTTTTTAAAAATGTGACCTATGGGTCACATTTTTCAAAAAATCTTCTTTAAAAACGTTGCCGTGTCTATTTATTAATAGGTGAAATGTCAGCGCGACGCAGCGGCCGGACTCCTCCGTCGATGGAGCGTCGTCGCAGACGCAAGAAACGATCAGAATTGCCAGTAAAACTAAAACTGCACATAAAACCTTTACATTTTTTTAAATGATTTTTTTTCTCTCTGAATTAGGTCAATTGAATTAAAAATCAGTTGGGTTTCTGAGGTTTTGCGCACGTTGTATATTGTTGGCCCTAAACTTTGCCACTTCCACGGCGTCGTCTATGGCAGTGCAGAGGTCACTTTGGCTGCATGTTTTGGGACACAGAGGGCAGGATAGGAGGTGGAGCATGGTTTACATCATAGCTCCATAATCACACTCTACTCCCGTTCCGACAAGGTAGTACGGACTAATGTTTGAGTATTATTTGACTAAAAATTGTGCGAAAAAAAGCGTAAGCGAACGGCCAGCTATTATTTTATTATGTAATTTAATTCTAGTTAAAATATCAGTTTTGCATATTTAATCAGTTCAAACACCAACATTGGTGCACACAAAGCAGAATGTGCTATTTTAACGGCCGCTGTTGCAGTTTTGCTGCTGGTAGAGATTACAAGTATATTATCGCCTTAGCTGCGCTCGCGCTGTACCACAACCTAACCAAGCTACCGGTACATATCTAAGAGCATTTTATGTCTTCACTCGCTTGATAACCGCAGCGCTATGTACCTACCTACCTACGCTTAACAGTCGGCATCTAATCTACTACATCTCGATAGCTGACGATCAGAACGGACGTAAAAAATATAATGTACCTACTAATGGTAGTGGGTTGTCCAGTCTAATTTGGTTATATGGAGAGTATAGGGTAGTGTGAAGAAGTATGAAGCAAATTAAGAAAAGTCATCAAGTACCAATTAATCAAGAATCTTTTTTTCGAGGGTTACCCAAGCCGACTGTTGGTCTGTTGGTCGACTATTCGCGTGACCAGAGGGCTGCCTATTTTTGACCAAAATAATCGGCATCGCCATACAACGTGGCAATGCTGCCAGCTTTTTGGGCACTATTCCTGTTGACAGAGATGCGGATGAATTTTATGATGCCTTATGATTCTTTTCCTTCTTTTTTATATACATGTACATATTATTAATATTATTTTCAGTCTATTAGCTTATATTATTTAAATATTAACTTGTTTAAAAATTACGATATCTAGAGTACCTACCTACTAAAATTAAGGCCTGCTTCCACCACAAATCACTAAATTCTTTTACAGCCAAACTAACTTATTTAAAAAGTCGCTCTCTTTCCGTCAATCATATGAATTATTTTTTAAATACGTTTGGAGCTAAGCACATTTAGTTATTTGTAGTGCAAGCGGGCCTAAGAGTTGACTTCTTAGGATACCAACCTCGGCAGTTATTGGCCAAAACTGTCCTTCAAAAATAGTTTGGGATTTGGGACAAAATTATATGTATGGTGACAGTCCAATTAATGGCAATATTTGGATGTTATCCAAAGACAAAATATGTAAGTTGATTCTAGTTTATTTTGGCAAATATTCGTATGTTCTTACATCATCGTTAGTAGTCTTCATATGGCCACTTACCTCATTATAAACTTTCTAAAAATCTTTCGTAGCAAAAACCAACATTTCTTGCAAGTAACTATCGACTAATTGACACCAATTTACTCAGATCAACCTACCGCCACACGGTGTTAGGGATTCCCGCCTTTTTTATCAATCAAAATCCAATAAAATGTTCATAACAAGGGCTACGAGCTCTCCAATCAATTTTCCAAAAACTATTCGTCTAGCCATCACGAAATCAACGCCAGACTAATCCAAATCCCATCAAATGAACTGTCAAATACTTTTTGCGCGGCAAATCCACGCGTGTCTGTCATAATCTATGGTAGAATAATCGTCGCGCGTGCGAAAACGACCGAACATTTAGACCATAGAGAAAGAAAATTCAGAAGGTTTGATTATGGAATTCTTGGTAATCATTCGCAGGCGCGATAAATTATAAGAAGGAAAATACAGAAAAGACTTGAAACAATGTAGTAAATTGATTGAAGGCATTATTTCACAATTAACTGAAGAACAATGACGTTAGTAAGTTTTTTCCTGAACTAAGTGCTGTTTACAGTAGTCTGACCTAGTGCAGAGAAAACCTTTAGGTATGTATTACACAAGAAAATATCTTGTGGGTCTCGACTATTCCTTCTTTAGGTATCCATCATGAACTAGAGACAAAGCTATATAAAACATAACACATTTTTCTTTCTTTTTTTTTCTAATGTCAATTTCTGTCTCCACTGGATTCTCTGCGACCATCATTCTTATCGTCACACTCCACGAATTGCTACAGATACAAAATGCAGAAGTAATTAAGGCCAAGAGTTCACCTGTTCAGGACCCCAGGCTGAGACATCTAATTGTCTGTCAAACTGACAGATTAGGCTGAATACGTTATTATTGGTGCTACTTTTGTTAGCGCTGACAGATGAGTATGCTGATGCGTTCTATTTTAAAGCTCACTAGAAACCATGAGGTCTTTAATCTGAGGGGTCAATTAACTGCTACCTATCATACTGATAAATATATACGTAATAACATTTAGGTTCGCTAATTTCTTTTTAAGTCTTGTGTTCTTGGTGGTTCTTTCCAAGACGAACTATGTAGTTCACAAGGAGCTCTACAACATTATTAGGTAATAAGCTTGTGAAGGCCGCAGGAATCCGATAGATGTAGGAAGCACAGTACTGGTCGAAGAGGCGGTGCTTGGTCCAGGCCTATGTCGAGCAGTGGACGTCTTTCGGCTGAAACGATGATAATGATCAAGCCATGTGCCTGGTGGGATCTCAAAAATCGTTTCTAAGTGCTCACCTTTGTTATAAAAGGAAATCTTGTGCAAAATTTCATGCTTCTAGACCCAGCGACCTAGGCTGTGCGTTGTCAGTGAATGAATGAATGATTGAATTCCCTACTACTATTATAAACGTGAAAGTTTGTATGGATGGATGGTTAGGTAGATGGATGGATGGATGGATGTTTGTTACTCTTTCACGCAAAAACTACTGAACAGATTTGGATGAAATTTGGCACACAAATGGTTTAAAACCAGGATTAACATATAGGATACGTTATACGGTGAAGCTAGTATTAAATAGATGACAGTAGACCAGCGCGTAGTCAAACCCCAGACTATTGCCTCTGACCACCACATGAACCAGATACTTACATTAAAACACGAATTTGTATTAGAACTCAACAGCAATTTGCGATACATCGAAATCCCGACTGTTAGAAAGCTGAGGTAGACCACAAAGAATGTGTGGCTGTTGCACTTCATTTGGGTCACCTTTATCAAAGTGCTGTTTGCTCTCCACTACATTATATACCTACATACATATTCAGTCGAACATTAAGAATTGTATGTGTTACTATAGGTACACCTCTACTTAACCCTCCGGGGAATACAGGCGTGATGTTATGTTATGTGTTACATAACATAACATAACATACGGTTACACATACGGTTATTGCTATAATAGTCGCGAATGAAATAAATCTCCAATGGATAGGAACTTGTAATATTCTTCCAACGGAGAGGAAGAAAATTGCATGAAACATTACTTGCGCGATGCAGGATTCTGGGACAGGGTCAATGAACTCACTAGTATCATCCATATTGTTGACTTGTTAATAGCTGGTAGCATAGGTGGCACTTCACCTAGGGCTCTATAAGAAATTGTTGAAGTCATCATTGTTCCAGAAGAAGAAAGACACAGGGTGGCAGGGACAGCGATGCGGAACCTGTTACCATGGATTCTGCATGACTCTGAACTACCCTGCGTTGAAATTTTTCCTCGGTTACAACAAACAAAAATTTGCTGTTCCATACATTTTGACCGCGGAGGTATTGCACTTTTTTTTTTTGATAACCGACGAAAAATTTCTGGGGTTCTAGAATCATTTTCTGAATTAATGGTTACAGTTTGCGCGTCGATGCCCTTGCCATCCTGTATAGCTATAAGTACAGGTCGGATTGCGGCATCCCATTTTCGATGATCAACACTGCTATTCAGTAAAAATATCACCGTGAAAAATTTGGTGAAGTGAGCTGTCAATCCCTAGCTATCCCTAGCGTCAGTTGGAATGACAGCTCACTTCACCCTAGTTTTCACGGTGATATTTATACGGAATAGCACTGCTGATAAAAGATAACTTTCACGTGACACTTCCCTATATGTCGTGTCATGTTATCACGCAAGCAAACCAAGGCACCAGCTAGTTATAAAGCTGTTAAACCCATTTGCTTTCGGGGATTGGTTTATTATTATCGAGGCTTCCTCGTATCTCGATCTATAACTGTACCGCTGTAACTATTATCTTCACTTTGATGGAATAGATTCGGCAAATATAGATGCCCACTCACATTCAAGTACGGATAGCAGATTAGAGATGAAAGTGCCAATTTTTAATGATTAATTGAGATATTTGTTTGATTTTTACTCTATCATGTGAAGGTCGGGCATTCAGCTGCATCTAGTGAGACTGGACAAGGCAGATTGATGTGAAGGTCTTATGATCCATTTTGGACGCTGAACAAAGAGAACTTTATATTCATTGACTTTCTAGGTACTTAACAGAAAATGAACGCTGTCAAATTATGTTGGCACTTTCTTTCCTTCTTGATTATTTACTTTAAGCATTCGTAAGTTAGCTTTTATATGCCACAAAAACAAAAAATAGTACCAAGAACTTTGCTCCAGTTTACTTGCTGTCGGTACCGACTGGCCAGTGGCCATGCGTCAGAGCACGTAAGGAGATGGGCATGACATGCACAACCTCCGCCACTGACATTACTTCATTAAAATTCTATTAACGGAAGCATTCTCCTTAAAAAACTTATCAAAAACGTCCCAAGATTTATCTAATGACATGGCAAAAACAACTTTAGCAACTAAGAAATAAAATTCCATTTGGTCTTTTCCTCTTTCTGCACTTACGACGAAGAAGCGTGTAAGGAAAAGAGTAATTCATTTTGGACTTTCTTTAAAGAAACAGAAGGTGTATAATCGGTTGTAGTAGCAGCGGTCAATCAAGAAAATCTTCTGGAGATGGACAGGTAGTTTCCACGTTCGCAAATCGAGGATCGGAAGTCAATTTGTAAAAAAAAAAAGAAAACTTTTTTTTCTATGCTTCGGAGATTGTTTATTGTGTTCTAATTCCTATGTTTTGATGAAAGTAAAAAGCTTTCAGATGCAATTTGATGAAAATAGTGCAAAAAGTTGATAATATTGCTTATCATCTTGAGGTCTCAATGATGGCGAGATGCTGATGGAATCTGTCTTGGAGGTTGAAAGCGAAAATAATTGCCATCATCTTGTAAGTAATCACATTGGGCCCTGTATTCTTCGCTCTATAAAAAGTCTATAAGTAAATATCAATCAAATCAACCCATCGCAGTCCACTGCTGGACATAAACCTACTCTTAAAAGTTTTGGTCTAAATAGACTGGATGCAGAAGGCTAACCGGCCGGCGGGGTAATTGTGTAACATACTATCCATAGCAATGGCTTTCATTTTGATAGTGTGACAGTTGTGACAACAACATTTATTGCGTTATTTACGTTGTTGAGCAGACAAAATTTTTGAACATAATTTTGTCAGTAATCAAGCAGCTCAACTCAGAACTTAAGGAGCTCAATGTTTCCACGAACGATACCAAAGAAGGAAGAACAGTTGGTTTCTTTTTGTTCTCCAGTGGCCACCAAAAGTTAGTTGACATCTTTTCACTTCAGCTGTACCATATTATGATTAAAAAAAAAAAAACAGGTACTCCTAAGGGATTACTTGATTATTTTCTTATCATATGTCAGTCGAAGAGTAAGTAATTATGAGTAAATCGGACCAAAACTGAGTACACCTGTTTTGTAATTTTGGCGGTCTGTTCAGTCTTAGGCCCATATCTCTCGCCGGAACGCCCTAATCGATCCGCTCCGACTTTCGGTACCTCGGGTCGCTAGTCCAAGGAGATGCCGAAGTAGACCGAGTCGTAACGCACCGGATCAACTCAGGATGGATGTAATGGCGACAGGTCACAGGAACAACTTGCGACCCACGGATGCCCCTCAAGTTAAAGGGGAAAATTTATAAATCCGTGATAAGGCCTGTCGTACTTTATGGGTGCTGGGCTGTGAAGAAGACGGACGAAAAAAGATTGCATGCAGCTGAGATGAGAATGTTGAGATGGATGTGTGGAGTGACGAGAATGGATAAAGTAAGAAATGAGTATATAAGAGGAAGTTTGAAAGTGGTGCTAGTGACACAAAAACTTGAAAGGAAATCGTTTGGCTTGGTATGGGCATGTGATGAGAAGGGACGAAACGCATGTGACTAAAAGAGTGATGACTATACATGTTGATGGATGGTGAGGGAGAGGAAGGCCGAAGAAAAGATGGATGGATTGTGTGAGGAATGATATGAAAGAGAAGGGAGTGAACGTGACGGTTGACAGGGGAGAATGGACGAAGAAAACGTGTTGCGCTGACCACATGTAACATGGGATAGGGGCAGGAAGATGATGATAAGTCAAAGGTAGTTAAATTAGGGCAAATTTTTCAATTGACAGATAATTTTTACTCGTGGAATAAAATTGACGTCTGACAGATTTGTATGGAAGAACTGTCAAAAATTCAAAATTATTTCTCGGATAAATCTATCTGGAAAAATCAACCCTTAGTCAATAAAACGTTATGGCAGCTCAAACATTTGGATCACTAGAAATTTAAATCATATTGTGGCGTGACAGCTGAGGTGGAAAAATGTCAACAAACTTTTGGAAGCCACTGTATGTGCACAGCCAAACTCACTACCCCTACCCCGCCAGTCTACGCTTTAACCATTACGCTATCACTGCTTTCCAGAACCGATTATTTCATCCAAATTCAAATCTAAATAAATCAACAACAATAAGATTTATGTTGTGTAAATATTCTGCGTTGGGGTCTGTTGTCTGTCGGCCAGCGGAAGACTCGTTGGCACTGCGCCCCCACGGCGTGCCAAGAGAGCCCCCATGCCATGGCGCGGAGATTTATGCTGATTTCTTCAATAACCCCCATCCGGTTCGCTAGAAACTTTTTATTCTTTAGCTTGGTGAGAAAATCTTTTAAGCACATGCATATACAGTCCGGGAAATTTATTGTTAAGCAAAGTCAATTTGACGTGTTATAAACAGTTTCATACAACTGTTAAAGAATGACAGTTGTGATTTGGATGGATAATTGAAGTTGGTAGGCAATTTGGTTCAAATTAATTTCTCTGAATTTATGTTCAGGGTCATAAGTAGACATAAGGCGGTAGGTGTATGTTTAAGTTCTATGTCAGGGGCAAGTCAATTGCCATTAGTTTTTTTTATTAAGCTTTTATTACTGATACTAATCATAATTTAGGTCTAACTGCTGCACTCGGAGACGTCACTTAAAATTAATCAATAATTAACTTTGATTAACCACAATATCTTGGCACAAATGTCAACAAGACCGACTGTCATATTTCCGACTGACAGCATTCTAGTTTATACTTGTCAAATAAAAGAATAAACTATAGTTATATAGGTAGTTTTAGTTAATTTAGGATATAATTTTGTTATTTTAGTGTTATCTAATAAAGTGATGTAAATACAAAAAAATATTAATTTAAGTAAAGACTCTGAGTTCCGGGGTAAGATCTGTAAAGATAAAGAGTTGTTAGAGGTAAACATTAATAAATAAAATAAACAATTTACAAAGTAGTTTGTAATTTTTTTAAAGTATAGGCTTTTAAAATTATACTATTATTATACTATTATACTACTACTATTTCTACTATTATACTATTATTATTATATCATTATTTATTAGTATTTATGTGTTTATTTGTATGTATGTTAATATATTCTCGTAATTCTTGTTTAGTTTTTAAGTGAATTGTTTTTTTTTATTCTATGTATTATTTTTTGTCTCCTTTGCTCTATCACACGCTGTCTACATCTCTGTATCTATTGTCCTATCTCAGGTATGCAGGAAGAGATTTCTTATGAAATAAGCATCACCTCTGTACCTATTTTTTCAGTTCTGTTTTTCATTGTCTGTTTATATATGTGTGTACATAAATGGTAAAATAAATAAATAAATTAAATAAATACAAATCGAAATACCCGGTTCCAGCTGTCTCCATTCTGTCCTGTTCTTCGCTTTTCTTGATCAGATTGCACCTCGAACTTTCTTCTTGTCATCAGACAAGCCTTTGCCTTTAGTGGTACTTCTAATTCAAGATATTAACCCTTATCCTAATTGCGTAACACACTATGAAACATAATCTGAATGATTTTGAAGGATATTGCTACGTTTAATGCGTGTACTGACTGGACCGGCCCACTCTATCTGTGTTGTTCTTTCCTCAAAAGACCATTTCAGACATCAATCTACATGGTCTTCACATGATCTGACCAAGATTATGTCTGGACTTTAAAAGAGACTGTGACCACTGAGTTTATTTCGGCCTTTCTGCTCAGAGTAGTCAGATAGGAAACGCCTACCTCATCTAGTTTTAAAAATATGATTGACGTGTAAAAGTGTTTGTACAAACCTACTTACAGAAATAAAATTAACTATTATTTATAAGTAGGTAAAAGAAAAACAATAGAATAGTTTAAACGTTTATTGTTTTCAGTATAACAGTTCAAGCAAGCAAGCAAAAGGTTCAAGCATCAGTACGCTTATGTCCTAACGGGTTGCTAAGCGCTGGTTTTTAGCATAAAACCTTGACTCCTTTAACAAAAAAAAAGATACATTTTAACAACAGAGGGTTAGTACCTTCTTCCACATAGACTGACTTGACGTCCCACTTCTAGCAAGCAGATACTTGGTATTAATATGGAAATAATAAGTAAAGAGGAACCTGATTCGGACGAGAAAATAGAATAGTCACCAAATATCTCAATAAATAAAAACAAATAAGTTTTCAGGCCATAGTTTAATGATATATGAAAGAAAGAACTATATAATACCGGAAAAAACGTTTATAGTTACAATTTAACATAGAAAATACAATCTAAAATAAATCTAATTATTTTTTTCAATTATTTTTAAAGTCAATAAATCCTAACACCAAATAAGGCCCAACACGACTCCGCCAGTAACCCGCTGATACATATTTTTCTCAAACAGCCTTGACAACCTAGGAGGCAAGTGTTACTGCCCTCTTTTTCTATATATAGACAAAAAAACATAAAATAAAAAAGTAAGTACTTAGTGTCTATGTGCTGTTACCGCGACACAGTAGCGACGAACCGGTCTATGTGAGATGAACGCGAGCGCAGTTAATTGTTAATATTTAATGTGCTGGTGTGTAACAAACACTGGTGTATTGCGACTTGCCATAGATGCATTAATAGATCTTGTAGATTTAAATATTTTAATGTTGGTATTTGTTAACAGGCCTACGCTGGCCTCCCATACCTACTGTAATTTGAAAACATTGTAAAAGCCAATTATTTTTAAAACGGTAACCGTGGAGTTTGTTGCCGGATCTTCTCCATAGGAAACGACCAATTGGAACCGTGCACCTAGCTTCTGACGTTTCATAAGTGCCCATGTTGGTTTATGTGAAATAAAATATTTTGATTTTGGAATATTTTGTTTTAGCCACCATTCATACAAAACTCAGTAATGAGTAATCTAAATATCTACAAGTTATTCAGCACCGCATTTACACTCCAAAGCAGAGTCGTCTATGAATCTGCACCTGAACAGGTTTTCCTTGAGTCGGTCAACCTGGGTCCGGAGTCCTAAAGACTTCCAGGTTACCCAAGGTAACTCATGTCCAGGTGGGAAGTCTACAAGTTATTTAGGTAGTATGTTTACGGTGCCTAAAAAGGCAACTCAAACCTGCACCCTAATTGCGTAACACACGATCAATCGGAATCGGTTTCATTTTGATAGTTCAACAACATTCATTGTGTTAATTACGTGTCGAGCAGACAAATTTTTCGAACTTATGAAGCAATGAATTAGCAATTTGCTTCAAAATGATTCAGATCCCGATTGATCGTGTGTTACGCAATTAGGGTGCTGATATCAGGTCAAAAAATAAGAGAAGGAAGATATGTAATTGGAGCAAACAGTTTAGAAGATCCATTAAGGGTTTAATTCAGATTAGCACAAGCAGAATTAGCAATGTCAAGAATACTCATCATCTGCCCAGCCTAGCCTTATCCCAACATGTTGGGGTTGGCTTCTAGTCTAACCAGATGCAGCTGAATACCAGTATTTTACATGGAGCGACTGCCTATCTGACCTCCACAACCCAGTTACTAGGTAATAAAATGTAAGACACACCGGGTCTGGCTGTTTGTGTATGTGAGTTTAAATGTTTGTAAACGCACCCACAATACTGGAGAAATTCCTAGTGTAGGGCAACATTTTTAAAATAAAAAAAAACCTCTTGGTAAAACAGCTGATTGTCAAGAATGCAAAACAAAAACTGTTTGTAATTATCACACAGCCAGGAACAAGCCTCTCCTCACACAGAGAACGAGGAACGAGCATAACAACGTAGTAAAGATGATTCACCTTCAAGAAAATCTTGCCTCAATTTCGTGTAATACTTGCTGCACGCGTTGGAATTCCCCGGTCATGTAACAATAACTCTCAATTATAAATTCATATGTATTATGTTAAAACAGTCAGTGATGATACACAATCTACATACATACATACAGCTATCAAAAAATGTTTCTATTCAACTTGAATTTGGCTAGACGTATATGAAAAATATTCACAATCAGCCTATACTATTCCCACTGCTGGGGCACCGTCTTCCTTTCTGCGAGAGGGAGTGGGCGGTAATCCACAATGCGAGCCCAATGCGGGTTGGTGGATAAGTTGGACATTCATTTGTTTCATGGGACCTCTGGAACCACTTTTTCTTTTAAGGAAATCTTCCACCTTCACAAAGGCTGTAGAACTAATGGCCACACGACACGTTCTTGATTGAAGATCGTGAATAGGCCAGCATAGGGTAGGATGCTCTCAGGCTAGGTGGAGCGACGATCTTCGCAGAGTAGCTGGTAGTAACTGGCTAAGAGTAGCCGAGGATGGAGTTAAATGGTGTGCGATTGGTGAGGCCTATGTCCAGCAGTGGAACGATAAAAGGTTGATGACGATAATGAAATGGTTTCTTGGGTATTGAAGCAACAACATCATGCCTGAGTAGGCAGAGTGGTACCTACAGGGTGCCAGGACGTCGCGCAAACTGTAACCATGAGTTCAGCACATGATTCTAAACTCATAGCGTAGAAATATTAGGTCGGTTATCCAAAAAAATAGTGCAACACCTAAGCTGTCAAAATGTATGGAACAGCAATATTTTTTTTAGTAACTGACGACAAATTTCAACGTTTCCAGAATCATGTAGTGAATTCATGGTAACACGTTGCGCGTCGATTTCCCTGCCACCCTGTATAGTACGCCCGCATTTCGCTAGTTATTTTAAAGTAAAAAAATAAAAAAAATTACTCCCATGTTTTTTAATATTTTTAATTTAAATAAACAAACAATAATCTTTTGTTATGTGGTCCTACACCATTTTTATGACCGGAATTTAATACTACTATAATATGTATATCATAATGGATCCAATAATAGACTGAAGAAATTTACAATGCTGATACGAAGTCGGTCACGACAACTCGAAACCACACACCCAACACCTTAGGGGTTCGTCGCTCAGTTCCGCCTCGCAGTTGCCGGAACCTGCTCCAGACGTGAGTTCAGTGACACCGGCCGCTGCAGTTGCGTCGAGCTCGAGCGACAAATACTTTTCGCCGCCGACGACACCACCACCAGTACGTCGTCGCGGAAGAGGCCGACCACCGGCCAGCTTAGGACTCCGAAGCCCACCGGCCTCTGATAGGGCCCCCGCTGCCGGTGGAAGTGTGCAGCGCATGAGATGGACACAAACTGTGAATGAAAATATCATGCGCGCATACTTTGGGGCTACAGAGGGGGGAAGTAACTTGACTACGTAGCGTGGTCGGATGCTCTCTCTGTTTCAGGTGCTTGAGCCAGCTGTCAACGTGTCGACGCAACGATTATCGGATCAGGTGCGGGTCATCCAGCGTAACCATATGCTGGATGACGTTGTACTTGATCGACTATGCCTCGAATCACGGAATAGCTACTTTGCGCCTGCTTCGTCATTGGTCGCGGTGCAACTGCAAAATTTACCCAGTTTTTCATCGCGACCCAACCGCGTTGATAAAGAGGATGATGATGAGGCTATATCCGTGAGTTCCCAGTACAATGTAAGATTGAGGAGCGCTTTGGAGGATGCTTTCCGTGAGTACCGCTCTATTCCGCCTGGACTCAGACCACGTTTACCTCGTTTACCTATGCACAAGAAAAACAAGGCGCTGGTGTGTGCTCTAGACTCGCAGCTGTCAAATTTCTTTAACGACAGCAAAGACCTCACCGATACCCATTCAATCTTGTACTGTGCGGCTGTTGCGGCATGTCGTGTGGAACATGTCAAATTCCCGAACAGTGACAGAGCCACACGACCAAAACCAGCTGTACCAGCTTGGCAGTGCAGGATTGAGCGTCGTATCGGGGAGACTAGAGCACTCATAGGCAAGCTAATCTGCTTCAGGGAGGGCCATACTCGCCCTAGAGTGATGCGATCCCTATAGTAGGGGGCGACGCTATAGCCATCAACCGTCACAAATCCAGACTCTGGTCTGTTACTAAGCACTTATGGGTACTTATGGGTTATGTTATTTACTTGATGGCAAACTTGTTTATACCATTGTACATACTTAGATGTATCTCTAAGAGATAGAGACATAAAATTTTATTGCCAGTGTAATTAAAACCTTAACTACTGGTATTTGCACGTTGTTACTTGTGTTCGGAATTAATTAACGGTTTTAATGTAATTTATGAATAGGTTTTGTGCTTGGGAATTGAAATTTTATTACATCTTCCGTCCAGAGAAACCTCTATAGGATCATCATACTCTATGATTATATTTTTATGTGAGCGTTTTTGTAGGGCTTAAAAATACAAAGTAATTGTTTATTTTTATTATTCAGTATGATATCATGAGTGTCCATAGAGTTTCTTGCCCGTTCTTCTCCATAGGAACCTACTACGCTTTAAAATGGATTCAACCAGCTTCATCTCTCTGACTGACCGACGCGACCCCTTGACAATTCAAAAGTGCCTGTAAATGGTTTAATTTAATAAATGCTTTAGTTGATCTTAATGTAATGTTGATTAAAGAGATGAATCAAAATTGTGTTATTAATTATAAACTATTGTTGCAAGTAATTGTATAACGATGTTGTGATACAGTCAAAGCTTGATCAAGGCGTAATATGGTTGAACTATGCTCTATTTTTTTTAACAACTTTATGTAATTACCCATATTAGTAAATAAATAATTTTGAATTTGAAAAAAAAATTAATTCCTTCTGATGGATGGCGCCATATTTTGCATTTGTGTTGGTTCTAACAAAAATGTAGTTTTACTTACTTTAAAACAAAACAATGTTTCACAATCTCGTACACTTTTATGTTCTGCGGGGTAATTGCGTAATATACTATCAGTAGCAATGGGTTTAATTTTGGCAGTTCAATAACAGTCTTTACTCACCTATCTTGTATAATACACACCCACCTACACACACACACATACACTCACCCCTACACACAAACATCACTCACACTAACACACAACATACAATTCTACTCTTTTATACCATACAGTAGAATCACACAGTCCACTTGAGATATAAGTTTTTGTTGATTATTGACCGTAAACTACCTCTTATAATATAGGTATACCCTAGCTTAAGAGGTAGAGAATATCATTCTGTACAGATTTTGCAACATAAACTATAAATGTATTTTCTAAACCAAATATCAAACAGTATTTCAAACTCTGTATGTTTTTGGATAAATAAAGATTTATTATTATTATCTCCTTTATTTTAATGTAATCATATAAATTATATTTTACACTAACTTAATTATAATTACATTTTTTTAGAATATAAAAAGTATAAAAACATTTAAAAATATAAAAAATAGTAGCCCATCGGTATCAGGAACAGGGTCCAAGCTACCGGTGGTCAGGGCTCCAGAGAGAGGACCTCCTGACAATGCGAGCCGTGTCCAGAAGTACCGCTTTCTGAATCAAGCCCTTGATCCAGCTGAGCATCCAGCTTATTATTATTATTATTAGTCGTTGCGTTATTTACATTGTTGAGCAGACAAATTTTCGAACACATAATAAATAATAAATAAATATTCCACAACTATCACACAACGCCATCTAGTCCCAAGCTAAGCAGAGCTTGTGTTATGGGTACTAGACAACTGATAAACATACTTATATATTTCTAAATACATAAATATTATAGATAAATTACACCCAGACACAGAACAAATGATCGTGTTCATTACACAAACATTTGTCCTGGGTGGGAATCGAACCCACGACCTACGGCATAGCAGTCAGGGTCACTAACCACTAGACCAACAGGCCTGTCTATGTCTACATGAAGCAATGGATTAACAATATCCTTCAAAATGACTCAGATTGAGATTGACAGTGTGTTATGCAATTAGAGTACAGCAGTGCGATTCTGTAACCATCTCACCGTGAAAACTTAGGTGAAGTGAGCGTGGAGTGAGCTGTCATTCCAAATAATGCTAGGGATTGACACTACTGACAACTCACATCAAGCTCACTTCATTTGAGTTTTCACGGTGAGATTTTTGCAGAATCGACCGGCTGTCCGCTCTTTCCACAGCACCGGGCTGTAGCTAGAAGTAACTTATCATCCGCCGCGGTTTCTGTATTGAGAATTTGAAGTTGTGAACTTGTCAAACGGTACTGTAGCATAATAATACAATTTGGAGTCAACAATAGGACAATAAATCAAAAAACACTGACAATGCTAATGCATGTTAACAGTACTTTGGAACTGTTAAATAAATCCAAGCGTCGAAAATATAAAAGTGATTTTTTTCAAACAAACTAGTAAGTAGTGATGGTTCGACTATGGGTGTTGCTTATCCTTGACTAGCTATAGCGACTAAACTTTTGTATATAGGATACAGAGTGGCAAGGACATCGACGCGCAAACTGTAACCTGATTGAGCACATGAGTTTAGACCCCATAGCGAAATTTTCCGTCGGTTATCAAAAAAAAAATCCAAAATTTACAACCTAAAGTTGTTAATGGGTTGTAACGATATAAAAAAAAATCTGGAGTGTCACCCATTACTGAGCATCCTATAAAATAAAATAGTTACAAAAACAATTTAAAAAATCCCCGAATTTTTATTGCAACCACGAACCAACAAAATGAATGATAATTTCATCTTCGTTAACTACATACCTACATAGCACAAAAATCTTAAAATGTTAGCCACAAATCATACACACTTGAGCTAACTAATCCTAATCCGACACCCATCTCTTTCTCCCACACCGTATAAAAGAGAGATGGAGCGTTAAAGTTATAGAACCGCTAAACTCAGGTAGTGTGTAAGCGTTTTTAGGTTTTTTTTGAGTGTCTAGTGTTCAGTCATTAATTCACGATTATGTCTGCCGACTGACGTACAGTTATTCGGTTATATGTCACGTTTCATGGCTATGAGCATGCTGAAAGCATAAAACTACTTTATACAACGCTTTTTGCGAGTCTGTGGCATAGAGCAGGAAGTTGCAGTAGGTTTAGTTTATGCAGTCTGCCTCTGCCTTACTGAGGTGGTTTTCGGACTGTAATTTAGGACATTAATAGATTACCAAAAAACGGGTTGCACTCCGGGAGAGCCGGCAGAAGTGAAAACTTGAATATTAACGTTGTGCTTTTTTTGATATTTTGGAATGCGGTCTACTCTCCCTCCATCTTACGAATTTTAGATCAGGTCGCGTGTCCTGACGCGAGCTCTGTCTTACGAATTTTCGATCAGGTCACGTGTCCTGACGCGAGCTTAACATTTTTTATCCATCACAACAAAAGTGCACAACGCCGCTAATGAAGTTTTCACTTCAAAAAAAGGAAGAAAAATGAAAAAAACAGAAACCAAAAAAGTACAAAGAAATGAAAAAAAGATGTACCTTTTCAATTCGTATGTAAATTCTGTTCAATACGCAGTCATGGTCAGGAACAGCTGAGGATACGACAGGAGTATTACCTCCGGTCGCCGTTTTAAATATTTTATGTTTATCGACACTTTTTTGACTTATTCCTACGTATATCTCAGTAGATACAGAGGCTGCAATGGTCTAGTCTACTGTATTACAGTTGGAATTTATAGATATAGTGGTTAACAGAGAACGCATACTCTATTTTATTGTGGACTAGTTTCTAGCAGCGGAAAACATTTTTCTGACTTATTTATTGTGTTACATGATATTATTCCTGTAAGTAGGTTTGTACGAACACTTTTAAACGTCAATCATATTTAAAAAACTAGATGAGGTGGGCGTTTTCTATCTGACCACAATGAATAGAAAGGCTGAAACAAACTCTTTATTTTACCTTATACATAGAAAGGCAAAAAGAGGTATTCCGACTTGATTTACTATGATCATCACTGACATTATCCAAATGTAACATTATTAAACTAACGGGCAGACAGACTTAGACTGTGTTATAATAATACTTTTTAAGTACGTGTAAGGATTAAGTCCTTTTTACTCAATACTCAAAACATTTAATTGCATTCCACCATGTGAACTTAGGTGGTAGGTACATTATAAAATATACGTAATTTTAGATCATTGTGGACCCTGTCGGGCACGACAAGATAGGATAGAGGACTGTTATTATATTATTATTTAAAAATGTAGAACATAAATGTTTTTACTACTACTCACTTCGACTTTGATTTTATTTATTATTTTTGGTACTTATTCATTTTGCACCAGCGCTTGGGCTCAGTCTCGTATAGGGTCTTAGCATTATGCTGAGCGATGGCCGGTTTGCGTGAATGTGACGCATGTTTACCCCGAACTTGTTTTTTTTGTGTGTATATGTCCTTTTTTCATGCGTCATGTTTGCCGCAAATAAATGCATTTTCTTTCTTTCTTTTCTCTATTTTTGATTATTCATTTTATTTATCATTAAAATATTCATTAATATTATAAACGCGTTTATGGATTAGGTATTGTTTTAGTTTATTTATAAATATATTAAATTTTTGTTCTTTACTTGGTAATTAGATCATCAGCTGCTTAGCCTTTTCCCAACTATGTTGGGGTGAGCTTCCAGTCTAACCGGATGCAGCTGAATACCAGTATTTTACAGGAGCGACTGCCTATCTGACCTCCACAACCCAGTGACTGGGTAATACGATACCCCTTGGTAAGACTGGTTGTCAGACTTTCGG
Organism: Apamea epomidion; assembly: GCA_947507525.1. NCBI lineage: Eukaryota > Metazoa > Arthropoda > Insecta > Lepidoptera > Noctuidae > Apamea > Apamea epomidion. The sequence goes on along the minus strand of OX382240.1, from coordinate 16,663,348 downwards.
GCTACTGACGACCCGTAACGACTGTCAAAGATCCACGAATGACAGCCGGGACCAACGGCTTAACGTGCTTTCTGAGGCACGGAGGGGTATTGGTTTGTGAAAATGGTCACCCATCCACGGACTAACCGCGGCAAGCGTAGCTTAACCTGATCGATCGACCCGTGCGGCTGTTATTACTTAGCCACAAGTAGATAAACTCTTTTCAATCAATCTTCAGCCATTGAAATGGTTTTTTTTATTTTTATTTCAGGAGATGCAATTCATATTTTATTACATGTAAGGATGGAGTGCGAATTAATCACTTAGGGGTTTATTTATAAACGTTACTCAAAGTTAAGTAATGATTAGCGACTGTTAAACCATACATTTCTGACGTTTAAACGTCCCATAACTTTTAGTAACTTTTTAAATAAAGGAGTTGGTGATCAGATAAACTCGTTTATTTAATCTTCAGCCATACAAAATATTATTTTATTTCCTTTTAAATTTCAGGAGATTGAGTTAAAATCGTACTTTTATTTGCCAATCAATGAATCAAACGCAAAAAAGGAAGAATCATGCATGTTTCTATTCATCTGAGTGACTCTTACATCACCATGGCTTTTGTTTTAAAAAGTGCAGGAAATAATGACAACCCACGTGACGATGTTTGAGAAGTAGTTATACCGAGCATTGGCATTGTACGCAGTATAGAAGGTTCCTGTACTGAATTTGGATTGCTCTCCAGGCTCCCCTGAAAAGCAATTAAATTTCCGTAGACACCCAACTAGGAAAAGTCCTTAAAAAACGTAAACCTATTCGATGCTTTGGACTTGGAAAAACATAAATTTTCGGAAGTTTCAATATTATTTTACCGGTAACCAAATGCTTACTAGTTGGTATTTAAAAAAGATCTAGGAACATTGATTACTAGGTTTTTTGACCGTTCTCCATAGGTACCTACTATGCTTTGGTACAGGCAACCAGCTTCATCTTTCTGACTGACGACTGACTCCTTGACAATTCAAAAGCGCCTGTAATTAGTTTATTTGAAATAAATACTTTGAGTTTGAGTTTTTTATGGAAATAATTTGTTCAAAAACCGGACTTGTTTCGTGAACTTACGGAAAAGACTTGTATACTAAGGCGCACAGGTGTTTCTGCAAACAATCGCTACACCTATCACGCCGCATGACCTAAATCCATAAAGAACGCAGCACGGTATAGAACAAGTTAATATAGTCACAAACATCTGCGTCCGCGCACGCAGATTTATCTCCATTTTCCGCCCGTGCGTCGATTGCCGATGAATGCCTATATATCCCGAGCGGTTTTATTGGTCGATAGATCCTGCGCTTGCTTGTGATTGGCTGTAATGCACCTAAGGCGTTCGATGTCGGATGCTCACTGAAATTAAATTTGTTATTATACTCCGTTTGCTATTAAAAGATGTATATTTATGATTGGCGATCAAATTATAGTGTTTTGCTCACTACGTAAACATAGATGTGTTATTTATTGATCGTTTTGAAGTTGTATAAGGAATGCATGCTTTCGCTTGCGGTGTAAAATGGGTAATTAAAGGGCTGCGGCATACAGCAACTAAGTAACTTTATTTTATTTATTTTTATTTTATTTATTAGGGACAACAAACAGCAGTATATTAAATATTACACATGATAGGAGTACTAAACTAATAGAATTAACAAATACACTACTCACGACGTTATCCACAGATTACCATATAAAATAATTAGCAGAGGTACTGTTAATAATAACAATAAGGGAAAACTTAAAGATACTCATTACAAGGTTAAAATTATTACTCGGTTAACTTTGAATGTAGGTTGTAGGTATACTATCTTAGTTCGTAGTTGTAGCCTTGTAGGTCGTTGTTTCGAAACCAGACAAGCGCTTTAATTTTTGTAAATTATTTCATCACCACTGCTCTCAAAACAGTGAAGGAAACGGGGAAACCGGCATGTCCTAGAACTAAATATATTCAAAGACATGTGACATCTACTAACCCGCACTGGGCTCGCGTGGTGATTGACGCCCACTCCCTCTCACTGAGAGGAGGCCTGTGTCCCAGCAGTGGGATCATTACAGGCTGATTATGATGCTATCTTCGATGTTATTGTGAACCAATTTGAGCCGGTATACAGGTGGCCGCCAAATAACGGCCACAGCTACGGCTGTCATGGAAATAATGGCAGCGGGGTTTGACTTTACAGTGTCAAAAAACGCTCTAGGGAAACACCAACTTACTTTCATAAATAACTTTTCAGTGACGTCATTCGCCGGCAAATTGCAGACGCTTTGTGGCGGCCAGCTGTTCTGGGAAACCGTAGCTTTAAAACTATTTTGTTTAGAGTTTTATAGCAGAAAAACAATCATCACGATGATAAATGATAATAGATAGATTAGTATGATATAATTACTTTATGTATGAATTAATTGTATTACATATTTAAATGGTACATACGCCAGCAAGTCAAGCTACCCGAAACTGTCAAATTTTCCCAATCAACCTTGAACCTAATATTTTAGCAATAAAGTTGAAAATCTATTAAAGAAATTTGACAGATTGTAGTAGCTTCACGTGCTGGCGTCTGTACACTACAGACTAGTATTTGTCTGTCAGTGTAGATAATAAAGAGTATTATATTCTATTCTATACATAAGTGTAAGCGAAGTTTACACTTATAGAATAACGGCCTTAATTGTGCTCAACTTACGCCCAAATTCACAAACGCATTAAAATCGCCGTTAATTATCAATCTTTATTTATCCTGTATCATCATCATCATCATTTTAGCTAAAAGACGTCACACTGCTGGACATAGCCCTCCCCCAAGCACCGCGACCTTTTCTATAGTTCTCACATCCAGCGGATTCCTACGGTCTGAACAGGGTCATCGGTCTACCAACGAGGCCTTCTAACGCGACGTCTTCTGGTACGCGATCGACACTCTAGTAGGTACGCGAACTCCGTTCTGTGAGCTGTGATGTGCCTTGCCCACTGGAAATATTGCCTGTGTCGATAACCTTGGTTTTCCTACGAATCTTTTCATTTCTGATTCGTTCACGCAGGGAAACTCCAAGCATAGCCCTCTGTATTGCTTTTTCATCCTATAAAGCAAGTTGTTTCGGTCATGGCTGCCAATTTCAACGGAGAATAGCCTTTTTTTTTGAGGATGGGAAATCATCAAATGACCCCTCCCACTCTGGGTGGAGCAGAAGGGAGTGTCAGACTCTTACTGACGGATCCGGCAATTGGGACTCGAGGTGGCATTGCACAAATCTGAGGCCATGTGCTTTCATGGGCCTCGGGACGCGCCACCGTCTTGTTCACAAATAACGGCGGGAGGGGTTCACATCGGCGTCGAGCTGACGATGAAGTATCTGGGACTCGTCCTCGACAGCCGGTGGAATTTCGTGGAGCACTTCCGACGTTTGGCTCCCAGACTGGAGCGGGCCGGGGCTGCCTTGAGGCGGCTCCTTCCCAATCCAGGGGGACCAAACGCCCCCTGCCGGAGGCTCTATGCGGGGGTCGTGCGGGCCATGGCCCTTTACGGGGCACCGGTATGGGCGCGATCCTTGAGGCGGTGACCAGCCCGCCGGTTGATCGCGTCTCGATCTGGAGGCCAAAGTCCTCGCCCACATATGGGAGTGGCGAGAGGAGGCAAAACGCCGGGGCGTTGCTCCACTGCCGCGAGAAATCACGGCACAGCGGACAGAGCTCCGGCGGGATCTCATAGCGGCATGGAGAGTGCGATTGTCGCAACCCAGCGCTGGGCACGCCACAATTGCGGCGATAAGTCCCCTCTTTGAAGAGTGGCTAGAGAGGCGCCACGGCGCCCTCACCTTCCGCCTGACGCAGGTCCTCACCGGACACGGTTGTTTCGGGAGGTTCCTGTTCAGGATAAAGCGGGAGGAAACGCCAGGGTGTCACCACGGCCCCCAAACTGGAACGGGCCGGGGCCGCCCTAAAGCGGCTCCTGCCCAACCTGAGGGGGCCAAACGCCTCCTGCCGGAGGCTTTACGCAGGGGTCGTGCGGTCCATGGCCCTTTACGGGGCCCCGGTGTGGGCGCGTTCACTGCGGCTTCGAGCCGCACACTATCTGAACGCGCCCCAAAAGGTGGTTGCCGTAAGGCTTATAAGGGGGTACCGCACGATCTCGGGCGAGGCAGCAAGCCTCCTTGCCGGACTGCCACCATGGGATCTGGAGGCGATAGTCCTCGCGCGCCTGTATGACTGGCGCGCGGAGGCACTACGTCGGGGGGAAACTCTGCACCCGCGGCAAATCGCTGCGGAGCGGACGGACCTCCGGCGCGGTCTCATGGTGGAATGGAAGGCGCGACTATCGCAACCCAGCGCAGGGCACGCCACGATAGCGGCGATAAGACCCCTCTTTGAGGAGTGGCTAGAGAGGCGTCACGGCGCTCTCACCTACCGCCTGACGCAGGTCCTCTCCGGACACGGATGTTTCGGGAGGTTCCTGCATCATCAGGCGGGAGGAGACGCCCGGGTGTCACCACTGCGAGGATCGCCCAGAGGACACGGTGGAGCATACGGTGGAGGTCTGCCCCGCTTGGGCAGAGCACCGCCGTGTCCTCGTAGAGGCGATCGGCAGCGGCGGCGACCTCTCGCGTCCGGCCCTGGTGCAAGCCATGGTCCGGGGCGAGAGGGAGTGGGAGGCGGTCACCTCCTTCTGCGAAGCAGTCATGCTAGCGAAGGAGGTGGCGGGATGGGCGAGGGAGAGATCCTCACGCCTCAGCCGCCGAGGGAGACGCTCCGGGCGTCGGGAGCCGCGTGACGACTCCCGGCCACCGTAGGCGCGGGCCTGCGGGCGGAGAGCAATGGGTAGCTCTCCGTCCGATCAGGACCAGGCCCGTGCCGGACGGCGCGTAAGTGTTCCACGTGCGCCTCAAAGAGATGTCAGCATAGATGACGGGGCCCGACAGGGCCGAAGCCTGCCGGGGTAGCGGGATCGTCCGAAAGGGTTACCGCTGCCCAGTGGGAGGCCGTCGCCTCCTTCTGCGAAGCAGTACTGCTCGCGAAGGAGGAAGCGGAGCGCGTGAGGGAGAGGCAATCGCTGAACCCTCGCGCGCCTAGCCGCCGCAGGAGACGCCCTGGACGGGAGTCAACAGCCGACTCCCGGCCACCGTAGGCGCGGGCTTCCGGGCGGCGAGCTATGGGCAGCTCGCCGCCCGGTAAGGACCAGCCCCGGGTCGACGGCGCGTTGTGTTCCACGCGCGCCTCAAAGAGCTCTGCCCAAGCGGGGCAGACCTCCACCGTATGCTCCACCGTGTCCTCTGGGCGATCCTCGCAGTGATGACACCCGGGACTAGCCTTCGGCGCGGGAGTTGTAATAGTTCACAAGTGTGTGCGCAGACACGTGTGCATTCACTCTTCTCTCACTCGCATAGTCCGATCAGACGGCACGCAATCCGGCACGACCGGAGAGAGATCAGGGGCAGGTCCAGCGTCTTAACGTGCTTTCTGAGGCACGGGGGTATCACACCGCCAATTCCAAACTCGTGGCCGTTAGTAAGAAATTTCTAACGCAAAAACCTAAATACACTTTTCCCGACCTGCAAATCGAATTCTCTGCCGCGCTTGCGACCACGAGACCAAACGGGGCAAAATTGTGGTGACAAAAAGACTTTTTAAAAAGTCTGAGAAATTGGGAGATAGTCTCCATCATCAATAAACCGATGTCTAGTTAACCTCTAATAGTTTTTAGTCGACTTTTAGTCTAACCATCAACAAAAGCCGTTATTTTGAATTTACTGTAACGTTTTTTTCTATCTTAAATTAGTTCTGCTTCGAAATAATCAGTTAGCCCACGTTCGCATAGTCGTGAAAATATCGCGGCAGGATTTTATCGCGCATTGGATTTCAACTCTCGGTGTTGAGCCCAGCATTGGGAATCCAACAGAGCGCATCCTAGCGCATCAAAAAACACGGTGTTGGATTTTCAACACTCGGTGCTAAGCTGTGCGTTGAAAGTCCAGTGCACAAAAAAAATCGTCGCTAGAGAAACGCACCCGCTGGCAAAAAAATCGCTGAACCCTGATCTTACAAGAAACAATAACTATGCTCGGAGTTTCTTTGAAGGCATGAAGTTCTCCGGAAAAGAACCGGAGTAACCATCATAGCGTTATGGCGCAGCCTGGGATAGGCCTATGTCCAGCAGTGGACTGGGATAGGCAGTCAATTAACCCTTTATCGGCCATTGGCATTGCCATTGCCCGCTGCAATGGCCATGCCGATGATTACTGGTAGAATTATCAAAATAGGTGTTTTTATCGAATTCCGCAAAATCAAAATGCTAACATTCAATTAAACTAAGTTATTTGCTTATGTATTTTGTGTTAAAAAAAATAGAGTCGGTCGCTTAGACAACCTGCAAACAAAAAACGTAAGAAAATTTTGAATTTTCAGGAAAATCAATCAATCTGCCTAGGGTCGACTTCCAGTCTAACCGGACATACATAACACTTTTTTTTTATTGTGCTAAAGAAAACAGACAGAAAGATATTAATATCTAGATAGATATTAATATAGCATGTCTGTTTTCTTGACACTTAGGCGTTGAAGTACTTGTCCGCATCGCTGTCCGGACACATGCCCATAAGACTGGCAGCATTGCCACGTTGAATTGCAATGCTAACTCTTTGGCCAAAGAACAACCCAACCCTCTGTTCACGTGAAGTGCCGACCAGTCGGCGAGAAATTTCCTTAAAAAGGAGACTCGGGCTCCTTGACCCGACCCTAAACGTCTCAAAACTGTAGTTACCCATAAGGTCTTTGCACCGCTTGAGGGTCTCAGCAGCGGCAGAAGCAGCGCCAGCACAGCCCGCCGTGCTAGGAACATGAGATGGTGCAAAGGTGTCGACACGGGATAATATTGGGTTCACAGCGTATGAAATAAAAACTAGTACGTTTGCTCAGAGATAAGCATAGTAGGTATTCCGGGCGTCGGGAGCCGCGTGACGACTCCCGGCCACCGTAGGCGCGGGCCTGCGGGCGGAGAGCAATGGGTAGCTCTCCGTCCGATCAGGACCAGGCCCGTGCCGGACGGCGCGTATGTGTTCCACGCGCGCCTCAAAGAGATGTCAGCGTAGTTGACGGGGCCCGACAGGGCCGAAGCCTGCCGGGGTAGCGGGATTGTCCGAAAGGGTTACCGCTGCACTGGTACGTAAAGGGCTAAGGAAGGAACACGGGTGGGTTTTAGTCAGTAAGAGTCTGACACTCCCTTCTGCTCCACCCAGAGCGGGAGGAGTCATTTGATGATTTCCCATCCACAAAAAAAAAAAAAAAAGCATAGTAGGTATTATCTCCTTCTTGATTGCTCCTCCGTAGAATAAACTCCTACATTTCAGACTATATTTTTTCTAGAACAGGCAGGTATCCCCAATTTCAATTTAGATTTGATTTCAACTAGATAATTACACATAACAATAGTTTAAACTGAGTCTGTTGCTAACCGCTGGACCACACACGAATGTCTCATTACATACCTACCTACTATTTATTTTTTATTCTAGCAAGGATTTCGGTGCTGTATTCATAAAAAAATCTTTATGTAGGTGTAGTTTGTTTTCTGCAAGCTCATTAAAAACAAATCCAATTTGGTCTCGAAAAACTTACCCTTTTAATAAGTTTAACTCATAATTGGCCTATAATGTTCCCACTGCTGGGACACAGGCCTCCTCTCTGTGAGAGGGAGTGGGCCGTAATCCACCACGCGGGCCCAGTGCGGGTTGGTAGATGATCTTCGAATTTCTGGTTCTAGGACATGCCGGTTTCCTCACGATGTTTTCGTTCACCGTTTTGAGAGCAGGGGTGATTAAAATTTTTTCACAAAGTAAAGCGCCTGCGTGGGTTCGAACCCACGATCTACAACTTGTAAGTCGGGGTCATTACCACTGGCCTTCACTGCTCTTCAAGTTTAACTCATTTCCTTGCAACACATAGAATTGTTGATCTTCAATTAATTGTTCCCTGAAAGTCAAACCCCTGGGTACCTGTAGAGGTATTCTTCCACCAATGGTTTAGATGAGTAATGAAGGAAAGAAAAAAAAAATCTGCACAAATGGACATAGGAAGTTCAAGAATATATAATGATTACGGACTGATCTCCTAAGATCAGACAGAGCTCACAGATGATGATGTGTCTACAATTGACCGCAAAAACCAACGGGACGATATCACGTCATTCACTGAGTCACTATCATTTCAGAACGTGCCCCACTTGTTGGAGTGTCCTAGGTGCTCGTTCACTGGCACCTTGGATTAACTAAAGAATGCCACTGATGCCGCAATCTCCGTGGCCACCTACAAGGCTCAAACTATATTAAAAAAAAGAATGACGAAGAGTACCTAATTCCGATCCAGCCTGTCCCTTGCTGACCTCTCCCAGCGACGTCCTAAGCCGAAGTCCGTACCCCACAGGAGGTACCCTTAGCGCGTAGTCGTTTGTTTTTAAGTTTCTTAAGCCCTGGCTGGAGGCCTTAATTTACTGAGGCATCCCTGTGGATGCCGCAGTACCTATACCACCTGTACCTGCCTATGAGCTTGAACTGAGAGACGCCATATCGAAAAAAAAAGAAAAGAAGAATATCCAACATATTTTCCCCCAGCTTGTTCTTTTTTGTGTTTTGTCTCTGTTCGCCGCAAATAAACGTATTTTCTTTCTAAGAAGAAGATTTCATCACCATCAGGCGTACCTATTGGATAATGCAGAAAAAGGAAACGCTGCTATCTATGCTAACAAAAAAATCTCGGATAGATAGTCGATTGCATGTCATTTTCTGGGAAGTGAACTGTAAACTAATGGATGACCTGTACCCAAACAATACAGAGTGCAAGAAAAACACCAATTGATGAACAAAAAACCGTCCTGCCAATATTCTTCGCGAACTCGATTATTTCCATACAAAACCTGATTCAATTTCATCCATGCACAAAGAAAAGGATTCATGGATGATTATAAAGTTTACAACAATCGATGTTTTGCTAAACCGACTAAGCTCTTTTCTTCATAGTTTTTAGGGTTCCGTACGTGTGTATAAAAAAGATAACTGTTATAATAGGATCACTCGTGTGTCTGTCGGTCTGTCCGTCAGTCACAGCCGATTTGCTCTGAATCTACATGATCATGGACATTTGGTACACATATTAATTTATGTAAATCACGACTAGACGGCAAATAAGAACGTTTTAAAAGAGTTTTGCAAACTATAGCGTGTGACATATCAAATGAAAAAACATGTTCTGAGGGGCTCAAATGTTTATTTCTCTTATAGTTTAAAAAGTTATTTAAGAAAATAGATGAAATTTTACCATCCTCCCTTTTCTACAAAACTACTGAGCCGAAAATTTTGAATAAATACTGATAAGTAATATAATTATTCTTTACTTATAGATAACAGGAAAGCCTATAAGAAATCTTAAAATACCATGGTACCTTAAGCTGTCAATATTGTGCGTGAAAACTTACATTTTCAGTTGTGGGAGTTTTTCAACTAAAATGGTTAGTTTGTCCTTCAGTCCGGAATTGGAAATTTATAGGCTGTAGCTAGCTGCGGCCAGCTGGGCACAGCTCTGAGACGGAACCATCAGAGGGCGAGTCCTACTCGCACTTAGTTTTTTTAAATAGAAACATCTATTTCACACGTTAGAGAGATTTTTTTTGCATGATTTTCGCTTGTTACTTTATAGATCGCTTGTTTGATTGACCTCAACCTCTCGATAGATTGTGCAGTTAAGTACTTTTTGCTTTCTCATTTATTATGGTTATTAGTACACAAATGGATGGTGATTGTAGCTAGTTAAGTTGATTTTTTGTGCGCTTTTTTATTGGCGTAAGTTTAAGTGGTGACGTTTGGGGTCACGATTTTTGGTATGGTCTTTCTTTAAGAGGAGAAATGAGACTAAAATACATATGTATCGACTTCTTTAACTGTTTATTGCAGTTAAAGAAGTCAAAGATATACATAACATCACACCAGAAGGTCGATATTCTCGTAATTTTATACGTTCAAAACCTAGTCACAGTCTCATCTCGGTGACAAACAAGTGTCAAAAACTTTTCAAAAATGACTGAGTGAGACTGAAATCAGACTGAACGTTCTTAAAATTACGAGAACTGCCCCTCTGTATGCCCTGGAGGGTTAGGCAAAGGTGTATTTTACTCACATTTCGCGAAGACTTAGTTTATTTCTGTTTGTTTTTTGTTAGGTCTTTCGATCCAGTTTAGAGGATGTCAATATACATGAGGCTCACAAACAGAAGTTCTGTAGTAGAACTCATTTTTGTCGTATACAATGTGGATACAACAATACGCCAATAAATAAAAAAGAACTGACAATACTAATGCCTAAGAGTGTTTTGGAACTACCAAATAAATCCTAGCTTCGAAATTAAAAAAGTGATTTTCTCAAACAAACTAAATGGGTTTTGCAAATCTTTGAATAGTTTTGCTGACTAGTTACAGTGACTAAAATATTGGTTATTTTTGGTTGAATCTTCGTATGCAGACTGGGAACGTCATTAAATATACATAGTTTACCAAAATTTATTTTTGTATTATCGTCTCCACCTACATCTTTTATATGTGTTTTCTAAATAGGTATCTAGTCGAGTCTGTCACAGGACTGTTATATGAATTACTGAATCTGTTAAACCGTAATGGGACACAACACTTGAAATTTTCACAGACAGAACAACTACTATGACCGCTATAACAGCTAATAATAAAAATAAAATGAAGAAACATCACCGTACAAGACACGTGTTTCAAAAAAATTTTGTGCTTAAATATTGTACGGCGGTACTCATAGAAATGTAAAAAACTTCCTATATCTATGGGTGGTACTGAACCCTTCGTGTGCGATTCCGACTCGCACTTGGTCGGTTTTTTTTATATATACACGTGTTTCTGCGTCAATTATTATTATTTGTTATTTATTTTTCATGGTTTAGGTAATGGCACGTGTCTTATCAAATAAATCGTAAGACTTGCGGGCAGGGCACATTGCTCGTATAACAAGGTGCTTGGGGGAGCCCTAAGTCCAGCAGTGGACGTCTTTCGGCTGAAATAATGATGATGAATGATGAAGTGTACTTATCTGTCTTCTCAACCAATCCCGAATCACGCCGAGCGTAAAACAGTGTACAACGACAAACAAACAAATGATATTTGTTTGCAGTTAATTATAAACGGAAAATAGATAAACAGGATTACATGATATTCCTATAGCTGCAGCTAAGGCTTTATTGGCAGTAGCTATTGGCTGAGCGCCAGGGTTCGCCTGACGAATTTATGTGCGTACGCTATACACATCAGTGTAGTGTGTCGTGATCATGTAGATCGTTCTTTAAGTATTTTTGTTTTAATTTATTCCAACTAATTGATTATTAATTATTTTCTTAAGGATATGCGCGAGAAACTAATTCTTTATTTGGCACTTATCTATAGGTTGACAGTTGGGTACAAATAGAAGTACCATGCAAGCATGTTTTGTAAGGGTCTTTGTACAGATGCCAGAACATCAAGCTACCCGAAACTGTCAAATTGTCCCAATCAACCTTGAACCTTAAAGCTTTAGCAATAAAGTTAAAAATCTATTAAAGAAATTTGACAGATTGTAGTAGTTTAATTTGCTGGCGTCTGTACATGAACTGGGGCTTTCTTGCACACTAAGTAAAATAGAAAAAAAAATAGAATGCCATTACGGGAAAAGCTAAAATTGACAAAACAGTGTCAAAAAAAATGTTTTTTTTAAATCGCTCAAATACACTATAACAAGCACATACAGCCTTTAACTTTACAATCCAAAAATCTCGCCACACTACAAGCAAACCCGACCGCAAGCCTAGTGCCAGCCGATAATAGCGGTGTATAAGTAACAGCGCACACTATAAATCCATCAGTTTAGTTGGCGAGTCGCCAGTGTGCGCCGCACTTAACGCCGACACTCCTCTATTTCGTTACTCACAGTCCTTTAAAAGGAGTCCTATTTATTCCAATGCTGATTTACGCACTGAAAAACTTGCTATTGTGTTCTGGAGCTAATTTGGAGCACGCTCAGAATAGGACGTGCCTATCTGCTTGAGAAGGATTCTGCTTGAATTGACCTTCTATCGCAGCGACGAACTATACCTACATAATAATAGTCCTACAGACCGTATTTCGGCCATGACGGACAATTTCAACGGACTAGTCTCCTTCGGCGCGATTATAGTGCACAAGTTTGTGCACAGGTGCATTCTCTTTTCCCTCACTCTCATAGTCCGATGGGACGGCAATCCGACACGACCGGAGAGAGATCAGGTTCAGGAACCAACGGATAAACGTGCTTTCCGAGGCACAGGGGTATCACACCGCCAATTTCCAAACTCTCAATTCAATGTTTAAGGAATTCCTAAAGGAAACACTCAACAACGAGTGACCATGACAAAACCATATGTCTTAAATTTTCACAACTAAGAGTGAAAAAGTGAAAGATAAAACGTTTTTTACAAAAAAAAAAAAAACAGCCGACCCCAAAAAACACTACAAGGTGAAAAATAACTTTAGTTTCGGAAGTCGGTGTCTTTGCTTTTTGTATTTTCATTTTTTGCCACCGACTTCCGAAATTAAAGTTATTTTTCACCTTGAGTGTTTTTTGGAAGTCGGTCTTTGTTTTTTTTTTTGTAAAAAATTTTTTGAAGTGAAAACTTCTTTAGATTGTTGTGCACTTTTGTTGTGATGGGTAAAAATGTTAAACTCGCGTCAGGACAGGGGGGCCTGACTGCAAAATATCAAAAATGCACAACGTTAATATTCAAGGTTTCACTTCTGTTTTTTTTTAACACTTGATACCTATGTATATGTATACGAACAGCCCAAATTGTAGTATAAGTTTGATGTCTATAAGAACCTACTACGCTTTGGAATGAACAACAAGGTTCATATTTCTGACTGACTGGCTCCTTGACAATTCAAAAGTGCCTTCGCCTTCCGCCTCCAGTCAGTTCCAGCCACCTTTTCAAAGTCATTGGTCCATCTAGCTGGGGGCGACCCACACTGCATATGATGATGATCGTCTATAAGAGTTTATAGGAGCAGCTTTTAACCGCTAAACAAACCATGTCCTAAGGACCCAGCAACAGGAAATACCTCAGCAATGGTTACTATCATTGATGTTGTTTTTATGGATAGATGCATTGGAAAGCCCACGTTTACAATTGGACATTTGGATGTTGGTTAACAGCCAGATTCGTTCCCATACGTCCAAGAAGCTGCACATACGAACAAAAGTATAATACATCTTAATGCTGGACTTCAGGCGCTAACGCGGCGCGGCTGGCGTTGTGCCAGTGACGAATTTATGGACAACTGTGGTCGCCATGGGTTCTGTGTTCTACGGCCATTTGTCATCACTAAACGCCTTTTACTTTCTTAGAAATCGGGTTTTCAAAGACGATTTTGGTAGGGGGACCAGAATGTGTTATTTATGTGGGTTTTTTTTAATTTGTCTGTGGAGTTCATACTGCCTGAATCCTAAATGATACCTTTATTTTAAGTATGTAGTCGAATAGGTAATTACTTCAATTCTATCTGTTTTAATTTATTGGTGTGAAATGTGTATAGACTATGTCTAAAATAAATGAATTATATTATCAAAAGATGACAGTAGCTGACAAGACAGACATTGTCCTGTTTCCTAAAACTCGATTGCAGCGCCACCTACCGGGTCCAAATGTGAATCTAAACCATCCAGTGGCTGCAGTCTCGACATTCATAGCGATCGCTTTACGACCGAATTCGGTCGCAAAGTCCCGGATTGACAGGTGTAATGTATGGAGTGACAGGACTTTGCGACCGAATTCGGTTGTAAAGCGATCGCTATGAATATCGAGACTGCAGCCCCACTCAAACACACACAATAATCATCAAAATTGATCCAGGAGGATCAGGGGGGCTTAGGAGAAGTTCAGTGACATACCCACGTACAGAAGAATTAGATATAAAAAGATTAGTCTCATGTTGTCTCTGTTACTTTTAAGATTATTGTAGAATCGCCATAGAGTTACATTTTGAATGAGTTACATTTTCTAGTGTCATGAGAAAACAAACCGTAAGATACTGCTCTAAGCTTATAAAATCGGTCGTAATTACCTGCCTAGGAATAAAAAAAACAAGTTTAGAAGGTCCAAAAACCGCCATGTCAAAAGAATACTGATATTTTCGGCGTCTGGTTTGACTGGAATCCATCCTAACCGTAGCATTTGGAAATGGCTAAACAGATGACGTGAGCGACTTACATAAATCACACAATGCAAACAGTCAAACTGGAAACAAATATGTAGTTATAGGTAAGTATTTCTGTATTGAGGGATATAGGGAGAGTCAAAGAAGACCGATATTCAACTGATTTCTGTTAAAGTACGGTTGCTCGTTAAAATATTTACAGTCTTTAATCTCTCTTTAATCCGTTAACCTACTTTATTCCAATTTTACTTTTTTTTTCAACTGTTTTATTTACACTGTTTTAATTACCATAAAAATTAATTTTCATATGCCTCTCGATTGTAAAAATCTTGTATTAACTGTTATTACTTAGCCACAAGCCCCTCTCACAATAAGAAATAAAAAACAAAATAAATAGACAATACCTAGTTCAATTTTGTATACATATAAACATAAAGTAAAATCTATAACGGCCGTGGTCACCCTACTACGCATCCACAAATAGCTGAGATCGTCTACAAAATATTAGAATGATGGCCACCATACACGCGTGTAATGTCGTTTCGCGACGCCCTCCGCAATGAATTAGGTTGTAAACTATGTTTTACATAATTGGGAGACGGATGCCTGACTCTGATATTGGATAAGTTGTAATTAATGGCATTGAATCATCGTCATCTATCAATCTTGGTAATGTTTTTATTGGGTTTTGTTTCGTGTCTCTTTTGTTGGCCATTGGAAAGTGGTTATGGCCACCTATCATCATCATCATTGCCAGTATTGTTGCCACTGCTGAGTATCGGCCTTCTCCCTTTTGTGCCATACTTCCCTGGTATATTTGAGTCTTACCGAGCGGGGTCATTGCGTACCACACTAACAGTAGCATTATCAATATCATTTTGACAGATCAACAACATTATAGCGTTATTTATGTTGTTGAACAGAAAAAAAATTCAAACGATTTTCAAGTGAATTAATGGATAGCAATATTCTTCAAAATGATTGGCAGTGTGTTACGCAACTAGGGTGCTGGTCTTACCCCCGGCCACGGCCACCTAAGACATAATGACAATATCTTAAAAACTATCATGTCTTTCAGACGAAGACGTAAATTTAGTTGTTTTTGAGTATCCACCTGAAACCTCAGTATTATCAATGGGATTTCCGACGCGTTAGTAATTAAGTGCTTTCCAGGACGAACTTTTATTACATAAAGGTTAACTTAAAGTGAACTCTACATTTTATTTGTAATGCAACACTTTCAACTACGACCATTGATTAATCAACAGTATATGGCAATCACATTCTTCAAACAAAACAAACTCGTACCCAAATAAAAAAAATCTTTCTAATAATGTCGTACTGCGAATATCTGTCAATAATTTTTGTAAACGCAGCGCATATGTCCATTGGATGACCAAACTAGAAGCGGAAAGCGGTAAGCTGAAAGTTGCAGTGTAATGTTTTTTTTTAAATATTTTAATATAATAATAAAGGTTTATTCACAAAAAATACAGAAACACATTTACAATGCACATTACAATTCATTGCAAGTTGCAAAATCTGTACAAAATGTATATAACCCTGTCCCCTAGACTAGGACAGCCTGTATTCTAAGAGACAGTGTTCGGCCAAAAAATTATTTAAGCGTGATTTAGTACAACAAATGAACGGTGTAGATCTTGTTAAGCTTCTGTAATTTTGTTGTGTGTGTAGTGTAAGTGAAATGAAATGTCGTGATATCTATACGTTTGAGTTTATGATAAGTGCCTAATGTTTAAATCGTGTTACATTTTGCAATAGAGGTTATTAAAGTTATGCATAATTAGCAAGCATTATCAGCCTATAATGTGCCCGCCCACTGCTGGGACATAGGCCTTCTCTCTGTGAGAGGGACTTGGCCGAATCCACCACGCGGGCCCACCGCGGGTTGGTTGTCACATGTCTTCGTATTTTTGGTTCTAGGACGTGCCGGTTTCCTCACGATGTTTTCCTTCACCGTTTTGAGAGCAGTGGTGATGAAATAATTTACACAAAGTAAAGTGCCAGCTTGAGTTTGAATCCACGACCTACAACTCATAAGTCGCAGCCATTACCACTCACTGAGCTGGTTAAAGTTGTGGCTGCGGTTAAACTTGAGGAAGTGCAGGAGCAGCACTAAACTGCAATAATTATCGCAAAAAATACCTAATTAGTCTCACAAATTTCGCTATTCGTCTACCAAAACTTAACCACTGAACAGGTGCTCCAATTACTTCACTAACCAAGTCTAATTAGGGCCTAATCCCAAAACAAACTAAGGAATCGTCATAGTATCGCTTCGCAGCATCAATTAGAGAGGGGCGCGCGTCAAAGTTGAGGCGATCCCCCCCTCCACGGGGCCCCGGAGCGGTGCAATTTTTTTAAGGGGCCACCCCAGGCCCCCAGACTGTTTGGTGACGGTTGCAGCGGTGTTGTGCGGTTGGTGTGGAGTGGACGTTGCTTGTTTTAATGCGGAAGTTTAGTTTATTTAATAAAACGTTGCCCCACACTAGGAATTTCTCCTGTGTCGTGGGTGCGTTTAAAAACAAAGTTAAAGTATATACTCAATAGTTTATTTGCAATCCAAATAAACTATTGCATTTGCCTCATGCGGAGATAGGAGCTTTTTTGGCCTTGCACAGGTCTTCCTGTTTTTTCACTATTTTGTTAAATTAGTTTTAATATTTATTAGATGATATTACTTATTATATAATATATATTGTCTTCATGATTTTGTTAGATTTCATGTTTGTATTTCCTGTACGTGTCCCAAATAAAATATTTTTCTTTCTTTCTTTCAATCCACAATGTCAAGCAATTGTGTGTGGATTGGTTTTCGATGGACAAGTCGATAATGAAATTAGTAAGTCGAAGAATATATGGACGATAGGTACCTGTTTACTTTTGTGCTTCTAGCGATATTTCCGCGTTACTTGATTTTCTTTCAAGGAATTATTACTACAAGCTGAAGATTTACCAGTCTTAGGTAAAGGGTGTACACGTCACGGTTTCTTTACAGTACGGCGTATAAACCGCGCCATAGAAAAAAGGTGTCCGTCAACAAGCTCCCATAGTGACCCATAGAATACTAACGACCGTGCCTACATACGGCGAAAATATAGGCATAATAAATAAAAAATAGAGGCATAAACTAGGTAGTCATAGAGTAAGTCAGATGGTGAGTATCTAGTCAATTACTAAACACGTGACCAGAGGGCTGGCCTTTTTTGGCCAATGAATCAGCATTGCCATACAACGTGGCAATGCTACCAGCCTTTTAGGTACTTTTCCTATTGACAGCGATGCGGACGAATTTTTTGATGCCCTTTGATTATTTTCCCTCCTTTTTATATACTTGTACATATTATTATTTTAAGACTGTTAGCTTTTTAAATTATATAAATAGTATTACTAAACCGTTACTTAATGTTATTTAGATAGTTGGTTTCTAAGTAATACAATTTACTTGAAACTATTCAAACCACTTTCAACCGTATCCAAGCCTCCCCGTCAGTGCCCAGTGGCCAACTCTCTCCACCCCAACAACACTCGTGTCCATTTTGACGTGGCGATTTTTTCCGCCCGCTGCGTGTTTTCGTTTATTTCGTTGCACACACGCCCGATCGCGATCGATTCGTCCATGTCACTCACACAACGACATCAATGCTCTATTTTTTCATTTGCATGGGGATTATTAACGTGTTCCCATCCTATGAGTGGGAGCGAGACGGAAAATATTGGGTATGTATATTGTTATTTATATAAAAGCCAGGTTGCTGAACGATGTGGTGGCTGCTATAGAAATATGGATACCTATAGGGCTGTCAGAAATGATGGTGGTGTAATTACGTCACTGTGTATAGTGCTGTGTGGTTTCTGGCAAAGATAAGGTACTATTTAGCCCATCTATATCTCTTTAAAGGCTTAGGACCTAAAACTATAAACAAAGAAATACAAACAGTAAATGCTCCTTGCATTTAAAACTAACAAAATTACATTTAAAAAAAAACAGTTCTGTACGACACCAAAAAGGCTCAAATATGGCCACCGGGCATGGTCACCGTCTAAGAAAAATAAGAAGATCTTTTAAAGATTTTCAGCCCACTACCTACACTACACACTATTTTACTAAACGGAATGAATTTCAGTGACTCCCAATTAGTTCATAGATAGTGTATTAATATGCATATCGGTATTAATTCGCCTTCTTTGTGTATCGATGGCAAAAAGATCAAACATCTTTGGGCAAAAAATTCAGCTGCGCGAACTCCGCACACTGACGCAGTCATAAGATCATCAAGTGCACAGGGGACAGGGCATGCGGCGCAGGATCGAAGGTGCACTATTGGTCTGTGGTGAGGTGCAGCATACGCTCAAGCGTATTGATAAGGAGGAGTTACTCGACCTCCAGAAGCCGGAATAAGGCGATCACATATACTTCTACAGGTTGAGCTGAAATCCTCTACCTCCAAGGGAAGTCAATATTAATTTTATGATGAGCGTACTGCTGAAAGTGGAGGAGGGGGCATAAAATTTAGGTCCTCGTGGCCAAGGCATAATTTTTTTATTAAGTATTTCCTTTACTACATTTTTATACATATTATTTACATATTTAAATATTTTTATAAAATAACATTTCACACCCATAATGGTCCATCGGCATCAGGAACAGGGTCCAAGCTGCCGGTGGTCAGGGCTCAGAGAGGAACCTCCTCACTATGCATGCCATGTCCAGAAGTACTTCTGTCTGAACAATGTTTTTGTTTTGATCATGTTAATTTATTATTATTTTCATTGGGTTTTTATTTTCTAACTTTTCAAAATTATCACATAGTTATAAAAACGAAATTTGAATGATTCTATTCTCAACCAAACACCACACGTCCGAATCCAACATAACAGATAAAAATAAAAAAATCCAGTTCTAAGCATCCCTCGGGGCATATTGAATGACGTCATTGATCAGTGCGCATATGTGCAAGTAATAATATCAGTTACATGAGCGTGGTGTCTGCGGAGGACATGACTGTGACGTCACAATACAGTATAGGAGGAAGCCGGTGACGCACCATCACGCATATGTAGGTAGGTACACTCGTTTTTGAGCTGTGTCCGATAAAATGGTGGAAATCTATTACTGGAAGGGCCCGTGACTAAATAATAACAGCCGCACAGGTCGATCGATCAGGTTAAGCTACGAATGCCGCGATTGGTCTGTGGATGGGTGACCATCATTAGGTACCGAGTCCTTTCCGTGCCTCGGAAAGCACGTCCCGGCTGTCACTTGTGGATCATTGACAGCCGTTACGGGTAGTTAGAAGCCCGAAAGTTTAACAACCAGTCTTAGTAAGGGGTATCGTATTACCGAGTAACTGGGTTGTGGAGGTCAGATAGACAGTCGCTCCTTGTAAAATACTGGTATTCAGCTGCATCCGGTTAGACTGGAAGCCGACCCCAACATAATAATTGGGAAAAAGCTAAGCAGATGACATGAGCGTGGTGTCTGCGGATGACATAACTGTGACGTCACAATACTGTATAGGAGGTAGCCGTGACGCATAACGCGTATATAGGTACACTTCTTTATAAGTTGCGTCCGATAAAATGGTGGAAATCTATTACTGGTTTAGGTGTTAAAAACAGACATGGTGGTATTTCTGCTGTTGTCAGTTTTTTTTAATTGGTTTGAATATTATTGTCATGTTTCAGTCCCAAGTGAAACCAGCGAAGGGGGTTAGGGCTGTCAAATTAGGTTATTAACTTACATACAGGGTCAAATTGGATTAGCTAGCGAAACTCCGCAAACGTAATGGGTACCGAATACCGATATCTAAACGTGACAAAATAAAAATTGATGATTTTTTTGTGTTTACGTGAAGTATGAGTTGAAAAATTTAGTTTCTTTTTTTTCATCGCGTCTGCGAAGTTTACACACAGAAAACTGATTTTTTTATACGGATATTTCAAATGACTACACTAGGTGCGGTTGATGGCCCTAAAAAAAACGCATCAAAATAATTTATTTTTGTTTGATCTTATATTTAGATATCGATACCCATCACGTCAGCAGAGTTTCGCTAGCTAATTCAATTTGACCCTGTATATTAAAGAAATCACGATGTTTTGTCAAGTCAAAAACCTTGCGAAGCAGGGGCGGGTTACTTGTGTCTTATAAAGAATACTAGAAAAATATGGGGGAGACCTTCAGGCCTTAAAAGGCCACTTTAAGCAATACCTCTAAAAGCTATTCAGCAGATCATTAGCTATTCCTCTAATTTTCGTAAAATTTCATTTCATATTTGGTGTAAACATTGCCGCATGAAAAAAATAAAACCGTAATTTTATCGGTAAATTTTTCATTACAGTTTTTTTAATTTTTTTACCAATCAAATTGGTTTTTTATTTTTTATGTCTACAGTTTAAACGTTATTTCATTATGATATGAATTGCACACAGATCATATTATGAATTGTCAGTTTGTGACCATTTTACGATTTTTAATAAGATTCATATTGTTATCCTGTTATGATTCTGCCAAAGTGGCCTTTTTAGGGCCCCATTGCTCAACACTGGGACAACATAGTTAAATTAATAAAAGATATTGGCTATTGCAGCGCTCTCGTCATAACTACTAATACTAAGTTTTCAGTCTCATGTAGCCTCATGCACCGTCATCATCAAGGACCTCCACTTCGACCGGTATTGTGCTTCCCGCAACCAGCGAATTCCTGCGGCCTTCACAAGGTTATCGGTCAATCTTGTGGGTGGCCTTCCAACGCAACGTATTCCGGTACGCGGTAGACACTCCATATCGCCGTATGTTATGAGCCTGTCCACATTCAACCAACCCGATGCTACAACCAAGCGTGTTGGACCGGGATATACAGCGTATCCATGGAGATTCTTGTCCGTTCTTCTCCATAGGTACTTACTACGCTTTGGTATGGGCAACTAGCTTCATATTTCTGACTGGACGACTCCTTGACAATTCAACAATGCCTGTGAATGGGTTAATTGAAATAAATGCTTTGAGTTTTTTTTTTGTTTGACAGCTAGCGTGATCGTAACCATTTTTAAGTCAGTAATGTTGATCCCACAGCTGATTGATGCGTAACACACTTTCAATCACAATCTGAATCATATTGAAGGATATTGCTAATCCATTGCTTCATATGTTCGAAAAAATTGTCTACACAACAACGTAAATAACGCAATGAATGTTGTTGAACTGTCAAAATGAAAGCCATTGCTACTGTTATTGTGGTACGTCATTACCTCGCAGGGTACGCCAGCCGTACTACAAGTATCTTCACTCGAGGAAGCTCTAAATGCATTCATTCCGTCACGTTCTCTGTGGACGTGACAGAGGTTACCTACCTACTTTAAAACTTAATTATAATGGTGGACTAGTAACCCATTTCCTCACTAGCCCATTAAAACACATATATGTTTGATAGTCGCTCCATGTAAAATACTGGTATTCAGCTGCATCCGGTTAGACTGGAAGCCGACCCCAACATAGTTGGGAAAAGGCTAGGGAGATGATGATGGACATGTCCCATAGCGGTCTTCGGAAGACTCAAGAAACACTGTACCAAATTTAACCCTTCCAATAATAATATATCTACGACGGTTACCATCCGTTTACATGTATACTGC
Organism: Apamea epomidion; assembly: GCA_947507525.1. NCBI lineage: Eukaryota > Metazoa > Arthropoda > Insecta > Lepidoptera > Noctuidae > Apamea > Apamea epomidion. Next base: position 16,641,440 of record OX382240.1, on the reverse strand, counting down.
GGAAAGCATACAAGCTTTCACGAGAGCCTTTATCATCATCATGATCCACAGCCTGACTTCAACCTCTGCTGGGCACAAGCCAAGAGAGGCCTTTAGCATAATCAGCCTATAATGTTCCCACTGCTGGGACACAGGCCTTCTCTCTTTGAGAGGGAGTGGGCTGTAATCCACTACGCAGGTCTAATGCGTATTGGTAGATGTCACATGTCTTCGAATTTTTAATCCTAGGACACAGTTTCAGAGTTTTAGTTCATCGTTTTTTAGAGCAATGATGATGAAATTATTAACACAAAGTAAAGCGCCTGCCTGGGTTCGTACCCACGACCCAGTTACGAGTCGTACTCGTAACTCGAGCCGATACCACTGTGCCACCATTGCTCTGAATTGAAGAGAGAGAGGCCTTTGCTTGTGCCAATCTCCACGTGTCTTTGCCAGCCTCTTCCAGGTTTTACCCGAGATACCTCTTCTATACCTTTGGAGTACCAAGACCCTCTTATATACCATATAATACAAGTTCCCACGTAAATGTATAATACAATGATTAACCCAAAAAGCATTGATGGTATTACATAAAATTATACAAACATTCGGCGGACATACATCGGGGCCGATCTGCAAATTAGCAATTAATGAATGCAGTAGGGCCGGCTGGGCCCCGCGGCCCCCGGCCCCTAGTGACGGGCCCCCGTTTTTTTTTTGTGACTATATAGGAAGCCTGCGCTGGACTCGTGCGGTATACAAGATGTAAGTTCTAGGGGATACATTCGAAGGTTTTTGTGTTTTTTTTCTTTACTTTTACTGAGTGACTGAAATTGTTATTCGTAGCATATTTTAGTATAAATTCTATTTGAACAACGAAGGAGTTTTTCTTGTCTTTTATTGTAGGTATAGATACATTTTCTCAGATTAATTAACCTTTAGCATTTAGTGATTCAGGCTCTGTCAAAAGAGCAATGGTCTTCAATTTAAATTACTGTATACAAGCGTATTCCTACATAGTGGCTGTATGTTCACTTGTAGTACCTCTTGTACCTTTTAGAAACTAATATATATGAACAAACGAATGAGTAGGTGCAAAATATAAAAAACATACCATAAAATCAAAAGGAACTCGTAAATTATAAAAACTAACTGTCAACAATTATAAAACTCATTACACAAATCACTTATTTCCTTTACACCAAGCACAGAATATAGGTCATCGAATAAAATAATTCACATGCAGCATCCGAGAGATATCGGCAGAACACTAGAGCTTGTGCACCCGTCATTTTCAGCGTTTTTTCGCAGCGAGCCCGCAGCATTCGTTTTTCCGTGCACCCCCAGGGGGGCGGCCCCCATGACCCCCCCTCCCAATACCGCCGTGCACGGAATTTGATTAATGCAATGTTCGCGATAATTATTCCTGTTACTATTTTTTGACAGGATAAAGTTTTTTCGTTCGACGTGCATTGTTTTTTTTTTTAACTCTTTTTTGTTTTTTTTTTTGTACGCTGTGCGCTGTTGCGAGCGTGATATGAGATTGCGTTGTACGTGAAAGCCTGTTTTATACGAATTACTGAGTTTTTACCCCAAATGTTTTGGGAATTTTAAATGCGTGATTTTTTATGGATTTCTGTTAGTGGATATGGATGGGTTAACTTTCGTTAATTGCTGTGCTATTTCACTGTATGAGTAGTATTTGACTTGTTATCTTGTCAAAAAAAAACGCAACTATCACGTTTGTTCGATCCGAGTTTAAAAATATGATTAAGCCTTTGTATTCGTGCAATATGAATTCCGGATAAATATTAATTGGTTTGTTTCATTTATTATTTTTGCATGTTTCATGTAATTTAATTAATAAATACAATATTTTTGTTTACAGGCTTCTGAGTTCTGGGATAAAATGGAATCACTGGTTAAAATGGAGATGATGATGATATAGAACTGTGTTAACCTTGAAAGCCAACAGACCCTGAAAATCCAAATTCGTTTTAACGGTTTTTGAGTCACCTTCTAATAGTTTTTCCAGAAGATGAGTATCTGTCGTCATGACGACGGAATAGATAGTGGTCTATTCAAATCGGTACAACGAATTCCTTCCATATTTGATGGTGAAAAGTAGCTTATTTTGCGGCGACATTCAATTGAAATTATGACGCTGGAGTCCTCCAGGTCGTCCTATTCAAATCATCGACGTCTACGATAATTTTAGAGTACGTTCTTCAATTTTCAAAATATGTTCTCTCGTCACCACCAAGTGGAAAGTTTGGCAGCTAGAAACGATAGTCGCCAACAAAATAACTCGTTACGACACAGAGTCCTTTAATTAACTCTACTCAGTCTACCAGCCTAAAAATCTTCAACAAGAATACCAGGCTTTTATTGTCCTATTGCAGGGCAAAGGCCTATTCTCATACAAAGAAGGAGCATCACCATGCTTGCTCAAGGCGGGTTGGTGATTTCAGACTTACATTTCCCTAAAATCTATGCACATTAAAAGTCATTACCACTAAGTACTTAGGTACCGACATCCAATCCAAAGCAGTAGGTATGAAAGAGGCAGCCATGAAAAAATTATCTCAAACATTGAAATAAAAAGCACAAGTCCAGGTAAGGAGTACAGCGAGTACAAGTGCTTGCTATCTTAAACAATCTCCGCCGACAATATCCGGGCTGCCTCACTCCCGCATACAGCGCTCCAAACTTTACCCACCACTTTTAAAGGAATTAACTTAGAAAACTTTCCAACGTAAATTCTTCCTTCATGCTCAGAAAATAGAGCGTAAAATTGGAGTTGGAGAGTACTAAGGTGTCAAAAAGTGTGTCAGGAAATAATAAGGTACTTATTTTTTTCTTTTCTTTTTTCAGTGCTTTCTGAAAATATTGAGAATATGTTTTGAATAGGAAATTGACATGAATCGTTGCATTCTTGAGTCAAGTCAACAAGTTAGGAGTTTTGTCAATTGCAAGGTAAGTTAACTGTAAAAAATTCAAAATTATTCCTGGGATAAAATATCTGGCATTGGAAAAATCAGCTCTAATTTGTTTGGGATTTTAAAAAACATAGCCTATATGCATTGTAATAAGGTCTTGTACAAGGTGTATATTAGAATCAATTGAAGCATTGACCCAGATCGATAATGATGCTGATAAGAAACAAATCCTGCAAAACGAATGTTATGAAAATCTTAACCTAATTAATTTATCGCAATTAGACGTAACGAACGTTCACAGTCTGATCTCAGTCTCAATCTGTCAAAAATACCTCTAATTTCCCTACATTTTGACAAGTTTTTGACATTTGTTTGTCGCCGAGATGAGACTGCGACTAGATTTTGAACGTTTTATATTACGAGAATTGGCCTTCTGTTTGCAGCTTTTATGAAACCCAAGGAAATTGCACTTAGTAAAGTTTACAACCGCCTAGGTTTGAATCCACGACCCACAAATGCACAGCATGACAACCTTTTAGAAACGAAAGACAATCATAACCCCTCGTTTTGGTTTTGCCGTAGTCAGTTAAAAATGACAGAGTGTAGATAGATTGCTACGGTGCGAAGTCTTGAAGAAAAGTTTGACGTTTTGCATAGAAAGAGATATCACACTAATATTATAAAGGCGAAAGTTTGTGAGAGAGTGTGTCTGTGTGTTTGTTACTTCTTCACGCTCAAACGGCTGGAACAATTTTGATGAAATTTGGCACACAGATAGTTTATAGCCAGGATTAATACATAGGATACTTTTTATCTATATATTCCCACGGGATCGAAACTTATACGGGTGAAACCGCGGGGCGCAGCTAGTTATGTACATATAATAATAATTATATGTACCTATGTCTAATCTCCGTACAGTAGAGATAGATTTGGTCCATGTTACGTGTACCTATAAGTGTGTGAGGCTTACAGAAGCATAAGATGCAATTCCTCGGGATCAACACCAGTTTACATTACTAATTATTTAGCCTTTTAAACACACAGAACTAAACAAAACTATTAATTACTACCCACTTCCACCAAAATACGAGACAACACAATGCAATCTCTCAAAAATTCGCCATCCAAGGAAAATAAACACTATACTAGGGACACATAATTAACAGAAGAGCAGTAATGAACAGCAGACAATGTGGTGCTGTCGTGAAACAATACCAGTTCGTATAACGAGATGCCATTTCTTTAACTCCAATTTTGGAGGATTGAAACGGAGGAAGACCGTTTTTTATTATGTTAAGTAATTATTTCGGAGATGCATTAAAATTTGAGAGGGATTGTTTACTCCAAAATGGGTGATTAAGGAAAAAAAAATAATTGCAATGAGTGCTTGTTATGGGTTTTTGATTGTGGTGTGGCGTCTTCCCGTCTATTTTCCTTATCATATCAGCCGAAAGACGTCTACTGTTGGACATGAGCCTCCTACAGTATCGCTCAGTCTTGCACTTATTCCTGCATCTAGCCGATTTCCTGCGACCTTGTCTAGGTCAACGGACTACAATTACACAACATTTCCGGATCAATAACTACATTTGAATAAACTACAAATTATTAAAATGAAAATATCCTATACTAACTAAAACTGTTAAAAAACTAAAATATTGCATCGAAATAGATCGACAGCGATGTGGAGGAATCCACATCGCTGTCGACTGGTAACGTACCCAAGAGACTGGCGGCATTGCCACATTGTATGGCAATGCTTAGCCTCTGGCCAAGGCAAAAGCCAGCCCTATTACTATTGAATCAAACTAGTAAGTTCGGATAGTTACTTACGGCTAAATATAAAAATATAAATATATCTTTATAAAACTGCTTTCGTCGGATTCGTTCCCAAAATCCCACTAACAGTCAACAAAGCATTTTCCTATTATTATCCTTGTAAAATCTGACAAAAGAATACCAACAAATTACTAAAGAGTTACTAGGATGGCATGAGCGTGCAGGCTGTGTTGCATAAGATTGATGCGCCGGGGCGCGGGGGGTGCGGGGCGCGGGGGTGCGGGGCGCGGGCGCGGTGGGTGATGGATGACCAGCCTGCCATTAGTACTAGGAGACTATGGATGCATCGGGAGTAATGCGCTTATATGCTTCTTTGAAATATACGAACAATTAAGGGTTGTGGAATGTTTTGTTGAAGAGTCTGATGTTTGAAATAGTCCTTAGGTACCTATACGAAGTATACTTAAGGCGCACTAAGAAGCATATTTTTATGTAACTGACAATAGCGCATCGCGGCAACAAATAAGGTTCAATAGCGATGCGTTTGATGTTAGGTGAACCGAATGACCACCAAAATAAAAGTAATTTTGCAGTTTTAAATTATAAAGTAAATTCACGGCTCATTAGAATCATTTTTACGTATTTCTTTCGTTGATTGAATTCCCTTTATTATCATTACATATGATAGTTCACGCTCAAAATTTTGAGAATTATGCAACGAAAAATATTTTGTTTGACAATTGTTTTATCATGATACGTAGTTTTTAATTTTTATGCAATATTTTTGAATAAGTCTTTTCTTTGAACATTTGACAATACACTATTTTTTGCCTTATAATATTTACCAATAAGCCTAACTGTACGACAAAAAACTAAGCGTTTTACGGTGTCCTACGTTTGGATAGCACCTTAAGACCTTAACAGTACGTAGTTTCGACTTTTCAGAAAAAAATATCGTATAATTTTTCTATTGTTAATTATTTAATTAAATCGGTCCGTTTCCGAGTACGCAGGGGAGGTAGTTTGTTTGAAATACTTACACGAGAACAATAATAGACAAATCTGACAACAGTACAGTTCTCAGATTCGATGATGTATGTAGCATTTTTTGACATTATTTTCTAGAATTTTCTAATTTACATAGTTTTTTGATGTTGTTATAAATCACCCTACGATAACATCCGTTGAAATTACTGCACCTATTACAGACGGCAGCACACCAAGCTATGTACTACTTACAATCTGTCAAATTTCTTTAATAGACTTTCAACTTTATCGTTAAAAAGAATTAAGGTTCAAGGTTGATTTGGAAAATTTGACAGTCTCGGGTAGCTGGACCTGCTTGCGTTTGTACCAAGTTCAACATGATTCCACTTTCTTTTACCCAATGCACGAAACGGGTTAAAACTTACCCACCCAACCCATCTGTCAATTTTCACACATGGCGCTACAGAAACCCATAATTATAATGACATAACCCCTTAAATGCTCCAAAAACCCAGTTCTGTCAACGGTGTCACCTTTTTTTCTGCTAACCACCATAAAAACAGCATGTCGTTAACATACACGTCATATGGTTGGGTGTACGTTAGTTTTTATAGCAATTATTTTAACATTAATCATGGGAAATTGGCTTTGTGATCTAGGTGTGTGGAGTTATGTCATGGTCTCAGTTTTGATCATAGATGTACATTTCAATGGGTTTTATGATTTGGTTTCATTCTATGCTATTTTCGTATCGACAGATTCATTCTTAATCATGTTGATATGCGGTTAAACATATTTATTTCTGCCTCGACTTCCTCGTTGGCCAAGTAGTCGCAAGCGCTACTGTTGAGTATGAGGTCCTGGGTTCGATTTCCAAGATGGGCCAAGTGGTGTTGGATTTTTCCATACGGAATTTCTCAGTGGGAGCCCGAAGTTTGGAGTTGTGTCCGGTTGATGGCTTTAGAACCGCCCCTATTACATGGGACTTGAAACATTACTGGCAAAATGTGAGTGTAGTATATTTTTTTTTTTTTAAGTTATTTGCCTACCTACCTCGCGGAAACAGGCGTGATATAAGTTAAAACATCACCTGGCGTCATTATAATCACGGCTAATAACTATTTAATCGTCTTCCGAACATTCCCAGGACATTCGACTTGATGGGTCAAATGTACGATAAAAATCAAAGGAGCTATTCATCACGAGTGATCACTATAAAAAAACAACTTTAAAAACTACTGCATAAGATTTAAAATTGATTGTAGCAAGCCTGCATCCTTACATTTATCCTTGCTCTTAGGTCGTGACTGTCAAACGGAGTTATAGGTAATCAATTTTGAACTCTTTGCTATGTTAACTTAAGGTGTATATTCCAATGGGGTGTGCAGTCAGGTCGTCGGATGAGGGTGGGATCCCACAAAAAGCAGTCGAACCGGTCCTCGCGTCCGATACGAACTCATTCGGCTCCGAACGAATCAAATAGTCCAATAATGTGTTCATATTTTTTACGATCGATTACGTATTACTACTTGAAACAATTGACTTAAAAAGAAGTCAATTTGGTTCTGAAAGGACCAATCTACAAATAAAAATTTATTAAACACTATTTAGCGGGTGCGTGGGGTACTACAGGTCCACAATCGCCAAAACCTATATCTGACCTTTTGAAAACATAATCCCGTGCACATGATGACCACAGCTGCGTCGGTAAGTAAAACAAAAGAGGATCCTTTTTAGGTCGACTAATAATATGCGCTGCAAGCAGGAATAGTCCTTACGGTGGTCACATAGAGATTTTGACGATAGTACATCTCTGCCTTACCCTTCAGGGAAGACATGCGTGATGGTATGTTATGCTATGTGGGGCACTAGCCGTGTGCTGCAGCGGAGTAATTACGGAACACACTAACAGTAGCAATGGCTTTCATTTTGACAGTTCAACAACATTCATTGCGTTATTTACGTTGTTAAGCAGACAAATTTTTCGAACATATGAAGCAATGGATTAGCAATATCCTTCAAAATGATTCAGATTGTGATTGGTAGTGTGTTACGCAATTTGGGTGCTGGTAAGGTTTGACGCAGGTTCCATTGCGTAATTATTTTACTTGTAGCGGTATCTACAACGCCACATGCAAACAACGCGTCATACTGACGTCACGCAAATCCTGCATCTCGCAAGCAGAGTTTACCGTGCAATTAGCATACATACAAACTTCCCGACATCAGTCGTTGGGCAGTTGCCCGCCAGACACAATACCCGTCTGGTCGGAGGATCCTCCCTTTTCTATGAAGGATGAGTGAACTTTACACCCTGTTGCTCATACCTCTAAATACTGAACACTTTTAAATAGACTTGTGTTTGGTAGTATATATTTAAAATTCCTATCATGATTGTGTGGCATAACTAAAAATAGCAGTAGAACTTCTTGTAAAACATAGTTAGTTGAAAGATTTAATACAAAATCACCGGTTACCCACCAGTTTTAAGTAGTATCAATTTTTTAGGATCACATGACCAATACAAAACAGCAGAACATTTTATTACCAATTCCAATAAACCAACTGGTAAATCTAGTTTGTTGAAAGAGCTAAGGTTGGAACTGTAATTAATAACAAAGATTACAGAACAAGTTATCGGTGAAAAACCAGCGCTTAATATAGAATTGACTAGAAACAAAATGGCATATATAACAATATGTAGAATGAGAATTTTAGCTGTTTTCTCACTTACATAATGTCTGCATGCAATGGTATCAACCATGAATGAAAGAATGTCGATAGGTACTGTAGAGGTTTGGCTGCCGAAGGCAACCTTATGTGGTGTAGGCCGCTTATAATTTAGCGCGGATTACATTCGAATGTTCAAGCCAGTGTCAAATATTTATGGAAGTCTGCCCCGTTTGGGCGGAGCACCGCCGTGTCCTCGTAGAGGCGATCGGCAGCGGCGGCGACCTCTCGCGTCCGGCCCTGGTTCAAGCCATGGTCCGGGGCGAGAGGGAGTGGGAGGCTGTCACCTCCTTCTGCGAAGCAGTCATGCTAGCGAACGAGGTGGCGGGGCAGGGTGAGGGATAGAACCTCACGCCTCAGCCGCCGCGGGAGACGCTCCGGGCGTCGGGAGCCGCGTGACGACTCCCGGCCACCGTAGGCGCGGGCCTGCGGGCGGAGAGCAATGGGTAGCTCAACGTCCGATCAGGACCAGGCCCGTGCCGGACAGCGCGTATGTGTTCCACGCGCGCCTCAAAGAGATGTCAGCATGAATGACGGGACCCGACAGGGCAGAAGCCTGCCGGGGTAGCGGGATCGTCCGAAAGGGTTACCGCTGCCCTGGAACATAAAAGGCTAAGGAAGGAACACGGGTGGGTTTTAGTCAGTAAGAGTCTGACACTCCCTTCCGCTCCACCCAGAGCGGGAGGGGTCATTTGATGATTTCCCATCCTCAAAAAAAAAAAAAGTGTCAAATATTTTACTTAGGATTTTTGTTCAGAACAGTCAGTTGTTATTTGGTCAGAAATATGTAAAGACGTTCTTACAATATAATCTTAAAGGAGTCGTACCGTTGTTTGATTCCTCCCGTTACCTCAGAGGACTCGACTAGTCCTCTACAGTACTTAAAACGGTTCGCACCCACGGAACCCAAGTCACGTCGGTGACTGTCTAATCTACACATACTGCACATGCCCTTCTAATGTAAGTACTCGTTGTAGCACTAAAGATGAATTAAACTTCTTCGAATTAAAATATGTCATTTCCTCTATAACATGCATAAGGGCCTGTAATACCTCAGATTGCGAAAATTGTCTTAGCATTAATGGCTCTAGTGTCAACAATACTGCATTATTCACTTTGCAATTAATATACAATAAAGACGAGGACTGCTGCGAGGTGTCGTCTGTTTCGAAAACACGATTGCATACAATTTTCTCGATACAAAGAAATCTCAAAGTTACCTCTAAACCGTACAATAAAAGAAGAATAATCTAAAAATTCTCAAATTAGGTAATGAAACTTTGCAGGCTAATCGAAAGCGGGGGCAAAATATGAATTTCGGCTGAACTATTACAAGCCCTTAATCACCCTTTAATGTTTCCACTGCTGGGACACAGGCGACAGGCCTCCTTTCTTCGAGAGAGATTAAGCTGTAATCTGCCACCCGCGTCCAGTGCGGGCTATTTAGTTTGTTTGAAAAATCTGATGTGTTTTCATTTATTGCCGACTCCATGTATCCATGTGTATGTGTGGTCTAAAACCAAACTACTGAACCGATTTTAATGAAATTTGTATGGGCTCAATCTGAAAGTACTCGTATATCCTTTATATTAAAAAAAATTCAAATCAGTTTACAAATAATGGAGTTCTGAGGTAACAAATATAAAAAAAATATATTCAACCGAATTGAGAACCTCCTCCTTTTTTTGAAGTCGGTTAAAAAATAGCTTTTTTTCACCAGAAATAAACTCATAAAGAACTCTTTCTACTATAAAAAGGTTTACATACCTAAAGATAAGAGAAATACAGGCGTTCCTTGTCTGTTCATTAAAAAATAGGCCATTTTTTCTGATGCTGCCTAATGATGTGGAGCTAATGGTTCGATGCTCATTAAGCTATCCATACCGAGCTGATCTGATTAAAGCCTTTTTTTACAACGGTATATTACTTCTGGTTATGTTTGTCACTTTATTTTAAAGTCTTTTGTAAGGTGACAAATTATGCGGAATTTTCTTTTTAGGGGGATGCGCTGGTGAAATTCAAATTTGTTTTTTGCAATTTGCAGGTCAGTGTCAGGTTGTATGTTGAACAAAATATGATTCGCGGGCGTAACAAGTACATATTTATAGAATTTATCTTTATCTGCCATGCCTTTTCCTAACTATGATGGGATCGGCTTCCAGTCTAACCGGATGCAGCTGAATACCAGTATTTTACATAAGGCGAATGCCTATCTGACCTCCGCAACCCTGGGTAATGCGATGCAAATAATAACGCAATGAATGTTGTTGAACTGTCAAAATGAATCCCATTGCTACTGACAGTGTATAACGCAATTACCCCGCTGTACTTACAAGCTGACCTACATTTATTCTTGTCACCCAGGCTCACGAGGTTTTTAAGCCGTGTCCAGTTAAAAAATCATGTACTTGTAATTCCCTTAGCTAACTAGATAGCAGCAATATTGATGTGTATGCTTAGCGGTAGAAATTGATAAAGTGGTTGTTAGTTGGTACCTACCTACTTGAGCTTTACTTCAAATGGGCAAATTGCGATAGCGGCTTTTTAATTTTTTTTTTTTTTTTGAGTGATTTATTTATTGTGTCATCCTGTAATCTCATTACCCTTTTAAATACCTAAATGCATGTTAATTACTTAAAGCAATATTCGCCTTTTCTTTTCATAGCCAATAGGCAACCAGCGGAGTAATTGCGTCCCACACTAAAAGTAGCAATGGCTTTCATTTTGACAGTTCAACAACATTCATTGCTTTATTTACAGTGTTGAGTAGACAAATTTTCGAACATATGAAGCAATGGATTAGCAATTGAAAGAAAGAAAGAAAAGAAAGAAAAGAAAGAAAAGAAAGAAAAGAAAGAAAAGAAAGAAAAGAAAGAAAAGAAAGAAAATACTTTTATTTGGCACAAACTAAAAGACACACAATACACCAGATATATACATCAGACAAAACAAACAATAAAATAAAAAATAAATAAAAATGTGAAGTCCGATGTAAGAAAATTATCAGTAAAGTGTGCCTCACGGCTGCGCCAAAAAGGCCCAGTTCAGCAAAAATGCCAGACAACTAGTGCCTTTTCAACTGGACCTGATGTGTGAGGTGACGGATGTAAATCAGTTTTATACTGCAACGTGACGTGACGTCAATTAGGATTGCGTAACACACTAAGTATCAATCACAATTTGAATCATTTTGAAGGAACAATCCATTGCTTGTAAATATTCACTATTGCACCCTAGTGCAGTAGTATATTTACAACCCAATTTGTTAAAAAAACTAAAACCAGTTTGATGTTAGTCGACATAGACAGTCAAGAGTCAACAAGGGTCACAGCAATCAATGCAACAAAAGACATACTTCGGAATAAAATCAATCAATCAATTACATTCGACGCTCACACAATAACTAAAGAAACAGTATTACCAATCGTTTGAATGACTCACTGAGTTGCGCGGGCGCTGGTCAGCGGTTCATTTGAACAGCTTTTTTTGCTAGTGCGGTCGAATCACCTGACTGTTGATGGGTTTTCCTTTAATAGGCCGATTTGTAGAATAACTGTTTGATCAATGATTCATTTTATAGATTTTTTGAGACGGGACGACATTGTGTCTGAACTTTTCCCACCTTTGCGGTCTGCTTCTAGTCTAACCGCATGCAGCTGAATGAAGTGAATGGAGTGCTCATAAGAACCATCAGCTCGATTTTAGAAAAAATACAAACAGACTTTGTTTTTTTAAATGCTACTCCTACTAAAGTTACCATTTGCTCACTTAAAATATTTAATTATGGAAAAATTATAAAAGAAATGCCATTTTCAATAACACAGCGTATTACCCTGAGCGAAAGGGTTGCTAATTTAATGAGAACCCAATAATAAAATGACAAAAAAAAGCATTTTTTAAAACTATTTTCCATTAAACGAATTAATTAAAATGGCCATAAATCTTATTTCAATGCGATTTCAATCTCATAAAAACCCAAATTACAAATAGACCAACAAACCACAGACTATAATATTTACGACATTTGTGTCACAGACTCTAGAGACTGTCCCCACGTCAGAACGCGGCGCGCGGGTCAAATCCGCGGTAGTAACCTTCGCGCCGTTCATTACCAAAGGACAGTGGTTACTGTAATGGTGCAGCCACCGGCCGTGTGACGTCACGGTCGGCGGAAGCAAATAAGGGCAATAAAGAAAAAAAGAAAGAATATTTTTATTGACCCACGGCACACAAAAAAAGAACAGATAAAACTTTGTTATAACAGTATTGTACCCTCAAGTCAAAACTGCACGGCAACTGTTGAAGTGTCGTGTTAATTGAGGTCGTGGTCGCTTCTAGCTAATTCTCACAATTTAGTGATTACACATCTGCTTACCTCTTCGGGGTTGATGTTATGTTCAATCCGTATATATGCTTATAGATACTATAAACAGCACAAGCCACACACACAAAATTTACAACATGTGTGCATGTGTGTGTGTCTTTAGAGATTGTCCCTACGTCAGAGCGCGGGTCAAGTCCGCGGTATTGACCTTCACGCCGTTCATTATCAAAGGACAGTTGTGACTGTAAGGCAGCAACCGGCTTCGTGACGTCACGGCCACAGGAAGCAACTTAGGGCAACTGTTAAAGTTGTTAAGCGATATGCTTCAGTCTATTCAGCGATGCTTAAAGTACGTATAGTGTTACGACGTCACATTATCTGCGCATCAGCCCTTTTCCGTATTTAGACGTTCACTATGGATTCCCTAATCATGTAGAGCTTCCAGCAATCTTAGTAAATTATTATTCCAGTACCCCGCGGTTTCACCCGCATAAGTGTCGATCCAGTGGGAATATCGGGATAAAAAGTATTCTATGTGTTATTCTGATGAATAAGCTATATTACTGTAAAGTTACATCCAAATCTGTTGAGTAGTTTTTGCATGAAAGAGTAACAAACATACATCCATCCTAACAAACTTTCGCGTTAATTATATTAGTAAGATTTAATAGGGAGCCTAAAACTGGGAATAGGGAATCCAAAGCTCCACTACCAGATCATCATGGTCGCCATTCACCTTCATACTGTAACAGTTATTGGTCCTCAGAGTGGCGTGCACATTGTCACTCAAACATATTTAAAACAAGCTGCGCCCCGCGGTTGCACCCGTATAAGTTTCGATCCCCTGGGAATATCGGGATAAAAAGTATCCTATGTATTAGTCCTGGTTATAAACTATCTGTGCGCCAAATTTCATCCAAATCCGTTCGGTAGTTTTTGCGTGAAAGAGTAACAAACATCCATCCATCCATTCAAACTTTCACGTTTGTCATATAAGTAGGACTATCTTCTGCCCGCGACTTCGTCCGCGTGATTTTTCTTGTTCCCCGCATTATAAAGTACTTCGTTTTTCTTAGCAATGTTTCTTACTTTTTTCTTATTGCTCAGCACCTAAGAGCCCTAGCGTAAAGTTAAATAGTCTATAGCCTTCCGCAAAAATTGGGCTATCAAATGCCAAAAGATTTTTCAAATCTGACAGTTAGTTCCAGAGATTAGCGCGTTCAAACAAACTCTTCAGCTTTATTATTAGTATAGATATATGTAGATAATGGTCTTACAGGCGTTGCTATGTTCGCCAATTTTACTTTTAATCTTCCTCATTTCGGAAGATCATATTTACAGATTTATATATTGCATATTTCTAAGATCACGTAATTACGTAAGAGGTAGGAGTCCAACAGTAATACTTAGAAATTCCCCGGACTGGCTAATATTATTACCAAGTCATGATCTAAATCAAAATCAAAAGTCATTTATTCAAATTAGGCTGAGAATCAGCACTTTTCGAACGTCAAAATTACAAAAGACAGTCCTGAAAAACGCCCGCCCTTCACCACTTCCTAGTGCTTTCGCTGGGAAGAAGTGGCGCAACAAACTCCCCCCCCCCCCCAGCCAGCATCTATTTCTCATTAGAGTTTTTATCGATATGAGAGATGAAGTGAGATACCGTCAACAAGATCGACAAATTTCATTCTCTTAAAAAAAGTTACCTCTCAAAAGACCAATCCGGAGCCCCCTCTGTGCAACGCCTGCTAAGGCACATCTCTGGGGAGACTGTAAAGGGGTTTCCCTGAAGCCTGACTGTGCAACACATGACCACTGTGACACCACCTAGTGACTGTGTTTCCATGGGGCCACATAGGTCAAAATGTATCAATTCCAATACTTTTGTGGAATGTGACGCCTGCCTCTTGAAAGGCAGTCTCGACTGCTCGCCTTCTTTGCATGTGATACAAGTCAGAAAGCTGCTGGACAGATATACAGTAGAAAAGTGACAGTATTAATGAGTGCGCGGCCAAGTCCGTGAGTGGCGGCCTTGGCTCCGTTCATTACCGAGGCAGACACTGACGAGACTGTTCGCGACACTGCACTGTGATTGTAGCCTTGTATTATTACGTATATTTTATATGTGTAAATAGAACAGTCGACGTTCTTGTCAGCAAAGGTTAATTTGGAAATAGGAACCACTTAGCATAAGCATGCATAATCAGCACATAATATTCCCACTGCTGGGACACAGGGCTCTAAGAGGGGGTGGCCCGTAATCCACCACGCGGGCCCTGTGCGGGTTCGTGGATGTCACATGTCCCCGAATGTTTGGCTCTAGGACATGCCTTTTGTTTTGTTTCCTCGTGATGTTTTCCTTCACCGTTTTGAGAGCAGTGTTGATTAAATACACACAGTAAAGTGCCTGCTTGGTATCGAACCTTCGACCTACAATTCGTAAGTCACAGCTTTTACCCCTGGGCTACCACTGGTCTTGAACCACTTCAGTAATAACAAAAATACATCATTAATTTCCCTTCATCTGGGCAGATGCAGACCTTGTGAAGACCGCAGGAATACGCTGGATGCGAGAAGCACAAAACCGGTTGAAGTGGCGATGCTTGGGGGAGGCCTATGTCCAGCAGTGGACATCTTTCGGCTGAAATGATGATGATCTTGATGAGCAGATAGGTATGCAATTAAAACTGTCCTCCAGCCTCCTCATTATAATTTCAACCAAAGGACGGTCAATGACCAACCCTGGCTACCCGCATCCAGCACATGCTTGAAGAGGAGGTGAGGAAAATCAAGGTAAACTATCGTCAAATAAACATGAAATAAAATAAATTGACTTGATATTTCTAAAACTAAACATTCTCTATGTCGCTTACCAAAAAAAAAAAACTTGATTATTATTATGCGGCTAATCGCTAATATCATGCAAATCCAGTTTGAGTAAAATAAAAATAAAAGCAGATATATTGCATAGGTAGGTATGTACAGTTGTGGTAGGTCGTGCAAGGTTACTGCACGATAGTTTAAAATAGTAGACACTTCCAAATATGTCTGATTTGTATTAGTTTTTTTTTTACACTCGTTTATGAAGCAAGATTTTGTTGGGGCGTGATTATTGTTTTCGATAAGTTTTCACAACGTCATCGTGTTCGCTTACTGATATGGACAATTACACAAGGCTTTGAGATGTATCGACGCGTAGACGGTGCGTCTACGCGTCGTCTACGCAAACTCCATGTAATGTCTACGCAACGCTTACACATCATCTAGGCAATTTTTAACTAAGGGACAATTATCGCGCCCTTTCCTTCCAAACTTGTTACCTATTGCATAGATCTTTCTTCCTCGAAAAAAAAATTGCCTTGCCATACATTTGGGTCGAGTGGGTATTGAAGTTTTGTATAGGACAGTTGGTAATTTTTTCGCATTGTTGGCCCCTAGAAAAAAGTGGTTCAGTTTGTTGATCTTCACACTTAAATATGACCATACCTTTCTGATACATGCTGTAGATGACTTTTACAGTAATAACTTTTATTTACATCAATATATTTTAATAGGAATTTAGTAGGTATAATATTCTATATGTTATTTTCTATTGGGTAGATTATTTATCTTTTTCTCCAACTTGTATTCCTTTAAATGTCAGACTTCGCGATAATTTATTAAAACCAGTATCTACTATACAGGGTGTTTGGTGCATCGTGTGCCAAATTGAAATGGTCGACTGGGGGGGTCATCTGCTATTCTTTCAGACCCCTAAACACCTCTCATGCCCTGTGGATTTTTTTTCATCGACTTTTTATGGTTTTATTAAAAAAAAATATCCAAATTTTACATTGAAATACAAATTTAAAAAAAAGTATAAGTCGTAGACTCTGAATTTTAATTTTATTTAGATGTGTATTGTATTATAGTTCTTTTAAATTCAAAATTAGTGACATAAGCCATCTAGTTTTTTTTTGTATTATTAAATAAATCTGCTTTGTAACTACGCTATCAAATTTTAGTAGAAATATTCGCTCGGGGAAGTACTACCTAACCTTTCTCTACCTTCAAGCCACATGTCCGTCTTCAGAAGGGTAAGTATGAAGCTTTTCAATGCTGTGCCTTGACAAGCCCAATAATTTAAGAGGCATTGAAGTAATAGGAAAAGTTAGGCTCTTAATTCCAGGAAGGAAATAAAAGGCAGCTAATTATTACCTAACATCATACACATCTCATCACCATCTGCCTAGCCTTCTCCCAACTATGTTGGGGTCAGCTTCCAGTCTAACCAGATGCAGCTGAATACCAGTATTTTGCATGGAGCGACTGCCTATCTGACCTCCACAACCCACTTATTGGGTAATATACTCCTTGGTAAGACTGGTTGTCTGACTTCGGTCATCTGACGACTCGTATCGACTGTCACAGATCTAAAATGACAGCCGGGACCAGCGGCTTAACGTGCTTTCCGAGGCACGGAGGGGTCTAAGTATTTAAAGATGGTCATCCATCTATGGACCGACCGCGACAAGCGTAGCTTAACCTGATCGATCGAACCGTGTGGCTGTTATTCCTTAGCTACAAGTCACTCCTAACATCACACCTGTATTTTTCAAAACGGCAGGCAGAAAAGGCAGAGATCCTTCACACGTGTGGCAGATATGGTATCAGTTCCTTGTGATAAGGAACGTATTACAATTATTATTAGAATTGCTCATACAGCATATTATTGTCCCACTGCAGGGCAAAACCCTCTTCTCACACAAAGAAGGTACGATTGAGTGAGCCATTGATCACCACGCAAATTGTTATTCTTTCAACGAGGCATCCTTTAACACTAGACTTCCTACAAATTGCGGTTAAAAGTTATAGATAGTAATTTTGTAGATTGTCATATCCACACTCACTCACCTGCGGTCTGCGACCATTTGCGTCAGTTTGTCGAACTAAATGCGTAGTTTCTAGTCCGACCTTGGTAGGTCGAGAGGGTATTCACATGATTTCCTACTACACAGACACTCTCAGAGCATGTTTATGTTGCACAAGTTGTTCATGCGATTGTTTTCATCTTTTTCACGAATTCCATGATTTCGTCCACGTATTTGGATTTATTCGGGACATCAAATATCCTCCACGGATGGAGACACTCAAAGGGCTTTAAAGGCCCGCCATTTTGTTTTTTTTTTTCGGAAACGTGACGCTTTACTGGCTTTGGTCCTGTTGTATTTCCCGTTTTGCATTGAAGTCAGCTATCGATTTATATAGGTATTAAGCGTGTCCGCAATTTTGAAAAAAAAAAACAAAAAGGCGCACCAATAGGTATGCATCTAAAAATCTTTAATCCCCTTTACGTCCGGTATACCCTGGACACTGGGCACTTGGGCAGTCAGCCCTGCAACCACTTTGCTGACTGGCTAATATTTTCCCCCAACCCACCATACATTACATTATTAAAACCTAGAAGATACAACCGTGGTATACCTACCTACGTCACCTAATGAAGCTTCACGAATGAATGAAATAAACTTCTGCACAACAATGCAAGTACTACAGAACGAACATAATGCTCGCCAGTGTAAGCATTGACAGCACTGATGTAGGTGGTTCCACTTGGGGCGCACAAAAGTACACACCGGTGAAGTTGGCCCAGCCACGCGACTTCAGAGGTTTTCCATAAATTAGCGGACGTCGTTGTCGTGACGTTGCACCCGCTGTACACTGGCGGCCGAAATTATTGCACATTTTCCTTTGTCTTTTAAATTTTTATGTAAAAAGTAACGCTGCGTTTTTGGTATAAAAGAGAAATGTTAATGTTGATGGTATTCTGTAGCGAAAAAACGGAAATTCAGATTACCCTTCGGTTATAATACGAATACTATAATTTTGATAGGTGATAAATCGACCACGTTATGTCGAAATGCTTTGGCAATTATATGATATTCAGATTTTTCCAATAAGAAGGCCAAACATATTCAGGTTAAAAAGGTAAGCTTTGCTTTATTGCGATCCACTCATTCCCTGACATGTGGCACCAATAATACACCCTAAACCATTGTCCAGCACTTCAAAATAAACCTTCAGTAAAGAAACCTGCAACATTAAATCTCTTCCAAAATACCGGACTAGGCTCTAAATTTCCTCGCCAGTGTACCGATCTGTCAGTAACTTTTCCCATGCATCGCGCGAAGACGAATGGTCCAAGTTGTTAACGCAAAAACTGCGCCCGCTTCAAACTCCATCCTGACACAAAAATTTTTACTTCTACATCACTTTGCTTTTTCTTTCAGCAAGCCAAAGAGTTTTGCCACAATGAACTCTTGAACTTAATGAGTTACTGCCGCCATTTTGTTCCTTTATTTTCTAATGTAAAATCGTTTTTTTTTTGGTAGCCCGATTTTTGGTACCAATTTGCGTGCTTTTGCTCGCAAGTGTACGAACTGATATGACAGCTGTCATATCATTAGTTAGTGTCGTGATCTTAAATCATTAAAAATATTGTCCATTCAAAAAATGCTTTTTGCATTCAAAAAGCATTTTTTGAATGGACAGTATTTTTTATAACTCAGTAACACAGTATTTTTTTAGAACAGGGTAGAAAGTTCCTCATCACACACGTACATAACATCACGTTTGTGTTCCCCGAAAGGTTAGCTAGAGGTGTTCCTATAGTAGAGCAGTGCTGGCCTAGTAGTAGCAGTCGCGACTAACGAGTTGTAGGTCGTTGGTTCGAACCCAGACAGGCGCTTTACTTTGTATAAATTATTTCATCATAACTGCTCTCAAAACGGTGAAGGAAAACATCGTGAGTAAACCGGCATGTCCTAGAACCAAAAAATCGAAGACATGTGACATCTACCAACCCGCACTAGGGCCACGCCCTCTCACAGAGGCCTGTATGCTAAGCTTTGCAGACGGGTGCAACAAGAAAGTAGGAACTTAAAAATAACTCTGTTTTTGTAACTTTTCGTAGTGCCATTCTATACTGATGACTATAATATAAAAATCGGATATAAATTATGATGATTTTATAGGTAAATTTATAGAACACATAACTACTCTTTCGTAGCGAGTACGTGTGAGTGACCAAGGTACAAATTGGTGAAAGCTCATCACAAATTCAATCGGACTTCATTTGCTTTATTTGCTCCAGCCAATCAATTGCCGAAAAAAATGGTCAAGCAGTGAGTGGTGTTCATGTCAAAGGGTTCCGTTGGATGAATTCGTATCGTTATTGAATAAAGTTTACGGAAAAATATAAATTATCTTTAACCATTCGTCACAACGCGAAGCTTCGCAAATATCTGAGTTTGCAGACCATCTTTTGTTTACTGATCATTGACTTTTGCAGTTCGAATTTAAATTACATTATCAATGCTGATGCATATCGTGAGGAAACCGGCATGTCCTAGAACTAAAACTTCGAAGACATGTGACATCCGCTAACCCGCAGAGGGAGTACAGAGGGAGTGGGCCATAATCCTCCACGCGGACTCGTTGCCCGCGTGGTGGATTATGGCCCACTCTTTCTCACAGAGGCGAGGCCTGTGTCCCAGCAGTGGGAACATTATAGGCGGATTATACATGCTCCTGCTTGATAATTACGCAGTTTGGGGCTAACTGGCAAATAATATACTTAGTGTAACCAACCTGTAGGTAATATTTTAAGCTACTCATGTCAACTCAACTTGCATTCAACCAGTGAACCTGCTTAATTACCTGGAAAATTAAAAAACTATTTCCTTCAGGCTACTAGATTTTACAAACACTAAGGTGCTTATAGCTCCTCCTTTTTAGGTACGCAGGGAACAATCGATTCATTTTTTTGAAGTTAGCAACCCTATCAAACTATTACGTCCCCCATTCCGCAAAACTGTTTCAGGATCAAACTCCCCCATCCCCAGAATTTGCAGGCTTCTTAATAATTGCGATGAATCAATAAAGATATTTTTTCCACATCACTTCAAAAATTTAAGCGCCAAGTCCATAAAAAGTAACCAACACAATTGACTGTTTTTTTCTTTCTTCATTTTGTATTATTTTTTATTTTGTGTTATTATTTTTTTCCCCTTGTCATGTTTTCTAAAACTACCCACTAGTGCTGTAAGCGTTATTTCTGCACAATTATTACAATTTTATTGATGTTATCTTTTTGTTTTTGCATGCTGTGTCTATCGCATCATATTGTACACCATGCTTGTATTCTCGTATTGCTTGTATTTAAAGTATAAACAGTGTAACAATTGTAGATAGACCAATAAATAAAATAAACATAAAAAAGTTATAAGTTGAGTAAAGCTGCTACATAAATTAGCGGTAAGGTTCTACGGCTTACGGAACCCTTCAGGACAAAATACTGCCGATCCGCATTGCGCTTTAATCGGAAAAATCAACAGAGCTACTGCAAATGGGATCGCGTGCATATAATAATATATGCTCAGTCCAGCCGTTTGTCTGTTTGTGCTCGCATTTAAAATGGAGTTACTCATAATTGCTCTATTGAGCTGGAAATGGGAGGTAATTGAATTCTCTTCATATTTTGAGGAACAACCTCGTTACACACAAATCATAGATGAAGTGTTAGGTAGACAACACAACATCACGCCTGTAACCCCAGAAAGGTTATGCAGCGGTGTATCTGACCAAGTAAACTCACATTTTGCCAGTTATATTTAAGTCCCACGTAACAGGGGGCAAGCCTTCAGCTGGGCACAAATCTAAAATCCGATCTGCTAATGACAAATTCCTTCAACACTAACCAACATTCCAATAACACCTCGCAATACCTGGGAAGCGAACCCAGGACCTCATTGCTCAGCAGTAGCACATGAGACCATTAGACCGACTATGAGACGTGTGATAGGCAGAGATGTTCGAGTAATAAATAGTACACCCACATGTTACCAGTTATGTTTAAGTGTCAAGGAATAAAGGACGCACCTGTTGCCAATTAACGGGCATAGATTTGTTAATGAAAAACCTAACCACTATGCCCGAACTTGGGATCGAACCCTGAACAGCACGGTAAGCAGTCAAGCTTATGACCAGTTTACCAACGAAGCAGACTTAATCTTGAAAATTAGTTGTGTAACTCCGTGTGTGTGCTCATTTATAGCCTAATTTCTAAATGTTTTGGTGTGTCGTGTAGGTACCAATAGGTTTCGGGGAGACCCCTTTACAGTATCCGCAGGGCTGTGCCCTAGCAGGTGTTGCACAGAGGGGGCTTCAGATCGGTCTTTTGAGAGGTAACGGTGGCCCTTCCATGTGCAGATGGTGACCACCGGGATGGTTTGGTCGGTAATATTGTTATAGGAGTAAATCCCACACTTCCCTGTCTTATCCCCAAAGCCCAAACGCATTTGAAGATTCCGGAAAGAAATAAAAGACGTATAGACTATTACAAAACGGCGAACCAACAGTTCAATGCTAGTTAAAAAAAAACATATTAATTAACTCGCTTCACAATTTTCGATCGTAAATAAGTGTACTCATGAAATAATTGGCATTTTAATGGATTGCCAATATGGCGCCAAATTATCAGCGGACATGGAGAACACGATGATATGACTATGGAAGAACCGCCAATCAGTTTTAATTACTAATTAAGTATTGCTAAAAGATATTTTTTTTATTAATGTGATGGTGACCGCCTTGGTCGAGTGGTCGCAATCGCTACTGCTGTGCATGAGGTTCAGGGTTCGATTCCGAGGTCGGGGAAAGTTTTATTGGAGATTTGTGACCGGATGATGGCAATGGGCTCGCCCTACACATGGGACTTAAACATAATTGGCTGGATGTTGGTGTACTAAAGGTACACCTCTGCTTTACCCTTCAAGAATTACAGGCGTGATGTTATGCAATGTGATAACTCTTAAAGTTTACCAGCATCATTACAGGATGTTTTCAGTCCAAATCGGGAACTGGATCAATTGGAAATCTTTTTCACTGTCTTGAACATCACAAAAACAATCTCACACGAAGGCCTTATCTGATTATTTATTATTAACAAAAATATCACAGGGGCAATTCTCGTAATTTTAAGAACGTTCACAGTCTGATCTCAGTCTCAATCTGTCAAAAATACCTCTAATTTCCTCTATTTTGACAGGTTTTTGCCATTTGTTTGTCGCCGAGATGAGACTGAGACTAGATTTCGAACGTTTTAAATTACGAGAATTGGCCTTCTGGTATTATAGAAATGATAGTAAATCCTCTCGTCGTCGTCGTGTTATTGATGTCTCTAAAATATATGTATAAACAACTAAAAATAATTTAAATCTTTGCAAGCGTGTCTTTCACGTCAGATTAAGCTCATAAAACGTAATGTGATCTTGCAGGACATCAAATTCGTCATCCCTCTCTCCTGACATGACTAAAATATTGTTGGTTTATGGTACATACATACATGAACCCACGTTTTCTTCCCATAGGGGTAGGCAGAAACTTCCTAACGCCACCTGCTATGATTGTGTTGTCAAACCATGCAGGAACCCATTAAAATATGCACACAAAATTTCATCCAAATCGGTCCAGCCGCTTAGGAGGACTTAAGTGACAAACATATACGTACAGAAAGATTATATATATTATTACGATAAATAACAACATATAAATCTTTGCTATTTAAAATAGATTTTCCATCAGCGTTTAGCTACCTATATAGAACCGGATAAGAGCATAAACCTTTAAAATAATAAAGGTTATGTATGAGACATGATAATGTCAGACCAAGATGTAGAATTGTTATTAAATGCAGCAAGAAACTGCATATTTTAACATCACTTTTCTAGTGATATTTATTTGTGGGCTATTTAATGCTCTGATAGATTATGTAATGATTTTGTATGGTCCCCATTCACGACATTATACAGCCACGCCCATCTCACATCCACGCTATCCAGGCCTAATGTCTGGAGACTAATTACCGTAATTAAAAAACGTTCAAAATCTAGTCGCAATCTCGTCTCGGCGAAAATCAATGTCAAAAACTTGTCAAAAATGTAGAGAAATAAGAGGTATTTTTGACAGATTGAGACTGATATCAGACGTGAACGTTCTTAAAATTACGACAATTGCCCTTTAGGTTAAATTCTTACGCAATCACTCACTAAAGCGCACATTCATCTGTATTAAGAAGGTTTCAACTTTGTTGTTTCGTTGTTTAAATAACATTATTAAATTGTTATTGAAAAATTATCGACGAAAATTGAGGTTGTAAAAATAACCTCAATTGTCAAAGGAAAAACAACTTTAAGTTGAAAATAAATTAGAATTACGGATTTAAGTATTAAAATAAACAAAAAAAGCACTCAATTTGTAAGTGGCGCTACTTATTGGCATCCACAGGTACGTTTTTTTATCCATTTGCTTACGCTTTCATCAGATACTTTTGGAACGGACCGTATACACTTGAGCCCGGGTTAGGATCTCAGAAGAACCCAAGACCTCAGATGATACGGTAAGGCTGTTACATCCAAAAGGATTTCACAAACAAACCTTGGTCTCATGTGCCTGCAATGACATCGGCACACATAACCTTCAAACTGGACCACAACAACGTTGTTTGAAGACAGAAATGGGTTTGGTGGTGGTACTTCCCAAGACCAGCTTCTTCACAAGGAGATCTAAGTACCACTGCTATATGTTTAGCATCAATCAGCATTTAATGTTTCCACTGCTAATCTACAGGCCTCCTCTCTGTGAGAGGGAGTGGGCTGTAATCCATCACGCGGGCCCAGTGCGGGTTGGGTATGTCACATGTGTTCGAATTTTTGGTTCTAGGACATGCCATTTTCCTCAGTATGTTTTCCTTCACCGTTTCCGAAATAAATTACAAAAATTATAGAGCCTGCCTGAGCACCAAAGCCTACCACTCGTCATTCGAGGCCATTGCCATTTGGCCACCACAGCTCTTATGCTTGTAACAGTAAAAATACAACGGCTGGCGTTCGAACCTACGATCTCACAACCACTGCGTTATTGCTGCATACCAAACTGTATTTTACTGTAGTAGACTAACTCCGGTTCATGTATTCATAAACAAAATTATATATTCAAATATAAAGACCGAAGTATCTTGGAAGGACGCGGTGAGGTCGCCGGGTGCATGGTCAAGTGCATCTGATAGAAACGTTGCACCGAACGAATAATGTTTCATAACTAGTTTGCGTTTGAGTTATTTGCTGATAGATGGCCGTTCCTATGGAGGGGCTTGTGGCTAAGTAATAACATTCGCACAGGTCGATCGATCATGACCATCTTTACATATCAAGACCACTCCGTGCCTCGGAGAGCATGTTAAGCCGATGGTCTCGTCGTCAGAAACCCAAAAGTCTGACGACCAGTCTTACCAAGGGGTATTGTATTACACAGTAAAAAACTGTGTGTGCTGTGTGTGTTGTGCGGGTCAGATAGGCAGTCGCTCCATATAAAATACTGGTATTCAGCTGCATCCGGTGAGACTGGAAGCCAACCCCAACATGTTTGGAAACGGCTAGGCAGATGAGATGGCAGTTCTTATATTGAGTAAAAGAAAGAAAATACGTTTAATAGGCTATTTTCCTAAAAAAATCTAATTTGTCCGTCAGTTAGATTATCAAAAAATATTGGACCCGTATTTTTTCTTTTGTCAATTATATAAAAAATGATGAAGATATCGCTCGTTAAGGTTCCGCGTGACGTGCCTGCCTTGCCTTGCTACACTTTTTAGCATGGCGTGACGTCACGACCCCGGGCTCCCAAATTTTGACGCGCTTTATCTTTGTCAATTTTTGTTTGATTGACAAAAGAAAAAATACGTCTCCATTATTTTTCGATAATCTAACTGACGGACTAAATATAATAATTTTTTTTTTTACCCAGGAAACTACCCTATTGCGGTAAACATGACGCAAAAAAATAACACAAACACAAAAAAAATAACAAGTCCGTAAGTGTAGTCGTAGTAACGAGGTGTTTTGTGTTACCAACGGCAGGTTTTTTGTGGAATAGATAGCACAGCATAATCAGCCTATATCTATTAGTTCCCACTGCTGGGACATAGGCCTCCTCTGTGTGAGAGGGGAGTGGGCCATAATCCATCACGCGGGCGCAGTGGGGGATGGTAGATGTCGCATATCTTCGACTTTTTGGTTCTAGGACATGCAGGTTCCCTCAAGATGATTTCCTTCACCGTTTTAAGAGCAGTGGTGCTGAAATAATTTACACTTGAATATTATTTTTTGTGTAAATGCAATGCAATGTGTTTGTGCATTTTGATTAAATTGTGAAAGTAGTGTCACCCATTTATATCAATCAAGTTTTAAAAAAGTCTAAAATCTAAGTCAGTATTATTTGAAAAAACGGGTGTTTTAAATTTTAAAATACGTCCGTGCTAGGTTTGGAGAGTGAAATTACCCATGAAACTTTCAACTTTGTTCATAATGATTCCCATAGCAACTGCCTAGTCTTATTATAATCATCATTTCAGCCGAAAGATGTCCACTGCTGGACATAGGCCTCCCCCAAGCACCGCCACTACGACCGGTTCTGTGCTTCTCGCATCCAGCGGATTCCTGCGGCCTTCATAAGGTTATAGAGGTATGAGGAACAGGGTGTAAAGTTCACTCATCCTCGATAGAAAAGGGAGGATCCTCCGACCAGACGGGTGTTGTGTCTGGCGGGCAACTGTCCAACGATTGATGTTGGTAAATTGTATCTATGCTAATTGCGGGGTAAACTCTGCTTGCGAGATGCAGGATTTGCGTGACGTCAGTATGACGCGTTGTTCGCATGTGACGTTGTAGATACCGTTACAAGGTCATCGATCCAACTTTAGGCCTTCCAACGCTACGTCTTCCGGGACGCGGTCGCCCCTCCAGGACCCTTCGACCCCATAGGCCATCTATTCTGCGAGTAATGTGCACTGCCAACTGCCATTGAAGTTGCCTGCCGACCTAGTAAGCTTGATCTCAGATTTCAATAGTGACAATCCCTAGCATCATGTGGAATGACAGCTCACTTCAAGCTCACTTCACCTAAGTTTTCACGGTGAGATTTTTACAGAATAGAACGGCTGTTCCTAATATTGTATGTCAGCAAGAATATAAAATAATAAAAACATAATATACGCATGGAGTCATAAATTCAAATCACACGTTAATGTAAAACATGTGAGAGGAATGTCACATCTTAATAATGTTTTCAGGGTCCCGTGGAAACATTACATTCTTTTCACTTCACAAAGTTTCGTTAAATTACTGCTGAAAAATACTATAGTAAATTGATTCATGTGCTTTTTACAAAATTCTCTTTTCTTAAGCCTGTTTATATTCTAGAGTCATGTAAGACATTTCTGTCAAAGTTAGTACTAAGCACATTGATGAAAACGCATTTATAGTTCCACAAAAGATTTTTTAAATTATCATACACTAGATTCTGCCCGCGACTTTGGCCGCATGAAATTCGACCCACTCCATCGCATCGCATCGCATCACCTGCCCGTGCTCGTCTCCTAGCGTGATGTTATTTACGAATAAAATATCCTTCCTCAAGATTTAGGCTATCAAACGCAAAAATATTTTTTCAAAACCGACCGGTAGTTCCAGATTTTAGCGCGTTGAAACAAACAAACAAACTGAAGAGTTTGGAGTTTAGAGAGTTTAATAAACACAATGTATTCAGATTACCCTATATGCAGAGTGCCTTTTGCAGTGGACTGAGAAAGGCTGGAAATAGGCCTCTCCCAGGCTGCACGACAACACACTGTCCTCATACCCTTACGCATCCAGTCTATTCCAAAGTCGTCGGTCCATATAGCTAGGAGGCGTCCCACACTCCGCTTGCCGATACGCGGTTTCCACTCCAAGACTCATCTGCTCCACCAGCCATGAGTCCTTCGATAAACATGGCCAGCCCACTGCCACTTCAAGTTGCTTACTCTGCAAGCTAAACAATGACAACCACAACAAGAGGAAAACCGTCACCGCCATGGACGTCGTCTACGCTCTGAAGCGCCAGGGTCGCACCCTGTACGGTTTCGGCGGTTAAACACCTGCATCCCCCGCGTGTACGTGTTGCTCTGCATACTGTGGCGGACGTGTGTGTGTTGTTCTGAACATAATCATACCGTTATAACAACGTTGCATTGAAACAATTACAGGCTGATATAATAACTTCTCTGTCCTGATCACCATACACCATAATCGATAATAATCCTATAATGTTCCCACTGCTGAGACACAGGCCTCCTTTCAGTGCGAGGCCCAGTGGTAGACGTCACATGTCTTAGAATTTTTGGTTCTAGGACATGCCGGTTTCCTCACGATGTTCCTTCATTGTTTTAAGAGCAGTGGTGATGAAATAATTTACACAAAGTAAAGTGCTTGTCTGGGTTCGAACCTACGACCTACCAGTCGTAAGTCTCGGCCGCTACCACTGAGCCACCACTGCTCAAGTCTGTCTATATATTTTATTTTATACTAATATAATTGAATAATTCTCACATTACCATACACATTATCATTATTTAAATTCCCAAATTAAAACTCCCAATAAAACCAGTTCGTCCTTATTGACATTAATTTCAACCTAGATCGAACCGTCTTTGCCTTTTTTGACTAAATTAAGCGAAGGACAAGGAGACATTGTGTTTTCTAAAAAAACATATTGAAATTAATTCAAATTAGTGCCTATAGTATATGAAGGTCGACAGATACGAAATTTTTTTTATCATGAATATTTCTGACTTAAGGGCTGGTTCAGATGGGTGTACAAATTGACTGAAAATAAAAACGTAATTCACATGCGTACTATTAGTACACTTGCCTAACACCTCGGGGAATACAGGCTTGATGTTATATTACAATGAAAAAAAAAAAATACTATACAACTGTAACCATGAATTCAGCACATGATTCTAGATTCTAAACATCCTAGCGAGGAAATTTTTCGTCGGTTATCAAAAAAACAACTGCAGTTTCATAGAAAAGTGCAATATCTACGCGGTACATGGAACAGCTAATTTTTCTTTTCCAACTAGTACTTCTAAGATTACAAACTAACCTACATACAAACTTACAAACAAACAAACTTACCTATTATTAGTATAGATTAGTACGGGCGGTTTTCGAAGTTTAAGTGTTACTAAAGACGTGCGATTGGCCGAACCATAAACTTCTGCGTACCCGCGTATGTTTGTTATGTTCCAGGACCCTTGATTTTGTCATAAAAACTAGCAATAATAATACGAATCGAGCGTAGATCAAGTTTAAAGTGATCCGTGGCGTGACCGGCGCGAACCCGCGATCATATATTAAGGATCCGTCGTGGGGAGCAGGGATTAATGCATCATGCAGCTTGTGGTGTGTCCCAAATGGGAGACGATAGCGGGAAAACGAAATGTCAACTTCGGCAAGTGCATCGAGTTTTAAGTGTTGTCGAGCGAATAATCAAACTGCTTTTCATTCGTTTTACTAGTTTCTATTTACAATCGTGTGAATGATTATCATCGATTGTAGTCTGAAGACTCGTTAGTCACCTACTTTCAGGACAGGGAAATAATTATATTTACAATCGTCAAGTTTTAAAAGATTTTAGAAAGATTATTCATGCATAGTTCAATAGCAAAAATCAATCGAAGAATATTACGGGTTGCCTTTGCTTAACTTTTATGGTCACATAGGTGAATTTAGTTCAACATTTTTTATTTGATATTACCATAGTAGGTAACTACTTGTTCTTAACTATCTACTCTTGTTAAAAGATGATCCACTAGCGTAGTTACTGAAGAAGGTTCAATCATTGTCTGGTTAAATTTCTGAACACAAAATGAGCTATTGCCTATACCAGAGAAGAAAAAGAATTTCATCATCTATCACCATCTCTATGTATGTGTATCGTTTTATATTATTTTCTACGTGTATAGTCTCTAGTCTTTACAGACGAGTTTTTAATCAGTACCCGCTCCCGCTACCTCTTTTAACTTGCTCCACGTCATCTCCCGCCCCGCGCCGCTCAGCCATCGGTTCGTGAAGTAGATGGATTACAGTGCACAGCATTTGTTGTACCCTTTACTATAACTTACACGAGCCCCAGCATCTTCTACTTAGTACAAATTGAAAAATAGCCCACTGATGAGCTGAGATAATGACTGGGTAATTAGATGATGTTATTGGTCCAGGAGGAATATCCTGAAGACACTACATAAAAGGACTTTTTGAGATGAATCGGGAAAATTAAAAAAAAAAACAAGTCAAGGAAACGCAAGCAACGACGGTTTTTTTCAGTATAGATATTTGTTACTTTTAACCTATAGACGTATAAAAAGTAACCTACACTTCTAAGGGCGTATTTTTCAATCATCTGATAACTTTATTCGGTGAATACTATGAAATTTTGGCATTTATTTCATATACAAAAACTGTCAAACGTCAATTTTATTCCTCGAATAAAAGTTATCTGGCGCTGGAAAAATCAGCCCCAAGTGTTTTTATTTCACCTTTTTTAATAAAGTCAAACCATTTATTTCAAAGAGGCACATAAAAGGCACTTTTGAACTTCAAATTTACAATAAAATACAATTGATTCTAGTCACCCCTTCCAAAAGGTAGTTTCCATGTAGAGAAGAATGTGCAAGAAACTCCACCGTTACTCTTTTAAAATGTATTACAATATTTTGTGTACGTTAATTATAATAACTAGAGCTGCAATATGAAACTCAAAAGCCAGAAAGAAACCAGTAAACGTCTCTAAAATTACAGCTTCAAAACTAACGATGTTCCACTCGAAGCGCAGACATCAACGATTGCCAATAAACTTGATGTCCAACAAATGTACAGGCACAAAAATCAAATGTTAACACAGTACCCATATAAAAACTTAAGGAAACAGCGTTAAACGCGACGTAACCACTTAATAAGTCTATCGAAGCGCGTCGCCAAATGAATAACACCGTCCAATTTCAGGCATTGCAAGAAGCGTTCGAGAAAAAGATTGTTGCACTCAACATTAACACTTGCTTCAAAAATTTAATTCCGCTACATCCTCCCAACCCAAAAGCAACCTTCCCACAACAACACAGAATCTAAAACCACAACAGCAAGCTAAAAACATACATTCTTTCCAAACTTGAAAACTGCTGAATCACTCAGTCTATAGAAAAAGACAGGAGTATACAAAAGCTTCATTTGTTTTCTTAATGATAGAGCGGGACGGGTGTAGTTTTGTGGTGGTGTCTGCAAACGTCTGGCTAATGCAGTGCGTCTGGCCGCTGACGAAGATGGATGACTCTCCTGGTTAGCAGTTGAATGAGTGCATGCCTTGGATAAAAAGAACAATTAAGAATGCTTGTATAATAACATAAGTATCAAATGAAAGTAAATTGTTGAGTTTTGGAGATAATTTGAGTATAAGCCTTTTAAAGACGGTTTTATAATTGTGCTAAATAAGTACTCTGTTCATTTACTTTGAAGTTGGTTGACTGCCTTTTGGCCTAGTGACTGCAAGCGCTACTGCTGAGCATGACGTCCTGGGTTCGAATCCCGGGTCGGGCAAAATGTTATTGGATTTTTCCATCAGGAATTTGTCAGTGGCAGTCCGGAGTCTGAATTTGTCAGTGGCAGTCCGGAGTCTGAATTTGTCAGTGGCAGTTCGGAGTCTGAATTTATGCCCGAATGATGGCATTAGACTCCCTCCCTATTACATGGGACTTAAACATAACTAACGAAATGTGGGTGTTACTATAGGTACACCGTTGCCTAACCCTTCGGGAATAACAGGCGTGGTGTTAAATTATATATTGTTAACAGATTAGAGATAAGAATGCCTATAATGCAAGTTAGAAATATTTAAATTCTAGCTGCGCCCCGCGGTTTCACCCGCATAAGTTTCGATCCCGTGGAAATATCGGGATAAAAAGTATCCTATATGTTAGTCCTGGTAATAAACTATCTGTGAGCCAAATTTCATCCAAATCCGTTCAGTAGTTTTTGCGTGAAAGAGTTACAAATATCCATCCATCCATCCATCCATACACCTACAAACTTTCACGTTTATAATATTAGTAGAATTAACTTTTTTATAATCCTTGAAAGAGTATGTATAGATATTAACATAATGTTTACCAATTTCTAATAGCATTGCCATACAACGTGGCAATGCCGCCAGTCTCTTGGGTACATTACCAGTCGACAGCGATCTGGAGGAATATTTCGACGCAATATTTTAGTTTTTAGTATAGGATATTATATTTTTATTTTAATCATTTGTTGTTTATTTGTATTAGAAGGTTAATAGAGTTCATACAAAACCTTTTGCACAAGAACAATAATAAAAATGAAACAAATATCTCTACTACAGGATATAAAGTAAAGGAACCAGTACTTTAATAACTTTTTTTCAAGATATTCTTTTGTTTTATTACAAAGGTTATTTACGATTTCGGATCACGTTTCCATGTATAATGAGGAACTATTTGAGATAGCATAAAAACCTCCCCTACGCAGACCACAAATCTGAAAATTAAGGACTCAAGCGAAGAGCGTGTAGCGGGATGTAAGAAAGTTCATTGTATGCATTTTTATATTATTATCTTCTTTAATTGTGCATTTATTAAGTTTACTTGTTATTAATAAGGCTAAATAAAATATTTTTAAGAAATTACGGAGACAACAACAGTGCGACGAGGGCGACAAAGAAATAAAGAATTTTGTTGTTTGGATATGAATTACTGATATTGCCCTAAACTGACAGGCTACACGTCCAATATATTTTTTGTACATAAAGTATTGAATACATACCATTGATTGTATATAAGTAAATAAAGTGTATTACTAATTGGAAAAAAAAATCTCTCTCGTACTAACTAAGCTAAGTCTCTATGTGTCTCTCTTTCTTATCTCTACTTGTCGCAATTCTGAAATATCTATTATTTATGCACTATATTTTAGTTTGTGTATAGTTTTAGTTAAGTTAGGATTTAATTTAGTTAAATTAAATTAAGATTAAATTTCAACGAAGGAACACGGGTGGGTTTTAGTCAGTAAGAGTCTGACACTCCCTTCCGCTCCACCCAGAGCGGGAGGGGCATTTGAAGATTTCCAATCCTCAAACAAAAAAAAAAAAGTGGCAAAGCTTTGGGAAAACAAGATTTAAAATACAGTCGTGCCAGCGACACGAACAAGAAGAACACATTACAATCATTCACACAAAATAGATGACCCTTAATCAAAAGTCAAGCATAATGCATCAAACTAACTTCCCAAGTCCTCCAAAAGTCAAGCATAATACATCAAACTAACTTCCCAAGTCCTCCAAAAACCGTCATTTAAAAAGGAACATTCCCTCATTTCCCGCTCTCCGCTTGCACGTGAACCACTCACCAAAGTCCGAAGGCAAGGAAGCTCGGCGCGAGGACCGGGCGTCCTTGCGGCGGCCACTTTCCGTTTCTACGAGCCGTGCCTATGGGGCACGTCCGCTGCCAATTTACACTGGTTTGTTTCATAGTGTTTGTCTTTACAATACTAATGGTGGCTTCGAAGAAAGTTGCGGAGGTTTTGATGTGGTGATTAGGGGAGGTGATTAGGGTCTGTGTTAGTTTAAGAATTATTAAAGGTTTTCGTAAGATCTTTAAGACTTAAAGGGAATTATGAAAAAAGGAATAGACTGTGGCACTGGAAACTGTAAAAAGTAAAGTCATTTCTATGGAAAAGCTTCTTCTATGGAGGATGTGGGTCACAGCATAATAGCATAATTAGCCTATAATGTTTCCACTGCCGAGACACAGGCCTACACCCTAATTGCGCAATACACGATCAATCGGAATCTGAATCATTTTGAAGCAAATTGCTAATCCATGGCTTTATAAGTTCGAAAAATTTGTCTGCTTAACACGTAAATAACTCAATGAATGTTGTTGAACTGTCAAAATGAAACCGATTCCGATTGATCGTGTGTTACGCAATTAGGGTGCTGTTCTCTGTGAGAAGGAGTGGGACATGACCCACTACGCATGCCCAGTGCGGGTTGGTAGATGTCACATGTCTTCGCATTTTTTGTTCCAGGGCATGCTGGTTGACTCACGATGTTTTCCATCACCCTTATGACAGCAGTGGTGATGAAAGAAATTACACAAAGTAAAGCGGCCGTCAGTGTTCGAACCTACGACCTACGAATGGTTAGTCGCGGTTGTTACCACTGAGCCACCACTGCTTTAGTATAGGAACACCTCTACCTAACCCTTCGGGGTATGCAGGCATGATGTGTGTGATGACTTTCTACCCTGTTCCATTCAAAAAGCAAAAGATAGTGTTTTGTTCTTCTCTCATGGCGGTACGAGCAATAAGATAAGCTCTTAATTTGGTAAAACCATCTGAGCCCCAATTCTGAACGGTAATTATTATTTCCCCGCGCAATCTTACCACGTGCAAACCACGGGAATATCGTGTCTAGTTAACGGGAAGGAATCGAAATGTCAACCGTACGGACAACATGTATTTTGACAGGTCAAACCACGCCGACTTCATAGCCGTGTCATAGAGAATACGTTAATAGTAGATGTCGTGATTAACTAAGGAATTGACGTGGTAAGAAATCATTAGGTGGTCATGGTGAATTAGGGCCCAGGTCTATCAAATAGGGCACGGTAACAGGGCCTGACGCTAACATAACATCACTGAGGAGCAATTCCCGTACTTTCATGAACATTCGCAGTCTAATCTCAGTTTCAATCTGTCAAAAATACCTCTGATTTTTCTACATTTTTGACAAGTTTTTGACATTGATTGTTGCTGAGATGAATTGAAACTAGATTTTGAACGTTTTTAATTACGAGAATTGGCCTTCTGTTCTTGCAATTAACTATATTTTACCCGTGGCCTCGACCGCGTCGCCAATGGCCGTCTATCTGTCAAAAACTGTCCGCCTTTCACGAATATCGGTTAAAGTACGGAGACGAGAAAGCAAATAAATAAAGCAAACTTACTTTCACTATTATCTATACATAATTATACTAATAACAATGCTGAAGAGTTTGTTTGTTTGTGCGCTAATCTCTCGAACTTATAAACATCCTATAATGTTCCCACCGTTGGGACACAGGCCTCCTCTCAATGAGAGGGAGTAGGCCGTAATCCACCACGCGAGCCCAGTGGGGGTTGGTAGATGTCACATGTCTTCGAATTTTTGGTTCTAGGACATGCCGGTTTCCTCACGATGTATTCCTTCAACTATCCATCAACTATATGACGGAATTGCCAAATTCTTTCATTTGATAGCCCAATTCTTGACGAAGGCTATAAGCTATTTAACATCACGCTAGGACTCTTGGTAGCCGAGCTAAATAGTAAGAAAGAACGCGAAAACGAACTATTAGCGCGAGCAGGCGATGCGATGTGACGGTATGGGTCGGGGGAACAAGAACTTTTACACGGACGAAGTCGCATGCAGAAGCTAGTATATAATATTAGTAAGAGTAAAAGAATGTTCTTAAATTATCAGGTGAATACGAAATCAGCTGTCAATTCTTATAAAACTGGTTGACCATAATTATTAATTAAAACAGTCGATAATGTAGACTAACAACGGCTTTGATTACAGGTTTAATTAATTAATGTATCAGTATACTTGCATGCTTCTAATTAAAAAGCATGCAAATGCGTGGGTTTCGGCACGAACTCCGAGAAGAGCCAATCATAACCAGTCATATTCCCGCTGCTGGGACACAGGCCTCCTCGCAGTAAGAGGGAGTGGGCCGTAATCCATCACACGGGCCCAGTGCGAGTTAGTAAATGTCACATGTCTCCAAAATGTTGGTTCTAGGACATGCTGGTTTCCTCGCGATGTCTTCCTTTATCAGCTTGAGAACAGCAGTGATGAAATAATTTACAAAGCGCCTGTCTGGGTTCGAACCTAAGACCTACCACTCGTAAGTTGCCGTTACTCTCTCAACACCCTAATTGCGTAACACACCATTAATCACAGTCTGAATATTTTTGAAGGATATTGCTAAACCATTGCTTCATATGTTCGAAAAATTTGTCTGCTCAACAACGTAAATAACGTAATGAATGTTGTTGAACTGTCAAAATGAAACCCATTGCCACTGTTAGTGTGTTAAGCAATTACCCCGCTAATTAATTTCCTATCAAGTTGAAAACCACTCAAACTTCACCTATTATAAACTTCACTAATAAAAGTTAATTTTTCGTAGGTACTACAAATCAAATTAAATCAAAATATTTTATTTCACATAAACCTACATGGGCACTTATGAAACGTCAGAAGCTAGGTGCACGGTTCCAATTGGTCGTTTCCTATGGAGAAGAGCCGGCAAGAAACTCCACGGTTACTCTTTTAAAAATAATTGGCTTTTACAATGTTTTCAAATTACAGTAGGTATGGGAGGACAGCGTAGGCCTGTCAACAAGTACCACGTACTTGATAAAATAAAAAATGGTCTACAGATCTAAAGTCTACAAGGCCTATAAAGTCCTCACATTTACAAAATATAAAAGAATCGATCAAAAGGATAAATAAAATATTAAAACCAAGTGATATAATTGCCATTACAACCACTAATAAAGAGTTGCTAGTACTGCAGATCAAGCGACCTTCTCAATGGTCCCTTCTATACATATAAACCGTCTGGATCGCACTGTGTCACTCAGTCAAGCAACAGGTCGGTCTTTTGTACTCTAGCTAATAATATACGTCACAACTTTACAAATAAAGTTAGTAAACTCTCTGGACAGTGCTGGGCAGAAAGCCAACCCAATGGACATGGATCCTGACCAAGGAACCTTGACTGGATATCGTGTGAGATATCCAGATAAAACCCTCTCACAGAGAGCTGCACTGGGCACATTATAGGCTGATTATTATTATATTTAGGGCTGATTTTTCAAACGGCAGATAGTTTTATCGGAGGAATAATTTTGAATTTTTGACAGTTCTGTTCAAAAACTGTCAGATGCCAATTTTTTCCACGAATAAAAATTATCTGTCGATTGAGAAATCAGCCCTTATGCAGATGAAATATGAGTGGCAGTGATTTCTCGTTACTTTTCTGTAGTTGAGAACCTTTTCCCCATAGAAGGACAGTTGTAGGGAATTTATAAGCCCCCATTACCTGGGTGTGAGAGTTCAGAAGGTATTTATAAAAAAAAACCGCCTCGATTCACAGTGCTCCTAAACTCCCTAAGAATGTGTTTCCTCCTTTTACTAGATTATTAATTATTTTATCGCAAATAATCAGGGAGAAGTAATCGATATCAACGATATTTAATTACAGTTCTGATTCACCATCAAAGAAATCTAAATCTGAAGTCATTTATTCAAAGTAGTCGGCTGAGAATCAGCAGACTACTTTTTATCGTCAAAATTACTTAAGACAGTCCCCCAAAACGCGGGAAAAAGAAGTGGCACAACAAACTCCCCAGTAGCACAGCTGTCTGATGAGTTAGAAGAACTTGATTCTGTACAATAGTATAGACAGGGTGGCAGGGGGATATTGACACGCAACCTGTTACCAAGATTTCAGTACCTACATGATTGTGATCCCCCTGCGTTGAAATTATCCGTCAGTTATTTTTTTTTAAGTTTTGCTGTTCTATCCATTTTGACCGCGTGGGTAGTTTTCCTTTTACTTTTCTATGAAACAGCAGAATTTTTTTCAAAAATTTTTTTGTTCTAGAATCATGTGCTGAATTCATGGTTACAGTTTACGCGTCGATATCCCTGCCACCCTGTATAGTGAATTATTTTATTTGAGACTGGTCACACTAAACGATTAATCTAGCATAACTATGAGCAGGCTAGACAAATAGCAACAGGTGAACAAATCTGAGGCTCGTGCTCGTACCAGAGCTAATACACGCCGCCATATAATTGTACTTTTTGGGAGCGCCGACACTAGGTAATTACGCTTCACTTTGCGCTAGAATTGTATGGATGCGACGGGCAGTGTTTCAGGTTAACGAATTTATTTACTCATAAAGTTACTACTTTATGAGTAAATAAATTCGCTTCACTTAATAATGAGCTTAACTTAAGCTTAACTTTTAAAAAGCTATATTTAAAAGGTATGTTTTGGAAAGTGCCAATGTTTTCCAGAAGTGTTTTTGTTTTTTGTAGTACTGTTAGCAAATGTTCATTATTTTTATCTGGTATTATTTTTTGTGTTAGATATCAGCATGACCTGTCGCCGTTTTTGTGCTATATTTCAGAAATTCAATACAATAGAAGGAATAGTGATTTTAATCATTATGAGTTTTAACTCATTGCGTAGTTTCCAAGAGGCGTAGCAGACTCGTAGAGCATCGTAAACCTTGCGTAGCGTTGTCTACGAAAGGACACATAAACAGTGCAACTTATTTCCAACTTACATACACACATATACATAAATCACACCTTCTTCCCATGGGGTAGGTAGAACTATAGAGCGCCACCTGCTACGATCCTTACATACACCTACCAACCAACTTATAAAAATAAACTAGTTTAAAACGCGGGAAGGTCCACTCTATGCTCGTTCAGGTGGGTACGTCTGCGTCTTGATCGCGAACTGTTTACATATGTGGAGTACGAGATGATGTACACCTGCTGGTGGAACTGACCACACTGTACTATTATTTTTTTAGCATAGGTTACAGTAACGGTACCTAATCTTGTTATTTGTAGGTGAATGAAATGAATCCCTAGAAAACTGGTAAAAAAATGAAATACTATAGAAAAACCTGTTTATTTATTTTTTCAGACTTTTTCTTAAAAGTTCTTACTTGTTGTTTGAAAGGGGTTTGAGTAACTTTGTATGGACTAGTGGCGTAATTTTTTTTTTTCAGCGGCCGCCAATAATTTGCATGTTACTTTGTTGTGCTGTGTTAAGTACACATATATGTGCAATTATTTTTGTCCTAAGTGATATCGAAGCTGAGATATTTGCATTTTAAGATTTTAAAAATGTCCTCTATATAAATACTTCAATTACTGTCCAGCGTATAGAAATAGTTATGTTTTTAGAAGGTTGATATTAGAGATATAAGTGAGCATGTTGTAAACAAGGTCTACAGATTTTGTCCTCGTCACTAAACTGAAAAGAAGAATCATGTATTATTTTCAACTCACAATTCACATTGATGTTAATAGTGCTAGTGAGTTCACGTATTTTCGTATGTCACTCTCGTTTTGTGAACATACAGGTATTAGGTTTCACAAAACTTACCTGCACAACATTCGCAATTTCCACCAAATACGTCATTAAAGACGGATTGTTTTGCACGAACTCGGCTGTCAAACTATATGATCTACGACGAGTCCCGCCACCACTATTTAGACTTCGTTGGCAACAGATTAAAAATGCACTATTAATTGCATCCATGGCGTTATACATCTAAATCGTATATAATATCAGAGTCCAAAGTGCTATGCTGGGTCAGTCACAATACACAAACAATCACAATGTCCAAGGAAATGACAAACGCCACACGACTATTCATCTACGACATTGTAATAGTAAGTTAGTTCGGTAATCACTTATTTAATGTTGTGTTATATATTCCTGCGTCCAACAGTAAACGTCGACGAAAATTATTACATATAAGGACTTTCAGTTACGTCAAGAATTTTCTTTCTACTAAAATTATCCATCTGAGGTAAACACAAAGCGCATAGGGAAAAAACTTAATCTAAGCTACGGAACACTATTTATTGCGACTACAGCGAGCCATGATCGCCTGCGCCTGTACACTCTGCTACCGTACATTCGCCAGTTACTGACCTCTTTTTCACTCGTTTTTTTTTATATTTTTGTCTCTTTCACTCCTAATAGCCCGGCTTTCGGTAGATTAATACACCGTCGACTAATGCATATCATTAGATTGAGTGGCTTTTCTTTACTGATGTGTACTTGAAATTATGAACGAATGTGTATCACGACTTTACTATTACTATTCGATAGTTTGGGATTAAATGGTTCAGGTTGCCTCACAAGATTATTGAGCAAGGTTGAGGATGTGTGCATGGATTAGGCATTCAGAGCTGTTAAATTAGTCGCAGATGTAACACACCAGCTTCTTCCACGACTTCGCCCATAATCACCCTATAATGTTACTACTGCTGGGAAACAGGCCTCCTCTCCGTGGACTGGGCTGTGACTCCGTAATCCACCACGCGGGCCCAGTGCGGTATGTCTTCAAATTTTTGATTCTAGGACATGCCCGTTTCGTCACGATGTTTTCCTTCGCCGTTTTGAGAGCAGTGGAGATGAAATAATTTACACAAAGTAAAGTGCCGGTCTGGGTTCGAACCTACGACCTTACAACTCGTAGGTCGCAGCCATTACCACTGGCCTACCACTGCTTTACTCGACTTTATCCGCCTAAAAATGACTGTCCCCCTAACCTACCGCGTCGCGTCGTACCATTACTTCGTTGCTCGGCTTCTAAGGATTATATAGCGTTGTCAAGAATTGAGCTATCAAATGCAAAAAGAATTTTTCAAATCCGACTGCCAATTCCAGAGATAAGCGCGTTCAAACAAACAAACTCTTCAACTTTATTACTAGTAAGTATAGATA
Organism: Apamea epomidion; assembly: GCA_947507525.1. Lineage (NCBI taxonomy): Eukaryota > Metazoa > Arthropoda > Insecta > Lepidoptera > Noctuidae > Apamea > Apamea epomidion. The sequence goes on along the minus strand of OX382240.1, from coordinate 16,601,170 downwards.
AATTAAATTTTAGGAAAAAAGAGAGCTTCGTGCCTCTCTCTCTGGCACACTGTGAGACAGTTTCAATCAAGCTGCGCTTTCAACAGTATCTTGGAAATTTAAAGGGAAACCCCAAAGGAAAAGTCATTATTTGAATCTAAGTAAAGATGAGAGGTAGTGGGCCGTAAACCACCATGTTTTCCTTCACCGTTTTGAGAGCAGTGGTGATGAAATAATTTACACAAAGTAAAGTGCCTGCCCAGGTTCGAACCTATGGTCTTATAACTCGTTAGTGGCCACCGTTTCCACTGGGCCATCGCTGCTCATAAAAGTAGCCTATACAGGGTGACTTGTAATTTGACGTATTCCTTTCAGGACGTAATATTGTAACTCATTTGCAATAATTAAGCACCCCATACAGCGTAGGCGACAATTCGAGGGATACGCGAACAATAAATTGTGGTCTGTGGATGGGTGACCATCTTTACATACCAACAACCCCTCCGTGCCTCGGAAAGCATGTTAAACCGTTGGACCCGGCTGTCATTCGTGGATCTTTGACAGACGTTACGTATCGTCAGAAGCCCGTAAACCTGACAACCAGTCTTACCACGGGGTATCGTATTGCCCAGTAACTGGGTTGTGGAGGTCAGATAGGCAGTCGCTTCCTGTAAAATACTGGTATTCAGCTGCATCCAGTTAGACTGAAAGCCGACCGCAACATAGTTGGGAAAAAGCTAGGTAGATACATACATACGAGAAAAGTAATGTTTCATGTATTTTTGGAAATTTCCCATTATTCGTCACTAAAAATAACTAAATATAACTGTCAAATTGAATAGCCATCATTGCTATTCTATTGGGTCCCTAATACCTTACCAAACCGTTCGATGTAACCAAATTTTCAAAAATATCAAACTTTGAAGGAAGAAGTTTATTTACCATTTTCAACAATCATCTACTTACGTGAACTTTGACACCAGTTAAGTATCTAAAAATTTTACTATGAGTTTAAGCACAAGTTCGTACAAATTACGGGGAAGACATCTTCATTTAATCAGCTATCTAACGAGGTAATAAAAAATATGTAGAGATGCCCATGAAGCAGTTGCTAATGCTGGCAAATGGCGAATTTGCCAATTGTTGAAAGATTAAAAAATATGTGATAATCGAATGAATTAACTGGTTTGGCCCTGGATCGAAAGAGCTGGAAGTCATGGGGAGAGGCCTTTGCCCAGCAGTGCGATGATGCAGGCTGACAGTAACAGTAACCGGTTTATGTAATATTTTTACCTTCTCACCACCCAACAACTCTAAATACGTTATGTAGCCAGGTCGTCGCGACCAGAAGGCCAATTCTCGTAATTTAAAACGTTCAAAATATATTCGCAGTCTGATCTCGGCGACAAACGAATGTCAAAAACTTCTCAAAATGTAGGGAAATTAGAAGTATTTTTTGACTGATTGAGACTGAGATCAGACTGTGAACGTTCTTAAAATTACGAGAATTGCCCCTCAGTTTGCATGTTGAGACGCTTTTGAGAAGTTAGGTTTACCCGCAGTCAATGAGCTTGTCTGATTATTGAACTGATTAATTGGCGCTTAGATCGCGTGTATTTAAACTACTGTATACGTAAAAACTCAGTTTTTTTTTAAATAACTAAAAATTTGTGGCTTTTTTTTTAAATAACTATTTATGACGATAAAACCCAGTCTAAGTTATCAATTTTGCATTAGGAACTTTACGTTTGTCGGAATAAAGTTCAAAATACAGAAACTGGCTCGAAGGTGTACGCTAGGTCTAAAGTTAGCACTCGTTTTGTAGCAAGACGGAAAAGGGTTTACTCTTTTTAGTCTTCGCACTAATTCAGTGTTGTCAAGGAGTTGGATCGCCTCCACATTCACGTGGTGATGAAGTCTGTGTTCATGAGCTTCTGCACATGTTTACGACATCCATCTTGAGGTCCCGGTGAAGGTCACTGTGTAACATAATGTACATACTCACGGTTATCTTCATTCATTCCTCCAGATCAGAACAAGCATTCTGTTACCGTTAGGCGCTGATCTGATTATTCCTCACGACACGTTTTATCCACAATCAGTACACAGACACAGCTCCAACTTTATCATGAAACTACGTCGATTTAGTGACATCCAAGGGTTGGTTGGGAATTTCGCCCACATTGATTGATATTATCTTTTCCTATAAACAATATACTTATAACATAGTTTAACTATAGAATTTATTGTATTTTATTAATAATATATTTTATTATAACAGCATTGACAACGACGTTTATTACGTCGCCATGGCAACTTTCCTTTCAAATCCTTACCGGCCTGTATCTTTTTAGCTGATTTTACATTGATACTTTGACAAAATTAACCATGGCCACAATCAGATCTCAAATTCATATTTTCTACATGATATTATTCTACGAGTTAACATTATAGATCCACGCAATGCAAGGATCAGTTCGGGTTTCGCCTCTAAAGCGAATACTACAAAAAGCCTGATACTCCAGGGCCACCTATCCCGGAAATACTCAGCGTACCTCTCCGCTCCGGTACCTGACGGACCTCCGTCCTCCGTCCTCCTCAAGGCCTCCTGTACCTATTGGGCCGCGCCTCATCCGAGGGCCGCCTGAGGAGACACTCCTGTACCTACTGGCCCGTGCCTTGCCGGAGCACTCCAGAAGACACTACTGTACCTACTGGGCCGTGCCTGGCCGGAGCACTCCGAAGATCCTCCTGTATCTATTGGGCCGCGCCTCATCCGAGGGCCGCCTCACCTGGCGGGCTGACAGCGTCCCCGCCGTGCCTCTCTTTCCTGCGTCCGTGCTGCGTCCTGTCCTGCTGCGTGGGCCCTCCTACGGGTGTCCTCCGTGCCGCACTCGCACCAGCACCTGCCCTCACCTGCACCTGCACCTGCACCTGCACCTGTACCTGTACCTGCTCCTGCACCTGTACCTGCACCTGCACCTGGATCTGCATCTGTACCTGCACCTGTCGCCAGCACTTGCCTCGCGTCTACCTCCTCAGCTTCAGCTGTATCTCCACCTCAGCCTACTCAACCCGCCTATCGCGCATCGTCACCCATACACCCCACCTCCACATTATACACACCACTGCCATTCCATCTCCATCCTTTCTTATAAATACATCTTTAATTATTTTCTACCTCCCTTTCTTTAATTTAATTTTACCTTTGTCTTTATAAGTTAAGCTTTTCTTGTCGCTACACGACAACTATTTCTAATGTACAAACGCCAGCACAACAAGCTACTACAATCTGTCAAATTTCTTTAATTGATTTTCAACTTTATCGCTGAAGCATTAGGTTCAAGGTTGATTGGGAAAATTTGAGAGTTTTGGATAGCTTGGTGTGCTGGCGTCTGTACCAGGGCGCGTTGACTAAATGATAAATGATTTTATTTTGTAAGTAGGTTTTTACAAACACTTTTACAAGTCAATCATATTTTAAAACTAAATGAGGTCGGCGTTTCCTATCTGACTAGTCTGAGAAGAAAGGCCGAAACAAACTCAGAGGTCACAGTCTCTTTTAAAGTCCAGACATAACCTTTGTCAGATCATATGAAGACCATGTAGATCGATGTCTGAGATTGTGTTTTGAGGAAAGAACCACACCGATTGAGAGGACCTGTCCAGTCAGTGCACGCATTTGACAGAAATCGTGCAGCTAAACACAAAACTTAAGGAGCTCAACGATTCGACGACCAATACCAAAGAAAGGACATTTGGGTAGGCCACATTAATTACTCAAACTGCCAGACCATGACAAAAACTAACAGAACAGAGAGAAAAATAAAATAAATAAAATGTTCCACATCTTCACATTCACAATCATTAAAATAATAGAATGCTTTACAAAGTAAACAAATGTCATTGTATATATAAAATTCATTAATGTCAAAGTGTATATAAAAAAACAAAACAACAACAAAAAAGAAAAAAAAGTCAATCCTATGGAGAAAGTTGTTCAGTTTGATGGTCTGTACCACATCCTTAAATTTGGCTGGTCTTTAAAAAATCAGCCTGTATAAAAATTGGAAGCAGCTCAATCCCAAGCCTTTTTATCCTATATCGAAGATCCTTAACGGTATAAAAGGCTTTCTGGCACAACTTACGTTTAATGAATGATTTGAATTTATTAAGGCTTTTTTTTTTTTTTGAGGATGGGAAATCATCAAATGACTCCTCCCGCTCTGGGTGGAGCAGAAGGGAGTGTCAGACTCTTACTGACTAAAACCCACCCGTGTTCCTTCCTTAGCCCTTTATGTACCAGGGCAGCGGTAACCCTTTCGGACGATCCCGCTACCCCGGCAGGCTTCGGCCCTGTCGGGCCCCGTCAACTACGCTGACATCTCTCTGAGGCGCACGTGGAACATATACGCGCCGTCCGGCACGGGCCTGGTCCTGATCGGACGGAGAGCTACCCATTGCTCTCCGCCCGCAGGCCCGCGCCTACGGTGGCCGGGAGTCGTCACGCGGCTCCCGACGCCCGGAGCGTCTCCCTCGGCGGCTGAGGCGTGAGGATCTCTCCCTCGCCCATCCCGCCACCTCCTTCGCTAGCATGACCGCTTCGCCGAAGGAGGTGACCGCCTCCCACTCCCTCTCGCCCCGGACCATGGCTTGCACCAGGGCCGGACGCGAGAGGTCGCCGCCGCTGCCGATCGCCTCTACGAGGACACGGCGGTGCTCTGCCCAAGCGGGGCAGACCTCCACCGTATGCTCCACCGTGTCCTCGGGGCGATCCTCGCAGTGATGACACCCGGGCGTCTCCTCCCGCCTGATTATGTGCAGGAACCTCCCGAAACATCCGTGTCCGGAGAGGACCTGCGTCAGGCGGTAGGTGAGAGCGCCGTGACGCCTCTCTAGCCACTCCTCAAAGAGGGGTCTTACCGCCGCTATCGTGGCGTGCCCTAATTTATTAAGGCTTAGATCTTAATATCTCCTATTACTTTGTTTTGAAATTCTGCTAATGACAGTGTTAATACATTAGCCGGTAATTACTGTCTACTGATAACAAGCCTTTTGTCATCACCACGTTTGCTTATGAATCATTAGTTCTTCCTGATAATGAGTGTCAATAAAAAAATTATTGCCGTCTCCTAGTGAATTTAAATTACCTAAGTCAGTTAGCACCCTAATTGCGTAACACACTATAGACCACCAGTATAGAGGTATGAGGAACAGGGTGTAAAGTTCACTCATACTCTATAGAAAAGGGAGGATCCTCCGACCAGACGGGTGTTGTGTCTGGCGGGCAATTGCCCAACGACTGATGTTGGGAAATTGTATCTATGCTAATTGCGCGGTAAACTCTGCTTGCGAGATGCAGGATCTGCGTGACGTCAGTATGACGCGTTGTTCGCATGTGGCATTGTAGATACCGCTACACACACTATCAATCATAATCTGAATCCATTGAAAGGAAATTGCTTCATGTGTTCGAAAAATTTGTCTTCTGTTGTTGAACTGTCAAAATGAAAGGCATTGCTACTGACAGTGGGTTACGCATTTGCCCCACAGTATTCCTAGCTTACATTTTCCCAATTCAAAGCCCAAGCTTTTCAGTGTCGTACCTGATAAATAGTTTTCTAAATTAAAATTAAAGAGTTCTACTAACTTGGGATAGGGGCAAGGCAATGGATTTTGATTTTGAGAATGAAGATGTTGACCTAATAGTTTTTCTCTGCAAATTATCATCATCTGCCGAGCCTGATCCTAACTATGTTGGGGTCATCTTCCAGTCTAACTGGATGCAGCTGAATACCAGTATTTTACATGAAGCGACTGCCTATCTAACCTCTACAACCCAGTTACTGGGTAATACGATACCCCTTAATAAGACTAGTTGTCAGACTTTTGGGCTTCTGTCGACCCGTAACGACTGCCAAAGATCCGCAAATGACAGCTGGGACCAACGGCTTGACGTACATTCCGAGGCACGGAGGGGTCTTAATTGATATGTAAAGGTACCATAGTCACCCATCCACGGACCGACCTCGGCAAGCGTATTACTTAACGACAAGCCCTGTTTTTCTCTGCAAATTTTTCAGGTAATCATTTAGAACCTCAACATTAATAGAAGTCTAAAACTTGTTGTAGAAGCCACGAGCCCCTGACAACAGCGCCTGGTCATAAAATATGCAGTGGCTCATTAGTGTGACAGGTCGCGGACCATCGTTTATGTACTGTGTATACAGGCTGGTGGCAGAAATGTCACATGCAAGGAAAGTCCTTTAAAATGCAATAATATTAAAATTCAGTAATTTAAAGAAAAATTTGTTTTAAGGCTTTTATTTTAATTATTTTACAATTTAAGTTCGGAACGAACGTTAACTTTTACATTAAATAAAGTCTTAATATTCTATTAAATAATCATCATCATCGTCCACGCCCACGGCTGGTCATAGGCCTCTCTTTCCATGTGCCACCCTCATCCAGGTTCTACCCACAATGGCAACAACATCCGCCCATCACGCTACCAGCCGCCCGACATTTCGTCTTCCAGTCCTTAGACGCCACTCGGTCACTGCCTTACTCCACCTGCCATCACCGCGCCTTACCATGTGTCCTGCCCAACTCCATAACTCACTCAGAAAAAATACACACGCCTTTGTTTTGGTTTGATTCCCGGCTGAAACAAACGCGTTTTTAGTATATTTGGATGCAGTTACTTCTGTTTTCCGAAGGAATATTTCTTTTGTGTGACATTTATTTTAATTGGATACATAAACCCTTTCATCCCATGGGGGTCGCCTGTTACGATCCTTACATACATGATTTTGCTTCATTTGGTTTTTAATACTAGTATGTACTTATATCATCATCTGCCTAGCCTTTTCCCAACCATGTTGGGGTCGTTCTGTAGTCCAACCGGATGAAGCTGAATACCAGTATTTTACATGGAGCGACTGCCTATCTGACCTCCACAACCCAGTGACTGGGTAATACGATACCCCTTGGTAAGACTGGTTGTTAGACTTTCGGGCTACTGACGACCCGTAACGACTGTCAAAGATCCACGAATGACATCCGGGACCACCGGCTTAACGTGCTTTCCGAGGCACGGAGGGGTCTTGGTATGTGAAAATGGTCACCCATCCACGGATCAACCGCGGCAAGCGAAGCTTAACCTGATCGATCGACCCGTGCGGCTGTTATTACTTAGCCACTAGGTTCTTATATATACATAGGTCCCTTTGTGTAAAATAATTAATCTTAGAAAAGGTAGGTAGGTACTTTATACTCCATCTCAACATGGCGTTCTTTCGTTCCACCCTGTATAATATGTTCTGTGACCCATTTTTCTCAACTGACTCCGGCCTGCAACGAAGGATTATAATCTTAGAACATAAGCTTATGTACTACGGCTGAGTATTTGTGTCATTAATGATTTGTTCCTATATTCGATGTTCGTTCGTTTTACCAATGGATCTTTTACGTACATAAACTAACGCCTTTTTCCCATGGCATATAATGTTCCCACTGCTGGGACACAGGCCTCCTCTTTTCGAGAAGGAGTAGGCTGTAATTTACCGGCGGTCCAGTGCGGGTTGGTAGACGTCACTTGTCTTCTGGGTCACATGCCGGTTTTCTCACGATGCTTTCCTTCACCGTTTGGAGAGCAGTGGTGATGAAAAGATTCACACAAAGTAAAGCCACTCAGGGTCGTTACCACTGGGCCACCACTGGTCTCTGGACCACTACTGGGCCACTGCACTACCACTGCTCCACTGGACCACAGCCGCACATATATTTAAGTAACAATAGGAACTAGGTAAAATTAAATAGAGTCTGAAGTCAAAAAGTCAAGTCAATGAAATAATAATTACTAAGCAAATTGACTACCAGCTTAAATTGTCCGTATATTCAAATCACAGCAGTCATTCCTTGAAAGTTGTATGAAATGGCTATAACACAGCAAATTGACATAGTGTGTGAAATTCTTAAAATAAATTTCCCTGACTGTGCTAAAAAAATTAAAATATGCAAATGATTGCTTCAAGCCAGTCTGGACCTTCTTAAGACTCAGTGGAAGTTGTCCTAGTCCATTGATATTAAGTGAAGAAGATAATTATATAGCATGGATGAAGCAAGTGATGTATCTTGCTGATTCTTCTCCATAAGAAACGACCAATTGAAACCGTGCACCTAGCTTCTGACGTTTCATAAGTGCCCATGTGGGTTTATGTGAAATAAAATATTTTTATTTTGATTTTGCAAATTGCTCTAGCTTAGATGTCGATGATGATGATGACTCATCTTCATCATAGAATTTGAATGCAGGTAATCAGTACCTACATAAAGTCTTTACGGAGTGACTGCCATACTTCAACATTGTAGGGAGATTTCCTGATTTCAAAACGAAATTAACAAACTTATATCTATCTACATTAAAATTACGCGTTGAAGTCTTTTCAACAAAAACAAGAAAAGCTCGAAAACAAAAAAAAACTATTTGGTCCCAACGAACCACTCCTCAGAATCTCATTACTGATCCTATATTCAGAGAGCAATGATGAAAAATGTCGGCTGGAAAAAAAAGGATTACATTTGCAAATCCCACATCAGATTTTTAGATGCGAACGTGCAGTATGCAGGGGGAGAGTACATACTCGTATCTATCATTCATTAGCAGCACAGCTAGAATCCAATACGACATTTTTTACAATCCCCGGGCACAAAGAACGGGCGGCCACCCCCACACTAGCAAACATCCCCATACAAACAAACGCGCCGCTGTATGAGTAATAAAAACTTGAAAAAAATCTCACTGACCCGCACACACGCGCACGAACCGCGAAAAAAATCACCGACACAAAGAAAGTCCACCGAAAACTTGTATAGGAACTTTTGTACGCACACAGCCGCGTGTGGCGCACACAGAGACATGCACAAGGAAGTCGCCGCTGTGTGCGTGAGTGCAGCTCGTGCGCACGAGGGCTAAACTTAGCTTAGTATGCGTGTAGTTGTGTCTCACAGTTGCAAGAGACCAAAACTTCGACTGTGTTTGGTTTCGCGGAAAATCCTTGAGCTACAATTTTCTGAAATCGACTCTATTACACGTGAAAGTTAGGTTCAAATTTCAATGCTGCTGGCTGGAGTTGCAACGTTCCTCTTTGGAGCAGGAGCTGCGCACCGCGGGTAGTTTTCGTATGAAACTTGGTGGCGCGAGATGCACCAACTGAGACAGGAACACGAGAGTCTGTTGCCGTCCCTGTCGCACGCCACCCGCCGCCCGGGGCGCGGGGACGTGGGGGGTGGCGGGAGGGTGTCGTGTCGCGTTGATGAACATTTTTCTCATTTTTTTCTTTATTTTTACGCGAATCGTTTTTAAAAAGGGTTTCGTCATAATTGCGTCGCCGCTCCTGATTATGTTAGCGCGAACGATAAGCCGATCTGTTGGCGTGGCAACAAAAGTACTTTTACTAATTACAGCCCCCCAAACTAGAATCATCACGAAAAGTCAAAAGTATGACCTTCGATTAATTTTGATAAATTGCACATGATTACCATTTAATTTGCATAACTTGATTAAGTATAGCACTTTAAAACTTAAAATGATAATTAAATAGGTATGCTTAGCTCACTAGTTGAATAATTAATATGTACAAAAAAGAGCTAATTAAAACTGCAGTTATGTTTGACTAACCATGTGTAATAGTTGGACATCTGTTTAGAAAAAAGGAAAAATGGATGAATGGAACAAAAAAGCGTGTAAGAATGTGAGGCTAGTAGTAAAAAAAGGCACACGTAAACATTGGGTTACGTACGCATGTCTCGAGTGGCTCGTCTCGGCGGGAAACTTATTTTCCCGCGTTTTCTCGGCCGGCGCCATATTTGTTTTTGTTATTGCTAATGTGAATCTAATTGGAATTTGCGGATTTTCTTATCATTTTCTTGAAATTTTCGTAGCTGTACTCTTAGTTTATTGACCTACTTACTTAACTGAGCTTAATGAGGTATTAAGCACTAAGTTTCCATGCTAAAACATCGCAGGAATATAAAATAAAAACACAAAATACAAACACAAAACACTAAAGCATCACTATAGTTCAGTGTAAACAGTATAATAGATAAACATAAACACAATCAAATAATCGGATAATCCGAACTTATTTCAGCCGCATCCTCCGCGTAGAAGGGAAACAAAAAAAGCGTGTAGTGGAGTTCAGTCTCGCAGCAGCAGCGGTGCGGACCGCCCGCATCCAAAACGTTTATATTATTTTACGTTACGTGTTTCATTTCGCGTAGACTTTTGGACAGCGGTAGTATGCGGCGCGGTAGTGCAACAAATTGTGACTTTGGACATTAAAAAAAAATGGAACACCGTGACTTTTTCGACAAAAACAAGAATCATTTTAACCGGCAAAAAAATTTTTCATAACCGCAACTTTACGCAGTTCAAACTAGATTTTTTTTTTACTGGTTTTTTCTTCAAGTTTTCTTTTCGCACTTACAAACATACTGATGCAGTTCAATAAGTTTGAGTTTACGTACGTTTTGTTTTGTTTGAAACTTTAACAAAATAGGCAACAAACTGTATTAGCGACAGACGGAGGAGAAGAGCAGAGAAGATGGCGCTTGCATCTTCTGTGAGCCTGTACTACTCCATAGTGCAGCGAGCGGCTAGGCACTATCTAGAAGACTACTGTCACACAGGTAAGATTCAAATAGGATATTTTTTTATTTACAGATTTTCCGTCCTGAAATATTTTTGCGTCTAATTTCAAAAGTTCAAGAAAGGATACTGATGTTCCCGCTTTTACGGAAAATTAATAACCTAATTTTTTACCTCAATTATTTACCTATTACGTATGTTAAAATAGAAATGTAGGAAATGATGGCAAAATAATTTTAAAAAACTATTAGCTGGACTGACGCGACGGCAAGGCTACGGGCTACCTAGACATTTTTATCAAATAATGAAATACAACAGTCACTCAAAGATACTTTTTGACGCAAAAAAACATATTATATTTTTAAATTGAGAAGTAATAATAACTGGATTATATTATTACAACTTTGTGGCGGGGTTTTTGCTTTCTGAAGATGCAAGCTCATTTTGGTAAGCATAAAACAAGATTATTCAAATGAGCCACAAAATAAAATGATATTAAATAGGTACCTACTTTAAAATTATCTTTTAATAATGTATTATTAAATGTATATTTTATTTTGATTTTTTCTAGTTAGTTTCCAATAATACATACAATACAAGCTTAAAGTTTTTACTAAATTTAACATACAACAACCATAAACTGTACCTAGTTATTCCTAGAAATTCTCATCTTACAGATTGATTGCGGAAAGTGTACAGTTGCATTTTCTTGTCCTTATTCCATCGTTCACAGTTTGCGCATACTGTCCCGGCTTATTAAATCATTAAACAACCGGTATAAAATACCTATTAATCAACTTACACTTATTAACAGCCTAAAATGTTCCCACTGCTGGGACACAGGCCTCCTCTCTGTGAGAGGGAGTGGGCCGTAATCCACCACGCGAGCCCAGTGCGTGTTGGTAGATGTCGCATGTCTTCGAACTTTTGGTTCTAGAACATCCCGCCGGTTTCCTCGAGATGTTTTCCTTCACCGTTTTGAGAGCACTGGTCTACTAATTAACTAATAGTTCCAATTGTTGATATGCCATTAAAAATATTAATTGTAAAGCACGAGTTTTTATGCTCATTTGGTTTTCCAATACAAGAAAGGTATTTATCAGTTGTCATTTGCATGGGAAGTTGTATTTTATCAGTAATTATAAAAGTTTTCGAAGAAAATTACGGAAAGAACGCTGGAAGTTTTTTTAATTACGGAAATAAATGTATGATTAAATTCCACGTAACTTTGTGATGATTGATCAACTTTATCTGTCACTAAGGGCCGGTTGGTTAACGTAAGGCCATAATTTTGTAATTGTAATTTGAAACCACGTTTTGACGATAGTTGGCGATAGTTGGCGGGTGCTTTCATGTCCACTTGACGCACGCGTCAAGTGGACATGAAAGCACCCGCCCTAAGTATAGGTTTATTTAATTAAAAGGATGTATCATAGGAAATGTTAGGTTTTCACAAGCAAACTTTATACAGAAACTAGCGACCCGCCCCTACTTCGCACAGTTTTTACGACTTGACAAAACATCGAGATTTCTTTATTATTGCAAGTTTTAATATTAATGTTTTATACACAGAAACTTTCCGGAATAAATTCTCTAAATGATGTTGAAAACCGCATCAAAATCCGTTGCGTGGTTTAGAAGAACAACACGGTCAAAAGGTTAATTTATAATGTGTAAGAAGTACCTTATTAAGAATAGAGTAGAGCAGTGCTCGCCCAGTGGCATCGGCTTCGACTTACGAGTTGTAGGTCGTGGGTTTGAACTCAGACAAGCGATTTACTTTGTGTAAATAATTTAATCACGGGAAGGAAAACATTGTGAGGAACCGGCATGTCCTAGAAGCAAAAAATCAAAGACATGTGACATCTACCAACCCGCACTGACCCCGGGTGGTAGATTATAGCCCAGTCCCTCGTCAGTCATTTTGACCGCGTAGGTATTGCACTTTTCTATGTAACAACAGTTTTTTTTGATAACCGACGAAAAGTTTCTAGGTTGGTCTAGAGTCATGTGCTGAAGTCATGGTTTCAGTTTGCGCGTCGACGTCCCTGCCAACCTGTATTTGACAGACCCTAAAGTTCTGAAAACTGTTTGCCAAGTATAATCACGTAATTATTAACATAAATAATAACTAAACCACCTAAACCTTATTTCTTCTCTATTATAACCAAAATATTTTAATTAGTAACAAAAAGATGAATTTTAATTTTAGTTCTTATCAAACTAACATTAAAATTCATCTTTCTGTTACTAAAATAATAAATTGCATATAATTGATTCATTATCTCGTATATTATTGTTAATTTTATGATTTTATAATTAGCTGCAATGTTTAATAGTAGGTACTTATTATTTGAATAAATTAATTATCATAATTGCTTGCTGATCTGTGCAGTTGGTATTAATTAATGTTTGTTTATATATTAAAAGATCAGAGAGAATACCGCAACGATACCTTGTTCAATCAATGAGACTGAATTTCAGTCTACAATTGCCTAAATATCAAAATTTTTGCATTATTTTGAACAACCTTCCCATTGTTACTAAAAGTTGCGGTAAAATTAATAATTTGCTGAAAATTTAAAAGTAAAATCCAAAAGATTTTAAAACTGATAAAAACGCTTTTTTACTGTCAGAGCTACAAATATTTAACACATCCTACTAATATTATAAACGTGAAAGTTTGTATGGATGGATGGATGAATAGATGGATGTTTTTTACTCTTTCACGCGAAAACTACTAAACGGATTTGGATGAAATTGGGCACACAGATGGTTTATAACAAGGATTAACATATAGGATACTTTTTATCCCGATATTCCCACGGGATCGAAACTTATGCGGATGAAATCGCGGGGGGCAGCTAGTTATTAAATAAAGACATTAAATCAAAAGTCATTTACTCAAACTAGGGTGAGAATCAGCACTTTTTGGACGTCAAAATTACACAACACGCTCGCCCTTCACCACTTCCTAGTGCCTTAGCTGGGAAGAAGAAGTGGCGCAACAAACTCCCTAGCAGCACAGCTGACTGTTCAGTTGGAAGAAGACAGACTCTAATTTGTATACCTAAGTAGGTACCTACTATTTGCAATGATTATACTCATTACAATGAAGACGGTATGCGATCTTATCACTAACCAAATAATTAAATATTAAAGTTTTTGAGTAACCTTTAATTTCTAAAGATATCCTTCAGAATAAGATTTAAGACCAGTTCCACACTGGCGACGAGCAATAAGTTCAAGCGATTTATTAATTTCCAAAAAAGATAATATTAGATAGAATAGATAATATTACCATATTTAAATATGGTAATATTATCTATTCTACTGAACTGATTTGAACTTATTGCTCGTCAACTTAAATATGATGTATATGTAGTGTGTAATATTATTAAGTATATATTTAACTAAATAAATAGCTGACTTAAAATAATAATATGGAAAAAGAGGAAAGAATATAAATAACAAGGCATAAAAAAATTCGTCCGCATCGCTGTCAACAGGAAAAGTGCCCAAAAGGCTGGAAGCATTGCCACGTTGTATGCCGATGCTGATTTTTTGTCACGTGAAGAGTCGACCAACCGCATGGCGATGTCTCGAAAAACCAAGTGGGCACACGGACCCCATAGACCTAGTGTTTCAACCCCAACGACTCAAACATATAACACCCAATAAGGTTGGAAATATTATCGCCGGTCGAGGTTTTAAAAACGCTCGGCTTTGTCCGTAGGCAGTCTTTTCCTTAGATACACCCAGCAACCTAATTGGTTAACACACTATCAATCTCAATCTGAATCATTTTGAAGGATATTACTAATCCATTGCTTCATATATTCGTAAAATGTCTGCTCAACAACGTAAAACGCAATGAATGTTGTTAAACTGTCAAAATGAAAGCCATTGCTACTGTTAGTGTGGTACGCAATAACCCCGCAGGACTTCACCCAAATTTTTGAAAACTATGAACGTTTGTTATTTTCAAGTTTTTTTTAAAGAAAACATATTATAAATAATGGAAATTTACGAGTTCTAGTGCCCCACAAAAATGTTCGATACTGCCCATTCTGTCACCCTTTATTAATTTTTATATATTTATGTTCTGTAATTTGTATGGTGTACAATAAAGATTATTCTATTCTATTCTATTCAATAAAACAAAAGTTGTAATGTTAGCCCTTTAAAGTATTCCCCAACAAAAATAATAACAATTATTACAGAGAAAGTTTTGTTTTGTTCTTATTAATTATTCGAGCGTTTTCATAAGTTTCGTCAGCCGGTTGTACTTGCCGAAAATAGTCATTTTCACTGTTATTAAGTATGGATGGTGTACAATGTGTCCTAGACATCCGCTGAATCTCTTCTTTTCCTTTTTTTCTTGTCGATGGTACTCTTCTTCGTTGTTTGAGCCCAGTAGGTGGCCAGGTGAACGGGCACTTAGGACACTCCAGCAAGTGGGGCATGGTCTAGTCAGAAGCTTCGACGTGTTTCTTAACGAATCACTATGTTCAAAAAAGACCAAGATCATCAAGTGCACAGGTGATCCTGCGCCGCATGCCCATGCGGCGCAGGAAGGAAGGTGGGCCATCTCATTGATACTTAGGTGCTGTAAACTGAGCTTCAGCATTTCTGCATACGTCGACAAAATATTTTTTTCTATTCCTGTATAACTTAAAAAAAGTTTATTTATTGTGAATTTTACTTGACTATTATTTGATTTTGAATTTTAAACAACTTACCACTATTTAGGAGACAATTTTATGATCGTTACCTTTTCGCCACGTAGTCTAATTAGAAAGTTCGTAGGTGAGTTAATTTTGCCGACGGGAAATGAAAGATCAAATGAGTGGAGTAAAACAAAAATAATTAGTTAAGTAGAATTCTTACAACTACAAGGTAGGTTATAGTTTCAAATTTCTTTTTATTTCAAAGTTAGGAGGGCATTCATACGCTTGTTGAAAAAAAATGGCATAACATTGATTTAAAACATGGTTTTTTGTACAATAACCTACTTATAAAATCTCAAAAATAGTTAAAAACGTAAACTACCACAGTCGTAATGAGTAGTCAGAAGCCAGAAAGTCTGACAATCCATCTTACCCAGTAACTAGGTTATGGAACCCAGATCTCAGAGGCAGTTGCTCCATGTTAAATACTGGTTGGGCCTGTGGTTAAGTTTTCATCTCTCATGCAAGAGGTTGTGCTTTCAAATCCGGGCAGGTACCAATGCGACTTTTTTAATACATACTTGCTAAGTTTATCTTGGACATTACTGCCAACGGTAAAGGAAAACATCGTGATTAAACCAAGACTTATCTGTGTTAATATAATATTTAATCGCCAACTCGTCTTGAGCAAGCGTGGTGATCAATGCTCATGCCTTCTCTGTATTAGAAGATTCCTTTGCCCTGCAGTGGGTCAGTAACAGGCTGGTATTATTATTATAAAAAATCTTCAAAAGCGCAGTCTTTACACAGCAGTACATAATAATCTTTTGAGGCTAGAAAATAGCGTAACATTTTGCTCGCTAATAATCTAGATTTGCCTGAAGAAACGGCACGATTCCTCATAATTTGTACTAGAACATAATGTTTTCATAAGAATCTAGCTCCTAGACTTGCAGTTAGCGATCTTAAATGCTCTATTCCATCGTGAACATTGTAAAGCTTGTGTATCGGAAAACCACGCCTGTTTTTCTATGGATTTAGCTGAAATTCAGCAATATCTTACTAACGATTATATGATTTAAAAATTTGCTAACGCGACTGACACTCAAACGTAAGAGTTGTATGAGAGGCCAGCCACAAACGCGCGGAGTTAATGTCACGTAAATTCAAACCATTTCAAAATTAAAAATACTCGTTTCATATTTATACAGGGTTATTTTTTAAAGACCAGCCAAATTTAAGGATGTGGTACAGACCATCAAGCTGAACAACTTTCTCCATGGGACCAACATCGTAATCGCGAATAAAAATTCAGCCGTCCCATACATTTAGGTCGAGTAGGTATTGAAGTTTTCTATGGGACAGTTGATAAAATTTTCGCGATTACGCTATTTGTCCCATGGAGAAAGTTGTTCAGTTTGATGGTCTGTACGACATCCTTAAATTTGGCTGGTCTTTAAAAAATAACCCTGTATAGTTTTAAGACTTTTTGTATATCTATGTGTGATACTTATATTTGCGCTGGGCGCAAACATTTCAACCACAATACTATAATATATTTAGGTTACAATTTTCTGTCATTTGTAAGTAAATCTTTTACAATTGTTACGGGTAGTCAGAAGCCCAAAAAGTCTGACAACCAGTTTTACCATGTTAACCAGTAACTGGGTTGTGGAGGTCAGATAGGCCGTCGCTCCATGTAAAATACTGGTAGTCAACTGCATCCGGTTAGACTGGAGGCTAGGCAGAATGATTGATTGACTATAGAAAATTTGTTTGTGTTTAGATTCAAAATCGTTCGAATTTACGTTGTGTTCGTGCTAGAGTTTCTCATACTAAGAACCTAAGTCTTAGGCAAATCTGAAAAAAAAAAAAACAAAATTGGCTAACGCGACGCGGCACTCAAAAGTGCGCAGTTGCGTTAACCAATTTTGAATCATATTTGGTAGTAAGTTATAACAGGTGTAGTTTTCTGGCACCCAATATTTTCAATTTTTATGATAGAATGGAGCATTTTTCAAAAAGATGTTTTGTACTATTAATTATAATTTATCAATTATTATTACTTAAAGACATCCTAAACTTAAAATCAACCTCATAGCGAGTGAGACGGACTTATTCTGTTGTTCTCTGAGTGAATTCACAAGGAATGCATTGTTTGTAGTTTGTTATAGATAATTTTAAGTTAGTATAGGTGCATTTATCGCATTGGGGTAACCTGTAATGGTAGATGTAAGAAGAATAAATAAATAAAAATATTTACATACAAAACAGAGGAAACCTTCCGAATCTACAACAAAAACGAGGGATTAAATGCACTTCGTATTCAGAAACCACTTAAATGTAGTTATATATTTTTATCAAAACTTGTTTGGCTATCTTAACCAAACCATCAAGTAAATATAGACAGGTAATTTATTTAATAATCTTTTATATCGCGAGGATTTGTGGACAATAGACGGTGTGAACTCGAAGACAGAAGTGGTTCGGTAAAACAAGTATTTATTATTGTTTGGCTGCAAATAAAAATATTATACGTCAGCGAAATATACATACCTACCTTTTTATTCATCGCGTCAATGGTATGACAGTGTATTAAATTTTGTTGACTCAATACTTCGCCATTTCTACGCCATCGTCGACAGCGAAGAGGTACCTATAGCTGCATTTTTACACCTATCTACTAGCAATGAAATCAGGAAAAAATAATATTGAGAATCCAATGCCATTTTAGACTTTTTCTAATAATATTTATTTTTAGTTGAAAGCTGGACCAACCTTAGTAAATTTTTATAAAAGCTCAGATATACTATCACCAAGTCCTCAAAAAAAGTTCTTTTAAAAACGACATATCTTCGTAAGCGATAAGTACAGTAGTGTGCTTATATCATTATTATTTCTTTTTAAATTTTTCCATCTAGCATTTCTCACTAGCAACTCGAAATCGATTTGTGTCCGGTTAATGGCAATAGGCTCGCCCCCTGTTACATGGGACTTAAACATAACTAGTGAAATGTAGGTGAACTATAGTTACCCTTCTGGCTAACCCTTCGGGGAATACAGTCGCGCAATACCTTTCATTTTCCTCTCCTTTTTTTTTTTTTTTTTTTTTCTGGGTGGGAAATCATCAAATGACTCCTCCCGCTCTGGGCGGAGCAGAAGGGAGTGTCAGACTTTTACTGACTAAAACCCACCCGTGTTCCTTCAGTTGCCTGTGCCAGGGGCCACGGTATCTCTTTCGAACAACCCGCAGCCCCGGCGGCATCGGCCCTAGCGGACCCCGTCAGTTCGGGCTGACAGCTCTTTGAGGCGCGCGTGGAACACAACGCGCCGTCGACCCGGGCCTGGTCCTTACCGGGCGGCGAGCCGCCCATAGCTCGCCGCCCGCAAGCCCGCGCATATAAACAGACTTTTTTTTAAACAGATTTTCCTCTCCTTGAGTGCATAATAATTTGTGTTCTATCTTCAATATACTTATGTGAGCAGGTGATGGCCCAGTGGTAATAGTCGCGACTTACGAGTTGTGAAGGTCGTAGAATCGAACCCAGACTCGCGTTTTACTTTATGTAATTTATTTCATCACCACTGCTCTCAAAAATGGTGAAGGAAAACATCGTGAAGAGACGACATGTCCTAGAACCAAAAATTCAAAAACATGCGACATCTACCAACCCGCACTGTGGCCGCGTGGTGGATTACAGCCCACTCCCTCTCGAAATGAGGCCCAAGCAGTGGGAATATGCTGATTATGCTTCAATATCCCGTATATTAATAAATATATGTTAAAGCAAGTGTGAATATCTAAAAATATGCAATATTCAAAATAATATAAATCAGATAAATAATAATACATCCACGTCTGTGATTTGATTTGGTGCGCGCCCTTTAGCAGCGAATAAGTACAGTCGCGCGGGAAAGTCATGTTACTAACTTATTAATATTATAAATCGTTGTACACGATGCTTTTATTTGTAAAAAATAGAAAAACGAAAGTATGCTTAAATCATACAAGGGAAATAAGATGATTGAAAAGTACATGACAATAAAATGATCACTTATTTAGGGAAACACTTTTAAGTTGCATTTAAATTACACAAACATTGTAAAAAGACATCTGCCGATAGCCCTAAAAATCTCAATACACGAAACTACATCTCAGTTCCCCATCGTCTACAAAACGGACACATTTCCTCCCCAAGACAGCAAAAGCAAACAGAATAACAGGCACAAACACTTAATCGCTAAACAGTACAAGAAAACCAGTTGCGTTCCGTCCCGCCGTACTTTTATATAACCAGTTTGTCGATAATCGCATCGGCTCGCTTGCGTTTATATGCAAATGCGTTGCATCCCGAGACGCTAAGTTCAAGGCCGCGGTGCGTCTAGCGCAGTTTGCTAACACTTGTGCGCTCCACTGTACTTAATAGTATGCTAATACCCACTTAACATTATACACGCGGACATGTTCAGTCTTTTGTAATTGGCTACTGTGGCTATGTGATTTTGGATAGATAAAAATAAGGATATGTTTGTACTTAGCTAAGATTTTCTTGTTAACTTAGAAAAAGGAGGGTTGTATTGTGACCTTTAATGGAATATTAGTCTGGTTTAAGGTGGGCGCTGGGTAGACAACAAGTTGAATTTTTCTTACGATTTTTGCAATTTGCAAATCAGTTTCAAGTTGTATGTTGAACAAAATATGATTCGCGAGCGTAATAAGTATGTATTTCCAGAATTATAATCATTACAATCATCAATACAACAATGTAAAATCATATAATTCTATTGATTGATATTTCTGGAAATATTCATTTAATAATTTCACCCTGAGCACCACATCTATAACAAAACTTTCATTTTCATTTCAAACTAAAAAATAATAACGGTAAATGTATCCCTTATAACAAAAAAACTTACATATAATCTTGATTAATCACCCGACTCTATCATTTTCCTTACAACAGAACGAGATAGCACTACGGCAGCAATTCATTCGTGACATTCACTTTAATAAATATATAATTATTCATGTCTTTAAGTTTCGCGCAAGTTCAGTGTCAAGGAGGTTGCTCAAACTTGAGTAACACTTGTGTTCTTGGGTGTACTTAAGTCAAACAATATGGTAACGAGTAAGAACAAATCCAAACAATATACTGAACTGAATAAATAATTATATTATTATGACAGTGGCCCTGATTGTACTTGTATATAAGGAAAAATCTACCTCAGCCAATATGGCTGAGGTAGATTTTTTAGCTTTACTTTAGGGCTGTTAACTGGTAGCGGGATCGTCCGAAAGGGTTACCGCTGCCCTGGTACATAAAGGGCTAAGGAAGGAACATGGGTGGGTTTTAGTCAGTAAGAGTCTGACACTCCCTTCTGCTCCACCCAGAGCGGGAGGAGTCATTTGATGATTTCCCATCCTGAAAAAAAAAAAAAAAAAAAAAAAAAAAAAAAAGGGCTGTTAACTTAGACCTAAATGAAGACTGTCTTTAGACTGACTTTCAATCAATTTACCTAGCCTTTTTCCAACTATGTTGGGGTTGGCTTCCAGTCTAATAAGATGCAGCTGAATACCTGTATTTTACATTGAGCGACTGCCTACCTTACCGCCACAACCCAGTTACTGGGTAACACGATACCTCTTGGTAAGACTGGTTGTAAGACTATTAGGCTTCTGACAACCCGTAACGACTGTCAAAGATCTACGAATGACAGACTTCATGCCTCGGAAAGCATGTCAAGCCGTTGGGGCTTAACGTGCTTTCCGAGGCACGGAGAGGGTCTCGATATGTAATGGATGGTCACCTATCCACGTACCGACCGTGGCAAGCGTAGCTTAACCTTAGATCGACCCGTGCGGCTGTTATTATTTAGCCACGAGCCCCGAAGAAAAAACTTACCCGGGCTATGTTACAAGTATAAAGTCAAAAATGCAAGGATGTAAAAATCTTACATGTGATTAATTTGCATAATTAGAGTTTGCGGTTTTACATCGTTTTGACATAAACAAGCTGATGCTTGTTAATGTAGTATATATTTTTTAATAAATGGTATAATTATCTTATTTAGGGCTGATTTTTTCAACGACAGATAATTGTATCGGAGGAATAATTTTGAATTTTTGACAGTTCATCCATACAAAAACTGTCAGACGTCAATTTTATTCCACGAATAAAAATTATCTTTCGATTGAAAAATCAGTCCTTAGTGATCTAAATAAGATAATTATGTCATTTATAAAAAAATATATACTACATCAACAATATTCTAAATAAAATGTAACATATCATATAAATCAGTGAACTCTAGAAAAAAGTGTATTTTCCACCTTCGGGTGGCAGCACCAGTAGTCATCCGCGCACGCCCAATTACTTTTTAGGCAAAAAGCGCTAAGTCATCAGCGCGCACGGAATCACCGCCCGTGACGTTTGCCGCATCTTCTTGCACTTAAATCGACTAATTTTATACTTTCTATGAATTTCGGTAGCTACAATGAGGTTAGGTTCTTTATGCATTCGTGAATCTACTTGATAAGGATCAC
This sequence comes from Apamea epomidion, assembly GCA_947507525.1. NCBI lineage: Eukaryota > Metazoa > Arthropoda > Insecta > Lepidoptera > Noctuidae > Apamea > Apamea epomidion. The sequence goes on along the minus strand of OX382240.1, from coordinate 16,579,326 downwards.
ACCTAGCTATCCAACACTTTCAAATCGTTTCCACAACCGAAAGATCCGCAAATATTCATATGTGGAATCTAGTATACAAGACCAAACCAGAGGGGCAAATCTCGTAATTTGAAGAACGTTCACAGTCTGAAGGCCTATTCTCGTAATTAAAAACGTTCAAAATCTAGTCGCAGTCTCATCTCGGCGACAAACAAGTGTGAAAACCTTGTCAAAATGTATGGAAATTAGAGGTATTTTTGACAGATTGAGACAGAGATCAGAAGGCCAGTTCTCGTAATTTAAAACGTTCAAAATCTAGTCGCAGTCTCATCTCGGCGACAAACTAATGTCAAAAACACTTACCAGCATCTTTGTTGAATCCCGCAGATATTATCTTTTAAATCAAACACATACGCCCAAAATAGGCCATCATCACACTTCCTCATAAATCCAAAGTCATATGAACCCCCCATTCATGATTAACCATCAAACGCACCTTCAGAAATATATATATATATATATATATATCTTGTGTATCTCATCAGATTACATGCAAATCACACAGCAACAATTTATAACACAAACAAGTCTAACAATCCCAATTTTCTTAAGTAATCAGTTGAGGTAGAAGGGGCTGGCTTTTAGACCAATTGGCGAATGACCACAGCGGTCAGAGCGGTCAGAGCGATCAGGTACGTTTCCGCTTCACGGTACGCCGGTAATCAGGTGTTAATATTTTTACGGTAGCCTGGTGTCGATTATAGGTGCGGTTGCCCTAGTTCCGAACTGATTACGCACCTTTTAGCTTGATAAAGTGGCTTTGGGTAGTTTTTGTTAAAGAATGATCTTTCTTTGTTTGCATTTTAGGTCTTAGATATATACAGTATATTGTGCTAAGGTCATCATCATCATCTACCAAGCTTTTTTCCCAACTATATTGGGACTTGTATTAGGGAGCGAGCCTATTGGTATTAACCGGGCTAAAATCCAAAGAAGCCCTTCCTTCTCTACCATCTTGCATTCAGCCGAAAGATGTCTACTGCTGGACGTGTGTTGAGGAGAGACGTCAACTGTGGCGATGCTTGGGAGAGGGCTGTCTCTCCCAGGCATCGCCACAACGCGACTGCGACACCCGCATCAAGCGACCATCACCAGGTCGACAGTCCACCTTGTGGAGTCCTACTACCGCTGCTCATCTCGCTACGCTGTCACCACTCCTCAACTTTTCAGTGACATCAGCCATCTGTTGAAATAGCTGTGTCCCGCTCACTCATTGTCACTTAAGTTCGGCAATTCAGACTTGTTGGTGTTCCCAAAGACGTTGGCAGTAACCTCAGAGATTCATTCTTCCAGACGAACATTATATATACGTAAGTAATTCTGTCTGCCTACAGCTGAACGGATTGCAACAAAATTTGGCACACAGATAGACCATGACCTGGGTTAGGACAAGGTAGGGCTGCCATCACCTAAACGCCGGATAAACACGGCAAAAGTCCCGGACATTTGGGCGAAATATGGTTTTTCCCCGGACACGTCTGAAAAAATATTTTTTGCAACAAAAATAAAAACATCGTTATATTTTTTAATTTTTATTCATTTATACAGCTTGTTATTAAAATCGAATTAGGTACGTATGTAACCGCAAGAAATAATAGACATTTTTATAAAATTAAACACTCTTTCTGAGGTATTATGGTAATAAAAATAATTAGAAACACTCTTCTTTTTGGCATCAATCAAATTATTATATAATACTACTAATAACTAACTAACTATAATCCTTTATAATTTTAGAATACACTACACCAATGATGTTCTCAGTCATCTAGTTAGGTAGCCAAATCCCTAAACTATTTGTTGATTGTAAATTAAAAGTACTTTAGTATTAATTTTTTTTTTTTTTTTTTACTTGTTTTGGTATTCTTCAGTCTTCCCAATTATTGCTAAAATATCTTTCTTTTCCAACAATAATTTGTAAAAGTCGGAACAACTCAGGTCCTTGAAATTATACTTGATTTTGATCAGGGGCTGCAGTCTGGACATTCATAGCGATCGCTTTACGACCGAATTCGGTCGCAAAGTCCTGTCACTCCATACATTACACCTGTCAATCCGGGACTTTGCGACCGAATTCGGTCGTAAAGCGATCGCTATGAATGTCGAGACTGCAGCTCCTGAGAAGACAACGTGTGTATGTTTAGCGAGTTTCTTTCTTTCGTCCATTGCTGCGTGACTAGCGGAAACACTCACGCGGCGCGGGGGCACAGGTGGGGGCGTTCGATCGTCGACTATTTTGCCGTGCCTTCTTGAATGCGCGTTTTTATGAATGAATTTTTAACTAAGATTTATTTCAATTTATCACTTATCTTATAAAAATTGGGTTTCCCCTGATAACAAAACTTTTTAAAACTCCTGCCGGACGGCCCCTGTAGCCCGTCAAACTAGGAAAAATCCGGGGAATCCCGGACGGACGGCAGCCCTAGGACAAGGTATACTTTTTATCCCAATAGTAAGTTCCCAAGGGATAATTTCCGACCACACGGCTGAAGCTGTAACCAAAAGCAAAAATAAGCTACCTGCCTTCTGGTCCTTAATCTAAATGGTACTGAATGGTTTTCACGTGGTTTGTCACGCAGGTGAAGTTTACAAACACGTCGCTCTGATAAGTGCACGTCCGGGCTGCGATATGGAGTCGCGTGTTAGCCTCCTCGATCGTTAACTACGTGTTTACAATGTAATTAATGAACTATTTGATCATAAATTAGGAAGTTGAGATTGGGCTGTTTCCGGTTTTTATTCCGTTTCCAACTTTCCACAAAGAAAATCCATGTAATTCAAGCTATATTGAAACTAAATGCTGGAACTTACTAGTCTAGTATAATATTAGGGTTTCCAGCAACCACTTCTTCATTTGAGGGTTACTAGCATCAAAAATATAGGTTTTAGTTTTTTTTTTTTTACAGGGACAATTATTGATACAGCATTTTTTAATGACGATTTCTTTATTTTTTTAATTTATATTTGCTGTACACGTACATACGGCGCATGTGGCAAGGCTGCATAATTTGATTGATTTTTATGCTAGTTTTTTTAAATACGCTTCAAAACATTATGGCTATTCTTAAGTTTAATCTAGTGGATTCTAGGATTTGTTTACTGGCAGCCACGTCTTGCCATTTACTGTCCATTTTCTGACTCCACTTAGAACAGATAGATTCTTTCTTATAATAGAAATAGATAATTTTTCATCCCCTGTCAAAATACGTATGAAGCGCCTTTTACAATTCCTTTAAAATCATAATCATCTTCCTGCCATTGTTCCAAATTCCCATAAAATAAACAAAAGCGTGTTGCCATAATCACAACACTTTCATTTAACATCTCTATTTGATAATGATATTAACCAACTCAAAACATTAAGCCCGTTGCACACTGGTAACAAGTCGCGCGCAGCACGTGCGGAGTACCGCACGCGGTCCGTACCCAATTTAACGACTAATTGCGCTCTTATCGCGGCTAAACGCGCGTTATCGCGAGCTCCGGCGGCTCTGTTTATAAACACAAATAGGAATGGACCGTTACATTCACCTCACTTTGATTTTTACTTGTCGTTTTGATAACACGTAGTTATGTTTCCTTTCAACTGTTATTGGATTCGGTGATAACTAAGCTTTTGTTTAGTTTACTTTGATTGCGCAATGGTAGTGATAATCGATACGGCTACATCAAAATTAAAAGTCATTTATTCTAATCAGGCTGAGAATCCACACTTTTGCATAATACAGTCCCACAAAACGCCCGCCCTTCACCACTTCTAAGTGCTTTCAAAAAGCTGGAAGAAGAAGTGGTGCAACAAACTCCCCAGCAGCACAGCAATTATCTCTAAATTCAAGTAACTATGAAATGAAGTCATCTCCATTTTCAACTTTTCATAAACTCTCTATGCAACGTTTCTAAGTAAATCAAAGTTGAAAAACGTCGTAAAAGGATGACATATTATACTATTATACATTCGATGTGTATAATTAAAGCTTGTCTCAAAAACTATAGGTTGAAATAAGCCCAACAATGCCCGAATGGGTTCCCCCTTGATTCAGAAATTATGAGCTCAAGCTCAAGGCCACGGATTCAATTTCGCATCAAAGCAAAAAATAATATTGTAAAGTCTAGAAGCAGTTTCTAAACTCAGGAAATATTATATTACATAGGTACTTTAATATGGAGTTAGAATGTGAAGCAACTCGAATCACAAATTTTTTTTTTTTTTGCTTCGTCGTTATATGTGACAATTTTTGTAAGTACAAAATCATAAATATCTGTTTGTTTTCATCATTTTTACTAAATAAAAAAATAATAAACACAAAAACTTCGCTTGCTTAGAGTAGAAACAAGAAACGCGCTGCCTAAATTATCATAAACAAAACAAAATCCGACAATATTGTCCAAAAAAACTTTACACACAAAAAGTTTGGTAAAGTCTTAGCAGTAACGTTGAAATTTTCTTAACATCCACCTGTAGGGCGCGTTGCGTAAGGGTCGCTCCCCTACCCTTGAACCGGCGACCTTGAGTGGCGGGTCACTACGCAACGATTTTATTGTTTAACGACACCAGTGTGTACCACCCTTTATTTAGGGAAGAGGGATCTTGTCTTTGTTTTGTGTTTGTTAGATTTTATTTTGAGTGTTTTTGGAGCACTCGTTTTAATCAATTTAAATTCATTTTTTTATTTATATTTGTTACTTTTACCAACTTCCTGAAAGGTTCTTATAATATACTAACAGTTTATGATATATTTTGCGGATGACCCATTCTCATACTAAAAGAAAAATACAATTGATACCCTACTCACTCATGACATATACCATAATTTTCAATCTTACCGCTAGTTTACCCCATAAAAATAGCAAAACAAGATATCATTGCCTCCTTAATCCAGAATTTCACGGCAATTAAAGCGACTATGTCAGCAATCACATCAACATTTATGTTCAACACACCGTGTAACGCAATCAGTCCAACATATGTTGTACATGAATAGATTCACCCTCATAGATAACCCTCTATTTGGATAAACTTCCACATCTATTGGCGAAACGGATTCATCTGCTCAATTTGTTCAGACAGACAAATTGAAAAGTTAATGTAAACAAAACGAAATGAGCAAAAAAAATTAAAAAGCCAGATTTTACTTTAAAAAATGAGATGACCATTTTCATTGTGTCTTGCAAACCAATCTCAATCTTAATTGTAACTGTTTAACCGGTTTCGTTCATGTGTAAAAATCTCTGGCAGCAGCATCAGAATAGAACAGAATAGAAATTATTAAACGGAAGGAGTATGCTTAGCTTAAATTTGGGACAAAGATATTTCCAGAGCAATTTGGAATAAAACTTCAAAATTTGGTTACAACTGCAAGAATCCATTTTCATATCCTGCCTGGATGGTATAGGGTATAGAGATTATGGTATTCTTACTTCGCTAATAGCACCCCGGTGATCACCATCAGCACATAGATGAGGCTTCGGGTTCTCTGTAGACGCTTTGACTCCTTTAAATGCCTAAACAAAACAGTTTCGTTGCAACTGCGCGCACCATCGCTGTTTTCATACAGTGAAAGTCTTACAACCAGTCTAACCAAGGGGTATCGTGTATCTGACCTCCGCAACCCAGTTACTGGGTCACAACCCAGTAACTGGGTTGCGAAGGTCAGATAGACAGTTGCTCCATGTAAAATACTGTTATTCAGCTGCATCCGGTTAGACTAGAAGCTTACCCCAACATACATAGTTGGTAAAAGGCTAGGTAAACTGGTTGAAAGTCAGTCTAAAGACAGTCTTGATTTAGTTATAAGTTAACAGCCCTAAAGTAATGTCAATAAACCAATCAAATGACCAACCAACACGTACGGTTGTTAATGTTTTAAAAAACCGCAACAAATAATGATATAAGTAGACTCATCCCCAATTTGTACCGAGGGTGAAATGATCTAGCCCTGCTAGACACCCTCTGTTTGCCACCCTGTCCATGATACGGAGTTACCACGCCCTAGTCATAGTTAATTTAATGTAAACTTACATGCCACAATTCATACAAGTTTGTTATATGTCTAGTTTTTTACCAGAAATCTAAAATGGGTCTAACTTTTGGGACTTGGATAATGGCAGAATATTTAGATTTAAAAGAGTGTTCATGGAGTTTCTTGCCCATTCTTCTCCATAGGAACCTACTACACTTTGGAATGGGCAACTAGCTTCATCTTACTGACTGACTCCTTGAAAATTCAAAAGTGCCTGCAATTGGTTTAATTGAAATAAATACTTTGAATTTGAATGTAATGGAAAGAAAGTAGGCTCTGTATCCTACACTGGGTGATTCCGGAATGAGCGGCTACGTCTGTCGTAGTCAGAAGGTCACTATTATGTTTCATTTCGTTGAATTAGGCCCAAAGTAGGAGTTACACTGGATTTTGCATAAGTTAAAAATAGAATGTTAGAAGAAAAGTAACTTATGTCAGAAAACGAAATATGAATCAGGCACGTTGAAACGAAAATCATAAAAACTCACTTGGACATTAAGCTACTGGTTATCCAAAACTGGTAATAAAATAAGAAGCAAAAAAGAATATAAGAAGTATTTATTTTATGTTGAACTGTCGAGTTCCAGAAAATACCACCAACAATTGCAGAGCCGATTCCTATCAAGTATCAAAACACTAACGTTCTTAAAAATTAAAGCTACAACGGTACAAGGATCTCATGGCGGGTGGCCGAAAACGGAACTAACGCCGCCATCTTGGTTTGTCAATACAATATCTGTGACAATTTCACATGTTTACCAACAACGCCCCCCTGTTAATGTCATTCGGATCCTTTTTTTTTTCGGCTTTGGCAACTGAGCCGTGTCAACTATTCAGATCCTTGTTGCACTTAGAATTCCTATCCCATAAAGCCTTACCTACTTTCAAAGCCATCGATGACTCACAACACAACCATAAACAAAAACTTTACACCATAAACACGGTTAGTGACGTGCTATAAGAAATAAAGCAATAGCACATAAATAAGTAATAAATAGAGTATGGAGGCTCTAAGTTATTATTTATCTTGGAGACGTCACGTGATGTCGCGTGGATGGCTAGACTTTGCAGGTGAGGTGCTAGTGTAAGCGATAAACGTTTAGGGAAGACGGTAACAGATTTATAACTCTTATAAGAGCACGAAGTAGTTCAAATTAGGCCCAAAGTAGGAGTTACACTGGATTTTGCATAAGTTAAAAATAGAATGTTAGAAGAAAAGTAACTTATGTCAGAAAACGAAATATGAATCAGGCACGGCAGTCAGAGAGAAATGAAGGCAATGTTCCATAATATTGTCGGGATGTATTATTATCTGCCTGGTAATTTCATTAAAATATTGTAAAATTTTAAGGTAGGCTGTCTAAAAACCACGAAAACGACCGTGTTATTAGGACACCGTCGATTCTCTAGTTCGGAAACATTAAAACAGGTTAAGTTTGCATCGTCGTCAAGTGGAAAGAATTCCGCTTTTAATTGTACCTCTGTTTTTGGCTACATTTAACTATTGTTTGGCTTTGTAAAGAATACATAAGTAACGTGCTCATTCCCATTTAAAATCAAAACTCATTTATTTAGTTTAGGATGAAAATCAGCACTTTTTAAACTTCTAAATGACAAATTTAAGACAGTCCCCCAAAACGCCCGCACTTCACCGCTTCCTACCGCTTTAGCTGGGAATAAGAAATGGCGCTACAGACTCTTTCTTTTCGTCAGTATCGCTTCCCGCTGTAACTGAGGCCTCATTTATAAATTTTACAGCGCTGAAGTCAGCGGTAGCGCGGCTATGTGATTTGATATCGTTAAGTTTATTGTCGCTGTTACACGATATTCATGATTTGTGTCGAATTTTAACGTGATTTGTGTCTGGGAGTCACCTCAGAACTGGCCATGTGGGGTGACAAAGAAGGGTCATCAACCTGAGTATGAAATTTATATTATGGTGCAAATACCATCATCATCATTGTTCCACACACTGTTGAGTATAGGCCTTGTCCCTTTTTGCCATGCTACCCTGATCTATGTGAGAATACCATACTTTCCACGTAATCTAAGTAAGTATAGTCAGACTCTCAAAGCTTGGAAATCCTTAGATTCATTTGGAAATACTTTGTTTTTTGGAAAAACTCCAATCAAAGCCCTTTGGTTGAGTTTCAGCCTTTCTACGACAGGCATTATAAGGCTTTTTATCTTTTAAATGTTATTGGGATTGTCATACTGGAATTTTTCAGTAGCTAGTTGGTTGATGGCAATTGGCAACGAGCTCTCCGCCTATACAGCAGGCAGGGATATCCACGGGCAACCAGTTAGGCAACCAGGGATTCAGTACATGATTCTGAACCCCTCGTCGAAATTATTCGGTAATTTAAAAAAATGCTGTTTACATTTTGACCGCGTAGGTATTGATTGCACTTTACTATGAAACAGTAGTTTTTTTGTAATGAACGATTTTACGATTTAATTATTTCTACGCTAGGAGGTTTAGAATCATATGATGAATTCGTGGTTACAGTCTGCGCGTCCATGTACCTGCCACCCTGTATTACAGGGGGCCTTAAAATACAGGCTGATTTTTTAAAGACCAGCCAAATTTAAGGATGTGGTACAGACCATCAAACTGAACAACTTTCTCCATGGGACAAATAGCGTAATCGCGAAAATTTTATCAACTGTCCCATAGAAAACTTCAATACCTACTCGACCTAAATGTATGGGACGGCTGAATTTTTATTCGCGATTACGATGTTGGTCCCATGGAGAAAGTTATTCAGTTTGATGGTCTGTACCACATCCTTAAATTTGGCTGGTCTTTAAAAAATCAACCTGTATAGTCTACACTAAACACTTCTGTCTAACCCATCAGTAAATACAAGCGAGAGGATAGTATTAAGTTTCCTCTCAAAATAAAACGCGTCTCTCAGCGTAAATTACCGGTTGTTGCAAGTAATTGTCATACATTGAACTTGCGTCTGTCTGTCTGTCGCGAATTGATGTCAAGTGGCAATGGTTACGCAACCACGGTCACGGTCGATGCACCCGATGCACTCGGACAAAGGGTAAGCAGAGATATTATACTCATAAGATATGACATAATATTTCTATATGGATTTTGGAGATTCGCGATTTCACCCTCGTGGAAGTCGGAAATTATGACACGGGAACGTGCTATCGGGATCAAAAGTATTGTATATCATGGTCTACCAGTCTGCCAAATTTCGTTCAGCTGTATCTAGGTGCAAAAAGGTAACACGCGAGTTACTTTCGCATTTTTAATATAAGTATTGCATTAGTAACATACTAGTAGTAGGAATGGCTTTCATCTTGACAGTTCAACAACATTCATTGCGGTATTTACGTTGTTGAGCAGACAAATTTTTAGAACATATGAAGCAATGGATTAGCAATATCCTTCAAATGATTCAGATTGTGATTGATATTACAGGAACTTATGGACGCTAGTGATGGCGCCAAACACGTAGCCGAATTCTGGGCCGAGTCCATTTAGATTGCAATCGACGCCCTAAGACGAAGAAAGTAAATAACGCAATGAATGTTGTTGAACTGTCAAAATGAAAGTCATTGCCACTGTTAGTGTGACGTAATTACCCCGCTGGTGCTAAGGGAGTTAAGTGGACCTCCATAGTAACAGTACTTATTAAAAATTTGAGTTTTTAATTGCCATTTAATGTTAAAGTAATCTGTTAGTGATGTGTTAGTCATGCCAAAGGCACCGAAACGTTAACGTAATCAAAATGCTTTGAAAAAACTTCCTTTGTGTTTTTAATATCAAAAAAAGTTTAATTTAACACTGGTGATATTTATTTTAAAACATGAAATAATCTATTCTAATGAATAAAAAAAAACAAAAATCAGACTTTAAAAGGTCGGTTGCCATGATGGTAACATCGGTAACGCCAGAATTTGCGTGAACCATCCATGAAAATTATAAACGTGCGTAAAAAAACGCGCGTAGTCGCGCGCTCTTGTGACCGCATCCCAAATCAAAGCGTAGAATTACCAGAAGAAAGGTTTTATTTTTTCAAGTTAATACTACTAGGTTTTTTTCGCGTTACCGCTCTCGTGGAGGTCGAAAATTATCCCACGGGAGAGTGCAACCAGGATAAAAAGTATCCTATCTCCTTACCCAGGTCATGGTCTATCCGAGTGCGATAGCGCTAGGAAGTGGTGAAGGGCGGGCGTTTTTGGGGGACTGTCTTTTGTAATTTTGACGTTCAAAAAGTGCTGATTCTCAGCCTAATTTGAATAAATGACTTTTGATTTTGATTTCGCCAAATTCCATTCAGATTAGTCCACCAGCACCCCAATTACGTAATACCCTATCAATCTCAATCTGAATCATTTTGAAGGACATTGTAGATCCATTGCTTCATATGTTCGAAAAATGTGTCTGCTCAACAACGTAAATACCGCAATGAATGTTGTTGAACTGTCAAAATGAAAGCCATTGCTACTGGTAGTGTGCTACGCAATTACCCCGCCGCTTAGGTGTGTAAAGGTAACAGACAGACAGATGGAGTAACTTTCGCATTTATAATATTAAATATGGATATTAGTGTGGATTCCTTTTAACTAATATCAAATCGTCTGTCTGTCACACTAAACATTGCAAAACCCTGACCTCTGTCGCACAAGTGGTTCAATTGGACCGGACATGACGTCGGCACGCACTTCCGGCCGCTAATTACGATCGTCTGCGTCCACGGGACATCCTGAAGGGTGCATTATAACCGTATCAATTAGATTTTACAAAGACAGTATTGTTTTTACTTATTTTATTGGTGGTAGGAAGGTTTTAATATGAAAAAGTTGTTCAGGAAAATTTTGAAGGCATAACATTTTTTTTTTGTCATTCTAATGTTGATAAGAACGACTCTAGCAAAAAAATATTATTACTTAGGGTGTGTTAAATAATATACCTACCAACTTTTCCGTGTTATGAAAAGCGTCAAGTCAAAGAGGGTGGTTTAAATTATTTTCATTTCTTTGAATTCTTAGGTTAGACTTCAATTCTTTGTTACTGTTTAGCGACTTCAAAAATTGTTTCCCATGAACATTACTGAAAAATCTGACATCTTTAAAGTATTGACAATATTCTTGTAAAACTGACAAATAATAATGTTAAATAAATGCTTGATCACGAGACTAAGAGTTCGCCCAAAAACATCAAAACGGGACGTAACTTTTAGTAACGCGTCACTGGCTCTTTATCTTGAAGGTACTTTTACTTGAAAATACAGCATAGGTAAGTCTAAAAAGGCCCTATGCTATGAAGACTTCGCTTCGATAAAGGAAGATAAGGTGTTAGAAGTCTTGTACATAACTGTCGGTAAGATAGTTACAGAAATTGTGCAGTATTGAGTTATGTATTGTTAAAATGCTGTGTTAAAAATGGACAAAGATTTAAACAAAAAAGAATTATTCAGTAAGGAGAGATAATGAAGGTTCCTACTTACCAATTACTCCTGTATCTGGTCAGCTTAGTGACGGTTGAGTGAGGAAATATCGGTTTATGAAGACATTTGTCGAGTCTAATTGTTACATAAACAACTTACTGAAAACACAATTAGATACTTATCATATCTTTAGTTTTTGACAAAGTAGGAAGTTATTCAATAAGTTTGAGTTAGCAGTTCAATATGAATGAATAATAGAACCATCATATAACCTACTTTATAGATACTGTTGTCATTACATTCGGTCTGGAAATCTAGGTAGACAAGTTCATATTTCTTTTATCAACGACGTGGCAAAACTCCAAACAAAAATCAAGAATATGAAAAATTCATCTCGGCTTAGACAGCCGCCACAAAATCTAAACTTGAGATCCCTCATAGCCACGAGTGCTCAAACCGTCGCATGGCAACACTGAAAAATGCATTCGCGAGACAAAAGCAGGCTATTACCGCCCCAGGATTAGCCCTATTGACACTACGTTACCAATTAAAAAGGGAGGGGTGCCTTTTCGTCTCGGTTTTTTTCAGCAGACGGTTTTTCAGGCCGCGGGCGTCCACCCCCCACATTTCCCCCTAACCCCCCGTGGCTGTACAGAAAAATCAATAACGCAGCACTTTTTTCCGCGCGTAAAGCATGCACCGACACGGCGCGCGGCTGTGTGTGTGTGCCCCACGCACACACGCGCGCGCCCATTGGGTTGCCAGCATTTTTTCCATTCGCATTAAAATTTGCTCACAGCGACATTCTCGCTGGAGCCGACGTCCCTGCCTTTGATTAGTCGGATGCACCTGGAGGGCTTACGCAATATTCCACGCTCCCTTTTATTGCAAATCCTTTACAATACCAAGCTCAAGCGGCTTCAGATTAAAAGCGACAAATTTCTTTCGCACTCTACAACTACCTTCAAAACGGAAACAATTTGTAAACGCTAAGAATATCAAAAATGCTCTCCAACATTTCCGAGACGTTAAAGCGTTAACGGAAAACAATTTTAAAACATTCTATCATAAGCCTTTTGTTCAAGTTCTCTACAAGAAATAGCCATAACTCGTGTTCTTAAAAGGATTGATGAGAAATGAGGAGAGTATTCAACAAGAAAACGAGTGCTGACGTCCTTATGTACTAGACAGGTACCGGCCATTGTGGACCCTGTTTAATTCTATAAAGCCGCGGAACAGGCGACCTTGTAGGTGGACTGAATGGCATCGCTTCCGTGATCTCTATTTGCTGCTCATCCGATAATGTCATTGAATGAGCGTTAAAAGCTTTTGGAAGCATCGCCGGGATCCGGAGCATATCATTTGCATAGATTCCTAACGCTCGGTGTGCGACAACCGCACAACACTAATTGCTAACGCAGACTAACGTAAAAAAAGCATCACATTTAAAAAAGGAACGCTTTGCACATTTTTATTTCGCGTTCGCAATGACAGAGGTGAGTCCGTCCCGCTCGCGCGCCATTGTTGCTCGGGGCTCGTCATCACTCCATCTTTGTCTGCCGCGCGCGTTTTTTTGAACGTGCAAAAATATAAAAACGCCGAATCGCGTCGGTGGTGGGGCGCGTGTTCTCGCTGCACTTGTGTGCGTCGCCGCGATAATGCTTGTTTTAGGGCTTTGCCCCGATCATAAGTCAATACATGCCCAAGTTTGTAAGCGCACCAATAGTGAAGTGCTTTAAAAGCTAGCAACGCGAAAATTCTTAACGTAAACAACTAGAAATACTGAAATTCAAAAATATTTGAAAGTTGTGCTTACGTATAAAATGTGCTACCAGCTTCTTGCTGGATAGAATATACAGTATAAGTTACAGTGATAGTAATATTATATTTCAACACGCTACACATAATAATGAGTACATGAGGTCTTAGAGAATGTATCCTCATTGGTTCAATACCTAATTAGTTACCCAAAAGCATTCAAAACCCATCCAGCATAACAAAGCTAATAATTAGCTGAGATTGTATCTCATATATGTAATTTCCGTCGAACGAAAGTGTCTACGACACTGTCTAAATCTATTTTCGTTAGATAGAATAAAAAAAATAAAAATAAAGTGTACACCTTTCTCTGCACCTTTCACTCACTTACAATTAGCGCTCTGTTAATCATAAGATAACAAGTCCAAACTACTTTTTTCTTACGTGCCAAATTGGACCAAGACGATCAATCGAACAGTAGACTGCAATTTGGCATGCAGGGCTGCCAGTCTGAAGTCTTGTGAACTTAAGCTTCAAGGAATATGGTAGGAAAAACGGAAATTTTCTGAACTTAACAATATTTTCTAGGATCTAGCCGAAAATTAAGAGCAATCTTCAAACAATTTTAGCACCCTGATTGCGTAACAATCACAACCTGAATCATTTTGACGGATATTGCTAATTCATTGCTTCATATGTTTGAAAAATAACACAACAACGTAGGTAAATAACGCAATGAATATTGTTGAACTGTCAAAATGAAAGCCATTGCTACTGGTATTATTATACGCAATTACCCCGCAGGTCTAGTCAATTACTCATGATCTTAGCTCTAAGAACAACTGTTTTCCAACCTCTGGACAGTAGACAACCCTGCCAGAGTCCGGGGGCCCGTTACCACTCGCATAATAGTTGCAAATCCATTGATTATTTTGATGCATTAGATGGTTACGGAGTACGGTCACAAACCGCAGACTGTTCAACTGTTCTTTATTTGAATAAAATAATTTGACCGTGAACGCAACGCAACGGTTAGTGTCAACGTGCGTTTGAACCACATGTTAATAGCGAGCATTAAAACAAAGACAATGATTGTACTATTTTTATTTTTCTAATGTTTGGTCTGCCGCTAATGTAAATTGTAAATAACGGTAGCCGCATTTTTTGTCAACATTTTTGTGTATATCTAGGTAGGTATTTTAGGTATTAAGATGAACAGAAATTCTTCAACTTCAAAGCGGAAATTCTATATCCGTCTGAGGTGAACTTGAATGGACTGAAATCTTATAAAAAAGCGTCAAGATTGAACGGAAAAAATTCAGTTAAGATTAATCTAATCTTTGCATGCAACAAAATCGTTGAACTAGAAACTAATTTAATAAAACCCGCGACCGTTGCACATCGTAGAATTTCCTTCTCTTTCTCTCGAAAAGCGACAAAAAAATCGCCGTCTCCAACGCCGACCTTACGCAGACATCTTTTTATTGCGAACGTGCCCCTGGCCTCACTCTTTCTTACCTCATAACACAGTTTCTCTTGCCTTTTTCCCGTTTTTTTTACTCCATTCAACCCCCCGTCGGTGTGTGTAGAAAAAACTTTGTGGCCTCGTAAAAGTCCACTTCTGTGCGAAAACTTGCGTTGTTTTGAATTTAGAACTTTTGTTTCGTCGTCGTTGATTTGCTTTTTTTTTTAGCAGGTGACTTTGGAATTATTTAGATTACGGTGTTTGACATCAGTCTTGGCGTGTTTTCATTATTTGTCTTTTCTTTCGACGCCATCATTCTGGTCAGTGGTGCTTTGAGGAAATTGGAAGTTCTAAACTTTTCACATGATTTCCACTTTCTTTTCAAATAATTGAAGTTACGAAAATAAAAATACTATTACTTTGAACTTTTGATGTTATCGAATTTACTTGTTTTAAGTTAGACCTGCATCACTCTATCTGTCAGAAATAAGCGTCGGTGTTAACTGCATCAACATTAATTATATGCAACCTTACGGAACTTTTTAAGCTCTTGCGTTCAGCGTAATTGCTAGGTTTATTAAAAAATCGTATAAATACTAAGTCTTTTCATCAAACTTTAATGAAAGGTATTTCATTAGTGAAAAAGAGGAATTCTTTTGAGAATTATAATTACGGCTTCGTTAAACTCTACGTTGCTTAACATAAGTAAAAAAAGCTTTTAGCTTGCTATATTAAAAACTAAAACGGATCTTTCAAATGAATCTAGTCGACTTTTGGACTTCAAAATTCTTTTCATGGATAACTAGCAAGCGCTACATTTTTATCCGTTTGAGATCAAGTGCGCATTGGCAACAAAACAATTTCGTTATTAGACTTTTTTCCAAGCCCAAGGACTGGAAATAATTCAGGGGAATGTGTACAAGAACAAGCGAATAATTTTCAAGTAGGTTTCATTTTAATTAATCTCGTGCCTGGCATGGCGCGCGTTTCCTATTTCAAAACTAAACCCAAAACAATTGCGCATCGTTCGAATTTTAAAAACTGGATACGTGATACATGACATCGGAGGGGCCCGCATACCGTTATCTAACTACCCCTAGCACATCGCCCAGTATAAAAAGAGCTATAGGACAGCCGAGAACCCCCCCTCGCTCGCCTTATTTTGTTGGGTTTCGGGGCGGGGCGGGAGGTCGAGTATTCCTGGTGTGTAATGCACATTTTTGCATGGAGCTTCGCGATCGGGCTGGGTTCAGCTCAGCCCTGCAAGCACGCACACTACAACACGCCGTGTCTCTGTGTGGGTTGCCATATACACACATACATCGTGGATGGATTCTGTTTTGTAGGTTTTTTTAATTGACCAAAATTTTGTACATTCCCGATATTGTGCTTTAAAACTTGCATGAAGTTATTGGCTTTTGATAGGTTATGGAAAATATATGAACCACAACTACGCAGAGAGGTAAGTATTATAGAAGAACCTTTCAATAAGTAGTTATTCCCTAATTATCATACATTATGCCAAAACTATGTTGCCATTACGAAACTAACATTGGAAATAAATTAATCTTTGAACTGTTATTTAATTACCATATATTTGCAAAAGTAAGTCGTAGTACTAGTTCATTAGGTATATATAGCTCAAGCATCCTCATAAATACTTTTACCAAAATGCTGATACATTTTCAATACTCAGGTACCTACATCTCCTAACAAAGCATAAAAGCCCGAACTACATACATAACTGCAATTGATTTCCCGAATACATATAGGTAAACCGGAGTCATACTAATCGAGAGTGACGCTCGAAAAAATCACAACCCCTGGACGCAGACGAGGGGGGAACGGGGTGGCAAAGAGGGGGTGCAGGTGGGGTTGCCAGTGTTTTTATTTTTCATGATTGGTGGATTGCACCGGGAGTAATGATCGATGGAATTAACGTGCGCCACTGGCCACCACGAGAGCTTCAGTTTTTAAAATTTCGAATGCTTCATGTTTGAAAACTGGAACTCGATTGGAACTGTAGGTTTTTAAACGGTATTTTTGACGTTGATAGGGTGGTGATGTGAGTTTTTTTGCTTGAGGAAGGAAAACATTAACTATGAAATGTTTCCTCGTACATTAAGCTCACTTTCCCCTGACAAAAGATTTAGGGCAGATTTTTCAATAGTCACATGATTTTTATCTGAGGAATAAATATTGCGGTTTGACAGGTTTTGTATAGAAATTATGTCAAACTGTCATATTTATTCTTCAGATATAAGTCATCTGACTATTGAAAAATCAGCCCTTACTATACTAGCTGTTATCAGCCAGTATTTCAAGTGTGTTTTGAGGAACATAGAAGCCTAGAGTTCCTCCTTTCTTCTGGCAAGGATTACCAAAGCTTATTGACCTACCAAGACCAGAGAGAGTCATTGGTCTTCTTAGGTAAAACCCAACACACGACCTTCATAATAACAGATCGTTACGCCTGGCTGAGTTTTTAACTACTTCTCTTTGATTCCCAGATATGTCCGTAGGTACAGTATGTAGGTAGGCTACATTATACTCTGTCCACTAGGTTAACCGTTTTTTGACAGGTCGAACTAGTGAGGAATTACATTTATTTTGTCAAAACTGATACACGTACGGTATTATAATGTCTGTAAGAAATCATAAATAAGATTCTATTTATATTTTTATTTTATTATGCATTTTAAAGTTAACTTTTACGTAATCTGGAATATGTACATTCTAAGACAGCTGTCAAAAAACGGTTAACCTAATGGACAGGGTATAGTTATCACCGCTCAAAATATACAAATTGCATTGGATAGCTAAATCATATTTAATGCATAGAGCTACAGGGAGAGCTATAAAATCCACGGAATTCAATAGAATCAGTCCGATTACGTTTCAATCCATAAACCGAGCCGTCGCCACTCATAAAAATATCCGAACGCATAAAAATTTTCTACCGCTGCATTTTTTTTTTATTTCCCTGCAGCACAGGCACAGATATTGGGTATACAATTCCTATATTTCGATTCCGTTTACAAATTAAACAGACGGGATGTTTACATACCTCCCTTCACCCCGTTACCCCCTGCATATACCCGTACAGCCATACATTAACATACATACAATGATTTATACTCCATACACATTTGGCATAATTGAAAAATGGCCGGCGTAATGGCGGACGGCGGACACTGCAAATAATAAGCTTTTAGGGTGACGCAACGAAATGTTTGGACTAATTAAGCGATTAATGTGAGGTGGCATGTTTTGTTATTAGTATAACTGAAAGGCTGCTGGCGCTGGTAAACGCGAGCTTTCAGGTAACTGTCTTCCACTGATGTCAACGCGCCTTGCTGTCGTTGAATAAAGATTACGTGATTTTCCAATAATAGAAATAGCTTCGGAGCTCAAAACGGTGAAGGAAAACGTCGTGAGGCAACCGGCATGCCCTAGAACCAAAAAATCGAAGACATGTGACATCTACCAACCTCTTCACGATGTTTTCCTTCACCGTTTTTGAGAGCAGTGGTGGTGAAATAAATTACACAAAATAAAGCGCGAGTCTGAGTTTGAACTTCGAACCCACGACCTACTCGGTAAGTCGAGGCTGTTGACACTGGGCTACCACCGCTCTCGATGATGATGACATCAAATTTCAAAAATCATTCTTGAATATCTTACGCTAAGTGTTATAAGAAAACACGTTTTACAGGGGTAAAACGGTGTAAGTGTCCCGTACGTAGATAAGTAACCAGAGTCGTCGGATATAGTTGAAGTTTAGTAAGAAACCGATGGATGTTTTCGAATAAAATCTAATGAATTAACAGAAAACAAACAGTCCGTTCATCAAATTAAATTTCATTCAAAAACATCTCTTAGTCTCTTACTAAACTTCAACTATACCCGACGACTATAACTTATCTCTTTTGGTAACCGTACCTACATATTAAGTTATTTCATATTTCGTTGTCGTCCTTGAAAACTGAATACACGTAGGCTCAGTAAATAGTTAATGAACGACTGACATTGTAAAGTTGCCGTTCGCGTCCCGAAAGCGAAAGTTGCATACCGAGCACTTTATCTGCAGGGATGGCAATCTTGAGTATGAGATGAACTCATTTGTTTAATAAATTAGGGATTTTTTTAAATTTGTGTTTTAAACGCTCCTGTCGGATGTAAGATGTTGAAATTTTTAGATACAGTCTTGAAACCTACTTTAAAGATGGTACTTAGGCAGAATTTTCGATGTTTGAAGAAACACTTTTTGAACAAGATAGTATTTACAATTTTACATAATATATAAGCTAACTTAAAATAATAATCATCGTCATTGACCCTCTCAATTAAAGCACGTGCCATCTAATCTCTTCACCACCCTTGGTTGACTGGTAGAGAATGCCTAAGGCATTAAGTCCGCCTTTGTACCTTTTTGTGCGAAAAGTTTAAATAAATAAATAATAATAATATGTTCAGGCATCAAAAAATTCGTCTGTATCGCTGTCAGCGGGAAAAGTGCCCAGAAAGCTGGCAGCATTGCCCCGTTGTATAGCGACGCTGAATCTTTGGCCAACAAATAGGCCAACCCTCTGGTCACGTGAAGAGTCGACCAAACCGTTTGACGATGTCTCGAAAAACTAATGAAAGCTCTACAATATGCACAGAATCTGCCTGAAAATAAAGACATACAAAAATAAAGACATACAAAAATAAAGACATACAAAAATAAAGACATACAAAAATAAAGACATACAAAAATGTTATCCCTGCTTTCCTGTCCTGTCACCTGTCAAGAACTTAACAAACGTCAAAACTGCCCACTGATTAATGAACAATATATGAAGTTTTTGACGATCTACATATTTTTAATATGCATTGTTTGATGCAGCGCACCACCCCTAGGATAATGTAGCTAAAATACGATGCAAGTTGAGTTTGTAACTGACAAATCGCAAGTGGTCGTAACTACACGAAAGCGAGTGTTGCTACTGTATTTAATGTTTTGTCTATAGATTTTTAATGGTTTATTTTGGGAAATCTAAAAGTTTCTGAAGATATTGAGAAAAAATAATTATACGTCGAATTGTCACCTAGATTGTTACCAAATGGTAAGATTTGTTAGTTACCCATATAGATTTTAATAATGGCGACACTGGACATTGATTATTTTGAAATAGCAAGACTACCACCGATGTATAACTACGTACCCTACTGTAATATTACAGTAGGTTCAGAAAAAAATCAGAGACACAAAAAAACTCGTCTGTCTGTAGCGACTGCTGAAAAAACTCATTAAGAAAAACAATGCATTTAAAAAAGTTGAACACAAAAATGCATGACATTCTAACACTCAGAGCTACAGGAAGCGATGCCGTGTCAAACTTCTGAAATGTTCAGCTTTCAGAGGCCGTTCACCCCAAGACGCCACCTTACCACACCTGCACCGCCCTTATTACACCCACACATAAGGCACACTTTCCTTTGAAACTCAACGAATGAGGTTCTTTTAATGACCGTCTTTATGCATTCGTAAAAGCCCTTAAGTCTTACCTGTTAAGGTTTATTTTGGCCAACCCTAGATGTTTTTATAAAGTCTCTTTGTATATGAACGTTATGGAAAACGCTTAGTTTTTCTTTTGACGGATTTCGCGTGAAAGAAATTCGGCTTTTAAGAAAGTTGCTGACATGTTTGTTGTTTTGTTTTCCGAGCTGAACTATACAGCTCAAGGCTTTAATTATTTTTGCAATTGTTTTTATTTACCTACCTCCTGAAAGTAAAGATGCATTTCTTTTCATGAATAGAAAAGTAGGACGACCTATTTACAGAAAATAAATATTCAGTCATATTCAGTCAACACCGTAAAAGCAGTGACTTGAACAGTTTTATCTTTTAAATGACACTAATGACATCGTTATACGGGGTGATTCATTGAGAAGGATATGTTCGTGAAAAGTTTGAAACTGAAGGCCAATTCCCGTAACTAAAAATGTTCAAAATTTAGTCGCAGTCTCATCTCAGCGGCAGGCACTGTCAAAAAATATAGGCATTTTAAAAGTATTCTTGACAGATTGAGACTGAGATCAGACTGTGAACGTTCTTAAAATTACGAGAAAAAGCTCTGAAAGACTAATACCCGGTTTTTGAAATCCTTAAATAAGCTCTCAATAGCTATTGATTCGACAAAGTTAAGTTCGTTCTTGAAGTTTTCCGAAACGCGCTATTGTGTCAAGATATTGAAACAACAGCCCTATCGAATTGTTGAATTCCGGTTAAGAATTTAACTATTCATACTAACTTCATTCAGAATCAACAATAGAATCAAGTTCTTCTAACTGAACAGACAGTTGTGCTGCTGGGGAGTTTGTTGCGCCACGTCTTCTTCCCTGCCAAAGCACTAGAAAGTAGTATTTCGGACTGTCTTCTTATGTAATTTTGACGTGCTAAAATGCTGGATCTCAGCCTTCTTTGAAGGGGGCGTATTGAGGCAAAGGCATACTATTCCATCAACGACTACTTACACGATGAGAATTAACTCAATAAAATGTTTATGTTCATTCTCCAGAATTAGCTTACTAACAGGTTATTGTTATTAGTATTAACTTATTTATTTATTTTACTTCGATGGTCCTAGTTTATCATTTGTGACTTCAAGTGACAGCTATGTGAACAGAACCCAGCAATGCATAAATATGTAAGCTGTCACGCCCTTTATGCCTGGAGGCTTTTATTTAGGTAGTAAGTTTTTATTTACATTTTAATTACTTATTTTTTAGCTTGAGTACGTATAGTTTTTATTATATTTGTTGGTATATTGGCGTGGCTAGCTGACATATGGCAAATAATTTAATTTTATGTTCTGTGTCTTGTAATGTTAATTACTTAACATAGGAATTGTATACAATCAAGTATTTTCTAACTGAACAGACAGCTGTGCTGATGGAGAGTTTATTGCGCTACTTCTTCTTCACAGCGATACCACTAGGAAGTGGTGAAGGGCGGGCGTTTTCGGGGCACTGTCTATTGTAATAAATGACTTTTGATTTTGATTTTGAGGGACTGTCTTGTGTAATTTTGACGTTCAATAACTGCTGATTCTCGAACTGAACAAATGACTTTTGATTTGATTTGATAAGCTATTTTAGATATAACACTTAACTTCCCCATAAATGTTAATTAAAAAAACTTAATTAAACTCAATTTCTTAAGACCAATGACGTGATTAGGGTCACAATAAAGCATTCTGTAACCAGTTGCAGAATGCAAAACTTTACACAGAAGTTGGCGTGTAAAGTTACAAAAAAGGTTCATTGGCTCCCAAGTTTATTTATTGCTTTTACTTTTTAATTTAACGACGCGAAGTTAGCACGCGAGCATCGGTATTAGCGTTAAATGCCCGTACGTTTATTTTCGACGAATTAAAAGGTTTAAGAAAAACGTAAACGATATGTATCGTTAATTAATTTGATATCGATCTTTTGGAATTTTTTAAAGTTTTTTTTTTTGTTGAATCTTTTTTTTTTCGACTTACGAGACGCTGACGTTTATGCGTAAGTTTTTATTTTGTAATCGAAAGATGAGCTTTTACGTCTTCACAGTACCTAATGGCAAACATACGACCTACAACCCCTTTCAAAAAACTTGATTGAGTTTACTCGTAGAAGAGATTCCCTACAATATGAAAAATCATCGCTAACTGACCTTACACTTCTTACATATTTTAAAAACATGTACTCGTAGTATATCCTCAACTTTTCGCCACCATTTTCCAAACATTCCAAAAACAACACCACTCTAAAATAAACCCTCTATAAAAAGGCACACAGCTTATAATACAGCATGATATAACAATCAAGTGTATCCTAGACTCCATTCTTCATCATGCCTAGAAGGAAAGCTTGCGGTGCATAATCTGGTAAAAATACACCCTTCGGCACTCGAGCGCCCTCTGGTACGAACCGACGGAGTTAACGTCTCAATGGTGCCTTGTTGGAGACTAGTTTTGTTGCAATACGGCTCATTAGACTAGTAGTGATAAAGCATGAAAATATGGCGAAGAAAGAATAAGAGGTATAAGCCTTATTTTTGCATGAATGGTTGAATGATTGTGGTCACCGTTTTTTTTTTTTTGGTGTCGCGGTGGAAATCCTCATGGACTTCCTCCATCGTGGGGACGGAGGGCTAAAACCACCGCGATGTTCCAGCTCTGCCTATGGCCGGGGGTGCGGGATTCGCATAAGCATTCACCGCTCCCCCGACAATGATTGTGGTCACCTGAAGTGCCACTGTGCCCTTTGAAGGCCTGGAGTGCTATATAGCTGTATTCGAAATGACCAGGAGACCCGTAGCACAGGTTTTACTTAGTATGGGCCCTCCTGGCTCCCATCTTCAAATTTTTTTAAATATAAACTGTGTAAATATTAACACATGTCGAAAAAAAATAATTATTATATTAAATTGTATTATTCTGTAAAGTTCTCACCGTGAAAACTTAGGTGAAGTGAGCTTGAATTGAACTGTCATCCCATCTGATGCTAGGGATTGACAGTTCACTGCAAGCTGACTTCACCGGTGGTCTTTTAAAACCTTTCCTGCTTTTTGTACTAGGTAAAAGGTACATTACAGATTCTTTGGCTTGCTAATATAATGACTAGCTGCACTTCCGGTATCAATTTTAGCTATTGCTCGCAGTGATAACTGTTATTAAAAGCAGCACAACATTTCCGTCGAACAAATTGATCATACCTATTAGGTATTAGTATTCCTCGTTCAGCAACGTATGTACAATCCCTACGTAAACTTACGAAAGTGCAAATAATATTATGACATTTTTTGGTCTATCGCGCTTCTTTATCATATTCCATGTAAATTGAGAGGTCTGGATCTTGTGATGCAGGAACTCATAGAACAAGAACCAGGACTACACTGATGTTTGTGTCTTGAACTGAAAATCAGGGAATTATATATTTATAACTCATCTTCAAAACCTCTTGGACAGGCTATAGACAGTAAAACCGCTTCAGAAAGCTTTCTGCAACTTTACTAAAATTTGCCAAGATAACCAATAACCTCCCGTCCCACGAAAACCGGTGTTTCAACCATTACCAGCCTGATGGCACGACCACAACACGAGGGATCGTTATGCAGAGCACTTAATTAAGTCTGGCCACTTCAGGTAGGCCGGGCTTTCGGCACGTACCGCCAGGGGGCGCACGCGTTGCATAATTTGATAGGAGGACTCTCTATGACAGGGTGAACTGATCTTGATTTTGTTTTCCTTTTTTTGTGGGAGGTTGTTAATAGTTCTTAAGTCGAAAATAAAAATTTGTAAAGCTTTAAAAAAAATTACGGCAAGATTCGAAAATTGGACTAACACTTCAAATAGGTTCATCTGACATTTAGGCAGCCGTTTAAGATTGGTGCAAATGCAACGCACTTTTATGACTAAGTGCGTCAAAGTCTGTTTAGTGCAGACGAACATAAGTGAATGAAAGTTAAGTTTTTCATGTCACACTTAAGCAATTTGAAAGTTTTTAAGGACTTTAGTAGGTACCTGTCCACTCTAATTCCCCAATTAGTCATATAAGTCCAAACCCACGCGTGAAAATAACCCTACCTGACTAGCAAGGACATTCTGAGAAGTTAAAACTACTAATAATTAAATGAGACAAATAAATTGTACGAGGCGTAGGCAGCCGCGTCCGCTGGCCGATAATTATCTGAAAATAGACGGCATTCGAACGGGGAGACCAGCCGCCCCTCCCTAATTATTACCCATCTTTGATATACATGATGACAGTTGTCGATACATCCTTGAGATTCTTCTTCCTCCATCTTTAGTTGGAAAGTGGACTAGAAGGACCATCAAACTCCAACTCAAAGCATTTATTTCAAATAAACCAATTACGGGCACTTTTGAAGGTGTTGATCAAGGGTCAGTCAGTCAGAAAGATGAAGCTAGTTGCCCATTCCAAACCGTAGTAAGGCTAGTCAGCTGAGATTGGCCGCCGTGGCCGAAATACGGCCAGGAGGACATTATTTAAATACATATGAAGAGTAACGAGCAAGAAACTCCACGGACATACTTTTAAATCATAAAATTAAGCCCGTCTATTCTGTTAAAATGTCACCGTGAAAACTTAGGTGAAGTGAGCTGACAATAGTGTCAATCCCTAGCACCAGCTCACTTCACCTAAGTTTTCACAGTAAGATTAGACAGAATAGACTACCAGATGTTGGTGGAAGTAACAGTGGTTAATGGGCTATGGAGTGAAATAAAAAGACAGGCCTTTTATGGTCACCCAGGATGCACGGATTTGGCATTAAAAAAAATCTGACATAAGAAATTATCACAAGGAAACGGAAAAGAGCTCCAAAACCATAGATTATCTTCTATCGGTGTTGCCATCACCTTATCACCAATTTCAGCCAGGAGTTCAATACAGATTTTGCGTAAGGGTGTGTACCCTTTCAAAATCATTGCATGTCTTCAAGATTTACGCACGCAGCTGGTCTAATGCTTGATTTTCAGAACATTTTGTAAAGGAAGAAAACGAAAGTGAAGACCTTACATTAAACCCAGCTGTAGGTTAAACTATTGTCAGCTGCACTTGTGACATTATAGAATTAGAATACAGGTTAAGAATACAAGAATCCTATAAGAAAGGAATTGGTGTAAATTGAATCACAATTCAATATGACACCGGAACAACGGAATCAAATATCAATCAATAAATTGTATCTCGGAATTCTCCGAGATACAATTTAATAATAACTGTAATATCCACGCAAAATACAACTCAACAGACAAAAGGTAATTAAGGAGAGCAAGACCATTATTATGTACTTAAAATGCTATACCAAATTTCAATAGATAAACTAGTGCACCCACGCCGTCTGGTTTTAACTAACTTTCATTCTCATTGGAATATAATAACGGAGAAATGAGTTGTCTGCTTCAATACATATTAATAATAATGATATTAAACGCATTCCGCTTCCTACCACGATGACCAAATGTAAAATTAATGTACAAATTATCCTTCCAAGAAGTGTACTCGTGACCTTAGTCCGCCATGATTCATTTTAAAACTAGTCAGTCTAGTTCCCAGGTACCTACACATTTAAAAAAATATGCAGTATTTATTTATGGTTATTTTCGCGCGACTTTTGTAGTCTGTTGCACAAAAAGTGCATAGATAATGGAATTATTTGCGGTTTTTTTCTCTTTGAATAGAATTTACATATTTTGATGTTATTCAAGATCATTTACGGTTTAACGTGGCCAGGAAATACTTTGATTAAAGATATAAATAAAAATAAAATTATTTCGCAGATGTTGATACTGGTTTCAAACTTTTGGATTAATGGAATGAATGAGATAAGAAGGCCAATTCTCGTTCTTAAAAACGTTCAAATCCAACATCATCGTTAATCATTCGTTCTCATTTCGACGACAATCAACGTCAAAAAACTTGTTAAAAATATAGGTAAATTGATTGTATTTTTGACAGATTGAGAAAGAGAGATTAGAATGTGATCGTTCTTAAAAATATGTACGACTTGAGTGCAGCATATACTTTTCATACTGAAAATAAAATATACTTAGTCACAAACCTTTCTAAAATTATCTTACATAACTATGTCTCTTGTCAAAATACCTACATAGATATATATCAGATAACAATTCTTTATTTATTATATTTTCGGTAGGTAGGTGAATATCACCGAGCAATGTCAAAGCAAAGATTTTTAAATGTCAAATATTGATTTATAATAAAGACAGATGTATACCTATGTCAACATAATAGATAAATATGTTACCTATCGGATTTATTAAGTATAATGATGGACATTCATGCAAGTCTTTTGTGTTTAGTCTAGATCATAATAGTATCTTCAGGGCTTTAAAGCTATGTAGAGCCCTGATCGGGACGCAAAATTTATGATTGAGATATCCTGTCAAACAGCCAATCTATTCCGCAAAAATCTCACCGTGAAGACTTAGTTGAAGTGAGCTGTCAATAATGTGAATCCCTAGCATCAGCAGTGCGATTCTGTAACCATCTCACCGTGAAAACTTATGTGAAGTGAGCGTGGACTGAGCTGTCATTACAATTAATGCTAAGGGATTAACACTATTGACAGCTCACTCTAAGCTCACTTCACCTAACTTTTCACGGTGAGATTTTTACAGAATCGATCGGCTGGTGACGTGATAGCTCACCTCAAGCTCACTTCACCTAAGTTTTCACGGTGTGATTTTTATAGAATAGTTCTCTAATTTCTGAAATTATACCTGTCTCTGTGAGTTTAATCTAACCCCTTTACTGTAGGTAGGTACATATCCGACTTGCATTTACTAAACTAAAAGATATGTGTTAATAACGCAGTGTAAGACTATTATACAAAATATGCTTGTTCCTTAAAATAGCTAGACCCGTCATGTCCTTCGCAGTTTGCACACAAAAACGTTTAAACTTGCTCATAAGCAGATCATAATGAGTCATCTTGTCCAAGTTCACGAAATATATGGCTGTATGCAACAATAACATGAACCGTAATGCTCATAAAATAATTGAAAAGCCAAGCCAATAAAATCATATTCTTCCAATCACTTTCAATAAAAAGGTTAGGCAAAATTATCTGTCATAAAATCGATTGGCGACTGTTAACCCTGGCGGCACTCAGCATTGAAATAAACAGATAATGTTGGAATGAGTGTTGCGGTGGCCAGCCGGTAGTCGGTGGTGACTGGTGTCCCGAGTCTCGCTGGAGTGTCCTAGAGGCCGTTAGCATTTGTCGGGCGGCGTCGCGCACTGAAAATAGCGCGGGCGGCGCGTCATCAATGCGCTTCGTTTGCTTTATGGCCAGTTATTGCGCGCATTTAATTACCACCGCACGCCATTTTGAAGATTTGTGAAACGTCACTTTTGGCGCGAAACGTGCACTTGACAAATTACCGTGCACAGCCGACACAGACTACACATAGCCGCACTTAGACCACTGAATTAATAGATTTTTTATTACCACCCACTTGTAAGCGAACAGGTTTTGCAAATAAAAATACGTTTTGAATTAAAGTTGTTTTAATTAGCATACTTTGAATTGTACTTCCGTGCTGCGATACGATTTGGGCGAGTAAAGTCCACTTATTTCTGGAATAACAAAGTGCGCCGTGTTACATCGGCTGTATTAAACTTTTATTGCCTTCAGTGCCATTCTTTAGTCGGTGCGAGTGTGCGAACATGCCATTAATTACAGCCGAAACCATTTAAAAGATTTATTATATTTATTCTGAAAATTTAAAAGAGCATAAAATTCTGCAATACTTTAAGGGACATACCGAGTTATGTGTACCTATTAACTTAACAAACAAGCGATTTCAATCAAACTTGACATTATGTGAGCTCTCAATTTCATGCCCAAGATTAAAATTAACGTTTGACGGTTCCTCTATAGATAGATGCTGATCTGTGACATATCACAGGGAACGTGAATGGAATGAAAGGTCACTTGACAGTTGTAGGAACTCTTTGCACGTCCAACGGTTACCAATAAGTGGTTATTCGAGTCGACTGGACCGGAGCACGTCAACTAAATCGAACAGCCTTGATTTGTCGCCGTCTACGATGCATTTATTTTTCCCTACGCGTTTCATGTTTACTCTCGTTTATTCGACGCGCAGATCTCAGGGCTGCGTGCGATAAGTGCATTGCCCCGAACCGAAATAAATTGTCGCGACGCGGGCTGAGTGTCGCGTGGTGTGTACAACCGGTACCGATGTCGTGTGGATATTATAAAGAACCCAATGCCAGACATGGCGGGCGGCCAGTCTCCCGCCAAAACGACCTGTCACTTTCGCGTCGTTACGCACTCGGTTCCACTCGCATGCTGCACTTGCCTGAAGTAATGCATACTGAGTCGCTGATGACGCGCCGATGAATACCGCTTACATGTATAATGTCGCAGTGAAATTTGTGAATGTCTGACAACCACTTTTTATCCGTTCGCTGACACTTGCGAGGTTTTTGTAACGTCTTCATTCACTTGCCTTTTCCGCGTTCGTTCTCATGCATGGTATGATTCATAAGAAAGGAGTTTCTTGGTTTTTGTGTTTAAATAAATTATTGATGTGTCAATTTGTGCGGCGCCTTGAATCGGGCAATGTCAATGTTTTTTCTTATGAACTCGGTTTGAACTTTTTGATGCAATAACTTTTATTGCTGAATCGCGTTGGATTTCACGATAGCAGTTCGCAACATGCCCCAAAATGAGGAAGATTCCCTTTTATCACAACCCTTAACCCAAAACGCGTTATAACCGGCACCTGTACAAAGACTGCGCTCGCGCTGAATCTGCTAAAGGCATCTAAACAGTCACAAAGACTCATGACTAAGCGTCAAGCATCCTGTTTTCATTGTCGATACAACTCTGTAACTGGGTGATTCACAAACGCTAAAATAACAACGAAGTTATTACAAATTGCACCAGTCAAAACAGTAGTACAGAAACTGTTTATATTTTAACGTATACGATTTCTTTGTAGTTAAAGCCACGGATGGTAATCTTTAAGGGAGCTTAAGTTAAGGTACTTAATTTTAATATTGAGTTATGGAACTAAGGGCTGATTTTTAAATCATCTGATCTGAACTTTATTCGTGGAATAGTTTTGAAATTATGACGGTTATTTCGTACAAAAACTGTCAAACGTCAATTTTATTCCTCGAGCCAAAGTTATCTGGCGATGGAAAAATCAGCCTTTAGTCTGTCGGAAAAAAATCGAGAGATTTTGTGTAACCTTAAAAAGCACAATATTTTACCTCTTCACGAAGTTTTCATAGTTTATACGCACCCAAAAACACCCCTTTGTTGATTTGCGGGAGCATATCAAATCTACGAAACGAAAAATAATTAGATTTCAAACAAAAAAACATCTATCATCATCATAAAATTAACTTGATGTATCAGATATTGTATTTAACTCTATGCACTGACCATTCTGTACATTAGAAATGCGTCATGGTCAGGGAATGGTCGCATACCATCCACCATCTCGGCCGTAATATAAGGTTCAATCAAACGTAATTGTCCGAAAATCTTCGTACTAAACCAACCACAAAAAATCATGTAGATTATATTTTATACGCGATCGATTTTCAACTTCGAACACTAAATTAATTTCACTATTTCAAAACAGAGTTTGATAGGATTTTGAACCTTCTGTAGTTAAGATTCGGGTAGTGTGGTGTGTTTTCGATGGTATTGTTAAGTTGGTAAGGGATTTAATCCGGTGGATCGCTGCTGCCAAGCGGGTGACGGCTCCGACCATCCGTGAACCCTGTACGGTGCGCAGGCGCAGCTTTTGAGATTTCGTGTTATTTTTAATTGATTTATGTATATGGATATCTTATAACTTGAATAAGATATTAATTATAGCTCATTCATACTCTTATGATCTTCAGTAATAAGGTGCCTGCTGTGAAATTCACAAAATTCTTTATTCGGCTTGAGTTGCCCATTCCATTGCTTGACAAACGCTACAGCTCATTGGCTTAATGTCTGGTATTTCGCTGATTAGCATAATAAGCCTTTAATCTTACAGTGATTTTATTATACTTAGTTTTTATTCATCTGGTCATTCAATTGTTGTTTTATCCGCAGATTTTCATCTGATACAAACAGCATCACCCTCCTGGTCTCATCCTAATTTATTTGTGACATCTTCTTTTACCATACATCTCTATTACTCGTAATCCCAGCCACCCTCTTTCTAGCCATATCATCAGCAGATATAGTATCTATCTACATCTATACGATTGTAAATTAAAGTCGCTTTTCGTGTCTGTATGTGTGACTGCGTTGTTCTTCTAAACTTCGCAACGGATTTTGATGTGGTTTTCACCATCATTCAAAGAATTTATTCCTGAAGGTTTATGTAATCTATTAGTATTGAACTTACTAAATTATAACATAGAAATCGTGATGCTTTAACCAGTTGTAAAAACCGTGCGAAGTAGTTCGCGAATAAACATAAAATATTATTTTTTCTTTGTGTAAAAAGTGAAATCAAAATGCAAGAAATTCTCCACAATAAATCAGAATCGTATTTGCTGTCGTTACACCGTAGCGTGCGCAGGAAAGGGGCGGTCTGACCGAACCAGTTCGCGGCAAGCGCACCGGGCAGCACAGCGCTCCTGCAACCATTGCCTACTGCCTCATATTCCGAGCGACATTGTTTTTTAAACCTGCTTCTCTGAGACTGACGAATGAATAACCTAGAACGGTTACTTTGCAAAAAATTAATAACAAAATAAACGGGATCTAGAGATGAAAAAGGTATTTGTAAAAGATTATTTATTACTTGAAAAAAGCTTGCTATCCTGAAAGGAAAGGCAGACGGAAAACGGTACTCTCACTCCTCCAACTTTGTTTAAATACCATAACATTTAAATACATATAAATTGTATTGCTAATAATAATAAACCCCTTTATTCATAAACGTTGCTTAAAGTAGTGATGAGCTACTTTTAAACCATACATTTTGGACGTTTAAACGTCACTTAACATTCATCATCGTTTATAAATAAACCCCATAGTGATATTGTTGAAAAGACAGGTAACAAAAACTAACCACCTCCTCATATCTCCATCCGATACATTGGGATATTCAGTGACCTTTTGAGGACGCAGAAGCTATCACACACTAAACATAGAGAACGATGACT
This sequence comes from Apamea epomidion, assembly GCA_947507525.1. Taxonomy (NCBI): domain Eukaryota; kingdom Metazoa; phylum Arthropoda; class Insecta; order Lepidoptera; family Noctuidae; genus Apamea; species Apamea epomidion. The sequence continues at coordinate 16,547,908 of OX382240.1, read as the reverse complement.
TTTAAAATGCAAAGGAAGAAGATCACACACTTCCTCCAAATGCATTAATTAGATACGTTAATTAAGTACTGTCTCCATACGCTCACACGCATTAAATCACAAAAATAATCTTACAGGATGTAAACCCCTTTCGTTTGATTCCCATAGCCACATATGTCCTCCAAGGAAAGAGTTAACACGTGGTCAAAACCCTGGCGTTAACGTTAACGTCACTAATAAAATTATATGAGAACGCATCAGAAACGGGTGACGTATGTTGCTTTCGGTTATTGACTTGAAAGAACTTTACGGTCCATCTAGGAAGTTTGGTCCTTGCAGTCGCGTGATCAATTATTGTAACATCAACAAAGATGCGATTCCAAGATAAATCACGGTTTCGTTAACCCTAATTAAGCCCCCCAAGCAATCTACACGGTCTTCATATGATCTGACCAAGATTATGTCTGGACTTTAAAAGAGACCGTCACCTCTGAGTTTGTTTCGGTCTTTCTTCTCAGAGTAAAAGCATAGGGAACGCCGACCTCATCTAGTTTTTAAAATATTATTGACGTGTGTTTGCATAAACCGACTTACAGAAATAAAATCATTTATCTTAACAGTTGGGATAAGTTAACAAAAGATTTGACAATAGCATTACTGATTTAAATAAAATTTTAGAAACAAAATGGATTTAGAAATTAGTACCTATGTTTAACTAGCTTACTACAGAAATATCAATATATTAAAACAAACATAGCCCTAAAAAGATTTTGAAATACACATTCCATGTTAAAAACATTTCCGGCCGAATCGAATACCTCAACTCTTAATCACGCCTACAGATTCAAATCAACATCCCCACTATCCAACCTGACATTGAAAGGGTTAAGATTCCCATATGATACGAAAGACCAAACGTCCATACGTCATAACGCTATAATTTAAAAAAGGGTTAAGAGAAAAAAGTTTAATACAAAATGACACCCCACATGTGCAGGCATCCGGCCGACCTACGCGTCATTAAAACTTTTAGCTGTCAAATGAAGAAATCGTTTGGTTTCATCCCGTACAGTATTATTTTATCTGTGGCTCGATTATAAACAGATGTTATTCGGCGATAAATCTTTGTCTCTGTGCTGCGTGTACAAGGAATCGTTGTCAGAGTGAAATGAAACGTTTTTGCGTATTATTATTTCTGAAAACAATGCGTTTAGTTTTGCAGTCAAGTATTTTTCGCATTCAATGATTTCATTAAACACGGCCGTCAACATTTATGTCCAACAAAAGTCTACAATTTTCCACAGAACTAAATGCCCAATACTTTAAGCAGTTTTGAAAAAATAGATGGCAGTTTTATTGTTTTCCTCAGATAAAAGTGAACTGCTGAGTCTGCTATTGATTGAAAAATCGGCCATAAAAGGTCTAACTTCCTTTATCTGTACTTCCATCTTCTACCTTCTGCATCAGAATTTGTAAATGGCCATATTAATTACCCAAGGTATTTAAAAACAGTTGATAGTCTTACCAAGGGGTATCGTATTACCCAGTAACTTGGTTGTGGAGGTCAGATAGGCAGTCGCTCCATGAAAAATACTGGTATTCAGCTGCATCCGGTTAGACTGGCACCAGACCCAACATAGTGGGGAAAAGGCTAGACAGATGAAGATTTAAAAACAGTTAATATTCCTTCGGTACTACAGACGCCTGCACTCGAAACTGTCAAATTTTCCCAATCAACCTTAATGCTTTAGCGATAAAGTTGAAAATCAATTAAAGAAATTATAATAATAATAATTAATAACTAACTAACCTACACTTGCATCAAAAACTGCCGAACCGGAGGTGACATCTGTCATGTCACCTCCGATAAAAACGTGAAAATGAAAAAATGAAATATTGAAAATGTTGACGAGATTAGCAGCTCGCCGTGCACGCCTACCACCTCCGGAGTCGTCGCTCAGCCCCGCCCTGCCGCCGCCGGAATCCAGCCCCATCGAGAGTACTGTGACACCGGCCGTAGCAGTTGCGTCGAGCTCGAGCGACGAATATTTTTCCCCGCCGACGTCGCCAACACCTGTACGTCGGCAGGGGAGAGGCCGGCCACCGAGGAGCTTGGGACTTAGGGGCCATCCGGCCCCGAGCCGGGTCCCCGCTGCCGGTGGTTGTGTGCAGCGCATGAGATGGACTCAGTCTATGAACGAGAACGTCATGCGCGCATACTACGGGTCTACAGAGGGGGGAACTAACCTCACTGCGTACCGTGATAGGTTGCTGTCTCTGTTCCAGGAACTGGAACCAACCGTCAACGTCTCGGCCCAACGACTGTCGGATCAGGTGCGGGTCATCCAACGCAATCACAGGTTGGACGACATAGCACTTGATAGGCTGCGCTCAGAGGTACTGAACAACCAAATCGTCTCGACTCTGGCACAAACCGCGGCACAAGCGTCAACTATTGATGCCATCCCGCCGCGGTCCAATCGTGTTGAAGAAGATGATGATAGGGTTGACACAGTAAGTAGCCAGTACAACGTCCGACTGAGGAGCGCACTGGAATATGCGTTTCGCGAGTATAGGTCCACTCCAACCGAACTTAGACCCCGAATACCACGGCTACCTATGCACAAAAAAAATAGGGCGCTAGTGTGTGCCTTGGACTCGCAGCTCAAGAATTTCTTCGAGAGCAGCGAGGATCTCGTTGATACACACTCGATCTTGTATTGCGCGGCTGTGGCGGCATGTCGTTTAGCTAACGTCAAGTTTCCAAATTGTGACGCAGCTACTCGACCAAAACCAGCCGTACCAGCCTGGCGATACAGGATCGAGCGTCGTATCGATGGGGCCAGGGTACTCATCGGTAAACTATACTGCTTCAGGGAGGGCAACACACGACCACGAGTGATGCGCTTTGTAAGACAGGCATTTTCGGGGACTGGAATCAGCCCTCGGGAATACATGTCCAATGTCACAGAGCGCATCGACTTCCTGAAGCAGAAAGTTTGTGCATGGGCGAGTCGTATTCGGCGGTATAAGCGGCGGGTTGATCGGTACACGCAGAATCGCATGTTCCGGAGCGATGAGAGGTGGGTATATAGAACTTGGGAGCGACCTGAACAAAACGTGATGGACGTGTGCCGCCCGGATGATGCCACCACTAGTGCATTCTGGCGCAGCATCTGGTCGGTGCCTGTCTGTCACGCTGAGGGTGGCTGGATGCGCGATATCGAGCGAGTGTGTGGAACTATACCAGAAATGGAACCAGTCATAATTACGCCATTAGACGTAGCCAAAGCAGTCCGTCCGTTACCGAATTGGAAATCACCGGGACCGGACGGACTGCATAACTTTTGGTTAAAATGGCTAATTAGTTCACACACTTGCCTGGCATCTCAGTTCCAGTCATCCTTAGAGTCTGGGTCGCTACCACAGTTTCTAACAACAGGCGTTACCCACCTGCTCCATAAGTCAGGTAGTCCCGCGGAACCCAAGAATTATAGACCGATCACGTGTTTGTCGACGGTTTATAAACTTCTTACATCCATTTTGAGAGCGAAAATTAACACACACATTGACAGTTACTCGATTATGTCTGCCTCTCAAAATGGATGTAGGAATGGGTCTCGCGGTACTAAGGAGCTACTCCTCATAGACATGGCCATTAGCCAACAGGTTCGCCGATCCCGCAAGGATATGTCGACATGCTGGATAGATTATAAGAAGGCCTACGACTCGGTGCCACATACATGGCTCATGAGGGTGCTGGAGTTGTACAAGATAGATGCAACTCTACGCACCTTCCTTGAGTCGTGTATGAGACAGTGGAAGACGGTCCTTCGCTATCCAGGGTGTCGACAGATCCAGGGGAATGATGAGCCTGTATGGATTAAGCGGGGAATATTTCAGGGCGACAGTTTGAGTCCACTTTGGTTCTGCTTAGCCCTGAATCCTCTAAGCACACTGCTGGAGGACTCAGGTCTAGGCTATCGGTTGAAGAGAGGTGGTCAGGTCATATCTCACCTCCTCTACATGGATGATTTGAAACTCTTTGCCCCTAACAAATTGCATCTGATGGAGCTACTGAAGGTAACTGAAACTTTTAGTAGTGCCATCAGGATGGAATTTGGTGTGGACAAATGTGCAGTCATGCATGTAAAGGGGGGGAAGATTATGGAATCCGAGGGAATTCCACTTTCGGATTCCATACACCTTAGATCCCTCTCCTCATCCGAAAGCTATAAGTATTTGGGTATGTCGGAAGCGTTAGGCATCAACGATGCTGACATGAAGCAATCCTTGAAGGAGCGCTTCTTTTGTCGCCTGAAGAAGGTATTAATTAGTCTTCTTTCGGGCGGAAATAAGGTGCGCGCCTTCAATGGTTGGGTCATGCCGGTTTTGATGTACTCTTTCGGCATACTCAAATGGACTCAGACTGAACTCGACGCCCTAGATAGAAGGGTCCGTACACTGCTGACCGCAAACCGGATGCATCACCCACGATCATCGGTGATGAGACTGTATATCCCGCGGAAGTGTGGGGGTCGAGGATTTTTAAATGCGAAAACCCTCCACAACCGCGAGGTGTGCAGTCTCAGGGAATATTTTTTAAAAGCCGAAGTGGGTATGCACCGTGATGTGGTCGCAATGGACAAGGGGCTCACCCCGCTCTCCATGGCGAAAGAGAACTGGCGCAAACCTGTAGTACTTACTACCGATGACCGCAAGAAGGTATGGCAAAGCAAGGAGCTTCACGGGCGCTTCTATCGGGCTCTTCATGAGCCCGGTGTAGATTTCTTAGCGTCCGTATCCTGGCTGCGTTTCAGTGACCTCTTCGGGGAAACTGAAGGTTTTGTCTGTGCAATTATGGACGAAGTTATCTTGACGAATAACTACCGGAGACATATTATGAAGGACGGGACGGCTGACGTGTGTCGGGCATTCCACCGTCCGGGTGAGTCCATCAGACATATTATCTCTGGTTGTTCTCGTCTGGCTAACAGCGAGTACTTGCACAGGCATAACCAAGTAGCCAGGATTATTCACCAGCAACTTGCTTTGAAATATAAACTTGTCGACTCAGAGGTACCGTATTACAAGTATGTGCCCGACCCAGTTCTCGAAAATAACGATGTCACGTTGTACTGGGATCGGTCTATCATCACTGACAGGACTGTTGTCGCCAACAAACCTGATATAGTGGTGATAGATCGATTAGTGCGCCGCGCAATGATTGTTGATGTTACCATTCCACATGACGGGAACCTCGTGAAAGCTGAGAAAGATAAACAAATCAAATATCTTGACTTAGCACGCGAGGTTGTTGACATGTGGAATGTGAGCTCAACTGTCATTGTGCCGATTGTCGTATCGGCCAATGGCCTGATGGCCGACAGCCTCGATCAACATCTATCGAGGCTCTCGTTAGGCGGTTGGATCAAGGGCCTGATTCAGAAGGCAGTACTCCTCGATACGGCTCGCATTGTGAGGAGGTTTCTATCTCTGGAGCCCTAACCACCGGTAGCTTGGACCCTGCTCCCGACACCGGTGGATCACTATTTTTTTATATTTTTAAATGTTTTTTTTTATTTTTTTATTTAATCATACTAATATTTAAAAATGTAACAAAATAAGACGACTAAATAAATAAACGACATAATTAATAATAATTTATTTCAAATTCAAGTAAGATAGTACATCATAAATAAAAACATATCATAAATGAGCTTATACTAACAGAAATTCGACAAGACATCTGTGTCTGAGCTAGATAAACAAATATCTGTATTTCAGACAACAGCGCTCTTCCCTATATATATACATTAAAAGCTTATAAGTTCAAATTTGCTTTAATTATGTGCATAGGTATTTCGTTATTTTTACATCAACTAGTACCAAAAACACATAAAAATACAAATAAAATAAAATGAAATAAATTGGAGTGGGGAGGGGAATTTGACAGATTGTAGTAGCTTGATGTGCAATTGCAAACTTTTACATAAATCAAATGGCGCGAGAAACAATAACCATTACAATTATGTCAGAGCGTCTCGCTACGTGGTCAAGTTATCGCTAAATGGATTCTGGCATCGATAAGTTTATAAAGAAGCATGATTTTATCAACTTTAGTCGGTCGTCGTTATTAACGATGCCTGCTCGACCAAGATAGATGGTGTACGATTTTTTACAAGGCTGAATACGTCTATTCTAATGACGAATGACGCGTCTTTGGTTAAAAAAAGTTTTTGTTTAACTTCTTAATCGATAATGAGGTTTTAACAGCCATGATTGATTTTTAGAGGGGCTCGTGGCTTAATAATAACAGCCGTACGAGACGAGTTCGATGGAAGGTTAACCTACGCTTGCCGCGGTCGGTTTGCAGATGGGTGGATCTGTTACGTATCGATACTCCTCGTGCCTCGGAAAGCACTTTAAGTCGTTGGTTCCAGATGTAATTCGTAGATCTGTAACAGTCGTTACGGGTAGTCAGAAGCACAAAAGTCTGACAAGTGACAATCAGTCTTACCAGGGGGGTGTTACCCAGTAGCTGGGTTGTGGAGGTTAGATATGCAGTCGCTTCATGTAAAAAACTAGTATTCAGCTACATCCGGTTGGATTGGAAGCCGACCCCAACATAGTTGGGAAAAGGCTAGGCATATTGTTGAGGAATTCTTAAACTTATGTATTTAGTACTAGCTATTTCACTCGGACGCAGTCACGGGCAGAAGAAGCCCGTGACTGCGTCTGAGTGAAATTTTGGGCCCAGACCCAACGCTCGCCCGTGCTACTACTTCGTTTTCGCTCCTAAGGATCATAGGGTGATGTTAACCGGAGATTAGCCCCTACATAAAAACTTACAAACAAAAATTACCTCTTTATAATATTAGTAAGTATAGATTATGGAAAGTAAAATGATAATATATTTTTTTCTCTAATTAACTCTTTCTTTTTTAATTGGTTTTAAGAGCGTGTTATTTATAACGGTAGTCATTAGTTTCATTATGTTGAGTTGCTACTGACTCGATACAATTTTATTTACTACTTACTAATCTTTCTGTCATGAACCGTTGGTCTGTGATGGAGGTAGGAACAGGTACAGGCGAAAACAACAAGCTTACACTTTCGTATATTATTTATTATTTAATCATCATCTGCCTGCTCTTTCGTATATCATTATTATTTATTATTTAAGTCATCATCTGCTTAGCCTTTTCCTATATTGGGGACGGCTTCCAGTCCAACCGGATGCAGCTGAATACCAGTATTTTACACAATATCGGAGCTCCACAACTCAATTACTGGGTAACCCCCACTTTGGTAAGACTGATTGTGAGACTTTTACTTTTCAAAATATAAATAACTCTACGATATTATTCATTTATTTAAAACCTCCATCAAAAGATGCACATAAAAAATCATAATTTATAGATATTAAGTTTTAGAAGTACAAAGAATTTCTTCAATTACAGGAGGCCACAGCATGCGTTAATTTATCGACCAAATTAACTAAAGAAATGCATATTTTGTTATTATAGTTTAGTTCATTGAAGTACGATAGAAAATAATAATGGTCAGTGTCGATAATTTCGTAGACTCGTAGCAAATAGGAACTGCCGTAGGTCGTAGGGCCTACGTGCTACGCCGTACGCCGTAGACATTACCATGCAAGTCTTCTTTGTGTCTTATTTTAGGAAAAATCTACTTTATTGTTAATCGGATTAACAAAAACTAGCCAATATTATTATTGTCTGTAAAAAAAAAAGAAAACTTTAACTTTGGTATTTTTTAATTAAGACAAAACTGATTCTTTAAAAAAATATTCTTTCAAAGCACATTGGTATTCGACAGTACATGGACGTAGGTATTTAAGTAGCATCAGAAACCTGATACATGGACGGTGGCTGTCAAAAACGTCAAGCGTAACCGCAGAAGTGAGTTCCCATTACTCTGCAACTACTATAAGTATAAACACGTGTTCCGGTCATCTGTGACGGTGTCCAACTTAAAACGAAAGTTTTCCTTACGTTATTTGGCCTTATAACGATTCAGGTATATGTAGAACCCAGAAGTATCCTATCTAGTACCTATAGTTCTGAGTTTAAGGGCTAAAATTCCGAATCACATCACCCCGAAAACCAACACTGCTAAACTGTCCTAGTTTGTCATGGGCCACTAAAATGATTACATTAAGTGACTAATCCTGCAATAATCACATTAGAAGCAAACAATTTGACTCTATTCAACTAAATCTACATTTTATTTTATATTACCCTGCAGATAAAATTCAATCCACGCGCCATTTGCATTTCCCTTTGAGCGGGAAAAGAAAATGGTCGCATTTTTTGTGACGCCACAGACTCAATACGTCGAGAAAGTGAATCATTAGAAACGTGTTCATTTTACGAGTTCCTTTTATTATTATCTTAGATGATTTCACCTAACTATTAAAGCCGTATTATAGAATCAACGGACTAATAAAAGTATTATGTAGGTTGTTCATGGATTTTTATTTATTTGATAGTTATGTAATCACTGTTAGGTACAGTTTATTACCACTACCTACGGTTAATTTCACAAAAAACATAACTAGAAACAAAAAAAGGTTTTAGTAAGTGCCTAGTTTTTTGGGATTATTTATTTAATAAAGAACAAACATATTACACTGCACTATGAATGATCAAGTTTCAGTGACTTTCTCATTTCACGGGGTCCATCACATAATGTTCTCTGGCTGAAACTACCCAAACGTCTCGCGAACAACGTGACATTTTATTAAATTCCCATTCGTTTGGTGCAGCGAGTGTTATGAATCGCGCGCGACACGCGATGTCGCGCGCTCTGCTGTGCACCAGTCGCACGCCACCGCCCTTTGTGGCGATATGCTCACCATTTATCACACGATACCAACTTGCTCCGTTATTCCTACGATTAGCCAAGAATTTTGGCACATTTTGGTTAGGAATTGACATGCACAAATACATGAATCATTCGCTAGCAGTGGTAAAATTGATTTCGTTTGTTTTCAGACACGACAACACCTTACGTCCTCTACAAAGATGGCGTGGAGCGAGCCCCCCCGGGCACGCAGTGGGGCGGCGGAGTGCTGGACGGCGGCTACCAGCCCATGCAGCATCAGAGCCCCGGCGGGCCCTCACCGCAACCCGAGCCCCAGCTCGCATCACCCGCGCCCTCACCCTACCCCCCCGCGCCGCCTCCCCCAGACCCCACCGGGGCCGCAGAGGACGCCGCCCAGCAACTAGCTCAACAACAGGCACAGCAACAAGCGCAACAACAACAGCAGCAACAGCAGCAACAACAACAACAAACTTCTCCCGAACACATGCAAGTGGAGCAACAGCTCCAGAGCCAAGCCCAATCACAGCCTCCCTCGCAGGACCACCTCGACCGCACGCCGTGCTTCGTCCCGCAGCCGGACCTGCAGCAGCAGTACACACCGTACTTTAAGGAGGCGCGACCAGCGAGCCACATGCTCGGCTCCGGCGGCTTCCCGTTACACTACCTGAAACAAAACGGTGGTGTGCTATCCCTTGAAGGCCCGCTGGATCAGTACTCGGCGCCCGACCTGCGCCACTTACCAGACATAGTGCAGCCTGAGCCGCCAAAGCCGCGAAAGCACAACCCGAACTCAGAGCTACGCTTGTTCAAATGCCTGACGTGCGGCAAAGACTTCAAGCAGAAGTCAACGCTGCTGCAGCACGAGCGGATCCACACGGACTCACGGCCGTACGGGTGTCCGGAGTGCGGCAAGCGGTTCCGGCAGCAGTCGCACCTGACCCAGCACCTGCGCATCCACGCGAACGAGAAGCCGTACGCGTGCGTGTACTGCCCGCGCTCGTTCCGGCAGCGTGCCATCCTCAACCAGCACCTGCGCATCCATTCCGGTGAGAAGCCATATACGTGCGGCGAGTGCGGCAAACATTTCCGCCAGAAGGCCATCCTGAACCAGCACGTCCGCACACACCAAGGCGAGCGCTATTCACACATATATACCCCCCGGCCCCCGCGCGCGCCGCCCGCACTGACCGCGCCGGTCACTGCCGCCGGCGCCCGCGCTCCCCGCCGCCCCCCGCACCGTCGATTCGGTCTCGCATCCATTGGCCTTCCTATCAAACAAATTCTCGGTTCCCTCGTCGCCCGTAGAACGCAGGGCGCCCGCGAGACGCGGAACCGACCGCCGGACGCTCCCGTAACCGTTCCCAGTTTGATTAACCCACTCGTCGGTAACCCTTGCTTTAGCGTACTCCACTTGTGACTGACCATTCTGTTCGATTTTACAGATGTTTCGCCGCATCTCATCTTCAAGAATGGAACAACACCGACGCTGTGGCCCCAGGATGTGCCGTTCCCAGCTGATGAGAACAAAGAAGAGATCCAGTCGACGTTCGGCGACGCTGACGGACAGAACGGTGACCCGCGCGGCTCCTGCTTCTCACCAGGCGACACGGCGCAGTACCCTGCTTACTTTAAAGATACGAAAGGTCTCAATCACTCAGTCTTCACCTCAGGGCTTTCTCTGCAATATTTAAAAGGTGGTAAGCTACCAGACGTACTCGGAGGGCGGGCGATGCCCCTGTACGTGCGCTGCCCGATTTGCCAAAAGGAGTTCAAACAGAAGTCAACGCTGCTACAACACGGGTGCATTCACATAGAGTCACGTCCATACCCCTGTCCCGAGTGCGGCAAGCGCTTCCGGCAGCAATCGCATCTGACGCAGCATCTGCGCATCCACACCAATGAGAAACCGTACGGCTGCGTGTACTGTCCGCGCTTCTTCCGTCAGCGGACCATCCTCAACCAGCATTTGCGCATCCACACCGGCGAGAAGCCGTACAAGTGCACCCAGTGCGGCAAGGACTTCAGGCAGAAGGCGATCCTCGATCAGCACACGCGGACGCACCAGGGCGACCGGCCCTTCTGCTGCCCCATGCCCAACTGCCGGCGACGGTTCGCCACGGAACCGGAGGTGAAAAAGCACATCGACAACCACATGAACCCGCACGCCGCCAAGGCGCGGCGCGCCGACGCGTCCAAGACGCCGCGCCCGCTGCCGCCCGCCGCCGCCGTGGTGAAGCCCGAGCTGTACTTCCCGCAGTGCTACGCGCCGCCCTTCCAGCAGTTCCCGGGCCCCGAGTTCAAGCCCGTGGTGGGCCCGGGCGCGCCGGGCGCCTGCCTGCCGGCGCAGTGACCCGCGCCGCCGCCGCGGTGGCACGCGGCGCCCACGCACGCGCACGCGCACCACGACCTCTACGCTGCCGAGCGCCTCTACAACTGAGCGGCGCGACAAGTATACGATGCGCGACATGCCCTTCAGCACCAGTACTCGATGTATGTTCACCGGATCGCTGTAAAACGAGCTTCGATCTGTAAATAACGTCCTGTTTATACTCCATCGGGAGGTCTGTCGCGATGTACAATTTTCAAGTTCATCACGTGTAGTGTTACCGTCGAAGAAGCGAGTACAGTTAGCGTTTTTGCCCCGTAATCGTTAAGTTACCACGTAAGAGTTAGTTTTCTCGGTGATTCTCGATTCTGCTGAAACTTTCGCAGACGCTCCGAGCGGATCTAGCCCGGAGATTAGGATTTAAAACACTTCGTTGAAATCTAAAAATTAAGAATTGATCTTTTACCACATAACAATATTTCGCGATGAATGTTTCCGGCGCGACGTTGTGCCTAATTGTAATAAATATACATACATATTTTGTAGACGTATTAAGTTAATTTTATTTACGAGTATTAGGAGATAAAATCTGGCAAATAAATGGGGTTTTATACGGAAATCCGTGATGCTCAAAATATGTTAAAAAGTAACGATAAAGAATGATAAGAATTTATGAGTAAGCTGTAAACAGAGTTCGGACGCAAGTTCTTTAAGGGAGATAAACGAACATCGTCGGTGAGAACACGATCATGAATGCAAACCAAAAACGTAGGTTACCTTTTGCCATCAACATTATACTTTGTTAGTGTGTACTTACATGAGTTCTGTTACATTAATGATGCATTTACTCTTCATTAACAATGTGAGATTACTGAAATGTCTTCGAAACACTATAGGTGCCAAATAGTGTAGTGATTTTTAAATTTTGTCTACCAGCTTGTATTATAGTTGGCCTAGTTTAGGTTGTTACCAGTTTTTTCAACGATGTGACAAAATGAGATGCATTTAAGAGGAAAGGGTCAGACTGAGAGAGGACTGTGATAGCTAGGTAGGTTAGGTGTCTATTTCGCTCATTTTAGCGTTAAACTTCGTGTGTCGAGACGTGACCGAGTATCCGATGTGGGCTCGAGTGAATGGTTGAAAGATTTCCTTTACGTTGTACAGAAAATTGAGTTTTATGTAAGTCGAATCGATATCGAATTCATTTATGTTCCTAAATTTAATTATCTAAAATGTTTGATTGTTTCGGTGGCCGGCTAGTCGTGGCCGGCCCCTCGCCTTCCTTTGCTTGACTGATTTGATAACATTAACATTATTACGATGAGTGAGATTAGTAAAATTTACCAATTAGGTAAGGTGTGTGATGATGCAATGTGCTTTGTTGTAGTTTGATCCAAGGGACGGGATGGAGGGTACGCCAGAGTAAATCTTATTTCTAATTTAGCTTAGACTATCGATTTTCGAATTACCAAGCAATTCGATCATTCATCGCGAAATAACTTAGAATTTAGGAAGAATAAAAATATTATATGAATTTGTGACATTGTTGGAGTATTCTGGTGGTGCGTATGAGTCTCAAGCATTATCGCGTCCACATTATTTGCGATTAGAAAATAGAAATAAGCTCAAACAAACTGTATACGTGGATTTATAAATTGATTCATACAGTCTGAAGACTTGAAGAGACAGATATATCTAATATGTCTGCTGAATCGAATTGCATGAACAAACCGCCAGCCCGCGAGTCTCGCAGACTATAAACACGTGAACACTGAGCATGCCAGGATAGTCCAGCAAACTTTTTAACGTTTTAATATCTCTGTTTGTATGTATAGACAACTTATATAGCTTATTTTACTATATTATTGTGATGGTTTCGTTTTCTTACCGCATAATATGAACTGTTAATTAACTAATAGGTGTAATAGTAAGGTGGATTTGTGGGAGTCACATAACATATATACCATTTTATTATTTGTCACTACGAAGTGATCGATGCAATATTATTATTTAGTGGGTTTATTATTGTGTGTTGATTTTACGACGAATTTATCGCATTGGGCAATTATGAAAATTAATCGGTCTGCTAGTTGTGAACGTCCACCGGTCGATTAATCTCTACGAACGAGTGTTGCGAAATTGTTGTAACGAACCAAATAATGTTGTATACGAAACTTATCGATTCCAAATCGAGTAACACGCACATGGTAGCTTTAGATTGTAACCATCGATTAAATACTTCTCAGTCCGAGGCGCGTGCGCTTCTAAAGCTACGTTCACAACTGGCGCGCCACCACTAGCATTTTATTTTCCATTTTGATTTTCCTATCAAACTTTCGGAGGTTTACAATTGAAAAAAAAAACATCGTTATCGAAGAAAATTAGAAACATTTATCTTCCGTGACTACAGTTTTCCACATTGTTCACACATGTGACCCTCCTTGAGGGCCGCGCGCGCCGCCCCCGCCTCCACACCACAATAGCATAGGATTGAGTTCTATAGTTTATAAACACAACACAAGCAGCCTTATACAATAATAGTTGATAAGTATTTTTATACAATAAACGATATATTTCTTCCATATTGGGCGGGAGTGGCGCGACGTACCCTAGTACAAAGTTTGAATACAAACTGACAACAGTGCCATAGCCGAGATATAACCTCAGATTTATACTTATTAGATTTTTATACCGATACAAATGGATTTAATTTTTAAATATAAAACAAGAAGTGATTAAGTATACAGAGATTACAGATGATATTTTATACATTTATTACATACAATATTATTAAAAAGGTAAATGTGAAATAGTCTTAAAGTTAGTGTCGTATTTGCAACGTGCTAAGTACCTAAGTAAAGATACTTGTAACGCGGGAGTTGTGAAAAATTGATTCGAATCAAACTGCTATCCATTTTGCACAACTTTATTATATCTGTCTTCTAATGCACGTTGCTTTCTCAAGATTTTTTTGTCACTTATACTTACATTCAGTGTGGTTATTGTAAATACATATCATTGGGAATTTTTGAGGCAGTGTTGCAACACAATACTTCTGCTTTGGTTTTTATTGAAACCGGACTGTTGCAGACGAAGTGTAGCCAACCACGCAATGTACCATCGGTTTCAGTCGAACACAGACCTACATAAGAGTTTAAATCAATGCAAATTCCGCGATAGTAATCACGTTCCAGGCTGTTCTGTTGAAATGCTCACTGTTTTGTTAAGTTTTGCTCAATTAAACGTGTATGTATACCTATAAAGTTAATCTTATTAGTTTTTATTGTGTACGAAATGATTTTTGTAAAATATTTTTTTGAGAGCACGGTTTTGCTTTCTTATGAAACTATTTTTAAGTGCTGAAAAACTGCGGTTGTCCTTAGACGACCCGAGTCTTATATTTGAAATTTAAATTGGCAAATCTTGTAGTCTTCAATATTAAAATCATAATAAACAGTATAATGCCGTGTATTAACGAGCCGTCCAATTCTGATCGGATATCCATACAGTATGTACGTAACTCTTGGATTATGTTCCCCGAGGATTCATTTAATAACATTAATTAGGTTTCAAGCATGTTCCTAACTTTTATTAATACGTAATATTTATTTATAAATACCTACAATGACCTTTTTTCCGACTACCTGTAGGATAGGAGATAGAATCTGTAATCATTTTGCCAATTCTTGTCTAACAGACTTTCCTTCAATGGAATTAAATTCCAGCACACGTTTATATTCACATAGCGTCTTGGAGTATATTATAAACTTCAATAGCAAAGTAATGCAATTTTACCCATACCTGAGCAAGAAATTCTTCTTCGTATTTAACGTAATATCAATATGCCTACTTAATTTTGTATATTTTTAAGTTGTTAAAAATATTAAAAGGAGAGAATAAGATTGCATTGTAAAAGTATACTTTGCATAATAACATAATGATTATCAACATAACGTCAATTGTATTAAATACAATGTCAGAGCGGTGTAAGGTGAAACTGAGACATTGCTGCGCTTGAAACAATATTATTAGTTTAGTCTAACTAGATCCCAAACTTGACAGTTTTCACTACTTCTTTCGTTTAATAATGCATTTAATTGTGATCTCATTGTGAAATTGTAATGTCTTACATATAGGATATAAATTGGCGAATGTTAAAGTCGACCTACCAATTCAGTTTCTTAATTATTAACGATTTTACATATCCACATGCTTAGTAATTTTAAACTTGCATGAAGCAATATATTGTAAGTTATTGTGTACTCTACTACATTACCATTTACTTTATGTAAAAGAAAGCCAAGTTCCCATACATTTGGATAGTATACACATAGGATACTTATTATGGTTTGGTCGCAAATAAAACAATATAAACAACGGTACATAATTAGTATCGGTGAGTGTTTTGTCAATGCATGTTAAAATGAGCTTAGTATAACAGATTTAGTTTCATAGAGAAGTTGGCTACGAATTATTTCAACGTCTTCCATTTTCAACGTAGTATTCTACATGATACGGCGTTTGTCATTTGTGTCTTATTTTTTTTTTTTTGTAAATTTGGCCTCACACATCAGGATACAGCCGCTCGTCGCGAGCGGTCCAGGAAACATTGTTCTTAGTTCTTATGTGTGAACCCGAGCTTAAGTGTTAATTGCATAAATTGTATAGTTTAAAACATAAAAGCGTATATCTGCAGTTAGTGCAGCACCAGTGCAATACACTTGATTTTTTGGCGATATTATTGTATAATTTATTTTATAAATGACTTATTTTAAAAATAGTTGTTAGTGTTTATAAAATAATTGGTAGCCAACATAAAAATGGCCTATAATAATTTCATAAAGTTAGTATACTCGTATCATTGTACCCACTGCCACTCGCCAACCGCTGTCGGAAATAATAAGGATACAAAGTAATTATTTTTTATCACAATAGAGAGACTTGTTGAAACAGTTCCACAGTAAAATAAGTGTTGTTGAATTTTTTAATAAAATATGGACATATTTAGATTAATGATCTTGTAGTCTGGATTGAGTTTTTTACAGATTTTATTAAATGCAAAGTTTTCGTGTATAATAATGATGAAGCTACGTCGCCTATTCAGCTTATTTTTGCTACAATACTTATTTTAAGCCATACAATAACAGTTTTAAATAATAGTACAATACATATACAGAATATACAATTATATACAATACAATAGACATATACAATAAAGCGGTGATATTATACATATTTTATTTAAGAAGCGTTGTAGGCGGCGTACCTTGAGGCATAACTTCGTTTCATTCATGGGTGCTGTTATATCATTAATTGTACATATTTATTGTAATATACAATAGACTGGTAATTTTACACTGTTGTTAGGTTTCTACAGAGTTATCACCGGAGGCTGCTCTCTTACTGATTAACCAACTAATGTTGTTTTCGTGATTCAAACATATTATTTACGTGGATTACACATCTTCATTAGCCATAGTTAGAAAACTATATTTATATGTTGCCATATGTTTATATAGCAATAGAAAGGAGATGTTTATATTGCAACAGTGACATAAATATAATATAATTCAATAGATGGCCTAACTTAATCAGTAAATGACAGTCTCGGTCCATATGTTACAATAGAGTATATTTTCTTACATACCTACAGAGACTCCGATAGTAGACTATATGAAATTCATTTTAGGCAATCCCAGAATACAAGATCGAACTTTTTACACACAACAGTTGACAACAAACTTCAGTTATTTTACATAGCATTATTATCTACATTTTTTTGTTCGGAGAAAACAGTTGGTTGCGATATGGTCACAGATCCAGGCGAAAAATTGAAACGTTGGCATTTGTCAAAAATTTTTAATATTATAAAAATTGTAAATATATTTTCTAGTTCTTCCAAAATGAATAATATCAGTATTAAATACAAAATTCAACTTTGGTTAGGTCAAAAGTGTAATTGTGTGATCTATAGAGAATTTTTGCATTAGATTTTCCTTGATATAACTTTAAAGATATTTTAATTATTTTTAGTTAAGTACATTATTTTCTTTTTTAGATTGTATTTTACTTGAATTGTAATGATCTTGCCTAGAATTGCATTTATGTTAGTTACTTATGATACGTTTGAAGTTGATACCATCGTATTTATGTATATTATTATTGTATTAAGGGTTTTGTTTGTTTTTTTTTTTTGTCATTAATAGAAGTAAAATGTTGTAAAAAGTAAGCTCGTTGTATTTTATCAAATAAACACTTTTTAGTCCAACTGAAGCAATACGTTGCAGTTTTATTTGTGTTTTTATATTATTTAAATACCTTTCAATATAAAATGAATACCGCAAAGGGACGTCAGACATGGTAATAGCTCCAGCGGGGTAGTTGCGTAGGACACTATCAGCAGCAATGGGTTTCATTTTGACAGTTCAACAACATTCATTGCGTTATTTACGTTGTTGAGCAGACACATTTTTCAAACATATGGAGCAATGGATTAGCAATATCCTTCAAAATGATTCAGATTTAGCTTACCACCCTATTGCGCAACACATAATATGTTGCGCAATAGGGTGCTAAACTAAATAAAAGAGTGTAATTTTTTTTATTCACTTCATCTATAGTAATAGGTACCTATAGTAAAGTACTAGCTGCACTAGCTAGTGAGACAGAAACGTCGGCGACGCTCCTTGACTAGATAGATAAGTCCACCCCGAAAACCACCAAGTACTATCAATATATTTTACTAACATCATCAGGGAGATCCTAAATCTTAATACCGGCTTTTGTAGCACAAGTTGGGAGGCCTATGTTCAGCAGTGGACTGCGATAAGCCGAGTTGATCGATAGTAGGTACACTATACAGGAAGAAAAAAATAACAGTGTGCAAACTGTAAGCATGAATTCAGTCAGTATATGATTCTAGATCCGCTAGCGTAGAAATTTTCTTTCAGCTATAAAAAAAAAATTGTTTCATACGTTTTGACCGCGTAGGTATTGCACGTTTCTATGCAATAGCTGACTATTTTTTGATAACCCACGAAAAATTTCAATGCTAGAGGATCTAGAATCATAATGCTGAATTCATGGTAACAGTTTGCGCAATGGTTAATTTTTTTACTGTATATAAGAGGGGCAATTCTCCTAATTTTAAGAACGTTCACAGTCTGATCTCAGTCTCAATCTGTCAAAAATACTTCTAATTGCCTTACATTTTGACAAGTTGTTGACATTTCTTTGTCGCCGAGATGAGATTGCGACTAGATTTTGAACGTTTTAAATTACGAGAATAGGCGTTAAGGTCTTCTTCAGTTCGTGTCGATGGTACTCTTCTTCTATATTTTATATTGTTTGAGCCCAGTACGTGGCCACGTTGATTGCGGCATCAGTGGAATTCATGAAGTCATCCAAGGTGCAGGTGAACAGGCACGGCACTCCAGCAAGTGGGGCATGGTCTGATCAGAGGCACCGCACTCGCGCTGGGTATTGGATGGGTCAGTAATCCCCCATTTCGACAAGTTGTGGGTACGCAATCGATTGAGAGCTTTCCATATAGACCACTGCAGATCACGACCGAGAGGCAAATGCTCCTGGGGTTTTCCCACAATTGTATATAGGGTAGGGCACACTCACCAATTCCAAATAAAAATGTCCCAAAATATAATCAACAATATATTTCATAAAATCCACTAATACAAAATGTACTACTCACCACGTCTGCTCAACTTTGCTATACGTTCCTGATTCTTATAAATACACAAATCCATGAAAGTTAAACTCAACAGTAGGCAGTGTCCCAGCATGTCCTTTTGTAGTTCCTTCTGCGACCTGAACATGGTCTGCAAGGGTTCAGGTATGAAGGCATGGGAGTTGTTTGGAGAGCTACTGTTCAGGTCCCGAAGTAGCATTTCTACTGTCTGATCTGTTGATACTCTTTCGTTGCCAACTAAGGTGCCGTATAACCTGAAAATTGGTTTAGATTACTTAATTTTATTAACTTACAAAGTCTCTTAAAATCAACAGGCGTCGTCTCACTATCACCACCAAAAGAGCATCTTCATGCATGGTGTAACCTTCCGTGGTCCACTTGGATGTCCCTGAACCATCTCCGAAAGTCCGAACCAAAGTGACTCCAACCTGGTAAAGTGATCCCGATACTTCGACGAAACAGCACCAGGATGAGTATGTGGAGGCGTGTCGACAACTATGTGCCATCTACCCTGCCCTCTACCGACCACCGACGACGCCGTGGAAGTTCAAATAAGAGGGTAGATTCAATTATCATAAAAAGATACATCCTACGAGAGCAGTAGCGCCATCTGTGTATATTTACTTGTAACTAGAATGACTGGTAGCGACATCTAACTTTGCAACAAGGGTAACTCTGAAATTCGGAATGAGTTTTTCCCTACCGCGTCAGGAATACTGCCGATCGATTCTGTAAAATTCTCACCATGAAAAGTTGGGTGAAGTGAGCTTAGAGTGAGCTGTCAATAGTGTCAATCCCTAGCATTAGTTGGAATGACAGCTCACTCCACGCTCACTTCACATGTGTGTTCACGGTGATATGGTTACAGAATCGCACTGCTGGTCTGTTGTTAAAATATTGTTTGTTGCTATATTATAACTAAATCAAGCCCGCGGCACCACACGTGCGGTGATCGGTGTATATCCCACGGGAAAGTACTACCGGGAAAAAAAGTATGTTTTCTATGGCCTAACCCGGGTCTACCTGTGTGCCGAAATTCACCGAAATCCGTTAGGACGTGAAATAGGAACAGACAAGCAAAGTTACTTATAAGATTACAATTAATATTTATATGTGTCGTCTACACATACCTGTATGGGAGCGTAGGCCTCAGGAAATACACTTTTTGCTTTAAAACGCCTTCGTCATTCCCTTCTACATTGCATCTGAAAATTGAGGGATATAAGTATCAATAATCAACAAACTCTTTCTCACTATAAAAATGCGAACTCCCCCATTTCACGAACGCGAAACGAAATAAGCAGTTTTTTTTAATTTTTTAAAATGTTGTCTGTCTGTTTGTTCCGGCTAATCTCCGAAATGGCTGGACCGAATTTGACGTGACTTTCAGTGGCAGATAGCTGATGTTATAAGGAGTAATTAGGCTACTTTTATATATATTTAGAAAAATATAAGGGTGCAGCGAAAAAAAATTAAAACCCATGAAATCCAATGTTTTTCGATATGCACGCGAACAATGTCGCGGGTACTCAATATAGTAGGAGAAAATCACTTTTAAAAGTTGCTTAGTGAATACATATTAGTGCTTGTGATTGTACATTAAATACAGTGTATAAATAAATCCACAAAACATACTGCTCCTCCCCATGACTCCTCGAATTAATCAAGGCGACGATCATGGCAACCATCTGTGCCTTCTGCAGGTTGACGGCAAGGACCTTCGGGTTGTTAGGATCGCTACCAGCTGCCCGAAGAGTTGTAGCTTCCGCTTTCATCACGTATATGTCTGCTAGAGGCATCTGCTGGGTTACGCTCCAAGCCTTTAATAAAAAAAACTTGAGGGTAGTGGTATAAACATCAAAGGACGAAAGTCAAAATGACAAACGGGAAAATAAATATGTAACAGAGCATGGTTCAATTGGCCGTAAAGGCACAGCCGACCCGTCAGGACGCCAGCGTCCTGTCTGCGTTCATTTGAAATTCTAATTTGTGATGAAGACTTACGTGTACCTTTACAAATCGTTAAGAGTACGCTGTTGCGGTATGGAATCCCTTCTATAATAAATACTCAGATGCGATTGAAAAAGTTCAAAGTAAGTAAGTTTTTGAAAGCCATGTATTTCCATTGTTTTCGCACTTATCCATCTTATAGTGATCATCTGAATAAGTCATAAGTAATTTATTTCATAACAATATAGGTACATTGTGTTGAAAAATTAAAAAAATAACATTAGATATACAATTGCAAGTAAAATAAAATTCATTAAATACATTTAGAGAAGTAAATAAAAACAATAACGGCCAATTAAGAATTCAAGATCATAAATAATAAATGTCAAAGTATTAAAATCAATCATAAGTTACAATGTCATAATATGTCATCTAGGAATTCATTGATTCCTTGCCGGATTGCCGCCATGGGATCTGGAGGCCAAAGTCCTCGCCCACATATGGGAGTGGCGAGAGGAGGCAAAACGCCGGGGCGTTGCTCCGCTGCCGCGAGAAATCACGGCACAGCGGACAGAGCTCCGGCGGGATCTCATAGCGGCATGGAGAGTGCGATTGTCGCAACCCAGCGCTGGGCACGCCACAATTGCGGCGATAAGTCCCCTCTTTGAGGAGTGGCTAGAGAGGCGCCACGGCGCCCTCACCTTCCGCCTGACGCAGGTCCTCACCGGACACGGTTGTTTCGGGAGGTTCCTGTTCAGGATAAAGCGGGAGGAAACGCCAGGGTGTCGCCACTGTGGGGATCGCCCGGAGGACACGGTGGAGCATACGGTGGAGGTCTGCCCGGCTTGGGCGGGACCCCGCCGTGTCCTCTTGGCGGCGATCGGCGGCGGCGACCTCTCGCGTCCGGCCCTCATACAGGCCATGGTCCGGAGCGAGAGTGAATGGGAGGCCGTCACCTCCTTCTGCGAAACAGTTATGCTCGCGAAGGAGGAGGCGGAGCGTGCGAGGGAGAGGCAATCGCTGCACCCTCGCGCTCCTAGCCGCCGCAGGAGACGCCCTGGACGGGAGTCAACAGCCGACTCCCGGCCACCGTAGGCGCGGGCTTGCGGGCGGCGAGCTATGGGCAGCTCGCCGCCCGGTAAGGACCAGGCCCGGGTCGACGGCGCGTTGTGTTCCACGCGCGCCTCAAAGAGCTGTCAGCACGAACTGACGGGGTCCGTTAGGGCCGATGCCGCCGGGGCTGCGGGTTGTTCGAAAGAGATACCGTGGCCCCTGGCACAGGCAACTGAAGGAACACGGGTGGGTTTTAGTCAGTAAAAGTCTGACACTCCCTTCTGCTCCGCCCAGAGCGGGAGGAGTCATTTGATGATTTCCCACCCAGAAAAAAAAAAAAAAAAAAAAAGGAATTCATTGATACTGTAATAGCCTTTCCCCAATAAATCGTAGGTCCTCAATTTGTTTTTAAATATGTTAACACTGTATATGGTTTTGAATTCTATAGGCAACTTGTTATATAAAACTACAGACGATACCTCGGGCAAAGTTTGACAACTTTTAATTTCGGTTGAATAGTGTTGGGCAAATCTTTCCTACGTGTGCTAGCTCTAGTTTGTCTCTGCTCATCAGTCTCAATTTCGTGCAAATTTTTAACTAAGCTGGTTAGCAACACTCAAATGTAAAGGCATGGCACTGTCAAGACTTTAGTCTAATAAAATGGTCTTTACATGATTCCGTCTGTTCCATGCGGAGCATAGTCCTTAAAGCTCTTTTCTGAATCACGAATGCCATTTGTGTGTTGTACTTGTAGCTATTGCCCCAAAACTCGATGCTGCATCTTAGCCTGGACTCCACCAAGGCAAAGTACACACTTCTAAGTTGAGGTAAACCTAATTCTTCCCTCAGTGTTCTAATGGCATGCCGAGCTAATAGACTTCGTTGTAGACAATGTCTCAACCTTCCAATTCAACAATGCATCAATGTGCACATCCAAGAACTTGACACTATCAACTAGTTCGACATTGTTGCCACATGATATAATCTCCAACTTAGCGTTATTTCGTACCGTGGGCTTAAATAAGACACACTTTGTTTTATTTACATTAAGTTTCAAATTATTAGTACTGAACCAGTTTTCAAAAGCTTTTAAGAAAGCATTGATGATTGGGATTCTATTTCCAGTATATCGTCTGCAGTAACTATCGCATGTGTCGTCAGCAAAGATTATTCGTTTTGTGTCCTTTACACGTTTTTTGATATACTCCATTAAGTCATTTAAAAATATAATAAAGAAGATTGGACCAAGAACGGATCCCTGAGGAACACCACGGCGTACCGTAACTAGATTAGATCTATATTTTTTTTCTTCTCCATCTACCACCGATTTTATCTCTACATACTGCCGTCTGTTATGCAGATAAGAGCCAAATAACTTTTTATGATAAGAGCCAAACACATTTTCCCGTATGCCATAATGTTCTAACTTAGCTAGAAGAATACCATAGTCTACTGTGTCTAAGGCAGAACTAAGGTCTAGGAATATACCAGCTACTCTATATTTATTATTCAAGTTACAAATAACTTCGTCTATTAACGCCTCAATAGCATCGGTGGTTCCTAATGATGTTTGGTAACCAAACTGTTGGTCATTTAGGATACTGTACATCATTAAATGTTTAATGAGCCTATCCTTCATTATCTTTTCAAATATTTTAGATAATATAGGCAAGAGAGAAATTGGTCTGTAATTGCCAGGGTCCGTCTTTGATCCTTTTTTGGAAACTGGAAGCACGCGTGCGATTTTAAACTGATCGGGGAACAGACTTTCCTCGATGCATTCGTTAAAAAGAGATGCCAGTAGAGAATAAGTATAAGTTGCATAACCTGAAGGCCAGACGTATTATTTTAGAGACAATGTTTCTATTCCGTCTATGTAATAACGCCTGTGTGAATGGCCGCCATTGTATGGATATCACTCATAACATTAGCAACGTGGTACCTAGAACAGCCATAAGCCGTGGGGTGCGCGCACGTCCCTATTTGCAGTATGTTCTAGTCGTGCGAATACAGGCTTACGAGCACCCCTACGTCGTCTTACTGGTCAATACAATGATATATTTCAAAGTATTGACATCTTGGCTCTTCCAACTAGTAAATTTAGAGGCCTTGTTTATGACACTACTTTGGATATTCATCTTCATCATCATCATCATCATCATCATCATCATCATCATCATCATCATGGACAGCTTATAGCAGTCCACTGCTGGACATAGGCCTCCCCTATTGCACACCATTCAAGTCGATTTTCGGCAATTTTTGGATATTGCTCCGTAATATTCTTAACTTTTACACTGTATTTATAAATTCTTGTTTTTTTATTTTATTTTGCATGTTTGTTTAGTGTTTAGTTTTATCATTAATACATTATGTCATTTTATTGTAACTATCAAATTGTAAACGCACATCGCATTAGTTTTATAACTTTTCTTTATGATATGTGTGTTCTTTTTATTTTATTTTAATCTTTCCAAAGGTTGTCTTTAAAAGATCGCTCTTAGCGATAAAACCGTCCGTTGTTTTGTATAATTAATATATATTTATGTCAAAATTTATATATTTATGTCTATAATTTATATGGTGTACGTAATAAAGAGTATTCTATTCTATATGGAAAATGTCGTAGGTTTTTTATTTGGTTAATTTAAGTGGTTAATTTACTCACTCTGTAGCTCATGTTTTATACAATATTGTAATGTGTAACCGTTAATTTTCCCAAATAAATAAAATAAAATAAGACCGGCAGTTTAGGCGTACTTTAAGGCCCGCACCCTAATTGCGAAACACACAATCAATCTCAATCTGAATCATTTTGAAGGATATTGCTAATCCATTGCTTCATAAGTTCGAAAAAGGTTACCTTCATAAAGTCTGCTCCACACGTAAATAACGCAATAAATGTTGTTGAACTGTCAAAATGAAACCGATTCTGATTGATTGTGAGTTACGCAATTAGGATGCCGCTTGCACCACAAATGACTACATTCGTTTAGCGTTAGCGCGATGCCACACGGGCGTTGCCAAAGAGTTTAATAATAATACGGGAGGGCGTTGCCAATGCGTTGCGTCGTCGCAGCGCAGTGATTTCGACGCTGTGAGTGTTAGAGCGAGGCCCCACTAGTGCGTTGTGCTGCGTTGCGTCGTCGCTGCCTCGTTTTCCATATATTTTTTATGTCATGCCCCATTAGACCGTTGCGTCGTCGCGCGCGACGTTTCAACGGATTGACGGACAAGAGACGAAGCGGGAGGGAGTGTGATGCGCTGCGCTGTCGGAGCTCCGGTGCGACGACCGACAGTGTTCAACTACTAGAGGAGGAATCTAGACGAGCGTAACGACATTTTTTATCATACCATGAGTATCTATCTATCCATTGCGAAGGCTGAACTGAGACGCAGCTGCGACGGCGTGCATACCCTCTTTCGTTGCGTTGTCGCAACGCAGGTGTAGCATACAGTGCGTTGTTCCGTTGCGACGACGTGACGCAACGCAGCGCAACGCACTAGTGGGGCCTCGCCCTTACACGAGCGCTGCGATGACGTTACCCCTCAGGGCCCTAATTCACTATGACCACTTAACGATTCCTTACCGAAACCACGTCAATTCCTTAGCTAATCCCGCCAACCTCGCGTTGATTTCGCGCGGTTTCGTTCATTGTGTCATAAGAATTACGGCCCAGTCGTTTCAACGCTGACGCAACGCCCGTGTTGGATCGCTCTTAGTGTTTAAGTCATCGTTCTGTTTCCCTCAATCTTTTGAAAATGACAGAGACAGAATAATGTTGTAAATCCGTTTAGTGTTAAACACTTAAGTGATTTGTGGTGTAAACTGGCCTAAATGTGTCTGGTTAGGCCAAATCTGTTTAAATTAGCATCAAATTAAGTATCATTCATTTTCGCCTTCCACGAGACTAAATTGCTACATCAATGAAAATAGCTAGCAATAACTTTAGTTGACGTTTTCACTTACAATATCCAAAATATCTGTGATCTGAAACCTCTTGCCTTCCGGATAGTCTATGCCATAGTACTTCCAGTCTTGGACCTCATAATTACTCTTGTCTATCAACGTCCAGCTCACCGAGTTCACTGTTATGTACACTGATAACACGGACTTACAATCCTGTAAAGAAGTTATTATATTAGCCTTAATACATCACAAGATCACACCTTTATTCCCCGAAGGGTGAGGCAGAGGGAAATCTAAAGTACACCCACATTTCGCCAGTTTTGTTTAAGTCCCTTGTAATAGGGGGCGAGCCTATAGTTATCAACCAGGCACAGATCAAGACTCCAGGCTGCTACTGAGAAGTTCCAGATGGAAAATCCCAACAACACTTTGCCCGACCTGGGAATCGAGCCCAGGACCTCATGCTCAGCAGACCACTAGGCCAACAACCCTTAACACACTTTCTTTACTTGTGTTTCTGTGATAAATGTCTTCGAATTTTTGGTTCTAGGACATAATAGGTTTCCTCATAATGTTTTCCTTCACCGTTTTGAGAGCAGTGGTGATAAAATTATTTATTTTATTTCTTTATTTATCACGAACAACTAACATTACAGGGAATTCCTAATGCGTTACATGGTCCTTAATTATATATATTATTCATAACTATTTTACCTAACTGTTTTAAATAACATAACACATACAATATTGCTTTTGTGAATTCATTCAGTGAGCAGGTAAATAGATCGATCCTTTCAGCAGTGTCATTCAGTGCGTGCAAGGCGCACGTCAGTGGCGCTTTGCTGAGCAAGTTGGTTCGTGCGTGAGGCACCGCTAGTAACCGTAGCTTCCAGCGCCGCAATACAAAATTATCAGGCACATTTAATTGTATCTCCTTCAAAACAAAACACCGGAATTGTAGGTCTTACCACGTAATAATTTAAATATATATGTGGTTATTACTAGGTCCCTCCTTGTCTCGAGTTTGTTGTACCCAACCATACCGATAACAAATAAAGTTGGGTACATCAACGGATAGAAGGGACAAACACCATAAAGTTTCATGTACAAAAATCTGGTGAATTTGTTTTGTATGCGCTCCAGCATGAGACTATATATTTAGTCTCATGCGGAGCCCATATGACAGCATTATACTCAAGCTGAGAGCTAATAAGCGCATTTTACAATGCTGCAACTGCTTTTATATTTGTAAAACCCAATGCCCGTCGAAGAACGAAACCCAGACTTCTGTATGATTTCTTACAAACATTTACAATATGGTCACGAAATGTTAACTCAGAGTTCAGACATACATCAGGTTGAGTACCTTTTCTACATGCACAATTGATTTGCCCTCTAGCTTGTACTCGTGATGATGTGGTGCTCTCATTCTGCTGAAAGTTATGTCTGAGCATTTTTTTACGTTAAACTGCAGTTTATTTTCCCTACTCCACTCAGCTACAGAATCTATATCCTGCTGCAATCGTGCACAGTCACTTTTATCTTTAATGGCCATGAGTAACTTAAATACTCTATTTATGTTGTGTAATTATTTACACAATGTAAAGAGCCTGCCTGGGTTCCCAACCAACCCACAAGTTACAACTAGTAGTAAGTCACCATTAGGCCATTACTGCAACTTGAAAGAACCAACTGTATAATTAAGTACATAAGAATGCCTCACCTTTATAACAATATCACTTATATGTGGGTGCAATATCTGACCTTTTATTTTACCAGTAACTTTCTTTTCGTTATTGGGGCCACCTAGTATACTGTTGAACAGTTTCTTGGCAGATCTCTCGGAGAACCCTTCAATGTATTCTATGTCTGATAGTGTTTTTATTTGTCCATTACTACTTTTCCAATGAGAAAACTTCTTGAGATTTGTTTTGCTTACTTCATAACTGGAAGAAATTATTTTTAAAGTATAAAATTAAACATGTATTTGGTATTCTTTTTTTGTTAAGATATAAGTACTGTAGTACAGTCAACTGAATGTTAGTAGTAACACCGAAAACAGCCCTTGCTGTACGAAAAATAGAAGCTGTCAAATTGGGTTGTGATGTGATCATGGATATGTATTGTGTTTGACTGTACTAAGTTTTAACTTGATAAAAAGTCCAAATTTTTTGGAAGGGAAGGTAAATAAGAACAGAAACTAAATAATGTAGTACTACGTAAAATATAACTCCAATATTCTTACCTAGAAAGAGTACTAACGTCGGCATTGTTGATAACCTGTAATATTTTCTCCTTCTCTCTATCATTGTATTTACTGTCTAAACCTTCGCTGAAATAACATTTTGTAACGATGGACACTCGACAGCTCAAGCACAGCGCACTCTGAAATGATTATAAACTTAGAATCTCGCAGCAATTTAAAATTTTTCGAAAGTAATCTAATGCAACTAACCCGTACCCTTGCGGAAGGATTTACAAGATTAAGCAACATTTTAAACTAAACTAGATTAATAGAACGCAAAAATTGTACAATTAAACTTATTTTATTATAAGATAGGCTAAACTATCGTTCATAATAACGAATAAATTCAATTGTTTACAATTTGCATAGCCTATTTATCAGAAATGACACAGTGACAGCAATTACTATAATATGACATTGACAATCAACACTCAACTGTCAAAAGTCAAGAAGTTTGTTTTTTTGTCAAGATAGAGTGATTCCTGTTTCCATTAGAATTATCGTTTTGAAGGTTTTTATGTAATATTTATTGACGTTTAATGAATTTTAATGTCCATTTACACACTAAAGAAAATAATTTTATAATAAATCCAAAATCAAAAAGTATGACCGCCACCTATCGCCAATGTTACAAGTACAACTCGAACACTAGGACAAAGGCTTGAATCCAAAGACATTAAATTATTTACTTACCTTAAATCTCTTTGCTTGAATCGTATTCCGAAAGGTAAATTGTTATGTTAAAACTTCCAAAATCACTTATTTTAGAAACACTTCGTTATCATCATAATTATCGTTACGTAGTGCACAATACAAGATTATTTTTACTCGGAAAATATGAGTGTAATAATATATAACAACGCCCTCTGTTGTATATGTTTTAAACTAAGCTTGCGAAGGTAATCCTTCAGACTCATGGGCTCGTGCTACGCTCCTTAAATCATGCTAATATTTACAATAAATCATAGATGTCCCTAGTAGACAGACCTAATTAGTTCCGAGTTATAAAGTCCACGAACAGTGATGATGAATGAGTGTGTAATGCATTTGTCGATAATAATATAAACTATTTTTTATTAATTCGAATGATCGTGATAAGTTTAAGTGGCATAGCTACGTCACATCAGCCACTGACAAGTTTTACCAAATAACATCGATTTATAACTCTGCCAAATAACAAGATTACAAGACTTGCTGCTTCGTTTGCATGATCCGGCAATATACTACTTACCTAGTATCTAGATACTATTTCTAGCTTAAAATACCATTCTTTCTTGTATTTTCTCTTATGTACTTATAAGTGGACTATAATTCAATACTCATCATTGACAGTTCATTCGAATAGTTTCGAATAGGGAAAATAAACAAAACACAATCAAATTTTTGAAAATAAAACAAAATTGGTTTATGACAATGTCAAAATGGCTTTGTATTTTTTCACAAAACGAATTCCCAAAGATATAAATCGCTAATTCCATCGTTTTTTTACACTAAACGATTAGTGAGTAACTTGTCGGTGAAGGAGTATGGACGTGGAAGAAGTAAAACATATTAGAGAATAGAAGTAAGCCTAGTCTTTTATTCATAAACGCTAAGCAATGTATACTAGGCACGCGTTAGAACAAGACTGAATGACATTGTGTGCTCGCTCTAACTCACGAAACGATGGATAACAAAATGGCGATGGCCCGTCGCTGTCTGCCGGCGCCGCGCGATGCACTAAAATTAAGTCCATTTGACTATCTTCTTTCCTTCGAGAGAGTTTGTTGACGGTTGGCGCACTCATTCTGTTTTACCTTTTTTCGGAAGAAGATTGGTAAGTTCGCATATCTTATCTTGTACTTAATAATAATTTTGTAGGGACCTACTTAGTTTGTATATTTCGATTTTTGTTGAATAGGTAACATTTATAACTACCTACCTACTTATATATTAGAACACCCATAAAATACATTTATTGAAAACCAGAGAAGACTAACAAATCTTCTGACAGGGAATTCAGAGGCCAAGGCCAACCGGAGTGAGCAGATGTTTTTTAAGAGTAAAAGTTAAAAAAAAAATAGAATTAAGGAAAAGGAGGGGTTACCTACCTCGTTTGTCCTTGATTTAGATTTTTTTGCCTAAGCTGTGGTCTATGAAATTTTTTAACCAAATGTAACATGCCGTAATATAGGTGACTTTAATTCCTACAACTTACAAGCATAATCTACTAGCTGTACAATGATATCAGCAGCTATTGACGGCAATGTGGCAAACTGGCAACGTCGCAATTTGTTTAACCAACCAGCCAACGTTGATATTTGGTACGCGCCACGAAATGGACGCTTCGCTTCATCTGATAATTTTATAAATTCCCCAGTTTATTAATTTTATTGTTGGTTAGTTGTCAGGCTGAAGTGTCAATCAACTTTATTCTCTTCAAACAGCTTAAAATCTGGTCCTAGTGAGTATGACATTGAGTGTGCAAAATTTATATGCTGGCTGGCTGGCATTGCCGATGCCGTCGCGAACTTGTTTGTGCAGCGTTGCCAAACCGCTGCGCTGCCATTCTGCTAACGTTACCTAACTAGGTACTTATAAAACCTCTATTTCTGCCAGTTGTGATGGGTAGTTATGATAGGCAGCTTGTCCGTGCTGTTCTATTGATTGATAGGTCTGTTAGCTATTCTTTTCAGTACAAAAAAGCTGATATTTTTTTACAATTCATTTTAGGTACTTATAATTTATGTAAGTACCTGATAAATTCTCAAGACATAATTTGCTCTTTCTTCATTAACATTTTTTGTCGTCTTCTGTTGGTAATGATGAGCATCTTACTGTATGGCATCCTGACATATTTCTGAACCCAAAGCATTTTTTCCAAAATTTGAGAATGTCAAACGGTCAAACCACGAACTTTATGTTCAGCCATCTTGTCTGCCGTCCAGCACATTGTATTGTGTCTGACGCAACTACTCCTATCTCGCTTACTCCTACGCTGTTGTGTATGTTCAGGTTCACTATATCTTTGTTTGCGCCATTTTAGTAAACTTCTAGTGTAGACCGTACTGTTATGTAAGTACTGCTTGTGTTACTTACATACCTACTGAATCTAATTAGGTTACCTATGTATTCATTAAATTAGTAGCGTTATCCATGGCAGTCGTAAAAAGTAATAAAGCAGTTCTTTACGGAGTCAAAATATTACCTATATAATTCTTTTTTAAATTCCAGCTCTAATCGGTCTTTGTCAGTTTTTCATTTCTATAACATCGATAACTTTTGTTGGTCTGCGGTCCATTGAAGAGTCATGCCATACGATTGCGTCGCGTCCCCGAACAAAAAATACAGTGTATGCCGAGTTTATACTTTCGTACCTTTTACGTCATGGTGTTAGCGGGGTTCAATGTGTTCGCAAGCAAGAAGGAGATAGGTCAGAATAATTTATTGTCGGCCAAAATTATATTCTTTCAGTTTATCTATTATATTACGGCAATTAGATTAATAAATTAGTGAGAAAAGATAGATGGTGCCTCAAGGAAGACAAAATTGCTTGAACCATATCTAGGGGAATGACAAAATCCCGGGACACATTGTCAATGCAATCTTGTAACACCGACAGGCAGGTGATGCCAACAGTTTAACATGAGTTTGAGTTCATGGTTCAAATCGAAATAAAATTCTCCCGAATGTAGTATGAACAATTTTTGCCTAAAAATACTCATCTGTAACGTGTTTATGAAATCATCCTATTAAAAAAAATAGTCTTTAGGATCGCCTCCTCCTTGATCTTAGAACTCTCTAGTGTCGAAGTCCTGCACCCTAATTGCGTAACACACGATCAATCGGAATCTGAATCATTTTGAAGCAAATTGCTAATCCATTGCTTCATAAGTTCGAAAAATTTGTCTGCTCAACACGCAATGAATGTTGTTGAATTGTCAAAATGAAGCCGATTCCGATTGATCGTGTGTTACGCAATTAGGGTGCTGAATTAAGCTCTATCTCCTGAGATTCTGTGACTGTTCCGAAAATCCGAAGCCGAATGTTTTCGTGGTGATTGAATGCGTTTTTTGGCTGACGAGTTCCAAAATGTGTATCTGAACGACCTATCTGCTCATAGGAGCATAGACGGCTGGTAGCTGGGACAAACATTTAGGTGTTAATATTACTTACAAAGCATTTGCAAACATTCTATTTTTTATAATGACGTATAAAACTGACGTATAGCGCTAGTCGGGAATGTTCGGCTTCGATCGTGTGATCTCGGCAACGAGTCAAACGACCCACTCGACTCGGACGGAGTCGTAAGAACGGCAACGTCGCCCGTTCTCAAACAGTTCATAATATTGAACTATTTTTGTGATTTTTCTGCCTTTCGGATTCTTAGTTTATTAAAGAAATGTAGGAATTCTAAAACCATATAGATTTCACTACCCTAGTATTATATTGTTTTATCGAAATCTGGGCCAAGAATTAAAAAAGGATAAGATTTCGACCTAGGCACTAGGCAGAACCCGAACCAAACACCTCGCGCCAACGCACGGTGCCTTAGTCTCATTGACATTGACGCTTATTTTGGTCTTGGAAATTTTGCAAATCAAACAATTATAGTAGTCAATGCAAAATAAATACCTAATGAATGATCCACTTCGACGGAAGGGTTTAATTACAGGGTATTTTGAGCAAAATGGAAAATATTCCATAATACGCAAAGCGTATATTGCAATATGCTTAATTACGCTGAGAATGCGAGCTGCTAACAACATCCTTTATCAAATAGAAACAGAAGTAGAACGCAAGAGAACGAGAGCCCGATAACGTAAGGTGACCTCGCTGCATGTTATTGTACAGAGTAGTGAACACACCCAGGAGCAACGCTCGCGACTTATCGCTAGCTGCTTGCTTTTCCTTTCTCTCATTCGGAACGATAATATCGCTATCTCGCTCCCGTGCCGCCACCCGTACTTTACCATCGCAAAACTCGATTCTCTACGGAGCTACTACTCTGTGCATTTTGTTCGTGTTTCGTCTGACGCTCTCTGTCGGCTATACTCGCCACAATCCGGCCGCCATTTTCTTCTCTCTCTATCTGCTTTCAGTGTCGCTTCGGACGCGGAACCGGACACCCGTATATTTTCGTATTTCGTATTCTTCTCGTCAATTCTTCTACTTCTGTCATCTCTTGCGCAGTCATTTAGGTGAGTCATTGTAAACATTAGGCAAGATTTTATTATTTCTGATAATGCGAATTAATCGATTTTTTCTTTGGTTTATGTAGATATGTTTTATTTTTTTCCTTTTTGGTTGTATTTATTTATATTTATGACATATTGTTGTCATTATTTTTGTATTTGTTATTATTTTTTGTACTCTTAAGTTATTAATTATTATTTAGCAGTGCTTGAATAATACTGATTTAATTTAATTTATGTTTTATATTAATGCTTATTTTTTCTCTTATAACGTTTGTACTCATTTTACCTGTCAAACGTAACCAAGCGATTATATCTTTTATGCGCAAGGCGTAACACTTATAATCGTATGCACTTAAATACAAGTTTATCGTATGCTTTATCATAGTTTGTTACTTCTAATTTTTCACTTGTCTGATTGACCTACCAATAATAATAGATTGTAGGAGTATTATTATTGTATTGATGTGTGTGAATGCTCGGAATAGTTCTGAATCAGATTTTGCAGTTCCTGCGTTCGTTTTGCTACAGGTACTTACTTAAAAAAAAAGAGTCAGCTGGCTCAATTTTTTTTCTTCTTTTTTCACTAGGTTATTTATTTGTGCAAAATATGAAGAAAAAAATGCTGTCTCCTCGCTCGATAGACGACGGATCGTCATTTAGGGACCATTTAATAAGT
This sequence comes from Apamea epomidion, assembly GCA_947507525.1. NCBI lineage: Eukaryota > Metazoa > Arthropoda > Insecta > Lepidoptera > Noctuidae > Apamea > Apamea epomidion. Next base: position 16,514,037 of record OX382240.1, on the reverse strand, counting down.
ACAATATTCTTCTTTTCAACATTTTTTTTGTGTTCGGTCTACTTTTCATATTTTGGCTAACACTGACTCCCGTTCAATAGCCTCCCGTACTTACTGCTTTTCACATTCACCTCGTTCCGTTTATTTACGTCTGTCCTCGAGGAATATCTGTCTCTCTCTGTCTTGCTCGCGTTACGCGCGCTATCAGCGAATGCAATAGCAGTCTGTCATGAGTTTCGTCTTTGAAACGCTTGGCGATCAGCGGTGCAGCTCGACACCAAGCGAGCGGGGAATTTATTCCGGTATTTGACACGACAGAACGGATAGCGGCGGCCATCTTGTTTTGATGATCGAAAACATTGCGCTGTATTTTAGATTTTTGCGTTTATTGGGGCTGCCTTTTGACGTTTATAACCAGTTTTTTTATATAAAAATTGTTCATAATTTAGGTGCAGTGTGGGTGTGTGATCTGGCATTTTTTTTTATCTAAGTAGATACCTATTTATTAGTATAAATGCTTACAGTCGCACAAGCCCCGGTGACGGCGGCGCGCCGTAGGCGATCAAAATATGACGCACTTGTCACTTGTCATAGTGATTTCATTAGTTCCAATTTAAGCCACCGGGTCAGATAAGTTTGTAAATTGTTAGCAGGCTCATTATTATGCCTACATACCTATTCTAATCATACTATTATTACAACTATGAAAAAAGACAAAGTTATAATTAGCGGACGAGTATCAAAATATTGGCGAAAATAATAATTAAATAAACCTAACAAAACTAACTTGATCGCCAAAAAATAGGTTGACTATTGACTTTAAGACCCTCCCTGTGGGTATAGGCCCGTGGGGCCCGCTAAACATGGCGGCCTGATAGGTACCAAACGGGGGTGCGCGCGAATGTACTTACGAGTATCTCCCAGTGCCAGGCCCCCCACTCATCGTAGTGAAAGGGATTTTAGTCAGTAGGAGTCAGACATAACCCTTCGTTCTCCCCAGACGGGGGGTAATCCTATACCCCACAGAAAAAAAAAACTACGGAATCCTAAAAAAAAGTACTGTAGGGTAAAATACACGGAGTGGTTTCTTTTGTTATGTTGTTAGGCCTTCTGTGGTTTTAGATGATAGTTATTTAAATACCTACCTACATATTATAAGTACCTACTTCTCGGTGAAAGTCTAAAAAAACATGGGACTGTCTTTTCGTATTTGCGACCGAAAAGGTTCGTGAGTAATCTTTTAGCATTTTTTAACGTTATTAGTTGGTGGGTGTAGCCCTCCTGCTTTGTAAACATTTTTTTTGCCACTTTGCCATGAATTTACTATACTTACGGCTTTATTTTTATTCGTTTATTTTATTGTTTTATTATTATCTACTTTATTTCATTTCTAATAGGTACTTACATTTTGTTTGTTTTTGTTTTTTTTTTATGAAAAAAAAAAACGTTTTAAATTAGGTACTTACCTAAGTTTAAAAATGATTAATAATATTTTTAGTTTTTTTTTTTGTTGAGATTTTGGTCATGTAGTTTTTGCTTACCATAGGGTTGAATTTCAAATAATACTTATAACCAGTCCATCCCTTGTAGATTACGTTATAACCAGGTAATGGCCTACTTTAGCGCGGGCGATAAATAATATTTACCTAACTTACTTACAGTCCGGCCGTCGAGTGAATGCGTTCCTGATACCTGTCAGTGCGACAATTCTAGTAGCTAATAAAGATCAAATTCGCTAAACACGTATTCGTTTGTGTGAAACTGACAGGTGTCGTCAAGAACGCATACTCTCGTCGGCCGAACTGTATTTTTTTAAAATCATTTTCTATTGAAATTTCGTACTACATTAGGCCACCCCCACGGTCCCCCTGACGTTACGTCGACTGTGCTAGCACATTTTAGCCAGTTCAGTCTTTTTTTTCGATTTTCTTTCACACGCGGCAAGCACTCTACAATATTATCATCAATTATCGATTAGTCGAATGGAAGTGCATGTAGTGGAGATCCGAAGGTTGAGATGCGTGGAAGTGTCAAGAATGTATTTAAAATTTAAAAAATAAGTAATGAGTATAATATACAGCATGTATCAGAAAGTTCAGGTATTGTTTAAGAACTGACCATCAAACTGAACAAGTTTCTCCATGGAACCAACATCGTAATCGCGAAAAAATGATCAACAGTCCCATACAAAACTTCAATGCCTACTGGACCCGAATGTATGGGTCGGATTTTTTATTTTTTGCGATTACGGTGGTCGGTCCCATGAAGAAAGTGGTTCAGTTTAATGGTCCGTACCACAGTAACCTCACCCTTTAATATGACCACACCTTTCTAATACCCGCTGTATGTACGAAGAAAATATTAAAGTGGCTACTGGTGAAGGATGAAACGCATGTGACTAAGAAAGTGTTGAATGTAAATGTTGATGGGTGGAAGGAACGAGGGAGGACACAAAAAAAGACAGAAGATGGATGGTTGTGTGAGGAATTACGAATGAAAGGGAGTGAATGATAACTTGACGGGTGACAGCGAGAAATAAAGAGATAAAACATTTTGCGCCCAGGACGCATGCGTGGTCTCTTATGATTTTTTAAAGTAGATTTTATTATTTAATTTAAGTATTTATTTAGTCCATCAACCTACCATAGGTATATCAAAAGGATTAAAGCATACGGTAACCTTTTGAGCGTTAAACTTAATCTTATAATTAAAACGTGAAATGGTAGCCGATTTTTTAGGAAAAATAAACTTTACTTGTTTAGCTGATTTTTTAGGAAAAATAAACTTGACTTGTTTTGCTGATTTTTTTAGGAAAAATAATCTTGACTAGTTTACTGTCATAGGAACCAATCGGCATATCACGTTTATTTTTAGATTGTACGGGTTGTTAATAAGTGTAGACATGATTTTAGATGTCAACCTTGATTTACTTACGAGTTACGACTAAGTTACCGAAGTGCGAAGGAAGTTCTGCCGCTAGCTTTCGATGGTGGGTCTCGTAGATTGTCTTTTTTTTTTTATGATGCGGTTTTGGCCGCAGCACTGAATGCAAATATTACCTGGATTATAAATAGAGATTTTATTATACCATGTCTAAGCGAAACTGATGATGTAACGTTTTCTTCCCAATAGACCTTATGGAATACGGTATCACGAAAATTTGCGGCACAGAGAGGAGGAACGTTGGACATTGTTCGAAACATTGGAAATAGGATTGATGTCTTCTTTCACATTGAGACGCCTTACTTGGACTTTTCTCTTTCGTGGCGTCTTATTGTTTCTACTCTAGTGCTGTCATTAAGGCGTAGTTTTTATTCCGTTTCAAGCCAAAATGAGACATAATACTTTGAATCTTATTGGGGATAAGTATGTTAATGGGGTATGAATAAGCATTTCTTCTCAATCCTGGTGGAAATTCTCTTTAATTTTTCGTCGCCGGAAGTGTCCCATGTACCGAGAAAGATCGATGGACCTGTCTCCTGAAACTTTTTGGCTAAGGAATCTGTGTCGCCGGTCCATCTCAGCTCAGTCTCTCTAGGATTAAGGGCGCCAATCAATTTCTTGTATTCCTCTGGTCTTTAATGCATCTAGAAATCGGTTTTCATGGATTTTTGCATTTAAATGGTAGGTGATATGAATCGGGGCAGATGCTTATTTATTTATTATTTTGAACAATGTACACACATTTACAGGCTAGGCTAAGCTAAAACTTATAGAGTACATGACCCTGTTAGGGCACTAGTTAGTCTCTTGCTGCACTGTTGTGTAGGGCGTAGTTCGTTTTGCGCACTGCGTGCTACTAGCGGAATCTGTAGCAGTACTTTCTTCTCCATTGACTGTTCCATCTATTTGGTATTCACAATATTTAGTGAATTCTTACTGGGGAATACGGGACAACCTACGTACTAAAAGTTGCTTGCTCGTTTCAATTATCCAGGGTTGGATTGATTTTTTGTATAGTAGAAGCCATTGATCACGCGGCCGCGTTCCGCGCATGCGGTGTCGTGATAAGTGCAGACCCACTGAAATGAGCAGAGCTGTCTACTTTTAGCCAAACTGGTTGAGCACTTGACAGGTTTTATCACGGAAAGATTGTCTTTGCTTGGAATGCTTGGTCTTGCTTTGGTCTTTTTCTCATAGATGGCGGTATTCATACCGCAAATAATATCTTGTTATGAATACATGATACGATTCGAGTTGGTTTACAGCATTTAGTTTGATAGATAATGACGCCAATTTCCTTGTTCACAAACTAAACTAAATTTAAGTTCAGTGCATCCTTTCTTTTCTTCCTATTTCATTAAGAAAAGGACAAGATAAATATTACTTTAGTCCTGCCAAATTAGTCAGCGCCTGACGTAAATTGAGGTCTTTTTAGGAGCCAATTTTTTAATCACGTCTAAACTTGTCAATGGAGTATCTTAATTTGACAGGACTAAACTAATATTTATATTCTGTCTTTTTCTCAGGGCTGATTTTTCCAACGCTAGATAATTTTATCCGAGGAATAATTTTGAATTTTTGACAGTTCTTCAATACAAAGTCTGTCAGACGTCAATTTTATTACACGATTATGAACTATCTGTCGATTGAAAAATCAGCCCATAATGAAATAGAAAGAAAAAGATGCACTGAACTTAAATTTAGTTTAGTTTGTGAACAAGGGAATCGGTGCCATTGTTAGGAGTTTAATAATAATCATTAAAGATTGACATAGGTGAAAGCCTAATAAAAATAAATGTGAATCAAAAAGTGTCATCGCTAAAAGCCTAATAAAAATAAATTACTTAGTTCTTTTTTATTTCTGTTTCAGGTGTGGTGTATTCTTCTTTGAAGATAAGGAAATGTTAAACAATGCAATTAATTCTCGATTCTGAACCCACTTTAGATATAAAAAGAGACATGTCCGCGATCGAAGATATTCATACTGAGAAAGTTGTCAATCGTGATATTGAACAACTTAAGGAGAAAAATTGCAACGGGAATAAAGAAAACATTAACGGAGATGTTAACGTCATTACTAATGATGAAAAAAATAAAAGGGCTATAAATGCGGAAATTGAAACTTTACCCAACTGTTCAAATGATGAATCGAAAAATACAGTAGATGAGGCGAGTATCAAGGTTACAATTAACCAAGAAACATCTGAAGAAAACGTTCCGGAAACGAATGAAAATACACAAGAAGAAGAATCTCAGGATAATGGCACAGACGAAGAAATTCAAAACGCAAGCCCCATAAAACAGGAATTGGAAAAGAACGCTGAAGAAACAGTTCAAGAAGCTATTGTGGAAGATAAAGAAGACATGATAAGCCTGAAACAGGCAAATATTGACGAAATTTCAGATATTGCAATAAATGAATCGGAAAACGATGAAACAGTGGATGTTAAAGATGAACCTAATGTAGTATTAGAAGAACCAGTACCTGATGTAGTATTAGAAGAACCGGTACCTGATGTAGAATTAGAAGAACCGGCAGGTACTATTGAAAAAGGCGACAAACATTTTCAGTCTTCTGAAAATGAAGACAAACATTTAGAGTCTTCTGAAAATAAAGACAAACATGAGTCTTCTGAAAATGAAGATAAACATGAGTCTTCTGAAAATGAAGACAAACTTTTAGAATCATATGAAAATGAAGACAAACCTTCAGAGTCTTCTGATAATAAAGGTGAACATTTAGGTGAGACTAAGAATGAGATTGAAGTGCCAGTTTGTGATTCTACGGAAGATATATCAAGCAAGCATGCTGATGATTCGCCATCCATCGAGCTTAAAGATGACATGGATGTGGAAGAAGTTAAAGAAACAACGAAGAGAAAAGAAAGTAATACCAATTCACAACCAACAGAAAAGCCCTCTGCTCCTGTTAGTAGTAGTATTATAGAAAAGCCCTCTGCTCCTGTTAGTAGTAGTATTATAGATAAACCTATTTTATGTAAGCTATCTAATACACTAGACATATTATCCGATGACGAGGATGAGCCTCCGAAAGATGAAGCCCCTAAGCAAGTAGATTTAAACGAGAAGCAATGCATTAGTATAGAAGATGATGATGATATCATGCTTATTGATGAAGATACGACTAAGACTGAAACACCCCAACCTGTAGTTACTAGTAATAAAGAGGATACTCCAATCACAGAAACTAAAGCGGATTCTGAAACTGGAGAAAAAACGGTTGAAGAAAAGTTCGACTTGTTTACCAAGTCTGATGAGAAAGGTCAGTAAAAGTTATATACTCTTATGAAAAGACCAGTCAGTATTAAAAATATGAACAGTAAGTAAAAACTGACAATCATTTGGGTGCCACTTATTAGGTAATCAATCATTTATATAACCACTACATACAAGTAGTTTTCTTATGCCTGGCCAGCGGGGTAATTGCGTAACACACTACCAGTAGCAATCGCTTTCAATTTGACAGTTCATCAACATTCATTGCGTTATTTCCGTTGTTAAGCAGACACATTTTTCGGACATGATAAAGCAATGGATTAGCAATATCCTTCAAAATGATTCAGATTGTGATAGATAGTGTGTGTTACGCAATAAGTGTGCTGGTCCCATGTTCTTGGCGATCCCTGAAAGCCTCTAACTGAATCCCGTAAGCAGACAGATTAATTATGAAAAATGAAGTAATCAAGTTTAATGTTTCTTTTCCAGATTCGACGCATCCAGAAGAAGTAAAGGATGACAGTTTGCAAATAAAAGTCGGTGAAAAAGAAGAAACCAAGCAAACTGAACATTTATCATCGGAGTTGCCACTACTTCCAGATAATTTCTTAAAATCTGCCAAAAAAAATCTGGCTGATATGACGCGGGAAGATTTGGAAGAATTCTGTATCCTCAAAATAGTAGAGAGTATTGTAGACAGAAGCAATTTAAGTGAAATTAAAAATAAAATGAAATCAGTTGCTCAGGGTATTGATGAGTACAGGAAGAAAGCCATGGTGCTCACAAAACAGAATCGTGATCTTCAAGTCGTTTTGAAGTCCATACAGGAGGAACAGAAAAAGATAACACCAGGAGTACAAATAACACCCCTGAAGATAACCCGGTCTGTTGGCATGCAAGTTTTTATGGAGAAAACAGGTGCTCGAAGAAAAAACTTAGCGCAGCTACAAAACTCCACTCACAACAGACAATGTCCTAAGAGTTTGCCGTCTACAAACCTTCGGCCGCAGAAACTACCTGCTGCCACCCAGCCCATACCAGTTCCTAGACTTGTGCCTGCTAGTCCCGCCATGAAATCTCCAAGTACGATACCTTTGGTGAATCAAATAACCCCAGTGAAAAATGCCACTCCCGTGACGAACGGAATCAAAAACCCTACACCGGGTCAGAAAGTGGCAGAGAAAAGGCAGCATAATAGATTTTTGTCTATGACAGTAGATCTGACTGACGACGAACCACCAGCTAAAATTAACAATCGGACATCCCCCGCACCTCCAGTTAGAGTAGTTCCTTCTCAAACCCTGATGGCAAATCCAAGACAAACATTCCCAGCAGCGGTTAGCAGTCCCAGAAAAGTTTACATTCCTATAAGTGGTCCACAGAATCAAAATCTAAGGCCTGGACAGACTATCATGTTGAAGACTGTTCCTTCACCAGGTAAGTCAAGACCTTACAATAATAAATATGCACTTAATTTTTTATTATTTTTAAATCATATACAATATGGAACTCACTTATATGCAATAAATCAAACCAATAGTAATACTAGTCCCCTATTAAATAATTAATTAAAAACCGTAAATGCAAAAATTTTTATTTTCAAACAAAACAAATTCAGTTAAAGTGAACACTGCTTAGACAACGTACCTTCACCCCAGGAGCGAAGAGCGGCAACGATGCCGCCCGGCATGCATGTGGGTTTTTTTTTCAAGCAAATAAGTAGAATAAGTACTATCGCCAAAATCTATGTCTGACCACGCACCGTAAGGACTATACCTGCTTGCAGCGCATATTATTAGTCGACCTAAAAACGATCCTCTTTTGTTTTACTTACGGACGCAGCTGTGGTTATCATGTTGCACGGGATTTTGTTTTCAAAATGGTCGGATATAGGTTTTATAGTACTTACGTAACAGCATCGTGATAGTTTGCACTGCGTGGCAACGTTGCTTTTCAGTGTTCAAGGATTCAAGTTCATTGAATCAGTGTCCTAGTGATCCAATTCTGCAGAGTGTTTAAATTTGCTCAAAATAAAAACTCTACTTTTTGACCTAATTACTGGACCGATTTCGTTAATTTTTATATATCGTCAGAAAAGGCGATGACAAGTGGTATAATGTTTTGCATATATGTGGTATCCATACTTGTATGGTATTTAATGTGCTTGTATATTTGCGTTTCAGGTTTAAGACCGCGGGGTCCTACTCCTCAAGTGCCAAGACAGCCTGCCGGATCAGTCAGAGCGAACAGGGCCCCAACTGGAAGACATCCAGCTGCGTTGCCCGACGCCATGAAGCAGTACCAGCCACCAAATTGGAAAGCGTTACCACCATCGCCAGATCTCAAGCTATCGAAAGTAGAAAACGGAATAGTAATTTCTTGGAAAATTGAAGGTTATCAAGAGGACAGTTACGAAGAAATCGCGAGTTATCAGTTGTATGCGTACCAAGAAACGTCATCTCCTCCCAGTACATCGTTGTGGAAGAAGATTGGAGATGTTAAAGCACTGCCATTACCCATGGCATGCACCTTGACGCAATTCATGGCTGGCTTCAAGTACTACTTTGCTGTTCGAGCGGTGGATATCAGATCCCGGCTTGGCCCGTTTAGTTTACCTGGGAGCATACTCCTGCTGAATAAATTGTAAGACTGATGATGTGAATGGACCATGCCTATGGTGTGAATGGACCATGCCTATGGTGTGCAAGTGCAATTGAATTTGTTTTCTTGTTGTTTTAGTTATTTATTTAATGCGCATATGTTTCAGTCATTCGTTTAAACATTTTTGCGGTTTTTATTATTTTTTTATTTTAGCTACTTTCGTCACTTCTGAATCTAGATAAAATAATAATAATTACTTTTTAATTTTGCCGACAAATTAAGTTCTCGTGATTTTTTTTATTAAGTTTATTAAATATACCTAGGTATCTGTTGAATTTAGTTTTATAATTGTACTGTTTTCTTATGAAAAGTCGCGCTGTTGACTGATATTGATCTTCTGAACAATTTAAAAAGTAGTGTAATGTAGGTAGTTATATATTTGTATAATAACGATATTAGAATAATTACTATTATAAAGTTGTAATTTATACTAAAACTATACATAAGCATGTTTAGGTCAAGCATTTAAATTGTAAAATTCTTGTCTACTTAAATAATTTTGTCTCCGTAAGTGCAATGTTTTTTGTCCCTAATAAATAAATAAGTAAGTGCGTAGGTATACTGTGGACGGATTCCTACTTGTGATTACAGATTTAAAATCTACATTTATTTTTTATTTTTACAGTTTTGTAAGTTATTTCGTTCGGTTTTATTCAACGAAACTTCAAAATTTAAATACTACGAAATCGGACACACGTTTAGACTTCTCTAAGCCAGTGCACAAATTGAACAAGCCAATTTTGGTAACAAAACCAACGCAATCTAACAAAAGGCCGCTGCCATTGCGATGAAGAATCACGAAAAAATGCCGATGATTCCTAAAATTATGAGAACATGTTTAAATAAACATGTAAACAACAACAGAGAATATTCTCTATTTATGTGATCAGACCAACAACATGCCAACTTACTATAGTAGTCTGACCGCGGCATTCGTTTGCACCGGCCGGACTTCTCGATTTATCAACAAGTATCATGGGCCATCATGTTCCATTTATCAACTGGCTAAAGTGGCCATTTTTAGCCCATGGATGTAAAAATATGCAACAAAATAATATTTATTATCTGTGAATCTTCGTTATCGAGTGACGTCATATGTTATGACGTTCAACAGGGTTGAGTAAAAATGGAAATTATACCAATTTAGTATATTTTGCTTTAGGTTGCAAAGTTCGTTGGTACACTTATTATTTGATTATCTTAGTAATTAGAAGCGTTATTATAAATATGCGACACACTTCCCGATTTCAACCTTGCCTTAACTCATAACAATCGGAAGTACAACTCAATGGTAATTTTATGGGACTGCGGTAAGCATGCACTGATAAGCCCCTTTTTTCCACACATAGTCACGTGCCTCTAGAAGAGACGTGTGGTGCAGGATATGCCTCACAAAGTCACAATGTACAGACGCCAGAACATCAAGCTGCTACAATCTGTTAAATTTTTTTAATAGATTTCAACTCTATCGCTAAAGCATTCAGGTTCAAGGCTGATTGGAAAAATTTTAGTTTCGGGTAGTTTGACCTGTTCGTGTCTGTACATACTGCAGGTTAGATCCGCGCTTGTCATAGGCAGCCTGCTTGCACGAAAGTAAAAAGCTACTTATTTTAGGTAAACGTGATGAAGAGAGACCTGTAAAATTAAAATATATTCATACGGTTTTTGAAAATTGGTCGCGTAATATGTGGAACGCGAGAACGTGACAATAAAGTAATATACTTGATGTAGGCCATATTTGCGAGACCTAGATTGACTAAAGCTGCGGACACAGAATAAAGTGGAAGTCCCTCCACATTATTTTGTGTTGCTGCTTATTATTATTTATTTCGTATTCATATTTTTTATTATTGTTACAGTTTAATGTGAAAATAGGAGATTTTTTATTCATAAGAGGTTATCCCTGCAGCCGTCACTTGTCAAGTCACTGTCAGCTGAAAGATTTTTCGTTTTGTTCGGTTGGCAATAATATTGTTCCAGTTTTCGATAGGTTCGCGTAGCGGTGGTTCGCTTGTTTGCTTATCGCAGAATTTTAAGGTATTCCAAACGAAAAAGACGCAAAACATTCTAGATCATACGTATTTTAGTAGTGAATCAAAGTAGTTTCATGTGAATACATAGAATGTTTAGTAAAACTAGTGTTTTATTCTGGTATACTTGAGATCATTTGACGTAGGTAGTTGACATATCGTTTCGCAAGTAGTTTCACGGAGGTGGTTTATTTGTGTACAATCTGTTTCTGTGGAAGATATCCGCACAGATTTTAGTGATTTGTGAAAAGTGTGTTTTGTGTTATGGTCAAAGGATCAAGATTCCTTAGTGTGATCAATAAATAGTGCGTGATGTGAACGCAGTGGGTGAAGTTAATAAACTTAGCTGTCCTTGTTTAGTGAGGTATTGGTGTTTGTTTGCGTCCCTGCGCCGTGAGAGCCATGCTGGCTCGTTCGTGCCGCTGCGACGTTGATGCACGACCGGTACGGATACTAGTTTTTTTGTTGTTTTTCAATAGTAATGTTGCTTTTTATTTACTCTTACGTTTGGAGTTGGCATTGTGGACGCTTTCCCTAACTCGATGCGCTATTACGGTACGTTGATTACGACTGCATCTTTAAAATGACTAATTTTATCACTTTACAAGTTTACAATCTCAATAAACATGAATAGTTAATTAGTTACCTCATTACAATCATGATTTAGGAAGACTCAAAGACTTGATTTAATACTCATAGCATACAAGTGTAACATGGTTATTATAACCAAATACTAAGCTGTTAACTGTACCTAGATTATGTACTAAAATAATGACATAAAAACATTACTAACTGTCTTCTGTTACGGAGTACTTGTGTTTGAGTGAGTTTTTAAGTTACTCGAGCTTGTTTATTTGTAGTAGATAGATAAGTAAATAAATGTATTTTAATGTACACCAACAGAATAAACAATCTGTGGTACGTAAACCAAAATACAGTAGTTGTAGATCTTACAAGCAAAATACAGTAGTTGTAGATCTTACAAGCAAAATACAGTAGTTGTAGATCTTACAAGCAAAATACAGTAGTTGTAGATCTTACAAGCAAAATACAGTAGTTGTAGATCTTACAAGCAAAATACAGTAGTTGTAGATCTTACAAGCAAAAAAAAAGCAATTCCTAAAAACAATTTCTTACCAACAACCATTGGAATGAGTACATTACATATCAGGTTAAATAGTACCCACCCTCATTTTACCAATTTATTTATTTAAAAAAAAAAAACATTGCCCCACACTAAGAATTTCTCCTGTATCGTGGGTGCGTTTACAAACATTTAAACTCACATACACAAACAGCCAGACCGGGAACAACTACTTGTAGGCCGTACAAATATTTGTTCCGTGCGGGAATCGAACCCGCGACACGCAGCGCAGCAGTCAATCGCTTAACCACTGCGCCAACCAAACCAAAATAGGCTTATTGCCTTCAACCGGGCACAAAATGCAGACTCCAGGTTGCTCCTGAAAAATTTTGAATATAAAACCTAATAACACTGCCGCACCTAGGAGTTGAACCTCATGTTCAGCAGTAGTGGTTGTGACTGCTAGCCCAGCAAGGCACCCAGTTAGTATCTATTATTGAAAACAGTCCTATTAATAGGTTGAAAGTCAAACCAAAATGTGTTTAACAATTTTTCTTTCAATTCTTTTGTCTTGTGACAAGTCTGCAGTAATTTATACTGAAATTGGGAACTGAATTGGCCCCTGCTGTTTATAATATATCTATATATATAAAAATCAATCCCTATTTCCCCGGTCACGTCATAACTTGAGAACGACTTTACCAATTTCATTCATCCTTTTTTTTTTTTAAGTTTTCTAATACTTTGTAGAAGGTTCTTACGGAAAAAAAAATTAAGAAAGTTGCTTCACGCGGACGAATTCGCGGGCAAAAGCTAGTTTATAATAAACTTACATTATAATAAAGAAGTTGTCAATTCGTAAAAAACAAAGTGTGGTTTTCTTTATTTTCAATTTCTTTATTATAATGCAAGTTTATTATAAACATTAACCTTTTGGAATAAATTCCCTAAATGATAGTGAAAAATGAATCAAAATCTTTTGCGTAGTTTTGAAGAACAACATGTTCACAGGGAGAGACAGAGAACAACACTTTAATTCATTATATGGATAGAAGACAAACAGCGGTTTTATATTACTTGTACATTTTATAGTACAAACAGCAGATTTAAGTGTCTTAAAATATTTTATAATTATTTCTTAGATACATATATTGAATATGATGAAGGTGGGCGTTTCAGGCGACTGTCTGATGTAATTTTGACAATCAGAAAGTGCTATGCTATCCATATCATGGTCTGGCAGTTTAAGTAATTTATGCAGGCTACTCAAAAATCCTTTGTTATTGTTCGTCAAATCATTGAGCTCCTGAATTTCTGAGCTGCATGATTACTGACAAATGTGTGCACTGACTGAACAGGTCCACTCGATCTGTTGTTCTTTCCTCAAAAGACAGTCATTCACATTTCAGTCACCAATCTACATGGTCTTCACATGTTCCGACCAAGATTATGTCTGGATTTTAAAAGAGACTGACCTCTGAGTTTGTTTCAGACTTTCTTCTCAGAGTAGTCAGATCGGAAACATCAACCCCATCTAGTTTTAAAAATATTAGTGATGTGTAAAAGTGCTTGTACAAACCTACTTACAGAAATCAAATAATTTATGATTTATACTGATTATCAGCGTAATTTCAATAATTGATATAAATAATATTGTATTGAATAGAATGATTCACAAGGCAAGTATAAAATTCTACAGTAATGTGGCTTTTATCATAAGTATGTTCACAATTGATTCTTATCAAATACTGATTGTGTTTTTTAAAACATCATTACACATAGCAGATTGATAAAAAGTTTGTGTTATGATCTTTTTTTCTTTTTGCATTTTCTCCATCTATGGGGAGGGGGGAACTACTGAGTGCACGGCTTCGCTTGCGTGGATGTCGGAAACTATTACACAAAACATGCTACCGGGACAAAAAGTAGCCTATGTCCTTCCCCAGGATCCCACCTATCTCCTTGCCAAATTTTATCGCAATCCGTTCACTGGTTTAGACGTGAAAAGTTATCATACAGACAGAGTTACCTCATTTGGGATTAATATGCATGACTAAAATTAAATTAAAAACCACAAACTGCATTCATGTGTAAGGTTACAGTAAAAACAGTAATTGTGTAAGTTTATTTCAATGTAAATAAATTTTTATTCTTTAGTTTTTTATTATTAATTAATAGGTACTGGGTAAGTCTTTCAATAAGTAAGGATAACCTTTGTTAACCCTTATCTTTGTGTATGTACAGACGCCAGCAGGTCGACCTACCCGAAACTGTCAAATTTTCCCAATCAACCTTGAACCTTAATGCTTTAGCGATAAAGTTGAAAATCTATTAAAGAAATTTTCAGACTATAGTAGCTTGATGTGCTGGCTGGCGTCTGTACAGCAAATGCTTCTTTACATAAACACATGACATCACTCCTGTAATCCCGAAGGAGGGTGTTACCTATAGTACTACCGATATGTTTCTTTAATTAATATCAACAAAACCAACAATGTCAGTTCACTCAACAGTACATCAGTGGTAATAAATGACGACACGGTTGGCGAAGTGGCTGAGCGATCGACCGCTGCGCTGCGTGTCGCGGGTTCGATTCCCGCACGGAACAAATATTTGTATTGCTTACAGGTAGTTGTTCCGGGCCTGGCTATTAGTGTATGTGAGTTTAAATGTTTATAAACGCACCCACGATACAGGAGTAATTCCTAGTGTGGGACAACGATAAAAAAAAATGTATATTGACAGTGACATGCGACTTTCGTAGTGCAAGCAGGGCCTGGTACTGGTAACAAAAGTACAGGTTCTGTCCTGGTACTTTGTGGTTCTTGTCATTTCGGTACCTGGGTACGTTTTAGACGGGTACCGATACTACATCTAAAAAGTACCGGTACCAAATTTAGGCACCCGGCGTGTACCACTATTCTCATATTTGTACGAGCCACCTCGTACGGTTCGCAACCTTGAATTTATTTTTCTAATGCCTATCTACTGTATCTGTTTTCTTACTCTAACTTACGGCAATATTTGTTTGATACCGATACTGATAATGAAATACCAATAGTACAGGTACTAGGTCTGGTACCGATACCAATAGTACAGGTACCAGGTCTCGCACCGATACCAATAGTACAGGTACTACTCTGGTACCAAGGCCAATAGTACCGGTTCCCAAAACTACTGGTATTTCAAGCCCTGAGTGCAAGTGTTGACAAAACGACATGTATAGCATTCCTAAAACATGACTTACTTCATAAAGATACCCCACTTATTAAAATAGACTGGTCTTCAAATACGCTCAACTTAAGTGTATATTACAAACAAATATGTTTACAATTTAACAGCTAAAAAAGATTTTGTTCTGCTCATTAGTTAAAAAAAAAATAACTTGAATGTCTAATGAGATCCAATGATAAGGCAAAACTGAATGACTTTGAATTGAATAAAGTTGAATGCACTTTGGAACAAATAATTTTTAAATAGAGCTGACGGAATGGCTGAAATGTTTAATTTATTATGCAAATTGTGATGACAATCATGATATTATTGTTAGTTAATACTTCGAAACACTTGTTTATCAGCTTGCATATTATATTGCTTAAAGAAACCTGTTCGAAGTTTTAGGGTAAACAATTTAAATGTAAATGAATAATCTAATCAAGGAAAACATAATCAGCACAAAAATAAGATAACTGGCTGATTGAAAAATTAAGCTCTAACCAAACTGGAGCGAATCCTGCGCGGGATGCAGGACGGAATTCGCTAGCGCCGTTTGTGTCAACTACGGTAGTTTTCACACCGGAAACCGTTCCGGTGTGCGGTTTTTAACTGTGGCTGTAGACCGCACGGAGATGCGATGTCAGTGTGTCATCACCCTGCGGTTTTTGTATACCTACAAATCAAGATTCTACAGTCAAAGTTAAAAACCGCAGCAGCGCACACAGGAGTGGTGGCCGGTGCAATGTGACAACCGCCTAAATTGTTGTATGGAGGTATTCAAACTTTAGCGATTAGTCGCATGACTCCCTAACCATTAAAACAACCGACGAGCGAAGTCGCGTCCCGCGAAGATTCACCGCAGTGCTGCCAGACCTTTAGCAGACCGTCTAACTCATATCAAATTTTTTGAATGGCTGTTCAGGATTGTTATTTCAGACAGTCAATCACGGCAGTGGACAGTGGTATAGAGCAGTGGTAGCTCACCACTACTCTATACCACTGATAACGGTGAAGGAAAACATCGTGAGGAAACCGGCATGTCCTAGAACCAAAAATTCGTCATCTACCAACCCGCACTGGGCCCGCGTGGTAGATTACATCCACCCTCTCGAAGAGAGGCCTGTGCCCCAGCAGTGGGAACACAAAGCAAGCACGAGCTGATTATTATTATACACAAAAATTATAAAAAGAAGACTGCTGTGATCTGCTTTTTATAATTTTTGTGTTTATTAGCTCATTTCTCTCCTTAAATATAATCAATGTCTTGATAACATGCTGTATACCTAGTCTTGCCATAAATATTGTTACGAAGAAAAAAAAAATTTTTTTATTGCAAATAATATTTATTACTCTTACAGTGTGTTAGTTTAATACATAAATATAAAACAATTTAAAATATAAAAAGCTTATTCGAAGTGGTCTCCATTGGCTGCAATACAGTCCTTTAAACGTTGAGGCCAGTTATCAACAGAAGCACGCACTCTTTCCATGGGAAAATTCTTCACTGCCAATCGTATGGATTGTTTTAGGGACTCCAAATTATCATGGCGTTTAGAGCAAGCCGTACTCTCTAAAACTGACCATAAATCATAATCCAGCGGATTAAGATCGGGACTAGACGACGGCCAGTCTTCAGCTCTGATGAAGTCCGAAACGTTCACCTCCAACCAAGACTGCGTGGACCGAACTTTATGACCCGGCGCCGAGTCTTGTTGGAAGGACCATACTTGGTTATTGAACATGGTGTTGTTAAGGGGCTTAAATACCTTCTCAAGAATGGTATCTTTATACACTGGTGCCGATGTTTTGATACCTTTTTCACAAAAATATGGCTCAGTCACTCCTTCGTAGCTAACACCCCACTAAACCATCACTGAAGTCGGATAATGCCCACGTTGCACTCTGTCGACTAATTGGGAAGCTTCCTTAGAGCTTTGAGCATAAATACGGTCATTTTGTTTGTTAAAATGTTGCTCAATTGTAAAGATTTACTCATCCATAAACAACATTTTTCTGTGACCTCCCTTTGCGTACCGCTTCAGTAGTTGTTTCGATGTCACCACCCTATTCTTTTTTAAATTATCAGTTAAAAAATGACCAGTGCGACTCTTATAGGCTTTTTTTTTTTTTTTGAGGATGGGAAATCATCAAATGACCCCTCCCGCTCTGGGTGGAGCAGAAGGGAGTGTCAGACTCTTACTGACTAAAACCCACCCGTGTTCCTTCCTTAGCCCTTTATGTACCAGGGCAGCGGTAACCCTTTCGGACGATCCCGCCACCCGTCTCTTATAGGCTGCAAGTCCTAAGTCATCTTTTAAAATACGCGACATGGTTCTGGGTGCTATCTTCATCTCCCGAGATAAAATCTTTTGCTTTCGGACAGGATTTCTTCGAATTCTTTCCCTTACTGCTTTGACCACCTTTTTCGTACGAACACTACGTGGACGGCCAGATCTTTTTCTGTCACACACAGAGGAGGTCTCATTGTACCTATTAATAGCCCGGTACACAAACATTTGACTAATACCAAGCGTATGGAGAGTTTTAAAAATTGCATTTGGCTCCATACCAACTTTGTGTAATGCAATCACAGCGATTCGGTTCTCTTTATCACCCCACTTCATTTTAATCGCAAAATATTGTACAATGTATTTGCGCCAAAATTAGAAAACTCAATGAACAATCGTATAAAAATGACAGATTCCAAATTCAAATGTAATATCTTTCTTATTTTTAATTGTAACAGTATTTATGCCCAGACTGTGTATATTTATATGTCAATGAATTCACTCAAATATTTGCAATGTCATGTGACCTGTGGGTATTGTCCTGAATGTTTTTAAACTCAAGCTATTGTCTCCGGAGTCAGAATCGAATGAATATAATTCAGATATTATCATTTAATTTACCATTTCAATACTACTGTATCATGGTTATTGTTTATACTGTTTGTAAATTGGTTATTGTAAGATTTATTTAATTATAGCAAAAGTATATGATGAAAGTGTAAACAAGCGGCGGGGTAGTTGCGTGATACATAACAGTAGCAATGGCTTTCATTTTGACAGTTTAACAACATTCATTGCGTCATTTACGTTGTAGAGCAGACAAATTTTTCGAACATATGAAGCAATGGATTAGCAATATCCTTCATCTAATAGTTTTTGAACAGACTTTAATGTCTAAACTCTAACCACATTGACTGTATTTGAATTGCACACTAGGTCAATGCAGTTATGTCAACTGCATTAAAAATGCAATTTCGCAGCTGGCTTGCTGTCTGGGTGCCTAAAAAGGCCACTTTAAGGTGGTTGCTCCAAGGTAGCCCGCGAAATTCAAATTTCCTTATGTTTTTTGCAATTTGCTAGTCAGTACTAAGTTGTACGTTGATTAAAATATGATTCGCGGCCGTAACAAATATGTTTTTACAGAATTATAATCATTTATTTTTCAAAATTGATTTCATGTTATGGAGGCCAAATAGGGAGTCGCTCCATGTAAAATAGTGGTCCGGCCCCTATGGTTGGGAAAATGCTAGGCAGATTTATATGAAGTGATAAAGGTAATCCTCTAGCTGTACCCACTAATGAAAAGAAGGATGTCTAAGTGCACTTAATTTAAGTTGATGTTAAAAATAAATAATGTCGGTCAATGTGTACCTAAGGCCTAAGAATTGTGGGTAGCGGGATCGTCCGAAAGGGTTACCGCTGCCCTGGTACATAAAGGGCTAAGGAAGGAACACGGGTGGGTTTTAGTCAGTAAGAGTCTGACACTCCCTTCTGCTCCACCCAGAGCGGGAGGGGTCATTTGATGATTTCCCATCCTCAAAAAAAAAAAAAAAGCCCTAAGAATTGTTCGGCGGCGGCGACCTCTCGCGTCCGGCTTTGGTCCAGGCCATGGTACGGAGCGAGAGTGAATGGGAGGCCGTCACCTCCTTCTGCGAAGCAGTAATGCTGGCGAAGGAGGAGGCGGAGCGCGTGAGGGAGAGGCAATCTCTGCACCCTTGCGCGCCTAGCCGCCGCAGGAGACGCCCTGGACGGGAGTCAACAGTCGACTCCCGGCCAGCGTAGGCGCGGGCTTGCGGGCGGCGAGCTATGGGCAGCTCGCCACCCGGTAAGGACCAGGCCCGGGTCGACGGCGCGTTGTGTTCCACGCGCGCCTCAAAGAGATGTCAGCACGAACTGACGGGGTCCGCTAGGGCCGATGCCGCCGGGGCTGCGGGTTGTTCGAAAGAGATACCGTGGCCCCTGGCACAGGCAACTGAAGGAACACGGGTGGGTTTTAGTCAGTAAAGTCTGACACGCCTTCCGCTCGGCCCAGAGCGGGAGAGGTCATAAGATGATTTCCCACCCAAAAAAAAAAAAAAGGCCTAAGAATTGTAGTGCTTTCCTAAGTACTTACTTAATGAATATACACTTTCGGTAAAACTGAAAAATATAAATAGTATCAAGTTCTGCTTATGATCTAGCAAAAAAATCAAGCATATTATGCTTGCAAGGTGGTTTTCAATGAAATATTATGTTTTAATTTGAAACAAAATCCTCTTATTATAGGTATAATAATACATACAGCGGAAACTACAGAATGCCACTTGCTACGGTCCTTATACATCCTTCCTTTTGTTTCGTTTACGGTCATACCCTAATTGCGTAACACACTATCAATCACAATCCGAATTATTTTGTAGGATATTGCTAATCCATTGCTTCATAGTATGTTAAAAAAAATTGTCTGCTCACCAACGTAAATAACGCAATGAATGTTGTTGAACTGTCAAAATGACAGCCATTCCTACTTATGTTACGCAATCACCTTGCTGGTCATACACTCACGCTGGTTGCTAGTGCACCTGACCTTTCGGAAGAACCTTTCTTATTTTTATTTGTGATCTTATTTTAAGATCGTTCAAATTCTGCTTATCCTAATGTGGCCATCTACCTGAGACCAATGCTATTTACTATCTGCCCGCCCATCCCTATTGTTAGTTTTTATTCCTTTTCAAGTAAAGGTGTGCAATCAAAAGTACATCCATCATCCATAGATCTATGGATGAATCTTCTATCTATAACAATATTATTATTCGTTACATCCACCCTAAGCCAGTTACACCCGGTTTTGGGAACGAAAATCTACACAGAAATTAGCTAGAACAAATCGTCCAGGAAAGTCAAATGTTGTGATTGGTTGACTGAATTTTCAACAGCCAATTAGATCACATAGCATTGATTGTCGTTACTGGGTGTAAATGTTCTATTTAAAGCGATTCCTGTAATGTAGCCGGGAAGTTCAAAATCTCTCATGTTTACCCCCAACTTGTTATTTTTTTTGGGTGTTTATGTTCTGTTTTATGCGTTATGTTTGCCGCAAATAAATGTATTTTCTTTGTAAAGTTTTTTGCAAATTGCAGCAACAAACAAACAGAACTGCAATTTGCAAATAAAAGCAAAAAAAAAAAAAACTTGCGGCTGCCTTGACGGCAATTAATCCCTCGAAAAATAATTTATATAAAAATCAATTGCCGTGCGTTAGACCCGCAAAATCTCGAAAATGGCTCGACCGATTGTGATGAAACTTTGGTAAGTGGTTGTGTGCGCGGAGAAGGTCCTAACATAAATAAATAACAGTAAAATGCACTGCAACGTATGCCGCATTAGCTAGTCTAAAATATTTTTAGTTTTTGTGTCGCCATTTAGAATAGATAGCTATATTTATTTGCAAAGAATGTAGGTACAAAAACAGTTGTTGTGATCGTTGAGCGTAGTCGATGCCTAGTCTTGCCACTAACCAGTACGTCTAAAAACAGGATATCGACTGGTACTGGGGGTAACGCAAGAAAGCAGTTCTTCCGCACTCTGCTTTCGTCGCCACTTTCACTTGTATCGGACCGGGCGGCGCGGCGCAGGCGCCGCCCCTAGCCACTTTCGCCGAGACCCGAGCGAATGTTCCGAACTCTGATACTTTGCTAATTACTTTAGTGTTATGACGTTTATATGTATATCGATAAAATTGATATCAGAGTTGAGAGGCCTTTTTTTTCTTAATTTAATTAGGTAAATTCTTATAGTAAAATATATAAAGAGGAAATAAAACAGAAAAGAGGAAGTAAAATACATGGTACTACTTGTAGTTAAGCTACGCATGGTACTACTTGTACTTGCCGCGGTTGGTCCGTGAATGGGTGACCATCTTTACATACCAAGATGTGGGAAACTGTAACAGTGTACTGTTATTTCTATTATGTATATTACTTAGTAAACAAGTGCCAGTACCTAATGGAATCCATCTCTTCACTGATCCAAACATTTCAGATAAACAATCAAAGTGATGACTGGCTGTTAATAATAAACATAATATCACACCTGTAATCCCCGACAGGGCAGGCAGTGGTGTACCTTTAGTACACCGGTCAGTTATTTGTTACTTAGTTAAACTTACTTGCATGGCATGTCATTCTTAACAATTGTTACCCAACAACAGAAAAGGAAGGAGGTCTTGTATGGAATGTGTTTGACTGTGTATGGTATGGACTATGGATGTTATAAGGGCAGTGGTGCCCAGTGGTAACGGACCAAACTTACGGGTCGTGGTCGTGTGTTCGATCCCAGCCAGGCACATTACTTTGTATAATTAATTTCATCACCACTGCTCTCAAAACGGTGAAGGAAAATCATGAGGAAACCGGAATGTCCTGTAACCAAAAATTCGAAGACACGTGACATCCACCAACCCGCACTGGGTCAGCGCGGTGGGGACCCAGAGGAGGCCTGGGTCAGTGGGAACATTATCGGCTGATTATGTATGTTATGTATGGATGTTATTTTACCACAACAACGTAACTTGATCCAAGTTGAAGCATTAGCGAGTAAATGTTAACTTTTCGTAAAGGTTGATAAACGACAAAGGTGTGTTCGCAAACTAATGATAACGTGGCTTTGTGGTTTTGCGGAAAAAAAATTTTACCTAACTTCTACGACCTTCAGAGTGAGTGATCAGCTTAAAATGCGAAGAAAAACTTAATTGTCACTTAGTGATGATCTCACTTCATTCATTGTTGTACTTACTAACTACCAAATTATTTTAGCTTCCTTGTTATGTTTGCTATTTTTTTATTTTCAAACAAGATAATATTTACATAATATAAGCTAATATACTTAAAATAACAAATAATATTAAGTATACATTTATCTATAGTATATGTATAAAAGGAGAAACTGACTGACATATCAACGCACAGCCGAAACTACTGGGACTAGGCATGTGAAAT
Organism: Apamea epomidion; assembly: GCA_947507525.1. Classification (NCBI taxonomy): domain Eukaryota; kingdom Metazoa; phylum Arthropoda; class Insecta; order Lepidoptera; family Noctuidae; genus Apamea; species Apamea epomidion. The sequence continues at coordinate 16,491,623 of OX382240.1, read as the reverse complement.
TTTCCACACGGCTTCCTTTTATAATGTACGGGAGCACTAAGAAGGGGTTTTTGGAAATCACCTTTTAAGGGGATGAAAAGGGGAGATTTTATTTTTATGAAAAATCTTATTCCTTGAATTAATAAACTTGAAACTGGCCATTAATACTTATCTAAGTACATTATGAAGTTTTTCATTTTTTGTTTTTCTAAACTAACCTAGAGGGAGATTGGGCGTGTGAAAGTTTGTATGGAAGAATTTTAACGCGCGGTCCAATAAACTCGACACTCAGTATGTATATACTTAAGACCAAAATAAATAATAAAATGTAAAAGAGTTTATTTGAAAATTGACTTCTACCGGGGTGGAAAAGGGTAATAAAGTTTAAGGGGTAGATTTTACAGCTTGGTTCCATTAACTCGAAAATGGGTATAAATCATTTTTAAGTCATAAAAATGGAAATGTACCAAAAGGTATTTTTTTAAAACAAGCCTAATCGTGGTGACAATGGAAAACTCTTATTTGAAAAATCTTAGTTTAACTTAAAAATTGGTTCGAATACTTATTGCTATAAGGGCTGATTTTTCAATCATCTGATAACTTTATTCGAGGAATAATTTTGAAAATTTGATAGTTATTTCACGCAAAAACTGTCAAACGTCAATTTTATTTCTCGAATAAAAGTTATCTAGAGAAGGAAAATCAGCCCTAAATAAATTACAAAGATCGTAAACATTCGTTTTCGAAGGGGATTTTTCAAGGGGAGGTGGAGAGGATGATACATTTTTTAGAGGAAAGTGTGTGTATGAAACCTACACGGAGGAAGTCGCGGGCAAAATGCTAGTGGTAAATAAAGACATCTCAAATCCGATTATAATCAAATAAATACTCACGCGCTGTTCTTCGTCGTCGTGTCGCTGGCACGACTGTATTTTAAATGTTTTTTTTCCATAACTTTGCCACTTCCACACACTATTTGATTTAGTTCACTGCAGTTCACTCCACAGCAATTAGGCTTGACTAGCAATGAGAGTTACATGCACACACAACATGGAACCAAAGAGTACTGACGAAAATTTAGTAATTATCCCATTTATGTAGTTTTTTGGTTCAATGGGTCATAAAATAAAGAACCACACTGGCTAAGCTCCATCCTGGTAGTAAAAGTAAATCTTTTTAAATTCCTCTAAACTTATTACTTGTTGTCTACAACTATATACCTGTGTAACTGTGAAGGATTAGCTTTTGTACTGTCTACCTCCAGATGGAACAACGTTAATAGGATTATCTCTATTAACTGGGACTTAAACATAACTGCTTAACCCTTCGGGGAACACAGGTGTGATGTTATGGTATGATAATCGAGGAATTCAGGGAGGAAACGACAATCATACAAATACAGACGTACTCGAGGAACGAAAATGTTAAGCCCTTAAAGTTATTTTTTTACTTACACTCGTGCTTACACCTTATACCTATTTATCCAACTACTTTAATCTGTAGGTACTACAGTTGGCTCATCTTATGACAATTTTCGTTTTTTTTTTTAAACTTTTTTTAAAGGTATTTAATTTTTTATTTTTTACGGGTTCCTTTATCGATACTGAACTCACCCTGAAGCTAAGGCACGCAATTTCTTTATCCAACTATATTGTACAGCATTTTGAATGAAAATGAAAGTTCGAAAAGGTGACATGCGCTAGCCATGTTAGAAAATTATCAGACACATTCCGTGTTTGAAAATTACTTTACAGCTCGTGTGACCTAAACCCGCACTTACATTAATAGACTACTTAAGTCACGCTGTTCTGTGACTTAAGTAGACAATTTTTACACAGAAAAGCGTGACTTAAGTAGTCTATTAATGCACGGCGTTTAGCTATAAATTCACACGTATCGTAATGTACAGGCGTCAGCACATCAACTTACTACAATCTGTCAAATTTCTTTAGTAGATTTTCAATCTTATGGCTAAAGTATTAGGTTCAAGGGAAGGTGATTGGGAAAATTTGACAGTTTCGGGTAGCTTGATGTTCTAGCGTCTGTACTATCGCCAAAACCTATATCTGACCATTTTGAAAACAAAATCCCGTGCACATCCGTAAGTAAAACAAAAGAGGATCGTTTTTAGGTCCACTAATAATATGCACTACAAGCAGGAATTGTCCTTACGGTGGTCAGATATAGATTTTGGCGATAGTACTATAACATTTTCGACCAAACGCATGACTCTACTATTTTAAAACAAGGCATTAAAGCAGGTCATGCAACGAAATTAGGTCAGTTTCATGTTAAACTGTAACAAAAGACAAGTTAATAATACATAATCTGCATGTTTAAAACTCCCTGACGTGTATTATAAAAGTTATCGGTTGTCGATAGGCTAAGTCTGAAGTTTTAAGTCTGGTTCCGTTGCTTGTTAGGGAAACAAAGGGTAAAGGGGAAATCGCGAGAAAAATCCTATTTTAGAGTTATTGAAAGGAGTTCTTGTTTACCTAATAAAGGTTCCTGAAAGACAATACGCACAAAGCACTAAATGAGGGTAGAAAAAAACAAGCTCATCCAACTTGGTTCTATGGAATGACTTCTATGATTGTTTCATTTTCAATTTGGTGTCTGCAAGCAGTTATAAAAAGGACTGCTAGATAGCCAAATGTCCTGTCGTCTTCTTGACTTGATGTTTTGCCATCATCAGCCGACTTCTTAGGAGTCATCAAACAAAGTGACTCACACTTTGGAGAAAACGTAACATACAAATCACAAAGGCAACATTTCACCTATGTAATTGTCTGTAATGTAACAATCCCGACGCGAACCTGTTACTAAACCGTGTATGTACGAATACAATATGACAGCACAAGACGCGGGGAGATGCTGCTTCATGTTTTTTTATGGGAATCCAAAAGACCAGCATAGCTATTCAAAACCTTTCGATGCGCTTCCGAGCGCACTTCTTCTTCCAGCGAAAGCACTAGGAATTGGTGAAGGGCGGGCGTTTTGGGGGACTGTCTTATGTAATTTTGACGTTCGTAAAGTGCTCATTATCAGCCTAATTTGAATAAATGACTTTTGATTTTGATCAATTAAAGCTATCGAAAGTCCGCTAAACGCTGTTCACAAATCCGAAGATTTTGTACGACCACTATTCTTCCGACGGTTATTTGCGGTCGGAGATTAGGCAAATCAGGTAACCGATTTTTTTTAAAACGTTGCCCCTCACTAGGAATTTCTCCCGTGTTTTCTAAACGCACCCACGACAGGGTGCGTTTACAAACATTTAAACTTACATACACAAACCAGACCAGCCAGGCCAGAAAATGTGTGATTTTCGACTCGAAAACCTGTCAAAATTTTGTGAAACCATGCTGTTCCCATAAAGTTTATATGCTGCACAGTGCTTACTCAGAAACACTAGCATCTGCTTGTTATCGCGTGTCAATTGCGGAGTGACACATTCCCATTAGTCTTTTATTGCAAGCGTGGGATGTTGCACCTGATACATTATTAACTGAAACATTCGACTTTAACTTTTATATATATATGTAACATCGTAGCACGATGGAACTTCAGTCAAAACGAGAATTTAATCCGTAATTGCCAGTGTGTAATGTGCAGAACTGCACCCTAATTGCGTAGCACACTATCAATCACAATCTGAATAATTTTGAAGGATACTGCTAATTCATTGCTTTATAGGTTCATAAAATTTGTCTGCTCAACAACGTAAATAACGCAATGAATGTTGTTGAACTGTCAAAACGAAAGCCATTCCTACTTGTTAGTGTGTTACGCAATTACCCCGCTGGATCCATTGAAATCCATGCTAATAATTATAAATTAATGCGAAAATAACGCTGTCTGTATTTTACCTGTTCACGCCTTAACAGTTCAACGGATTTGTATTAAATTTGGCACACAGGCAGAACATGACCTGAATTAGGACATAGGATACTTTTTATCCAGGGAGTACATTCCTCTGGGATAATTTCCGACCTCCACGCTGGGGAGGCCGAGATCAAAAACCTTTTTGTCTTATAAAGTTACTAGCAGCGCCCCGCGGTTTCAGGCTTAAGTGTCGATTCCGTGGGACTATCGGGATAAAAGGTATCATATGTGTTATTCTGATGTGTAAGCTATATTACTGTAAAGTTTCATCGAAATCCGTTCAGTAGTTTTTGCGTGAAACAGTAACAAACGTACATCCATCCATCCATCTATCCATTCTCACAAACTTTCGCAGCTATAATATAGTAGGATAATGTAACATTGGTTGTCTAGGCTAGAATGCCGCATCTACTAGTCTTATAGACCATAGACCTCGTAAATTCGAATCGTAAAGCCTCGAAAGAAATTGATTGCTAAAGAAAGATGTACAAAGAACCAACGAGTGGTACTAAATTTAACTTTTAACCCAGTTCCAGAAAAGTTCAATGACTTACTCTTAACCCGACGTGTAAAGTTTGAACTGGCACATTTGTTTTTTTTGTATTGCTCGTTATTGCACTAAAAGCAACTATTACTGCTGTTGTCTGCAATAAAACGTACGGATAAGCATCTACGATGGTCGGAGAATAGCCAAAATATGGTAGATGTTGTTTAATGTTTATGTACTTGAGCAACTAGCTACCCACGATTTCGTTCTTTTCAACTCCTTTTGCATTGCTAAGTTTAAATAAAATGTTAGGCGAAGATCCTTTGTAATTTTGTACTGGTAAAATGCCATTACGAAATCAGTTTTTTTTTATTCGATTTCGATTGTCACACTGCTGGACAAAGGTCTCTCCCATAGCTTTCTACTCTTCCCTTTACCTAATCAAATAATCAGTAATCAATATGACATATTTAAATTAATTGTTGCAGGGGGCGGAGCGGGCAACACCACACAGTAGTTTTACTTCATAATGGTAAGCTATTGTTAATCCTCAATAATTTTTACAGTTCACAAGCCATTCAGTACGATATTTTTCTGTACATAATTTGGGGATCACATGGCAGTTTTACCCCGTAACCGGGTTGTGGATGTCAGATAGGCAGTCGCTGCGTGTAAAATGCAACGTCCGGTTAGACTGGAAGCCGACCCCAACGTAGTTGGGCACCGGCTAGGCATGGGATAGACAGCATCATTGATTCATGGCAGTTTCATACTGTATTTGTTTTTAACTGTATAATCAGCGGGATGTGGTCAGGTGATCCCAACTTTTCACCGTAAAATATCGTACTGTAGTGCTATTCTATAAAAATCTAACCGTGAAAACTTAGGTGAAGTGAGCTATCAATAGTATCAATCCATAGCATCAGATGGAATGACACCTCACTTCACCTAATTTTTCACTTTGAGATTTTTACAGAATAGACCGGCTGATCGCCGTGTGTACGGAGCCTTACACTGTCGATCTTCGACTCAAACTACACAAGAGTGTCATACGTTAAAAATCCTTAATCCCAGTTTCTGAGAGCCTATTAATACTCAATACTTTATCTGACAGTAAGATTGACAAACAAAGTTATGTTTTAAATTCGTTTAGCGCTGAACATGTTTAATGAAATGTGGTGCAAGCCGGCCTTATTCTGTTTTTAAATGTATTCTTTTTATTAATTTATTTCTATCAACCAATCACAGCACGCCTGTTAAACCAGTGCATTAAAAAGTAATGGTAGGCACTAGACATAGAAGAAACACTAGGAAAAAAAACAGCTGACCCAAACTCGTTCGAAAAAACGCAACAGCGTAAGTACCATAACAAACTAGCTCCACCGCACAGTGAAAGTCATCGTTGATGACACTTTCCATCTATGCTGTGATGTAACGCAGCACAGCATGGAGATAAAACGTCATTAACAACGTTGCGTAACATGGAACAATCTGTTTAAGGCATTTACTTGGCGATGAAGGCCGAAGAAATTGTTTTTATCGTCCAAAGAAAATGATGGAAAACTGTGTTAATCCTGTATACTTAACTAATAAACAGTTCCGCAGTTTTTGTAGCTCCAATAACTAATACAAAAAATGGCTTCCCGTAAAAAAAATAAAACGATCTAAATGTACAGTCAGCTACCAACCCGCTCTGGGTCCGTGTGGAGGTACGGCCCATTCCCTCTCACAGGGAGGAGGCCTGTGTTGCGACACAGGCCTCCTTTCTGGCAGGCAGTAGGAACGTTATAGGTTGATGAAGCTGATTATTAATGTTAAAAATATCAGTATTTTACCCGGTACAGAAACCAACTGACCTTCGTAACGTAATTAATAAGTACTATGATATTCAAAAGTAGAGGCCAATATTTTGTGTTTGTATCAAACAACATGCATTTAATTTTTACCAGTTATTTGTCTCCCCTTAATTTTAATCCATCCAAAGGTTGTCTTTAAAAGATCGCTTTTAGCGATAAGACCGCCCATTGTGTCACCCTTTGTAAAATTGTATATATTTATGTTTCTGTAATTTGTATGGTGTACAATAAAGAGTATTCTATTCTATTCTATTCTATTCTATTCTATTCTATTCTATTCTATTCTATTCTAACATGGTTGGTCAGTCATTCATTAGTTTCCTCGTTGCGGAACTACTTTCTCCGACCACATTGGCTGTTATGTTTTTTCGCGCTTGGCTCAGATATGATCTTTGACCTCTTCATCACATGTCTCACTCACACACGTGGTTGCTTGGCTCAGATATGATCTTTGACCTCTTCATCACATGTCTCACTCACACACGTGGTTGCTTGGCTCAGATATGATCTTTGACCTCTTCATCACATGTCTCACTCACACACGTGGTTGAGAAGCTGATATTTTATCTGCGTATTAAACCTCTAAAAAATCTGGTTATTTGAATTATTTGATTTGATTTTTTTTTTTTTTTCTTGTGTCTGCTGAGGTCAGCCAAACAAAAGGGTCGTTAATTTAATTGAATACTAGCTTCTGTCCGATAGGTCAGATAGGCAGCTCACTTAAATGTCTCACTGGTGGTGGCGCGTGTGTTGGATCATTCGGTTCCCTACAAAATGGTTGAGCTGGGTGGTGCTGATCCACGCGTCATGTACGTGAACGCGCGCCGTCGGTTGAGACTGGTCGTCTCTTAACTGCCATTTTTAATTTTATGTTTTAAATTGTTTCTTTTTTACATTGTTCTCACATATAGAAGCAATAAGAATAATGTACTCAGGATTTTGTAATAATATCTTGATTTAAAAGGGTGGCCTTGGAATTTCTTGCCCGTTCTTCTCCATAGAGATCTACGTTTTAGAATGGGCAACTAGCTTCAACTTTCTGACTAACTGACCGACTATTTAATTTTGACAATTCAAAAGTGCCTTTAAATGGTTTAATTGAAATAAATGATTTAAGTTTGAATTTGCCGTCGCTCCATGTAAAATAATGGTATTCAGCTGCATCCGGTTAGACTGGAAGCCGACACCAACGTAGTTGGGGACAAGCTAGGTAGATGATGATAACTAGATTCTGCCCGACAGGGCTTTGAAGATCCGTGACTTACCTAACGTCCCGGCTTTTTGAAAATGGCGACAACTCATATAAATCGATATCTGACATCAATGCAAATAGCAAACATAATATAAAGTATCACGTTTCTGAGGCTCTTTATAATAATAATACAACTGAGGCCGCTCGAACTTATCCCGCGGGATGAGTTGACTAAATAATTCATTTTATTATTTTTCCTTTTTCAACTAAGAGATTAAACGTTCGATTGAACGTTCAAAGTTGATCAAAATCAAAATATTTTATTTCACATAAACCTACATGAGCACTTATGAAACGTCAGAAGCTAGGTGCACGGTTGGTCGTTTCCTATGGAGAAGAGCCGGCAAGAAACTCCACGGTTAGGCTCTAGACAGACGGACCGCATTTCAACTACAATCCAACCGTAAATTGCAGTTCGGATGCAGTTTGAATGCAGTTGACACGACTGCATCTCTGCAAATCTGTGTCAACTGCATTCAAACTGCATCCGAACTGCAATTTGCGGTAGGATTGTAGTTGAAATGCGGTCCGTCTGTCTAGAGCCTTACTCTTTTGAAAATAATTGGCTTTTACAATGTTTTCAAATTACAGTAGGTATGGGAGGACAGCGTAGGCCAAGGCCAGTGTGTCAACAAGTACCACGTACTTGATAAAATAAAAAATGGTCTACAGATCTAAAGTCTACAAGGCCTACAAAGTCCTCACATTTACAAAATATAAAATAATCTATCAAAAGGATAAATACAAAATAAAAACCAATTAAAACCAAGTGATATGATTGCCATTACAACCTCTATGTTGATCGAGTCACGTGATCAACTTTGAACGTTAATATCTCTGATACGTGATACTTTTGTGGGGTTTGGTCTTTTTATGTTTCCTGTTTGCCAGGCGCAATATAGAATTCTTCAAACCCCTTGCATGTGTTAACATAAAATATCTTTTTGCCGACGACATGAAAATAATAAAACCAATGTTAACTGAATTTGAGTCTGCCTTATTGCAGGAAGATCTGAACAGACTGACGAACTGGTGCTAAACGAACAAAATGCGTCTTAACGTCTCAAAGTGTTACTACATGCAATTTAGCTGTTACAAAATCGTTTAATCTAACGATTACACGATTAGCCAACAAAAAATACTACAGGTAGAGGAAATGCGCGACTTGGGAGTCACACTAGATAAAAAACTTAAATTTGACAAACACATCCTTAACATTTCATCGAAGTGGTTGAAAATCCTTGGATTTATCTTACGTAACAGCTAAGATTTTAAAAAGGTGTCTACCAGAATTAAATTATTTAACACACTGGTTCGGCCAATACTTGAATATACCAGCCAGGTTTCGAATCCCCACTACGACATATACATGAAACACCTGGAAAGTGTCTAAAGACGTTTCCTATATATCATCTTTGTTATAAAGATCGTTTAGCTAAAAAAGTTATCAGCTACAAAGACAGATTAGAGCACTACAAAATGGTCTCGCATGTAGACAGACGGAAAACGGCAGACATGATACTACTGCACAAGGTATTCAAGGGAGTCATAGACTGCAGCGAACTATTAGGCAAACTGCATATGAACGCGCCATCTCGTCTGCCGCGGAAAAGCAGCTACAACTTATTTTTCGTCTCAGGATCTAAAACTAATCTGGGACATTTCGCCGCTCTCCCGAGACTCTGCAGGCATTACAATGAGTTGTCAAAGCGCTGTGACCTGGACATAACCCTGCCCATTTCAAAATAAAAAAAAAATCTTTTTAACAAAAAAATTAAACCGCCGAAAAAACTGAAAAGCAAAAAATAATAAACCTTTTTTATTTAACCTTAATAACTAAGTTCTTAAACCAATGTAAGTATACCTAAGTAATTTTGAGTCGTGCCAGCGCCACGAAGGAGAAGATTAAGGTTCCCAGTAGACAGGCGCGACGCGACTCCGGTAGAACAATTTCCATGAAGTTTTCTGAGAAATTATTTCACCAGAGTCGCGTCGCGCCTCTCAGCGGGAGCCTTAACCATCGAAAACGTGGTGTAAAGTCCAAAGACCAAAACTAAGGATTAAACAGAAAGTAATGCACGTTTTAAATTCTCAGAACAGCAAATTGGTCATGACTGTTTAATACCTACGTCCAATGAACGGGAAAGACGTTCAATTAAAATAATTAAATGAATCAGAGACTAGAAACTAAGTTATGATTTTCCTCTTATTTTTATAATCGGCCGAAAATAGCTCAAAGCATTTTTTATTACCTTTTGGACATTAATTGAGCTCATCTGACACTTGATTTTTTTTTTTTAATAATTCGGTTTAAATCATAATTGCTTTGATATTTGCGAAGACACGAGAGTTCATCACGATTATTGGAAAAAAATCTCGAATCCTCCTTTGTGAAGTTGATAAATATTCTGAAATTAGCTGGCTGAATGGAGCGCGGCAAATAGAGTGGAATAAATAAGGAGGTTAGTGCTATCGCCAATTCAAGAAGCATGATTAATATCAAGACATTCGCCTAAGATCTTATAAATCAAATTCCTATGTATATAATTTTGAAGGCCTTGCTCAGAAATTTAAAAGTTCATAGCGGTGTTTTTCTTCGTGTCGCTGGCACGACAGTATTTAAGTGGGGTAATTGCGTAACACACTAACAGTATAGATAACTTTAATTTTGACAGTTCAACAACATTAATTGCGTTATTAACATTGTTGAGCAGACAAGTTTTTCGAACATATGAAGCAATGGATTAGCAATATCCTGCAAAATGATTCAGATTGGGATTGATAGTGTTTTACGCAATTATGGCGCTGATCTTGTTGGCCCATAACAATTATGGCGCTGATCTTGTTGGCCCATAACAATTATGGCGCTGATCTTGTTGGCCCATAACAATTATGGCGCTGATCTTGTTGGCCCATAACAATTATGGCGCTGATCTTGTTGGCCCATAACTTCGCCTCCTACGGCGCGCGTCGCCGGTGGCAGAGGGTAGCGGTGTTAAAACCAACTTATACAGTGCAGTTGAAAACAAACAAAACACAGCAAAAAAACAACGTTGTTACTTATGTAATTAAACCTGTTTTCCTGCAATGATAAGAAGTAGAGCCCTATTGGTATTCTAGCGGCGTCGGGCGTTCTGCTAAAGTGAACAAGACGCTTCAAGGTCGAATAAAACCAACTGGTTTTAAAGTCATCTTCCTCGTCTTTAATCGTTTACATTATTATGTTGGAGTCACTATCCAACGAGACATCAGAATCTGCATCAGACCGCTGAGATTTCGTTACTAGTTACTATGGGAAAATGACGCAAATTGTACTATCTTCTGCCGGCGACTGACCTTGCGAGCCCCTGATATTCAGCTACATCCGGTTTGACTGGAAGTAGACCCAAAAGTACCTAGTTGTGAAAAGGATAGGTAGATGGTGATGATGATCCAGAAAGTTCAAGGGTTCATTCATATGATGTCACTAGCTTCTGCTCGCGACTTTGTCTGCGTGAAATTTCTTGTTCCTCCGACTGCATGCATAGCATCGCATCGCCTGCCCGTGCTCTTCGTTTTCGCTTAGCGTTCTTTGTGACTTATTTCTTTTTGCTCGCCTCCTAAGGGTCGTAGCATGATGTCAAACAGCCTTCCTAGAGAGAATTGGGCTTTAACAAATGCAAAAAGAATTTTTCAAATCCGACGGTAGCTCCTGAGATTAGCGCGTTCAAACAAACAAACTCTTCAGCTTTATTATTAGTATAGATGTGTATAATCTGACAGAGCCGCAGACTTTAGAAACTGGTCAAGTTAAAAAAAACGGCCATGTACCTTACGAGTTATATTAATTAGTTCGACGTTTGTATGTGTTGCCGTTATTAAGATAGAGCAAAAAACGCCGAAAACATCGTTGCTTGTTTTCTTAAATAAAATCCCCGTTTCATTTTTAAATTTATTTTGTTTATTTTTCGTTATAGCGCCCATAGATAGTAGTACATACTCTGTGAAAATTTCAAGTGTCTACTTATTGGTAATACGATACCTCTTGGTAAGACTGGTTGTTAGACTTTCGGGCTTCTGACGACCCGTAACGACTGTCAAAGATCCACGAATGATAACCGGGATCAACAGCTTAACGCGATTTCCGAGAGGGAGGGGTCTTAGTATATAAAGATGGTGACCCATCCACGGACCAACCGCGGCAAGCGTAGCTTAACCTGATCGCTCGACCCGAAGTATTTTTCAAACTAATCAGTCAATTAAAACCAATCGAGTTGTTAAACTCCCTGAACATAGCTACTGAAGTGACAAGTGAAGTTAATTAATTTAATTTTAAAAGAAAAATAGACATTAGAACTACAACAATGCAGAATCGTTTGTAATTTAATTGTAATTGCAGCTCGTTTAACATTTTCACCTCATACATTCCTTTTTGTCATCACACCTAATGGCTGCAAAAACTACTAACTTTTCTAAGAGAACTATAATGCACTTTCTAACAGGAAGCATTAGGTACATCCAAATAAACTCAAGGAATAAAATAATATATATATATATAAATAAACATCAGAATTCAGTACGTCCTCCTTTTTTAGAAGTTAGTTAAAAAGGAAACGTTAAGAAGATATTTTTAATTTTTACTTGCACTATGCCTGACACTTTATTAAAGTGCTGAATCAACTCAGCCTATCGTAGTCCACTGCTAGACATCAGGCTGCGCCAGAACAACCTGTCCTCCGCCTTCCGCCTCCAGTCTGTCCCACCCAGCCGCCTTCTTAAGGACGTCGGTCCATCTAGCTGGGGGGCGTCACACAGTCAGTTTTGTTACTCTGCAAGCCATGTCGGTTATTAAAGTGCTCGCTATTTGAGAAAGGAATATGTTTGAAAAATGTTTTGTGTTTGACCGCACATAGCTAGCTAGCAATCAAACGTCTAGGAAAACCTGACGAGAAAACTCAGCCGTTCATATTAAACCCATAATCGTTAAACAACTTGTTGTTGTACGATAACCTCTTGTCTTCGGTTTGAATTAAAGTCTTTTGCATTGAACTTTATGATGACGTTACAGAACGTCGGCCTTCGTAAACCTAGGCTAGAAAGTCTTTATGTTTGAATTGTCTCTGTAGAGGAGCAAGATGATGCTCACAAAACGGGAGGATCCTCCAATCAGGCGGGTGTAGCCAGGTCTACAAGAGCCGTCAACTTATGCCTAGCCTTTTCCTGACTATGTTGGGGTCGGCTTCCAGTCTAATCGGATACAGCTGAATACCAAACTTTTACACTGAGCGACTGCCTGTTTGACCTCCACAACCTAGTAACTGGATAACATGATACCCCTTGGTAAGATTGGTCTTAGAGCTGTCAATTGTCTGTTCACTCCCTAGTGAACAGACAATTGATAGCTCTAAGACCAAGCATCGCCACAACGACCGGCCGTTGTGGCGATGCTTCGAAGGGGCTCATGTCCAGCAGTGAGCGTCTTGACCAAGCAAATAGTTTCAAGTCATATGTTTTGTAACCACCAACCTGCACTGAGCCCGCGTGGTGGATTATGACCACACTCCCTCTGACAGTGAGGAGGCCTGTGTCCCAGCAGTAGGAACATTAACGGCTGATTATGGATGTGTGTAACCATCTTTTGTTTTAATATTAATTTACAACAGTTTCCTTAAAATCAACCGCAAACACCGCCATAACCATGCAGAACTTATTAACACCCACGTCGAATATAACCTGTACAAATCATGCATTACGATGGCTTCGCGTTAGTTCCGCAAAACAGGTCCAATTAACTACTATTAGTAGTTTCCAAACGTTACGGTTTCGTACCGCACATGAAGCGTTCAAATAATAAGGAAAATGAGAACTTAATTATCTTTATCGACATAATTATCCAGTATTGCTTCGATCTAGGTTCTAAATTAAAAATGTTAAACGAATATGGCTTAAGGCGCGGTAAGAAGCAAAGGACATTGAAAATCCGTGGCATACCTACTGTACGTAATTTTTTTTTTTTTTTCAAAATGGCGGCCTCGTTTGTAACCTAAAAGGGAGAGCCGTTCTTAACTTTAATATTTCATATAATTAGGAAAAACGAAAATTTTATCGGCCTAAGGTAATTTAGGAACAGTCACATGTGGTGTATAAAATTATAAATCGATAGCTGACATCAATGCAAACAGAAAACATGGTAAGACGAAACCCCGTAAATTAAAATTTCGGACAATAGGTATGCCAGAATCCATATAAAACGCTTCAATCCCCTTTTTAGGTAATTGACAATAACGCATCGCGGCAACAAATATGGTTCAAAACAGCGATGAGTTTGATTTTAGTTGAATCGAATGACCACTAAAATAAAAGTAATTTTGCAGTTTTACTGAAATTAAAATATAAATGCACGGCTCAGTGGAATAATTTTTAGGTATTTCTTTAGTTGATTGAATTCCCTTTATTATTATTACATAAACAATGATAGGTTACGCTCAAAATATTGAGAATTATGCGACGAAATATATGTATATTTTTGAACTCTGTTTCACGTTTGTATTATCATTATACTATTTTATTTTTGTGAAATATTTTCGAATAAGTCTTTTCTTTGAACATTTGACAATACACTAAATTTTTTCTAGCTTGTAATGTGTGTGTACCAAAATGTACCAATACGCCTAACTGTGAGACAAAAAACTGTGAGACAAAAAACTAAGTGTTTTACGGTGGACCACGTTTCAGCAGCGCCTTTATTACACCAATTAAGTATGCAGCAATAAATAAGAGCCAAGCCAAGTGCTATTAAGTCTATTAAGAGTATTCTATTCTATTATAAAATTAACTAATCATTTTACGATGGCCAATATTTTCCAGTTTACTGCGAATAGGTCAAAGGTTCCCGGGAATTGGAAAGATTTCATTAGAAATAGCTTTCAGCGCATGGTCGGTACACGTGCGACGCTATTTGATACCAGAGGGGCAATTCTCGTAATTTTAAGAACGTTCACAGTCTGATCTCAGTCTCAATCTGTCAAAAATATCTCAAATTTCCCTACATTTTGACAAGTCTTTGACATTTGTTTGTCGCCGAGATGAGATTGCGACTAGACTTTGAACGTTTTAAATTACGAGAATTGGCCTTCAGTTATCTGCAATATGATTGTAACTACATTGGGAATCGTGCTAATATGATAATTTTTTTAGTTATTTTTGTTATCTTGCTGCAGATTATGCAAATGACTTGGCTCGTGGAAAATTGTTGTGATAAAGTTTGTAGTGATACCGGTTTTCACCGTCATTATTTCAAAATAGGTCCATTGTATGACAATGAACTAATAATTTTACGATGGCGTAAATGGATGGAGGGGGGAACCAGCATCATGTCCTAGAACCAAAATTCGAAGACATGTGACATCCGCCAAACCGCACTGGGCCCGCGTGATGGATTATGGTCAGGTCGCATGTTTACCCCCAACTTGTTTTTTTTTATGTTTGTCTTGTTTTTTAGGCATCATGTTTGCCGCAAATAAATGTATTTTCTTTCTTTCTTTTGCTCAATGCTATAGTTTTAGGCGCAAAAACAATAACCAAACGCATCAACACACAGGATGTGCTAGGTCGCACGTGTTCATAGGCGCCGCGACCTATACCTGCTGCATACACTACCGACCTACTTACACATGGAACGACAACATAAAATAGGACATGAAATACTTCGACAAGGGAATCAATTTTTGGAGGGATACGGCGGAATACGATCAAGAATCCTGCTAGTGTGATTTACAAAAACACTGGCAGTAAAACGCTGACAGTAGCAAGACTTACGACGAAGACATTGAAAACAGCAACATTTAACACAGCAGAGCAAGGACATAGAAAAGAGCCGAGAAAGCAGTTGGAATCCCGCCAAAAGATTCACAGGTGAAGTTGGACCTGAAGCACCTGGCCGCGACGTCGTTAAAAGATGCCCATCCATAGACAAATATTACCCATCTCTCCACTAGTCCATGCTTACTCTAGAATGCATATCCGGTAGGCTCTTAAATCCTATCCTTTCCTACGGGCACGTCTTCCCTACAAAAACCGCGCCCCCCGGTCTACTCCTTGATATGCAATGGTAGCTGTAGCACCATGAACATGAGGCTATAGGAGCTAGTACGAATCTTGGGGTTCATTCGATTAATCGAGCCTGGTCAAACCACGCTGGAATCGGTGCAATTCATTCATTCATTCATTTGTTTTGCTCAATGCTATAGGCTGATTATGTATGATAATGACACACCTGACACGCCTATCCTTAATCGGTCCCTCACTGTTCAGGATCAAGACTGTTCTCATTGTGGATTTTCATTTCATTACAGTTATACCGACACGTGGCTTGACCATCTCCTTGTTTGTATTTAATTAAACAATGAAACACCCCCAAGAATCGCTGTTCATAATCGGTTTGCTTTATATTCAACCTGGGATTTAAAGTTCAGAGCTGTTCTACGGAGTACTGCCTCATTATTATGTACACGTGTAGTCACAGACGTGATTTGCAAGTCTTGCAACACTGTCCTAGCCCCACGTGGGTAGTTCACAGCCAAAGTATGGCAGTATGACAGAGCTAGGTGTGTGTGCGATACAACGCGAACATTGGATAAGCGTGAAGCTAGAATTAGATTTCTATTTTGGTACATGACTCCAAAGTTGATTGTGCAAATATTGTCAATTCAATTGTAGATGTTCGATTTTTAGTAACTACGTAATTGCGATTCGATTTGGTCTGGCTATGGCATTTTAATTTGGTTTGTTCTAGAAGTTGACATTCAAATTTGGGCAAGTATACCCTGTCCATTAGGTTAACCGTTTTTTGACAGCTGTCTTAGAACGTACTATTCCAGATTACGTAAAAGTTAACTTTAAAATGCGTAATAAAATAAATATACAAACTGCATTATCTTATTGAATTATCAATACCGTACGTGTATCAATCAATGTATTATGTGTTGCTGCAATCACTAGTTCCTTCGTCAAAAAACGGTTTACCTACTGGACAGGGTATACCACTGTAACTTTTCGAAGTATTTTCTTAGTTTGGACATTGCCGACATCGGTAAATAAACATCGTAAAGAATCCTTTTCTGAATCGCCAACCCGTCTTGAGCAAGCGTGGTAATCCATTCTTTGGAAAGACATTCATTCAATTCTGGGTAACAATGGCACAATTTAAGCATTTTTTCATCGTGAACTACCTAATTATGATTCGTAGTAATATAATCGTTAGGGAATCATTAATTGTTAGATATATTGAGAGTAGTACACGAGCCCTTATTCCAAGTATTTCCAAGTGGCCTCATCATTCTGTCTCTTACCCTTATCCCAATTTATTCGTGTCGGCGCAACATGTCTTTTTCTCCCATTCTCCTCTATTAGCCGCCATCTCGACAGTCACCCCCTTTCTAACCATATCATCATTCACACAGTCCATCCATCGTTTCGTTGTTCTTCCCCTACTCTTATAGCCATCCACATTCATACTCAAAACTTTCCTCACGACATTTTCCTCATTCCTCCGTAACACATGCCCATACCATGACAACCGGTTTCCACACAACTTTTCAGTTACCGGTGCCACTTTCAGACTTCCTCTTATATACTCATTTCTTATTCTATCCATTCGTGGAACACCACACGTCCCTCTTAGCATTCTCATCTGAGCTGCATGCAATTGCCTTTCATTCATCCCTTTTGTGGCCCAACATTCTGATGCCTCTTGACAATAATTTATCAATAAGCATTGTTTGCCAACGTTTGGGTTGAGTAATGACGATTCTGAATATGGCTGGTGTTTATAAATATAAGACGTTTGTTTACCAGTGGACAAGCGAACTTATAATATCAGGTAGCTTTTGATCAACCATTGTGAAGCCAGATTTACGATTCTACATAAAAACATAGACTCACGCAAGATGAACTAGTTCATGGGAATTCATTTCTTATAACCGTGGGAGGGTGCACATGTCTGGTGACGAGCCCTTTTTTTTATTATCGTGGAGAAATGCTCATGCATTCTGCACTACCACGGGGAGATAGTGCAGTTATGTGGGACTCTAACCCACTAAAACTCCACGGTGTCCTCCTCTGCCGCTTACGGCGGGAACACGGGCACGCGTTAGCACTCATCCGTGAACCCACCGCGGCTGTCCGTCACCGGACCCTCCTCTGGGAGGTACTCCCCATCACCGGCGCACCAGAACAGATAGCACGCCGTGACCATCCCAGGGACCAAACCAGCACATAGGCGCCAGACGACCCCTTGTCTGGGCACCCTTGGTCCCCTTGCAACGGGTCAGGTCATTGGCCCCGCCGCCTGCCAATTTTCGGCCGCAGAGGATAGGGAGAGCGGCCGACGTCATACCAACACTCCTCCTCCCCTGCGGCCCCACCGCGTCCGCCATCAGACGGTGGCGACCCCGTCAAGGCCGCGGAAGGTAGGGAGAGCGGTGCACCGCAATACCGGTACTCCTCTCCCGCCGCGGCCTCCAACCCTCAGCATTTATGCCTCCCATACGACATCGCGGCCCGATGTCGCCCAAGCGGCACCGCAACCTACTTGTTGGTCGCTACGTCGTCGGCTTACTGGCAAAGCCCTGACGAGCGGCCCCTCCTCGGGTTCCTCTTGGCTTCACCGTGGGTGACCAAGCCACGGCTACTGAGCCCCCCCGCCTCGACAATGCAGAAACCCACCGGAGGGGTAGTGAGAGCCGCACGGTGGCGGAGTGCGGCTCTTCCTCCAAAAGGGGGAACCGCCTTAAATACTAATATTAACATAATTAGGAAAAATGAAAATTTTATCAGCCTAGGGTAATTTATTGGCACCGAGTTTATGTTTGTATGTAAAATCGTAAATCTGGCTTCACAATAAATATAAATAAATATTCCACAACTATCACACAACGCCATCTAGTCCCAAGGTAAGCAGAGCTTGTGTTATGGGTACTAGACAACTGATAAACATACTTATATATTTCTAAATATATAAATATTATAG
Source organism: Apamea epomidion (assembly GCA_947507525.1). NCBI lineage: Eukaryota > Metazoa > Arthropoda > Insecta > Lepidoptera > Noctuidae > Apamea > Apamea epomidion. The sequence goes on along the minus strand of OX382240.1, from coordinate 16,473,156 downwards.
ATAAATTACACCCAGACACAGAACAAATGATCGTGCTCATTACACAAACATTTGTCCTGGGTGGGAATCGAACCCACGACCTCCGGCATAGCAGTCAGGGTCACTAACCACTAGACCAACAGGCCTGTCAAAACAATGGTTGTTCAAATGCTATTTATCATGGTTCTTCCCATGGGGGTTGGCAGAAACTACAGAACGCAACCTGCTACGATTCTTAAATACTCCTTTTGCTTCGTTTACGTTCATACATATGCACCATAACTGCGTAACACACTCAAGCTCAATCTGAATCATTTTAAAAGATATTGCTAATCCATTGCTTTACAAGTTCGAAAAATGTGTCTGCTCAACAACGTAAATATCGCAATGAACGTTGTTGTACTGTCAAAATGAAAGCCATTGCTACTGATAGTGACGCAATTACCTCGCTGGTCTTACACGTTATTTTAGATTTTGTTTAATTATAAATGAGTTAGTAGAAGATACAATCGACCTCATGTCATTGGTAACACTGTCGTAAAGCTGGCCTAGTGCAGTATGGAGTTTAATTAAAAAGGTCAGCTTATACCTTATTCTTGCTTTAGTGATTACAATTAGAATACTACTAACATAGGGGCAAGGAATATTGTTATTAACACAACTGAGTCATGTTACTTGATGAATAAAGATAATTATTATTATTATTATACTGGTTTTGTTACCACTGACCTGAGGCGTATTATATCAAAAGTACCGACAAACACCAACTGTCCAAACAAAATAATAACGTTAAACCCACTACTGATTATTCAGCCAAGAATTATCTTGCTAACAATTTTTTTCCGTCGACCGTGAAAACCGAATAACAGGAAATGTAGATATATATTGTTTATTTTCTTATCAGAATAGTTACTGTGTTAAACATCTTAATACTATGTCTGAAGTCATAGGCTACAAAACATGCTAATAAATAGAATTGTGTGAAAAAAAATTAATGAGTAGAAAATTCTTTGGAACTTCTTCTTCGCTGGCACCACGGCGTTGGCGGTGGCAGCGCAGAGGTCACTTTGACTGCATGTTTTGGTACACAGAGGGCAGGATAGGAGGTGGAGCATGGTTTGTGACATAGCTACACAATCACACCCTACTGCCGTTTTGTCAAGGTGGGCTACCTTAAAACAATCTCAAAGGCGATTGAATATTTTTATATGGAGCATGGCATACCTACCTTTCCGCCATTTTGTTTTTTTTTATAATGGTGGCCACGCATGAAATCAAACATCTATGCAACAAGAATTAACAAGATGTAAGCAAGTTCAAAAAATATGAATGTCTTGTGATCATTTTTGTACGTCAATATCTCGGAAACGTGACACTTTACGGTATTTGGACTTATTATGTTTTCTGTTCGCATTGATGTCAGCTATCGATGTATATGTATAGGTAGACGTGGCCGCCATTTTCAGAAAAAAAAATGGCGGACAGGAAGGTTTGTCACGGACCTTCAAAGCCCTTTCAATCATCAAAAATCTCGAAACAATTATCGACTTCATCGTCGCCTGCGGGCTTTTAGTACATTTCGCTATTTTCCTCAGTAAATCCGTTACACGAGCACACCCTTCGAAATGGTGCTGAATCACAAGTCTAGTTATAGAAGCTATAAACACCGTGGGCGGCTAGCCAGTAAACAAACAGGCTTGGTCGCCAAGCCAACGTGCCGATATTTGACAAACAGATTTGCTAGAACGAAAACAAATCTATACGTAATGTACGAACGAGTCGAGGAACGAAAAGGTTACGTAACTTAGGTTTTCACTACACTACACCGTTCCTACTTAAAAAAAAACGTTTTTCCGACTACGTAATACAGAAAAAAAAAATAACCAGTGCGCAAGTTATAACCATGATGCATGATCATATGCTGAATTCATGGTTCGAAAAATCTCTACGCTAGGGGGTGACATAGATATTTTTCGTCGGTTATTAAAAAAAAACGTTATTTCATAGAAAAGTGCACGGATCTATGGAAAAGTGCAATACCTACGCGGTCTAAATGTATGGAACAAATAAATAATATATTTTTTTATAACCAACGAATAACTTCTACGCTAGCCGTCTAAAGTCATATACCTACCGAATTTATGGTTACAGTTTGCGCACCGGTTAATTCTTTTTCTTGTATGTATTACATTTTTAAAACTTACTAACTACTTAACTTTGAGCTGACCTAGCGTAGTACGGAGTTTCAATTTAATGAGAGGCTAACTTAGGCTGGTTTTGATACCACTAACGTGCGGCCTACCGTACCTAATGCCAACAATTTGAATGAAAATTACTTTTCGAAAGGGTGGTGGAAAAGGAATTGTTTTGTAACTTACTTAACCTTTTCAACCGTTTTCCTACTTTAATTCAACAAAAGGGGTTATATGCTTGCCTTAACTACATTTATTTTTAGACCCTTTTGTGCGATTGCTGGGTAGTCAAGTCTTTGAAATAGCTCAATTTAGTGTGTCTCATCTATAAAAAGTTATTTCTAGTACGGAATAACAATGAATTAGTTCCAAAGTGCGAAGATGTTTATTTATCGTCTGCATACCAAACTGTTTTCTTGTCTGCACGTGAAATTTTGTTTTCGGATATTTTTAGCAATCTCAAACAAGATTGATCAATATGTAATCAAAACTTTATCTACATTCCGCAATGTCTACTTAAGTGGCAACTTAAAATTATATATCATTGTGGATCTAGTCGGGCATAGCAAAATGTAGGAGAGAAGAAGCTTTGACAGACATAGCTTATTAGTCTTGTGAACTAATTCCTATATTATCAATTAGTACTGTCTTGGTTTCTATCTATTTGTTTGTTTTTTTTTAATACGTTGCCCCACACTAGGAATTAATCAATTAATCTTTATCTAGTGTTGTTCATGTAATGTTCTAGTGTAGCATAATCAGCCTATAACACACAGGTCTCCTCTAGGTGAGAGGGCATAATCTACCATGCGGGTTGGTAGATGTCACATGTCTTCGAATTTTTAGTTCTAGAACATGCCAGTTTCCTCACGATGTTTTCCTTCACCGTTTTGAGAGCAGTGGTGATAAAATACACAAAGTAAAGCGTCTGTCTGGGTTCAAACTTACGACCTACAACTCGTAAAGCGCGGTCGTTACCACTGAGCCACCACTGCTCATTAAAGTTATGGTTGAGGTTAAACTAGGAGAAGTGCAGGAAAAACACTAAACAGTAACAATTATTGCAAAAAACACCTAATCAATCTCACAAATTCGCTATTCCTCCTACCAAACTCGAAAGATTACTCAATTAATACGGTTGTTAAGTTTCCATCTTTATCAAGTGTTGTTCGTGTTCTAGTGTAATTTATGTTAATTCACCGTGCGGAGCAGGTACGGTTGAAAGACGTCGATGACGTCATTGCGTACTTATGTGCGGCGTACCAAGTGTTTAAACACAAATATTATGTCAATCGTGACAAGTATCGCCATTCCATACCGTACAGCAAATTCGTAGCAACAAGTGCTTGATTTTACTTAATTCATTCACAAATTTTTCATTTAATTAATTTTTTCCATCTACTGAAAATTCCCACCTGCGGGGTATTTGCCTAACATACTAACAGTACCAAGGGCCTTCATTTTGACAGTTCAACAACATTCATTGCGTTATATAAGTTGCTGACCAGACAAACTTTTCGAATATATGAAGCAATGGATTAGCAATATCCTTCAAAATGATTCAGATTGTGCTTGGTAGAGTGTTACGCAATTTAGATGCTGGATATGAGTTGTCTTGGTTTACCGGGAAGACTTTAAATAGACTTCGGGCCCAGGTAGAAACCTTCCAGGTAGAGATTGATAGATGACTCTACCCTGAAATGTAAATGTGGTGCTGTTCCACAAACAATGGGGCAGTTAATATCGTGTCTAGCGTTTCCTTTTGCCTGCGTTTTATAGAAAATAATGTACACTACTGAAGGGGCCAAACTCGTGAATATAGATTGCCATGAAGAAGATCAATTAATATTGGAAGGTGAAACACATTATCTGGCTGTCTAAACCCAATGCCAAACATTGAAGCCATGAAATCCAATATCAAGCTCAAATATGAAACGTGGGCAGTACTGACAGCAAAACAAACAGCCGCCTGACATGAAAACTAACGTGCAAATATTTGGTACTCACAAACAACGAAAATATAACACAGAAGATTCACTCGATACAAGTAGCGATAGCAAAGTCATCCATATAATCATATTTTAATCAACGTACAACTTAGTACTGACCAGCAAATTGCAAAAAACCTAAGAAGATTTGAATTTCGCGGGCTACCTTGGAGCATCCACCTTAATTCGTGGATTCGACCAAGTCTCCGTTAATAATAATGATAACTTGTGTAAAAATCATACCTACATAGAATACAATCTAAATATTATTCTCTTGTCTGCAATAATAGCATTATAAACTTTTTTTTTTTTTTTTTTTTAATATTGAAACTTTGCGTATTCATTGCATTATGTATTAATCATTTCTCACTGTCGTAAACTTGTTTGTTTGGTAAACGATTGTTTTAAAATGAAATGTGGTCTGTGACTGTTGGCTTGTTATAATTATTGTTTTGTTTTGGCGTCGCGGTGTTAAACAATGTTTTGTGACGTCATCTAAACATATCGGATATTACAAGTCAACGAATGCCAAACACTTTAACGCCTACCATACCAGCCTGTGACTGTCCCACCGCGGGGAAAAGGCCTTTTCTCATACAGAGAAGGCACGAGCATTGATCACCACGCTTGTTCAAGACGGGTTTGGACGCCCTACACCTAGATTTTCTTCGTGTAGGAACTAGAATACCGTTTGAGGGAAAAATATGTAGTTACTAGCTGCGCCCAGCGGTTTCACCCGCATAAGTTTCGATCCCGTGGGAATATCGGGATAAAAAATATCCTATATGTTAATCCTGGTTATAAACGATCTGTGTGCCAAATTTCATCCAAATCCGTTCAGTAGTTTTTGCGTGAAAGAGTAACAAACAGCCATCCATCCCATACATTCATCCAGGATCCATCCATCCATCCATCCATCCATACAAAACTTTCACGTTTATAATATTGGTAGGATTTAGGGGCCCTATGGAACCCAAAATTTGAGAATTTCATCCAACATGTTGGCTGGACACGGCTGGCTCGAAGGCTGAAATAAATAATTTCTTTAGTAGGCTCCAACACTGGTAAGAATAAGAAAAATATCTTGAATTCTACGAAAAGAAATCTATCAAGATTCAACTAATTCATCTTTTATTGCTTCATTGAATATAAGCTAAAAATATATCAAAGTGAATCACAGTTAGCTAGACAGCGAAGTCTGATCGCGCATGACGTCACACCAGCGGGTGACGTCATTCCTCGCCCGAGGGAATGTGTGCATTATTGATTACCAGATGAGTTGTGCAAGTTATGAAATTGTATTAGTTCTTAGGTAGCACGATGTCATTATAACACCTGCCATGTTCGGTCCCTTGGGAATTCGTTGAAGGTTGATTGCATAATATCGCCTTTATGGTTCCCACTGGTGGGAATCAGACCACCTCCTTGAGTAAGGGAATGGACTGAATACACCACGCGGGGCCACAGATTTGAATGAATTATAGTTATGTCTTTGTCTTAGACATGTTTCTTCAGGATGTTTTGGTTCATCGTTTTTAAATATTGATACTGTAGAGCTTAAATAATCTTAGCCTAGTCAAAGATGTACAATTTTTCTATCCATAGCACAATGCAATGGTAGCTGTGTTGTTTCTGACAAAATGTTGACCACGCTCCCAGGACCAGCGGGGTAGTTGCTAACACACTATAAGTAGCAATGGCTTCCATTTTGACAGTTCAACAACATTCATTGCGTTATTTACGTTGGTGAGCTGACAAATTTTTCGAACATATGAAGCAATGGATTAGCAATATCCTTCAAAATGATTCAGATCTAGTTTATTAGTGTGTTACGCAATTAAGGTGCAGGCTAAATCAGGCAGGAGTAGGTATAGAGGGATAAGAATGGGATTGTTTAAATGTGAGGCTGCACCGTATATTTTCGACGTCGACTCTAAAATGGATCCTCGGGTCGGCCGCAGTCCAGAGTCTGGAATGGCTTGTATGGCAATTTTTGAAGTGAAAACTTCTTTAGCGGTGTTGTGCACTTTTTTGTGATGGGTAAAAAACGTTAAACTCGCGTCAGGACACGTGACCTGATCGAAAATTCGTAAGACGGAGGGAGAGTAGACCGCATTCCAAAATATCAAAAAGGCACAACGTTAATATTCAAGTTTTCACTTCAGCCGGCACTCCCGGAGTGCAACCCGTTTTTTTTAATACCCGCTGTTACTTAATTCTAAACTTGCCAAACTTTTACGTTTGATGGCGAGAAGCGCTTTTATACATAACAATGTACCACCTTATTAGCTAAGCCCCTTATTTCATAGAACTTTTTATTGATCAAAGGTATACAACACCTCTGTGTACACTTCGGGTATGGAGGCATATTCAGCCTTTAATGTTCCCACTGCTGGACACAGGCCTCCTCTCGGTGAGAGCGAGTCGGCTGTAATCCACCAGGCGAACCCAGTGCGGCTTGGTAGAAGTCACAACATTGGTGGCCCACTGGTAACGGCCGCGAGTTACTAGTTTGTAGGTAGGGGGTTCGAACCAAGCAGGCGCTTAACTTTGTGTAAATTATTTCATCACCACTGCTTTCAAAACGGTGAAGGGAAACATCGTGAGGAAACGCGCATGTCCTACTACAACCAAAACTGTTGGTATTAAGGACATGCTGATAAATGTTGCCCAATATAAAGTAGAAATGTTTACATCGCTCTTCTCTTTACCTATCTTACTAATTTGACTATTCATGTTTTGCCACCTGAGTACCTAACCTGGTTTCCGCGCAATTCTCAAAGATAACACCTTATTCATACCGAGTACCGGTAAAGTAATGCCTAATTAGAAGACAATTGCCGGCGGTGTTGGAAACATGCCAGACAATAGATATTCATTACAAATGAGGACACTTTCTAACGGATAGAAGTGTCGTCATGGTTTCTATCGTGAATGTAAACAGCTTAGCGTTATTCAAGTTGATCCGACATGGCTACGCTTGTTTGAACTTTTGGCTAAAACAAAACTTGGATGTGCAGGTCTAATAATGTCTAGCCGTGTTAGTAAACTCATCTTCAAAAAAAGTTAAATGTTTGCGAGAGGTTCTGACATCGTGCTTCTATAGAAATGCAGAATGTAATAATAAGTAGATGGACACACTACGTCAATTAGCCGTGTTATAACCATTTTTTACGACTGACAAATCACATTTAAAGGGTAATGATTGTTAATTTGATCAATCAATCATGAGACAATGCGTCAGTAGATCTCTGGCTTTCAGAAAATGGGGGTTAATTTGGTATCATAACCATTATCATTCGTGTTGATCTGAGACTGTTGACTGAACTGCTTCTCAAGCACTAATGAAAAACAGGTACAAAATAATTGAGTACTGAATACTGATGAAATATAAACCAAGTTTATTTCTCAGGATATTTCAGTTATTAATTCATGTTGTCATAGTTTCTGCGCTCTTGTAATTGTCTATTGTTTTAATGTTTACGAAACTGTACTGTGAAGTTTATTGTAATGAGATTTTTTGTTAAGTAGTTTGTATGTGAAAGTATTTTTATGGTGGCTCCTCAAGTGAGAATAAGTGTGAGATATAAAGCAAAGTGACCTACTCAGTCAGTTTCCTGATTGGTTGGTCTGATCATACGATTAGCAAGAAACGAGTAGTGCTACAGTTCGGCTGTCGAGGATACGTTTCTGACACCTGTCAGTGCAACAATTCTAGTAGCTAATAAGGATTAAATTCTCAAAACACGTATTCGTTTTTGTATTAAATTGACAGGTGTCAGGAACGCATTCGACGCCGGATTCTTGCAATTAAAAACGAGTTGGCGAGCAGCGAATGTCGAGCGATTACTCGCTAGTACGCGTATGTAGCATCGCCAAAACCTATGTCTGACCATTTTGAAAACAAAATCCCGTGCACATGATGACCACAGCTGCGTCCGTAAGTAAAACAAAAGAGGATCCTTTTTAGGTCGACTAATAATATGCGCTGCAAGCAGGAATAGTCCTTACGGTGGTCACATAGAGATTTTGGCAATAGTACCTATCAAGCGTGAGTCTCTTCAGCGAGTGTTCTGCCCGCCAAGTGAGCGTCGCTGAGCGAGTACTCTCTTGAATAGCTGGTCGCTGCGACAAACGAGTACTCGCCGGTGATGTTAACCGTCAGAGACGTATCTCTTTAACTTATATGGAACCTGTAATCTTTTGTACGTTTCTTGGGCGAGAAAATCGTTGATGAAATAAGGTTTTTTGGAGCAGTGGTGGACTAATGGTAACGGCCACGACTTACAAGTTTTAGGTCATAGGTTCAAACCCAGACAGGCGCTTTACTTTGTGGAAATTATTTAATCACCACTGCTCTCAAAACGGTGAAGGAAAACATCGTGAGGAAACCGGCATGTCCTAGAACCAAAAAATCAAAGAAATGTGACATCTACCAACACTGGGACCGTGTGCTGGGTTACGGCCAGCTCACAGAAAGGAGCCCTGTGTCCCAACAGTAGGAACATTACAGGCTAATTATTCATCCAAAAAGTTCAAAATTCATATGATGTCATTACACCTTAGATACCGGTTCTGTTTAAAAGTCATGTGCTATCGTATATGACAGTCCTATGTACATGACTTAAGACACGTCTTCTCAACTTATCAATATTACTACATAGTTACAGCATATTATGTATCTCTCTGTAAGTATTGCAATGTGTTTTCCCTTATCTAAAGGAGTCGGAGGCACAAACTGCATGAAAGTACTTGGAAGATAAAAGACCTGCTGATGATCCCTAATCATTCTTGACTAATATCGCTCTAGGTAGTTTTAAGCACCTCGCTTACTATGCGACATACGACTGCAACAGTTCGATGACTATACGCAACTGCTGCGGCCGACAATTTCCATTTTTTTTTTAAAAGCTTCGCATTTGACACTTCTCGTCGAATAGCAGAGTCGCAATGACTGGCTAGGAAGTAGGGAGGTGTCGCACGCTTTCGCTACTAGTTGCAGCGTCTAGACCATAGGTTTAAGAACCTGAACATTGAGATGTGTTCATGTGTGTGGTCGTTTGACACTTTCACGGGGACAGTAGACTGTCCCATTGAAAGTGGAGATACATATAAAATTATATATCCTATCTTAATATTTATAATATGACACGTTTATACATAATCGTGGCAATAGCTGTTTCAGATTCGAACAGATGGCAATTAAAACAATTGTGGGTCGCTACAAAAAAAAAAAAAAACAAGGTTGAGAACCTGCGATGGACGCGCAAAACGTTCCAATCAGCACAGTATTATAAAATAACCGGCCTTCTTCTATACTTTTGTGTCGTACGATAACAAAGGACTATAAGGCATGTCAGTACACTGTACTGTAATCATCTGGACCTATTATATTACTCGTTAATCTTTGGTTAGTCCTTCATTATGTCACACATGTTTAATTTCATATTGTTATATTCTGTAAGTACGTACTTATTACTAACCACTCCAACTTGTTCGTTCTTTGTACGCGTAAATAACCCTTACTTATTGTACAATTTTCATTCCTATGTGTCTTAGTACATAATTGGAATATCAGCCTCGGAGCTCACCAAGCGAAATTCAATTTACATGGATGAAAATGTTTGTAGAGAAAAGTTTACGGAGCCTTTTTTGACAGCAAGGCGTATAAGATATTATAAAAGAACTTGGAATTGTTTAAAACATGTTAATCTTATCTGAGAACGTCGAAAGAATCTACAGTGAAAATTTTCCTGCAAATCTGGTGGTATCCGCGAGCGACATCTATCTCAGTAAAGAATAATAATTCTTCTGCCCTTATCTCAATTTATTTGGGTTCGGCCCGACATGTCTTTATCGTCCATTCTTCTCTATTAGTCGTCATCTCGGTAGTCCCCACTTTCGAACCTCATTCACACAGTCCATCTATCGTTTCTTTGGTCTTCCCCTACTCTTATGGCCATCGACATACACACCGCTACCTCAGTAAAGAATATTCGCTTTAAAAATTGCGCGTCACAGTCATGTATTATTATATTTTAGCATCAACTACTACCGATTATACTTTCGTTGTTACAGTTCTTTATCCGAGTGAAAATCCTTTGTAGAGCAATTCTGCTCTTCCCCACAAAAAGGCTAAACTTGTTCATAAATGTTGAGTAAATAAATATTTAACTTCGGACTTTCTGCTTCGGGTTTTTTTTTATTCTGTTCACAGCAGACCTAGAAGTGTTATTGTTTATTTTTAAACGTGCTGTAACTTTAAACATGATGATAACCCAGACCTTTGAGATAAACATTATTCTTTGACATTTCGTATACGATTTCGTAGATACCCGAGTTATCTGGTGTTTACACATTTCACACTCGTATACAGCGTGATATAAGAATACATATACATATACAGCAGTTACTGTACTGGAATGTTTGATGTGAACAACGACATTGCATTAATTATATTAGCACGGTAATGTCTCCATACCGGCTTAACAAGATTACATTGTATAGTTAATTAATTCTCTAATGACACTGCGGAAGACTATTCTTTGGTTACGCAAAAGTAGACCTAATGATAACTGTATTTGAACACTTGCATTTTGTCAGAAACTAAACTGGTTGTGTTGTTTGTTACAGGCGAGTGCAGTCACGCGGCAGTTCAGTATCGCCGCTCAAGATGTTGCGACCGGAATCGCCCCTCGCTGACCATCGCAGCCTCCTCCCGCGTCGGCTGCTGCCTGCCAAGGCACAAATAGCGCCCGCGGATAAGCGCAAGAATCGAAGATCTCTCGAACTCAACCCACCTTCAAACGATCATGGTCCCTACGATTACTCAAAACTGCTCATATCGAAAACGACCGATTCCTTAAACACAGAATGCCCTCGTAAACTAATAAATAAACAAGATTCGACTGATAGCTTAAAACGTGCACTGCTATCTAAAGACGATAAGAAATCTGCCAGCAAGGAGTCGGATAAGAAAGGTCAGATCTCAAAACAGGACTCGAGTGAGAGTTTAAAAAAGGCTTTACTTTGTCGTCAGGACTCCAATGAGAGTGTGAAGCGGAAAGATGCTGACGCAAAACGAGCGCAAAAAGATGAAGCGAAAAGGGTTAATGAGGTTAAAAGAGGGAGTGATAAGAAAGGGTTGTTGGAGACGGATATAGATGAGCCCTTGAAGAGGATTTATGAGAGGCGGACGGGTTGTGCTCGTCCGACATTGCCGCCGGTTGCTGAGAAGTCAGCGCCGTCTCCGACCTCCCCGAATGGCAGCCCGGGCACCCCGAGCGTGGCGGCCGTGGCCGAGGGGCTCGCAAGGTGGGGCAGCGGCCTACTGTCTCCCAGAGACGAGCCCCGGCTAAAGGCTGCCAGGAGCTGGTACGGATATGGAACCCTTCCAACGGATAGTGAGAAGGTAAGGATCCCTAATAGAACCAGGCATTACTTTGCGGATATTCGTGACATACAAAATATGCAATTACAATGTAGTTTGGCAGTAGGGTGCTGCATTCTGCATCCAGGCTTTATTAATGATCTAGTTTGGCGGCAGCAGTCAAGTGGTAGCCCAGGTGTATCGGCCCCGACTTATGAGTTAGTCGGGAGTTCGAACCCAGGCAGGCACTTTACTTAGTGTATTTAATTTCATCACCACTGCTCTCAAAACGGTCTAGGAAAAACATTGTGAGGAAACCGGCATGTCCTAGAACCAAATATTAGAAGACATGTGACATCTACCAACCCGCACTGGGCCCGCGTGGTAGATTACTCCCCACTCCCTCTCGAACAGCAGTGGGAACATTATAGTCTGATAATTGCAAATGCATATTTTGTAGCAAGGATTAGTTCATTGCATGTTTAGTTGCATTGTTATAGTAGTGACCTACGACAACGTGTTGTGGAATGCAGTCAACAATCGCTTACTAATGGTAATTAGATCTTTTTAGCGTCGTTTTCCTTTATATTTAGTTAGGTTCACTTTTGAGCATAGCTTGCATATTAAAGTCGGGTGTATAATTCATAGTTTCAATTGTAGAAAACATTAATATACGAGTACATTGAATTGCCAGCCACATACTTAAATGGATTTTCCTTGCAGTTAGTTATGCCTAAGATTTTATCATTTTGGGTGCCTATTCCAAAAATAACCGCAGTCTCAGACATCAAGATTTATAACATTGTCAGTTTGCGTTGACCATATTAATCCTGTTTTCCTCTTACTGGGTTTCTCCCACAATCATTATTAATAAATTAATGTAATTTTTTCCTATACTTATTTGTTAAAAAAAAAAAAAATTAACGATAAAAAAAAACGCATTCACAAAATAGAAGAATTGATTGCTTAGCAACTTGTCTATGTTATTTAGTGTTATTTCCAGATAATAATTTAAATTTTTTGAGTTTTATTCTTATTGGAGGTATTTCGGTACGGTATACTTAAGGCGGAAGCATCCCGGTAGCGCGCAAAATCCAAAATTGTCTTACGGTTTTTGCAATTTACAGATCAGTATCAAGTTGTATGTTGATCTAAATACGCGCGGCCGTAACAAAAATGTATTTATTATTGAATTGATTGATGATTTCATGAAATCATGACGTTTGATGCCAATTCTAACTTTAGTTAACTTGCTGATTCTAATGATTATATTTCTGTAAAGCCATATCTGTTACGGTCGCGAATCATATTTTAATAGACATACAACCAAACAGTGACCTGCAAATTGCATAAAACTTAAGAAAGTTTGTATTTCTGTCTACCTTAGCGCATCTCTCTTGACGCCATTATCTCCAATTTATAAGTATCACACTTCTTCAAATTAAGATACAGAGTCGAAATTGTTTTAATTCCAAAATGTAATCGTCATGTCACGCAAAATCCTACATCTTGCAGGCAGAGTTTACCGCGCAACTAGCATATATACAACGGCCCGACGTGAATCAGTGGGCAGTTGCCCCTGTATAGAAGTATGAGGAACCAGAGAGAGACGGGTTTCGTGTCTGGCGGGCAACTGCCTGATGATTCATGTTAGGCCGTTGTATATATGCTAGTTGCGTGTTAAACTCCGTTTGCGAGATGCAGGATTTTGCGTGACGTCAGTATGACGCGTTGTTCGCATGTGGCGTTGTAGATACCGCTACAATTCGATCATCCAGGTAAATAATTTCTGAAGTTATGTGGGAAGGTGGGTTTGTGCGGAAAAGTGTGGTAACCAAGGCATCATACACATGACGCGGTTATTATCGGTACCTGCTCCATATTCACGGCATCTGCGCAAACAATGAGTAACGGTATATTTTTGAATCAACATATGTAGGTACTTCAACCTGTGAAATGCAACTACACTGTTTAGAAATTCGCTAAGCATACATAATTCCTTTGAAAACGTTATTTTTCTACGGCTTTTTGATTCTCTCTTGAGGGTCTTATGCTGCCGCCAGGGCCGCGGGTTGTTCGAAAGAGATACCGTGGCCCCTGGCACGGGCAACTGAAGGAACACGGGTGGGTTTTAGTCAGTAAAAGTCTGACACGCCCTTCCGCTCAGCCCAGAGCGGGAGAGGGCATTTGATGATTTCCCACCCAAAAAAAAAAAGGGTCTTATGCTGGGCACCTATAAAAAACTAATCGTTTTGCTTAGCATTTTTTACTGCCAAACTGGGCATATAAGCAAATTTTACCTGTGATGGCTACTTCCTTATAGGAGGGTCTACTATGCAAAGCTATGAGGTCATTGCTTTATTATTGTTAAAGATACAAGACATAACGGTCGGTAAACTATTATATCGGATTAGTGAAATAATTTTAATTTGATTAAAACTTGACAGTCTAAATACGAAAATTCTATTCAAAGTAGACTAAACCCTATTTGATATTCAGGGTTAATGGCCACTTAATATCGTTTTGAAATCGTGCAAAATATCTGAAACCATGACGCAATCTTGTATTTTCGTCTGTATAGCAATTAAAGTGAGATAAAAACGAATGTTTATTCGACTTTTCGAGACACAATCTAATATTGTAGGTATTGGCAGGTCCAAACAGGACTCCGTTCAAAAAAACAAACACTCAAAAGTTATTATTGGATGTAAATCATATAAATTATTATTTATAACACATGTGTGCGAAAATATTCGTGTATAATATTACGTTACACATACGACGCGAATCGATGGCATTACAAAGTCGTTCTTCAACTTTCTAGTCGCGGCAAAAACTCACTGTTGAAGCGTCACGCTCGATCGCGCGCACTCATTCATCACATCTCCGCGGAATCAGGAAACTGCAGAATACGGATGCGGAACGTTCCGTTTTTCGTTACCATTCATTCCTAGTTTTTGCATTTGTAAGGAAGAGACAGGGAGCGCGTGCGCATCATGTTGGCGCCTCGGCAACACTCGCCACCAGGTTGTTGACGTGATCGGTCGCCGCTACTCTAACACTTTCTTATCGTTCTACATTCTTTCGACGCGAACCAATAGTATCGGTTGTTTATCAGTGAAGTGAAAATGACGTAATTTTTAATGGTGTGTGTTAAGTGCGTCGATTGATACCAGTGTAGTGTGTGATGATAAGATAACACGTGACTCCGGATTATTATGTCGATTATCTGACATTGATTGATTTTCATAATATTAAGCAGTTATCGATAATGCCGAAAGAGGTATGCCGTGCAAGGGTAAGGTTAGAATAATATTGAAGTGCATTGCTTTCGTGTCCGGTCCTGTAGGTATTGAGGACACAGTTGATACCTTTGAAGCCTCAAATTCTCAAAAACAATTAGTAAAATATAAAATAAATAATATGTATAATCATAAATACAAGAAACAGGGTCTGAACCATTTTAAATATATTTACATTGAATTTACTGATATCAAAAGGTTGTGTTTGTCTTCTGCGTTCTAAGAACTAGTGATAAAGAACTAAGCTAAGCTGAAAGGTTATCTATTTTAATTTTATCTCTTCGTTTAAATCGTAAAAGCTGATTGGGGGAAATTGCTACCAACAACAAAACATTCAACACGACGTCACTTCGACGAAAAAATGTTAACAAAAAACCCCCAATTAAAAACTTGACGTGAAAACATCAGAGGGGCAATTCTCGTGATTTTAAGAACGTTCACAATCTGATCTCAGTCTCAATCTGTCAACGTTTTAAATTGCGAGAATTAGCCTTTTTTTTTTTTTGCAGATGGGTAATCATCAAATGACTCCTCCCGCTCTGGGTGGAGCAGAAGGGAGTGTCAGACTCTTACTGACTAAAACCCACCCGTGTTCCTTCCTTAGCTCTTTATGTACCAGGGCAGCGGTAACCCTTTCGGACGATCCCGCTACCCCGGCAGGCTTCGGCCCTGTCGGGCCCCGTCATCTATGCTGACATCTCTTTGAGGCGCACGTGGAACACTTACGCGCCGTCCGGCACGGGCCTGGTCCTGATCGGACGGAGAGCTACCCATTGCTCTCCGCCCGCAGGCCCGCGCCTACGGTGGCCGGGAGTCGTCACGCGGCTCCCGACGCCCGGAGCGTCTCCCTCGGCGGCTGAGGCGTGAGGATCTCTCCCTCGCCCATCCCGCCACCTCCTTCGCTAGCATGACTGCTTCGCAGAAGGAGGTGACCGCCTCCCACTCCCTCTCGCCCCGGACCATGGCTTGCACCAGGGCCGGGCGCGAGAGGTCGCCGCCGCTGCCGATCGCCTCTACGAGGACACGGCGGTGCTCTGCCCAAGCGGGGCAGACCTCCACCGTATGCTCCACCGTGTCCTCTGGGCGATCCTCGCAGTGGTGACACCCGGGCGTCTCCTCCCGCCTGATTATGTGCAGGAACCTCCCGAAACATCCGTGTCCGGAGAGGACCTGCGTCAGGCGGTAGGTGAGAGCGCCGTGACGCCTCTCTAGCCACTCCTCAAAGAGGGGTCTTACCGCCGCTATCGTGGCGTGCCCTGCGCTGGGTTGCGATAGTCGCGCCTTCCATTCCACCATGAGACCGCGCCGGAGGTCCGTCCGCTCCGCAGCGATTTGCCGCGGGTGCAGAGTTTCCCCCCGACGTAGTGCCTCCGCGCGCCAGTCATACACGCGCGCGAGGACTATCGCCTCCAGATCCCATGGTGGCAGTCCGGCAAGGAGGCTTGCTGCCTCGCCCGAGATCGTGCGGTATCCCCGGATAAGCCTTATGGCTACCACCTTTTGGGGCGCGTTCAGGTAGTGTGCGGCTCGAAGCCGCAGTGAACGCGCCCATACCGGGGCCCCATAAAGGGCCATGGACCGCACGACCCCCGCGTAAAGACTCCGGCAGGAGGCGTTTGGCCCCCTCAGGTTGGGCAGGAGCCGCTTTAAGGCGGCCCCGGTCCGTTCCAGTTTGGGGGCCAAACGTCGGAAATGCTCGACGAAGTTCCACCGGCTGTCGAGGACGAGACCCAGGTATCTCATCGTTGTCTCGACGCCGATGTGAACCCCTCCGAGAATTAGCCTTCAGATGTCAATTATTCCAACTGTTTTTAAACTATAAAACAGTGTTTTCTCACAATATCTGTGAGATGGGAGAGAGAAAATACAGCATAGATTTTAGCTTCATCATTTTGAGATGAGCAAGAGCAGTTTTCATTTTAAAAGCAAAACTACGCGGTCACTTAAGTTTTTCTATTATACAGTTAGGGAATTTTATTGATTTTTTATATATTTTTTATTATAACCATTCCATACGACTGTCAAACAATAGGCTATTTTCCTTAAAAAATCTAATTAGTCCGTCAGTTAGATTATCAAAAAATATTGAACCCGTATTTTTTCTTTTGTCAATTATATAAAAAATGATGAAGATATCGCCCGCTAAAGTTCCGCGTGACGTCACTTGCTTGCGACACTTTTGCAAGCAAGTGACGTCATGACCCCCCACTCCCAAATTTTGATGCGCTTTATCTTTGTAATTTTTTTTTGATTGACAAAAAAAAAACGTGTTCATTATTTTCAGATAATCTAACTGACGGACTAAATATAATTATTTTTTTTTACCCAGGCAACTACCCTATTACTGTAGGAAGAGGAATTGATAATCTAGCAATCAACTATACCTTCCTAATAATAATTTTAATTTACCTCTCCACTCCTCATAAGCACCTCAGGGCATGTTTTCGGGGACCCATTATTGACTGTCCAATTCAGCAGGGGTGCCATTTTACCTGTGTAATTTATATCAAACATTGGTCAGTCATGAGCTGTAGTCTTTCCTTAGTCCTAGATAATCAGTTCACTTTAGGCACCCAAACCCATAATCCAAAATCTTCGTTTCCATATCCTGAAATAGTCCTACACCAACCGGGGGTTGTCCTTGGGTGCACTTGCATAGTGCGAACAGGGATAATCGTCGGTTGCTGCCTCATTTCATTAAAAACGTCAAGTGACCTCTGCGATTTGGCTTCGGCCCCTCGTACGCTTTCCGAAGGTTCGGGACCCCAGGGTCCCGAGATTTACGCTCGAGTGGTTCATAAAAAATATATTTTTATCTAGCATGTTTGGCATTATTAACAGCTGATTTAGCATAATTTCTAAATGAGCTAATGACTGTGACAGATTACAAATGACATACCGAATTAAGAGACCTACATATTACTTAAATTAATTTAGGGCTGATTGTTCCAAAGCCAGATAATTTTATTCGACGAATCATTTTGAAATTTTGGCAGTTGTGTCATACAAAAACTGTCAAACGTCAATTTTATTTCTTGAATAAAATTTATCTGGCGTTGGAAAAATCAGCCCTTTATGGAAAAGTCGTAACCTGTTTAATCTCTTTTTGTTTTGCCCACACATTGCTTCTGGGGCTAAATAATAACAGCCGCACAGGTCGATCGATCAGGTTACTACGCTTGCCGCAGTTGGTCTGTGGTTGGGTGACCATCTTTACATACCGAGACCCCTCCGTGCCTCGGAAAGCACGTTAAGCCGTTGATCCCGGCTGTCATTCGTGGATCTTTGACAGTCGTTACGGATAGTCAGGAGCCCGAAAGTCGGACAACCAGTCTTACCTAGGGATATCGTATTACCCAGTAACTGGGTTGTGCAGCCCCAGCAGTCTCGACATTCATAGCGATCGCTTTACGACCGAATTCGGTCGCAAAGTCCCGGATTGACAGGTGAAATGTATGGAGTAACAGGACTTTGCGACCGAATGCGGTCGTAATGCGATCGCTATGAATGTCGAGACTGCTGGGGCAGGTCAGATAGGCAGTCGCTCCATGTAAAATACTGGTATGCAGCTGCATCCGGTTAGACTGGAAGCCGACCTCTACAGGAAAACGAAATAAAAACTTTGGCAAGCTTTTGAAAAATAAAAAAAAACAAAATGATGCAAGTGAGTAAGCACCTCTGCATAATTATATTTATAGATCCACCGTTTTATTTATATCGGATTTTAAATAGACACGATTGAAAAATGTCACAGGACGCCTAACATGTTTTGCACCAGAGTAATTCTTAAAAGAATAAGATGGTGACTTGATTATTATAGACATATTGGCGTCAATATTCTTATTCGAAGACTTGTGACATCTACCAACTCACACTGGGCCCGCGTGATGGATTACAGCCCACTCCCTCTCGAAGAGAGGAGGCCTGTGTCCCAGAAGTGGGAACATTAAAGGTGTATTATGTATTCTTCCATGCCATTGATTCAGTAATGATTCTAGATCTACCATCCTGTATATTTCAACGATTTACTTTATACGATATGAATTTTGGTAAGAACAGGACGGATCTGAAGGTAGAATTGACCATGTATGGAAGAGAAGTAGAGAAGTGTGGCGGCATCTACATCGCCACATGCGAAGTACGTCACACTGACGTCAACTGACGTCACGCAAAATCCTGCATCGCGCAAGTAAAGTTTACTGCACAACTAGCAGCAATGTCTTCACATCAATCGTCGGGCGGTTGCCCACCAGACACAACACTCGTCTGGTCGGAGGATCCTCCCTTTTCAATGAAGGATTAGTGAACTTTACACCCTAATCCTCATACCTCTGTAGAAAGAAGTATGGAGATAAGAGACATTGTGACCTGACCTTGGGATAAGGGTCGGAGAATGATGATGATGGCTGTAATTACCACGTTAGTAGGTCATCTCACTTATACTAGCGTCAGCCCAAGGGGAGAGTTACACAAAAGGCGATCACACTGAGCAATGGAAAGAATTGCCGCTATTGCTCAAAAACAGGTTCCGAAGCTTTTAGCATAAAGCATATTATAATGTCAACGAATTCCTTAATGAGAAAGAATTTTATATAAATATTGTGTAGTGTTTTTGTTAAGAGTCTTGTATATACATATAAATTGTGTGGTAGTGATCGAAATAAGTTGTGATTTAAAATGTATCTTGTAATTGCCTTTATTGTTTTAGGGTCAAACTATAACTTTTGCATGCCTATTGGTAAAATGTGGCTGAACCTATTTATTAGCACAGCACATGGTGATGGTGATGAATTCATCACCATCACCATGTACTGTGCGGTAATCACCATGTGTGTATATTTGCAAAATAAATTAATAACTGATCTCCGTACAATTTCGAAGTGGAATCGTGACCGATTTGAAAAAGCCTTCGTTCAACCTTACGGACTCCTTCAAATGCCACCTACGATACAGGTTATTCTAGTCTAGAACTTTAAATAGGAAAGCGTGTATTTAAATGATTATTTATTAAGTAAAACATGAAGTTTATCAAACTCTGGCTATTTATCATTATCAGCTGGTTACAAAAGGTTAAGTTAAACGGGTCATGGGTGAGTCAGCCGCCCTTGAGACTGTTCGTTCTAAATTCCCGATGTGATTTCTTCCTATAAAGCTGATTATCATGCTTTGTATAGCGGACTCTTAATTAGAAGAGGCTTTTTATGGCTTCTTCATTCAGCTTCTCTCAAATGCATTGGTTCTTTAAATCAATCAATTGCTATTTCATGATTGATTCTACTTTTCTAGCTATAAGTGTAATATACAGGGTGGCAGCGACATCGACGCGCAAACTGTAACCATGAATTCAGCACAAGATTCTAGATGTCGGTTATCAAAATAAAAATCTGCTGTTTTATAGAAAAGTACAATACCTACGCGGTCAAAATATGCTGAAGAGTATATATAATTATTAATAGTATAATTATTAATATTAACTATTGTGATGGTCACTAAAAAAACACAAAACTTTAACTCCAAGTTAAAAAAAAAATTGCTCTTCAGTATTAATAGATGGGCAATCCACCGGGTTTAAACCCGGTGGATTGCCCATCTATACTAAGAAGAGCAATTTTTTTCGTTTTGTCCAACAAAGTCACGGGAAAAAGCTAGTTTGCTAGTGATCATCACAATAGTTAATATTAATAATTCTACGTAATATGAAATCGCAGTAAAGTCACTGGCTCTAGCGTGACGCACGTGAAGAAGTAAATTACAAAACAATCGCAACTATTATCGTAGATTACAAGGCAAATATTTCAAACGTGAAACATTCTTCATTCGTGTTTTTTTTGTCTCGATTGTTCTAGCTAATGTGGACATAGTAAACTCTCAGTCTATAAACGTGCCCACTGGTGGGACACAGGCCTCCGCTCTTCGAGAGGGAGTGGGCTATCTACCACGTGGGCCCAGTGCGTGTTGGTAGATGTCACATGTCTTGAAATTTTTGGTTCTAGGACATGCTGGTTTCCTCACGATGTTTTTCTTCACCGTTTTGAGAGCAGTGGTGATAATTTGCTCAAAGTAAAGCGCCTGTCAGGGTTCGAACCTACGACCACTTCGCACCAGTAGACTCTTATGGCTAGCAAATAGATCTATATCTATACTAATAATAAACCTGAAGAGTTTGATTGTTTGTTTGAACGGGCTAATCTCTAGAACTACCAGTCGGATTTGAAAAAATATTTTGCATTTAATAGCCCAATTTTTTAATAAGGCTATTTAACATCGCGCTGGGACCCCTTAGGAGCCGTGCAAAAATAAATAAGTCTGAAAACAGCTAAGAGAAAATGAAGTAATAGCGCGGGCAGGCGATGCGATGCGACGCGATGGGGTGGGTCGGCGAACAATAAATTTTACGCGGACGAATTCGCGGGCAGAAGTTATTTATAGTTATAAATGTGAAAGTAACTCTGTCTGTTAACATTTGCTGATGGAGTGTGCTCGAAACGGAGTAGAACGCGAGTTGATAGTACAGGATTTTAAAATAAATAAATTGGATGTAGGCATAATTCGATGGAATTTGGCAAACAGGTAGAGCGTGACCGGGGTTAGGACATAGGGTTATAGGATTTAATCCCGGTACCTACGTTTCCGAGGGATAATTTCCGACCTCCACGCGGACGAAGCCACGTGTAAAAGCTCTACATAAATAAGCGAACAAAAGTGGTCAACTGCCATTGCCCGCGGCTGTACATGCTACACCGGCTTCAGATAAATTAAGGGGAAGGAGCATGATGCATTGATGATGCATGACACTTTCTCACCTCTAAGAATAAATAATAAATAAACAAGCACTCCGTGTCAACGTTGCAAACTGCCACAAATATAAAGTTGGAGTATTATAGTGTCACCATAAATGAAAATTTAATGGGAAAAGCCTTCATAACGATCCGATCTAGCCTGTCCCTTGCTGCCCTCCTCCAGGGTCGCCCTAACCCGAAGTCCGTAGCTCACAGGGGGTGCCCTTAGCGCGTAGTCGCTTAGTTTGTAAGTTTCATACCCTGGCTTGAGGCTTTAATTTATTAAAGCATCCACAGGATAGCCCAGTTAAGCAGCTGACAACCTCCTAGGTTGACTCGCGAGATGCCATATACAAAAATAAAGAAGCGACGCCATTCCGGATTACATGACAGTCTGTTAACGGTAAGCGATATTTATCACGAAGCCACATAGGTACGTACACAATCTAATAAGCGATGCTAGCTAAAAATAAACTGAATAAAAAACTTTTTTGCAAAAAAAAAAAAAAAACAACCGACTTTCAAAAAAGACACTACAAAGTGAAAATAACTTTAATTTCGGAAGTCGGTGTCGTTGGGTTCGCATTTTCGTTGTTTGCCACCGACTTCCAAAATTAATATTTTCACTTTTAAGTTGTAATTGTTACCAGTAATTTTGGTTTAAAAACCAAACTAATGAACCTTTTTTAATGAAATTTCTATGGGACCGATCTGAAAGGATATCCTTACAAATAAAAAAAGAATTTTGCAAATCGGCGTATTATAAATACGGAGTTCTGAGGTAACAAATATTAAAAAAAAATACAGTCGATTGACAACCTCCTCCTTTTTTGAAGTCAGTTAAAAATACAGTCGATTGAGAACCTCCTCCTTTTTTGAAGTCAGTTAAAAACGTTCTAGAATAGCCTAGTAGGGAGGTAGGTACGTGTCTATAAATAGATTTGTGGATTGATTTGATAGCTTCGTGTTTGTAGGCCATTTGCGAACGGGGTATTTATACAATGTGTCATTGAAATTACTTACAAAACCTAAATCTAGTTCAGAATTCAGGGTGGAATTGATAACTTACTCTACTTTTCCCCGACTGCACCAAAGGGCGAATGAAATGATTTAAACTCAACACAAACTCGAAAGTATTTATTTCAAATGAACCTATTACAGACACTTTGGATTTTTCAGGGGGTCGGTCAGTCAGAAAGAAGCACAATAGGCTAGATGCCTAAAAAAATCTAATTAGTCCGTCAGTTAGATTATCAAACAATATTGGACCCGTATTTTTTCTTTTGTCAATTATATAAAAAATTATGAAGATATCGCCCGTTAAAGTTCCGCGTGACGTCACGCCTTGCTACACTTTTAAGCAAGGCGTGACGTCACGACCCCCTACTCCCAAATTTTGACGCGCTTTATATTTGTCATTTTTTGTTTGATTGACAAAAGAAAAAATACGTGTCCATTATTTTTCTATAATCTAACTGACGGACTAAATATAATAATCATTTTTTTACCCAGGCAACTACCCTATTATTTAAAAAAAGTGCATTATTAGAAGCGCAAAAAGATTTTAGAGGTCCATTAATTTCAAAAAGGGCCCATCATCAGCAGGTCAATAAGTTTTTAGAGAATTAGGGCTGATTTTTTCTACGTTAGATAACTTTATTCGAGGAATAATTTTGAAATTTTGAACAGTTATTTCATACAAAAACTGTCAAACGTCAATTTTATTCATCGAATAAAAGTTATCTGGCAATGGAGAAATTAGCCCTGAGTTAAATAGTTCCCTTATTAAGTCAATCTTACTTCCTCACATATCTTTTTTCTCCAAGTGAATTCAGACATGCTTTCCTATGATTAATGAAACTACTTCCTAAGGGCAGGTCAAAATATTTGTCTGTCTTTCCAAAAACGGTTTACCTAATTGACAGGATATAGGGTTGTTAGAGATTTTTCATTGTTTTAATAATACCTTGTATAGGTACTGTGATCTGGCACCATCATCGGGTCGATGACATAGAGTATCGTAAGCAATTTGTAGGCCTTTGAATACAAAGAACGGCCATGTTATTGTGTTGATATAGGCGCTTTTGGCTGACCGTTAATAGAAACAGTCAAACACCTATTAGCACAGGATCGAGGATTCCGGTATTAGGAAAAGCCATTTGAAAATCATCGTGTGATATGTAAAATAATGGACAATTTTAATGTTTAATTTTTTTTGTACAAAGTACTACCTTAAATAAATGCATGTACAGTCAGAGGAATAAACTATTCGTCAAAGTCAAGCTCAAGACACGACTGTACTTGTTATCAGTCGTCTGGAATTACTTTAAAAGAAAAACTTGAATGAAAGAAAAATATATTTATAATGAACTTTTATCATCAGCATACAGCAGTGAACTGCTATAGGCTGATGATAAAAGAAAATACAAACAGTAAACATTATCACCAGCCTATGTTACTCGGGATAACGCAACGCTTCTAACGATACCACCATGCATACATTGATATCAGTCAAACCGTTTAGAAGTTATGGTCGAATAAAGAAACTCGCAAACATACATGAACCCTGAAAACATAACATTCCTTTGCAGTCGTGTAGAAAACGAGCATTCAAAATTAACATCAAAAACAATAAAAAAGACCCGAGGCCAAAAGGCTCCTCCTATCTCAGCATAAACTTGTGGAGGATTTTAATAGGTACTTTACTTATTTTAATAGTAACCTTACATAGTGCCAGTGTTCATCTAAAATTCTTAGTTCCCAATTAGCCGACCTCGAGCGAGCATAATTATGGGCATGTGATGCGAAGGTATGAGGAAAATATCTTGATGAAAGTTTTGGGTATGAATGTGGATGGCTATAAAAGTAGGGAAAGCCCAAAGAAACGATGGATGGACTGTGTGAAAGATGATATGGGTAGAAAAGAGGTGAGTATTGAGTTGACGACTAATAGAGAAGTATAGAAGAAGAAGACATACTACGCCGACCCCAAATAATAGGGAATAGGGCCAAGAGAAGGATGATGAGTGAGCATCTGAAAACATTAGACTCCGAGATGGTTGTATTGTTGTTAACGTGTCCGCACTGTGCACGTACCTTTACGCTGAAGATAGGTTACGTTAGCCACATCAGATCACATGCCCGTAACCTATAGTTTTCGGAAACAATAGCAGTCACCGTAGCCAAACCGGCATGGGATGTGGAATTGCACCTCTGATCAAGCCAAAATATCGGGCAAGCTTTTTTAGATATACGGCTCGGCGGAAAAGTATATACATATATTGTTGACGCATTTTGAATGCTGTTTTTCTGCCATCTACTTATTTTCGGTTACATTCCTTACATCAGCAATATATCGGATGTCAACTTACGACTTCATTACAATAAATATATCCGATAAAACTTGCATATTTAGTTCGTTTACGTCAGAGGTGCATGTTGACACAACCGTACGCAAACCTTTGTTGTCAATAATGTATTTAGGGTGCGTCATGACAATAAAACACATTTCTTTAATTGCGAAGATGTCCAAATGTGGTACAGATAATGTATTAAGTATTGGTTTTGATGGAACATTCTGGAAGACTGAGATTTGGATAACTCGCCGAGTATCTAAAATCCCATTGGATTGCCGTTGCTAACACAAGCAGCTTTGCATACATAATCTGCCTATAATGTTTCCACTGCTGGGACACAGGCCTCCTCTCGGTGACAGGGAGTGCAGTGCGGGTTGGTAGATATCACATGTCTTCGAATTTTTGGTTCTAGGACATGCCGGTTTCCTCTCGATGTTTTCCATCACCGTTTTGAGAGCAGTGATGATGAAATAATGATTTGCATTCAGCCCATTGCATTGCAGCAGAAAATTCTCTTCCCTCAACATTCACCCTTTCCAGAGAAGTTCTCGCATGAATTGATATTCTAATGATCTCAATCAAAGTATTTAAATAATGTGGATTTGAGACCTTGACCCCTGGATGTCCCTGATCTTATTCCGGCGTTTCTTCTAAGATGCTAGTCGGATAGGAAACACCGAATATAATTACTTAATCAATGAATTAATTACACGACCTGTCCTACTTATTTTTTATAATAATATAACTTAATGATTTATAAATGAACAGTCGAAACAGTTTCATGTTTTGTGTGACAGTATTGTTGTTGGATGAACATTTGAACAGTCGAATAAATTCATTAAGCGACTGAATTGGTAATATCATCAATTCAGAATCCTCTTGCCCTTATCCGAATCTATTTGGGGCAGCGCAGTATGTCTTTCTTCCAATACATCTCTATAAGCCTATTTCTCAGTGTTTACGTCCTTCTATCATCCATTAGCATCATCTGTCACACAGTCATTCCATATTTTCTTTGCTCTTGCCTCTTTTCTCATAGCCATAGACATCCATACTTTAAACGTTTCTATTCACATGCTCCTCATTCCTCCGCATCACATATTATCCGTAACAGGACAGCCAGTCGCTCCATGCAAAATACTGGTATTCGGTTGCATCCGGAGAGACTGGAAGCCGACCCCAACATAGTTCGGAAAAGGCTAGACCTCGGGGCTAGACAAATTGATTGACTGCCAGAATATTTGAAAAACGTTTTCAATTAAGTGTGTTTTTTTCTTCCTATATTTATTTATACCATGTTTTTATTTTTTTAAAGCGTTATTAACAATGGATTTTAAGTCCGACCGGTTTTCTTCAATAGTTTGATCGATCGTCGTTAGAGTAAAGTCCACTATAGTTATTACATCTCTACAAAAGCAATATTATTATGTTTGAATTGTAGTTTTACTTTATTTTATGTAATTATTGCTCTAGTTTTTGTTGTTTTTTTGTGTTAATTAGTCTGTCAGAAGGACTGTCAGACTGACAGTCCTTCTGACAGACTAATTAACACAAAAAATTGCCCCTCGCAAAAATTCTCGTAATTTTAAGAACGTTCATAGTCTTATCTCAGTCTCAATCTGTCAAAAATAACTCTAATTTCGCTACATATTTGACATTTGTTTATCGCCGAGATGAGACTACGACTAGATTTTGAACGTTTTAAATTACGAGAATTGGCCTTCCGATGCTTTATTGGTTTATTCCACGTTCGTATGACACTGACAAATTTACAAAGAAAGAAACATTAATTTGCTCATTTTATTTCTCGATCATTTGCAGCGCCAGTGAATGAAGCCGAATACTGAGATCAGACGTCGTCAGACTCTAATAAATTAATTTATCACTTTGATTCGTTTATTATTCAGACGTTTCATTTTGAGATAAAGAAACCGAATGTACCATCGCGGTGAAAAGATTGGGTCAGCTAATCTTCGTTACCGAGTTTTACTTGTCTATGTGCGCAGGGTGTTTGGAATCCCAGTACGATGTATATTAACGCCGCTCTAGGAGGCTCTATGCACCTCTGCTTCATAGAGATGCCGTTCTTAAAATTACGAGAATAGCTCCTCAGACTGTGGACGTTCTTAAAATTACGAAAATTGCCCCCCTGAAGTTAAGTCAGTAGGCTTTAGGCGCTAAGCAAACTACCTGTCAGTGCGTACATAGCCTTAGTTCTCCTTTCTAGTTCACATTGTTCTATGTCTAATTTCTATGTTACACAGACTGCGTCATCCAAGGATCTACCAGTCTTTACAAATCTTGTATCGTTACGGCTCCCGCCCGGCATTCTGCCAACTTTTCGAAGGCCGTTCCAAGGCTTCAATTGTTTTACGTTAGGACTATTACTGACGTAGGCACTGTTAAGTAATCTGTGCTGTTACTGAGCAATCGTTATGCTTGCGTGAGTCACGTACCTATTTTTTTTCCTCTTTGATTGCCATCTTGTTGTTTTTGTGTTGTTTACTGCGAATATTAGGGGATATTTTGACTATTCCCTTTTCATTTTGACTAGATTTTTTTTTGTTATTGTGTTAATTTTTTTTTTTTTAATTGTGTTAGTCTTTCAACTGTACTCATTTTGCTGACACGCAACACGCGTCGTTTTAGGTTAGGTATACTTCTGTCCGCGATTTCATCGTGAAATTTGTTGTTCCCCCGACCCCAACGCGTTGCATCGCATCGCCCGCCCGCGCTTATTACTTCGTTTTCGTTGAGCATTCTTTCTGATTTTTTTTCTTTTTACACGGCTCATAAGGGTCATAGTTTGATGTTATATAGCCTTCCTCAAAAATTGAGCTATCAAATGCAAAAAGAATTTCCCAAATCCGACTGGTACTTACTTACAAACTCTTCAGCTTTATTATTAGTGTAGATAGTTTTCAGGAGGTCAGATAGGCAGTCGCTCCATGTAAAATACTGGTATTCAGCTATTTCTGGTAAGACTGGAAGCCGACCCCAACATAGTTGGGACAAGACTAGGCAGATGATGATAGTTTTCACGTAATTTGACGACACGGTTGTCTCAGTGGCTGAGCGATCGACTGCTGCGCTGCGTGTCGCGGGTTCGATTCCCGCACGGAACACATATTTGTAGTGCCTACAGGTAGTTGTTCCGGGTCTGGCTGTTTGTGTTTGTGAGTTTAAATGTTAGTAAACGCACCCACGATACAGGAGAAATTCTTAGAGTGGAGTGGGGCAACGTTTAAAAAAAAATACTATCAATGAGAATTTACTAACTACTACGTAAACAATATAATGGAAGTAACAACCGTGGGGCCTAAAAAGGCCACTTTAAGCAATGCCTCTAAAAGCTATTCATTTCCTGAATTCCCAGCAGATCATTAGCAATTCCTCTTATTTTCGTAAAATTTCATTTCATATTTGGCGTAAACATTGTCGCATGAAAAAAATAAAAACCGTAATTTTATCGGTAAATTTTTCATTACAGTTTTTATTAATCAAATTGGTTTTTTATTTTTTATTTCTACAGTTTAAATGTTATTTCATTCTGATATGAATTGCACACAGATCATATTATGAATTGTCACTTCGTGACCATTTTACGATTTTTAATATGATTCATATTGTTATCCTATTATGATTCTGCAAAAGTGGCCTTTTCAGGCCCCCGTATCTGTTGTACGAAACTAAGGTGCATTAAACTTAACTAAAGTGACATATTTGTGATCTTTTCTCTTTACACTCAATCCAACAACCAGTGGCGGACTAAGCTTGTCGGGGGTCAGGGGTAGCAAAACTAAATGAGGCCCCTCTCCCCTGCCCGGATCCCTAAAACGTAACACTCTATCAATCTCAATCTGAATCATTTTGAAGGATATTGCTAATCCATTGCTTCATATGTTCGAAAAATTTGTCAGCTCAACGTAAATAACGCAATGGATGTTGTTGAACTGTCAAAATGAAAGCGATTGGTACTGATAGTATGTTACACACCCCGAAGGCATGTAAAAAAAAAAATTGAGAAATAGTGAATGCAGTATGTAAGATCGAAATTTTGTTGGCCTTGTTTGAAAGTATTTCTCCAGATTGGGGGGCCGGGGTCCCTGTCGCTCCCCCTTTAGTCCGTCAGTGCCAACAACTCTGCAAGTATACGAACCGTATAGTTAGATAGGATGCTGCGGCCCATCCCCTTCACATATATCACCTATTTCGACCCTCGGGTCAATATTGATTGCCAATGGTACAAGGTGCAGAAAATTGTTTACGTAATTGATTGATTGCATTTAGTTAGCTTCGGCATGCTATCAACTTATCAATCATTATGTTGACGCATGTCACCGCAGCAGTACCTGTAGCTTGATGTTCTACCCATATTGTTTGCTGAACGGCGCGTGATGATACTTACATACACACATTATCATAAAAGCATTAGATGTACTTATTATGTCCATTAAGGAAAGGTAAACGCTTAACAAATTGACACTCAACTTACATTCTCCGTAAATTCAAACCGCAATTGTCTTTCTTGAAAAACTATAGAAAAGCTGGTCAAGTGGGAGTCGGACTCGCATACCGAGGGGTACAAAGTAGGTATGTAACTACAAAACGGATTCCGGATTTTTTCCTTTACTTGTACTACATGACATTGCTTCTTGCTAAATTTCATGATTCTAGGTCAACGGGAAGTACCCTAATAGGTTTTGATTCCCTTGCGAGAGTCCAAATATGCGGCATGAACGGAACATAAACGCCCGTATCTTTTGATTGCGTTGACTTTTTTCACTGCTTCAAGGGATTGCAGCCCTGAGTATTTGATATTAATTTCAACTTGACAACTCCACGCGTTACTGAGAAAAAGGGTCCTGACAGATTATAAGGGTTCCGTTTTTCCTTTTGAGGTACGGAACCCTTAAAAAGGCTTTCAAACGGCAAAATGACGTACTTACTTAAAAAGTAAGCAAAACTGCTTATCAGTTGATTTCCCCGACAGTACAATCACCGCAAATCAAAGTCACGAGCATAATACATTATTTTAATAAAACACAAATTTTTATACTTCAACACATTTTGCAGTAGCCTCGTGTATGTCATTTTCCCCGTTTGCCTATTATCAATTTGCCATAATCCGGATTAGATCCGCTCGTGCTCCTGCTTTAGTAAAAAGCTGTAATACATTTTCAGCCAATCGGGCTTTCTATAATCTCGGCTTAATAATAAAATCCGCCCTGCCAACAGTGCTGAACTGCTGACACGTTTCCCACCCGCCCGTCGAAGCCTTACAATTAACATCAATAAAATTTCATGTCACGCACGTCAGAACGTCAATGACTTTGACAGTTTAATGGAAATGGAAACAAACACCAACCCTGACGTTTTGTGAATATCAGAATCATACTAAAAATACCTGAAAACTGTGATTATGGTTTTGTTTTGCAAATTCAAGTTTAAGAGTTATTTGAGCAGAGTTTTGGTCCTTGTTTTCATGGTAGCTGTGATAATAACACCAGCCTGGGTAATTGCGTAATACACTATCAGTAGCAATGGCTTTCATTTTGACAGTTAAACAAAATCCATGGCGTTATATACGTTGTTGAGGGTCGGCTCAACAACGTATATAACGCCTTGGATTTTGTTTTTCATTTTTCGAACATATGAAGCAATGGACTAGCAATATCCTTTTTTTTTTTTTTTTTTCTGGGTGGGAAATCAGCAAATGACTCCTCCCGCTCTGGGCGGAGCAGAAGGGAGTGTCAGACTTTTACTGACTAAAACCCACCCGTGTTCCTTCAGTTGCCTGTGCCAGGGGCCACGGTATCTCTTTCGAACAACCCGCAGCCCCGGCGGTATCGGCCCTAGCGGACCCCGTCAGTTCGTGCTGACAGCTCTTTGAGGCGCGCGTGGAACACAACGCTCCGTCGACCCGGGCCTGGTCCTTACCGGGCGGCGAGCTGCCCATAGCTCGCCACCCGCAAGCCCGCGCCCACGGTGGACTAGCAATATCCTTCAAAATCATTAAGATTGTGATTGGTCGTGCGTTACGCAATTAGGGTACTGTTTATTGTTTCGGAAGAAACGACCATTGATTACAGAATATTGAGAGACAGTTTCCTTATCCATAAAGCAGAGGGCAATCAAAAATAATTATGGAAATTAATTATAATTATGGATTAATTTGCCTTTTCCCAATATGTTGGGGTCAGCTTCCAGTCTAATAGCATAATCAGCCTATAATGTATAACTGCTGGGACACAGGCCTCTCTGTGAGAGGGAGTGGGCCGTAATTCACCACGAGTGCTCAGTGCGGATTGGTAGATGTCACTTCACACGTCGCACACGTTCTGTTCGTTCGTTCGACCCGTCTGATTGTTTTTATTGAGCCAGGATCCCCACCTAGTACATCCTTGCCAAAAAAAAAACACAATTCTTTTATTTTCTCCCTTGAAATCACAGCAAAAATATTTCGGTCCAATAGATACTTTTTTACCGAGCTTGCCCTTTACGCCGCCGCCATGTTTGTGACATCGTGTTGTAGCGAAATATTTCGGAGCTGAGTAAAAAATTGTCAGCCATGTGTGTTGTGCCATGTTAAGGGATGCGAGAGATGAGTTATGGGTTGTTTATCAACGTGTTCTTGACGTTCGAGGTCGCCATTATAACAAATCTGACCCAATTCGGCCACGTGTTTAGAGATTTATAGAGGAAAGGGCGATTTCCTCTTATGGCATTGTTTAAATGTGAAACCTGTGATGTGTGTGAAATGTGGGGGTGTGTGATGTGGAAACTTTATATGGAAATATTCTTCACGAATGCGTCTTGTTTGGAATGACGTTGAAAAAAAAGGCAAGGGCAAATGATGTTTATTCTGGTGGTTGAACATCATCTGGCTAGTTTTTTCCAGACAATTTTTGGGGTCAGCTGCCAGTCTAACAGGATGCAGCTGAATACCAGCATTTTACATGGAGCGTCTGCCTATCTGACCTCCGCAACCCAGTAACTGTGTAACACTTTACCCCTTGGTAAGACTTTCGGGCTTCTGGCGACTCGTAACGACTATCAATGATCCACGAATGACGGCCTGGACCAACGGCTTAACGTTACGTTAGTTATGTTAACCACCAGATTAAGCATCTGGTGGTTAACATAACTAGCGAAATGCGGGTGTACAGTCAGGGGAATATATTGTTTATCAGATTGGCACACTATGTAAACTTGCCGTGTTATAGACATTTAACACGACTATTAAGGAGTGACAGTTTTGTAATTGGGTAATGCGAACAATTATATATGGAGCTCACTGACGATTATCAGCCATGTGTGTCATGGCATGTTAAGGGATGCGAGAGATGAATTGTGGGTTGTTTATCATCCTGTTCCTGACGTTTGAGGTCGAATTACTCAGTATTTATAGGATGGCGACTTGTTTACGATACGATTACGATTTTCTCTTAGGAAATCGATTAAAATTGTGATACCTATTGAAAATTTATTTGACTCAAAGAGAATTTTTGACTTCCGTACAAAATCTGTCAGTCGTCAATTTTATTCCACGAATAAAAATTATCTGTCGATTGAAAAATCAGCCCTTAGAAAAATAAAATAATCTGGTGGTTAAACCACATCTGCCTAGCCTTTTTTGGGGTCAGCTTTCAGTCTAAACGACTGCAGCAGTAAACCAGTATTTTACGTGGAGCATCTGCCTATCTGACCTCATTATGCAGTTATTAATTATATTTGAAGCTCAGTGAATAATTATCAGCCATGTGTGTTGTGGCATGTTAAAAGATGCGAGAAATGAGTTGTGGGTCGTTTATCGTTGTGTTCCTGACGTTTGTGGTCAATTTGGCCAGTATTTGTAGGTCGGCCACGTGTTTATTTGTAGTGGAAATGAAGATATTCTTTTGGGGCATTGAATGAAAAACTTTAATTGACTTATTTAAGTCTTGTGTATTGAAAAGTTTTTCATGAATACGTCTTCATGTATGGGGGTGAATAATATATAATAATACCAAAGCAACATACAAAGCTTTTTGAAGAAAAATCAATTGTGGAATATATTCGGGTGGTTGAACATACTCGTAAGTAACTGGTAAAATGAGATGTCCGGAAAGTTTATTGTTTAGCAGATTTTGTTTTGTCACACGATAAATAAACACCACGTCAATTTGCTGTCTTGGAAGTTGTTAAAAAAATACGGAAAATTTACTGCGGCAATGAAACTTACAGCACCAAACGCACTTGGTGTTATCATTGGGGTTGCCAACTTTTTTTTTAGTCATATTAGATATCAAATTAGGTATTTACGAAGCCATGCCTGAAAGAAGATGATGATAGATGGCGAAATAAAAAATATAGTAGGTTATATTGTTGGTTGTATAAATATAGTATGTTAAAAAATTTAATGAAAAATGAAAAATTTAATGTTATTTTTTTGCTACTTCGAACCTTCACTAACAGGTTTTTTTTTTAATATCTCATAACTATTATTATTAAACGCTAAATTAAGGTTACAAAATACCATTAATTCAGCTTTTATGAGATTAATACTGGCTATTATTGCGATCATCGCCATTTTGTATTGAAATAAAAAATATAGTAGTTTCGCCCTACTATATATTTTTTAGATATAACATAGTGTTCAGGCCGCCTAATATAGCAGGCTACTATATTATATAGTAGGGTTGGCAACCCTAACTATCATCCACGTGGATACTCTTTATTGCAATCGTAAAGCGAGTTAGAAAATATATTATGTTGTTCTTCCTTATCTATCATGACTGTCATGTGCTTTCGTTGATTGTGTCATTGTTTTAATACTGATAAACTGTAATGATAAGACGTGCCTACACAATAATATTAAATACTGTTGTTCCTTCATATAAAAGGAGTTTGAGTGCCGTGGTTAGTGGTGTTCGTGGAGTTCATGGATGGGCGACCATCCATTACACACCGAGATCGCTCCGTGCCACGGAAAGTAGGTACTATCGCCAAAACATATATCTGAGCATTTTGAAAACAAAATCCCATGCACATGATGACCACAGCTGCGTCCGTAAGTAAAACAAACGAGGATCCTTTTTCGGTGGACTAATAATATGCGCTGCAAACAGGAATAGTCCTTACGGTGTTCAGATATAGATTTTGGCGATGGTACATTAAGGCGTTGGTCCCGGCTGTCATTCGTAGATCTTTGACCGTCGCTCGTTACGGTTAGTCAGAACCCCAAAAAGTCTGACAACCAGTCTTACTAAGGGGTATCGTGCTACTCACGTAACTGGGTTGTGGAGGTGAGATAGGCAGTCGCTCCATGTGAAAAACTGGTATTCAGCTGCGTCCGGTTAGACTGGAACCCGACCCCAACGAAGTTGGGAAAAGGCTAGGCAGATTTATTGATTGATTAAGTAGTGTAGCTTTTGTCAAAGAAAACTACATATGACGAACACTATGGATGTAAAAAAAACAACATAATCGAAGACGTGTCATCTACCAACCCGCACTGGGCCCGCGTGGTAGATTATGGCCCACTCCCTGTCACAGAGAGGGGGCCTGTGTCCCAGCAGTGGGAACATTATAGGCTGATTATGTATGGATGTAAATTACATGCTTTTTATTTTTACCCCGTAAAATAAATAAATAAATAAATAAATAAATAAAATAAATATTCCACAACTATCACACAACGCCATCTAGTCCCAAGCTAAGCAGAGCTTGTGTTATGGGTACTAGACAACTGATAAACATACTTATATATTTCTAAATACATAAATATTATAGATAAATTACACCCAATTAAAAGCATTAAAGCACCCAATTAAAAATTAAAAGCAGTTTAGTTGATTCTCCTGTGGCATTTAAATTCTATGTAAATTAGAACACGGTAATATCATGTTAGGAGTCAATTAAATGCATTTGTAACGATCGATATTAATTTCCCGACGTAAACTAGGTGACGGTCAATCAACCACGAAGCAAGCCTTTTAATAAAACTAGCTTCTGACGCGGCTTCGTCCGCTGACTATTAAGTCAGCCAGCAGATCAAGCTACCCGAAACTGTCAAATTTTCCCAATCAACTTTGGACCTAATGCTGTAGCAATAAAGTTGAAAATCTATTAAATTAATTTGACAGATTGTAGTGGCTGGATGTGCTGGCGTCGTTATATCGTTTTCGCTTAGTGTTCTTTCTGAATATGTTTCTTTTTGCTTGGCTTCTAAGGGTCCTAGCGTGATGTTAAATAGCCTATAGCCTTCCTCAAAAAATGGGCTATCAAATACAAAACATTAAAAAAAAAATCTGTTTGATAGTTCCAGATATTCCAGCTTTATTACTAGTAAGATTATGGTATAAAAAAACAAGCTTAGTATGTAGATTGTAGGCCGACCGTTAACAACTATTACTGAGCAAGAGAAAACAGCCAGAACATGAAAATGCCAAGTTTTAAGGATGTTAATTAAAACACTAGTAATTCCTTATCCGCTAGAAATGTGTAAATAAAAACCGTTAAATTTAATGAACGTCTATGAATACGGGTATTTAGAATGTTTGTTTAAGGCAAATTCGACCAAACTTTTAAATCTAGTACTGGTAGGCGCTGCGGCAAGCCCCGTAGGAGATGGCAGGACGAGCTGGACAAAACACACGACCAATAGTCCACGTTAGCACTGGATCGCATGCGCTGGAAGTCATGAGGACCTTTGTCCAGCAGTGGGATGATACTGGTTAACAGTAATATTAAAGTTTTATCATGCGAATACATTTTTGACGTCACCTGGTTGTTGTATGAAAAAAAAAAGCGACATATCTATGTATATACAAATAATAAAGCGCTAATCTCTGGAAATACTCGTACCAGTTGGATTTGAAAAAATTTCATTTGCATTTTAATAGCCCAATTCTTGAGGAAGGTTATGGGCTATTTAACATCACGCTACGACCCTTACAAGGAGGGCGATGCGGGTGAAACCGCGGAGCACAGCTAGTACTATGTATAAAAGCTTGGCCGATTTCGCCCTTAGAGACATTGTTTATATCTATTCCTATACATTTCTGAAATAGCGCGAGCTTTAGAATGATAAACATCTGTTCTTAGTCTCCATAATATCACAAATAAGTGTTTTTATAATTTGTTGGGCTGCTGCCAGGCGGAAGACATCAGCTGTGAATTAAAAATAATCCGTTTCAAAATCCTTGGCATTTGATGAGGAAGGTTATTTTTAGTTCGGGATTACCTAGCTTCGTCTAGACTTAAAATAGTTCACGTGTCACGTCCTGTGCGAGAAAATAATCTAATCTACCTACCCTGTATTATCCCACTGCAGGGCAAAGGAAGGAAACCGTTAAGTCCTAGAACCAAAAATTCGAAGACATGTTACATCTACCAACCCACACTGGACGTCTGGTCGTAGATTTCGGCCCACTCTCTCTCACAGTGTGGAGGCCTGTGTCCCAGCAGTGGGAACATTATAGGCTGATTATGCTATTAAGCTTGGCAAAGGCATCCTGAACCTGACAGAATTGAAAAAGGGAGAAAAAATAAAGTTTTCCTAATAGAATATTGTACATTTTAAAGGATGTGGCCAGACTTGCATAACTTTTTTTATCATCAAGACTAAAATTGATACTTAAAGAATAATTCAGTTGTATTACTTATGCAGTTTTTTTAAATTGAATTTGACTGTCGAGATCAGTTTTTAATAAAAACTGGTCTCTGGCTATCATTAATTCAAAAGATTTGCAAGATAATAAACAGTTTTTATTGTCTAGCAAATCTATTGAATTAATAGACGTATTGTGATTTTGCACTGTCATTTAGTAATATTACCTACTGTCTCTCCGAACGTAAAATATTTTAAATTAAACCGGTAAGTAACGGCGGAACTAT
Source organism: Apamea epomidion (assembly GCA_947507525.1). NCBI lineage: Eukaryota > Metazoa > Arthropoda > Insecta > Lepidoptera > Noctuidae > Apamea > Apamea epomidion. The sequence continues at coordinate 16,436,311 of OX382240.1, read as the reverse complement.
CTAACGTCACCACAGTGAGTGCTTTTGAAGAAAATACCTGGGTTAGATTCCCAGGTCGGGCAGTAGTGTTATTGGTTTTTTTAATCTGAAATTTCTCAGTACCAGGCTGGAGTATGGATAAGTGCTCGGTTGAAGACTCGCCCCTATTACCTGGGACTTAAACTCAACTGGCGAAATGGGCGTCGTACGCACGGCTATATATCAGTAAACCGTAGCCATAAACTGACTTCTGATTGTATGAAAACCGCGATCCAGCCTGTCCCATCTTGCTGTCCTCTCCCCAGCGCCGCCCTAAGCCCAGGTTCGTACCCCACAGGGTGCCCTTAGCGTGCAGTCGCTTAGTTTATTAGATATTCGCCCCTGGCTCAGGCTTTGAGTTTACTTAAGGCAACCACAGGTTAGTCCGGTTAAGTAGTCACGACCTCTCATGGTGAACTATGAGATGCCATTTAATTTTTTTTAAATGAAAAGCTTATATAATGCGACGTCCTCAAAAACTGTGATGTATCGCCGTGTCTACTATTTAATAGGTACACCTCTTCACGGAAACAAGGCGTGGTTACATCACTGGAAATTATTATTATAACCCGCTATCTCCACTGATTTCATGGCCACATACTATCTGAAAAACAATAATAAACGTCCTAGTATATCAAGTGTCATTGTATGACAGCATCGTATCGAAATATTCTATTTTACGTAACACAAAAACATAACATCACGCCGGTGTAATCCCCGTTGTTTTAAGCAGATATATACTTGTAATACGCCCACATTACGCCAGTTATGTTTAAGTCCCATAAGTAATAATAGCGCACGGGATCGATCAGGTTAAGCTACGCTTGCCGCGGTTAATACGTGGATGGGTGACCATCTTTACATTCCGTGCTTCGGAAAGCACGTTATGCCGTTGGTCCCGGCTGTCATTCGTGGATCTTTGACAGTCGTTATAGGTCGTCAGAAGCCCGAAAATCTGACAACCAGTCTTACCAAGGGTTATCGTATTACCCAGTAACTGTGTTGTGGAGGTCAGATAGGCAGTCGCTCCATGTCAAATACTGGTATTCAGCTGCATCCGGTTAGACTGGAAGCCGACCCCAACATAGTTGAGAATAGGCTAGGTAGATGGTGATGATTTAATAAGGGGCGAGCTTATTGCCATCAACCAGGCACTGAACTCCGGATTGCTACTGAGAAATTCTTGATGGAAAAACCCAATAACACTTTGCCCTACCCGAGAATCGAACCAAGGACCTCATGCTCAGCAGTAGCGCTTGCGACCACTAGACCAGAGGGGAAATTCTCGTAATTTTAAGAACGTTCACAGTCAGCACCCTAATTGCGAAACCCACAATCAATCTCAATCCGAATCATTTTGAATGATATTGCTAATCCATTGCTTCATAAGTTCGAAAAAGGTTACCTTCATAAAGTCTGCTCAACACGTAAATAACGCAATGAACGTTGTTGAACTGTCAAAATGAAACCGATTCTGATTGATTGTGTGTTACGCAATAAGGGTGCTGATCTCAGTCTCAATCTGTCAAAAATACCTCCAACTCAGGGAAATTGGAGGTATTTTTTAACAGGTTTTTAGAATAGAATAGCATAGAATAACGTTTATTGTCTCCAGTATTACAGCTAGTAGTATTAGTACATACACAAAACTATAATACCGGAAGCAAAAGGTTCGAGCGTCAGCATTATGCTTAGGTTCCCTAGTGGGTTGCTAAGCGCTGGTTTTCAGCTTAAACCTTGACATTGACATTTGTTTGTCGCCGAGATGAGACTGCGACTAGATTTTGAACGTTTTAAATTACGAGAATTGGTCTTCAGACCGAGGGAGCTATAATAATAAACGGCTTAGTACATCAAGTGTCATTGCGTAACAACACCGTCAAATATTCTGTTTTACATAATACAAGAAAGATAAGAAAGATGATAAGACAGATTGTTCGTATTAGTTGACTATTCTTATTTTCTCCCACGCAAGAAGGAAGGACTGTTTGAGGAAATGTAAAATCGCAGTGACGTCATCTGGCATACATCGTGAATGCGGGGCATGATATCATGCATCATATGTTTAAAATGGGCTGTCTTTGTAACTTAAAGTGGGCGATACACGTACATACGAGCAAGTCAACCAATCAACTCAACCTATCCCAGTCGTCAACTGGACATCAATTAGGCCTCTCCCAGGCTGCGCCACAATAGCTTATCCTCCGCCTTCCGCAGCCATTCTGTTCCAGCCACCCTTTTGAGGTCGTCGGTCCATCTAGTTGGAGGGCGTTCCACACTACGTTTGCTCATACGCGATCTCCAATACAGCGATGCTATTCTGTAAAAATCTTACCGTGAGAAAACTCGGGTGAAGTGAGCTGTCACGACACTATTGATAGCTCACTTCACCTAAGTTTTCACGGTGAGATTTTTACTGAACAGATCGGCTGGACTCGTCTGCGCCACCGGACATCGGTCCTTCGAAAAACATGACCAGCCCACTGCCCCTTCAGCTTGCTTACCCTGCAAGCCGTGCAACGAGCAATATGCGTACTTAAAGCTCGACAACTTTTTTCGCTCATGTGTTACCCTAAAAGTTCGCGTAGGCACAGGTGACCCATGACCATAAGAAGGGGCCGTGTCATCGCTCGAGCAGTCAGGCTCAAAGAGATGGGACGTAGTATGCGCGCCTTAATGGAAGGACGTGCGGTCGTGGGATCGGCCGCACTTGGTGATGGGGCCCGCTAGGCATGGCGGTCTGATACCAGTCGGGGGTGCGGCGAATGTACAAATATCTCCCGGGCCCCCGACTCATGGTGTACTAGAAGGAACAGTGGGGTTTTATTCGGTAGGAGTCCGACATAACCCTTAAAAAAAGGCACAATTACGCGTACTTTCTCGTCCTTCTATCGTCCACTTTAACGTTCTAATAGTGCCGAATTGCCGACTAGGGTGTGTCACTGTGAGTGACACTTACATTTCGCCAGTTAACTATACTAAAATATAATAATATTATAAAGAGGTAAAATTTGTTTTGTAAGTTTGTATGTAGGGTGTACTCTCCGGAACTACCAGTCGGATTTGAAAAAATACTTGCATTTCATAGCCCTATTCTTGAGGAAGGCCGTAAGGCTATATAACTTCACGATATGACCCTAAGGAGCCGAGCAAAAAGAAGAAAAGTCAGTAAAAACTCAAAACGAAAACGACGTATTAGCGTGGGCAGGCGATGCGATGCGATGCGACGAGGTTCACGTAGACGAAGTTGCGAGCAGAAGTTAATGTTATAAGTTTCATGTAATGGGGGAATAGCCTGGTGCCATTAACCGGGCTGATATACCGAACATTTCTTAATAAAATCCCAAATACATGAACAAGACTCGGGCAAGGAACCCAAGACCCTATTAACCAACGGCGAGATTTCCCAACGGCGAAAATGACGAACGGCCATACAATCTTTTATCCCCTAGTTAACCCATTTAGGCGGTGAATTTTCAAAAATCCGTCCTTACTTTTGTTATACAGTATTTATCAGAAAGGTGTGTTCAATTTAAGAGTGTGGTACAGAGACAGACCATTAAACTGAATAACTTTCTCCATGGGACCAACACCGTTAAAGGACATCATTCATTTTGTACCCAAAAATTAAAGTCGGCCAGACAAAAACAGTACTGCTGTCTTATGGGAAATTACCTCTTGAGCATTTGTAGGGTTCCGTACCCAAAGGGTAAAAACGGGACCCTATTACTAAGACTTCGCTGTCTGTCCGTCCGTCAGCCTGTAACCAGGCTGTATCTCAAGAACCGCAATAGCTAGACAGTTGAAATTTTCACAAATTATGTATTTCTGTGGTCGCTATAACAACAAATACTAAAAACAAAATAAAATAAATATTTAAGCAATACAACAGACGTGATTTTTGTAGATAATGGTACGGAACCCTTCGTGCGCGAGTCCGACTCGCACTTGGCCGGTTTTTTACTATTACAACGAAAGTCTCCTATTAACCCCCGGCTGCTATGTGAGATTGAAATTGCCAAAAATCATATTTTAAGAACATAGTGGTAAAACCACACCTTTCATGCTTCTGCCCATTATTTAGGCTGTGTCTGTCAGTGAATAACTGAATTTCAGATTTTTATTAAGTAGAAGAAGTTATTACATGAATATTATCCAATATAGGACCAGATTCTCTGAATTAAAGACGCCAATTAACTAACAACCAGGCAATTGCAAATTAAATGTAAATATTTACCCATCGCTTGTGTACACTGTCCGTTTACTCAGTGGGTGTAGCCCGACGGCGCTTATTGTAGTGCGGACTTCAGAGACCGAAGTTATTATCTATACTTTACTATTTTTCAATTGTTTTACTATTTTTTTTTCTTTTCTTTTATATTGTTAAGAAGTAAAATTTGTTTTGTAGGTTTGTATTTATGGGGTATTCTCCGGAACTAGCAGTCGGATTTGAAAAAATATTTTTGCATTTGATAGCCCAATTCTTGAGGAAGGCTATAGGTTATATAACATCACGCTAGGACCCTAAGAAGCTGACCTAAAACAAAAAAAGTCAGAAAGAACGAAGAATGTATTTTTGTGGTGTACAATAAAGTATATATATAAAAACGCTGAGCGAAAACGAAGTAGCGCGGGCAGGCGATGCGATGCGATGGAAATTTCACGCGGGCGAACTCGCGGGCAGAAGCTAGTGCCGAATAAAATCAGGCACAGTCGCACTTTACAGTCCGATAAATGTATCGTTAAGCAAGATAGTGATGTTTTAATGCCGAGGAAAATGTCGTGAGGAAAGTTTTGAGTATAAATATGGATGGCTATAAGCAGGGGAAGACCAAAGAAAAGATGGATGGACTGTGTGAATCATGATATGGTTAGAAAGGGGGTGAGACCTACCGAGATGACGACTAATAGAGAAATATGGAAATATGGATGGGAAATAAAAACCGGCGAGTGCGAGTCGGACTCGCGCTCGAAGGGTTCCGTACCATTATCTATAAAAATCACGGCAGTTGTATGGGAGCCCCCCTTAAATATTTATTTTATTTTAATTTTATTATTTATTATTAAAGTAAAAATACAACTGAGTATTTTGTGAATATTTCAAGTGGCAACAGGTAGGTTGCCATTATTGATATCGAGCAAAAAAGGGCAAAAATATCGCGTTTGTTGTATGGGAGCCCTCCTTAAATATTTATTTTATTTTGTTTTTAGTATTTGTTGTTATAGCGGCAACAGAAATACATAATTTGTGAAAATTTCAACTGTCTAGCTATCGCGGTTCTTGAGATACAGCCTGGTGACAGACAGACGGACGGACAGCGAAGTCTTAGTAATAGGGTCCCGTTTTTACCCTTTGGGTACGGAACCCTATAAAGACATGTTGGGCCGACCCCAAATAAATTGCGACAAGGGCAGGAGAATGGTGACGGTGTCATTCTTCTTCGTTAGGTATTGCTGGTCTTATTGGGTGGGACTTACAGTGATTCATCTTTGCACCTGTTGTTTTATCTAACCAGATAAATATTGTACCCTAAGGGCGGTTTCGTACTACGACCGATCCGAATCCGGGAAATGACGGTCCGAAGTAGCCATAGTACTATTTGTATGAGGGGTTGTGCACTACATCCGAATTCGGTCCATCCGAATTTAGAACATTCCCAATTCGGATTGAACTCGGATCTTGAATTCGGATTCGGATCGGTCGTAGTGTGAAACCGCTCTGAGGGCTGAATTTTATCGGAGAATAAATTTTGAATTTTTGACAGTTATTCCTTACAAAAACTGTCACGTAAATTTTATTCCACAAATAAAAATTAAATGTCAATTGAAAAATCAGCCCTAAATCTTGCAAACACAGCTTTGGTTACTGTCGACATTTTCCGTTTACATCAAATCAGCTCTAAACCAGAACAACGGGCCATATGGGAATATATGATGTATATGGGAATATATGATACGACTCAATAAATGTTACGTTACGCAATATTCAAGCGCTGTTGTGTTATTGAATTACACTTTTTGCTGAACTTAGATACTTATAGGTTCTATTTTTACATACCAAGTTACCATAATACTTAACCTATTATTATAGTACCAAGCCGTAAATATGACATTATTGGTACCTACATCTCATTTAAGAAACAAAATTTCTTTCTGGGAGCGTCGCCTCTTTAATTCGTCATGAATTTTTACCAAAGCCCCAAAACGAAAGGTTTTTCCGTTACAGTTATGTGACTTGAGAGTTTTGAGGTACAGACTCTTGTTACTGTTAGCCTGCATCATCCTACTGATGGGCAAAGGCCTCTTTCCATTACTTCGAGCTCTTTCAATCCTGGGCTAAAGTGGACCGTTGGTTGGTCGTTTGTTTTGTCCAGCTCGTCCCGCCATCTTCTAAGTCTTGTAAGATTTACAGTAACTTGTAAATGTAAAGTTTTGTGGTATAGGGCCCTGCAGGATAATTGCGTAACACACGATCAGTAGCAATGGCTTTCATTTTGACAGTTCAACAACATACATTGCGGTATTTACGTTGTTGAGCAGACACATTTTTCGAACATATGAAGCAATGGATTAGCAATATCCTTCAAAATGATTCAGATTGAGATTGATAGTGTGTTACGCAAATAAAGAGTGCTAGAAAGAGATGGTCTAAGTGTCTGTGGTTCCGTAAGTTATCCAATGGTCGTGGGGTAATATAAAACACGAGCTCCAATGATGATAAATGGAAGTGTAGCGGTATCTACAACGCCACATGCGAACAACGCGTCATACTGACGTCACGCAAATCCTGCATCTCGCAAGCAGAGTTTACCACGCAATTAGCATAGATACAATTTCCCAACATCAATCGTTGGGCAATTGCCCGCCTGACAAAACACCCGTCTGGTCGGAGGATCCTCCATTTTCTATAGAGTATGAGTGAACTTTACACCCTGTTCCTCATACCTCTATAGAAGGAATTGCCTAAAACAACAAAATGGTGATCTTATCTCGCTGATGAATAATGCATGTGTTGACCGATACATTCATTAGCTTTGTTTTGTTACACGGTTTTGCGTCAACACACCATTGGAATTCAATGACTATCGCGTGGCCGATATATTGTTGTTGCAAACCAATGTTGGGCGTTGCTGGGAATCCTAATGAGAATACTGCTTGTACCTACACATAGGTAGGTGCCTGTTATGTAGCAGCTATTGATTATCTTGGCAGTCGTTAGGGGTCGTTAGACGCCCGAAAGTCTGACAACCAGTCTTATCAGGGTCTTGTCTAAAATACTGGTACTCAGCTGTATCCGGTTAGCCTGGAAGCCGACTCTAACATAGTTGGGAAGAGGCTGGGCAGATAGTGATGATGATTGACCTTGGCTGTATTCACTACTGTCTCGTTGGTCTAGTGGCCAAGTACTACTGCTGAGCATGATGTCTTGGGTTCGATTTCCGGGTCGGACAAAGTGTTATTGGGTTGGAATTTCTCATAAGCAGCCCGGATTCTGGATCTGTGGCCGATTGATAGCAATAGTCTCGGCCCCTATTACATGGAACTTAAACATAACTAGCGTGAAATGTGGGTGTATATAGGTACCTACTACACCCCTTTTTTTTTTTTTTTTTTTTTTTTGTGGATGGGAAATCATCAAATGACTCCTCCCGCTCTGGGTGGAGCAGAAGGGAGTGTCAGACTCTTACTGACTAAAACCCACCCGTGTTCCTTCCCTTAGCCCTTTATGTACCAGGGCAGCGGTAACCCTTTCGGACGATCCCGCTACCCCGGCAGGCTTCGGCCCTGTCGGGCCCCGTCAACTACGCTGACATCTCTTTGAGGCGCGCGTGGAACACATACACGCCGTCCGGCACGGGCCTGGTCCTGATCGGACGGAGAGCTACCCATTGCTCTCCGCCCGCAGGCCCGCGCCTACGGTGGCCGGGAGTCGTCACGCGGCTCCCGACGCCCGGAGCGTCTCCCTCGGCGGCTGAGGCGTGAGGATCTCTCCCTTGCCCATCCCGCCACCTCCTTCGCTAGCATGACTGCTTCGCAGAAGGAGGTGACCGCCTCCCACTCCCTCTCGCCCCGGACCATGGCTTGCACCAGGGCCGGGCGCGAGAGGTCGCCGCCGCTGCCGATCGCCTCTACGAGGACACGGCGGTGCTCTGCCCAAGCGGGGCAGACCTCCACCGTATGCTCCACCGTGTCCTCTGGGCGATCCTCGCAGTGGTGACACCCGGGCGTCTCCTCCCGCCTGATGATGTGCAGGAACCTCCCTAAACATCCGTGTCCGGAGAGGACCTGCGTCAGGCGGTAGGTGAGAGCGCCGTGACGCCTCTCTAGCCACTCCTCAAAGAGGGGTCTTACCGCCGCTATCGTGGCGTGCCCTGCGCTGGGTTGCGATAGTCGCGCCTTCCATTCCACCATGAGACCTACTACACCCCTGCCTAACCCTTCGGGAATTACAGGCGTTATTGTTATTTAATACTAGCTGCGCCCCGCGGTTTCACCCGCATAAGTTTCGATCCTGTGGGGATATCGGGATAAAAAGTACCTTGTTAATCCTGGTTATAAACCATCTGTGTGCCAAATTTCATCCAAATCCGTTCAGTAGTTTTTGCGTGAAAGAGTAACAAACATGCATCCATCCATACAAACTTTCACGTTATAATATTAGTAGGATATCGGCTAACTTCAACAAGTTTCTGATGCGATGTAACCGCACAACCGCACAGTTCGTCGAACGCCTACGCTGAACCATTCAATGGCTTCGCTTCAGCCAGATGCGAATGCACCCTCAACAAAAGACTTCATGTATAACATTACGGTACGCAATACTCCCATTTACAATGCAGACGGGCAGCATGGCCGCAAAACACATGAATACACAATGAGAATGTACGAACCACCGGTAAAGCTGGACACAAACTATCGGATGCGGCCTGACTGACTGACTGACAGTCACATTTAATCGACTGATTAAAATATGTTCTATCGTGTCTCATGCTGACACGTGAACACAGACGTTAATTATAAGACAACCCACATGGCAGTTACTAAACCCATCGATCAGCTGATTAACGTACAAGTTAATAATAGTCTTGGAGAGGACAGCCCTCCCAGTCTCACACCACAATCCAGCTAGTGCATACTCGTCCAACAAAACGTTTCCACACTTTACGAAATTCTTCTGGTTTTGTTAATAAAATCAGTGGGAGCCCTACCTCTCCAAGCTTGGCCCAGAACCTGTTGTAGTCCACTAAGTCAAAGGCCTTCGATACAATCGGTATAAATCTTCGAATAATGAATGACAACACATTTTCACAGTTGCCCCTACGCCAGATGGGTATTTACTTGTCCCACGACGAACAACTACGGGCGGGCCCGTATCTTCGTTGATGGACTTAAAGAGTAGACCCCCAGATTCAGGAAATACAAATCAGATTATAGTGTTAGTGTGGGCTAAATCTGTACCTATTTGTATCTTCAATCTTGATCACTTCCGTTTGTTTGATAGACTGTGAGTTGTGACAGCCCTAACATTGCTTAGTGATGCTGATGAACTGAGCTTTGATCTAGTTACTGTTACCAACAATACCGACGTGCCATGCATATCAAACACCAGCGTCCTTTTGTTCAGCTTTGTTCTATAAATATAAAGACACACAATAGCCTTTATAAGCTATACATTCTTCAGTAATACAATAGCAATCTCAATCTGAATCATTTTGAAGGATATTTCTAATCCATTGCTTCATATTGTTGTGCGCCACAATTAATGCCTGGTACATGGTGACATTCGTTACCACTAGCGCCATCTAGTATCGAGTAGCAGAACTAATTTACCACTAGCGCCATCTAGTATCGAGTAGCAGAACTAATAGATCCTTCTAGAAATATCGATGCTAGAACTTTCTGGAACTATCGACATCTGGTCAGTTGGGGCCGGTATATACTCGAACATTCTAGATGTTTCTACAATGGAAGGTTCTAGAACTATCTGCGGCACTATAAAAGGCCGGAATTAGCCGCGACCGGAACCCATAGTCCGGTTAAGTAGTCACGACCTCTCAAGGTCAACTAAAAGATGCCATTTATAAAAAAATAAAAAAAAAACGACCGGAACAGTGTTCGATAAGCGATACATGCGAATACATCGAAAGCGATCTTCAAGTGCGACTTAAGTGCAACTGTGTTTTATAATTAGTGTGTTTGAGTTGTTATTAGTGTTGTTTAATTAAAGTGTAACTTTTGGTAATTTATATCGGCAGTTTTAATTGTCACGAACCCCGAAGCTCGTAACAATATGTTGAAACATGTCTCTGCCCAGCTACTTAAATAACGCAATGAATGTTTGGCTAATCATTCAAGCAAAACACGTCTGCCCTATGCAATTAGTGCGCTCATAATTTGGATGGTTCCAAATTAACTGATTGCAGTGCGTAACACACTATCAGTAGCAATGGCTTTCATTTTGACAGTTCAACAACATTCATTGCGGTATTTACGGAGTTGGAACAAAAAAAAAATTCGAACATATGAAGCAATGGATTAGCAATATCCTTCAAAATGATTCAGATTAAGATTGATAGTGTGTCACGCAATTTTGTGCTGGTTATGATATACCTAAATATAAGTTCAACCAATAACAGTCAAAACACTTATCCTATCTGACGCTACAATACATGTTTAAAAATAGCAGTGTCAGCATGACGCGACGACTTAAAATTGAGCTGCCTCTGAGAATTCGGTCGCAAGATCTCGGTATGGTTGGCATACCTTTTTATTCCCGACACTGGTAAATCAAGAAGAAAAATGAAGAAGAGCAATAGTGGCCCAGTAGTAACGGCCACGACTTCCGAGTTGTAAGTCGTAGATTCGAACCCAGACAGGCGCTTTACTTTGTATAAATTATTTCATCACCATTGCTCCCAAAACGGTGAAGAGAAACAGCGTGAGGAAACAGGCATGTCCCAGAACCAATAATTCGAAGACATGTGACATCTACCAACCCCCGCTGCGCCCATGTGGAGGATTACGGCCCACTCCCTCTCACCGAGAGGGGGTCTGTGTCCCAGCAGTGGGAATATTATAGGCTGATTATGATGAGTACCTATGGATAAGTTTGGTCAGCTTTAATCCTACGTATTCACGCGCACGAACGTGGATCCACGTGAAACACAATGGTTTTTGTTTTTTTCTGTACTTACGGCATTCAACCGGTTTTAATGCTTCCTTGCTTTGGTCCTTCGAGTTTATCTGGGGAAAAAATGATGCTTATCTCAATCTTTGTTAGTTTGTTTAAATGTTTCTCTACTTCTATTATTGTTGTTGAACAAAATATATAGTCATGTGCCCCAGCAGTGGAAAAATTATAGGCTGATTAATTATGCTATGGTATAATCCTTCAGCTCCTTTTCGCTCCACCTACGAGAATTCCTTGCATATTCTTTGCCATACAGCGAATGTGTAATCCGGAAAATGCTTTGCGCTCGGGATCCACAAGGCTCAAAAGATACAAAAACCGCATGGCATTGTTTGCTGCCTTGTGGTCGTAAATAAGTACCTACCGTACCTACCTTCATCTGACCCGGTAGAGCCTGCAGCTGTACCGTAATGATAGGCAGGGCTGACACTTGCTGGTTGAACGTTGAAGTTAAATGTTTGATTGTACAGTCAGGAAATGAAAAGGTTACGCATCGTTTTTATTACGTCAATCAAATTCTGAATTTAAATACATCTTTAGTATTAAATATCAGTAACAGTTTCTTTAAAAATAAATTAAATTACGCATGCCACCGGCCGGGAGAATCAATCAGGCATATTATCTCCGGGTGTTCTCGTCTAGCTAACGGAGAGTACCTGCATAGACACAACCTTGTAGCCAGGATAATCCATCAGCGACTTGCTCTGAAATACAGCCTTGTAGAATCTGAGGTGCCGTACTACAGGTATGTGCCCGACCCAGTTCTCGAAAATAGAAATATCACATTGTACTGAGATCGATCCATCATCACATCACTGACAGGACTATTGTTGCCAATAAGCCCGATATAGTGGTGGTGGATCGATCAGAGCAGCGCGCAATGATTGTTGACATAACCGTCCCGCATGATGAGAACCTCGTGAAAGCCGAGAAAGATAAACAAATCAAGTATCTTGACTTGGCTCGCGAGGTTGTCGACATGTGGCATGTGGACTCAGCAATCATTGTGCCGATAGTCGTGACAGCCAATGGCTTAATAGCTAAGAGTCTCGACCAACACCTGAGGAGGCTCTCGTTGGGCAGCTGGATCAAGGGTTTGATTCAGAAAGCGGTACTTCTGGACACTGCTTGCATTGTCAGGAGGTTCCTCTCTCAGGAGCCCTGACCGCCGATAGGTTGGACCCTGTTCCCGATACCGGTGGGCTACTATTTTTTAATGTTTTTTTTATCTTTTTGTTTATAAAATTATTGAAAAATGTAATTTATACGTAATTAGATAAAATAAAGGAATTAAATTTAATTGCCTGTTTGTAATGTCAAGATAATAGCTTTTTACGAAATGCATATGAAAATATACAATCATTATCATCATCATCTGCCTTGCCTTTTCCCAACTATGAAAATATACAATACGGTACTTAAACAAAAACCAATTTAAAAAAAAAACGGGTTGCACTCCGGGAGTGCCGGCAGATGTGAAAACTTGAATATTAACGTTGTGCCTTTTTGATATTTTGGAATGCGGTCTACTCTCCCTCCGTCTTAAAGAAAGAAAAACGTTTATTTGGACACAGTTCGTGAAACACAAAATACAAAATTAATCAAATTAAAATAATGTTTCAGACAACAATAGTGTGTGCCTCACGGCTGTGCCAAAAAGGTTCATTTCAGCATTAATGCCAGACAGATGCTGTCTGACACTGGTTTTCTAATGAACCTTTAGGGAAAAGTGACGGGGAGTACACAAACATACCTAATACATACTTATAAATAAATAAATAAACTAGTAATCACGTACATATCATTACAAAGACAAATAAAAAAAAGTCTCAGCAAAGCCTGTTTTTCTCGATCAATCTAGATGAGATTGATCCGTGCACGGTGCACTCAAAGCGCAACAGGCCGCCGAGCACGACGGACCGCACTGTGTTATTTAGTTTTGCGACAGTAAAAACTGCAACCTACAGTTTTGAATAAATGCATGAACGAAATGAATGCTTACGAATTTTCGATCGGGTCACGTGTCCTGACGCGAGCTCCGTTTTACGAATTTTCGATGATGTCACGTGTCCTGACGCGAGTTTAACATTTTTTACCCATCACAGAAAAAGTGCACAACGCCGCTAAAGAAGTTTTCACTTCAAAAATGTTGTCTGTCTAAATGTGTCTGTGATCTCCGGAACGGCTTTCACTGGCAGATAGCTGAAGGCCAATTCTCGTAATTTAAAACGTTCAAAATCTAGTCGCAGTCTCATCTCGGCGACAAACAGATGTCAAAAACTTGTCAAATATGTAGGGAAATTAGAGGTATTTTTGACAGATTGAGACTTGAGATCAGAAGGCCATTTTTTGTAATTTAAAACATTCAAAATCTAGTCGCAGTCTCATCTCAGCGACAAACAAATGTCAAAAACTTGTCAAAATGTAGGGAAATTAGAGGTGTTTTTGACAGATTGAGACAGATCAGACTGTGAACGTTCTTAAAATTACGAGAATTGCCCCTCTGATGTTATAAGGAGTAACTAAGGCTACTTTTTTTAAAGAAATACAATTAGGGATCCGCGCAAAAAAAAAAAAAGGAAACCGAATGAAGTCGCAGGCACAGCTGGTGTGTAATAAAATTGTTGGCTTATGTATGTGTAATGGAATTGTTGGCTTTTAAATTAGATTTTACCGGAATCACGGATATCTATGACCGGAATTGATTAAAATAGAACAGTTGCGATATCATAACACTTGAAAATGTAAGTTTTTCATGGAAATGCATATAAGTGCTTGTGCATAAGTGTTCCATTCTAGATTATGTGCAATGTGATTATGTTAATGAGAATGCGTCACACGGTTGCATAAAGTTAACATGAGAAGTGGCGAGAAATTATCAAAATAAAAAAAAACTACTGGTTATGTTTTTAGTCCGATTATGATAACGATATGAGGTTATTTATAGAATTCTAATTTTTGTAGGGTCAACACAAAGTATTAGTCCTCATGCTTTGGATTGGTCTTCATTACTTGCCAAGGGGTGTAGTATTATCCAGTTACTAGGTTGTGGAGGCAGTCGCTGCGTCCTGTTAGTCTGGAAGCCGGCCCCGACATAGTAGGGAAAAAAAAGAAAGAAAATACGTTTATTTGCGGTTGTAGTGGTATCTACAACGCCACATGAGAACAACGCGTCATACTGAAGTCACGCAAATCCTGCATCTCGCAAGCAGAGTTCACCGCGCAATTAGCATATATACAAAACTTCCCGGCATCAATCGTTGGGCAATTGCCCGCCACACATAACACCCGTCTGGTCGGAGGATCCTCCCTTTTCTATAGAGTATGAGTGAACTTTACACCCTGTTCCTCATACCTTTAAACGGTAAACATTACGCAGAAAAAGAACACAAAAAATAACAAGTTTGGGGAAAACATGCATCACATCCACGCAAAACGGCCATCGCTCAGCATAATGCTAAGATCCAAAAAAAAAAGAAGAAAAGGCTATGTAGATTTTTTGTTGGCAGGCCTACACTGTCCTCCCTTACCTACTGCAATTTGAAAACATTGTAAAAGCCAATTATTTTTAAAAGAGTAACTGTGGAGTTTCTTGCCGGCTCTTCTCCATAGGAAACGACCAATTGGAACCGTGCACTTAGCTTCTGACGTTTCAGAAGTGCCCATGTTGTAGGTTTATGTGAAATAAAATATTTTCAGATTAAATGCTTAAAAAATATGGACAACCCTATCAGCGGCCTTCGTACAAACAAAGCAAAACATCTTTATTACGCCTTGGCATATGAAATTAATCTTTTGTAACGTGTAACGGAACAGGAACTGACATGCTAACCTTAAAACGAGAGCCATGAATCCTCGAGCCATCATCCAATTAGCTGTGTACATTAGCGGCGAAGTGACGAAACTTAGTACACTTTGAGGTTGATTATACTTCTTATATTATAGCGTTTTTTTTAATATAAATGTCACGATAGACGGACTGGCTTGTAAATTGGGTTGTAAATTAGAGTTTTTACTTCCGACTCAACATCATCATTTGCC
The DNA here is from genome assembly GCA_947507525.1 of Apamea epomidion. Lineage (NCBI taxonomy): Eukaryota > Metazoa > Arthropoda > Insecta > Lepidoptera > Noctuidae > Apamea > Apamea epomidion. The sequence continues at coordinate 16,421,061 of OX382240.1, read as the reverse complement.
TAGCGCTTTCTTAACTATTTTGAGGCCGGATTTCAGACTACCAATACCAGTATTTTATATGGAGCGATTGCCTACCTGGCGTCGAGTGGCGTCTAAGGCCGGGAATACCAGAAGGCCATTTCTCGTAATATAAAACATTCAAAATCTGGTGTCAGTCTCATCTCGGCGACAAACAAATGTGAAAAATTGACAAAAATAAAGGGAAATTAGAGGTATTTTAGACAGATTGAGACTGAGATCAGACTGTGAAAGTTCATAAAATGACGAGAATTGCCCCTCTGATGTCGGTAAGATGGGCGGACGACATTGTTGCCATCGCGGGCAAAACCTGGATGAGGCTGGGACAGGAGCGTGGGGATTGGCACAAGAAAAGAGAGTGCCCAGCAGTGGGGGAAGTGGGGCTGGTATGATGATGAAGATGACTGCCTACCTGACCTCCACAACCCAGTTACATGACACAATATGAATTGTTTTAAATACCTCGATCAAATTAGCCTTTGTTATCAGCTGCAGCCTATACCTGCTTAGCATAATTGGCTTATAATGTACCTACTGCTGGGACACAGGCATGTTTGTGACATGGAGTGGGTCATAATCCACCACTCAGGTCCTGTGCGGGATGTCTGCTGCTAAGCAGTGTACTAGATTCCTAGTTAGCTTAGAGTTAGTCTGTGTTTTGACTACCTCAAAACATACAGGGTGGCATCGACGCGCAAACGGTAACCATGGATTCAGCACATGAGTTTAGACCCCATAGAGTCGAAATTTTTCGTCAGTTATTAAAAAAAAAAATGCTGTTCCATAAATTTTGACCGCGTAGGTATTGCACTTTTCTATGAGACAGAAGATTTTTTTTTTATAACCGACGAAAAATTTCGACGCTATGGGGTCTAAACTCATGCGCTGCCCTGGTTATATAGTTTGCGCGTCGATGTCCCTGCCACCCCGTATATTATTAAAATTACTTACTTATACTCCATTAATGAAAGTGTCCTTTATTTCCGTATGGGCACTAAAATGAAAACATGTTCAATTTATTAAGGTCGCCAAGGTGAAATAAGAATTAAAAAGTCAACACTTTGTTTGCTTGCCCTTCGTTAATCCTCGGTGTTGTTAACCTCTTGTAATTTTTTGCCTTTATCCGCACCAGAAAAGGATTTAAAAGCTATAAAAAATAATTAAAGAAAAAATTAGTTAACTATAATATAATTGTGAATATCGAATTATCGACAACCGACATCTCATGTCAACTCATGTGCATAAAGGCTCTTCTACGTTTACACTTCTATAAATACAGGGTGGCAGGGACATCGACGCGCAACCTGATAACGTGGATTCAGTACACGATTCTGAAAAAAAAAAAACAATGGGTTGCTCTCCGGGAGTGCCGGCAGAAGTGAAAACTTGAATATGAACGTTGTGCATTTTTGATATTTTGGAATGCGGTCTACTCTCCCTCCGTCTTACGAATTTTCGATCAGGTCACGTGTCCTGACGTAAGTTTAACATTTTTACCCATCACAAAAAAAGTGCACAACGCCGCTAAAGAAGTTTTCACTTCCGCTCCGTCTTACGAATTTTCGATCAGGTCACGTGTCCTGACGTGAGTTTAACATTTTTACCCATCACAAAAAAAGTGCACAACGCCGCTAAAGAAGTTTTCACTTCCCCTCCGTCTTACGAATTTTCGATCAGGTCACGTGTCCTGACGCGAGTTTAACATTTTTTACCCATCACAACAAAAGTGCACAACGCCGCTAAAGAAGTTTTCACTTCCCCTCAGTCTTACGAATTTTCGATCAGGTCACGTGTCCTGACGTGAGTTTAAGGTTTTTTACCCATCACAAAAAAAGTGCACAACGCCGCTAAAGAAGTTTTCACTTCCCCTCCGTCTTACGAATTTTCGATCAGGTCACGTGTCCTGACGCGAGTCTTAACATTTTTTACCCATCACAACAAAAGTGCACAACGCCGCTAAAGAAGTTTTCACTTCCCCTCCGTCTTACGAATTTTCGATCAGGTCACGTGTCCTGACGTGAGTTTAACATTTTTACCCATCACAAAAAAGTGCACAACGCCGCTTAAAGAAGTTTTCACTTCAAAAATTACAGTTCCATACATTTTGACCGCATACATAGGGTATTGCTCTTTTCTATGAAACAGGTAATTTTTTTTTAACGCACGAACATTTCTTCGCGCTGGGGTCCAGAATAATGTACTGAACTCATGGTTACAGTTTGCGCGTCGATGTCCCTGCCACCCTGTATAGAAGCAAGAGTTCAGCAACGATTTCCGTTCCAGTTCGAACCAGTCGTATAAACCCAAAATAAATACGTGTGAAATAGAAAACCAATGTCTTTTTTTCCAATACTAGCTTGATAACGTCTGCCCTGCAGTTACCTACAACAGTCAACAGGCTAAAGATAAAATGACTAGTAATATTTTATTGTTTAAGCTAACTCGGGCTGATTTCATAAACTATGTTTCTTTTCCGCCAGATGGGAGCAGGCGCGACCGGGCCGGGTGGGCGGCGAGCCCTGGAGCTGATACTGAGTGGGGGCCTCAAGTCCTTGGCAAGGCCCGCGAAGCCAGTCCGTAGGGCAGCTTCCAGGGATTCCGTGCTGTCGCAACCACAGCCTTTACTAGAAGGTGAGTACCACAAGCCACTAATACACCTGCAGCGCCATCTATATCGCACACATGAACTACAACTGACGAATCCTATTTCCTATTTCCCTCACTTTCTTCGAATGGCATTAAATTAACTGTGTATGAGTCTTTTTATTTTATCGTAGTTTTTATTATTAATACGACTATACATGCTTTTATTTCAACAACCCACAGAGTTACTGTCGTAAAACTAAATAACACATAGTGCGGTCCGTCGTGCTCGGCGGCTTGTTGCGCTTTGAGTGCACCGTGCATGGTTTTGCTCAGGCTTTGTTGTTTTGTTTTTTTTTTTTTCTTATTTGTATTTCTAATGATATGTACGTGATTACTAGTTTATTTATAAGTTGTATTAGGTATGTTGAAACTGTGTACTCCCCGTCACTTTTCCCTAAAGGTTCATTAGAAAACCAGCGTCAGACAGCATCTGTCTGGCATTAATGCTGAAATGAACCTTTTTGGCGCAGCCGTGAGACACACATTATTGTTGTCTGAAACATTATTTTTTATTTTATTTATTTGTCTTTCACGAACTGTGTCCAAATAAACTTTTTTCTTTCTTTTCTTCCTTTCTTTCGATATCAGAGATATCCGCATGATTAACATATTAAGTACATATTATAAAGGGTGGTATTAATTAAATTACGTGTCATAGCTCAGAAGCGGGTTCAGTATCAATGAAGGAATACAAACAAGTAAAAAATACCACAAAAGTCTTCCTACTCTGCCCATGTTGCTTTGGGTCGGCAATCGGTTCTTTCCTGTCAATAATCGTCACGCTGTCATTTTCTTCCTTTTCATTCATATCATCTATCTCTAGTTGAGTCACTAAAAGAACAGCTACAAAATAAAAGTCTTTCTTATTACGTAATGATCTATCAATCCCCTTGGGGATTGAAGATTTGTATGTGGTGCCTGGCATACCTATTCTAGCGCAATTTTAAATCGATAGCTGACATCAATGCAAACGGTTTTTTGCTATTATGTTTTCTGTTTGCAATGATGTCAGCTATCGATTTATATAGGTGTCATGTGTGGCCGCCATTTTGAAAAACAAAACGAATCAAAATGGCGTGCCAGGCTCCATATCAAAATCTTCAAAACCCTTTGTTTGGTAAGCCACGAACCTTCAAAGCGCTTACTAATTTGGATCCAATAGATTTGACTAATCCCTTGATAATACTTAATCTAAATATCTGTATTAACAACGGTTTCTGCGCCAGTTGACATCACCCCGGGGAAATAGCGTGAATTGCTATAAATATATGGCCGCATATGAATTAGGTTAACAACTTCGCACGGCTTGTTTCAAGGGCCGTGATTACGAATTAATTAGTTACGCAAGGAGTGTAAATGTTAGTAATTTAATCATTTTCCCACATAGCGGGTGTCTGTCACATTTTCGAACGGTAATCTTCATTCAATGTTTTGTTATGATCGGAAAAATTATAAAGTGTAAGTTAAAGTAAGCCTTAAGGTAAAAGCGTCAGGGTAGTCCGCCAAATTCAAAGTATCTTACATTTTCCTGCAATCTGCGGGTCAGTATCATTTTGAATCCTTGAATGTACGGTCACCAAAGGAGATAAGTAATTAGGGTAGGGCCGTCGGATATAAGTAGTTGAAGTTTAGTAAGAAACGCACTGATGTTTTCGGATAAAATTTTATTTAATTACTAGCAAACAAACAGTTCATTTATCAAACTAAATTTCATTCGAAAACATCCATCGGTTTCTTACTAAACTTCAACTATATCCGACGACCCTGGTTACTTCAACTATATCCGACGACCCTGGTTACTTCAACTATATCCGACGACCCTGGTTACTCATCTCCTTTGGTGACTGTATATATCCGTGGCGACATATTACTTTTTCTTTGACTTCAGTCGGATTTGAAAAGCAATTAATTTTTCTTCTTGATCTCGAATCCTGCGCTTCACTACCTGTCTTTCAATTCCACCAAGCTTGGAAACCGTATCATTAACATGGCAATATCGTCGTAAATTGCTATGTACACGCTAACTAGACTATCGAATTAGGACACTACTGGTAGTACATGTTTTTACTCAGAAGTTTATTTATTTTACACGAGTAATTGGAAAACATCACTCGTCCTCAATATTTGTGCCTGTTTGAACAAGTGTCGTATGGAGAGTCATTGAATTTTATATATTTCTCGGATATTGCCTCTTGGTGATGTTTGGATATGAGTGATATGAGTTTTTTAACAAGAATTTCTGCTTTCTTTAGGCGTTTGTATTTGCCTTGATATTGAAGGTGGCTTTTAAAAGAAAAGCTTCTATTTTACTTTGGCCATGCAGATAAAATTTCAACGAATATGATAAGCATCTACTACAGCAGCATATAGCATAATCAGCCTATAATGTTCCCACTGCTGGGACACAGGCCTCCTCTCTACAAGAGGGAGTGGCCCATAATCCAACACGCGGGCTCTGTGCGGGTTGGAGGATGTCAAATTATGTCTTCGAATTTTTGGTGCTATTACATGCCGGTTTCCTCATGATGTTTTACTTCACCGTTAAGCATCTACCTACATGTTATTTTCGCATTTACCTTAACTTGAGGAACCGTTATAATTTATTTTTATTATTAGTAGTTTTTATCCTTAGCCTTTCCATTAAAAGGTTTCTCCCAGGCTCCACATTTCTGCGTAATTTCCTCCAATTTGCACAGACGTCAACAATTTAACATTCCAATTCAATTCATAGGCTATCTTTTACTATCATGTCGCCGCAAAATCCTCCTTCCTTATTGGGCAACTCCGGTACTAAACGTTTAAATCTTGGTTAGAGAAGAAGGCTTTATTAATAAATATTGATTGTTTTAATATGAAGACTCTTAAAGTTTTTTTTTACTTAAGGCCATAATCACCTTAATTTGGCCGTCAAAAACTTACCTTTCACAAATTGGAAAGTGAAGTTCGAAAGCGTTAATGATCCCTTTTTAGGGTTCAGAATCAGAATCAGAATCGGAACGTTATTTGCTTCGAATGAAGTACAGGTATAAGATGTTATAAGTACATAAATTAATGAGATCGGCTACAATCTACCTTGCGGCGTGCAAATTATTACATAAATTAAAATATTAATAGAAACAAAAATAATGTCAACAAAACAAAACAGAAAACACAGTGAAGACAATTTATAATTTTATAGGTACATACATAAGTCTTACATGGTCAAATTTGCAGTTAATTATAACAATCATAATCAGGATATATTTATATCATTCAGAAAGTCTTTTACTGAGTAATAACATTTGTCTAAAAGTAGTGCAGTTACCAGATTTGAAAATGTTTACGGAATAATCCTTAAAACCATGAGGTATTTTATTATAAATGACAGGTCCCATTGTCAATAATTACAATATCTATTATACAAACAACAAAGTAGTGAAATAGGCCCTCTTCCTCTCTCCTACTTTTGCTGTGCCCGACAGGGTCCACAATGATCATATTCTGTAAAATCTACCACCTAAGTTCACATGTGGAAGCAATAAATATATTGAGTATTGAGTGTAATACTTTTCCTTAAAAGTGCTGTTTTGTAATTACCCGAATGTAACAAGTTCTTGCATTGGGATCTCAAAGGGCCATTGCGTGTCTTAATATTGGCCAGTGACGGAAATAAGCTTATATTAGTTTTAAAAAACGTTGCCAGTTAAAAAATGTTGCCACCTCCAATACGTACAAACATGATATAGTCAGTATCCTCAGAGACCGAAACAGGTTCACTGACAGCTATCTGTGCTTTTAAGGTTTGACATCTAAGTCAAACGGTGTATTAGATCCGTTCTAGGCCTTAAAAAGCTCCTCCCTCTCACTACAGTTACCCCAAAATATGATTCCAATATATGGTTCCGTAGTTCACGTCTCGGAACCTTTATAGTTTCGTCATGTCCGTCAGTCCGTCCGTCCTCGGCTTACCTTCCAAACGGTTATTGCTAGACAGATGAAACTTTGCATGGATTGTATTTACCACGTCGACAAAGTGCTAAAATAAAATCACGAAAAATATTTTGTTTTTGGGGTACCTCCCCTACACGTAAAGTGGGGATGGTTTTTTTATTCTCACGTCTACCCCATGTGGCGTGACAGGTCTTTTAAAAACATAGAGAGGTTGCTAAGACGACTTTTTGATTTAAGTATTCGTTTGTGAGATATTCAACTTAAGCGCATTTTTTTTTTGTTAAATAAGGGCTTCCCCCCACCCCCCTCTGAAAGCTAACCGACTGGCTCGAAAAATCTGAAACAATTCATGATGGTAGTCCGTGTGATGAACTTTGAAGGAAAACTATAACGACTTAGATAACTTTGTTAGTTCAGGAGTTATAATAGAGGCCTAACTAGCAGTGGTTAAGCGATTGACTGCTGCGCTGCGTGTCGCGGGTTCGATTCCCGCACGGAACAAATATTTGTATGGCCTACAAGTAGTTATTCCGGGTCTGGCTGTTTGTGTATGTGAGTTAAAATGTTTGTAAACGCACCCACGATACAGGAGAAATTCCAAGTGTGGGGCAACGTTTTTTATATTAAAAAAAAAAAACTGCCACTATGGGTGACTACTTGACTATTTGATTACATTCTGTAATTTTATTAATTCATATTATTAATGTAACGAACGAATACTTTCTCGCATATTCTTTTGTTATGATCTTCTTGTGTGTGTGTTTTTTTGTTTTTCTTTCTTGTAGTGGACATTATTAAATTGATTATTTTAATGTATTTTGTTAACGTAAAATTTTGTTAACTTTGACGAACCTGACTTTTAAAATTTGTATGTCAACAATGACAAAACATAGTGCAACACTTATCTATTTAAGACCCTGACATGTATGATTAATGTATATATGTTCTTCACCTATGTTTCACAAATAAATAATTCTGATTCTGATTCTGATTCTACGGAAGCCTATTCTATGCGTGGCCTGACACGAACTTGGCGGGTTTTTTTTGTTTCATTCAGGTAGTAAAGTCCTGATTTTAAATCTTACATTTGATGCGTTGATTTAAATACACGAAAGATCTCTCTCTCTCTCTCTGTATTTCCCGAAGGATCAGGTAGAGGTGTACCTATTTGTACTTCCACATTTAGCCGGTTATGTTTAAGTCCCATGTAATAGGGGACGAGCCTCTTGCCATTAACCGGGTACAAATCCGGGCTAACTATTGAGAAATTTCATCTTCTCTTTTCAGGGTCCATTATAATAATGTATCAATCCTAACTAATATTATAAACGTGAGAGTTCGTATGGATGAATGGATGGATGTTTGTTTGTTACTCTTTCATGCAAAAACTACTGAACGGATTTGGATGAAATTTGGCACACAGATGGTTTATAACCAGGATTAACATACAGGCTGATTTTTTAAAGACCAGCCAAATTTAAGGATGCGGTACAGACCATCAAACTGAACAACTTTCTCCATGGGACCAACATCGTAATCGCGAATAAAAATCCAGCCGTCCCATACATTTAGGTCGAGTAGGTATTGAAGTTTTCTATGGGACAGTTGATAAAATGTTCGCGATTACGCTATTTGTCCAATGGAGAAAGTTGTTCAGTTTAATGGTCTGTACCACATCCTTAAATTTGGCTGGTCTTTAAAAAATCAGCCTGTATAGGATACTTTTTATCCCGATATTCCTAAGAGATCGAAACTTATGCGGGTGAAACCGTGGGGCGCAGCTAGTATACTAATAATAAAGCTGAAGAGTTTGTTTGAACGCGCCTAATCTTTGAAAGTACCAGACGGATTTGAAATTTTTTTTTTTCATTTGATAGCCTAATCCTTGTGGAATGCTATAGGCTATTTAACACCAAGCTAGGACTCTTAGGAGCTGAGCAAAAAAAAGTAAGAAATAACGCTTAGCGAAAAGGAAGTAATAGCGCGGGTAGGCGATGCGATTCAACGGGGTTTTACGCGAACGAAGTCGCAGGCAGAAGCTAGTGGGTAAATATTTCAAAGAATATCTTTTATTTTTAAAAACGTCGCCGCGTCGCCCCACACTAGGAATTTCTCCTGTATCGTGGGTGCTTTTACAAACATTTAAACTCACATACACAAACAGCCAGACCTGGAACAACTACTTGTAGGTCATACAAATGTTTGTTCCGTGCGGGAATCGAACCAGCGACACGCAGCGCAGCAGTCGATCGCTTAACCACTGCGCCAACCGTGCCGTCTGAATATGAATTACATTATAGGTCATCCCAACTTCATGCTTGAAAAGTTGGAAAATACTTAATCGATTGCAAGTGGACTTCATTCGAGATATTAGTTTTTAACAAAAGGTTCATATCTGAATAGATTTATACTTCAATAAGTTTCAATTGAAGCAGACGTTTTAGTGAGCGAGGCTAAGTTATTGAAGTTGAAAGCAAATATCTTTGAGGCAGTAACTCTGCAGGTATTGAGAATTTAATATTGCAGAGGGGAGGGTGGTGGTTTAGAATTACGAGTATAACAGTGTTCAATGTTTTTTGATAATCTAACTGACGGACTAATTAGATTTGTTTTAGGAAAATAGCCTATTCTCGTAATTTAAAACGTTCAAAATCTTGTCGCAGTCTCATCTCGGCGACAAACAAATGTCAAAACTTGTCAAAATTTTCAATTTAGGGGAATCAGAGGTATTTTTGATAGATTGAGAAACAGCTCAGACGGTGAACGTTCTTAAAATTACGAAAATTGCCCCTCTGGTCCTTCGTCTTCCACATCTAGTCTGCCGCAGCCGCCTTTTAAAAGTGATCCACCTGGTTAGGGAAAAGCTGGTACATTTACAAGTAATTGAAAACAATCCGTCCAAATATTTAACAGTTTTATTTCTTCTACCAGGTCTTCGGAAATGCTCAACAGTCCTCGCCCTGACAGACCGCGAGAAGTCCTCGGAGCCGATCAGGGCTCACAACAGACTACGCGCGCCCTCCGTCTGCTCCCGTTGTTCATCACTACTGTCTCTTGCCGGCGCTAGTGGCTCCAGGTATGTCACACCAGATCCTCAGTAAAGGTACTGCAAGTCTTTCTTCTCTTGTCTACTCTCCCGCAGTTACCTAAAACAGGAATCGTCATTGACACTAAAACATACATTGCTTATAGTATTCCCACTGCTGGGACACAGGGATCCTCTCTGTGAGAGTTAACGGGCCTCGGGATTGAGGGTCGGTGGAGGTCAGGTCTTTGAATGTTTAGTTTCAGGACATGCCGCTTCCTTTTCCTTCGTCATTTTAATTTCACTCAAGTCATTGATCATTCTGTTTGTCAGGTATTCCCTGGATGGCGCTGGTGGCGGGTTTGTGCCGGCTGCCCCTATCAACTGCAAGCTCTGCTTAGAAGACGCCACTGCTGACAAGGTCACTCTCATCTCTGGCTGTGGATGCACCTTCTGTACCAAGGTCAGTTATAATAATAATTAAAAGCTACACGCGGTTTCGCTCGCATTCTAGGAAAACCCTAACATTTACCTGGATAAAAAGTATCAAATACTTTAACCCAGGTCATGGTCTACATGTGTGCTTAATGTCACACAGATCCGTTCAGCCGATAACGCGTGATGGGGTTACAAACATACAAATATAATTGGAGGATTACCCATTTAATTTAAATTGCATATTTCACAACCTAACACGGTACGTGACCCTATGATATTTTTATAATAATGAGCATTACCTTGAGATGTAATGTAAAAAGGAAATATTGTTGTAATTAATTAAAAACGGAATTATTCATGCTACTGAGAATAATGAACCACACTTGTTTATAATTTATTAAATATATTAAATATTTGAATAATAAGTAATAAATGTGTATTACTTAGAAAATATGCTTTGTTTAAAATACTTCGGCTTAACTCATTGGGAACTACTGGGTGGCACACAACATTACGATTTTATTTTATTTATTAGGGAAACAATGACTTATTACATCTTAAAAGGCCAAATGTGACCAACAAGATTTTCCATGGAATACACATAAAAAATAATCTTAAAAAACCATGCTATTTAAACTATAACCTTCAAAGTCAAACAACAATAATTAATTTAAGTTAACAAAACATTTTTTGTGTTAAATAGTAAAACAAAAGTTAATTAGCAAACAAAGAAAAAAATAATTAAGGCATGCGAATCTTAATTAAAATGACTAGTGACTAATTGGGTTTATTTATAAACGATGATTAAAGTTAAGTGAAGTTCAAACGTCAAAAAGTGTATGGTTTAACAGTAGCTAATCACAATTTAACTTTAAGCAACATTTATGAATAAAGGGGTTAGTGTTTTGAGCACAATATTTTTGAATCTACCAGCAGTAAGAGCAAACATAGCATGTGCTCTTTGAGTGCGCAGGCGTCACCCAGATTAGGTCAGAAACCCTCGGGACACCCAGATCTTTCACAGATGTTCTCAACAGGCCAGGAGACTTAATAAGCTTCTGGAGGGAGGTGGGCTGGTTGGAATAACCACCGACGGCCGACATAGCCCACGCACGATTGTCCACCTGAAGGACTAAGTGCGGAAACCATACCTATAACCATAGTTATATGATGGATTTGCTTGTTGAAATTATAAGGTAGTCGACGCAGAGGGGCCATATCTGCGTTACTGCGACAAGAGGTAACTGCAAACAGCGGCCGTACTCACACCCCGCGACATACTGTCCTTCTAGGAACTATGTACAGATGCCAGCACATCAAGCTATACTACAACCTGAATTTCTTTAATAGATTTTCAACTTTATCACTAAAGCATTAGGTTCAAGGTTGATTGGAAAAATTTGACAGTTTCGGGTAGCTTGACCTGCTGGCGTCTGTACTTAACTTCTTTTATTACGGATATCAATACAGTCATAATATACCGGCTGACTTATTTTACTGTCTGGACGAAAACACGGTATAAAAGGTGAACAGAGTAGAAGCCTTAAAACTACGTAAAGTACAGTCACACTTCCGCTGTACAGTCAAAACAAAACAAAATGGACGAAGCACCTACTACGGTAGACCCTTATACGTGTGCGACTGTGTGCGTGCGCAGATTTGTAATGTGACCACAATTTTCCCCCACAATCAGTACAACTAATTTAATAAGTAAACAGTGTTTTATACATAATAGTAAAAAATCAGTGCATGTATTATGATTATGGCATAATATTCTAATTTAGGTGTTTGGTGGTGTGCGTTAATTCCGGGACACGTTGTATATAACGTACTTCTTCTGTCTGACTGACCGACTACTTGACGATTCAAAAGTACCTGTAATTGGCTTAATTGAATTAAACGCTTGAGTTTGAGTTTAAATTAACCAGACACAAAACCCAGACTCCGAGCTGCAACTGAGAAATTCCCAAATCGAAAAACCCAGTGGCACGGCGAAACTATACAGCTAACAGCAAATATGTTTGAATGAAGTTATCATGCACATTGCTACATCTGTCAGGTATAAGATAGTCAGAAGTTTACCAATGATAACAACTATTACTAAATATCAAATCAAATATTTTATTCGTCCTTAAAAGACACTATTAACAACTCATCTCACGAACTGATTTTTAAGAGTACTCCCCTAAATTTCTCAACTTCTAATCTCTTCACTTTTTTAACCGGTCGGTATCACTCAACGAACTCAATATGGCCGACCGCAGTAAAGTCAGCTTCGGATGGAAGTCAAAACACAAACTATTATTCTACAAATAAGTGTTAATAAAAGAGAAAAATGCTTTGTGTTCTTTGTATTGCTTGTCATATCAGCTGATTGCGTCATTGCTTCATATTCATATAACGCAAAAACAAAAAACAAGTCGCAGTAGATATCAGATCCGATTTTATTGGTGATTATTTTGAAAATTGTGGAGTGCGCATCGTTTCAACATGAAATTCCAATATAAAGAAGAACATTCTTTTGAAAAGAGAAAGATCGAAGGCGAAAAAATTCGCAGGAAGTATCCTGATCGTGTTCCGGTAATTGTTGAGAAAGCCCCGAAGGCTAGACTTGGAGACCTCGACAAAAAGAAATATTTGGTTCCATCCGATCTAACAGTGGGACAATTCTATTTCCTGATCAGAAAACGTATTCATCTACGACCTGAGGATGCGTTGTTCTTCTTTGTCAACAATGTAATTCCTCCGACTTCAGCCACAATGGGGTCTCTCTATCAAGAGCATCATGATGAAGACTTCTTTCTGTACATAGCATTTTCTGATGAAAATGTTTATGGAAATTAACATTCCAACATGATATTTTCATTATTTTAATTGTACTGTGTTGATTTATCTGACCATATGGTGAAACTTAATTTTAAGGTTTAGCTTAATGATGATGTATTATGTTAAAATGGTGATTATTATAATTATTGGCACTTTCACACTGTGTTATGATATTATTACATACCACTTTATGGAGAAAATATTGCAAATTATTTTTATAAAACAATTAATTTAGATCTTTCTAAATACAATTATTTTAATTATTTTTAGACGAAATAAATAGCAAAAGCTTACACAGGTTTATAGAGGTCAATAAACTGAGTAGGACTGGACAGATTAACCTAGAACTTGATAACGTTAGAATAACATTAACGAACGTTGTTTTTGACGCCTTAGCATTATCAGACTAATAATGTTCCCTGCAAGTTGTCCAACTGCAAGGACACAGGCTTCCCTTGCTGTGAGAGGGAGTGGTCCGTTATCCACCACGCGGGCCCAGTGCAGGTTGGTAGATGTCACATGTCTACGAATTTGTTGTTCTTGGACATGCCGGTTTCCCCAAGGTGTTTTCCTTCGCCATTTTGAGAGCAGTGGTGAAGAAATAGTGTACACGAAGTAAAGCGTACAACTCTTTAAGTCGCGGCCGTTTCCACTTGGCCACCATTGGTCTTCTCGACTTCTCTTGACACCTTAGTCAATCAATGAATCAACGCAGTCCACTGCTGGACGTAGGCCTTCTTTAGGTCGTGACACCTTACTACTTACTATTTATTGAACAATTTTCATAAGTGCGGTAGGCACAGTATCTGTAGGCAATTTATTCCGGCGCAAGTTGCCAAGGTCGAAGTGCAAAATTTTACCATTTTTAGGCGATAATGACAAAAATGTTGTTTAATTCAATAATAATAAAATATAAATTCAAATCACAGGTGTCAATCGCATGATTAAAGGCCCGCACACGACGCTAGTAGAACAATTTCTATGAAAACTTCATGGAAATCAAAATCCCAAAATCTTCGTCGTCTGTGGGAGCCTATTTTGGCTTTATTAAATGTGCTTAACAATTAATTTGCCTGACTGCACATGAGAGAGTTAAGGGTACATAATAGTTTTAGTTTAAATTATTCATGTTTGCATTGCACTCGGCCCACATAATCTTGAGCGGTGAGTGAGAGATGGAAAATGGAGATATGAAGTTAAGTGAACGCTTTTTATTGACAGAACGGTTCGGAGATGACCTCGTAGATGATATTAGTCCAATCACTTATACTGTCAGTTTACTGACTGTCAGAACGGTAATTTTCGGTTACTGTTAGTCTGTATTGTGCCTAATATCGGATACCTGGGTAATTCTCGTAATTTTAAGATCATTCACAGTCTGATCTCAGTCTCAATCTGTCAAAAATACCCCTAAATTCCCTACATTTTGACAAGTTTTTGACATTTGTTTGTCGCTGAGATGAGACTGCGACTAGATTTTGAACGTTTTAAATTACGAGAATTGGCCTTCTGATATGGTTTTGTGCAAAGATCAAGATCAGCCAGCTATGATTTACGTGCCAAACAAGCAGGCAGCTTATCTGGAAGTAAGTTTGCATACACAGAGCGAGCATTCATGGTGGCCCAGTGGTAACGGCTGCGCCTTACGAGTTGTGTCGTAGGTTCGAACCCAGACAGGCGCTTTACTTTGTGTAAATTATATCATCACCACTGCTCTCAAAACGGTGAAGGAAAACATCGTGAGGAAACCCGCATGTCCTAGAACCAAAATCATAAATCATTCATTTATTTGCAAACATGGGTAAGAGATAAATATATATTTTTGCTTATAATAAAGTTCTCCATATTTTACCATCACATGGGTATGCAAATAGTGTACCTAATACAATTCAAAACTATCAATCATGTAAACTAAATTCAATAAATCACAATTCTAGAAAAAATAAAAAATAATTCAGAATAAATCAATAATAACTTAATTAAATAATAAAAAATAATACATACCTAACAATTAAATTCAGAATAACAAATATTAATTAAGTTCAAATGATTTTTCCTAACATAATAAATTAGATGTATCAGGCCTAGCATCTTTCATTTAAATACTCATTAATATGATAATAACATTTCGCAACTAAAAATTCGTGTATTTTGGTTTTAAATAGATCTACTTATATCTTTAATTTCCATGATGTGTTTAGGTAGTTTATTGTAAATAGTGGGTGCCATACCTAAAAGATTTTTATAGAAAATAGCTTTTTTATGTGGTGTTGCGCATATTTTATTTTTGTGTCGTAAATTCATTGGGTGATTATATAGGTGCATATTTGCTTTCACATAGCTTGCTACTTCGTAAATGTAGACAGGGAAGTGTAAGTAGCTGGAGCTTTCGGAAATGCGGCTTACAACTTTACTGTCTGTGCTTTGAATGCCATATATAGGTATTGCCCTTATGGATTTCTTTTGTGCTTTGAACGCCATTTCTCTATCAGTCGAGTTCCCCCAAAACACAAGTCCGTATCGCAATGTTAATGACACATATCCGTGGTACGCCATTAATAATGTTGGCCGATTAGATATTTTCATTAAGTTATTAAGGGCATAGGAACATTGGCTAAGTTTTTTGCATACATGTTCAATATGTGTTTTCCAGTTCATCTTTTTATCGATCCAGATACCTAAGAATTTAGTATAATCAGTCTCGCGAATACTTTTGTCACCATATCTAATATCTAGTTTTCTATTGTTTGTTCTTTGTTCAAATGAGATGTAAGTTGTTTTTCTTAGATTCTTTTTTAGGTTGTTTTCGGTAAGCTAAAAATTAAAAAAAAAAGCCAAAAATTCGAAGACATGTGACATCTTCCAACCGCACTGGGCCCGAGTGGTAGATTACGGCCCGCTCCCTTTCACCGAGAGGAGGCCTGTGTCCCAGCAGTGGGAATGTTGTAGGTTGATTAAGTTTATGTAATACACAGGAGCGAGACGCGTCGACGACAGAGGCAAGTGCAGCCGCCAATAACATGCTGCTCATGTATTTGAGATTGAGCACCGTACTCAAATACACGAGCGACACGTCGAACGGCGGGCGTCGACGGGTGACGACAGCTGCCGTCGACGCACGTCGACGGATGCAGATGCCTCTGTCGTCGACGCTTGTCACAGTCATGAAGCGTGTTCATTACACTTGCTTTTTAAAGCCATGGGGCTCATGTAAGGAAGTGTGGTCGTCATACTCGTTATCAAGAAATTTATCTTTATTTTGTTTCCCATTTAAAAATTCTTAATCATCCAACATAATATTGTCATTAAAACGCGAATTGTGTGCTCAATTTGTAAAAGTTCGAAGTTTTTAATGTTACTTGATCAATCATAGAATCTTAACGAAGGTCCTCTTTAAGTAATGTTCTTTTTAAGGAATAAGGAAATTCAGTACGTTCTTGGACCAACTGTTTTTGGTATGTAAATAAACGGTAATATTCAGCCCTACATAATAAACGAAAGTTACGATAAAAGTTTCACCACACATTGTGTCTTGCGGTTCTGTTAATTTATTTTGATGGTTATGAATACTTTAAATGGTTATATACCTACTATTACCGACATAATGAATACCAAGGGATAATTAAAGGTATACATGGAACCTTCAGATCAGTCTGATCTGGGTCCTAATTTACTATGACCACTTAATGATTCCTAACTTTCTAACCACGTCAATTCCCTAGTTAATCACGACATCTGCTATTAAGAAAGAAAGATAGAAAAAAAAGAAAGAAAACGTATTTATTGCGACTCGTACAGGAAGATCACAAACTAAACTAAACACAGTCAAAAATAAAACATCAAGTTATAATAAAAAAAGTAACAAAAATAAAAATGAAACAAAATCCTGTACGAGGCCACAAGGCTCCTATCTCAGCAAGATGCTGCGATATTTAAAAAATAAATGTCGCAGCGCTAGTAATAACGTATTCTCTATGACACAATGAACGAAACCCCGCGAAAAAAACGCGAAGTTGCCGTGGTTAGAACTTTCAAAATACGACGCTTGACACGTGGTATTACGCGGGGAATAATAATTACCATACAGAGGGGCCCTGAACAGAATCTGTACCGTGTGCTGTGGCTTGCTAGCTGTTATGGCTTCAAGATCGAGCCTACGTCGACGGTCGGAACGAATATACTTTGAAATTACACAGTCTGATGGTTTTCGAGTTTTGACCGATCTGGCGCAGATTCGTCTGTAATTAAATTATTGAATCATGCACAGTAGCCTTAAGTCTAAAATCTTTTAAAACTCCTTGAACTGAACTAAAATTCTCATCATCATCAAAATTAAAAGTCATTTATTTAAATTAGGCTGAGAATCAGCACTTTTCGAACGTCAAAATTACAAAATAGACAGTCCCCCAAAACGCTCGCTCTTCACCACTTCCTAGTGCTTTCGCTGGGAAGAAGTGGCGCAAGAATCTCCCCATCATTATCCACAGCCCGACTTCACCCACTGCGAGCATAGGCCTCTCTTTTCTTTTGCCATCACCACGCCCATGTGCCAGCCTCATTCAGGTTGTGCCCGCGATGGCAACAATGTCGTCTGCCCATCTCGCCGCCGGACGAGATGGGCAGACGACATTATATTTTGAAACTATAATATACAGGCTGACTGGTAATTTGACGTATTCCTTACAGGACGTGACAGTCGGATCCATTTGCAACAATTAAGCACCCCGTACTGCCTAGGAGAAAATTCATGGGATTCGAGAAAAACCCATTTTAATATTGTTTTAGAAATTTCCCAGAATAGGCTATTTTCCTAAAAAAATCTAATTAGTCCGTCAGTTAGATTATCAAAAAATGATGAAGATATCGCCCGTTAAAGTTCCGCGTGACGTCACTTGCTTGCGACATTTTTGCAAGCAAGTGACGTCACGACCCCCCACTCCCAAATTTTGACGCGCTTTATCTTTGTCATTTTTGGTTTGATTGACAAAAAAAAATACGTGTCCATTATTTTTCGATAATCTAACTGACGGACTAAATATAATTATTACTTTTTTACCCAGGCAACTACCTTATTCGTCACTAAAGATCACTTTCTCTAAATTATCTAATTGAATGGCTTTTATTGCTATTCCGTTAGGTATCTAATACATTAACACACCTTTTGGTGTTACCAAATTTTCTAAAACATCAAACAGTTAAAATTTAAAGGAAGACATTTGTTAACTATTTTCAAAAATCGTCTACGTACACGAACTTTGACAGCAGTTATCTCAAAATTTTACTATGACATTAAGCGTACAAACTACGGGGAAGACTTACGCCTGCAGTGCAATTCTGTAACCATCTCACCGTGAAAACTTAGGTGAAGTGAGCTTGGAGTGAGCTGTCATTCCAAATAATGCTAAGGGATTGACACTATTGACAGCTCACTTCACCTAACTTTCCACGGTGCGATTTTTACAGAATCGATCGGCTGTATAATTATGTTCTACTTATCAAATATTCTTGTCATTGGTCTATCCTTCTTTATACAACGTGTCCCAGAAATCAACGTCAAGCCGAAAACGTAGCGTCACCATCTGTCTCGCTCGCACTAGTCAAATAACATCACTCTTCGTCTCAATCGAACTTGTATGAAAACCGGCTTCATTAAAAAAAAAATGTTTTTCCTCAATTAAGAAGTAGCAATTAGTAAGTGGCATACCATTTTGGAATCCAGACTAAACGCGCCATCTTTTAAAGTTAGCCAAAATAGTGTAGTACATTTTTTTTACACTACACGCGGTTAAAGTTGGGTGATGTAATAATTTTTAATTCAATGTTGGGCAAAAATCTAACATTTTATATAAAACTGAGGTAGTTATGTTTTAACTTTTAACTGTAATTTACAGAAGGGCTTTCATGGTTACGTCACAGAATAAAACTGACGAAAAGTTAATATTTGTAGTCACAGGACTTGAAAGATCATCACAGGGTGTCACTTTTTGAGATTTATTTTTGAATCCATAAAATTTGAAAAATACATGACCAAGATTTTTTTTTATATTTTTCAAATAACTCACGACTTGGCCAATTGCCCGTTTTCGGCTTGACGTTGATTTCAGGGATACGTTGTATAGAGAAGTCTTTGCCCTTCAGTGGGGACAATAACTCCAAAATCATGATGGGGGTCCTATCTATTCATAGCGGAGACCATTCAGGTAGTCTTATCGATCGTACTAATCACATTTCGGCGCCGGTTCGTCAGTCTTATCTGAGTCTGCTGTGACTTCACCTGCGGTCAGTGACCGCGAGATGCCATGCCTCCTAATTATGTGGCTATTTATATGTTATTTACAACTCTTGTCTCGTATTAGTCGTGTCTTCAAAACAGATTTAGATTATAACTGGATTTGGTCCTATACGTTTTTAATTTTAATATGGAAAGGAAAACTTTGCTTGTCGTGATGATTCTGTCGGTTTAAATATTACTCTTCATTATTCGCCTAGCCTCTCCGCAAGTATGTCGACACTGCCTTCCAGTCTAGCTGCAAATCTTCTGATAAAATATATAACTAATTATTATGTTTAAGTTTATTTATGAAAGAGAACAATACGATTTTTCCAAGTTCAGTAAGCCACAAAGCGGCGCTTGTAGCTCAGGAGTGCGATGTTTACAAGGTACCAGGTAGGTTACCTTCCAATTTGAGGAATTAAAGACAAGAAATGAAAATAAATATGAGTGACTTTTGGCGGTGACTGCACTTGTTTTTAATTATTAACTCTTAGAATAGTAGATTGTACAACTAGTGCATAAGAGAAGCCATTTTACCCCGAGACTTTATATCCACCCTCGCCTGGATAGTTAAGTGGAGCCCCAGGCGAGAGGTAAAATGGCTCGTTTGTGCCCGAGTTATAACACTCTGCTTTACACTTCGATTGCGAGAAAATGAAACAGGCATAAAATATATAACAGTATTTAATTACTCAAAAATGTTGCAGCAGTGAAGAAGAGAATAGCTCCTAGCCACGAAACTTTATAAAAGTTTTTTTTTTCAACATGCGTCATTCGACTTGGGTACTTCATACTGCCAAGTCATAAAAGCGTTTCTTTGCGTTTTTAAATAATAAATGACAACTATTTTATCTGGTTTTGTTAAATTAACGATAGAAAACACGGAAGTGATATAAATTAAATCAAATAAAATAAAACAACGACTTTAATCTGCGACGTTTTGTTGTGCGTGTGGCTGTTGGCCGTTTGGCCTGATTATCTTAGTCTTAGAAAAAAAAAGTAGCTTAATGGTCTATGCACAAAGTATTTTTACTTTGTGCATAGATCATTAAAAGCAACTTTATGTCGCCTACGCACTACATAAAGACGAACTTTTAGAGCATGAGAAATGAAAATTATTTTAAGTACTTACGAATATATTATTTTTTATATCGTGCCAGCAGCAGCGGCTCCTCCTATATGTGAAAACTGGGCCAAAATTTTACGTAAACACGTTTACGGTAAACGTTTAAATATTTGTTTCATAGCCTGTAGGTACATTTGTCATCTTCACACCGTTCGGTTTCTAGGAAAGGTACCTACTTATGTGTCACTTTTATGTCCATATTAACCTCCTAACTGAACCACGTTGAGGTCTGCCAACCAATGTTTTTACAGTTATTTAAAACAATAACTCATCAGTGTTGTTTTGTAAATAGACTTTTCACAAGGCTACTCAGACAATAATATGACTCCTCCGCAGTTGTGTATGATGTTTTCTTGTATGAATATAAATATAATTAAATGCTTTTCGTTGGTAAGCGTATCACTTGAGAACGGTTTTTCCCGTTTTAGGTAAGTTGAAAGGTTTCTTTTTTTCTTTCCATAAAAACCTAATTAATTAAAAGACTATTACGAACATTTCAAAACAAATAACACAATCGCATTTGGTTATTTTTTTCTGGAAATTGGAAACCTTTCAACTTCGGAAAAAAATTTACGTCCTTTTTTATGGGATTTTTATATGAACAATTAAAGGACAGGACAACGTGTGTCGGATCAGCTAGTATTTTAAATAAAATCTGCCATACTTTGCTATTCTTCTCAATTCGACAATGATTTTAAGTAAATTTTCTATCCTAATTGCACCTATCCGAACCGATCTACTGGTAGAAAACTATTTTGCGTTAAGTTCGCCTTTGTGCTGTCAGGGAAACAAATTCTTAGCCAGAATGACATTGACATTTTGACATTTTTATGCTTGAGTACGAGTCTTTTGGCTATGTGTATCTTATGTCTTTTTTTAAAATTATTTTTTATTTGTAATTGTGCGTTTTGTTTGTGCAAAATACAATATTTTTCTTCCTTTTTTTTTCTTAGAATATTTCATACAACTGTCAAAGAATGGCAGTTGTGATTAGAATTGACGGACTATTTTTGTTGATACCTATTCAATCTACTAAGCACATTGTGATTGTGATGTCTATTCATGGCTTAACTATCACCTTGAAATGATTAGATATTCCATGTTGTGTTTTACATCTATGGTGTTAATTTGTTTCTGATGTTAATATGTTTTTGTGGTTAATTAGCAAAGTGCCGTGGAGGTTGAATACCTAGTTATTTCTTTATCACACTACTAGCTTCTTAGTTTAGCTTTGTTCCCCCGACCATCGCATCGTATCGCATCACCAGCCTGCGCTATCACTTTGTTTTCGCTTAGCGTTCTTTATTTTTGCTAGGCTCCTAAGTGTCATAGCGTGATGTTAAATAGCCTATGGCCTTCCTCAAGAATTGGGCTATCAAAATGCAAAAAGAATTTTTCAAATCCGATTGGTAGTTCCAGAGATTACCCCCTACATACAAACAAACAAACACATTTTATCTCTTTATAATATTAGTATAGACTACTTATTCTATTTCTATCAACAGGTTCGTTTAAATTCCATCCTAGTATCTATTAAGGCCGCTATGCGCTACAAACATATTTATTATTTTATTTGTAGCTAAAAATAAAATAATTCTTATATAAGTACGTTCTTCCTTGCTCGAACGTTACTTTAAATAAACATAACACAGATTACCTTAATAGAACACAGCAATTAATATGTAATAACATTTTTTATGTTGATCAGTACCTCACTTTCCGGCAAGACGTCTCCGTCAAGAGTCGTGACCTGACTACTTAAAATAGAACAAAGAATTTCCAATACAATATTACTGGAATGAACGAGACTACCAAAACAATCTCGAAACTTCTAATAATTAAAAGCAAGCCAATTTATAAACGACTAGCTTTTGCCAGTGGCTTCCCCTGCATGAAGGTCGGAAATTATCCCACGGAAACATAATTATTACCGGGATAAAAAGTATCCTATGTGTTAATCCAGGTTATAATAAACTATCTGTGTGCCAAATTTCATCCAAATCCTATTAAAAGCATAATACTAATAAATAAATAAATAAATATGAAAATGATTGAAACACTATCGTAAATTCATGCAAGCCTAGTACTTTTTGTTAGAATACTGCTCAGAAAGTCAGGATGGTCCACTCCGAAGTAGTATCAGCCGAATGTTCGGCCGATTCCTGCTACGAAGTTACTATTTGGTTTGGTCGGTTCCGATCCTACACCCCTACACTCTTTCGAATATTGACTATGGTCCCGACCCAACTGAGCCAATCCGAACTTTTTTCGGTCTAATATTCGGTCATATTTCCATCATGATTCGTAAGACACGTAGCGCCATCTAGCGTCCAAAAGTAATAGTGACCGTCGAAAGTTATTGTTCTTTTTCTCGGAAACAGTATTTTTTTTCTGGATGAAAGTGTATGCCTTTTCTGACAACGTATATGCAAAATTTCATGATGATCGTTCAGTGGATTAGGCGTGAAAACTTGAAAAGGTAACAAACGAACTTACTCGCACTTTCGCATTTATAATATAAGTTAGGTTGTGTCTGAACGTCAAACTCAGATAGCCCCAAATATAGCCACTTTATACTAACCATCTGTGCCTCTAATCTGGAAAACCAAAATTGGAGCAAAAATCTGTCCAGGTTTTGTGTAGATGCAGGTTCCACGTACTTCACCAAAATGTTTACTTAGAAGTAGTAAATGAAGAATTAACCCATTAGGGCCTGCCTATCATTTTCTACCTTGTCTAAATTATTTATCACTAGCTGCGCTCCGCGGTTTCACCCGCATAAGTTTTGATCCCGTGGGAATATCGGGATAAAAAATATCCTATTTATTAATCTTAGTTATAAACCATCTGTGTGCCAAATTCCGTCCAAATCCGTTCAGTAGTTTTTGCGTGAAAGAGTAACAAACATCCATCCATACAAACTTTCACGTTTATAATATTATAGTAGGATTGGAAGACACGAGGTGGGTTGTTCTTACGGTTAAAGGGAGAGAATGAGGAAAATATCGTGAGGAAAGTTTTGATAAATGTGGATGACTATAAGGGTTGGGAAAGACCAAAGAAACAATAGATGGACTGTATGAAAGATTATATGGCTGGAAAGGATGTGACTACCGAGATGACGACTAATAGAGAGATATGAAACAGAATGATATATGCGCGTACATTTTATAAATTGGGATAAGGGCATGAGAATCCTCGGGCAAGATATTTAGCGTTTGACGTGTATTATCTCCAGATAGTATCAACCATCTTGCCCCTTGTATCGTAGCTCGTAGCCCACCATATCTAAGTACTGCTCCACTGTTATATTCCGATTTCCCGTCAAACTTTGCTTTGCGATGCAGGCTCGTGTGCTGTCAGTAATCGCGCCATCTAAAACTTTTTGTACGCTTGCTGGCAATCTAGAACTTCATGTTGTCGTATAGGTCGCAAGTTTGCAACAGCCTCTGAGATCAGCACAAAGTTAAGCGATAGTATCGTGTAGGCTGAAATGTACAGTCACGAGCAAAAGTATGTATACACTCGGCTTTATTCAAAAGCGATTTACTCCTTTATGTTTGAATAAAATTTTATGTTGTTACGAACATAGCATTTTCGAACCCAAAGGTTTATGTAATGTGTCGTATTTCAACGTTGCATTCGTTATTTCACGAAAAATCGCAATTGAAAGTTGCCAAGTGTTGACAGATTGGTGCTCGTGACTGTACAGACAAGGAATGAAAATGTTATGCACCGTAACTTGCACCTTATTATTTTTCCGACTATACAGGTACATGTATAATAAATTGAATAGGTACGACAAATTAGAATATCTAATTCAACGTGTTATAAAATTAGAGCATGTCATTAAGGAAAAGGATGCACAACGTGTCCGTAGGCGAACGATTTGGCAACGTCGTCACGCGCCCTTTTCGTAGGAACGGTCAAAATTAGGTAAATACTCCTAGTTCAACGCGTTGTCAACTTGCTTCATGGTTTGAACTCAGCGATGAATGGATTGCTTATCGAGCGCGCGCTAAAATTAATACTTAAAAAAAAAAAAAACTGTATCGACGATAATTCGTGTCTACTTGAAAGCAATAATTTAGTTTGCACTATCTAAGACTATAATTACACGATTTTTTTTAAAGAATTTAGACTTGGGAAATGACAATTTATGTATTATGTTTATGTACTGCACCTCCTGTTTCGATTTGTCGCAAGTTTTCAATTGCATCCTGTATATTCCCAACATTTTGAATGAAAATGACAGTTTAAAAAGGTGAAATGCGCTCCCTGTGTGGAAAAGGAATGAGTTTCCAAATTGCTTTCATTTCAACATTTTCACTCGCTCACCATGCCGTACTTATACTGCTGCGAACATTCTTCAATTTCCTTATTCTTCTAGAAACGCACAATAAATGTAATCCACTCAGCAACAACCGTAAATAATTGAAGGTCGCTCCTCGAGTGAATATTGTATAAGTCAGACGAGGTACGGTATTACAGTCTCCGAGCTCGTTGGCTGTACGGATGCTGTTTCCTTGTAAAACGAGAGCTGTACCGGTTTCTTGTTTACGCTCTGCAGTTGTTTGTAAATATTTTGCTGCATCATGCTATGGCGTTTTTGGTAACCTGATGGGACTTTATTTTTAAACTGATTGACCTTTTTATATTCATTTATTAAATACTACCTTCTGCCCGCGTGGATATTGGAAATTATCCCACGGCAACGTGCTACCTGGACAAAAAAGTAGCCCATATCCTTCCCCAGGACGCCATCTATCTCCTTGCCAAATTTTATCGAAATCCATTCAGTGGTTTAGGCGTGGAAAGGTAACGTACAGACATACATACATACATACTAACATACAGTTAGTTTCGAATTTATAATATTGGTATGAATGAATCATGGAAGGAAGAGACTGAGGCTGACCTTTTAGGACCCAAAGACCCCAAAAATGAAAAATTCTTCAATAGCTCAAATGTTTCCAAAAATCCCATTAATCATAAAGTTCTTAACATAATAATGTATTCTTTGTCCTTTCATTTAATTGACTGAAAATGACAAGGACAGATAGTCTTCCTACTGCGTTCATGTCAACAGCATCCTGATATATAGGACTAATACTTAAGTTTTACGTGAATTTGTGAAGCTGTAAACATCGTAATGCATGCAGCGTTGCCACAACACAAACGCATTTTACTACTTTTGTTTACCAAGAAAACGCGGGTTACGGCTTACAAATCTCAGAGACCTGTTCCTGTCTTACAAAAGTCTGTAGCCTATTTAGCTTGTAAGGTGAGAGTACAGAATAGCACAGATATACAGGTCGGACATATCTACTGCATCTTTATCCCCAGATCTAGGCCAGGTCGTCCGGGGCCGTGTTCCTGATATGTGCCCTACATTGCTCTAGCCAGGTTCTGTTATACCTTTTTTGTGATATATCTACGGCGACAGTAATTGGAAACGTATACACATAACATCATGGCTGTAACCCCCGAAGGCCTAGGTAGAGGTGTGCCTATAGTCCCCCATTACATAACAACAAAAATGCTCCTGGAAATGTCAACATCTCCCTAGCCTTTTCCCAACTATGTTGGGGTCGGCTTCCAGTCTAACCGGATGCACCTGGAGTGACTGCCTATCTGACCTCCACAACCCAGTTACTGGGCAATACGATACCACTTGGTAAGACTGGTTGTCAGACTTTTGGGCTTCTGCGACTGTCTAAGATCCATAAATGACAGCCGCGACCAACGGCTTATCGTGCTTTCCGAGGCACGGAGGGGTCTCGGTATGTAAAGATGGTCATCCATCCACACCAACCGCGGCAAGCGTAGCTTAACCTGATCGATCGACCTGTGCGGCTGTTATTATTAACCACGAATCCCTGGAAATGTAATGATGGTAAATCTCTATTATGAATAGATATTGAAACAGTTTTATCCAACGATATTTTTCCAGCCACCGAGGTTCCTGGCCAGTTCGACACAATTAGGAACGAATTATGTTTAAATTCGTAAAACACGTATTCATTCATACTCAGCGTTTGCATCCCTTTCGCAGTTATTTTGGACCAGTTATTGTCGTTGCTTTCAGATGAAAAATAATTGTAAAAGGGTTTTAGATAACTGACAGGTGTCAGAAACGCCTCTCGTCGGCCGGACATCTAAAAATAAAAATAATCATTTTACTGACAGACAACGCGCAGCCTTCAGCCTTTTACACAAAAGTTCCATAATATAACGAAGGTGAGCACTAGGAAAGGATTTTTGAAAACTACTCTACGAAAACTTACTCACTAACGTGGTTAAACAGGAGGAGGAAGTTTGTATGGCAGTTTGAAATTTTTGCCGATGGGAACTCATATTGGACATACGGAATGTATGCCGTTGCGTTATTTCCGTTGTTGAGCAGACAAATTTTCGAACATATGAAGCAATGTATTAGCAATATCCTTCAAAATTATTCACATTGTGATTCATAGTGTGTTGCGCAATTAGTGTGAGCAGAGCGAGGAGTTTCTAAAGAAAAAAAAAAGGAAGGATGTTGAAGAGGACTTCTAATCAATTTATGTCTAGAACACAGAATCAGGAAAAAAAACTAAAAATTTCAAAAAAATTAATACGTGGAACATTCATAATTTGCATTACTTACGGCTCGCACACCTGTGCAATGTCTGAATATCAGAAGTCAATTCTCATAATTTAAAACGTTCAAAATCTAGTCGCAGTGTCATCTCGGCGACAAACAAATGTCAAAAACTTATCAAAATTAGAGGTATTTTTGACAGATTGAGAGTGAGATCAGACTTTGAACGTTCTTAAAATTACGAGAATTGCCCCTCAGATGTAAGTATGTAGCCTTGACTACGATTCCGCTTGGCTAGCAACCAGTCTAGTGATGCGAAATTACCTAGGTTTTGTTTCACCTTATTTCGAGAGGCAGTCCTTATTTTACATTGTATATAAACTTACATAAACCCACGCCGTCTTCTCATGGGATAGGCAGTAACTACAGAACGCGAATTTAATTTGGAATAAATAAATTTTGTAGAGGATCTTTGTGGTTACCATTCTTTTTGGTTACCAGCTTTTATACTAGTCAACGCAACATATCTTTTAGTACTCTATTGGTCGTCATTTCAGTAGTCACGTGCTTTCTAAACATATCATCATTCACACAGTCCATCCATCGTTTCTTTGGTCTTCCCCTACTCTTATAGCCATCGACATTCATACTGGAAACTTTCCTCACGACATTTTCCTCATTCCTCCGTATCCCATGTACAGAGGATATTTTAGGTAGCTCACGAAATTCCTACGCCCGACTTAATTTTCTGACAAATTGTCAGATCTATCAATCTAATTTGCTGACAAATTGTCAACTCATCAGACAATCATACAGTTCCTAATTGAAGACAGAAATCACAGAATTAAGTTAGCATAGTTAGACTCAATTATCAAACTCACGTTAACTGCTGTGGTTTTTAGGGTTCCGTACACAAAGGGTGCCAACGGAACCCTATTACTAAAGGTCTCTGTACACAGCGGGCGGGGCGGGGCGGGACGGGACGGCGACGCGACGCTGAGCACTTGTAATGTACTAGATATTACGGACGACGCCACACAGAGCCGTCCCGCTCGACGCGACGGTAACCGTCGCGCCCCGCCGCCGCGCCGCCGCGCCGAGCGGGAATACAAGTCAGAAGCGGCGGGGCGGGGCGTGGCGGGACGCGAGCGCGTTTTTTGATTTATTTCATGCACCCATTTCCGTTTACGTTGTTTTTTCTTACCTAGCGCAACTATGAGCAATAGCGTTTCCTTGTCTGAATCGCTCAACATCTTTTTTGATGAAAGAACGGCGCGGCGGGACGGGACGTGATCACGCCGGCAGTGTGAACACTGCCGCCGCGCCAGCGCCGCGTCGCCGTCCCGTAAGCTGTGTGCAGAGACCCCTCCGCTGTCCGTCCGCCTCTTTCAGCGGGCTGTATTTCATGAAACGTAAAAGGTAGTCGCAGAGTGTGTATTTCTATTGCCGCTATAACAACAAATAAAAATATAGAGGTATTAGGAACAGGGTGTAAAGTTCACTCATACTCCATAGAAAAGGGAGGGACCCTCAGACCAGACGGGTGTTGTGTGTGGCGGGCAACTGTCCGATGATTCATGTCGGGCCATTGTATATATGCTAGTTGCGCGTTAAACTCTGCTTACGAGATGCAGTATTTTTCTCGACATCAGTATGACGCGTAGTTCGCATGTGGCGTTGTAGATACCGCTACAATAAAAATTAAATAAAGTTAAAAATTAAAGCGGGTCCCCATACAAGAAACGTGTTTTTGTTTTTCAAATTTGTCGTGTTAAATACTGTACGGTATGGAACCCTTCGTGTGCGAATCCGACTCGCATTTGGCTGGTTTTTCTTATTTTACCTTTCAGAAATTTTATGTTTAAGTTTTATATTATAACGTTTGGTGTAGATAGATATATAGCCGCTCACACAAAAAGTGACCGACAATTTTCTCAAGGTGCATCAACAATCACTTGGGCATCCAATAAAACTTACGAAAATAATAAAAACATGTTTTTGATTAGTTGTTACACTGCGCAAACGAACTTAAACTTAACTTAAGTAGCCTTATTAATGACTAGCTGTGCCTCGCGGTTTCACCTGCATAAGTTTCGGTCCTGTGGGAATATCGGTATAAAAAGTATCCTATATGTTAATTCTGGTTATAAACCATCTGTGTGGCAAATTTCATCCAAATCCGTTCAGTAGTTTTTGCGTGAAAGAGTAACAAACATCCATCCATGAAACTTATTGTTCCCCCGACCGACCCCCGTCGCATTGTTTCGCCTTTTGCTTCGACTTTTTTTCATTCTGCTCGGCTCCTAAGGATCCTACCGTAATGTTAAATAGCCTATAGCCTTCCTTAAGAATTGGACTATCAATTGCAAAAAGAATTAAAAAATCCCAATTGATAGTTCCAGAGATTAGCGCGTTCAAACAGACAAACAAACTCTTCAGCTTTTTACTAGTAAGATATATGTATATAGATGATAGAACAATGTTAAATTAGAATAAAAATAACTTCGCTCGGTCAGACGCTTCAGAATAATTTGCCATTTGTATGTAAAAATAGTGCCACTTAATAAATACAAATAGGACATAAATCATGGTAGCATGTTACGATTAATTAACAAATATCACGCGATGGATCGAGAGGAGCAAATTATCATCGGCATGCTAATCTGTGCATGAAGATGTATATTCTTCTATATCTATACATTATAATAAATCTGTACACGAGGCGTTTCAGTACGTTGAAAATAATAGGTCTTTACCTATGTAATTGGAGATTCTATAACCAGCATTTTCAGATTGAATTATCTGTGGATTGGCGTAATTCGAAATTCAAATAAATTTTATTCGAAAGACGTGTTAATTTAATTTCAAATTTAGTCATTTGTTTTTAGATAGTTTTTTGTTTTTGTGACATTGTGGTAGTTTTTGGCGCCATGGATAAACTGAAAATTCGTACAATTTTCGAATACGAGTACGTGGAAATACCGCTGCGCAAACAACACGAAACATTAACTACGTGTACGGGCCTAACTACTGTTGTACTGCTTGCATAAACACGGTCCATTGTTGGTTCAATCGTTTTAAATCTGGAAATTTTGAGTTGAAGAACGAGCCTCGCGGTCGGCCGGTAACCATTGTCGACAACGACGAATTAAAGGCGATAGTGGAAGCGGATCCAACGCAATCTACGGCTGAGCTTGCTGCGGGCCTTGGAGTTAGTGTCAAAACAACATTGAAGCACTTGCGTCAAATCGGAAAGATAAAAAAGCTAGATAAGTGGGTGCCGCACGAACTAAGCGACCAACAGCGAGATTTACGCGTCGAAGCATGCATAGAACTACTAAATCGGCATAGAAACGAGGCAATTCTTAATCGAATTGTTACCTGCGATGAAAAGTGGATCCTGTACGACAACCGTAAGCGTTCGTCTCAGTGGGTGGATCCGGGTACAGCACCTAATCAGTGCGCTAAAAAAAGATTTCTCATAGGAAGATGATGGTGACTGTCTGGTGGACCAGTGCCGGGACTTGTACATCACAGCTTCTTACCGAAAGGCACAACAGTGACGGCAGATGTCTATTGCCAAGAATTGCAAACAATGATGGAGAAGCTCGCAATTCAACAACCAAGACTAGTCAATCGCTCTTCCCCATTGCTTCTCCACGACAACGCGCGAGCTCACACTTCACGACAGACCATCGTAAAGCTACAAGAGTTACAGCTGGAAGCTCTCCGTCACCCACCGTACTCACCGGACCTCGCCCCAACAGATTTCTACCGTTTTCAAAATTTAGACAAATTTTGAAGTGGGAAAAAATTCAACACCCGAGAGGCAGTACAAAACGCTTTCGCTGACTTCATCGCTTTCCGTCTGGCAGACTTCTACAGTAAAGGGATAAACAAACTGCCATCAAAATGGCAAAATTGTATAGATAATTTGGGCCAGTACTTTGATTAGCTGAAATAAAAAAAATACCAAAATTTTTATATTTTAAAATTATCATACAAATCTCCAATTTCATAGGTAAAGACCTAATATTTCCAAAAGAAATAGTTATGGTGTTAAAGGATAGCACCATAACTATTTATTTTGCCCAACAGATGCCATTTCTATCATTTTTGGATTTTTGTATTTTTGGATGTGAGAGATAAGTTGAAATGGTATCACGCAAAAAATACCTTTTATACTCAAATATTTTATATAACTCAAAAAATGACTGCTTAGTAAATTATTTAGCAAATTTAATTTTTGTCTGTAAGTTCAAATCACAACCGTCATTTTTTGACAGTTGTATGAAATGGCTATAACAGGGCAGATTAATGTAGTTTGTAAGCCTGTTGAATAATTAACTTCCCATATGTATCATTGCCTTCACACCTTTTTGCTGTCGGCTTTCCTTAGCCTCGATCAACATGTCTCGAATACGACGGACAATGGGGACTAGCGTGCTACAAAAATGGATTTTTAATATTTATTTATTTATTATTTTATTTATCTACTTATTACATGTAAAACACTGGTTAGTAGGCATGCATTAAAATTTCATGACACAGTACGCACCCTGTAAGGGTGCTGCTAATTTTCATTTTTTGCATATTATTTTTAGTAGAATTTTTATAATATAATTTACAGAAGCAAGCTACGCTTTGTAATGGGAGCCTTCGTAAATGTAGCTATGTGCAGCAAACGGGAATAACGAGATAAACTCGTACTAATGTCTTTGAGACCGTGAAGGACTCTTCTGACGTACACAAAATACTTACCGTCCGTAAATAACGTGACCACTGCTTTAGTACTATGTTTAGAATTTAATCATTAACTCTAAATCGATTAAACATATATAATCAACTGGAAAAGTGGATCCTGAAAGTGTTGAAAAACAAAATTAATGAGAAAATAGTACATTACGACACGTGTAACTTAAGTAGTCCATTATTGCATGGCGTAACGCCGTGCATTAATAGACTACTTAGGTCACACGAATCGTATACTATTTTACAACTCGTGTGACTTAAACCCGCAGTTAAGTCACGCTTTTCTGTGTAGAAAGGGACTACCCACAGAAAAGCATGATTTAAGTGCGGGCTTAAGTCACAGTGCTATAAATATATTTTTCCATAGTATGATGGTGCCTTCAAAGTTTTGCATAATTACATTAAATAAATATTTTACGCTGCGGAAGCTTAGTTTAAAACATACTTAACGTGGAAACAAAACTTTGAATGTAGATGCAAATTACATGAGACAAACTTCAGAGCTAGCTTCAGCTATGTGAATTGCAAATTAACATATTTCGCCAGATGTTACAATGTTATAATTTCATAATAATTTATTATTTGTCTTGAATGAAAATAATACTAACGGAGTTTTGTCCTTACACTATGAAATTATTAATAATATCCTATCAGGTTCTACTGACCCACTCCTTAGCAAAGACCTCCATTCTAACCACTTAAGACTATTGTTTGCTGTTTTGGGCCAATCTTTCGAGAAGCAGTAGTGTTCATATTTTCAGCTTCGTCTGTGCCTTTCCCGAGAAAAAAAAATGCTTTAATACACCTGTCCCACCACCTACGTGGAAGCCATTAGCTAACGACTTTTTCTCGCTGAAGAAACGTGCAATAGATGGTGGCCCCGTGTCAGTAAAAGAGATACACATATTAATAGCTGATTCTTCACACTGCCGGCGAGTACGCTCTCTCCACTAGTATGTCGCAGCGACAAGAGCTATCAAAGAAAAACTCGCTCAGCACCGCTTTCTTGGCGGGCAGAACACTCGCTGCGCGTTTCTAGTTGCTAGCTCTACTCGGTTTTTGCTAAGCGTCGGCGGTAGGACAGCTGCCTAATGTCCTTTCAAGTCTCACGCTTACTGTTATATGTCCCTTGTAATACTCTAAAAGGACTACCTTTGTGAAACTCATGTATGTAGAAGTCCATATTGCTTGTGGAAAATCAAGTAGAAATTAGCCTCCACGGCAAAGCAACACTTTCTCTAGTATTACATTAACAAATGCCTATGATGTTAAAGGCATTCGATTCATGGTCACATCACCATTCGTTCGTAACCTTGAACACAGTATTGTATTGTGAATTGTTAGAGTTTTGCAATACGTTGCCGTAACATTCGATTTTGTCTGTCAGTTTGATTACGTTTTGAATTAGCATAGTAATGATGCTAATTTTGTACCTAATCTAGTAGGCGATCGATATGGACCGAACCATATTGATAGATGCTTGGCACACCAACGGATTGGCTCAAAAAGACTTGATTTTGATCGTTTCGTCGTGGATCTTTTTGAAAAACAAAAGTTTTTTGTTAGCTAATGTTGTCTCCCACTTTTGGGCGAAGTCACCCCTTTTCTCTGTCTCTTAGTTTATTAAAACGGAGACACACTTCCCTATGTGTTTGTTAATCTAGCGTATGGGGTTGCAGCTGAAAATCAGCGTCAGGTGGTACACCTTGTGGTGTCATCTGACATTATGCTGAGCTGAGGCCCTTTTGGCAATATAATTTTTGTTTTCTGTTTTTTTATAGTTTTAAGGTGTATTTGTTTTTGCTGTAATGGCAATAAACGCCTTTTAACACATCTTTCTTTTTCTCTCCAAACCTCTATATCTTTTGTGACTAGTTTTATTTGAATACTAAGTTAAGTATTCCTAATCGAGTGTGGAACCGTGCTCAAAACTGTATTAAATGATTCTTCCTCTCTCGTCGGCATGCCATATACAAATTCTAAAAATAACTATAATAATCTTGTTCCATTTGCATGTAACGCTTATTTACAACTTAATCTGATACAATCATCCCATTACGATTGACACGCAATTGACGTCAACAGCAAACAACTCTTAGCATACCTGTAATCATGGTTTCATAACACCACTTAGTTCATTGATCGTTAACTCTTCACTAGAGACAGGTAAACGATCAAAAGATTAGGTGGGTGGTGGAAATTTTTATATGGGGGTCATTCGTAGATCTTTGACATTCATTATGGTAGTCGAAAGGTCGAAAGTCAACCAGTCTTGCTAAGGGTTATCGTGTGGTCTAGTACCTGGAATGTGAAGGTCAGATAGGCAGTTGCTCCATGTAAAATACTGGTATTCTAGGTAAGCTGCATCTAGGTAGACTGGAGGCCGACACCAACATATGTAGTTAGGAAAAGGCTAGAAAGATGATGATACTGCTATTTTAGGATCCATAATTCACAACTCGCAATGAAAACAAAAAATCAAAAAGAAAACAGAGAATCAGGAGCAGGAAGTATCTTTTGGTATCTGTGTTTCTAACTAATCCTCTGCTCCTATAATAGAGGCCGGGCAAAGAGGCAGAGAGGATATGGACCTCACGTACGTTTCTATATCCGTTCCCATCATCTTACTCCACTTGCAGATTAGGTTACTTGGGGTCGGCGCAACACGTTTTCGTCTTCAATTCTCTCCTGTCAACCATCATTTATAACCATATTGTAATATTAATCACTCTTTTTGTTACATGTGGTTTCAATTTACTTTCCGAAACCCAGGGTTTTTTTTTGTGCATTTACTTTCATTGTTTCTAACGATCTGCTGACAGCGCCAGTGGTAGTTTCCTTTGCTTTTATTTTTCTTTGGCAATCATTATTCTAATGGGAAGTAGGTATCATAAAAAGACAACGTCTGACATCACATTTATCAAACATATAATTTGGTCCTAAATCATAAAACAAATTGTGATTATGTTGTTCTGACATTGATGACAAGTTATTTATTGATTTAAATGCACCTCTGACTCAACAATATAAATTGACTCCACACAAAAATAGAAATAGGAGGTATTAGCTACTACTTAGCTAATAATTTATGATGCAATTTTGAAGTCCGACGGTGTGGGCGGGAAATCCAGAACCGGCTTCCTTCTGTCAGTCTGTCTGATAAAATAAGATGACAAATCCGCCAAGCATGATAATTTAAAAAATAATTGGCACTTATGTTATGAGGGAATGTTGTTGAAGAACGTGTATTTTTACACTGTAACACCTCACACGTTACTTACATTATTATCTTATTAACACATTGACATAGCACAATGACTAATGTTGCTAAAACGATAAAAGTATGCAATCACGCTTCATATTTGCTTGCCATCGCCCCCTGCTTTACGCATTTGCCGGTACCAGGAGCGCACGAATTCGCAGAGGTTTCTGCAGCCGCCTCGCTGAGTCGCTGCACACTTGCACAACCGGTCCGCGTGCCGCACACAGCATTGAAAATTACGTCATGTATTTTATTTAGCCTTATGTAGAGCTCGGTATACCTATCTATATGCACGACCGACAAGTAAGTCACGACGCACCTCCTACGCGTTCTAACAGCCTGGTACTTCAGAAGCCAGAAAGGATTCAAAAGGACCTTTATTGTGAGCCTTTTTGAGTATCAAAGGCAATCGAAATAAAGAAGGAAATGAGTTAAAAAGGATACCTGCGTTTGATGAACTTGTTTTTTTTTTTCGTTGTTTTGGTCCTTTGTGACGTCAGAACTTCACATTTCCTGTAAGTAGGCAGGCCTACTCTGTTACTATTATCATTTATCAAGTGTAAGTATGTAGGTATCCTATTGCTTATAGCCTATGCTTATTCAAATCCGTTTTCATTTGCGGCAAAGGCTTGCATATTGTGTAAGATTGATTCAATGGCATTCGATATTGTGATTTGTTTATTCTCTGACTCTCAAGGTCTTGATTCGATACGTCCGCTCTTTTTTTATATTTGGTACATCAGGTTTGATGGTGTCTAAGTTCAAATGGCACAGAATCCGTTTTTTTTTTTTTTAATTACCTGCTTCTGGTGTTTTTGTTTTGTTAAAGTCTTATTGTGTGATAGACAGGGTTCATATTGGTTCTCTTTGATAAAAGGGATGAGAATTGCCTATTTTTTATCCGTGTCTTCAGAGTTTAGTCAATGAAAGTTATCATACTTATCATGTTACGACAATGGTTAAGAGAGCTGACAACTTGCTTCAGTTTCCAGCCCATCTATACTAATAATAAAGCTGAAGAGTTTGTTTGTTTGTTTGAATGCGCTAATCTCTGGAACTAGCGGTTGGATTTAAAAAAGGCTTTGTAATTTGTATTTGATAGCTCAACTCTTAAGACAGGCTATAGGCTATTTAACGTCACGCTAATGAGTCGAGCAAGAACGCTAAGTTAAACGAAGTAGTAACGCGTACAGGCGATGTGATGCGTCGGGGTGGCAACCCCCTAAAAAAACAAGAAATGTAATAAAAAAAAAATATCATGTTTATATAACGATACCCAACACTTCTGCGGAGTTTCGCTAGCTAATTTAAAATAACCCTGTATATAGATACCTCTAAAAACTTCTAGCTGGTAGATTAAACTATGGCTTATGATAAATTAATACCGCAGAAAACCTTGACACCTAGTCATTACTGCATAATAAAGATGAATCTAATAAAATTAATTAACACTGGAACCCTGACATAAAATTGAAGAAAAACACTGGTAGGTAACATAACACAGGTAGATAAAGATTATGAATTTATTCGTTTATAGACATTGTTTCAATGTCATATATGACTAGCATAATCAACCTATGTTCCCACTGCTGGGACACAGGCGTCCTTTCTTCGAGAGAGAGTGGGCTGTAATCTACTATACGAGCCCGGTACGACTCGGTAGATGTCGCATGGGTGGCCCAGTCATAACGACCCTTTTTTTTTTTTTTTTGTGTGGGAAGTCATCAAATGACCTCTGCCGCTCTGGGCTGAGCGGAAGGCGTGTCAGACTTTTACTGACTAAAAACCACCCGTGTTCCTTCAGTTGCCTGTGCCAGGGGCCACGGTATCTCTTTCGAACAAGTCGCGGCCCCGGCAGTCACAACGACCCCGACTTACGAATTGTATAGGTCGTGGGTTCGAACCCAGACTTTACTTTGTGTTAATAATTCCATCACCACTCCTCTCCAAACGGTGAAGGAAAACATCGTGAGGAAACCGGCATGTCCTAGAATGTTGTGTATCTATACTGATATTAAAAAGAGGTAAATTATTAATAATCTCCTTTGTTGTGTGCTAAATTGTCGGGGTAATTACGTAATACACTTGCAATGGCAATGCCTTTCATTTTGACAATTCAACGGAAAGTCGAGCATACAAATTTTTCATACATATGAAGCAATGGATTAGGTTTTCGGATTGTGATTTGAAAGTGTTTTACGCAATTGGAGTAGTGCTCAACAATTAAATTCCCAGGCTATACATAGCCTCATAAGTTTGCTTACTAGGGCCCGGGCACACGCGACACCGATCGATCGGAACAACATGCGAATTTAGAACAAACATTTTTATTGAAATCCTTTGTCAAATAATAGCGTGCCTCCATCCGATAACGTTAACGGGACTATTTGATACCCTGCTAATATAAACCATTTTAACCTTCTTTAACCTATTTAGGAGATAGCTTTTCACCAATTCTTCCTTAGCTCACTGTCGTTAAATGGAGAGATTATGGAACTCTTGTGCAAAATTGTATGCTGCTAGAGTAGGGTTGCCAGATACAGGCTTGTCATTTCGGGACAAATCTAGGTTAACGGAGTCGGCCCTTAATAAAATATATGAAAATAAATAGGTCTTAATTTCTAGACACGGGAAAAGGCGCTAAATTCCGGGACACTCCCGGATTTCCCGGCCATCTAGCAAGCCTATTCCTGCGGTTTAGGCTGTGCGTTGTCTGCCAGTAAAATAGTTATTGAATTAATGCAATTCCTGATTTGCCATAGTGCAGTATCAATAAAGTTTTTGACATTTGTTTGTCGCCGAGATGAGACTACGACTAGATTTTAAACGTTTTAAATTACGAGAACTGGCCTTCTGATGTATGAACGTAAACGAGTCAAAAGGAGTAAGGTGTAAGGTGCCGTTCTGTGTTCGTTCTGTGTCTGCCTATCCCCATGTGAATGAGGCGTGAGTTTGATGTTTTAATAATATAACTCCGCACCTCATTCATAGTACTATCGCAGATTAGTTCCACGTTCTAGTATAAACCTTACATATAGTGTAGTACCTCTACCTACATCTAGATATGCCGCCAGCTTTCCCCTTTCTAAAGTTCACCCACAACCGTGACAGTTTATAAGTTAACAAAGGACGGTTTTCTATAAAACGATTGTGTTGAGTTTCTCTTCATATTGTGTTCAAGCTAGCTGTGCAGTGTACTTTAGATAAGTATCTTTCCACGGCGTTCTGGGAGTAAGAATGTAACTAAGTATTAAATCTATTGTTTGAATCTGGCCGTTAAATTGAAACAACCCTTATTTGCAAACAGTTTTTGAATGAAATGTCGGGAGAAAAGTTTTGAGTATGAATGTCGATGGCTATAAGAGTAGGGGATCACCAAAGAAACGGTGGACGAAAGATAAGGACAAGAGAATGATAAGGTCTTTATCAGTGACCTTGTGTTAAGCACTACCGCTGAGTATGAGGTCTTAGGTTGAATTCCCAGGTCGGGTAGTGTTATTGGGTATTTGCATCAGGAATTTCTCTGGACTTGTGGCGGTTGATTGCCCCTATTACATGACACATCTGACGAAACGTTGGTGTTGGTTTACTGAAGAAAGAAAGCGAAGTCTTCGATGGCGAAGTTACACTTGTTAGTTGGCTGTTCGCAACTTTGAAAATGCGGTTTCATTTTGTAGCTATCTTGAATTTTATAGGGCTGATTGAACGGTATTTAGTTTTGGTTTGACCTCTCGGCCACTGAACTATCGCAGGGAGCAAGGTCGGGCCGGGCTTACCGGTAATCGATCTGTCACAAGAAAGCCCAAGGTCACACAAGGTCATAAAGACCGTAATAAGTGAAATAAACTAAGAAATCTGAAAGGAGATCGAGCAATTTTCAAAACTTGAGATAGACAGATGGACTTTTGTAAACTTTACATAGATTACAATTGTAATTTATGAAAATTACGTGGAAGCCGTCACAATAGGCGGTATTATCGCATAAAGAAATCTTTCTGATCTTATTTACATATATGTGTACATTTAAGAAAGTTATGAATTTATTTAAGGCTGCGTCGTAACCGAAAACTATCGTCACGCACTTTATAAGAATATGACATATTCGCGCGTTCAATGAAGTCGCGTATGCACGTCATTATTCAGCTAAACGATCGCGAATTCGCGCAATAGTCGCTTTCGGTTAAGACGCAGGATGTTATTAAAACAATATTTCAGATGTTTCAACGTGATTGTTTATTTGTAACCTATCATAAATATCTCCGATTTCTTCCATGTCACTTCAGGGATTTAAATGTTTAATTTGAATTGTTGCAGTGTATGAAGGCGTATGTTGAGTTCGAAGTTTGCAACGGCGCGTACGAGGTGTCATGTCCAGACGCGAGATGCAGGGTGGGGGCAGCGCTCAATCTGGAGGAGATATCCGACCTGGTGGAGCCGGCAGTCATGGAGAAACATCTCAAGTTTCGACTCAATCATGGTACAGTATTAGAAAATTACATCAATCTACAGATTTCTTCATTATGATTCCTCCTCCAATTCATTTCTCATTTGTTAAGCTCAACTCTAGGCGATCGTTTAATAAGCAACAAACGCTCGTTGGACGAAAGAGCTAAAAAGGCCAAGTTTTTCATCATCCGCCTGCCTCTAACCCAATTTATCTAAAGTCGGTGCAGTATGGCTTATTATTTCCATACAGCTCTATTGGCCGTTATCTGTTTAGCCAGTTACACTCTTCTAACCATATTATCTCTAGCACAAATCACAATCCATCCATCGTTTCTTAAGTCATCCACTGCTCTTACAGGCAGTTTTGTAATGCATTTTAGCATATCAAGGAAATCGAGTAATTTTCAAAACTTGAGATATATGTATAGAGGACTTTTGTGAACTTTACATAGATTACAATTTGAATTTATGAAAGTTACGTGGAATTTACCTATTGCTATTAAAAGGGTCCCTCCACTTCTTCCATATTTCGTAATCCCGCACTTCCTCCTTCACGGCATATATCTAGTCCATCCCAATTTTAATTGAATTAAAATAATTCATCAATGAGCCTGGATGTTTCCATGATTCCATCATGCTCTGATTGTGCACTTGCTCGGCTCGATCATCGCTGATGCGTGTGCGCTCGTCTGCCGCTGACGTTCAGCTCGGTCCGCTCTGTTTCACAACGATTACTCGCTCCGTGGCTGCACATTATTAAACCATTTGCTTTACGACAGTACTATTGTTTTAAGTTATGTTATTTAATGCTTCGGTAGTATAGTAACTGTCTGAAGATGACACTTTTTGGTCAAGGATTGTTGGAGGTATCAACAACACAAGGTGTAATTGAAATAACGAAAACCTCTTAAAGGGTCATTGTATTGTACACATCATTATGGACAACTTTTACGATGGGACCGTACATTTTGTCGAGTTATGCGAACATAAAAATGTACCGGAAGACGTAGTGTTGGAAGGCCTCCCACAAGGTGGAACCCGCTGGATGCGGGAAGCATAGAACCGGTCGAAATGGAGGTGCTTGGAGGTGGCCTAAAATGATGATGATGATGCGAACATAGCAAAAAAACAAAGTCAAAAGTCAGTTATTCAAACTAGCAATTTTTGAACGTCAAATATGTATGCAGTAGTATTATTAGTAGTATTTGTGATGGATGATTCATAATGATGAGTATAATGACCCCTTCTGAGGTATTCAGTTATTTCAAGAAGAGAGAAAATGGTGTTGTCCTTATACAAAAAAGGTCAATCAAAGTTCATTACTAGCCACATTAAAAGATAGTAGGGTATATGAACTTCAGGAAGTGGGCAGACGAGGAAAGTAAAGGACATTGTGACCTCTCAATGGTTCCGGTTTCTGATTGAGTGTGTCGTTGATTCGATAACTTGATCAGTGAAACTATAAGTGAAAATATTCTTGACATGGGTACTTCGTCATAGGTTAATTTTAAAGAGCTATTGGCCGTATAGCTTCAAAGTGTCAATATGCTACACTGTCGTTGAGCTTGTACAGAGTAACTTACAGAACTACTTGAGACATAATCACCACCACACTAATTGCGTATCACACTCTCAACCACAATCTAAATCATTTTGAAATATATTGCTTATCCATTGCTTCATATGTTCGAAAAATTTGTCTGCACAACAACGTAAATAACGCAATGAATGTTGTTGAACTGTCATAATGAAAGCCATTCCTATGGCACGCAATTATTCCGCTGTTTCTGAATATTTTTTTTTCGTGTTATTCCCATCCCATTGTAAAAATTGTTCAAATGCATGAATATTATCGCTTCTTAAAATATTTCACTAAAATTGTCCGTGACTTCAAATCACAACTGTCATTCTTTATCAGTCGCATGGAATGGCAAATTGACGTCAGACGTAGAGTCAACCTGTCAAT
Source organism: Apamea epomidion (assembly GCA_947507525.1). Taxonomy (NCBI): domain Eukaryota; kingdom Metazoa; phylum Arthropoda; class Insecta; order Lepidoptera; family Noctuidae; genus Apamea; species Apamea epomidion. Next base: position 16,379,772 of record OX382240.1, on the reverse strand, counting down.
CTGCCTTATAATCGAGTTCCCTGACTGTACAAAAGGCCCTTGTAGCACTCGACTAATATGCATATATTATTATTAGACTGTACGGACCTTTTGGCTCTTGAATGACATTGTCAGGAGGTTGTTTGTAAACATTTGTGGAATTGTATTGAAAAATTAAGATGGCGACTTTAGTTCCGATTTTGCCACCCGCCAAATAGTCCACCTATAGCTATAAGCAGGTATACTGAGTTCATTATTTTGTTGCAGAGGTGGCGATGGACTCTGCGCGCGCGTTTTGCCCGCGTGTGGGCTGCGACACGGTGGTGCACGTTCGCGCAGCCAGTCCTGCGCACTGCCCCACTTGCCGGCACGACTTCTGCTCACAATGCAACCAGGAGGTAAGAACTGCTTTGTAGCGGCATCTACGACGCCACATGCGAACTACGCATCAAAGATCTGACGTTAATTTAAAGAATCCTGCATCGCGCAAGCAAAATTATCCGCGCGACTAGTATACAACATCCCGACATCAACTGTCGGACAGTAGTCAGTAGTCAGACAGTTTTCTATGGAAGATGAGGAATTTCATACCCTGTTCCTATACAGCTTCTTTGAGCCCTTTTTTTGGAACGAAGTTCCTTATCGCGCGTTGTGAAAGGGGGCTAGACGGAAAAAATTCTTACGAAAAGTTGTCACGACACTTTTTGCTATAATATATATATATATATATTTGTAAGCTATTGTAAGCTGTGCTACTTCAGTTACCACAAGCCAATTATTACGAAAATTGAGCCTACTGATTAAGTTTACATAACATTATATTTGTTAATAATAAAAAAAATATTATTATAACTTAAAAAAAATAAAATTTTATTACAATTCCTTCACTAATTAATCGAAAGGAACTTCGTTCCATCCGGGTGTCCCTTGACACCTCTCAAGTTTTTTTTTTTTTTTGGGTGGGAAATCATCAAATGACTCCTCCCGCTCTGGGCGGAGCAGAAGGGAGGGTCAGACTTTTACTGACTAAAACCCACCCGTGTTCCTTCAGTTGCCTGTGCCAGGGGACACGGTATCTCTTTCGAACAACCCGCAGCCCCGGAGCTTCTTTGAGCCCTGTGGTGTCACCTGCATGGTGATTATCACAGGAAAAGTTCATTTTATTGGCATAAAAAGCATCCTATGCCACACGGGAATAGTTTTGCTTTCTGCCAGTCAAAGAGTTTTTGTAATCGGATCAGTACTTGCCTTTAATATTGCAAGGCCCTACAGTTGTATATACTATATGCTCGCCAGACTCGCATTAACGTTTTGACCCACAAGCCACTTTGGTGGTACTACTATCAACATCTGCCTGGCCTTTTCCCAGCTATGATGGAATCGGCCTGGAGGAATCGGGATGGAGTCTAACCTGATGCAGTTCAATACCAGTATTTTACATGAAACGACTGCCTATCTGGCGCCTTAAACCCAGTTACTAGATTTCACGAAACCCCTTGGTAAAACTTGTTGTCATACTTTCGGGCTTCTGACTACCCATAGCAACTGACTGTCAAAGACCTACATTGTTGCTACTTTTTATCAAAATTTTATTAGAAACACCAGTATTTTACATGAAGCGATTTCCTATCTGATGTCCAAAACCGAGTTAACAGGTAACCTGATACCAATTGGTAAGACTGGTTATCAGATTTTCGGGCTTCTGACTACCCGTAACGACTAGGTATCGACTGTGAAAGATCTGCATTGTTGCTACTTATTACAAACACCTTGCATTATTTCATAACCTCGATACCTACATGAAACTCGCACTACACCACTAACGCGGCGGAACGCGCCTTTTCAACGTACGGCCCATTGTCAAAACAAAAAGGCCCCCGTTTCGCTTTCCCTCCTAATATCTTTGTTCATTTTATGCTGCACCGCCATCGCGAGAGAGCTCGTAGACTGAGGAATGGAAACTAGAGAATTTTGTGATGACATTGAATAATAAACCTTAGTGTCATTCGTTTTGACGTTATTAATCAATTAAATTAAAGGATACTGAACGAGACTCAATATAATTTTTATTGTTATTACGTCGAGACTTCGAGAGGCGTTTAGCGTCCCGCTAAGTTTAAGTGCTGATTCTCATCCTAATTTGAATAAATGATTTATAATTATGTTTTTGTTCTTCTCCATAGAAACGTTGCTTTGGAACATAGCTTTAGAACGGGCAACCAGTTTCAACTTTATGAAAGACAGACTCTTTAAGAATTCAAAATTGCCTGTAAATGGTTTATTTGAAATAAATATTTTGGTTCAATGGTTACTTCATCATCCACAGCCCGACTTCAGCCCCTGCTGGGCATATGCCTCTATTTTCTTGTTCCAATCCCCACGCTCCTGTTCCAGTCTCATCCAGGCTTTGTCCGCGATGGCAATAATGTCGACAATGGTTACTAAGTGATTCAATTTCCAAACGTTACATTTAATCACTGTGCGAAACTTCTCAGACGTGGTGGGTAGTCATGTTTATAATCATAACTAGTTTCTGCCCGCGTGAAATTTCGCCACCCACAACGTTGTATCACTCGCATCATATCGCCCGCCCGCGATATTGCTTCGTTTTGCGTTTAGCGGTCTTTCTGTTTTTTTTTTTCTTTTTTCTCGGCGCCTAGGAATCGTAGCGTGATGTTAAATAGCCTTACCTTCCTCAAGAGTTAAAAAAAAAATACCTCCAGGGTATAGCGAGCTCAAACAAACAAACTCTTAGCTTTGTTATTAGCATATACGCGCAAGTTTTTCCAAACATGTAGAAAAACACAAATGTTCGAATTTTATAGAAAATGATGCAGTTTATTCTACGTGTTCTATTTCCGGACATTTCAAGCACCAGTCAGCGCGGCCTGAGAGGAACACTTCTAAATGCTACAGACCTATACAAAGTGACGATACTGTACCTAATATCCAATACATTTTACGTAACAGATCGTTTCCCTGGTTCCTAGTTTATTTTAAGGAAAAGGTTTAGTGACGAGGCTAACCTTACCCAGTGCTGAAGCCGTTAACGTCTACTTATCTATACTAAATATACTAATAATAAAGCTGAAGAGTTCGTTTGTTTGAACGCGCTAATCTCTGGAACTACCAGTCGGATTTGAAAAATTCTTGGTAGCCCAATTCTTGAGGAAGGCTATTAACATTACGCTAGGACCCTTAGGAGGAGAGCAAAAAGAACGAAAGAACCCTAAGCGAAAACGAAGTAATAGCACGGACGGGCAATACGATGCGACGGGGTTGGTCGGGAGTGTAGAATAAACATAACATCACGTCTGTAGTCCTCGAAAAGTTAAGCAGAGGTGTACGTACAGTAACATCCACAAACTCGCCAGTAAGTAAATAAACTAAGTGAAAAATGAAACTTAAAATGTACTCAACAAAGTATTTAGAAATGATCATGAAGTTAACGAGCATTCATTAATCAATCTGAACATGGAGCCTGGAAGTAGAATCATAAACAATGTTGCCATGCAACTGAATGTCATTCATTACACGACATGAAACGGTTGCCTTCTTTTACTTAAAAGCACTATCCTGCATCTCCAGTGTCCCCCTTTTACGGCGGCTCTCGGGAAGTGGGTCGAGATGGTGCGGACAAAGACCCTTGTGCCAGTAAGGTCAGCTGACTAACTGTGCTATCATGTCGCAGGCTGCTCTTGCTTGTGGAACTTTGGTGCATTAAAATGGCCGCCACCTTCTATTCTATCAATAATTATTTGATCGAAGGCCTCCACGAATGGCGGTACTTAAGTGTACAGAGGGTTGACTTGACAGTTTAGCAGTTTGACACACTATGTGCATCAATTTGCTGTGTATCTACCTTTTTCATAAGACTGAAAAAGAATGTCAGCTGTGATTTGTTTTTACAGACAATTATTTATATTGATAGTATTTTTCTAATCCATTTAGGGCTGATTTTTTCCAACGCCAGATAATTTTATCCGAGGAATAATTTTAATTTTTTGACAGTTCTTTCATACAAATTCTGCCAGACGTCAATTTTATTCTACGAATAAAAAATATCTGTCGATTATAAAATCAGCCCTAAGTGTAATATGCCTGTTGGCGCCCAATTGGGCTAATAAAAACGCAAAAATAAAAAACAGGAAAAACGGCTTGCATCCTTTTACTAGCATGTTCAACCCTATGTAAATTACAACTTCGAACTATAAATTTACATTTCTCAGCATCCATTAAAATTGCTATTTACCGTAAAGAATCAACCTTTTCCATGAGAAGTAATTTTGTATTCAAAGCGTGGCGTTTTATCCTTTCATTTGAGCGCGGCCCGGTTATCCCCGCTTTGATGTAGGGATTTGTCGTCTGAACCAAGATTTGCCCTTTAAAAGGTTTATGAGAAAAGATTTATATTTACTCTATTTTTAGATTTGTGTTGATCTAATATTCTCAAAGTATAAAGTCACGTAGGTGGGTAGGTATCGTACCTACATAATTCGAAAGCGATATTTTTGAATAGATTTCTATTTTCATGAATTTATGGTAAGTATGTATGTACCTATACTACTTAAAACACAAACTCGCAAAGCCAAACCCAGCTTAAAAGATGGAAACAAGGTGAATCAAAATCAAATAAAGTCATTTATTCAAATTAGGCTGCGAGTCAGCACTTTTCAAACGTCAAAAAATGCTGTTGAAAGTCGTCATGATGGTCTTCGAGTGCATTAGTATGCACTCAAGGATAGTTTCTCGCACAAGTGTTATTGAGTTTATCCATTAGGAATTTCTTAGTAACAGCCCGGAGTTTGGAAGTTGGCGGTGTGATACCCCCGTGCCTCGGAAAGCACGTTAAGCCGCTGGTCCTGCGCCTAATCTCTCTCCGGTCGTGTCGGATTGCCGTCCCAACGGACTATGAGGGTGAGGGAAGAGGGAATGCACCTGTGTCTGCGCGCACACTTGTGCACAATAATATCTCCCGCGAAGGCTAGTCTCCGTTGAGATTGGCCACCGTGGCCGAAATACGGTCTGCCCCAGCAGTCTCGACATTCATAGCGACTGAATTCGGTCGCAGTCCTGTCACTCCATACATTTCACCGGTCGATCCGGGACTTTTCGGCCGAATTCGGTTGTAAAGCGATCGCTATGAATGTAGAGACTGCAGCCCCTGGAAGACTTTTATTTATCCTTGTAGTCGGATAAAACAATGTGTTTAACACCTATGTAATCTTTATATTTTCGATTACTATAACATTGTTCTCACATTTAGAAGCAACAAGAATAATGTACCCAGGATTTTGTAATATCTTGATTTAAAACAGTGTCCATGGAGATGCTTGCCCGTCTTCTCCTCCATAGAATCTATGATTTGAAACGGGCTTCAGCTTCAACTTTCTGACTAACTGACGACTTCTTGACAATTAAAAAGTCCTGTAAATGGTTTAATTGAAATTCTTTGAGTTTGAGTTTACTGGCTACTTAAATTACTTGAGTGATTCAATTTAAAATGTGACATTTAATTACACAGACAGTGGTGGTAACAGCCCCTACTTAGTTGTAGGTCGTGGGTTCGAACCCACTAACCCAGGCAGACTGTGTAATTTATTTCAACACCAATTATTTTCAACCGTGAAGGAAAACATCGTGCAAAAACCACTATGTCCTAGGGTCAAAAATTCGAAGACATGTGACATCTACCAACCTGCACTGGGCACGCGTGGTGGATTACGGCCCATTCCCTCTCACATAGAACAGGTCTGTGTCCCAGCAATGGGAACGTCATAGGCTGATTATGCTATTTAATTACTGTGCGAAATGGACGTGGTGGGGTATTGATTGTTGATTAAAAACATTGTATTTAAAATCCAAATGTTTCTGTTTCCAGTGGCACGGCGGTCTTTCATGCGAAGCTGCCGCAGCGTCATCATCTATGGGGGGTGCAGGGGCGCCTCTCCTACCAGATTCCGAGCTGATCAAACTTTGTCCGATGTGCCGCGTTCCGATAGAGAAAGATGAGGGATGCGCTCAGATGATGTGCAAGCGATGCAAGCATGTCTTCTGCTGGTATTGCTTGGCTTCACTCGATGTGAGTATACACCATTTACCTATTTTTCATTTTAGTACTTATCCAGCTCTACATCCTAGGACCTACTGTAAAACCTAACTTTTTAAATTTCTCTTCTGTTTTTATAAATTTTTATTTGTCGAATTCGAGGCTTCTATGTATCTCTGTCTACTAGGTTAACCGTTTTTTGACAGATCCAACTAGTGATCAATTATATATTTTTTTTTGTCAAAACAAAATGTCAACACGTACGGTATTATAATGTCTAAGAAGTCATAAATAAGATAGTTCCATAAGATTAGACAGTTTATATATTTATTTTATTACGCATTTTAAAGTTAACTTCTACGTAATATGGAATAGTAACGTTCTATCTAAGGCAGCTGTAAACGAACGGTTAACCTAGTGGACAGAGTATATAGTGTGTCTGTTTTCGAGTTTATTTTTTAATTTGCGTCTTATTGGAAAATATTTTTTGAACTTCCTTTAAAATAATAATTGTAATGTGGTTAAGGGAAAATCCGCAGCAGAATCTAAGGATTAATCAACCATTAAGTCTTGAAGTTTTTTACTTACTTATGTCTATGAATAGTCAGGGAAATTAATTGTTTAACAGATTAACACACGACATCAAATTGCCTTACGTGTATTCGGGCCGGGGACGGGTCGCAGTTTGTTTTTTAATAAGTCGTGGAAAAACCAACGTTCCCTTGACACCTATTGTGAGCATGCGAAATGTCATTTACGACTATTTAACTGTACATAAGACAATGAAGTTAAAAGTAATGACATGTTTGGTTTGATTATTGTATACATGGCATGATAATTATGTAATCAAGTTTGTCGTTTTTGTGAAATTCAAATCTGACAAATCAGAGGATCAGAGAAATGATTTTGAGGTTTACAGATTAAAAAAACGGGTTGCACTCCCGGAGTGCCGGCAGAAGTGAAAACTTGAATATTAACGTTGTGCAATTTTGATATTTTGGAATTCGGTCTACTCTCCCTCCTTCTTACGAATTTTCGATAAGGTCACGTGTCCTGACGCGAATTTTTTTTTTTTTAGTTGAGTTTAACATTTTTACCCATCACAAAAAAGTGCACAATGTCGATAAAGAAGTTTTCACTTCAAAAAAAAAAATAAACAAAATTATTCCTCGGGAAATATTTGACTTAGGGGAGCCTTTTGCCCAGCCGTGGCAAAATGCTGCCCGACTGCTGGGCATAGGCGCAGAAAAAAAAACCTAACTGAAACAGTTTACAACCTTCTAATATCTGTAATTTTCTGTTACAGGATGACTTTCTGTTGCGCCACTACGACAAAGGACCGTGCAAGAACAAACTGGGACACTCACGCGCATCTGTTTTATGGCATCGTGCACAGGTATGATAAATATGAAAACATACTCTTGACATACAATTTGAAAAAATAAATAATAACAGCAGTTTTATTTTTCTGCAACTATGATTAATCGAGACTTCGACCTTCAATATCTCCTTAACGAGACCCGAAAGTTAGTTCAGTACAGTACATTCTGAATCAACGGGGCTGAAATTTGTCGTCAGTCATTAAAAAAAAAAAAAAATTTGCTCATACATACATTTTGATCTCGTAGATATTACACTTTTATATAAGAAAAATCGACGAAAGATGTCATTGCAATCCCGCCTCAAGCGCAATGATAGCACACTTGCATCAAATCAAAATGTACTATTTTGAATAATTTCAAAGATGAAATTCCAATGATGGGAAGAATCTCTTGGGTCTCCCTTGGTGTCGGATCATTAACTACCCTCATAATGATATGTTCTCTCTTTGTTTCCAGGTGGTTGGCATATTTGCAGGCTTCGGACTACTGTTGTTAGTAGCCAGTCCGCTTCTATTGTTAGCCGCGCCGTGCATCGTCTGTTGCAAGTGCAGGTTCGTTTCAATGTCACTTTACTAAGATTATGCTTTTGGATGGCAAACAAGCCGACGGCCCATCTGATATTCAGTGGTCATCGCCGCCTGCGCACATCTGCAATGCAAAGGTATCTCAGATGCTTTGCCATCCCAGGCATTCCCAGAGCAAAACCAGTTTATAACGGTCCTATTGCGCTAGGACATAGCCTTCTTTTGTCCTGTCCTGTGACAGGGTAGGCCATTATCCGCCACACGGGCCCAGTGCGGGTTAGAGGATGTCACACATATCTTCGAATCTTTGCTGGTTCCCCCACGAACCTTTTTGAAACGAAGCTGAAATGTCCCATGTGCCTGTAAAAACAACCTTGTCTTTTAGGGGTATAACTAACAATTGTTCCTGTTTTATTTCCAGACTATGCAACCCCAGCACGAAGAATCTCGAGGAAGTTGACGAGATCGACAGCATCAGCCCGACGCGAGACGATTCCGAAGACGCTCCGCGCGAGCGATACCTGTCCGACTGACGCGCTGCCAATGCCGCGCCAGGCACCAGCGGCACTAAGGGCAAACTTGGCACTAAAGGCAAAAGTGGCACTAAAGGCAATAGTGGCACTAAAGGAAAAAGTGGCACTAAGAGCACTAGCGGCTTTTGGGGCACTAAAGGTACTAGTGGCGCTAGCGGCACCAGTGACACTAGGTACTAGGGGCACTAGTGGAACTTGGGGCACTATGCACACTACTGGCACTTGAGGCGTTAACATTTTGTGGGACACTAAACGCGTATATGTATACTTTTATTGTGACTCATTTAGTGTCACACACAGTGTTATAGGCACCTGTGGCACTGGGGGCAATAGTGGCACTATGTACTACCACATCACGCTAAACTAGTTACACTAAGTCCTAAAGTGAATGAACACATCTCTTCTTTAATATTATGGACGGTAGTATAAAAATAACGCAAAAATGATTATTACCTTTTAAATTAAAACCATAATTTTTACAGAGGTGTCTTCCCAAACATACATACATATCCTTCCATATTACTGAAGTAGGTCATAAAATGTCCAGAGCATGGTCCGTAATGGCTGCATTGGATCCGTTCCTCGTTGTATAACAGAGCAACTATTTATTCATAAGTTTCTTGTCGTATTGGACGTCTGTTGCTTTATATTTTGTGCCACTTGACACAACGCTGCCGTGGCAGAAATCGACGAGATTAGAGAAGAAGTAAATACTTCTTTTAATATTGTATTCTGGCACTTCACTTGGCATATTTGACCAAATATTGGCGCTATTTCGACAATACAAAATGCACATCTATTGAAATAAAGTTAATTTTGTATTCAGAAATGACACCAATATTTGTGCAAATATGCCAAGTTTAATGCCAGCGTAATAGTGACTTCAAAACTTATCTAGGTGAAGATGTTCAGTGATTGCTTCACAATGTGATGAGATGGTGATAAACAGTGAATGTCTGCTAGAAAAACTTTATTAGAACATAATCTAAAACTGAATCATTATAAGCCTCATACACAGCTAATTATAAAGTAATAAATTATTGTCTGTAATTGCTAGTAACTCGTGTAAATGACACAATACATACTTATTCGCTAAACGGTATAGTTTTTAGTAAAAAAAAATCCCTTACATGTTAAAAAAAAAATATATGTCTGTCCGTAACAACTCGAGAATTACTTATCCAATATTCGTAGACTTGTAAATAATAAAACAGGATTGTAAATATGTAAGCAAATTTAATGAACATGAAAACTATGACGCGCAAAGGACTCATGATGAAATGCTACTGAGATTTTTCACGATAATATAGATATTAAATGGGCAGTTTTAGGCCACATTGCCTGTTGGTATTTGACCGTTACAACAGGCCTAAAGCTGACTCCACCAAGGCGGAGGAAAATTTTCCAATAATCATTTATTTTTTTAATGATTCTTCTCCGCTCAACACTCATAAGGGGGGAATCATTTGATTATCCCTTCTCTGCTCCGCCTTAGTGAAGTGTCAGGCTGTGTCCTAATCAAAGCGACAGTCGCGTTTATTCGGTTCGGCGAATGCGAACACATGAACGCGACGATCATGTAATCGCGCGACCGCTCGCTTTGGTTAGGACACAGCCTAATAGGTCGTCCCCGACAAGACATGTTTCACGATTGAAAAATAATAATGATGATGTAGAAGTTGCATAAGGACACAATTAAATGTGTATTATGTCTATTTTGACAATTTTAAATTGATTAATGAATCAATTGTTAGCTTAAATTAATTGGAAACTATTCTTCTTTTCGTGGCAATGTCCTACTCAAATTTTGAGACTTACCCCGCGTCCTAAAAATGAGTCGCACGAATACACGATCGTCGCTTTCATTTTAATTGTGTATGACACTCATTTGTACGAAAAACCGGAAGGCGCCCCTCTGTCGGCGCGACCAAGCGTTCGGGTTTGCCGAACCAAATGAACGCGACGGTCGCGTGTTCGCGCGATGCTTCGGTTAGGACGCGGCCAATTATTGAAATGGACCTTGTGGGCAAGAATTTATTTACAACTACTGAAAAATGAAGATTCATTGATTTATTATTTTGTACAAAAAAAAAAAACTAGATTTATAATACTGGCCTTTTTTGTTATTTGGTGTTGACTGAGACTTAATAGTAAGCGATAGACTGATGATGGATGATCATGAATTTGGAAAAATGATATTTATTTCAATTTAAAAAGCTAGCTAATTCATATAATGTAGAGGGCAATGGAAAAATTGTCTAAAAATAAGCGTTACTGAAAGCTGGCAACATTATCATAGGTGTTTGTGACTGTAATGTTTGCGGATGAAAAAAAAAAACTGAGAATATTTCACACACAAGGGTAAACAGTACTTATTTCAGTTACTTTTATGAGTACATAGATATTTTCATAAAAAGACTTAATAGTACCTAAATCTGCGTAATTCGAAACTCTTCTGCGAACTGACTTCCGTTAATGCAGTATTTTGTGTCTACAATGTACAGACGCCAGCACATCCCATGCTACCCGAAACTGTCAAATTTTCCGAATCAACTTTGAACTTTATGCTTCAGCGATAAACTTGAAAATCTACTAAAGAAATTTGACAGATTGTAGTAGCTTGATGGGCTGGCGTCTATATAGATTTTAACGACGATACTTAAAATCTAGCGACTTCAAAGTTCTCGTACAAAAACATCTCTCAGTTAATTCAAAATGAAATATGCATACATACACGGGTGAGTTTTTGTTTGTTATATATTTTTACATACCTATATTAAATTGCTTTTTTTATACATTTAAAAACTAGTTTTCTGATCTTTCTTTCTATCTCTGATAGTTGGCATAGCAGCCATAATGATCCTTGTTTAAAATAAAAACTCACCCTCTATATTTAAATTATACATATATAGTTTATAAACATTTATGTGATTATAAATACAATACTGTTAGCGTAGGATAAATAATACAATTACAAATCTAAATCAATGAAAATTGAGGAAATGTTGAAAGTAAGTGTAACTGCAATGCAGTGTGTCAATGCATGAAAGCTTATATTTGTTATTTTGTTATCACCTGTGATGGCCGGTAAAGAATAGATATTTTACACAGTGGCCCATGTGTGCGCATCTTAGGGACCATCTCCACGAGCGAGAGAATCGCGGCGTTGAAGTCATCACGTCAACACCGGCTGCCGCTGAAAACCAGCGCTTGGGCTCTGTCTCGTATAGGGTCTTAGCATTATGCTGAGCGATGGCCGGTTTGCGTGAATGTGACGCATGTTTACCCCCAACTTGTTATTTTTTTTTGTGTGTTTATGTTCTTTTTTATTGGTCATGTTTGCCGCACATAAATCTATTTTCTTTCTTTGTTATATTATCGCCGTGCCACGTATTTCTATACAATCTCCTAGAGCGTTTCTTCACACGGCGACGGCATCATCACGGCGAGAATTGGATGGCACGACGATAATATCGCCGCGATTCTCTCGCCCGTGGAGGCGGTCCCTTATTAGGGGGAGTGCTAATACAGCATGTATCAGAAAGTTGTGGTCAAATTTAAGGCTGTGGTGGTATAGACAACCAAGAAAGTTGTTCAGTTTAATAGTCTGTACCACAACCTTAAATTTGACCACACCCTTCTGATACACAGTATAAATACACTGCTACAAGGACCTTTTGGCGCTAGCCCGGTTAGGCAGACGACAACCTCATAGGTTGAACTGCGAGATGCCATTCATAAAAAAATAACCTTTTGCCGCTCAAATGCCGTTGCATGAGGCGCTGCTGGTAAACATCTCAGCAATTGCTTAGTGAAATATATTGAAAAAAAAAGATGGCAGCGTTAATTCCAAGTTTGGCCACGCGCCAAAAGAACTTTGTAGGACTATAAATATATACACATGAAAACATGACGTTTCCCAGCAAATAATTGATGATTACGCTGATGTAAATATTTCCATGATCGGAAGGTGCGTATCTCAAGCCATTGTCTAGAGGAGCCCAATAATATGCACACTGCTTCCCGTGTCACGCACACGGGGTCTTAACATTAACTTATTATAGTACATTAAAATATTTATGACTTTATTGTAAATAAGAATTAATATTGTACTTAATTTTATAGTTCAAGGATCGATGATGTCGTTTCTTCCAACTAAATTGTATTTAACTATTGTAATATAAACATTATGTAACGACTCTTCTCGTAACTGTATGTAGTCTTTATGAAAAGGAGGTAGAATACACCTCGTGACCTTGGTATAGATAAATTAAATAAAAACTCCGTAGGGAAGTCATATTTGTACCTTGGCTAGATGTATGTATTTTTTTAACTGATATTAAGACTCCATCGGTCCTTTGTAGCTTGTTGTAGCAAGCTAGTAAAAGCATTTGTAGAATTAATCAAAAATTGTCAGTAGGTGAATTAATTAGATGTGATAAGCGACCGGCCTGTTTGACACTTGCAATATGATTAATAGCTTGTATGTTTGTTTTTGAAAGTAATTCAACTTTAATTTACTTTTTTGTGGTTGACTGCAATCTGACGAAAAATGGGTCAGATATTATAAAGGCGTTGTTCCATTGCTTTGAGCAACGAGCAGGCCACGCGTGTGTAATGACGACTTCAGACCAGCAGTTGTAGTGGATGATCTGATGGAATCAGTATTGTCAGCTGATCTATCGTGTTCACGCCTTTATTTATGTCTTAAAAAGTTATGTTTAACTTTTGAAATGGTGTATGAATGTATATATATTGCAACATTACCAGTCTACTGTACTGCATACACACTTATAACATATTATTATACTTAATGTTTAGAAAATTATGTTGCAAGTGTAAAACAACCATAATAATATGTATCTCATTAAGTTGATCGTTAAATGACTTGTCTATGGTATTGAAAGACTTTCATTTTTAATAATTACTATTTTATTGTTTATGGTAGATGCAAATATAGGTTTAGGATTTTGGTAGTGATATTGGCTGGTCAAAAGATTGAATACACAAATACAGTATACAATATTTGCATTTACCATTAAAAGATAAAATCGGCATATTGTAAATAAAAAAAAAAAAAGAATTTTATTTTTTGTTATTGATTGTACTTCTTTATTTTTGTGTTGAGATGAGACGACGTATTTCCGTTACTATAATTATAAACAAATAATAAAGATTTTTTCTGATAAATCTTAAAAGGGAGTTTTTATTTTATTGCATCATTTGTGTTTTATGAATGTCAGTAGGCACTAGCTGTGCCCCGCAGTTTCACCCGCTTAAGTTTAAAGTATCCTATCTATATGTTAAATCCTTGTTATAAACCATCTGTGTGCCAAATTTCATCCAAATCCGTTCAGTAGTTTTTGCGTGAAAGAGTAACATCCATCCTCCATCCATCCAAAATTAATGTGGTGTCGCACAAAAACTGCTGCGATAGGATGTAAACCATTCAACCAATCACAGGTGTTTACGCACGCTTGACAACTTGTTATATTAATTGTGCCACAATTTTAGTTCGAGATACGGTACTGGCCCTATGAGTCTGTGTTGCAGACCTTGTGTGCTACCTTAATCATTATAGTAGTTCTAAGAATCATTGTATTGAATTAAGAGTATCATTGTTGCAATGACCTCGACTATGGAATAAAACGCTCAGCGTAGCTATTCACAACCATCCGACAGGATATTATATCGAAAATGACACATTTCAATAACCTGATTTGCCTTGCCCGTCGGCATACAGCTGTCGGAAGAATATTGGTTGTCTATTTGATTAAAGGCTGATTTTTCCAACACCATATAATTTTATACAAGGAATAATTTTGAATTTTTGACAGTTCTTCTATACAAAATCTGTCAGACTTCAATTTTATTCCACAAATAAAAATTATCCATCGATTGAGAAATCAGCCCTTAAACTGACAAAATTTACTTGTGAACAGCGTTTAGAGGATCCCTATCATAGCTATGCTGATAAGATACTACAAGCTTTGCTAGCCAGAGTGCCAGGTGGAGCAACAGAAGCAACTACAGAAGCCAGAAAAATAAAATGACTCTTCAATGGAACTAAACAATCTATAACCTTTTGCTTCCGGTATTATAGTTTTGTGTATTTAACTACTACTACTGGCTGTAATAATGGAGACTATAAACATTATTCTATTCTACTCTATACACATAAAGAGTGTTGGTATACAGGTAGTCTCACTAGAAAAATACTACAATGAAGTATGGTCTCAAATGAGTACAACTATCGCTAAAGCCTATAATTATCTGACCATTTCGAAAACAAAATCCCACGCACATGATGATGTGTCTGTAAGTAAAACAAAAGAGGATCCTTTTTAGGTTGACTAATATGCGCTGTGGGTTATAATTATAATTAAATTATAATATGAATACGGGTTAAAAAATAGAGAGGGGGAGATTGCTAAAACTATATATTTACAATAAATAAAAGCATTTCAAATACATACAAATATAGTCTTCACCACTTCCTCATCAAACCAGCAGTAGAGTCGAACAACAGTGGGTTTTTGAACTCTCCTCTCATATCAAGCATATAATGCATCCATCTGTTTTTAATTTTCAATGGTAATTGTACTCTTGCTATATTTCTTGCTTCTTTACAGCAGACGCTTTCCATGGGGACTGTCATGATGCGGTTCTTACCGAAAGGTGTGTAAGTGACGAAAGTTAATTGTTTGCCACCCTTATTTAGTATCAAGAAACGGACTGAACGGAGAGTGTACATCCAGATTACAGCAAGGGAACCACCTCCTGTAATAGAATATAGACATGATTTTTATTAAAAACAAAATATATTTTGTTTTACACTATATTTTGATGTATACTTTCTCTTGCAGTCAATGGTATTGTGGGTTAATACTCAAAATTATAATCATAACACAAGAGCAGCTAAAATAATAGTTGCAGCTAAATTAAAGATAGTTAAGTACCGTGTTAAATATTTTTACTAACCTACTACTACGGAAAGAAATCCTAGGGTGTTCCTGTACTTATTCTCTCCAAGGTTGATCTTTCTGAACCAGGGAGTATCATCGGTAATTGTAGATTTGTCAACCGGCGCATCTCTTAGTGAACTGAACGCAAACACACCCAGATATGTCCAGAACATGTATTGAACTACAGCAAATATATTCATATACTTAAAAAACTTTGGATTCTCGTATTTGAACAGAATAACATCTTTAATTACGTTTGTATTGACATCATGAACTGTTTTGGTTGTAATAGTGCTATACGATTTTGTTATGATGTTATTTACAGAGATCTTATATTTAGCGCTGAATCTTGATACAGCTACTCGCTTAAGTACCGACGAAGCGTATGATAAAAGAGACATTTTTCTATTTATTTTAATAAATAAAACTGTTTTTATTAATCTAACCTAAATCGGAACATTCGGAACTGTCATCATGGATTATAATGTCACTCTCACTCACTTTGACTTTGACACTTAGGCTGACTTGGGGCCGGGGAGATTTTAGCCGTCGTCTATACGAGCGATTTTTAATGTGTGCGGAAAAACCGCCTAACCATTATGGTATGGAACAAATGGAAAGCGGTAAATCTGTTCACACGGAAGCGATTTTTTACACAAGATTGGATAAGGGCCCGAAACATGATTTTCATCCAAAACCGTTACCGAATAATTCAGTTCCTTTTCTGGTTTAACTAAAAGTTAGCTTTAGCTTCTCTTGTAATTACGAACCGTACTCAAATGCAAAGATTCGTTAAAACGCGATGTAATCGCTTCTTATTTTGATATTGTCAGCGATTCATGTCATTAGACCCGAAAAATCCTATTATCTTCTTTTTGTGGAGACTCGACTTAACAGCACTATTTTGAAATAGAACAACTCAGTTAGGCAATAGACAATATTTGAATTCAACAATTTTTTGAAAAAATAAACACTTTGTTTATTGGTACTCTTGGCGTCTTCGTTGTTTCATTGCGGTTGTAAAATTGCAAAGTAAAACTTAGATAAAAATGTTATTTTTTAACGCCGAACGTAATTAGCGTGCATTTTGTTCTGGTTACCAGACAATCGCTATTTCGCGTTGATTGCACGCGTTTTAATAGCACCTATAACAAGATGGCTGATATAAAGGTAAGTGAAGCATTTGGCGGCATTTTGATCGTTAACGGCCAAAATTTTATCAAGATTTGAGGCTGCTTGGGTTTCTGGGTTTCTGTTCTTATAATTACATGAAAAGGTCCTACTGGCAAACATAAATTTCTACATTTTTGTCTCCCACAACTAAGCTTTAGGTACTTACAAAAAGTCATTCAAAAGGTACTAATTGTAGTTGTACAATTTCAATATGTTTGAGTTCAATGTTACTAAATAACAGCTGCTGCAATTCACTTCTGATTTCGTAATTATATATGATTGTTTGTTAGTCTCTATAATAATTATTAATTGTTATGCGCTGATTTGGTACTACCCTCATTTATTTGTGAGGAGCCAACAATATTTAAATCAATAGCGTGTTTATCTGTTAAACAGTTTGTTTTCAAACAAATTTTATGATATTGGTAAATAAACAGAACAGTCTATGTCCAAGCACTCATTCCCCTCTCAGCATGATTCATTATTGAATCCCTTTTTTTTTATAAAATCTTTCGAGTCACCAATCATGTCTTCCACAATACCTATATTTTTAGATCACAACTACTATTCTGTTACTGTATGATTCATCTGATTCCATTGTGTGAAAAACTGAAATGTTGATTTTCATGAATGTTGCTACTTACCTGTCATGAGGTCTTTGTCCATAAGTTTGAGATGTAATTTTACTGAATTATCATTAATTATTTTATGTCAGTTTGTCATGCTTATTGAAATATTAAAAAAAATATATAAACATCCGAATTGGGAACCTCCTCCTTTTTTGAAGTCATTAAAAGTAGAAAAAGTAGGTATCTTGGCTGATGCATATTTTTTATATTATTTAGATAAGGGCTTTAAAGACCGGAATTTTGTCACAAAAGCCTTTTACTATCAAATTGCAAATCAAATCAAAACTGCCATTACTGTGGTTGTTTTTTTTTCATAAATTATGAAATTTTAAAGGCTATGTTTCATAAATTATGAAATTTTAAAGGCTATGTTCAATAAAATGAACACTGCTGGGCAGAACGGTGCGGCAGAGGGCGCACCTCCTGCCAAAGGACCAAAAGGGGGCACAATTGAGAAAATTTACCAGAAGAAGACACAGTTGGAACATATCCTACTACGTCCTGACACATATATTGGGTCCGTTGAGAGAGCCACTGAGTTAATGTGGGTCTTCGACAAATCCAAGGAGTGCATGGTCCAAAGAGAATTAAATTTTGTGCCAGGTCAGTACTTACTGCTTAATTTTTTTTAAATATTATGACTAATCATTAAAAATATAAATACATGCTATTCATTATACTTTCCAACTGGAATTTAACCTAAACTAAACATTGACAATGTTATTTTACAGGTTTATACAAAATATATGATGAAATCTTGGTCAATGCAGCTGACAACAAACAGAGAGACCCCAAAATGGATGTAATGAAAATTGACATAAATCAAGAAACCAATACAATATCCGTGTACAATAACGGCTGCGGTATTCCCGTGGTGATGCACAAAGAAGAGAAAATGTATGTTCCAACTATGATCTTTGGCCATCTACTAACATCATCAAACTACAATGATGAGGAAGAAAAAGTGACAGGCGGAAGAAACGGTTATGGTGCCAAACTTTGTAATATATTCTCTACAAAATTCACAGTAGAAACTGCATCAAAACAATACAAGAAACATTTTAAACAGACATGGGGTTCCAACATGACTAAAGCTTCCGAACCTAAAATCAAGGAAGCCGGTAAAGATGACGATTTTACAAAAGTAATATTCAGCCCTGATTTGTCTAAGTTTAAGATGGAAAAGTTAGAAGATGACATTGTAGCTCTGATGTCCCGCCGAGCTTATGACATCGCCATGACGACTCAAGGCGTCAAAGTGTACCTAAATGGAGAAAGGCTTAAAATAAACAAGTTTAAAGACTATGTAGATTTATACATAAAAGGCAAAGAAGATGAGAATGGGCAACCATTGAAAGTAGTCTATGAGAAAGTAAATGATCGCTGGGAGATCGCACTCACTCTCTCAGACAGAGGTTATCAACAGGTATCTTTTGTGAACTCCATTGCTACCACAAAGGGAGGGAAACACGTTGATACGGTATCTGACAGCATAGTTAAGAATGTTCTAGAAATTATTAAGAAGAAAAACAAGGGTGGCGTAAATATAAAACCTGTACAGGTCAAGAATCACATGTGGGTTTTTATTAATTGTCTGATTGTCAACCCAACCTTTGACTCACAAACAAAAGAAAACATGACTCTACAAGCAAAGAGTTTTGGTTCGAAATGTAATTATTCAGAGAAGTTCATAACAGCTGTATCAAAATCTGGTCTAGTGGAGTCTGTACTGACATGGGCTAAGTTCAAAGCTCAGACTGAACTGGTGAAGGCATCAGGAAAGAAACAGAGTAAACTGAAAGGTATACCGAAGCTAGAGGATGCTAACGATGCTGGCACTAAAAACGCACACTTGTGTACGCTCATCCTTACTGAGGGAGACTCAGCTAAATCATTGGCTGTGTCAGGACTTGGTGTGGTTGGTCGGGATCACTATGGTGTGTTTCCGCTAAAGGGTAAACCACTTAACGTCAGGGACGCATCTCACAAACAGGTTTTAGAAAATGTTGAAATTAACAACATGATCAAAATTGTTGGACTCCAGTACAAAAAGAAATACAACACTGTTGATGATTTAAAATCATTGAGATACGGTAAAGTGATGATCATGGCTGATCAGGATCAAGACGGATCTCACATTAAAGGTTTGATTATCAATTTCATACACCACAATTGGCCAGAATTATTGAAACTGCCGTTCTTAGAGGAGTTTATTACTCCTATCGTGAAAGCTACAAAAAAGGACAAAGAAATGTCATTCTACTCATTACCTGAGTTTGAAGAATGGAAGAACAATACAGAGAACCATCACACGTACAACATCAAATACTACAAAGGTTTGGGTACCTCCACATCAAAGGAGGCCAAAGAATACTTTCAGAATATGGAGAGGCACAGGATAAGGTTCAAGTATGCGGGCCCCACAGATGATCATCACATTGAACTGGCATTTTCTAAGAAAGGTGCTGATCAACGTAAGGAGTGGCTCACTAGCCACATGGACGAAGTTAAACGAAGGAAAGAAATTGGCCTTCCAGAGAGATATTTATACACAAAAGATACGAAAGCTGTCTCATATTCGGATTTCGTCAATTTGGAGCTGGTTCTCTTCTCAAATGGCGATAACGTAAGGTAAGAGTACTGTAATGCGCCTTGGGCAGTAAACCTAATAAATATATCATATTCATGAAAGTCTAACATGCAGCAACCCATATTTCGTGAATCCTTTTCAATGGGCTTTTTTTTTTTTTTTTTAAACATTGCCACATACTAGTAATTACTCCTGTATCGCGGGTGCGTTTACAAACATTTAAAATCACATACACAAACAGCCAGACCCGGAACAACTACCTGTAGGCAATACAAATATTTGTTCCGTGCAGGAATCGAACCCGCGACACGCAGCGCATCAGTTAATCGCTCGGCCACTGCGCCATCCGTGTCGAATTCTACGATATCCAATGCATTATTTTTGCTGCAATTTTGTTGAAATGCAGCAAAAATGACAAGGATTGTCCCTGCAAGTGTGGTACTGAATAAGGCTGCTGGTTTTGTCAGTCCTATCACTATCGCTTATATTAGCAGCTATAATAGCAAATATTTCTAATTCCAGATCAATACCTTCCATGGTAGATGGGTTGAAACCCGGCCAACGTAAAGTGATCTTCACGTGCATCAAACGTAACGACAAACGCGAGGTCAAAGTGGCGCAGCTGGCTGGTTCGGTTGCGGAACACTCGGCGTACCATCACGGTTAGTATTAAATACAGAATCTTAGATAATTATCTAGTTTTGAAACCACAAACTCAATGTCATACATGACAAAGTTCAAATTCCTTTGTAGCCTTATTTTTTTAAACCCACACTCTAAATGACCCCTGATAGGCAACACTTTAATGAACTAGTATTAAAAAAATCAAAAGGTGTAAACTTAACACGCCACTTCATCCGAGCTCAAACACCAGGAACTGGTGTCGGGCGGGTGCTTAGGGGCTGTCCTATTTTCCTTTTGACGTTCATAAAGTGAAGATCGAAGCCGGCCTAACTTGTATAATATTTTTTTTATTTGAATTGAACAGGTGAACAGTCCCTAGCGATGACGATAGTGAACCTCGCACAAAACTACGTGGGTTCCAACAATATTAACCTGCTAGAGCCCCGTGGTCAGTTCGGAACGCGACTCTGCGGCGGCAAGGACTCTGCTAGCCCGCGTTACATCTTCACGCTAATGTCGCCGCTTACAAGGCTTGTATTCCACCCACACGATGACCCGTTACTTGTTGTAAGTATTTTTATCATATTTTACACCAATTCGTTTTAGGCAGTCCCTTATGTTACGGTCGGCGCACATTGAACAGCTTAAAATGCTCCAATTGGTTTCGAAATCGCTTCAATAAAGTTGAAAATAGTTTACAAGAGAATTCTCTCAAAAAATTTTTAAAAAGAGATCAAGAAAGTCCAAACACGCATACGAAAAGTATTCCAAACACCTTACGCTCCTTACAACTCGTATTTTATTTATGATTTCATCAACTCAGCCTATCGCAGTCCACTGCTGGACATCGCCTCTCCCAGGCTGCGCCACAACACCCTGTTCTCCGTCTTCCGCATCCAGTCCGTCCCAGCCACCTTCTTTAGGTCGTTTGACCATCTAGCTGGGGGGCGTCCCACTCTACGCTTGCCGATACGCGGTCTCCAGTTATGATTCAGCACATTATAAACCAATCAAATTGCCCGAGCATTATGTTGCTGAAAGTGCGCCTATCCTAGCGAAGAAGACAGTAATTATAATACATAAGTTAAGAGCAATTTAAATATATTAAATTCATGACGTTTTTCTAGCACGACTTCGAAGATAATCAGAAAATTGAGCCGATTCAATACATCCCAATCATTCCTATGGTCCTGGTGAATGGCGCCGAAGGTATCGGCACAGGATGGTCCACGAAGATACCCAATTACAACCCCAGGGATATTGCTGCAAATATTCAGTAAGTACCTACCACTATCACTGGACTATCTACTTAAATCGTTCGTAAATTCAAATCACAACTGTTTCTCTTTGTCGTATGAATGACTACAACACGGCAAATTGCCGTAGTGTGTCAATCTGCTAAATATACAGTAAACCAGAATAGTACAGTAAGTACAGCAGTACAGCAGTACAGTTAAACCTGAAAAGGTATGCGCTTCGGTAATACTTGTGCATCCGAATAAGCACGAACGTCGCGCCACAACTGCTGCACGGCAGTATAAAACTTTGAAGCCTTATCTAAAGCTTCTAAAGTTTGTACTGCCACGCTTTTTAGTAGTGAACATATCATTGCGAGTTTGTAAAAAGTTTTCTTACAGTCTGGTTACCTACTCTGGTCGTATCTCGTCACCTGTCTCTTGGAATTGCATAGAGTTGTTAATCTATAATTCTCTAACCATGGTAATCCAAAATAGGTAAACACTTCCATGGTTGTAACAGCCTGTATATTAGATTTCATCATCGCATGTTCAGATTTTCGAAGATAGCCGATGTAATCATCGGCGTACATAGACATACAGATCCCCCAAGAAAAGTATGCGCTTCGGTAATCCGAAGCGCATACTTTTCTTGGGGGATCTGTATGTCTATGTACATACCAAATGTATACTCTACTTTTCAGACGAATGTTAGACGGCGAAGAACCAAAACCTATGCACCCGTGGTATAAAAACTTCCGTGGCCATATTGAGGGCTTTGGCGATAAATACGTAATTTCCGGCGAGGCGGCCATATTGCCTGGTGAGAAGATCGAAATTACGGAACTTCCTGTCGGAATGTGGACTCAGAATTACAAGGAGAATGTGCTGGAGCCGATGTTGGGAACGGATAAAGTGAAGCCTATCATATCTGAATATAGGGTAAGTATTGCAGCTTGAACTGTCTCAAATTCAATTAATTGACCTGTTGTAAATGTTAGCAAATATTATCATTATCACTCTATAGCAGTTCTCAGCTGGAAATACGTCTCTAAAATTGCATGCTAGTTTACTCAATTGATGATTCTCTTCTCTCAACCACTAGCCAACCTGCTTGTATCGTCACTCCAACAAGCCTGTAGTTCTAAATTTTAGCAGCAATGGAGTTTGATCTTTGTCTGTGACATTGCATTTGGTTCCAAAATTTGATAATTATCGATATATCTTCCAAATTCAAATCATGTCCATAGTTTCAATGATGTCTCTTGTTTTTTCGTAGGAATACAATACCGACACAACAGTGCGGTTCGTTGTGAGCCTCCTGCCGGGTAAACTGGCCGAGGTGGAACTTGAGGGCGTGCACAAAGTGTTCAAGCTGCAGACCACCATCTCACTCACGTGTATGAACGCTTTCGACCACAACTGCTGTCTCAAAAAGTAAGTGTTGATAATCCAAAGTGTAGTAAGTCAACTGCATGTCTGTGGTAATGAATTGACATTGACAGCACCTTTATGTCGTACGACGAAAATGTCTCAATTAAGTAATATATTTATTGCAAGCAAAACAAGATTGTACATTCAAACGAAAACATTGTGAAAATTGCAAAACACAAATAAATTATAGAACATAGTATTATAATATAGAAAATGGCTAATTAACAAAAGTAAGACCATAAGCCGCACCTCTGCCTACCCATCCCAGGAAATACAGGCGTGATATTTTATGTTTGCTAACATATAAAAATATTCCTCACTAGATACGACAAGGTCGAAGAAATCTTACGAGATTTCTACGAACTGAGGTTGAAATACTACGCGCGGCGCAAAGAGTACCGAGAGGGTCAACTGCAAGCCGAGGCAGACAAGCTGTCCAACCAGGCGCGGTTCATTCTCGAGAAGTGCGACAAGGGACTAGTGGTCGAAAACAAGAAGCGTAAAGCCATGGTGGAAGAACTTATGAAGAGAGGTAAGTTACCGATATTGAAGCCTATTTGGTAAATAACACGGTTAAAAAGGCGACAGACGTATATTCTTGCTATAACTGTCTCATTATGGAGATATTTAAGGGCAAATTCTCATTTTGGCATGTTATAAGGTACTTAACTTGAAATAACACGCGTCCCCGTATAAAGCCCGCCCAGTATATTTTTGCTCAATATTACTTAAAATGATCGGTATGCGTCGAATCTGGCTCGATGATTGGACTTTTTACACCTAGTATTCATATAATTAAATTCTAGAACTAGTATAATTTTCGCCATAATAAAATTTCTCTAACTAATCCAAATTTCTAACTACAGGTTACGCTCCCGACCCGATCTCTGAATGGAAGAAGCGCGCCAGTAAGATGCAGGGACTAACAGCAATAGAAGACGACCCTCAAGAGTCGGAAGAAGAGCCCGAGCCTGAGGCTGAGAAGGGAAAACCCGTTGATCCAGGTGGGTTCTGAACCTTCTACCTACATTCCTTTAATCAGCACCAGTAAAAAAGAATTCTTTGGTACATTTTATGAAAAGAAATGGTGTGGAATTCACTATTGATGATCGTTCATCGATGCTCGAGCTTCGATCGACCATCGATCTATCGGTCTTGTTACCTCTCTAAGCAGATTGTATAATATACCCAGGTTTGCACGGGTGCGTTTTTCCCGCGTCGATTATTTTTCGCGCATTGGATTTTCAACGCACTGCTACAGCGCCGAGAAGTTTTTTGACGCTCTGAGAGGCGCTCTGTTGGATTCTCAATGCTCCGTTCAACACCGAGAGTTGAAAATCCAGTGCGCGATTATTTTACGTCCTTGCGAACGTAGACTAACGCTATTGTGAGCGCGTATGGTGTACGCGACTCACTATTGTTATTACTCAGCATTTTATGTTCCACTGCAGGGCAAAGGCCAGCCTCCCTTCCCTCCTCACTAGCTAGTGTGTAATTGTACTTGTTATATTACAGAAAAAGCATTCCAAAACTTGAAAGAGGTGAAAAAGTACAACTACCTGCTGGGCATGTCCATGTGGATGTTGACCAAGGAGAAGAAAGATGAACTGCTCAAGCAGAGGGACCAGAAACTATCGGAGCTTAACGCACTTAAGTATGTTATTAAGCTATTTTTTTCTGTTTAATTTTATAGGATTTCAGGATTGGATTCATTTCTCTGGAACTCTTTCCCACTTTATATGGCTGTTGGTGTAATCCAGTAAAGTTTATTTGTGTTAAATCGCAATAAAGTAACATTTATTATAAGACGCCGAAGACTTATCAGTGAATTATGAAAAAAAAAAAAAATAAGCTAATAAAATTAATTAGGCTTATTTTTTTAAAAATTAGTTCCTTTATTAGTTAATTCTTTTATTCATTCTAACATAATGTTTCCGTTTGCAGAGCAAAAACAGCGGCGAATTTATGGCGTGAAGATTTAGACGAGTTCTTAATAAAACTGGAAGAAATTGAAGAGAAAGAGAGACAAGAAGAACAGTCTGTTAACAAAAAGACCACTAAAGCAGCCGTGAGTACCTTCTATTTTACCAATTTTATTGCAGCTTTATCAATATATCTTTAGTGGCAAAAACCTAGTACGCACGGCGCCATATCAAGCTATTATACATTTCCGGTATAAGCTGACATCTCATTGTACGAAAAGCCTATACAATGCGAGGTCAGTTAAAACTAGAAATGTGTACCTTGATATGTCGATATGTGTGTACGTTAGTTGCGAATGTAAGTCTTGATTGTATAGTTCGACATTATCATAAACCATAGATATTCTAAGAACTAAAATATTTGTTTTGTTTTTATGCTTACAAGATGGAAAGAGTAAAGGTAAATATATTTTGTTACTAGCTGCGCTCCGCGGTTTCACCCGCATAAGTTTTGATCCCGTGGGAAGATCAGGATAAAAATTATCCTATGTGTTAATCCTGGTTATATAATATCTGTGTGCCAAATTTCATCCAAATCCGTATAGGAGTTTTTGCGTGAAAGAGTAACAAACATCCATCCATCCATCCATACAAACTTTCGCATTTATAATATTAGTAGGATAAAAGGCAATGTGTAACTTGAATCGAGCCTGTCCCCAAAATATGTTGTATTCATCAACTTCTCAGGGGTGTGTTCGGGTCTATAACTGATTCCACCCACATTATCGACACTGAAAAGTCAATGTACCATTGCCAAAATCTCTAGCTGACCACCGTAAGGACTCAACTCAAACTCAAAGTATTTATTTCAATTAAACCAATTACAGGCACTTTTGAATTGTCAAGGGGTCGGTCAGTCAGAAAAATGAAGCTAGTTGCCCATTCCAAAGCGTAGGTACCTATGGAGAAGAACGGGCAAGAAACTCCATGGACAGTCTTTTAAATCAATATAATATGGTTTTACTTACGGAAGCAGCTGTGGTCATCATGTGCACGGGATGTTGTTTTCAAAATGGTCAGATATAGGTTTTGGCGATAGTATATGGTATGGGGTCACAATACAGTCAATCTTTGTTTTCTGTTTTTATAGTTTTAAGGTGTATTCGTTTTGTGTCATGCCAATAAACACATTCTTCTTTCTTTCTTTTCTTTGTCAAAACAGTTAAAATAACAAAAAAATCTACGAACGTATGGCGAGCGTGGCGTACGTTGCATGTGGGATCGATTCGTAAACATTTGTCGTTATCAATTTACAGAATGCCAGCAAGAAGAATCGCAAGTCGTTGATGGATATCTTACCTTCGGAAAATGGCAGACGTGTGGAGCCCAAGATATCCGACGATCTGATCAAGAGGATCCAGGCCGCTGAGAAGGCGAAGACCAGGAAAGAAATCAAGAAGGAATATGATCCGGTAAGTCTACATTTGAACTACGAAAATCACCTTTATTGCTGTGAAATAAAGACTCTTTTAATGCCAAACTGTTACCAATGACGACTTCGACTATACGTTAATATATTAGGGCCAAATAGTGTCTGTACGAATTGCATTTATTATGTTTGAGCGAGACGGCGAATTTAGTGTGCTCCCTTTCACTACACCTATTGAAGGTCCTATGACCGGACGTCGGGCCATTAAGATGCGTGCTATTGTTCTTAAATTCATTTAATCTGTAATTGCTTTAAGCAATAATGTCACTGACATTGTGACATGACATTATACATCATGTTTGGAAATATCGTTTTCGTGCAACCAAAGAACGCCATTGAAGCTACGCTACGAAGCTAAATAGGCTACCTAGTGGCCCAAAAAAATCTGGTCAAATGTTGTAACAAATAACATCACGCCAGTAATTCTCAAAGGGTTGGGCAGAGGGTTACCTACACCCACGTGTCGCCAGTTATGTTGTAAGTCCCATATAATGGGGGTCAGAGAAATGCTTATCGGAAAAATCCAATAACATCATTTATTTTATTTATTTATTTTATTATTTATGTACACACAGTAAAATAGATATAGATATGACATAATTATAATATGAGTACAAAGGTACTGCTTATTTCTTAAGAAATTTCTTTCAGCAGACCTGCGAAAGGAGAAGTAAAAAAATCATTATCAATCATCATAATCATCATTTGTATCATCGCCATCAATTCGAAGTGAAGAATAAGTGCACCTATTTAATATTTTTTCTTTCTTTAGGATGATCCAACTGGCATCAGTCCCATAAGTGCTGAAAAGAAACCCAAGTCTCGAGTGAAGAAGGAAAAGGTGGAGAAACCCGAGAAGGCGGAGAAAGCGGAGAAAGCAGCAGGCGATGGATTGAAACAAACTAAAATTGCTTTCAAAAAGGAACCTAAGAAGGTAACTATTCCTTACTCAAACCCGTCGCTAATAGGGTTCCGTAGTATGAACTAAGTTGTTTATATTATAACATAAATTTTACGGTTATATTTTATTTGTGGGAGCATCTGTATTAAGGAGCATGCCCAGTATATAGCTTATTTAGGCGTGATATTTTACGATATTACATAACAGAACGTCTGTATTCTCCGAGGGGTTAGGCAGAAGTGAACAGTACACCATGTAATAGGGGCGAGCCTATTACCATCACTCGGGCACAAATCCAGACTATAAGCTGCTACTGAGAAGATATGATAAGTAATTAATGTTGTTTTTGAAGTAAAGAATATGCTAAAGTGTGCTATACGTATTTGTGTTCTCAGAAGCGCATGACGTTCAGCGGCAGTAGCTCGGAAGGCTCGGGCTCAGACCACGAGCTGCCCGCCGCAGTCGTGGCCGCGCCGCGCGAGAGGGCCACTGCACGCCGCGCCGCCACCAAGGTAAGACATATACTGAGAATGAGCTCAGGCTGGACAATCTCAACGGACACTAACCCAATAAATTCCACAGTAGTTCTTCTAAGTCAATAAAGTATAGCAATTGATCAATACTCATGCCTTTTCTGGGCCTTTGCCTTGCATGGGGAAAGTTATATAGGCTGGTGTTATTATTAATCTTAGTTAAGTTGATAAACAATAAAATTTGCACCAACAATTTGCATTAGCAATAACCATAACATTTTCATCAAGGTACAAAAATACAAAGACGGTGACGAGGATTCGGACTCTGGCTCCGACGTGGAACTGTTGGACAACAAGCTAGACTCCGGTGGCGAAGGCCCAACGCGCGCGCTGTCGATAAGTGAAGACGATGATGACTTCAACGTTAAGAATAACAAGGGAAAGAAACCCGCTGAGATGGATTCAGGTCAGTAGCAATAATAACAGAGCTTATCTTATAGTATTTTAAAATATATATGACTAGCGACCCGCCCCTGCTTCGCACGGTTTTTACGACTTGACAAAACATCGAGATTACTTTATTGTAATTATTTAAGTCAATTTATTACACATAAACCTTCCGGTATAAATTCTCATAACGGTGGTGAAAATCTCATTAAAATCCGTTGCGTATGAGGCGAGAATGTATGTACCCGCGAGACTCGTAGGCGAGAATCAACGGGCGAATTATCGCACTCATGTTTACACGTTCACACTGAATAAGTAAATGAGGTGAGTGACTGCCGAGTCGCGTTGTGGCTGTTTTAATAAATATCAGAGAAGCTAAACTGATGAAAAATCTAATAATGCAGTTTTAGTTTTTATCAAATTCTATCTCTCGAAAGTCTTGTGAGTATTTTTCGCCATTTCTTATAGTTTCGGACGATCTACGCGCACTTGGAAAATAGACTATTTTACTAAAAAAATCTAATTAGTCCGTCAGTTAGATTATCAAAAAATATTGAACCCGTATTTTTTCTTTTGTCAATTATATAAAAAATTATGAAGATATCGCCCGTTAAAGTTCCGCGTGACGTCACTTGCTTGCGACATTTTTTGCAAGCAAGTGACGTCACGACCCCAATTTTGACGCGCTTTATCTTTATAATTTTTTGTTTGATTGACAAAAGAAAAAATACGTGTCCATTATTTTTCGATAATCTAACTGACGGGACTAAATATAATAATATTTTTTTTACCCAGGCAACTACCCTATTCACCTGTATACGCCCTGTACCGCTGCAGATGCATATTATAATACACTCAATTATTGATAAACTTTTCAGACTGCCTATTCGACTCCTTGATCGAGGACACAAAGAAAGAAGAAGAAAAAGATAAAGCAAAGAACAATGGCGCGGCGAATTCCACAGTTATATCAAGTGACGATGAGGTCGTACCCGATTCACCGCCCAAGAAGAAACCGGGACCGAAGCGGAAGCTACTGAATGACGACAAGAAACCTAAGAAGAGGCCAGCCAAGGAGATGCTAAGTGACGATGATGATGACAGCATATTTGACAGCAAAAAGGTGCGTTAGTTTTCCTTCACTGCAACTTTGTATACTTGTCTAATTTAAAGCTGATCTGCGGGGTAATTGCGTAACACACTGACGGTAGGAATGGCTTTCATTTTGACAGTTCAACAATATTCATTGCGTTATTTATGAACATATGAAGCAATGGATTAGCAAAGAAATGTAATTCAACATTTTGAAACAAAAAGTAACCAAATCGGTCCAGCTGTGCTCAAGTGTTGAGCGCTTACCAACTAACAGTATTTAATTTACTTCTAAGCACATGCTGGAGGATTTGCTGCTCTGTCTGCACAGACCCTAAGTCAGCAATTCAGCATTCGCTATAATTGTCTTGCTGCCCAATGATGAGAACTCATGCCGGAGGGGGGTAGTCGTGTCGTACGCGTCGCGTCGACGTCGCACTCGCGTCGTCTTGTCGTGGCGACACGGACACGTGGCCGGCGCGTGCGGTGCGGCTGCAGTTGCCTTATGACCATAGATTATGAGAGCTGAGGGTTTACCCAAAACGATAGAATACTAGACGTGAATCTGGTGAACCTCGTGGTCTGTTTTCTATTTCAGTTTCTTTCCATCTTGTCACATCATCTCTTACGCAGTTGAAGTTCGTCTATTATTTATCATTATTAATGATGTGAACGATTTCTACTAGGATCAAAAAAAGAAAGCAGCGCCAAAAAAGAAGCTGAAAAAGAAGGTATCGAGTGACTCGGAGTCGGACGCGGGAAGTGAGACGCTCGCCGCGGTCAAGAGCTCGCGTGCGCGTGCGCAGCAGAAGTACACGTTCAGCGAGTCTGACTCTGACTAGCCGTAAGTTACATACATACATAAATTTACGCTTTTTTCCCATGGGTGTAGGTATAAACTGCAGAACACAACCTGCTACGATCCATACATATCATTTATACACATTCAAACATATGGTCATATACGCACGCCGTTTGGTAGATCTACAGGTACGTAGATCTTTCTAAGACCATCACTAATAAGGTCACTAATTATATTACTTGGCTGAAAACTACCACACGGGCCCAGTGCAGATTGGTAGATGTCACATGTCTTCGAATTTTTGGGTCTAGGACATGCCGGTTTCCTCTTGATGTTTTTCTTCACCATTTTGAGAGCAGTGGTGATGAAGTTATTTAAACAAAGTTAAGTGCCTACATGCCTCAGCAGTCTAGACATTCATAGCGATCGCTTTACGACCGAATTCGGTCGCAAAATCCCGAATTGAAAGGTGAAATTTATGGAGTGACAGGACTTTGCGACCGAATTCGGTCGTAAAGCGATCGCTATGAATGTCGAGACTGCTGGGGCTGGGTTAGACCACCACTGCTCTAAAAAGCAACTTTGTTTTATACTAATATATTATCATATGTAGAACTATGATTTAGATGCATTATGTGGTTTCAGGAGCAGTATTGTGACAACGTGATCTGAGGCTTTACGATGTAAAGTGAGTCGCTGGGAACGACGCAACGATATTTTGTTATCATTTGTATTGACTACATGTACACGTTATTTTTATACACTCTGGCCTACATGCAGTCTGTGACTGACCTGCAGATACATATATTTGTAATCTGCACTCTAGTTGCGTTAGACACTCGTAATATCTACCGATTTCATTTAGGCCCAGATCTATAATCTTTTAATGCTCGTGCGTTGACTCAACATGTTCCTGTCTATATCTTGCACTTGTCGTTTGACAGTTGTGCGACAGTGACGGGAATAACGCTCAGCTAAGTAAGAGGCTAAGTAACGATTATAGATCTCGACCTAAAATCCATTTCTGCATGTTTGAAAATTGGTTTGATCGAAATAAAAACGTTGACATTACGAGTATGGTATGCAATTAGGCTGTTGTACGTTTTAAAAATTAACCTATTTATAATTTAGATCTAATTAGTTTGTAATTAGGTAAAAAATCGTCTGGCACATCCTTGCTCAAAGACAACATATTTCATTTTTTTTATAATAGATAACTATTTGAGCAATTTCTGATAATTATAGTTTTTTATGACAAATTGTAAATAATCTTAACGTAACAGAATATTTTCAGTTTCTTTGTATTTTTTCATAATTCATTCTTTAACTATCTTGTTTGTAATCTGACGTATTTTGCTAGTTCTTTCTGAACTTAGTCGAATTACATTATTATCAGTTTATTTTGTAAATGTTCTGTAATTCTCTGCAATCGATTCTTTTTTCTCGATGTTTGGTTCATTTTCCTAAAAAATACTTTTATTAATTAATGTGACTGTTATTTTCCACTTTTAGTGTTGTGGACAACATTATGAAATTGAATTATATAGGTACTTCCTTATTTTTATGTTACAAATGTAATTTCTCATTATTATTTGTTAATTTTAACAATGTGTAAATAAATGAACAATTTCACCATATTTTTTTGTTTTATTTATGGTTCTCAAATAGAGTATAAACCTTGATATTGGTGCCGATTCTCTTGTTACAAATGCTTCTACACTAGACTAAAAATCACCATTTAGTTTATTCCTGTCAAACGACGATTTCCCATTCTGAAACTGACTAAAGTAAGATGACACTGAGTTATTAATCTATTAAAAATAGCAATTTTGCTATTCCGAATTCGACGTTTTTCACCTAAAAAAAATTGATCGCCTAACTAAGGGCTGATTTTCAGTCGACAGATAATTTTTATTCATGGAATAATATTGACGTCTGACAGTTTTTGTATGGAAGAGCTGTTAAAAATTCAAAATTATTCCTCCGATATTATTATCTGCTGTGGGAAAAACCAGTCCCGAATAAAATTAGTTGTTATGAGCTAAAATTCACACCAACACCTCGAGTTCTGGTGCAAAAACAGTACTGTATCTTTTTTTCTTTTCTTTAGCTTATATCTCGAAAATGGTGTGTCTTATCGCAAAAATAATGAAAATTTCGACCCCCCTTTATGGAACCCCTGATAAACCCCTAAAACTAAACATGTAGGTAATAATTTTTCATATTTTCCATATAAAGTGAAAAACTCCATAAAAAATACGCCGCGAAGTAGCTCGTCAGCGCGCCTCCGGCTCTAAAAAAAATTCACGGGCTAGGGCAAACAAGTAAATCAAATTTGAGGATCCACCCTCAAATTCGATTTTAGTTGTCAAGTACAGAATTTTTTTTAGAATAGCTTTAAGATTCTCTTCGCCAAAAGTAAGGAATTTTGGTGATAGTTGAGTTAGTTCGGTGTACAGACGCCAGCACATCAAACTACCCGAAATTGTCAAATTTTCCCAATCAACCTTGAACTTTATAGCTAAAGTATTAACTTAAAATCTATTAAAGAAATTTGACAGATTGTAGTAGCTTGTGTGCTGACGTCTGTACAAGGGAATCGGCACCATTATAAGCCGATGCATTAAAGAAAGGAATCTTAAATGGCGGCTTGTACTTGCGTTGACAAATAGTACAGTTAGCATATAAAATTTCAAGTCAGTTTTATTTTTCAAATTAAAAATAATAAAAACAAGAAAGCGCGTGAAAGTTGAAAATTTGATGACATTGACGCGTATCACTATGTATAATCTTCCCTCGCTTTCGAGGAGACATAATTACTGTCTCCGCACAGTCCACACGACCAAACAACGAAACTTAACAATAAAACAAAACTGAATAACAATAACAAACAGGTAACAACGGAAAAATAGCAGAAAACTATAACAAGGAATTCTTAAAAGGATCACTGAGTGCGTCAAGACAGCGTGGCCGTGGAAGCAAATCGAGACTATTTCTTTTTCTGCTTACGGTACGCGCGAGAGTGAGTATAGATGGCACTAGTGTGCGAGCGACAGAACATGATAAGCGCTGCCATTTAAGATTTCTTTCTTTAATGAACTGGGTTATACCAAATGAATTGCCCTGCAAGGATAACTTGGAACCCCTTATTTCAGTTTTCGCAAATTATGCTATATATAATGGCTATTATATAATGGTGCGGCCGGCCGCACCGCAACTTAGGTTAAAAATGTCAGCCTCTAAGGCCGCAGTAATTATTTTAGTTTCAGACAGATTCTGAAGCATGGTAATAACTACCTACCAGTATGTATTTTCGTTTTCAAAACAAAAAAGTTCTTCAGTTCAAACAAAAGCTATGGCAGTCGAAAAGGAAAAGAAATAAAATAGTGTTTAATTATTTATTTATAAATTTAATTTAAAAAAGAAAACAGTTTATGAAAAAAATATACAAACTAGAATAACAATAATAATATATCTAGTAACAAAATATTATTATCAAGCATTATCTAAATAAAATATTTACCGATAATAATGTGATCTAAAAGTTGTTAATGATGAATTTCTAAAATTCAATAGGCACAATCACAATCGTCGCACTTGACGATGTTGCCTTTAGCATCTTTGCATACACAAACACACTATTTTCCCATAGTTGGAATACAGACACAACACTGTCAACACTTATTCTCATTCTTATTTTTTCAAGCACATTCTGGCTTGTCACATTTGCCAGAATCATCACACTTGCACCCTGTCTTTGCTCATGCAGAGGTAGGGTTTTCCCTGAGTTGGAATGCAGATGCACTCGCTCATGGAGCAGACGAGGGTCTCTTTGATGGATATTTTGCAGCACGGCATGGTTGGTTCTAAAAATAAACAAGAAATTGATTATAAAATAATTAATAAAGAGAGAGAGAGAGGTTTCAATAAATAATGTAATGGCAGATTTCCCTTTAAGCTATATGTTAATGTATAAACAAATAAATACGTAAATATTACGAGTATATTTCATCATCATAAATTCTTCGTCAGTAAAATACGTTTTCTAATTTTCTGGTTTGCTAGAGCGTTGTGATGTGTAAAATACAAAACTTGTGGAATTAATAATCATCAACAACATCACATTCAGTATTTACTATATACGAGAAATCTGCGATTCTGAATGCCATTTCCAATAACAAGACGAAAAAGTATGCACATAATAATTTACATATAATGGGAAAATCTTTGTATCTACGCATAGTAAACAAACATACTTGGTACCATAGTACCATATTATAATAATTAGTTAAACAGGCCTTTTTTTTTTTTTTTTTTTTTTTTTTTTTTCATCAAATGACTCCTCCCGCTCTCGCTCTGGGTGGAGCAGAAGGGAGTGTCAGACTCTTACTGACTAAAACC
Organism: Apamea epomidion; assembly: GCA_947507525.1. Classification (NCBI taxonomy): domain Eukaryota; kingdom Metazoa; phylum Arthropoda; class Insecta; order Lepidoptera; family Noctuidae; genus Apamea; species Apamea epomidion. The sequence continues at coordinate 16,345,128 of OX382240.1, read as the reverse complement.
CACCCGTGTTCCTTCCTTAGCCCTTTATGTACCAGGGCAGCGGTAACCCTTTCGGACGATCCCGCTAGTTAAACAGGCCTCATTAAACAATACAAAATTAGTACTAAATTACTAGTAGACTCAAGTTTAAGAACAAAACAAAAATATTTCAAAACTCACCCGTTTTCAATAAATGATTCACCACAAAATCCACAAAATAATAACAAAGAATTACCTGTTAGAACAATTTTATCAACACGTAACACGTCTAATCATCTCGAGAGTTGTAGAATCATCTAGAGAGGTAATGATACTGATATATATATATATTTTTTTTATAATTGGAATCTCGTAGTTGACCTTGAGAGGTCGTGACTACTTAATCGGACTATCCTGTGGTTGCCTTAAGAAAGAAATCTTAAAGTCTCCAGCCAGGGCTTAAAGCTAATTAAAACTAAGCGACTGCACGCTAAGGGCACGCCCTGTGGGGTACGAACCTCGGCTTAGGGCGTCGCTGGGAGAGGGCAGCAAAGGGACAGGCTGGATCGAATTGGAATACTGATAAACTGTACCGCACTGAATTTATAATAATTTGAGTGACAACTCGTGTGCACAAGATAAGTGCCGTACGCAACGCAAAGAAACGCGGGCAAAGCGTGACTTGGCTCAGGGGTAAGTACTTTACCTTGTGTGTCGTGTGAATTTCTGTACATTCTAGCACTTTCCGTTAAAGTAGGGAATATTTTTTTATTGGGAATATGGCAAAATGCAGCTAGGGATGTTGAAAAGAACAGGTTCGTGCCGTGTGCTATCTATTACGTTAGTAAAATTAAGTTAGTGCGATTAGCGACTGCGGTCCAGTTCGATTCCTAGGTCGGGAAAAGTGATATTGGATTTTTTCATTATGAGTTAAGTCCAAAGCCAAGATGGCTGCTAGGAAACTTGGCGTTCTTGCGGCAGTACTTCACACCGGGACAGCTTTTAATGTTGTACAAAGCGCAAGTCCGATCGTGTGTGGAGTACTGCAGCCACATATGGGCTGTTGCTGCAAAATGCCATCTAGCAGCATTGGACTCAGTGGAGAGGCGTGGGAAGAGGCTAATTGGTGATCCAGATTTGGTTAAGACCAATATACAAAGTCTGGAGCACAGGCGTAAGGTAGACAGCCTTTCGGTATTCTACAGGATGCATTCTGGAGAGTGTGCGTGGGAATTACATGATTTAATTCCGCCATCACCATTCTATCATCGGACAACGCGTCGTACGGCGAGTGTCCACCCTTGCGTTGTTGACACCGCCACGATCCGACCGAAGCGTTTTGCCTCGTCGTTTATACCGGGTACATCGAAGGACTGTAACAATTTGCCTGCAGCGGTCTTCCCGTCCGATTATAATTTAAGTGTCTTCAAGGCTAGAGTGAATAGGCTCATAATTCATTAGTGCGCTTTACCATCAACGATTGCATCACTGCTTTCCATCAGGCGGGATCGCAGTCAAGCACTAGTTTATATCAGTAAAAAAAAAAGAAGAATTTTTCAGTAACAGCCAGGAGTTTGGAAGTAGGTGGTGTGAAGACCCCGTGCCTCAGATATCACGTAAAGCCATTGGTCCTGCGCCTAGTCTCTCTCCGGTCGGATTGCCGTCCCATCGGACTATGACAGTTAAGGAACAGAGAGTGCACCTGTGTTTGCGCACAGATGTGTGCACTATAACATGATCTCCTCTGTAAATCAAGCAAATCTCTGTTGAGATTGGCCACCGTGGCGAAAATTCGGTCGAATGAATTTATTTATTTTTAGTAAAATTGGGTGAATAGTGACAGTGCCGGGAAATATAAGTTTATTTGTACATTCTGGTACTTCCTTTTGGAGTAGGATATATTTTTTTTGCTTACAAATTATAGGAAAGGGTAGTTTAAAGAATGGCAGGACTCGCATGTTATCGGGGTGTCGCGTTTACAGTACGCGTATATTTGACTACACCTCAGCCATAGTTATACGCTTCACAAGGAACAAGTTGGCCGTCACTGTCATAGGCCTTTTTCAAGTCAACGAAAGCACAGTAGTATTTCTTGAACTTTGCCAAATGTTTTTCGTGTTCGAACCCAGACAGGCGCTTTCCTTTGTGTAATAAATTTCATCACCACTTGTCTCCAAACGGTGAAAGAAACCATTGTGAGTTGTTGAGGAAATCGGCATGTCGTAGAAATAAAATTTCGAACCCATGTGTCATGTGTCAACCCACACTGGGCCCGCGTGGTAGATTATAGCCCACTCCCTGTGGAGGCCTGTGTCCCACCAGTGGTAACATTATAGATCGATTATGATGCCTTAAGGAGAAGACATGATTTTGTAAAGTAAAACAAATATGTTGTTACAATTTATACAATTTTATTTATTGAAAAAAATATTTTAATTTCGTCAAGTTTCTTCTATTCTAAACATATCTGTAAAAGTACACTGCTCAAAAAAAGTATTGCATCTTATTTAAGGTGCATTCACCGCGGGCATTCGTTCGTGAAAATTAGAACGTTACAATGGTGACGCGACCCGTACTGGGCCCCAATTCTGTATTATTGATGAAATCTTACCACGTGCAAACCACGTGTCTTGCTAACGGCAAGGAATCGAAATGTCAACCGTACAGAAAACATGTATTTTGACAGTTCAAACCACGCCATTGTGTCATAGAGAATACGTTAATAATAGCAGATGCCGTGATTAACTAAGGAATTGACGTGGTTTCGAGGTAAGGAATCGTTTAGTGGTCATAGTGAATTAGGGCTCTGATTGATTAATTGATTGGTGATACGTTTTCATAGAAGATCGGTACCGTCATATTATAGCAGCCGTTATGAAAATCAGTAATTTTCACCAGCATTTGACATTAAGGTGCCAAAAAATCTCTGTATCTAGCTGTAATCTCTGTAAATAGTTGTTATTGTATGATCGTTCACCGCTTCCTTAAGAAAAAAAAAAAATGCTCCAATTCGACAATTAGAGTGTGAGATAATAGTCGCGTGTCGCGGTGACTGCATCGTTGGAACGTTGAGGACGTTTGGTGCGAACACATTCTCGATTGTGAATGCTAGCATTGGAACCGCACAAGTTATAATGTACCAATTTTAAGGGATACATGTATCAAGTTTCTTCGTACGTAAGTACGGAACATTTATTGTTGCTAGATGTTCTTTTTTACCATTAATAAGGAACATAAGCATGTTGCCAGCAACACTGCAACATTTCCTGTAGCATTGTCTTCCGCAACACATAAAACATGTTTCTGAAACAATGTTGCGCAACTTTGTTTTCGTTGTATACGAAGCTTAATAAAGTCCCCAATAATCTGTTGTTACAGGTGAGTGGTGAACATGAGAGTCATGCAATAATTTCGAAACACCAAATTGAACAAAATAACTTAGATGATAAGTTACTATCGAAGTTTGAAATAAGCCGAAAAACAAATAAATGCTTTAAAATAAGGAGTTTTACACAAAACAAATAAGAAAAGAGTGCAATAGCAACAGTAATAAGTACGACTTAGTTTTGAACAGTGTATAGATAAAGATTTAAATCGTAAGATTCGCCCTACAAGATGTTCACGGTTCTGTTTCGTTTTGACACCTCTGACACACACAATTGTCACGTAAACTCCATTATTATTGTCTGAGCTCACTCTTCTCAGAAATTACCTTTTTTAGTCGACTTAGGGCTAATTTTTCCCACGCCAGATAATTTTATCCGAGGAATAATTTTGAATTTTTGACAGTTCTTCCATACAGAATTGGCCAGACGTCAATTTTATTCCACGAATAAGAATTATCTGTCGATTGAAAAATCAGCCCTTAGTACGGTAACATCTAACGATTTAAAACTTTGTGTGTAGGTCTGTATATTATTGATTATTAATTTACATACATCTTGTTATTCACATATTTATATATTTTCTGTTCCGTGTTCCCTTTCCTAACTTAATTCTAAACACTCTAACGATAACGGGTAAATTAATATGGCATTTAATTCTGAGTGTATGCTTAATCAAGATTATTTACATTAAATTAAATCTTTTATAATATAATTATGTATTTAGATAAGTACAAATTGTTACTAAACATTAACTAATATGAATACAATAAGATAGTATTAAGGGATTATTCTAACCTAGATTTTATTATAATATTTCTTTATTGGTTTACTGAAATAGATTTAGGTAATTAGTATTTTTATATCAGATAGTAATGCAATAGGACAGTTTCTCGAAAGAAATTTGTCAAACGCGCTTAAACCGCTGCGATTAGCTGTTGACAAATCATTCAACCAATCACAGCAGTTTACGGACGCTTGCGATTTGTCACATTAATTTTGCGATAATTTTCGTTCGAGAAACTGGCCCAAAGACTTTCGAAAGTATAGTAGAAGTAGTGTCACTGGCTGGTTTTTTACAAAGTAACCAAATCGAATGGCTATAATAAAAACTTGAAAAAATACACAGTTTAGGTACAGGCCAGCAGGGCAAGCTACCCGAAACTGTCAAATTTTCCCAATCCACCTTAAACCATATTGCTTTAGCGATAAAGTTGCAAATCTATTAAAGAAATTTGACAGATTGTAGTAGCTTTATGTGCTGGCGTCTGTACCTGAAAAAGGCGAATTAAACCCTTTAGGGCGAATTTCACCAAACTAAACCGAAACTGAACGTCGGCAACACACCGGGTTCAAGAGCTGTCACGCTGTCAGTGTCATTATTGTTGTGGTATAGTGACACTGACAACTCTTGCAACCTGCAACCTGGCTTTATGCAGAAAACATTTTGCATGTGCACGGGGCAACTCACTGGATTAGGCCTTAAATGTTAAGTATTGCGAAGAAAGAAGGTATACGAGTTTGATCTCATTTTCCCTCAACCAGCAGAGGGTTAGTAATCGAGTGATACGTTCAAAAACCATTATTTTTTAACAAAATGTTCTTCAATACCTACTAAGTTTACTTTCTCTATCCGAGTAACCCTTTGCGCTTTCCCGGTCAGAGTATTTGCCATTATATTTATTATTGTATCTGTCACTGTGGCCATTTTTAACGTACTGTTTTTCACTGGCGCTGTAGTGGATTTCTGAGGGTCCTATGGTCTTGGACCAATGGTGGGTCCAGTAGGAATCCTCTGGGTAACGGGGGTACGGATTCTCGCGACATAGTACGACGCAATATATCAGGCTGCCGACTAGCGTGATGAAGCCGAAGATTAGGAAGACTATGCCCAGGATCCTGGAAAAGAAAATAAATATTGAAAATTAACAGTTTTATCAAAAGAGTTTACCAAACACCCTAAGACGGTGTTTAGTAACTTTATCACCGTCAAAGACTCTTTAAAACTTGCTCGACAAATCACTAAATGCATTTAGTACATGATACACAAGCATCTCTTTGCCAACGGCAGAGCCAACTGTACCCGATATATTTTATTTTACTCTATGCAACTGCATAGGCACATCAAAAACAAAATCAAAAGTCATTTATTCAAATTAGGCTGAGAATCAGCACCTTTTGAACGTCAAAATTACAAAAGACAGTCCCCCAAAAACGCCCGCTCTTCGCCACTTCCTAGTGCTATCGCTGGAAAGAAGTGGCGCAACAAAATCCTCAGCAGCACAGCTGTCTGTTCAGTTACAAAATACTTGATTGTGTACAATACTAGGTAGGTACCTATGCTAAGTAATTAACATTACAAGACACAGAACATAAAATTAAATTAATTGCCATATGTCAGCTAGCCACGCCAATATACCAACAAATATAATAAAAACTATACGTACTCAAGCTAAAAAGTAATTAAATAAAATTAAAATGTAAATAAAAACTTACTACCTAAATAAAAGCCTCCAGGCATAAAGGGCGTCCCAGTGCACGCACGCATACTCGCTACTCACAACATACACATCTTGTCTCGCATATTATCATGAGCTTACTCCCGATTACCCACAAGACTGAGACAAGTACCTACACCGTACACACACACTTCTCACGACACGCACAACACACCACACACGTACACGTACCTCATTTTGATTTTGATTTTGCATGATATTATTATTTACTTTAACCTATTTTTCTTTACTTCTCTTCCATAGAAGTTACAAAATGTTTGTTATTTGTTCTAAAACTTGTGCAATGTAAGTACAGCACCTAAACACTGTGGTGGGCCTGGAGATCTGTAACACAGGGTTTACCTAGCACGGACTCCAGTCTCTCGCAAAGGAGCTTTTGTCTTGCAGGTATTGCTTAGTCCTAAGGTGTTATTTATAAGCTAACCTTTGTGGAGAGAGAAATAAATAAACTATTATAAACTATTATTATTATAGTCTACTTAAGCATTGCTGGGTTATGTTCACATAGCTGTCACTTGAAGTCACAAATGATAAACTAGGACCATCGAAGTAAAATAAATAAATAAGTTAATACTAATAACAATAAATTGTCAGTAAGCTAATTCTGGAGAAAGAACATAAACATTGTCGATAGTTAATTAGGGCGACCAACTATTCTTATCGTGTAAGTAGTCGTTTATGGAATAGTAAAGCTTTGAACAAAGGTTGGATTTTACTTGAGCTATAAACGCATTTTTTTTTAATTTTAATTTTAAAATGTTGTCCCACACTAGGAATTACTCCTGTATCGTGGGTGCGTTTACAAACATTTAAACTCACATACACAAACTGCCAGACCCGGAACAACTACCTGTAGGCAATACAAATATTTATTTGTTCCGTGCGGGAATCGAACCCGCGACACGCAGCGCAGCAGTTGATCGCTCAGCCATTGCGCCAACCGTGTCGTCTAAACGCATTAAAAGGCAAGTCTAGCAAAGAAGACGGTATCTTGTTATAAAAGGTTATACCAAGCCCACCAAATGAGTTATGAACCTTATAAAGCCGGTGAAAGGGGGCACGTAGTTTGTCCTTATTTCTAGTGTTAACACTGTGAATATCACTGTTTTTAGTGTACACGTATAAATTTTGCCATATATATGAGATGTGGGCGAAGATGAATTGTGATATGAGAATACCACTATCTTTAACAAAATCTCTTAGAGAAACTCTGGCACCTAGCTGGTGAACAGCTCGTTCTTGAAGGACAAATATATTTTGTATATCAGCAGCTTTGCTCCACAGCAGAATACCGACGAATAATATACTAAACGGGCTGTATCAACGTCAGTGTATTGTCTTACTTTCCTGCCGGCGTAGGCAGCCGAACTGAGCCTTCCTGCTAGACTTGATATATGAGGTCCCCACTGAAGTTTGGCATCTACTGTTAGTCCTAGAAAAATGGCCGAGCCAGTTTCAAGCACCTCTTTATCTAAGACGATGTTGGGTCCTAGATTGATCCTAGATGTTGGGTCATCGAGGGCTATACATATGTCGCAGACTGTCAACGGCTGTGATTGCCTTGTCTACCTTACTGTCAATTGATATTATTTCCACCTTATCGAATATGAACTTTATGCTAGTGACAAATTAAGTTTACTTCAGAATGACCAATGAAAAAGTAAAAATGTTTTAAGTCAATTAAGTTTTACCATAAATACATTTGTTTACATGTATGGAACTGTACTATTGATTCTGTTCTGTAATTTTTATACAAATTAAACTTACCATACAAAAAGTGGTTCAAAGAACTGCAGAACGATGACGAATCCCAGGGTGACGAGGATCAGCCCGAGGTTCAGCAGCAGCATCAGACAACACATGCCCTTTACGTTAGGACAGAGGGGGTTTGGCGCCGCCATCGCGTCTACCTTGACTCCTGCCTGAAATTAGAGGTTTCATTTTAGTGGAGAAGATTATTATTATTTTACACTTATTTTTGAGTTATTTTTTTAGAATAGCTCAAAAATTTGTGTAAAATAATAAATAATAGAAGAGTCTGATCCGAAAATTAGATTCTCCACTTAGGGTTGATTTTTCCATTGCCAGATAACTTTTATTCGAGGAATAAAATTGACGTTTGACAGTTTTTGTATGAAATAACTGTCAAAATTTCAAAATTAATCTTCGAATATAGTTATAACGCATGCTTAATGGAATACTGACTTAACTCAAAAAAGACGATTTTTGGGAAATGGCAAAAGATCTTGCTATGAGTACGTATCCTACTTGTTGATGCATAAAAATAAAACTGATTTAGGTACCTATATTAATGCTTGTATTTTGAACGTCTATGATTAACTATTGATGAGATCAAGGTAAAAAAAAAAACGGAAATCATATCTGACCTATCTGGGTCAGTGTTCCATTAAGCATGCGATAAGATTATTGAAAAATCGGCCCTTACTACGATAAAGATCGACGATGGATCAGATTTAGGGATCACTATTTGATAACCTTCCGACAGGCTATCCGTATCGAAAATGACACATTTCGATAACCTTATGTGCCTTACCCCCGACAGCTAACAGCTGTCGAAAGAATGGCGGTCGTCTTTTTGATTTAGGGCTGATTTTTCAATCGACAGATCATTTTTATTCGTGGTATATAATTGACGTCTGACAGTTTTTGTATGGAAGAACTGTCAAAAAATTTTTCCATCTCTCTAATTATCTGGCGTTAGAAAAGCCCTTAAAACGACTCAATTTTCGGGTTTTGGACTTGTGAACAGCGTTTAGAGGACTCCTACGATAACATTGATTTATGTTCGATACGCTACGGAAGCGTATCGACTGGTTGTGTAGCTATGCAGATCGGAGCTTTTTACTTAATTTTGAACGTTTTTTAAAGGTCATATAGCTAGGTATCAAGACGTGTTTTAGCGCATAGCCTTGGCATTTTTATTTTTTTTCAATGCAAATTAGGAATTAATTAGTATTTATAAAATATTATTCACTCCAACTAAGCCAATTTTCGTTGTAGGAGCGTCTTACCTTCCTGGAGACTTTGGATCTGTGTGTAGAGGCGACAGATGGCGCCACTGCACTTCTGTACGAGTAAACACTGCGAGGTGCCCTCGACTGCCGGCTGAAACAGACAAATAATAATTTTGTTACTTTTTTAACTCTGCTCAAGACTGAGAGGCGTGGAAAGGACAAATGGAAAGAAGAAGAAGTAGAAGTAAGAAGAGAGTAAGGAGGAGTGGAAGTATTGAGTATTGAGTATTGGAGTCCTTTGCTTTGCAATGAGACAACAAAGGCTAAAAATAAATAATATAATTTAAGTCATCATGATAAGCCAACTAATCAATCACTTAAAGCGAACATGACAAAAAGGAAGGTGTCATGTGAAGTGTCAAGCAATTTTGAACCATGTGACTGCACACTGTGACTGTGTTGTGACTGGCAACTGTTACCGTCACCTACACAACACCTAGACCTGCGGCGTAATTGCTTAACACACTTAAAATGGCAATGCCTTACATTTTGACAGTTCAACAACATTCATTGCGATATATTATATTATATATTTACGTTGTTGAGCAAACGATTTTTTCTAAACCTATGAAGCAATGGATTAGGAATTTCCTTCAAAATACTTTGGCTTGTGATTGAAAGTGCGCCATTGGGGTGGCAGCCCTTTGTGTACACCGTCCTGCAAACAAAAGCTTATAAATGCGGGTCAAGATGAGAATTGTCTGCTCAATTATCATGTCTCCGTAACCTTAGACTATCTAGTGATGTCAAAGATGTCGGGATATAGCTCAATCCGTGACAGCGGCATTCGTTCCAGAGCGCTGTGTGTAGCCGATGTGCTCACGCGCATCGTCGCGTTCCTAATCTGAGCGCACGTATGTCACGAGCGCGACACTTGTCGATCTACTAAGTTATGTTTTAAATAACAAAGGCTACATAGTTGCTAGTTAATGAATAAATTGCAGGTTGTATCATACATATCTAGACGTTTCTTTTAGCGTAAAAGCCTTCAATCCTAGCCTGGCCTAGGCTTTGAAAAGAGTCTATCCGGTAGTTTTTGGGCAAGTTGTGAAAACAGGGCTTCGGGTTAAATAGGGCCTATCATCGCCTGTGTTCGGACACAGGCGATGATAGGCCCTATTTAACCCGAAACCTGAAAGTAGTGAAATCACTAGGTGATACGTAAGTACAAAATTTTATCTCACTTCAACAATACGGTCGTGTCGGTGAAACAGGCAATCCCCTTTTTTTCTATGACACACATATGGTAAAATCAGGGAAACTACTACTACAAATTATCCGTATATTCAAATCACAACTGTCATTCTTTGTCTGAAATGACTATAACACGGCAAATTGACGTATCGTGTCCATAATCAGCCTTTATGTTCCCACTGCTGGGACAAAGGCCTCTTCTCTACGGGAGTGAGCCGTAAATTACGGCTCGTAATCCACAACGCGGGGCCAGTGCGTGTTGGTACTGTTGGTAGATGTCACATCACATGACTTCGATTTTTTGGTGGTAGAACATGCCGGTTTCCTTTTGATGTTTTCCTTCACCGTTTAGAGAGCACTGGTGATGAAATAATTTACACAAAGTAAAGTCCTTGTCTGGATTCGGGCCTACAACCAACAACTCGTAAGCCGCGGTCGTTTCCATTAGGCCACTTCTGCTCAGTGGGTCCAGCCGATCTATTCTGTAAAAATCTCACCGTGAAAAGTTAGGTGAAGGGAGCTTAGAGCTGCCGGGGTAGCAGGATCGTCCGAAAGGGTTACCGCTGCCCTGGTACATAAAGGGCTAAGGAAGGAACACGGGTGGGTTTTAGTCAGTAAGAGTCTGACACTCCCTTCTGCTCCACCCAGAGCGGGAGGGGCCATTTGATGATTTCCCATCCTCAAAAAAAAAAAAGAAAAAAAAAGGAGCTTAGAATGAGCTGTCAATAGTGTCAATCCCTAGCATATTAGTTAGAATCATGGCTCTCCACGCTCACTTCACTTAAGTTTTCACAGTGAGATTTTTACAGAATCGACCGGCTGGTGTCCATTTGCTTACCAATCTCTGAATGTAGGTTCGTATTAAATTATACAGTTAGCATTTTGTTTGTGCTTATAGCTCCGTCTTTTGAAGATCAAAGCGCCTACTGTGTTTTTAATAAACAACAGTCATTCTCCTTCCTTATTACATTTACCTTCCATCTCCATAAAAACGACCTAAACGTCTATTAAGTTAAAAATTCAACAAAAAATAATTGGACGTTCCTGTTTAGTTTTTTGTTAATTCATTGACAGTTTAGAAAGTTTCGAACTATATCAACTAAAAAACTAACAAAGGAAGAATCCCTTCGTCACTGTGAGATGCTCAAATATTTACTTATAAATAAGATGTCAAATACTATAAAGAGTTTAAATAGGCACCCATCTACCTACCGTAAGGGTGAAAAAAAGGTTTTTGAAAAGCTGCTAACGAGTCGAGAGTGTGATTAATTATTTATAATTTGTTACTTTATAAATTGGTGACGGATTGAGTAACAAAACAACTCATAGGACACAAAGTTAACCTGTACCCTAATTGCGTAACACACGATCAATCACAATCTGTGAATGATTTTGAACGTATTGCTTCATATGTTGGAACAATTTGTCTGTTCAACAACGTTAATAACGCAATGAATGTTGTTGAACTGTCAAAATTAAAGTCATTACTACTGTTACTGTGTTAAGCAATTATCCCGCTAGTAATAGAGTTTTGTTCAAGTATTTTCAGAAAGATGAAAAAGAAAATACAAAAAACACTGAGAAACAAAACTGGTATAAAATACTGGGATTCAGATGCATCCGGTTAGACTGGAAGAAAATGATGATGAAAAAGAAAATACAAAATCTAAATTAACTGATTTGCGAGTTTATGCAGATGTTTATAGGTATAAAACTATAAAATAGTAATTATAACATAACATTACGCCTATATTTCCCAAAGAGGTAGGCACTAGGCAGAGGTAATTTAATCAGAACTGTAGGGTCTAAATATTGTCGAACCTGTGGAAGCCGAAATGAAGACTTGTCGGCGACAATCAAAGGAGTGTGTTGTCATGCAATTGAATTACCAAAAAAGGGCAGTAGTTTCAATTGCCCTACAGAAGAATAGGGTTGTCAAAACACAATGGTTTTCTCTTATGTTAGTTGTTAATCTAAACAAGCCGACAGACCACTTGATGGTTAGTCGCTAATTACTATTATTAGCCTGGAATGTCCCAATGCAGGGCAAAGGCCGACCTACTCTCTTTTCTCTTCCCTATGTTCCAAGCTGCTACAGACCAGTTCTTGCTGAAGGAGTCCAGCTCAACCCGCCATCTCCGTCTGGGCCTGCCACGATGTCGCTTGCCATTAAAAGGGACCCAGTCGCTAATGAACATCTACAATACCAAAAGGTTATGAAGGCAGATGCGTTTCCATCGCGGTAACAGGCTAAATTTTTTCATCTGGATCTGTCACTGCATGACAGCTGAAGTAGGTAGGGAATTCATCAGCCTTTAGCTTTAATTTTTCTTGAGAACTCCCTATTTCATGGGACTGGGAGGAGCAGTTTTGTATAATACCAGCTGATATATTTTTCTGATATATTTATACTGCCAGATGATATATTTAATGTAAAAAGTACAAATATCTTAAAAAAAACGTTAAAAGCTTTTGTATTTAAAATTTAGTAATTAACCATGTGTACTTAATTTCTCTAGAACCCTATATATATATATATTGTTATCGCTCCCACTTTATATATCGTCGACTCACGGATACATGATGTAATAGTGTAAGTGTATGATCTATTTATAATCTCATATTTTACGTGAACTGTTTGTGTTTATGAGAATAAATATCTTTAAAGCGATCTATACTGATAATAATAAAGCTGAAGAGTTTGTTTGAACGCGCTAATTTCTGGAACTAGCAGTCGGATTTTTTAAATTATTTTTGCATTCGATAGCCCAATTCTTCAGGAAGGTTATAGGCAATTTAATATCAGGCTACGTCCCTTAGGAGTTGAGTACGAAAGTCAGAAAGACCGCTAAGCGAAAACGAAGCAATAGGACGAGCAATGTGCTGCCACTTGGGGACAAGAAGGCTTACACGGACGAAGTCGCAGGCAGAAAGCGAAGTCGCAGGCAGAACGCGAAGTCGCAGGCAGAAAGCGAAGTCGCAGGTAGAAAGCGAAGTCGCAGAAGCTAATCCTACTAATATTATAAACGCGAAAGTTTGTACGGATGGATGGATGTTTGTTACTCTTTCACGCTAAAACTACTGAACGGATTTGGATGAAATTTGGCACACAGATGGTTTATAACTAGGATTAACACATAGGATACTTTTTATCCCGATATTCCTACGGGATCGTAACTTATGGGGGTGACACCGCGGGGCGCAGCTAGTTACTACATAACTGGCGAAATATGTGTGCTCTATGCACTACTCCAAGGAATGATGATGGTGTTCTACAAAGCCTCATCGATTTAAGTTTCTTGTAAACCGTTCGACAACCCTGAAGGATTCCTGTATCGTCACACCATCCAAGGGGACGGTAGAAAAAGTAAAGTAAATTCGTTTCGCCCTGACACCGTCGTTACGGCAGTCCATGTTACTTTTTATATTTGATGGCCTTTTTACGTTGACTGTACCGAATTAAGTGTTTTTTTCCTACGGACGCTGCTGTTGATTTAGAAATTAGAAATGAATGAATTTTGGAATGTCACACGGTTCCTTTGTCGTGCTTCGATAAAAAAGACATCAAAGCTGATATTAGGTACGGGGCTGGTTCGTTCATTTCCCGAAACATCATCATGTCACCAAATTGACACCACTCCAGAAGGCCAATTCTCGTAATTTAAAACGTTCAAAATCTAGTCGCAGTTGTTTGTCGCTGAGATGAGAATCTCAACGACAAACAAATGTCAAAAACTTGTCAAAATGTAGGGAAATTAGAAGTATTTTTTGACAGATTGAGACTCAGATCAGACTGTGAACGGTCTTAAAATTACGAGAATTGTCCCTCTCATATCTTGCTCAACTAGGTACTATTGCCTCGGAAAGCAAGTTAAGCCATTGGTCTTCTTCTTCCCAGCGAAAGCACTAGGAAGTGGTGAAGGGCGGGCGTTTTGGGGGACTGTCTTTTGTAATTTTGACGTGCGAAAAGTGCTCAGCCTAATTTGAATAAATGACTTTTGTTTTTGATTTTGGTCCCAACTGTAATTTCTAGATCTTTGACAGTCGTTACGTGTAGTTAGAGGCCCGAAAGTGTGACAACCAGTCTTACCAAGAGGTATCGTATTACCCAGTAACTGGGTTGTGGAGGTTAAATAGACAGGCGCTCCATGTAAAATATTGGTATTCAGCTGCATCCGGTTAGACTGGAAGCCGAACCCAACATAGTTTGGAAAAAGTTAGGCAGATGATGAAGGGGAATGAACGACTAGTACGACTTAGGGCTGACCGTATACACCGATATTAAGTCCCTTTTAGTATACGGATCTGCCATGTCCCTGACAGGACACGGGGGCCTAAAGAGGCAACTTTGGCAGAATCATAATAGGATGTAACAATATGAATCATATTAAAAATCGTAAAATTGTTACAAACTGACAATTCATATCACAATGTTAAAATAAAAAATAAAGAACCAATTTGATTAATAAAAACTGTGATGAAAAATTTACCGATAAAATTACGGTTTTTAGAGGAATTGGTAATGATCTGCTGGAGATTCGGGAAATGAATAGCTTTTATAGGTATTGCTTAAAGTGGCCTTTTTAGGCCTCACGGTATGTGCAGTGAGACCTAGAACGCTCGATTGAACTCCGAGGTACGTACATAGGAGCTAATAAATCGTGCCCCAGATGCTTGGGTTCGATTCCCGTGTCCCGTCATCATTGCGCTGTCGGCAGAGAATTATAAGAGCATTGATTTACAACGTAACTGTACATTTGTTTGGTTTAAGCGAGCATTTTGTATTGTATCTATCGATACTTATAGCTATTTGTGGTGTTGTTTGCACGTATTTATACAAACATCATAATAAGAGATATTGCTGTAGGATACCTAACAACTAACTGTTAATTGGTGTCTCCACAATGTTCTCTACTTTTCAATAATTATAAGTCACACTTAATTTGTCATCCTTCCCTAAATCCTTATAAAACGTTTGTTGCTGACTGTACAATATTTATTGGTATATGCAGAAATAATTAAGTTTACTGTAACTGTACTGTGTGTTAAACAAATATCAACTTTATTTTAATGGTAATTAATTTGATTACAGAGTGACTAGCACTTTTGAAAAAGTTATAAAAATGTTTGAAGTTGTAGCGTAGGTAAACTGAACTTTATTGTGTAGGAATTAAAGTTATTTTTCCATAAACTCATATTTGTTTACATTTTTGGCAATTAAATCGCGAAGGCAGTCAGTCCTAGGTACTTTGTCAATCTTATTGTTGAGTTCCATACAAAACTATTTAAGCACAAAAACCTCATCTGATTTTAAAATATTCTTAATTTATTTTTGACATGTGAAGGTGTTTTTTAAAACCTATTTACAGAAATTGGAAAACTGTGGCCGAGATTTTTGGCCAGCCCAACATAACATTAAAATAGATAAATAATTTATCATTTATTAGAAAAGATAAATTAAATACTCTTCATTCTGTCCTAAATGCTGCTAATATTGATAAATGAATATCCGGTCATATAAGACCTCTAAGTTTTGCATAACTCTTCGTTCTAGGTAGGTACCTCGAGAATGTTTTAAGTACGATTCGAAGATCTGTGCCTCCATGATTCATACATGCACCGTAAAATTGCCTTTTGAGCAATTTTCCATCAATCCACGCGTTTAATGTAAAATGTTTTGTTCGGTGAGAGAGATGCGCAAACGGGCGGTAGGAACGCAGTGGTTTTTTTTTGTGCCAAGAAGTTTATTTATTATCCTTCTATCTTCTTCAAGCATTCTAACAAAAAAAAAAAAAAAGTTAATTATTTATTAAACAAATTGATAGTCCACCAACCCGCACTGGGCCCGCGTGGTGGATCATGGCTCACTCATTTTCACAGAGAGGAGGCGTGTGTCCCAGAAGTGGGAACATTATAGGCTGGTTTTGCTAAATAATTGACGCTAGAGTTGCTAGAGTCAAAAGCTCGAAGTTTTTATAAAGCTGTTCAATAATCCGTACCTAGTCAAATTAATACAATACGTTGATGTTAGAAACATACACACTTATAACAGAAGACCAATTCTCGTAATTTAAAACGTTCAAAATCTAGTCGCAGTCTCATCTCGGCGACAAACAAATGTCAAATACTTGTCAAAATGTAGGGAAATTAGAAGTATTTTTTGCCAGAGACTGAGAGACTTGAGACTGAGATCAGACTGTGAACGGTCTTAAAATTACGAGAATTGCCCCTCTGGTCAATATTATTTAGCGAAGTATTAAAGAATTGCAAACCGTGTGTGCGGTGCACCATGGGTGTACCTTTATTGAATAAATAAAAGAAAGAAAGAAAAGAAAACTTGTCTAATTGTCACAAAAAAAACGTGCATTTAACTGTCACATGATAGTGATAGTGCCTATCAGTGATTATGGTTGGGGGCCCCACAGCGGCCCAACCGCTCGTCTGTCTCATTTCGGGGACGCTTGGCGCCCGCGCACGTATCGAGCTCCGTTGGTCTAAATTAGTGGGATTTAAGGACTTAGCGGGACCAATACAGGGTAACGGTGTGTTTACACGAGTCAGTGAACTCCACAATAACACTATGAGTTAGGATTAAAGTCATGAAACGGTTTCAGATGGGAGGCTATCATGCAAACTTGCCAAAAGTTTAGAAGATAGTCGAGGGTAAGTGTTTTCTAAATGCTTTTATTTTGAGTTACATTGTTCTAACTGGCTGTAGTTGATAATAATGGTAGTTGCGTAGATGCGAAATGATGATAATTATGCTTAGGTCAACAATAAATGGTATTTGATGGGGAAGCCCCCCCCCAGGTAGAGTCCGACCGAATTGATAACTAATTAGAAAATAGAAAAATAGAACATATTTTACTGTCCAGGTAATACAGTAAACAAGTTCACAGGTGAACAGCAAGTTGGAACGACATGAGTGGCTTAAAATATTACTTACAGCTAGGTTACAATATGGTATTTGCTAGTGAGCCCCAAACAGACAGTTAGTCTGTATCTTGGGGCTCGGAGTACGTATTCCAGAAAATTAATAATTATGTTTTTGAAAACAGTACCTATAAAGTTTCGTGAGATTATAGTTTAAACGGTTTAATATACTGATTACAAGACCGACATTGCATTTCTTTTACTTTTACCAGGGAATTACCTATCGACAAACAAAAATACAATGTTTTCGTTTTCTGTTTCGGTTTTCGGCCGAAAATGAAAATCAGGCCGAATTTCGTTTTTATATTCGGCCGAAAAAAAACCATTTTCGGTCGGACTCGCCCTCTAGCTAGATTGGCCGACGAAAGTCGGAGAATCGGGTGTTGTTAGAGGCCAATGTTCCGCAGTGGACTGCGATATACTAAGTTGATTGTTCGCCCTTACCTGATTTCTGAAGGTGCTCTGTACGCGGCACTGGTGACATACACGTCGGTCTCAGAGTCAGCTCTTGGGGAGCCGTTGGGTTGCTGCTGCCGTCTTCCATTCCTGTGATCGCCTGATGGCGACCGGGTCCTCTCGTCCATCGTCTGGAAAACACCGGTAACATTGCTTCAAATAACCCGAATTTTAGTACTAAGGGTATGACATATTTAAAAGTTGCATTCTGCATTCCTCAAAGAATCCCTTCTTTAAGGAATGCTTCGTGATTGGCATTTTATTCATTTTTAACCCCGGTTCGTGGTGTTATTGAGTTTCTTTTACAGAAGGAAGTTTTTAGGAGTAGCTTTGTGCTTGGTTAACGGCTCGTATTGCCTATTACAAGAATGGCGAGATGTGGGAGTATTCTGCTGAACATGAGCCAAAACGAGTACTTATGCCCATGCTTGTTCCTTCTCTGTAAAAAATACTTACGGTGTTATAATAAAGCACAATCAGCCTATAATGTTCCCACTGCCAGGACACAGGCTTCCTCACTGTGAGATTGGGCCGTAATCCGACACGTGAGCCCAGCGCGGGTGCTAGATCATCTAACAACCCGCGCTGGGCCAACCGGCATGTACATACTAGAACCAAAAATTCGAATTCGAATTTTTTGTTCTAGTACATGCCGGTTTCCTCACGATGTTTTCCTTCACCGTTTTGAGAGCAGTGGTGATGAAATAATTTACACAAAGTCTAGCGCCTTTCAGGGTTCGAACCTACGACCTACATCTCGTAAGTCGCGGGCGTTACGTTACCACTGGGACACCACACACGACACACCACACACCACACACCACAGCTCATCGATAATTTAAGTACAGTTATCAAATTACGACATTTTGTGTTGTGCTTATGGTTTGAGCACATTGCAACGTGTAAATATCAAAGTACCTAGTTCAAGGTTTTGGTTTTGCTGGAAGGAATGTTTAGCGTAAGTTATAAGAGTAGAGCGATTTTATAGGACTATGGCATGTAGGTAGACAAGTTATAGTAAAACGACTTGATTTATAATAAACTCAACGCGCATCTTCTTTATGAAAACGATGTTAGTATGTACAGCAGATCCGTTAGTATAAAAAAATCTGAAATGATTTATTTGCATTGCATTTTGCATTAAAATCGTTTATTCAAAGAAGAATTACAAATAAATTTTGATTTCTTGTCGTTACATCGAGGTAAGTTATTTGAATCCTAGAATATTTACAGATAATTAGACTAACTAGTCTTTATGGTTACTTCCCATATTTAAAACAGTTTTTATTACGCGTTTGTAGATACGAAATCACTAGTCGCTTACAACTTGTGGCAGTGACCAAAATAGGTTATAATCCGATATTAGCTTTGCATTCCCCAACATGTTTACAACTATAATCTTAATTGATAACAGTGCAGTCGAATTTGTATGTAGGTACAGTTGAACGTATGTTCGCGGTAACGTTTTGACCTTGAACTAGCCTTTTTTTTTGCACGGTGGAAATCCTCATGGACTTCCTCCATCGTGGGGGTGACAGAGGGGTATACTCTTACCGGGTAAAACCACAACGGTGTTCCACCTTTGCCTATGGCCGGGGGTGCGGGATTCGCATAAGCATTCACCGCTCCCCAGACAGGACCTTGAGCTAGCCTAGCGTAGTATGGAGCTTCAATAGAATAAGGGGCCAGCTTATACAGCGTTATTGCGTATCACCTATCAATCACAATCTGAATAATTTTGAAGGATATTGCTAATCCATTGCTTCATATGTTCGAAAAAGTCTTCTCAACAACGTAAATAACGCAATGAATGTTGTTGAACTGTCAAAATGAAAGCCATTGCTACTGTTACCCAATTACCCCGCTGGTTTTGTTACCACCCACGTGCGGCTGGTTGTACATTTTCAGGTTTCTGTTTAATTTGTTAATAAATTATACTGAACTATGGTATCATTTTAAGGGTTCCATAAACAAGACCTCGATGACCGTAAAATTCTTATTTGGGTTAGAACCTACGACCTACGCAAGTCGCGGCCATTACCACTGGACCACCACTGCTCTTCACAGCAGATACCGTACGGCATAACATGATCAACCTATAGCATTCCCCCTGCTGGGACACAGGCCTCCTCTCTGAGGGAGAGAATGGGCCGTAATCCACCACGCTAACCCAGCACGGGTGGGGTTGGGTGCGGATTGATACCGTACGGGATTAGCAGAAATATAAAAGATGATCTTACCCTTACCGTGTACTCCGACAGCGTCCTCTCCGACGGTGCCCGGTGGCTGTCATTCTCCTCTCTAGACGAAGCTCTGTGATGATAACCCCCCGACGACGGCGAGTCCACGCCAGACCTGTGCGTCGCCACGTAATGGTTGTTCTTCACTTTATGCGCCATTTTGAGTCCTCTAGATCACTGGCACTTGGACATACTTGGCCTACAGTCACGCGTACGCCGACGATTGCCGACAGGAGCTCATTTTTCCTCGGTGTTTGACTTTGTTATTTGTTAGCGGTTTAATTCATCCTTCGTTGATGTGGTTTTTTGTTCTGGAACAAAGAAACAAAATGTTATTTAAGTTAATTTGTGTTAAGATACGGGATAGGTGCTATCTGCACGAGTAGCAGGAACAACGTAGAAACCTGTGATAGAAACGAAAGACAAAATGGTAGATTGTGGAAACATTCCTACGCGCCGGGGCGATGTCAAAAATGAAAAAAAAAAAAAAAATTACACTGTGTATAGAAACATTTATGTCAGCCGACCTATTCTGTAAAAATGACACTGTGAAAACTTAGGTGAAATGTGCTTGAAGTAAGCTGTCAATTGTGTCAATCTCTAGTATCAGGTGGAATGATAGCTCACTTCACCCTAGTAGTCTTGGTGAGATTTATAGAGAATAGCCCTATTGTTCTTCGTAGAGATAAGAGAAGAGTTAGAAGTGATCATGTTATGCGCGCTGTTTGAACCTGCCAAAACCCATGAAAAAAAAAAATACCTGAAAGATTTTAAATGTCATGTCCAGAGATTTGATTGGCTGTGTGAAATTCAGCAGAAATTCAGCATTCAAATTCAACTTTAGTTTGACAATTTGTCCGCAAATTTTTGTCTGAATTGGTTTTGTAGTGTGCACCAGACTAACATCCGGTGGTATTGGTCTGGTGCATTTTCCTCACGGATATCGAGGGATATGCCTTGGGGGCGAGCGTTTTGGATTTAGAGAGGTGCAATCGAGTGCGTGCGGCTGATTTTATCGATATGCGTATTATTGCAGTTGAATATTTTTTTACAGATATCAATGGATATTCTCGTATTACATGTATGGTAAAAGAGTTAAATTAGTTATTAATTTAATGTTGTTTGGACCAAATTAAGACATTGTTATTTCAATACAGTTACTCGTGATGTGTAAAAACTTAAATTAATATTATGCCTAAAAATTTTGACAAATGAACAGTTTTTAATTTATACACACAATTAACAATTTTTACATATTATATTTCATCTAATTATTTATTTTTGGTCAAAAAATTACAATAATTTGTGCTCGATATGCAAGAATATTCAATTATTATTTTTTAAATCTGGCTATTTGGCGGTTTCGTATGGTGGGCGTTAGACGATTAATAATATTTTATTTTAGTAAAAATAAACTATATTTTCGGATAGGTACTTAAATTAAAAATAGATATATATTGAAAGAAAATTAAACAAAGTTATTATAATATAAGAATGTGCTAAAATTAAACATCGATAAAAATTATCGACTATCGCTTTCGACTCCCTAATTGCATGCGTGTGCATTGAATGTTCGCAAATAGCAAATGTTTACAAGTGAATGCCCCGCCCATTCTATGTACGTGTGCTATTAGAAACTGATTTAGTGTGACTGCTTTCTTCTTAGTGTGCGTGTTCAAATTTTGAGTGTGTGTCGTAAGTAAACTATTTGTTAATGTTGTAATTATTTGGGTGGGAGATAAGCGGTCGCACTAGGACTCCTTACTATTTCTTAATGAAGGCGTATCTCCGGATATCTATGATTTTCCTACATGTTGTACACCGTTATGGTATAAAATACCACAGACAACATCTGGAAATTCTTTAACAATGTTCTACCCAGCAGACTGTAAACGAAATCGAGCTGTTTGGGCGACCTTGAACGATTTATGTGAACACAACCAATTTTGGGTCATACCGTTCTAGAAATAGAGTTTATAATCCAATAAAATGTTAGTAACTTACAATTATTGCACGAAACAATGGTAGCATTCCGATCTTAGTCGATTAATGACGCAACGATTGCAGGTATCGAGTCATATCGATATTATTTACCTGTTAAATTGCTCGTAGGTACTTTTTTGTTGTTTTTATCGATTACCACGATCTATTGAACGTAGTTTTGAAATTAAAAAAACCTTTGTGCTGATTATACATTAACAAAGAATGAATAGAATCTGCGACATAAGCCTTACGGGCGCGCTTTTCCCGCGGCCATTTTGTCGCGCACTGTATTCTTAACGCACTGCTCAGCACCGAGAGTTGAGAATCCAGTGCGCGATAAAATCCCGCCGCGATAATTGTTACGTCGTGCAAATGTGGGCTAAAAATTTATAAAGGTTACAGGTAAAAAAGCGACATCTGTAATACCAGAGGTATTGTAAAGTCTACTCAAACTAACTTACTAATTTTTATTTTTTTTTATTTTTTTTTTATGCTTTAGGGATATAGTTGCAAATCTATTAAAGAAATTTGACAGATTGTATTAGCTTGATGTGTAGGCGTCTGTACAATGTATATGACAGTAGTACCTATACTTACCGTATAATATAATAAGTACTAATGTTTCATATTCGTGTTATTTCAAGTTAAACAAATATCAACTTTATTTTAACGGTGATTAAGATGATTTCAGTGACTAGCACTATTGAAAAAGTTATAAAAATATTTGAAGTTGTAGCGTAAACTGAACTTTATCGTGTAGGAATTAAAGTTATTTTTCCATAAACTCATATTTGTTTACATTTTTGGTACCTAATTAAATCGCGAATGCAGGATAGATGCGTTGCCATCCCCCAGGGACAGAGCTGAAATGTTTCATATTCCGTAAATAATTACACCATCCTTCAAACCAGATTATAGCAACGCTGTTAGGCGGTAGTCGGTAGTATGGTATAGTAGTACTCCCTCGGTCTTGCTCCTTCACAAATACCTTATCATGATCATTATCCACAGCCCGACTTTACCCACTGCTGGACATAGTCCTCTCTTTGCCTGTGCCAAACTCCACGCTCCTGAGCCAGTCCCATCCAGCTATGGCTTTCATTTTGACAGTTCAACAACATCCATTGCGTTATTCACGTGGTTGAGCAGACAATTTTTTTTTTTTTTTTTTTTTTTGGATATTGCTAATCCATTGCTTCATATGTTATATGAAGCAATGGATTAGCAATATCCTTCAAAATTATTGAGATTGATAGTATGACATGCAATTAGGGTGCAGGTTCCACTCGCGTTATGTAAGAGCTTAAGGTACCAATTACTACTATGACTTAATGTATACTCGAACAATCTAAGTGGTATACAGGTATTAAATTATGTAGGTAGGTACTCTAAACCTAGGTCCCAGGGTTTGCGTGAGGAAGTAGCTCACAACGGTGCATTGCGAACATTTCACGAATTCCTGCCGCAATGAATGAAGCGGTCCAAGTTATAAGATGTTAGTGATTCTTATGTTACAATAAGATAATACGGCGATGCCAAACCAATACAATATATTGAAGATAAACTTGTTGCCACCAGAAACTCTTATAGCCGGTCAGTATTTGTTGAAAAGTGTACCAGCCCTGCGCTACACATGATTATAATTAACTGGCGTTCCGCCCCTACTTCGCACCGTTTTTATGACCTGACAAAACATCTGGATTTATTTTTTAAGCAAATTTAATGTTAATGTATATTATACACATAAATCTCCCGGAAAAAAATGGTGAAATCCGCAGCGTAGTTTAGAAGAACAACGCAGTCACACAGCCATACACAAAATAGATTTATAATATGTATATATTCAAATTTTATTTGTTTCAAATTGACGTTATTTCAAGTTAAACAAATATCAACTTTATTTCAATGGTTATTAAGTTGATTTCAGAGTGACTAGCACTATTGAAGAAGTTATAAAAATGTTTGAAGTTGTAGCGTAAACTGAACTTTATTGCGAAGGAATTAAAGTAATTTTTCCATAAACTCATATTTTGTTTCCAGTTTTGGCGAATATATCGCAAATTCGGATTAGGTATAGATAGATATGTAGGTGGCCTCGGGGTCCCTAACAAGTTTCGACGAAAACAGTAAAAAAAAAAAATTGGACCATTCTATTGCTACCTTTTTTGAGTAGACATTTGAATTGTATTTTCGAAATGTCATTTTATTTTATCTACTACTGAAATCTTTTTTCAACGCCAGTTTACTTTATCGGAGGAATAATTTTGAATTTTTGAGAGTTCTTCCATACAAAAACTGTCAGACGTCCATTTTATTCCACGAATAAAATGGACATAAAATTATCGGTCGTTTGGAAAGTCAGCCCAAGTCACATAACCAACTCTAGATTCTTGTGCCAGCTCACATGCATACTTTGAACGGGCCATTGTTTTTGAACGTGACAGGTCGCAGGTACTGTATCGGTCAGAAAAGGTTCATTTTTCACAAGTTCCTATGCAAAGGTGCAAGGAACAGTGGCAAGTAGGTACATCTTAATGAAACCTGCAAATGTCATCGACATCACCCGATCTAGGTATTCTACAATAATCTCACCATAAAAACTTAGGTAAAGTGAGCTTATTATGTAAAGTGTAGGAACTGTCATTCTAATTTCTACCTGATGCTAGGGATTGACACTATTGACAGCCACTTCAGGCTTCACACTTCACCTAAGTTTTCACTGTGAGATTTTTCAAGAATACCTCTATAGGGGTAAACTGAAGATTAGAAAACCAGACTTTGAAAAAAGCCAACCAATAACACTGCCCGACTGTCTAAGGGTCGAACTTAGGACCCCATCCCACAGCAGTCGAGCTTTCGACCACTAGACGAACAGTACTGGCAAATCAGCCACAAACCTCGTAATTTACCAGCACTGGTAAGCATTTGGAGCTCCTAGGAACTTCACGCAGTCACGACATGAAATAACACAAACAGCTTAACACCTAATATGGAAGGAATCTATTTGAATACAGTAGAAATTACCTTCCGAGAGAATATTTTGCCAGAAATGGGAGAAAGGCAATTAATTCTAGTCTATGGGTATTACCGTTTGTTTTGGAGTATAAGTAAGGGTCAAGTACATAAGAATGAAAAGATAATACCTATTCCACATTATGACATGTAGCATCAGCTATACAGAGTGGCAGGGACATCGACGTGCAACCTGATACCATGGATTTAGTAGGGACATGATTCTGTACCCACAGTGTTGAAATTTCTCGCCAGTTATAAAAAAAAAATTGCTGTTCCATACATTTTGACCGCATAGGTATGGTTTGTATACCATGTTTGCCATGTAAACGCGCTCTTATAGCATAATCTAATGACATTCTAATATCATTAATGGTCGAGTCCGAATTCAACTGTCTTGGTTGGCCACGCCCTTATTGTGCTGGCGTAAGGTTACTCTTGCGAAAGCTTTGTCGTTAGATTGAAGCCTTGTTTAATGTGAGGCCGGAAAGTTGGTCTTAATCACCGAAAATCGGTATCCATAGGTCGTGCAATTACATTGGATTTTCCACTATGGAAGATTTGAGTAGAAGCCCGGAGTCTAGAATTGTGCCCAGCTGATGACCGATTTTGGACGCCCTTATTGGTCATATGACTGCAAGCGTGACTTATCACCATGGGGTCCTTGGTTCGATCCTGAAATTTTTATTGGATTCCATAGAAGTTTACAGTATCAGCCCAGAGATTGAATTTGTGCCTAATTGATCGCAATAAGCTCGACCCCTAATTACATGGGGCTTAAACATAGCTGGCGAAATTTGAGTGTACTATTGGTACGCCTTTGCTTAACCCCTTGGAGCAAATCGACGTGATGGGCTTGCTAAGACTACACAGTTGTAAAGCAAATATCGTAGGTACACTCTCCTGGGTGGTTGTCTAACGTAGAAATAAGCTATTAACGCAGGTGTGTCCTACTCCTAAGGTTTAATTGGAAGCCATGTTGAGCCGTATCTCTATTGTATCGCCAATCAACTACTCGAGTGTTTCCCAATGTCTCTTGTTAGAAATAAACGAAGGAAATTAGTGATAAAGTTGTAAATAACTAGCAGAAGCTTGCAGTTTTGCTTGCCTACTAGGCTAACTTCATGTTCACTGCTAGCAATTGATGCAATTTCCGGGTCATGTTTAAGCTCTATGCCATGTAAATCAGGAGTTATCAAGTGACGAACAGTTTTAGAATGCATTGCTTGATTGATCTATGGAATATAGGAGTTTTTTTTTTGTTGTTAATGTTCAGCAGCCACAGCTGTGTATGCATAATAGCTTATAACGTTCCCACTGCTGGGACACAGGCCTCCACTTTCTGAGAGGGAGTGGGTAATAACCTACGCGGGCCCATCGGGTTGGTAGATGTAACATGTCTTCGAATTTTCGGTTCTAAGGCATGCCGGTTTTCTCACGATGTTTTCTTTCACCATTTTGAGAGCAGTGGTGATTAAAAAATTAACACAAAGTAAAGCTCCTGACTGAGTGCGAACCATTTGATTGAAATCTACATAAATTTTTCCTTATGATAGTTTTAGTTCAATTGTTCAACTGGCATTTGACTCGGAACGTACTTATTGTAAACAAGGTGTGGCTTGAGCAATAATAAGCCTAGAATGCAGAATAACGTCTAGGTTGGTACTATTTGTACAGTTCCGTGTTTTTTTCCGATAATTAGAGAGAGAAACCTTTTCCGCAGAGCCGAAGAAGGTCATTAAGGAAGGGTTGGTAGGGTTAAATGAAAATTAAAAAACAAACTAGCCCTTTGTCCACACACATTTGTCTTTCTACCACGCGGGCCCAGTGCGGGTTGGTAGATGTCACATGTCTTCGATTCGTTTTTGGTTCTAGGACATGCCGGTTTCCTCACGATGTTATCCTTTACCGTTTTGAAAGTAGTGTCGTTGAAATTTATTAAAGCGCCTACCTGGGTTCAAACCCACAATCTAGAACTCGTAATTCGGGGCCGTTACCCACCACTGCTCTAGAAATATGTAACTTAGGCTGCCATCAGACAGGCTGCATCGCAGCAACCACGCGCAGTCGATGTATTCAACTGCATGCAGTTGTACGTTCGACTTCGTTTAGTCATGATATCCACTTCACGCGGTCGACTGCAGTCGTGTGAAGTCAATATTAACTGCATACAGTCGTGACTTGAACTTTACGCGGTCGGCTACAGTCGTTTAGTGTCGACACACGCTGTCCATCACTAACCGCATACAGTAAGAGAAGTAAAGTCTGTGCTTCCATTTCGACGTCAAATCGAGCTCCTGGGCAAGACGCGTGGCGTTAACTGCGGAAAGTCAAATCCGACTGCAGATAACTGCATGCAGTTGAATATATCGACTGTGCGCGGTTGCTGCGATACAGTCTGTGTGATGTCAGCCTTAGAGTTAATAATACAGTGTTATTTACTCTCAAGAATGTAACGAAAAAGGAGAACTCTTTGAAACCCTCAATGCTGCGTTTAAATAATCTGTGAAGTCTACGCTGATGCCAGCAAAAGACCAATACCCGTAATTAAAAATGTTCAACATGTAGTCCCTATCAAATGTTCAACATGTAGTCCCTATCAAATGTTCAACATGTAGTCCCTATCAAATGTTCAACATGTACTCCCTATCAAATCTTAGCTACATTCAGGTTTAAGAACTTGTCAAAAATAAAGATTGTTTATGGTATAGAGAATGTTATAGGGAATAGGTTCTGCCATATTTAACTATGTATAAAAATTTGAGGTATTTTTAACAGATTGAGAATCAGATTAGAATGCGAATGATCTTAAAACTACGGGAACTGCCCATCTGATGTCACAAATGGGCAGCCTAGTTTTTTACAGGAGACTCATACAAAAACCTTACTTTAATGAAAAATAAAGACCATCATATTTAGCAGCTGATGAATCGGATACAGATCTTAAGTAGCGGCTGGTTATTGACCCCGACGTAAAACCGAAGGGCCTGGCCACCTGCGACTCTTAGACAAGTGAAGCGGCCAAGTGGATTGCAGTTACTTAGATAACGGGCCGAAATGATAAACTGCCCCGCGGCTGCGCACTATCTAGGGTTGCCAATTTATTAGAAGGTACCGTTTTTTTGTTGTGTGGCAATCCTCATGGATGGCGTTAGTCGAGAGGACATTGGCGCGAAAAGGGGGTTATGAACACATACGTTTAATATAGGTGTGAACCGGGTGTATACTATTGCAGACTCCGAAGATCTAGATATATGTAGTTCACCTTCATTTATCCATTGATGTTTTTTACCTAAGATGGGGGAGAGCTTATTGCTACCAACTGGGCACAAATGAGACAGCCGTGGTTGCCCAGTGGCAATGGCCGCGATTTACCGAGTTTGTTCAGTCAGGCGCTTTACTTTGTGTAAATTATTTCATCACCACTGCTCTCAAAACGGTGAAGGAAAACATCGTGAGGAAACCGAGGTATATCCTAGAACCAAACATTCGAAGACATGTGACATAACCAACCTGCACTGGGCCCGCGTCATGGTGGATTACGGCACACACACTCTCACCGCGAAGAGGCCTGTGTCCCAGCACTGGAGCAGTGGTTATAGGGTGATTATACTTATAATAATTATACATAATGAAAAAAATAATAATACTTCTATGTCTGACAACCCTTGTCGCTCCCGTACACATTGTACAAACTGCAACATAGATTGCAGACTATTTTTAATCACGCTGTATCCTAATTCCAACCGTAACTACTGGTGTTAAGGTTGTAAATGGTTAGCGTTAGGAAAGTGTAGAGTGGTTGATTGTTGCGGAATTAGGTCGGAACCGAACCCGCTACTATTACGAGACGAAAGTTTACGAGCTTGAACCTATGTGTCGACGTAGGAAGGATTTATTAAGTACCAATTTTTTTGTGCTGAGATAAATCCTATTGATTGACTCTATAGATTGTTGGCAAAAAAAACAGAATGTAATTTTTTACGCATTTGAGTTAGTTCGATTCCCGGCTGAAGTAAGATATGCCATGGTCGCTGTAGCACCATGAAACATGAGGCTCCAGGGGGTAGTGCGGATCTTGGGGTTCATTCGATTAAACGACTCTGGTCAAACCACGCTGGATTTTTTACGCATTTGAGTTAGTTCGATTCCCGGCTGAAGTAAGATATGCCATGGTCGCTGTAGCACCATGAAACATGAGGCTCCAGGGGCTAGTGCGGATCTTGGGGTTCATTCGATTAAACGAGTCTGGTCAAACCACGCTGGATTTTTTACGCATTTGAGTTAGTTCGATTCCCGGCTGAAGTAAGATATGCCATGGTCGCTGTAGCACCATGAAACCTGAGGTTACAGGGGCTAGGTCGGATCTTGGGGTTCATTCGATAAAACGAGTCTGGTCAAACCACGCTGGATTTTTTACGCATTTGAGTTGGTTCGATTCCCGGCTGAAGTAAGATATGCCATGGTCGCTGTAGCACCATGAAACATGAGGCTCCAGGGGCTAGTGCGGAACTTGGGGTTCATTCGATAAAACGAGTCTGGTCAAACCACGCTGGATTTTTTACGCATTTGAGTTGGTTCGATTCCCGGCTGAAGTAAGATATGCCATGGTCGCTGTAGCACCATGAAACATGAGGCTCCAGGGGGTAGTGCGGATCTTGGGGTTCATTCGATTAATCGAGTCTTGTCAAACCACGCTGGATTTTTTACGCATTTGAGTTGATTCCCGGCTGAAGCAAGCGATTTTTCTTTTTACTTTTATGGAAGCCTCTTTGGTCTAGTGATTACAAGTGGGACTGCTGAGTGTGGTGTCTTGGGTTCAATCCCGGCTTTGGGCAGTGTCATTGAGTTTTCCACTAGGAAATTGTCATTAGCAGCTCGGGGTCTGGACTTGTGTTCTGACTGGTTCGCCCCCTTTAGCTGTAATGTACAATTCTGTATGTCCTTTCGAATACAAGCGAGTTTTTCTTTTATAGTAATTTGCCAGCCCAGGACCTAATCCACCACAGGCTTTCGTCAGCTTTTATCAATTCTCCCTAGATGCATGGTGGTCCATGGCACGCAGGAAAAGATGTAAGATGCAAAATTGTATGTTTATAATCCTCCAGCTGTGCCCGCGACTTCATTCGCGTGCATGAAGGAAAACGATATAATATAGCATTTAATGGGATTTTCTTTTGCGCTGCTAGTTTTTTTCTAAAGTGAAAGTAGCCTTAGTTACTCCTTATAACATCAGCTATCTGCCAGTGAAAATAGGTCAAGCCGTTTCGGAGATTAGCCGGAACAAATAGACAGATAGAGATTGGGAGCAAGAAAAAAGAAAGTTATTTTGTTATAAGTAGCTATTAATTTCATATACATTTAATAAAAAAGCTGTTATTTTGGCATTAAGTACAAACAGACACTTAAATTTTATTTATTTGTGTAGATAGATTATAAAAAATATCTGTACAACTATAATTTGTACCTACATTACATATTTATTATTTACTAGCTGCGCCCCGCGGTTTCACCCGCATAAGTTTCGATCCCGTGGGAATATTGGGATAAAAAGTATCCTATGTGTTAATCTTGGTTATAAACTATCTGTGAGCCAAATTTCATCCAAATCAGTTCAGTAGTTTTTGCGTGAAAGAGTAACAAACATCCATCCATCCATCCATACAAACTCGCGTTTATATTAATAGTAGTATTGGTAGGATTTTTAGCCTATGTATATGTGTGTATTGATTAAATAATTAGGCTTAATCTCCACTCCTAAGTGTTCCTGCAAGGATTTGGGGGAGGCATTTGCCCAGCAGTTGGACAGCAAATAAAAAAATATAAAAAAAATCTCCACTCAATATATCCTGCAGCCCTAAGCAGCATTATTAGCAATATCAAACACACCCGGATGGTAGTAAAGAAGCGGTCACATTACTGAGATGTAGCGATAAGCGGCAGCGGGCACGCATCCAGGCACTGTCGGTCGTGACCACGCCTGAGTTACTTTATTGCGACGCCAGGTGCTATTTCCTTTTAATTACCAATCTAATTAAGTATCGTGATTGGTTATAAGTTACCAAGTTTATTTACGTGTAGGTTAGTGTTTTAGTTGTCATATTGTGTTTATTAGGGCTGTGCGTGTGGTTTTTAGTTTTTATTTGTATGTTTTGGTTGTGTTTTTAGAAATGCATGAGCCTAATGGGGTGATGAATATAAATGTTGATGGATGGACGGGGACACGGTGGTGGTTGTAGGTCGTAGGTTCGAACTCAGTTAGGCACTTTACTTTGTGTAAATTATATCATTTCATTTCATTTATTTGCATACCATAATGTGAATTAAGTTGTTAAAATAGGCTTAAAGCTAAGATACAGTTATGGACCCTGTAAGGGCACAGCAACATATAAGTAAGGATAAATAATTAAAAGTAAAAATAAATAAGTAATAGCATTTAGAACATTAATAATTCTTGATTAATTTAAATTTATTTAGATTATAATAATTATACAATACTAGAGTTTAGATTAGAGTCGAATTAAAATTGAATTTGTTATTTATTTATGTAGAAGTAGAAGTATCATAAGATATTATCACCACTGCTCTCAAAACGGTGAAGGAAAACATCATGAGGAAACCGGCATGTCCTAGACCCGGGAATCCGAAGACATGTGACATCTACCAACCTGCACTGGGCCCGCGTGGTGGGTTACGGCCCACTCCCTCTCACAGAGAGGAGGCCTGTGTCGCAGCAGTGGGAACATTGTAGGTTGAGTATGATGATTTCAATATGGATGGACGGGGGCGACAAAAAAAGATAAAATAACAAATGCATGGATTGTGTAAGAGATTAGATGAATGAAAAGGGAGTGAATGATACTGTAGAAGAAAGGAGGATTAACGAAGGGAAATAAGTTATTTATTTATTTATTTATCCTCACACATCGCCATATCGCTATTACACCAACGGAGCAAAAAATCACTTCATGTGCTAATTCCATCCATCCTGTGCGCGGTGGACATCGAACGAGTGCGATGGATCACGGTACGCTCACGCAGCGTGCTAGTGCAGCTTTTCTCCATAGCCCCATCACTCCTTCCATATTGCGCACATTCATTGCGAATTCTTGAAACTCAATGATTTTTCAAAGAAAATGATAACGGAAACGTTATGATCTTCTAAAAACTTATTGACCCAATGATGTAGACGTTTTTTCATAAATGAGCCTCTTTTTAACTTTCCGGCCCTTTCTCAAAGATGGCCGCAGTAACTAAGCTAGGGCACCCCGAACAAATGGGTTAGGTTAGGTTAGAACTGCGACCAAACAAATTGGTCTCAGATAATTGGCTATTAAGAATTTTAGGACATCAAAATAGGAATTTATTTAGGCTCACAAAAAGAGGCACATTCGGGGTTCGTTTTATATTTTAATGGCATGTATTTTTCTTCTTATCAAAGAAAGAAGACAGTTCAAGATTCTTAGAGTTATGTGCTGCCGTTTTGTATCGATCTAAGAATAAGGTCAAAATCGCTGTCGCTTCCGCCTATTCAACGAATATTTTACTAGCTAATCACAAGGTCGTTTGTACGCGTGGGAACGAACAACTATTCCGTTCAATATTAACTAGATCAACTGAATAATAGTCGCGATTAGTTTTGCATACTTAATCAGCCTATAGTGTTCCCACTGCTGGGACACAGGCCTCCTCTCTGTTAGAGGGAGTGGGCCGTAATCCACCATGCGGGTCCACTGCGGGTTGGTAGATGTAACTTTTCTTCACATTTTTGGTTCTAATAGATGCCGGTTTCCTCACGATGTTTTCCTTCACCGTTTTGGGAGCAGTGGTGATCGAATGCATAGGCTATGTCTAGAATACCATTGGGAAAAAAATGAGCAGCCTACGTATCTAATCACCGGTTGGATTGACTACAGCCGATGTATTCTGGAAAATTCTCACCGTGAAAACTTAGGTGAAGTGACCTTGAAGTGAGCTGTCAATATAGTGTCAAACCCTAGCATCAAATGGACAGGTCACTTCACGTGCTTACGTGAAGTGAAAAATCTCCCTGTTAACGACTTCTTAACTGCGAGATTTTTACAGATCAGAGCCGGTTCAACGATATGTTTTTTACTAAAAAAAAAAAACAAAAAAAAAACAATAATTTATAGTTATTCAACTTTTACGAAGCGGCATTATATACCTGACTGTACGTACCATACACTCAAGCCTTTCTCACTTAGGGGTAGGCACAAACTACAGAACTGTCGCGATCCTTACATACTCCTTTTGCTTCTCCTGCGTTCATACAACTACACGCACGCCGGTTACGAGTACTACGCTTCTAACCTTTCTGAAGAACATCACCAATAAGGCACTATAATATGTCCTTCTAGGGCGTCCCTTCCCTCCATTCCTCCATTCGCATCTGCCTTCATGTCTTGTAAATACATTCATCGTCTCAACATGGCCAAAGTACCAAACTATCTAAGCATACTCTTTGCAATGTACATTTATCGCTACATCTTCTTTTCTGTTCTGAATGTACAGACGCCAGGACATAAAGCTGCTACAATCTGTCAAATTTCTTTAATGGATTTTCAACTTTATCGCTAAAGTATTAAGGTTCAAGGTTGTAACGTACGACTAATAATTTCAACTGGAGGTATCAATTTGAAATTATTAGTCGTATGTAATGTGTACGTCTACGGTCCCTTGGAGCTCTAAAAAAATCAAACTTCTCAGTCGCGCGCAATTAAAATATACTGCCATTTATGCGACATTTTTTGATAGTCGCAAATAAATCAAAACCCGTCTCGTTGACCTAGAATCATGTAATTTGGCAAGAAGCAAGGTCTAGAAAGAGTCCTCTAAGTCATTAGTTTGCAGTTTTATCACATAAATAAATATTTTTACAAACGTTGCAGTTGGCGAATTGACCGTGACGATGTCGATGTATGAGAGAACATTTTTTCAAATACAAAGCTAAGTTTGTTCTTGGGATAAATGCTTATATTTATAGTTTTAATTGGTTTTTGCGTAATTTTATATTTAAAAATATTTGTTCCTCAATTTTTTACAATAGCAACTACCACTGTTTGTCTCTGCATCACCCAAAGGTGGACTGGTAGAAAATGCCTAGGGCATTAAGTCCGCCTCTGTACATTTGTGAGTAAGGTATTAAGTAATAATAAATTCATCCCAACTACGGAACTCTTCATTGTGCGTTGTCCGACACGCACTGGGCCGGTGTTTTAAACAAAGACTATTCTTATAACTTGTATTTTATTACGATGCTCTACAAATATAAAGATTTCATATTGACTTCGACATTACTTTCGCAGTAGGCAATCAGCTCACTGACTTTTAATAATTATAAACTAATAGACTTAACAAATAACGAATTCTTTGTACTCCATTCATCGATAATTAAGCACAAAAGATTGTAATAGCACTATACAAAGGGCACTATACTAGTGATGTAGTGACGTGCCGACAAAAGATATCGACACGATGCGTGATTTTAATTTTACAAATAAACGATTTTTAATTGAAACGTCAATCTAGTGATGCGCTTGCTCATTCATTTCGTTCAAACTCGTTCTTTTTTAATTCGATAGAGGACTCTTTTGTATTGTGTTTTTTCTTCTTTCTTTGTTAATGTTAATATTAACAACAGAGATATCTTGATATAATAATAATTTGTGGGATACATATTAAATTGATTTTGTATTAATCTCTCTATTGTAGAATTGTCGGTTTTGTATAGGACCACCATAAGTGAATCTTACGTACGAGACTTGCATTGTCATTCTCGCTTTTCGACGGGCGAGAAGCTCTACTCGTGTAAATGATCTTTTAATGTACAGTCAAGGAATGATAATGTGACCTTAAGGGTAATTTTTACGTGCACCTTAACATTTTTCTGACTACATTTCGAATGTAGGTGACATCAAAAGAGTGAAATTATGTGGAAAAGGAATATGTTTGAAAATTGTTTTACGTTTTCGGTCCTTGAATGCGCCGGGAGAGCAGGCCACTCTACGAAGATATGGATCCGTCCGAAGGTAGCTCGAAACTTCGGAGTTTACCCAACACCCGATTAATTAACTTTTTTGAACGGGCACAAAAAAACATCGAGGGTAGGGTCAACTGTCAAATCCTGGTGTCATTCATTCTTTTGCTTATGTCCGTAGGGAATACTGACTAGGAATCGCCCGTAACTTCGCACTAACCTACGATGGATTAACTAACCTACTGGACGATTTTGTGCTTGGAGCAGCACCCTAGTTGCTTAACATGCTATCAATCTCAATCTGAACCATTTTTAAGGGTATTGTTAATTAATTGCTAATTCAATGTTCGAAAAATTCAATGTTCGAAAAATTTATTTGCTCAACAAAGTAAATAACGCAATGAATGTTGTTGAACTGTCAAAATGAAAGTCATTGCCACTGTTACTGACCTTCAGATAACTATACCAAAGCTCATAAAAATAATTTTACAGATAAATAAACTTCTAAGTAATATTATCACAGACATAATGCAATCTCCATATTTCTAGTCGAAAAGCGGTTTCTAGCTCAGAAACAAACAGATACACTGTTATTTAGTCTTACATCTGTTTTGTGTACTTTCTCGCTACTGTTTGTTTTAGTGTAATTTCCACGTTGATACCTTTATTATAGGGTTGAAATTAGCATGGGTATTGTTAGTTTAACACTATCTGGGGGCAATGATCATTATTGATAGTGTATAGGCCTTCAAGGTAGAATGCTTGGAGTTCTTAGATTGAAAACGTACGGGTTTATTTTGTGAACGTGCCCGCGAATGACTCTACTATGGTGAAGCCAGATGGAAACATAATTTTTAGAGCTTTTGAAAAGTGAAAAATATACTTAAAAATAACAATATACAAAGTCAAATTAAATTAGCTACCGAAACTACGCAGACATATACATATAGATATCGATACCGTAGATAACGATACCTATCGGTATTGATATCTCAACACTAGGAGGATAGTACGTTACTTTTGGAAGGTAAAGGTTCATAATCGGTCTGTAATGTTTATTTAATTGCAACTCTTAAGGGCAAGGACCACACACTCCGCCAACTAGCTTGCGTCCAGTATCCTAAACAGCCGCTAAGTATTTAGTTTAAGAAATTATTATTTTATTTACCTTTTAATGTCTCGTCTGTCAACACGGATAAACCTGAAACAAAGTAAAGTCAAATATTAGTTTGGTATTAATCTTGTTTGTGACTATCCGAGTCTGCTAGTACGCTCATAATTTGTTCGTCTACTATTTATGCGAAGACACTGCCTCCTAAGATACAGGATCTTCCTAGTTTAGGAGTCAGGGCTCAAATTCTGTGTTGACTGTACTTTACCCATCTCTCGTATACTATTCCTGTTATAGTTTCTCTGTCCTAGCGACTACTATTGTGTATTTTAATATGTGTCAACCTTGTATTGTGCTAATAAATACTTATTATTATTAATAATTTTATATTTATTTTCTAAGCACGCTGCACAACAACATGCACAGATTTAGAGACCAACCCCCTTATTAATTATAAACGTCAAAACGGTATGGATTTATTTTAAGCAACGTTTATGACATACATTCTCAGCCTATACTGTTCCCACTGCTGGGACACAGGCCTCCTCTCTGTGAGAGGGAGTGGACTGTAATCTAGCACGCGGGCCCAGTGCGGGTTGGTAGATGTCACATGTCTTCGAATTTTTGGTTCTAGGACATACCGGTTTCCTCACGATGTTTTCCTTCACCGAAATAGCAGTGTTGGCCCAGTGCTAACGACTGTGACTTACTAGTTGTAGGTCGTAGGTTCCAACCCAGTCAGGCACTTTACTTTGTTAATATTATATCATCACCACTGCTCAAAACTTACCGCCATGCCACTACAATATTTTAATTACGCATTTAAATATAATAATGTCACAAAACTGCATCAGGTTCAGCCGTTAGTTCCTGAGAATAGCGAGCACATACAGACATATATGTAGTACTTCCTCCTGCGACCATGATACCATCTGATATGTTCATACCAACTTATTGAAACGAGTATCAACGGTTTCCGCGCTCTGTGAGCTATATATCACTTAGATTAGGGGCCCTAGATATCTAGAAGTATGCTGGCCACATGTTTGAAGTCTTAGGGTGGCCACACTGGTCGACGAAGCACCAATTTAGCTTATACCCTGTCCATTAGGTTAACCGTTTTTTGACAGCTGTCTTAGAACGTTCCATATTAGGTAAAAGTTAACTTTAAAATGCGTAATAAAATAAATATATAAACTCCCTTATCTTATTGAATTATCTTATTTATGGCTTCTTACAGACATTATAATACCGTACGTGTACCTATCAATCAATGTGTAGTGTCTTGCTGCAATCACTAGTTCCATCTGTCAAAAAACGGTTTACCGAATGGACAGGGTATAGTAGCTAGGTACTTGGAAAAGGTGCTATTTATAGTGTAAACCAATTGAAAGGAAACCAATACGATACAATAACAAAAGAGTTAAACGGTAAAGTTAGGAAAATTGAGTGCTTGGCAAAATTAAACATCAAAGTCAAAGTCAAATCATTTAATATTATAAAGTATTACTTTCCCTGACTGTACTTTATTCTTATGAAACACACACATATCGCGCTTGTTTTCCCAGAAGGGTGAAGGTTTTCTGCTTTCTTATGATCTTTACGAAATTCTAAGCCAACCATAAAAAGCTGAATTGGCTTATCACAAAATTATCATAAACGCAACTTCTTATTTTGATGCTCGATGTTTTTTCTCCTTTTTTTTTAAATAAACTGTTATTTAACACTGAATCTATAAACATTTTATCGTAGACCTGCGGCAGATGGAACATAAATAAAGGTAAGGTTTAGGTACATTAAGATACAAACAAACGTTTTCCGTTGCAGACACGACGGGCCATGTTTATTGGGCAGAGCTCACGTAATGCCGTCAGTGCGCGGCAACAGCAAGGAGTATGGTGTAAATGGAATTCAATATAGATGAAACACAAATGAATAGCACCCTTCGAAAACCATAAAAATATTGTTATATGTTAAAAAAAAATATGCAAGAAAAACAGACCAAACCATTTGACTTCAAACAAAAATATTATGCACGTTATTTAAGTTTTGTATTTATTTTTTTTAGTCTAAGAAGTTTTAATTAAAATTTTAATGTAATTTTGTAGAATTAGCATAGATATAAGCGATTTGGTGTAAACTGTTAGCTAATTTGATCAATATGTATGTTAGCAATGCAGGCATCCTCATCACTATTTTTCTTGCACGCTCCGTGCAAACACTGTTTTGTTATTGTTGCGCAAAGTATTTAAGCATTCCATTTACGTATAACTCTGTGGTTGTTTACAACGGATTGCGCTTGCACATATCCGTTTTCATTCGGAGGTGTATCTTTGAAATCTTTGTACATACCTACATAGTCGTGTTGGGTATTTTATTTGAAGATTCTTTGGAAGGTACATACGATTAGTAGATAAACTAAGTTTACGGTATGTCCTGTTGAACTATTTTAAACTAATCTATTCGAAAAATATATCTGGTAGGTTGTTCTATAGTTTCATCATTATCATTCCCCTTCAATTAAATCAATCATATCAGCCTATCGCAGTCCACTGCTGGACATAGGTCTCTCCCATGCTCCGCTACAACACCCTGTCCTCCGCATGCAGTCTGTCCCAGCCACCTTTTGTTTTCTTTTTCTCCTGGTTTTATCCCAATTTATTTTGGGTCGACGCAACATGTCTTATTCTTCAATACTTCTCTATTAGTCGTCATCTCGGTAGTCACTCCCTTTCTAGCCATATCATCTCTCATACAGGTGGTCCTATAATTTACCAACAGTAATTATTTCGACGACGGCTAGTACATCCTATACCAACGCTTAGTTTATAATGCAAGACAGTTGTCCTGAGTCTGTCCGTCTGTCACGCGGAAGCCCCGAGGTACTTCAAATCGACCGCTACCTATGATTAAGTATCCGATACCAGAAACCAAGAGTTTGTTTTAATAGGGACTGGTCTTTTTATGTTTGGTATAAGTTAAAAACTTATTTATAACTTATATTCTATCTCCTTGTTATTTTCAGGGATTGGAGGTAGGTAATCTAAATTTACAGGGTCAAATGAAATTAGCTAGGGAAACTGCAGACGTGATGGGAAACATGATATCACAATTTTTTTTATTTTGGGCTCCGTTGCCTTCCGCGGCGATGAACCATGTATAGTCAGGAAAAACGGCTGTTTAGCAGATTGTATATTAAAATCACAGACATTATTTATCAGGCGCTTTGATTTGGTTATAGCAAAGCATAGTGTGTCAATCTGATAAACAATATATATGCCTGATTGTACATAGTTGTTTTTGATTTGAGTTTCAGCACAATAGTGGCAACATTACCCACGTTAGGACGCTTCTAGTTAGGCGATAATTTAGGGATGGTTGGTAACAACGGGAATAAGTCTGCTTATAGAAGTAACACAACATGTTATAGTTCGTTATTAGATTACATTAGACATTTTTTATGAGCGACATAATATGCCGTTGACGTATCATTGTTAGACAACAAAGAGGTCGCCAGACATATTTATTGTTTAGATGCTTTTGGTAACGTTCTGTTGTTTGTTGTTGTTTTTTTGGCGTGTTTAATGAATAGCACAATAGTATTTGAGTCACAGTTTAATAACCACTATTAACATTCTAATGGTAGCTTTGTAATCCAGCAGGGAATGGTCACATAGTCCTACATACCGCAATGTCTCAAGACGAAAGTCTTTGACCAGTGCATGTTGCCAGTGATGACATATGGCTATGGCACTGAAACGTGGTCGCTCACAATGGGCCTTATTAGAAGGCTACACGTCACCCAAAGGGTAATGGAGAGGGCTATGCTTGGCGTTTCCCTACGTGATCGAATCAGAAATGACGAGATCCGCAGGAGAACCAAGATTACCGACATAGCCCGAAGAATTGCCAAACTTAAGTGGCAGTGGGCAGGGCACACGATCTAGAAATAAGAACAAACTACGTGCCCCCTTTCACCGGCTTTATAAGGTTCATAACTCATTTGGTGGGCTTGGTATAACCTTTTATAACAAGATACCCTCTTCTTTGCTAGACTTGCCTTTTAATGCGTTTAAAGCTCAAGTAAAATCCAACCTTTGTTCAAAGGCATACTATTCCATCAATGATTAGTTACACGATAGGAATAGTTGGTCGCCCTAATTATCTCAAGACAATGTTCATGTTCTTTCTCCAGAATTAGATTACTGACAGGTTATTGTTATTAGTATTAACTTATTTATTTATTTTACTTCGATGGTCCTAGTTTATCATTTGTGACTAAAAGTGACAGCTATGTGAACAGAATCCAGCAATGCATAAATATGTAAGCTGTCACGCCCTTTATGCCTGGAGGCTTTTATTTAGGTAGTAAGTTTTTATTTACATTTTAATATTAATTAATTATTTTTTAGCTTAAGTACGTATAGTTTTAATTATATTTGTTGGTATATTGGCGTGGCTAGCTGACATATGGCAAATAATTTAATTTTATTTTCTGTGTCTTGTAATGTTAATTACTTAACATGGGTACCTAGTATTGTATACAATCAAGTATTTTCTAACTGAACAGATAGCTGTGCTGCTGGGGAGCACAGCTATCTGTTTGTTTGTTGCGCCACTTCATCTTCCCAGCGATAGCACTAGGAAGTGGTGAACGGCGGGCGTATGAGGGGGACTGTCTTTTTTAATTTTGACGTTCGAAAAGTGCTGATTCTCAGCCTAATTTGAATAAATGACTTTTGATTTTGATTGCTCGCAGAACAGACGGGGCCGATGGGGCCGAAAGGTACTAAGGTGGCGACCGCGTACTGAAAGACGTAGTGTTGGAAGGTCTTCCACACAAGGACCCACGACCTTTGAAGGCCGAAGGAACCCGCTGGATGCAGGAAGCACAGAAAAGGTCGAAGTGGAGGTACTTGGGGAGGCCTATGACCAGCAGCGGACGTCTTTCGGCTGAAATGATGATGATGATGATGGTCACATAGATGAGTGGACGACCTAAAAAAGACCGCAGGTAACACCTGAATGAGACAGGAAAGCAGCGCACTAAAGGAGGATACCTATACTCAATAAAGGCTGAAACAAGGCTGCCGATGATGATGAAAGCGACGGCTATTCCGACATTATTTGTTATTATTTATTTTTTCTGATTCCGTCCTGATATCATATTGGAAGCGCATTCCAAAGAGGAATGGCCTGAATATAAAAGGAAGAATGAACAAAGTCAGAAGTATGTAAAGGACAGAGTAGGAGAAGATTGTTAGAAGAACGCAGATTCTTAGCGTGAGAAGAACATAGATATTGGAAGCCATCCGCCATCCGTCATGCCTTGCACCACGATACAAAAGAATTATGTTTACCCCCAAGAAGTCCGTCGCCAGTTTACAACTGATGTCGCTAAAGATATGTCAATGTTCCGAGCCTATTATACCACCAGCCATACTGCCATTTTGATCCCATTACAGTAGGTTCTTGGCAACCGTATTATTATCGAAGTTTGTTCAGACGATGGACTATCGCTGTGTGTCGTTTATGTTCTTAAATAAATTATTCGCAGTGAGATAGGTTAAATTATGGTTTAGACAGTGGACTATTGCTTTAGGCTAGGGTCGTTTACGGCGAGTTATTGGTGTGAGGTCTTTGATTTGAAACCCTGAAGGTGGAAACTTTTTTAGGAAATGTATGGGATAATAGTTAAAAAAATTTGGTAAAGAAGCTCGGCTGTGGAATGTACATCCACCATAAGCATCTATTTCGGTCCAAAATAATTATAGGTACACAAAGCTGTGTGTCCGATAGAATTTCCCATCGGCAGAAACGACGAACTTCCATACAGACTTTGATCCCCTATTTAACCCCTTTAGGGAGTAGACAGAGGAGCACCTCTGCCTTATATAATTAACTCTTGTGCAAAATTTCATGCTTCTAGACCCAGCGCTTTAGGCTGTGTGGTCTGTCAGTAAGTGAGTGAATGAATTTTAGATTTTTATTAATAGAAGATTATTATATGTATAGATTTATGAAGCCTTCTTATTGAATTATGTCTCTTGGATTGCCATAATCCAGGTCTTTAATATCATAACATGGGTCTTCATAGTATGAGAGACGCCACGCCAATGTCGCATTAGTGATAGCGTTTCGTTGCAAGGTTTTTTTTGTCTACGAACTTAGCGTGACATTACGTGTCCTTTCCACAGTTAATTGCCATACATTTAGCGACGTTACCGATAAACGCTATCAGAAAAGTTTTTGTCTAGGCCTGCAGAGCATATTTTTTTCGAAACATTGCCCCACACTGGGAATTTCTCCTGTATCGTGGGTGCGCTTACAAACATTTAAACTCACATACGCAAACAGCCAGACCCGGAACAACTACTTGTAAGCCATACAAATATTTG
The DNA here is from genome assembly GCA_947507525.1 of Apamea epomidion. Classification (NCBI taxonomy): domain Eukaryota; kingdom Metazoa; phylum Arthropoda; class Insecta; order Lepidoptera; family Noctuidae; genus Apamea; species Apamea epomidion. The sequence continues at coordinate 16,302,909 of OX382240.1, read as the reverse complement.
TTCCGTGCTGGAATCGAACCCGCGACACGCAGCTCTGCAATCAATCGCTTAACCACTGCGCCAACCATGCTGTCAATTGAAATAAACTTTCACTATCAACCCTCAGAATCTTTGGAATGATTTCATCCCAGCAATATTTCCCCTAGAACAGCTCATTCAGGCTCCAATCCTTAGTATCTGTCATCATAGCGTATCGCGGCCGTGGATCGTGATTTAAGCCTTAGATCTGAATGCGTCACGTACTTGTGACATTACTGCCATAGGACAGGCAATCATGGCAGGTTAGGTTCGATCAAGACTGATCTAGGGGAAAAATCAAAGGAATAAGGGCCATGTGATCTGACGAAATACATCACCTTTTAATGTGGATACCTCCTACATAATCAGCCTATAAAGTTCCCACTGCTGGGACACAGGCCTTCTCTATGTGGGAGGGTTACCACGACGTGGGGATCTACCACGCGGGCCCGGTGCAGGTTGGTAGATGTCACATGACTGATTTTTTGGTTCTAAGATGTGCCGTTTTCCTCAAGATGATTTCTTTCACCGTTTCGAGAGCAGTGGTGGTGAAATAATTTACACAAAGTAAAGCGCCGGTCTGGGTTCGAACCTATGACCTACAACTCGTAAATCGTGGCTGGTACTACTGGGCTGCTTTGGATCCCTCCGCTGCGTCACATTCATCAGCATTTAGCAGTCCACTGCTGGACATAGGCCTCTTCAATAACTCTCCATGCCATTTAACTCGATCCTCGGTAACTCTTATCTAGCTGCTACCAGCCACCCTGCGCAGATCGCGGCTCCACTTAGCCTGTGGTCTGTGCTATCAGATTCCGTATGTGAGTTTACTGATTCGCAGAACACGTCTAATCCAACAGTTTTCGATTTTACTGCATTTTTTTTATTTTTAAAACGTTGCCCCACACTGGGAATTTCTCCTGTATCGTGGGTGCGTTTACAAACATTTAAACTCACATACCCAAACAGCCAGACCCGGAACAACTACTTGTAGGCCATACAAATATTTGTTCCGTGCGGGAATCGAACCCGCGACACGCAGCGCAGCAGTCAATCGCTTAAACACTGCCCCAACCGTGCCGTCGCTGTTGACTACTCCATGCTGTTGACTACTCTGGCTACCTATCTGTCAGTGGCCTCTGAGTTTGTTTCGGCCTTTCTTCTCAGAGTAGTCAGGTAGGAAACGCCGACCTCATCTACGAGTAGCTTATTTTTGGAACGAAGTTCCTTATCGCGCGTTGTGAAAGGGGGCTAGACGGAAAAAATTCTTACGAAAAGTTGTCACGACACTTTTTGCTATAGTAAGCTATTGTAAGCTGTGCTACTTCAGTTACCACAAGCCAATTATTACGAAAATTGAGCCTACTGATTAAGTTTATATAACATTATATTTGTTAATAATAAAAAAAAAATTATTATAACTTAAAAAAAATAAAATTTTATTACAATTCCTTCACTAATTAATCGAAAGGAACTTCGTTCCATCCGGGTGTCCCTTGACACCTCTCAAGTTTTTAAATTTATTTATAATATGATGTGTAAAATTGATTCCGATATCCTATTTACAGAATAAACAATTTCATTTCATTTTATATCAGTTTATCTATATCAGGATGCGATCCTAAAAACTCTACGAAAGAGACTCCAAGCCTAGCTCGTTGTGCGACGAGCTCCTTACCTCACTGTTCAGTAAAAGCGACCTTGCCGTAATGTTATATGTACTCGTACTGTTGTACTTCTGTACCTTCTCGTACTTAAGCCTTTCAGAGGTACATGTCACGTCTAAATGACACGGCGATGGTGATCTCATTGCGTTTTTGCACGACTCACCTGCGCCAGAGCATTCGCTCACAAAACGTCATAAATCTCGAGAATCACAAGTGAAATTGAATTCTATTCCACACTTTCAAAGGTGATATTTGTTTGTAAGCAAGGTTGATGTAAAAAAACGTAGTTGTATATTGAATTTTATGTATGTGAGAATTTTACGCCATTCCTATTTATGTTGTGTTTTTCTTATGATCGGTTTAACAAGAATTCTAACTATGATGTCTCATCCGTCGGCACATCTGCTGTTAGTATTTATTATGTTATTAATATTTATATTGCGCTATTTAATCCTATGCGGTAGGCAGAACTGGAAGTTGCGGTACTTATGTATCCTATCCTACTAATATTAAAACGCGAAAGTTTGTGAGGATGGATGGATGTTTGTTACTCTTTCACACAAAAACTACTGAACGGATTATTTTTTTTAAATTTTGATCAAACTTTACAGTAATATAGCTTATACATCAGGATAACACATAGGATACTTTTTATCCCGATATCCTTACGGGTTCGAAACTTGTGCGGGTAAAACCGTGGGCGCTGCTAGTAATATTATAAACGCGAAATTTTGTGGGGATGGGCGGATGTTTGTTACTCTTTCACACAAAGACTACTGAACGGATTTAGATGAAAATTTACAGCAATATAGCTTATATATCAGAATAACACATAGGATACTTTTTGTCTCAGGCCTGTGCCCAGCAGTGGGAACAATAGTAGAGTGAAAGAACACTATCTGTCCACTTCATCATAGTTGTGTATGTATTTATTATTTTGAGTATGATATAATTATTATCATTCGTGTAATATTTATTTTAGAAGTATTTATGTATGTTTATTTGTATGTATGTTAATATATTCTCGTAATTCTTGTTTAGTTTTTAAGTGAATTGTTTTTTTTGATTCTATGTATTATTTTTTGTCTCCTTTGCTCTATCACACGCTGTTTACATCTCTGTATCTATTGTCCTATCTCAGGTATGATGGAAGAGATTTCTTATGAAATAAGCATCACCTCTGTACCTATTTTTTCTGTTCTGTTTTTCATTGTCTGTTTATATATGTGTGTACATAAATGGTAAAATAAATAAATAAACAATAAAGGCTGATAATGCTACGTGTTTATAGCAACGTAGTTCACCTTTTATACCTGCTCGAAATAATCATTGGGATTTTTTGCTAATCGTCAGCAATCGATTCCAATCATTTACTTGATCCAATTTTTTGTCTACATTACTGAGAGTAATTTAAAACTTCCGTTTAAAATAACCGCTGACTACTGGGATAGTGACCTTTCAAATGTAAAGAGATAAGCATCGAATTGTTAACCTTTTTTTACTTAACTTTTTATGAATCGTTGTGACTGTCCGTGGGAACTGGTCCAAAACCGAAGTATCGCGACAATGAAGCGCTATTGGGTTTTTGATCAGGAATTTTATATGTTCACCCGGTGGATGGTAATAGGCTCGCTCATTATAACTTGGGACTTAAATATGAATGGCGAAATGTGGGTGTACTATAGGTACATCTCTGCCTAATCCTTCAGGGAACACGCGTGATGTTAGGTATGAATATAGAGTACGCAGTGCTGCATTAAGACTACTTGATGCCCTTAGTAATCCACGCCTGTGCCGCCACCCCCTTATCCACTAGGAAAAAAGTAACGGTCTTTTAAAAAAAAACGTATTCATTTTTATCTATTTTTAAAAAAAAAAAAAACCTTGCCCCACACTAGGAATTACTCGTGTATCGTGAGTGCGTTTACAAACATTTCAACTCACATACACAAACAGCCAGACCCGGAACAACTACCTGTAGGCCATACAAATATTTGTTCCGTGCGGGAATCGAACCCGCGACAAGCAGCCCAGCAGTCGATCGCTCAGGCACTGCGCCAACCGTGTCGTCAGAGATAGATCATTACGTAACTGCGAATATGTATGGAAGCGTACATTTATTTATTTATTGATCTGCGACTTGCGACTTTTACGGGCTAACAATAGTTTTTTAAGTTCAACGTTTATATGATATCTGCCTCTATATATGTATAATATTGATAAAGCAACGAGCCTTTCGAACGTCAACGCAGTGATATCTCCCGCCGACAAAACAGACAAATAGTCTTGCCTTTCATGTGCTAGTAAATATTTTTTCAGTGATGCCTAAGCAATTGCTTAATTTACTTGGGGGCTAATCCGGAACTGAGCGTACGTTCAAATTGGAGTTTGTATTGTTATGTTTGCAGCTTGTTCCTTCTGAGAAACAGTTAAGTTACTTAGTTCTTTTTCTTTTATGTTTACGTCATTGATCGCCAAGCCACGAACCCGTTACGCAATGTTTCAAGTGCGAGGTATTTAATACTAGGACAGCGCAGATATCTAGTTTCTAGATCGTGCTGTAATCAATACCGGCGCCACGGCTGTCTAGTGTTGCGCCAGCGACCGCATCCTGCGCACTTCCGCTTGTAATGGTGTATTGTAGATGGGCTTGGTTGTGCGTTTCCTTCTGAAGGGTAGGTATTTCTGTAAAGCTACGATTTGCTAGAAGAGCGGTGACCGTCTTATAGCGTCTGCAATTTACCGGCGAATGAGTGAATGACGTCACTGAAACGTTATTTATGAAGCATGAATTCAGCACATGATTCTAGAACCCCTAGCGTTATTTATTAACTGACGAACATTTTCAGGGGGTTACATAATTTTAAAATTACAACAATACTATAAGAAAAACTTACAGTTCTAGATGTTAGTAGACAATTTAACTTATAAACTATTTGGTTTTTGTTTTTTTAAAAAACGTTGCCCCATACTAGGAATTTATCCTGTATCGTGGGTGCGTTTACAAACATTTAAACACACAAAAAAACTATTGTTAGCCCGTAAAAGTCGCAAGTCGCATACACAAACAGTCAGACCCAGAACAACTACTTGTAGTTCATACAAATATTTGTTCCGTGCGGGAATCGAACCCGCGACACGCAGCGCAGCAGTCCACTGCGCCAACCGTGTCATCAATTAACTATGTTAGTACTCACATTCTACTTAAGACAGGGTGGTTTTTGTAAGATGCCTCATAACGGGGCTTTGATCATGCCTGTCAGCAATAACTGTCAAGAGGCTGTTGCTATTGTCCCGCAGTCAAGTAACAGAACAGAACTACCCTCCTAAAAAAAAAAGGAGTTAGAGAATGTTTTAATTTCCCACCCAAAAAAAGGGGTTTACAGAATGCATGTTAACAGAGGGGAAATTCTTGTAATTTTAAGAACGTTCACAGTCTGATCTCAGTCTCAATCTGTCAAACATACCTCTAATTTCCCTACATATTTGACAAGTTTTTGACATTTGTTTGTCGCCGAGATGAGACCGCGACTAGGTTTTGAACGTTTTAAATTACGAGAATTGGCCTTGAGGTTGCGCGTCGATGTCCCTGCCACTCTGTATAAATCCGCCTGTCAATTTCAAAGGTGAATTATTAACGGTTCATTTTTGTGATGCTGATGTTAACCCGTTAAATGTCAAAATATTTACGGTACAAGCATGGTACAAGAACATACGACATTGGTAGGAAGTGCAGTCATCGGTCGTGTGTTTCCGTAATTCGATTAGCACCTACCGAGACCAGCCGAGGTTTTTACGTAATACCAGTAGCTCGGTCAATAAACATGGCTATGTGAAGGTTAAACACACATTTAAGATTTAAAAGGTTTCTAACTTCGAATGATCTTTGTAAGAAATGGTCACCCATCCATGAACTGACCTTGGTAAGCTCAGCTTAACATTTCAGATCGGTCGTTTTACGACAACGTTTTCCAATTTTCATTACGTTTTTTAAATTCGTGGAAATAAACGGCATTTCAAACAAGCATATAGGCTGATACAGGTGATTCATAAAAGGGAAACATGAAGATTGCCTTTATTGCTGGCGACTACAACCTCTAAAATAATAATCATACTCTATATTTACAACCTTAAATATGACCACACCTTTCTATACATGTATAAGTATACAAATGTATACATGTTATACTCGTAAGTTATAGTCACTTTCCGTGTCTGTCTCTGTGACCGCATTTTTATTTTAAACTACGCAACTGATTTTAAAACCGCATCAAAATCAGTTGCGTAGTTTAAAATAAAAACGCAAGAACACCAGAATTAGAAAATTCACAAGAATTAGAAAAAATCCGGAATGTTGGTGTGTATAATACTTTAATATTCAACTTACTTAAAGGTAGACAAAACTCGATATTTTGACATGTCGTAAAAACCGTGCAAATTAGGGGCGGGTCACATCATAATCAGGAAACAAAAAAAAAATTGTATGATGGGTGGGACGTCCCCTTAACTAAAGCAGGTGACTCATAGCATAATCAGCCTATAACGTTCCCACTGCTGGGACACAGGCCTCCTCTCTATGAGAGGGAGTGGGCTGTAAACCACCACGCGGACCTAGTGCGGGTTGACACATGTCACATGTTTTCGAATTTTTAGGGTTTAGGACATACCGGTTTCCTCAAGATGTTTTCCTTCCCCATTTTAAGAGTGGTGATGAAATAGTTTCCACAAAGTAAAACGCATGTCTGGGTTTGAACCTACGACCTACAAATCGTCAGTCGCGGCCGGTTTACTTGGCTACCACAGCTCTCGCAAGTGACTCAACGCGACCAAATCAATAGCCTTTCAAAATTAAGAATTAGCATCGCCATACAACGTGGCAACGCTGCCAGCCTTTTGGGCACTGTTCCTGTTGACAGCGATGCGGACGAATTTTTTGATGCCCAATGATTATTTTGCTTATTTTTTCACATGTACATAATTATGTTTTATTATTTTAAATGTTCGCTTATATAATGTAAACAAAGTTATAACTTTCAAAATCAAAACTCATTTATTCAAATTAGGCTGAGAATCAGCACTTTTCGAACGTCAAAATTACAATAGACAGTCCCCGAACAACGCCCGCTCTTCAAAATAATAATAATAATTCAACGCCACTGAAGCTTCCAAATGACGATCCCATGACTATTACCAAATAACAGCTTAGGGTCATCGAGCCAACTATAATTACTGACAGCATTTCGCTACCAAAACCCATAATGTACCGACTTCCCTAAATACAAGCACAACCTTATCACTTGCCTCATAGTGTCTAAATTCGAACGAATATTTGAGAAGTAGCTGGTGGTTTAAGTTTGTAATTCGGCAGTGGCATTGACACCATACGTGATGGTAGTACGTGGTCTGGTTGTGGGTTTATGGTATGTATGCTGTTTGGCCCTAGTGTTTGACTGCAGGTTCAACTGATTATGCAATTGCCATTTGTTTTAGAATATATCCTGTGATTGGTAATAATAAGCATTAGTAATGTCATGTCTGCAAAACTTAATTGGTGGTGTAGTAGCTTTAATCAGTAGTAGAGATCTTTTAAGGAGCTCGTTGAGGAAGTAATACCACCATGGCTATTTCTACCTCCAAGCAACATTGCTGTGGTCCCGGAACGAGTCCCTTTAAAAAAACGAGGGTCGAGCGACAGTCGACGAGCTCCTTAAAAAGATCTCTAATACTACTTAAAGCTACACCACTAAAGTTCGAATTTATTATTTACTAGCTGCGCCCCGCGGTTTTACCCGCATTAGTTTCGATCCCGTGGGGATATCGTAATAAAAAGTATCCTATGTGTTAATCCTGGTTATAAACTATCTGTGTGCCAAATTTCATACAAATCTGTTCAGTAGTTTTTGCGTGGAAGAGTAACAAACATCCAACCATCTATCCATCCATCCATACAAACTTTCACGTTTATGATATTAGTAGGATAGGAAGTAGAATTATTTTTTTTGGGACATGCAAATATAATATTTTAAATTGATTTTCACTTAATTTACAATGGGCGGCATTTAGCTGCAAGTGTGTTAAATAAAAATCGTGTGTGAATTTCTGCGATTTTAAATGCACACTAATTTGTATGAATAATGTACAAAATTAGGAATAGCATTGATTTTATGATTGAAGGTTGAAAATAATTTGTTATTCAAATAAAATTTATGTTATTTTAATTTGTTGTGGCGTTCCAATATATTATAATATTTTATTCAGGAAAATTAACTTTAAATGTCACTTAAGTGACCGCACAAGTACGATAGCGAGCTCTTCTTACTTCCGCTCACCTGGACATGAGTCACCCTGGGGTAACCTGGAAGTCTTTAAACAGACTCCAGACCCAGGTTGGCCGACGCAAGGAAAACCAGTTCAGATGGAGATTCCTATACGATTCCGCCTTGGAATGTAAATATGGTACTGTTCCACAAACGATGGGACACTTAATATCGTGTCCTGCGTGTCCTGTCAGCTGCACTTTACAGGAACTGATGGACGCTGGTGATGGCGCCAAACAAGTGGCCGAATTCTGGGCGAGTCCATTTAGATTGCTATCTACACGCTAAGATGAAGACTGCTTAATTTAGGTATCTCAATAAATTGTATAATCGTTACTAATTAAAAAAAAACAACTCCATAGGATAAGAGGAGGCGGTTTAAATTCAGCTTGCAAGATTTGAGCTTGCAAACTAACAAGGCATAAATAAAAGCAGAGCTCATAAATAAGCCAAAATCAGAACTAACGCCGCCATCTTGTTTTTATCGATACAATTTCACAAATGTCAATGTCATTCAGGCACCAAAAGATCCTTGGTCACTTGGTTGAGTAGTTATCATTTCACGGCATTTTAATATACTGGACATCCAATTTAAAAATGAAAAGACTGAACACCGCTGAGCCGACCATTCATCTTTTCAATTTCAAATCGAGAATCGTTTAAGACCTGCCATATTTATTAATCATATTTCAATCGATTGAACCGGTCATAATCGAGAATATTCAATGATTTCCTTATGTATCACGTCCGTACTTTCCTTTTCAATTTGTAATTCACTTTCTTTCCTATTATTGTGACAAGCGGGCATGTTCCATGAACGATTTATTTTTTGTTACAAATTGTATGTTCGAATAATATTTTTTATTATATAAGTAGGTATATTGTAATATGATACGTGTATCGGAACGCATGGCGAAAGTCCGAAATGTGAAAAAATGGCGCGCATTTTCTCTTTGTGTTTTGGCGCTAAAATATTTGGGAATTTGTAGCTACCATAACATGTTCATAATCACAGATAACTTACATTCCATCGCCACTTAATCTACTTTAGTGAAATGTATTCTAAGTTGATTTTTGAATGACCATTTGTAACAAAAAGGTCCTGATAGTAGTTTTTGATTGCAATGGAATTTGAACTTTGTTAAGTATGATATTCAGTTTGTTGTTCCATAACTTGAAAATTAATTCAAATATACTTAGATGTTGCTGGAATTAGTGTCAACGCTGTTAAGCCTCTCTACTTTTCTACAGCTACAGTTTTACAGTGACTTTATACCTACTATTTACAATTCTGAAACTGTGTGTAATTTTCTTCTATTCTAATCTTGAAAAGCAAACGCAACAACTATCATTCTGCCTACAACAAGCTAGCATAAACTTCAAGAACTAAAATTATTAAAACATACTAACAAGATTCTCACGCCGAAGCTAGTAATTTATTTACAGAATTAAATTCTAACGGGCACGTATCTAGGATGAAATTATTATTAATGGGAAACAGACAGACAACGTCTGTTTCTAGTTAGTAAGCTGAAATGGTGTTTGTATTAAATTTTAAAACTGCTCTTTGAGTTAACTCGAGTTATGTTTGAAATGATGACAGCTTGCATAAATATAGAGGGGCCGGATGGACTCAATGTTAGGACGTAGTTTCTGGTAACGGGTTGGCTCTGTAGATAAAAAAATCGTTCAAGTGCGAGTCGGACTCGCGCACCGAACGTTCCGTACAAATTAGTAGGTATGTAACTACAAATTTACGATTTTCGGATTTTTTTGCTTTACTTGTGCTACATGACATTGCTTCTTGCCAAATTTCATGATTCAAGGTCAACGGGAAGTACGCTTTAGGTTTTGATTCCCTTGCGAGTGTCAAAATATACTGCATAAACGGAACATAAACGCCCGTATCTTTTGATTGCGTCGACCTTAGAAGTTTATTTTTTTCACTGCTTCAAGGGATTCCATCCTTAAGTATTTGATATAAATTTCAACTTGATAACTCCATGCGTTCCTAAGAAAAATGTCTTGACAGGCGGACAGACAGACGGACAACGAAGTGATCATATAAGGGTTCCGTTTTTCCTTTTGAGGTACGGAATCCTAAAAAGTAATTGAAGTAAGACTTTGTTTATGAGCTTAGCTAACAGTTCCCAGCTGTTTTCTTGTTTTTATTGAGTGGCGTGTTCCTGATTTTAAGTGGCGCGTTGCCATTGCAGGGACAAAGCTATATTTTCTTTCTTTCTTTTCTTTTTTTTTTATTCATTATCTTTCACACCGGAATATAGCAACGGTGCTTGGCACAAGAAGGATCGCCATCTCATCATCATTCATCAGCCTCACCTTTTCCCAACTATGTTGGGGTCGGCTTCCAGTCTAACCGGATGCAGCTGATTACCAGTATTTTACATTAAGCGACTGCCTATCTGACCTTCACAACCTAGTTACTGGGTAATACGATACCCCTTGGTAGTCACTGGTTGTCAGACTTTCGGGCTTCTGAGGACTTTTAACGACTGCCAAATATCTAGGAATGACAGCTGGGACCAACGGCTTAAGGAATTGCCATCTATTTAATGGACATCTTAAATTCACTAACCGACCACTCCCAGCCTAAACCGCTAGGGTCTAGAAGCATGACATGTTGTACAAGAGTTCATCTTATAATAAAGGTGAGCACTAAAGAAGGATTTTTTAAAATTTTACATGGAGATATGTCATTGTCGACGGTAAATCCGGGCACACGGCTTGTAAGGTATAAAAACACTAATGGCCTGCACTCACAACAATACTGTTTGTGCTACGAGGTAAAACTGTTGTGACTACAACAGACAAATCCGTTTTGTGTCTCAATCAATCATCTTAGTTTATTGCAGTCCACTGCTGGACATAAGGCCTCTCCCAGAATGCGCCACAACACCTTGTCCTCCGCCTTTCGCATCCAGTCTACCCCAGCCACCTTCTTTAGGTCGTCCGTCTATCTAGCTGGGAGACGACCCACACTACGCTTGCTGATACGCGGTCTCTACTCTAGGACACGTCCGCTCCACCGGCCATCGGTCCTTCGACAGACATGGCCAGCTCATAGCGACTTCAGTTTTGTCTCTGGTGTGGTTCTTCGCACCCACACTAACTCACCCTGGTGTAAACAAGAACAACCCACCAACGACCTTGCTAATAAAGACAATATTTTGACAAGGAATTTCGGGGTCAGGGTTGGATTCCACTTCTCTCTATCTACTTTAATAGTCTTAGGGCTGATTTTTCAAGCGACAGATAATTTTGATTCGTGGAATAAAATTGACGTTTGACAGTTTTTGTATGGAAGAACGGTTAAAAATTCAAAATTATTCCTCCGATGAAATTATCCGGCGTTGGAAAAATCAGCCCTTATAAAAACGAAACCCAAGGCAAGAATTAAAACTATCTCCGAGATACTGCGAGATATTAAAATGTTTGCACACAGTTAAAAGACGCTTAAAAACAGTATATTACGTGACTTCCTGATTCATTAGGATGCCGCACCCAACTGTCGAGTATTCTAGGGTCCCGTTGGCGTGATAAAAAACGGAAATATTTCATAAAACGTCATGAGGAAATGCTTATCTATGCAATTTTCATTAATTAGCTGTCATAATTAGTTTTTACCATAGAGCAGGGAGATCCTCGGCGGCTGCTACTAGAGGTGGCGTTGTCAATACTTTCAACCAGGGTTCGTCAAAATATTTAATATATATCCGTTACATAACGAATATAGATATATCGGAGCCATCGATTTATATAGGTTACATGCGTGTCAGCCATTTTGTAAAAAAAAAACAAAACGGCAGTCAGGTAGGTATGCCAGCCAGGCTGCATATAAAGATCTTCAATCCCCTTACAATGTCGCGAGCTACCCTGGCCAATGTCACAGATAGATAGTCAATTTAGGTACTGGGAGTTCCTGTCAAAAGTGTTAAAGGAAATAAGAAGTCAACTATACCTTACATTATATTGTTATTGGTACTGGTCACTATCTGCTATGGACCATGAACAAGTTTATGACATAACAAGCCAGTATTGGCGACGTTCACGTAACGTGTCGCAGTTCGCACTGCGCAAAGAAATGCGCACGAGTAGCGTGCACGATGTATACCAGTGCAACCTTCAGCCAAGAGTCAGGAATCGGCTTGCAGGTATTGATGACAAAATACGAATTGCAGTAGGAGACAGTGAAAGATTGGAGTTTATAATTTTTTTTTTTTAAATGGTGCATTACAGACCACTATCTCTCAAACAGAAAAGGCCTGAGTCCCAGCTGGCTGAACGTTATAGGCTGACTATGCTACCGTCCTAAGGTAGTGAAATGTGGTCAGTGGGGTCATCATAGATATAAGAAAGAAGGTGGTCCCCGAGTCCCCGTCGCCTATACTGAAAATCTCCAATACGGCGTTATTTCATTCATCTTCTTCATGTCGCTAGCCCGACTGCATTTTAGATCTTATTGGCCCAAAACTTTGCCACTTCTACTTGAACTTAACTACTCCAGCCCTTTCTTACCTGGAACTCCTCAAGAACAACTTTCTTCTGTTCCAAGTTATTCTGCAGTTTGTTGAAGGATTGCACTAATCCTAGCACAGGACCAGGTCTTGCTCTGCTCTCCACTCTAACATGCCTAAGTATGTTTCTGTAATTTTTATACTGCTGTAGTAGATAAGTTCGTTTGTTACTCAAAATGTTTTGCTCAATAAAGTTTATATTTTTTCCAAGGGGGTATTATTTTTTTATTTTTTTTACTCCGTTGACCCCATAGCCCTCCTCCGTGTTTTTTCATTTGAATTGCAATTTCAAATGCCTGCAAAGCTGATCCATCAAACCAAAATACGGCAATGCTTCTTGGCAGCATTTAAGAGACTAACTAGCTCCTTCACAAATAGTGTTTAATCGTGTTTATCTGCCTATAATGTTCTCACTGCTGGGCTCAGGCGCTCCTCGCTTCGAGAGGGAGTGGGCTGTAATCTACCATGCGGGCCCAGTGCGAGTACCAACCCGCCAAAAATTCAAAGACATGTGATATTTACCAAGATATCACATGTCTTTGAATTTTTGGTTTTACGACATGCCGGTTTTCTCACGATTTTCACCTTCACCGTTTTGAGAGGATGAAATAATTTACATAAAATAAAGCGCATGTCTGGGTTCGAACCTACAACTCCTAAGTCATGGCCGTAACCACTTGGCCACCACTGCTCAATCTCTGTGAATACTTGACTGCACCGTTATTCGTCGAACGCGCAGCAAAATGCATAATATTAACACTTCATTCCTTTTATGTATTGTTTCGCACTTTCTCTCAGCGAGCTGTTGACTGTTGAGTCGTTTCATTCTTCAACACCTTTACCATACCATCTTCCGTCGTTTTGTAACAATCACATTGATGCTATCGGGACCTGTTGACTGGGCTGTTTCTCATACGTGGTTCTTCACACTTTTTCCTGTTTTAGGTGTGAGCAGAACTCCAGTTAATAAATATCTTATTCCAGATGCCTACAAAGCTGATCCATCAAACTGAAACGTGTAAATTTCTTGTACATCGTACAAGAACTTATGATGTAACTAATATTTTTGTAAAAATGTAATTTAAAAGAGTGTCCATGGAGTTTTTTTCTCGTTCTTTTCCATAGGGTATCTATATCTTATGCTTTGGAATGGGCAAGCTTCATATTTTCCGACTGACCAACTGACAATTCAAAAGTGCCTATAAATGGTTTAATCGAAATAAATGGTTTGAGATTGAGCCAGGATTAAACATATCTATATTAGCAGGTCTGTATTCCCCGAAGGCTGGAAAGCTGAAGTGTACAGCATAGCCTCATTTCGAGACTCTACTACAGGAAAGAAATCCAGACTCCGGCTAAGGATTTCATAAAAATCCTCATCTGCCTAGCCTTTTTCCAACTATGTTGCGGTCGGTTTCCAGTCTAACCGGATGCAGCGGTATACCAGTATTTTACATGGAGCGACTGTCTATCTGACCTTCACAACCCAGTTACTGGGTAATACGATACCCCTTGGAAGGACTGGTTTTCAGACTTTCGGGTTACTGACGACCCGTAACGACTGTCAAAGATCCACCCACGAATGCCAGCCGGGATAACGAGATACCAAGGGGTCTTGGTATGTGAAGATGGTCCCATCCACGGACCAACCGCGGCAAGCGTAACCTAACCAGATCGAACAACCCGTGTGGCTGTTATTATTTAGCCACACGCCCCAAGGATTTCATAAAAGTAAAAATAATATTACTTCACGAAATTCTGGCCCAGGAATCGACCTCAGTTAGCAACCCATGCTTAGCAATGAAAGTGAGCTTGTTTATGCCATAATTGTTTAAGATGACGACTATGAGGAATAAGGTAATGTGCCAAAGAGATTCTTACAAATAAATATTTTTTCTACAAACTAACGGCATACGAGTCACACAGCAAACAAATCACTGCAAGGTTGGACGACGTTCCCACACAATAATTAGTCAAATTACATAATAATAACGTAACAAGCATACAAGCACACATACATACAGACAAACGAACAAATTACGTACATTTTTCAACGGCACGTAACGCGAGTGACATACGTCACTTTGTGTTTGAACAATAGGGTTACGAGAACGGCGCCGGCGCAAACGTGCGTTTGAATGAATGAAAGGAATGGAAACCAAATGAATGGTTGCGCATTTTGACGTGACGTGTAAAGGGCTACACTTTACTGGTTTCCTTAGACGAGTTGTTAGATCAGTTCTAGCGAAAATGGAGTAGGTATAATTTTGACAGTACTTGATAGAGTTTACCGACAGTCGATAAAAGAAAATCACGCAAGCTGCAAATTCTAATTCATTAAGGGCTGATTTTTCAATCGACAGATAATTTTCATTCGTGGAATAAAATTGACGTCTGACAGATTTAGTATGGAAGAACTGTCAAAAATTCAAAATTATTCCTCGAATCAAATTATCTGGCGTTGGAAAAACCAGCTCTAAATAAAATAGTGATTTAAACAATTTCTTCATAAAAGTCGTGTCAATTGTGCGCACAGCTAAGGAGTGGTCGGTCCTCCTTGCCGGATTCTGTGCTTTCCAATAGCAACAATCTGGGAGTCTTTAAGTCTCAAGTCAGTAGGTTACTTCTAGATTAACGTGCACCATCGTCGACCAAATCATCACTAAGCATCAGAAGGCCAATTCTTGTAATTTAAAACGTTCAAAATCTAGTCGCAGTCTCATCTCGGCGACAAACAAATGTCAAATATTTGTCAAGACTGAGATCAGACTGTGAACGTTCTTAAAATTACGAGAATTGCCCCTCAGGTGTGAGATAGTTGTCAAGCACTCAAGCGGTTGCTAAATAATATATCGTAGCCAACTAGCTTAATTAGCCTTTCCGTCGACAGCTTAGCCTTTTTACTAAACGGCGACGTTCAACTAGCGGCCTGAATGATATTCAGCTATTCAATCAAACAGCTAGGCAAATGACTTGGATCGATAACTTTAAACTACTTGCCTAGCCCAGACATTTAAATTTAGTTCCAGAAGGATTGCCATGGACTCAACAAAGAGACTCCAATTTCTTTGATTGAGGCTGCGGCAAGTCAGTCGCCTTGCGGTGGCCAGGGTTTCCAAAAGTGTTATTGTAAGCCCAGCAGGCTTACAATAACACTTTTTCTCTTTTTAAACAAATGTCGCAATATTGGTTATTTAATTTGACCTTGTTGGAAAAGTTTTACATAAATCATCGTTCATTTCTCACTTAGCTTCTATTGTTTCGAGCGTTTGGCTCGTCACATTAACACCGTAATGTTCTGTAAATGGTCACTCAATGGACACATGGCCGCGGTCGTGCGTACACAATGGTCAACACTTTCACTGATGTCTGTTTGTTAAAGTGTACAGTCGACATGTGAAGTTTATAAGTTTTTTTTAATGAGTGTTTGGGTACTGTACTTAAATGTTTAATGATTAAGTAAGTAAAAGTCGATCTTTATTGTATGTACTAACTATTTACACTAGGTACCTACTAAATTGAATGACTAACTATACAAATGCATACAAAAACAAAAGGTTGGTAGGCGTCGAGGTACTTGCCCACATCGCTGTCATCCGAAAACGTGCCCAGAAGACTGGCAGCATTACCACGTTGAATGGCAATGATAATTCTTTAGCCAAAGAAAAAGGTCTTCATTCAGATTTCAGATATGGTAAGGCCACGAGATTTGTCAAATTAAAATTAAAACTGTATTTATTATTCTGAAATGGTTTCACAATTTATTAATGTTGGGCAATCATTTTCAGGACATACACATAAGACTGGGGATTTGACGGCAAACATTTTATAGAAAAAAAAAAAATTATGTCATGGTACTGCAGAATGTAGGTAGATGATATATGATGGTATGATTGATTACTAATGCACGGTTCCGTTAAAAAAAACGAATCGTTTTGATTACAAATGGTAGCACTTTATATTGCCAAACTGGGCTTATAAATAGATTCGTGAGCTTATTTTACCTGTGATAGCTATTTCCATAATAAGAGAGGGTCTCATATACAAAGCTATGAGGTCTGTGCTTCACTCTTGGTAAAGTTACTACTCTTAAATTGAACCAATAACGATCCGTAAACAATAGGAATCGACCATAAATAATAAACGCGTTTATTTCAACTTCCAAAAACATTTAAGTACTGGCCCAATTTCCTAACATTTAAATATCTTAATTGGTGCTAGTAATATGTCAGTGTAATCGTCTAATCCGGCACTTAGCGATTATTTGCAATAGATTACACGGAGTTATGCAAAGCTCAGCCTAACTGGTATAAACCTTATGAGAGATTTCCATAAATGGAGGTACAGACAGGCTGTTAAGTTATAGCTTTCGAAAAGGTTTTAAATATACAATGTGGACACAACAATATGACAATAAATTTCAATACTAAAGCATAAGAGTATTTTGGAACTTTCAAATAAATCTTAGCATCGAAATTAAAAAAAGTGATTTTTTCAAACAAACTAAATAGAAGTGATGTGACGACTATGAGTTTTGCCAATATAGTTTTGCCAATATAATATAGTTTAGTCACTGCAGCTAGTCAAGCTGCAGTGACTAAACTATATATAGTTGATTGCTTTTTCGTATGAGACTGGGAACGGTATTAGATATACGCAGTTTAATTTATTGTCGTATTGACGTCTCCACTTTGTATAAGAAGCTGTTTAAAAACATGTAAAAAAATATCAAATCTGTTCCCTGAAGGGATAGGGACAAATTATCCACATTTCTCTCAACTGTTTAATTCCTATGATTAAGGGGTATCTTTACTACAAAGATTTAATACTTTCGCCCTCTCTTGAAATACTTAGCATTTAAAAAGACAAAATGCATCAGGCTTCAGACCTAATGTGGACAGAACAAAAAGCGTCATCATGCAACATGTCTACCTACCTTCCATATTTGGAAGGTTGTTAATGACATCATTGTGTCTGATGTCTGTCTGACATATATCCACAAACCGGGTCTTCGTAAGCTACTCTCGGGATTCTTGTTTTTTTGATTGTCTCGTTTCGTATTTTATTGCGTCGTTATTTTTATGCAATGCTCGTTTTGCAGTTCGATAAATAATAAATAAAACACCATCGTGTGGGAAATTAATATAAAATAATAAGACAAGTACCCAAAAAAAGGCATAAAACACAAAAAAAAAAACATGATAATTTAGATTTTCCATTCCATGTTCTCTAGAAATAAATTGAATAATTTAACATTTTTTAATATTTATTATGTGAAAATTAAATCATCACCCTTTCTCCACCGTCAGAATCGGCTAAAACAATTAGCCAGCACTTTTCCTCTCGACAGTACACAGACAATCTCGTTCGCAACATGTAGTCTACTTTCGATTTTCAAACTACAACCTCGCGATACCATATCGCATTACCATAACTACACGGTTTGCGTTTAGGGTTACATTATAGGGTACAATGTGGGCGAACGTAAGATTATGCGTTACAATAGGAATTTGTGATTAGGGTATACCAAGGTTTTCATTGTAGGACTTTGTTTCAATGTAAAAGATCTTAAATATCTTTCTCGTTCATGATTCAATAGGGATTTTCTGTCAGGAAAGTCTTGGTAAATGGGATAATCTATACTAATAATAATCGATCTATCTTTACCAATAAAAAGCTGAAGGGTTTGGTTGTTTGTTTGAACGCGCTAATCTCTGAAACTATCAATAAAAAATAAAAAAAATTTGCCCAGCTCAGTTCTTGAGGAAAGCTGTAGGCTATTTAATATCACGCTAGGACCCTAACGAGCAGAGCAAAAAGAACGCTAAGCGAAAACGAAGTAATGGCGCGGGCAGGCGATGCGATGCGATGGGGTTGGTCGGGGGAACAAGCACGCGGACGAAGTCGCGGACAAAAGCTAGTTTGGTAATAAACTCACCTAATAGCTAGCGATACGCAAGCTACACTTCTGCCGTCCCATCTCAATGTAAAAGGTGTGATGATATGTCAAGATCGAGTCGTGCTTTGGTAGCCCAGGTAAAGTTGTCAAAAAATAAAAGGCCCGTTTTGACATTGACAGTTCTAGTAGTTAATAAAGATCAAATTCGCAAAACACGTATTCGTTTGTATGAAACTGACAGGTGTCAAGAACGCATTCTCAAATGTCAAAACGGGCCTTCTATATAAATAAAAATGGATCTTCGAAATGTATGTACGCCCATAAAATTCTAACGACTGCACCAAATTGGATAATTCTTTTATTTTGTGTTTGTTATTGTCAGGACAAGGTTTGTATATACAACTGGACCCGGTAGGTGGCGCTGCTGTCAGTATATGATGACTCAACCGGGCAGGACGAAGTCTGTCGGGTCCGCTAGGTTCTATCAATCAATCAGCGTTTTACTTATAGGAGTAGGGTAGGAGTAATGTAGGAGTAGGTTAGGAGTAGGGTAGGAGTAGTGTAGGAGTAGGGTAGGAGTAGGGTAGGAGTAGGGTAGGGGTAGGGTAGGGGGTAGAACACCACGCGAACGAAGTAGCGCCGGGCCGCTAGAATTAATTTATATGGCAAAACAACGTTTGCCGGGTCAGCTAGTATGTAATATAATTAAATCAATCTGACATGTGGTGCAACCGGTATAAAGACTATCCATATGACACTCCATCTAATTTAAATGCTAATGTTTTTAATGAATAAAAAAAGCTGGTTTGACTTACCGCCGCGCTCTCAGATTTATTGGCGTTAATGGTATGAAACATTAACTTGACATTGCCTTGTGGGTTGTATTTTTACTTTCTGATCATCGTATCGACCCAATTATTCTCTACAAGATCTGAGAAAATACATTATTGATCGAAGGAAAATACTCCAAAAATATTTATTTTTTTATAAGCCACGAAAATATTCTACGCTCGGTTCTAGGTTCGGAATCATGTACTGAATCCATGATAACAGATTGCGCCTCGATTTCCCTGCTACCCTGTATAAGTACCAGGAGGAAGTTCTGAGTTTGGAAGCATGTCAGACTGAAAGAAGAAAAAATATCTTTATGAAGGAAAAAATTATCAAAAGAAAATAAAAAGCTTAATTTTACAAAGAAAGGTCCTGTTTAATTTTAAGAAGACAAAGTGAGGCCTTTATCATCACCATCTCATTTCAGCCGAAAGACGATCACTGCTGGACATATGGCCTCCTCCAAGCTTCGCCACTAAAACCGGTTATTTACAGTACTATTAAATTGCGTGAAGTGTAGACCGCACAAAATTCAGTTTAACGCTAGAGCACCTTAGCACCTTATATATCAGGCAATTTACACAAAACCAATTTTTTTTTATGGCATATTTATCCATAAAACCTAGTTCGGTTTTGTGTAAATTGACTGAAATATGACGATGAGAGTTGAAGATGTCGGAAAAAATTATGGCGACTGGGAGCTTTAATAGCGTGCGCCGCGTAAACCAACCGCAGATGACTGAAAGGCGCACAATCATATAGTTTATAATCTGGTTACAGCTCACAGAGTACTTTTCCGTGGGATATTTTTCGACACCCACATGTGCGGGAAAAAGCTAGCTAATCATAAGTCATCATCATCTGCCTAGCCTTTTCCCAAATATGTTGGGGACGGCTTCCAGTCTAACCCGATGCAGCTGAATACCAGTATTTTACATGGAGCGACTGCCTATCTGACCTCCACAACCCAGTTACTGGGTAATACTATACCCCTTGGTAAGACTGGTTGTCAGATCAGACTAGCTAATCATAAGTGCAGTATCATAATATAAACTAAACTAATCAAACAAACTATTTTCCTAATTCCCACAGCTGGAATACAGTGTATTAGTTTTAGTAACAGTTTCTCAACGTGCGTGGAAAACCCAGACATTTTCCTGAGAACGGCGCCGGCGCAATAACGCGTTAATAGTCTTGTGAAAGGCGCCTTAAGATCTGCGTGCTGTATTCTAGTTTTATCGGCAAAGCCATTATTACATAATGTTGTGTTATATGGAAATATTGTATTGTCGAGGGGCTTGTGGCTAAGTAATAACAGTCGCACGGGTCGATCGATCAGGTTAAGCTACGCTTGCCGCGGTTGGTCCGTGGATGGGTGACCATCTTTACATTCCAAGACCCCTCCGTGCCTCACCGTTGGACCCGGTTGTCATTAGTGGATCTTTGACAGTCGGGTCGTTAGAAGCCCGAAAGTCGGACAATCAGTCTTACCAAGGGGTATCGTATTATCTAGTAACTGGGTTGTGGAGGTCAGAGAGGCAGTCGCTCCATGTAAAATACTGGTACTCAGCTGCATCCGGTTAGACTGGAAGCTGACCCCAATATAGTTGGGAAAAGACTAGGCAGATGATGATGATGAAGGAAATCATATTGTGTGTTGTAATTATGATGTATGATAAGTAAAACACTATTTACGATGAGGTTTCATTATAGAAGAAAGAATAGGATAGAAAACTTTTATTTGAGACAGGTGTCCATAGGGTTAGTAACAATTTTACTTAACTTCTAGTGTACTATACTATGCGTATTTACTATGTGTGTGTTATACTTTCTAACGGCCAATAAAATCTATCTGTGATTTTGATGTAACTCTGATAAAAGTGTTATTGTTGTGTGATCTTTCGAAAAGCTTTTGCGCCTCAATTTAGTCTATCATCATAACACCACTCCTGTTTTCTTCGAAGGGTTAGATGGTGGTGGTGGTGGTGGTGGTGGTGGGGGTGGTTCTTCGATAGGGTCTTCTTCTTCATGTCGCTGCACGACTGTATTTTAAATCTTGTTTTCCCAAAACTTGGCCACTTCCACGGCGTTGTCAGTGGCAATGCAGAGGTCGCTTTGATTGCATGCTTTGGTTCACAGAGGGCAGGATAGGAAATACGGCGGGGTAATAGCGTAACCCACTATCAGTAGCAATGGCTTTCATTTTGACAGTTCAACAGCATTCATTGCAGAGCAGACAAATTTTTCGAACATATGAAGCAATGGATTAGCTATATCCTTCAAAATGATTCAGATTGAGATTGAAATTGTGTTACGCAATTAGGGTGGTCACATTTCACTAGATTTTATTTGTTGTTACTCTAATATCAACGTAATTATAATATCTGTGAGACCGATAGGGGTAAATATGTAGAAAGTATTTTTTTTTGTTTTAAAAAAACGTTGCCCCACACTAGGAATTACTCCTGTATCGTGGGTGCGCTTACAAACATTTAAACTCACATACCCAAACAGCAAGACCCGGACCAACTGCCTGTAGGCAATACAAATATTTGTTCCGTGCGGGAATCGAACTCACGACACTCAGTTTTGTTTTTGGGTTTCTATCATTAGGTAACATAGAGGACAGCAAATCTCGGAGATCTATCTGACATGTTAACTGAAGCAGTAATGTTATTGAGACCGGTTGTAAGTTAAGTAAAGATTACTTAAGTAAGACTGCTTCGTTGGTCCAGTGGTGGCAAGAGTTTGGATTTGTGCCCCGTTGATGGCGATAGGCTCGCCCCCTATTTATTTATTTACCCCCCCCCCCCTATTATTATAATTTTTTAAATATTTTTTTATGGGACTTAAATATAACTGGCGAATTGTGGGTGTACTACAGGTACACCTCTGGCTACCGCTTTGGGAATTAAAGGCGTGCTGTTATGTTA
The DNA here is from genome assembly GCA_947507525.1 of Apamea epomidion. Taxonomy (NCBI): domain Eukaryota; kingdom Metazoa; phylum Arthropoda; class Insecta; order Lepidoptera; family Noctuidae; genus Apamea; species Apamea epomidion. The sequence continues at coordinate 16,280,709 of OX382240.1, read as the reverse complement.
TGTTACATAAGCAAGTTGTAAGAAAATGTCGTGAGGTAATCTGAATTAATGGTCTGAAGTTGCGAATACGCACTTACAGCTCACAGTGAGCAAGCGCTGTGATTAATGCTCGTTCTTTCAATGCAGGAAAGGCATTGCTCAATGCCTGGTGGACAAGGTTTTTAAGACACAGTTGCCAACAGGCATGTTGCACACCTGATGGACACAGTGTGGTCTCCTTCAAAATCCAATATCGATATTCGGCCATAAAACTTTGTTCCAGAAAAATTAAGTTGACTTTTGTTGGTTTCTAATTCAAAATATTTTATTCCACATAAACCAGTTCTAATTGTTCGTTTCCTATAGAGAAAAGCCGGCAATAAACTCCACGGTTACTACTCTTTTAAAAATAATTGTCTTTAACAATGTTTTAAAATTACACTGGTGGTGCATATTGACAAGTATTAGCTCTTCGATCGCTTTTCAGCGCCAAATTTTCTACAAAACAATGGTTTAGTAAGTGAAATGCGCACACGTATGACTATTTTACTTCTTTGCGTAGCCACGGTATGTTGGAGTAGAGATGGTTGATGTTGTTGGTACGGTACGGTAACGTTCTGAAAATTACGTTATTCTCGTAATTTTCGGAACGTTCACAGTCAGAACTCAGTCTCAATCTGTCAAAGATGCCTCTAATTTCCCTACACTTTTGACAAGTTTGTGTCATTGATTGTCGTTGAGATGAGATTGCGACTAGATTTTGAACGTTTTAAATTACGGGATTCGAATTTTTTGCCTTTCCGTGTCGTCATAGAATCATGCCGTTAGAAGTGGGTCGGATCCGTGACAGGGATGGTACTGCAGTACGCCATCTTACTTTCATCGGATGACCTCACGACGTGACCTGGCCTAGGGTACTAGACCTCAGTTACGTTTTTACTTCATGGTCTTAATGAGCAATTTAGGAAAACTTATAATTATAATTTAATGCTCTAGATTGATGTTGAAAGACATTTGAATGTTTTGAAGTTCAATCAACAATCAACTCAGCCTATCGCAATCCATTACTGGACATAGGCTTATAGAGGTACGATGAACAGGGTGTAAAGTTCACTCATCCTCCGTAGAAAAGGGAGGATCCGCCGACCAGACGGATTTCATGTCTGGTGGTCAACTGCCCGATGATTCATGTTGGGCCGTTGTACATATACTAGTTGCGCGGTAAACTCTGCTTGCGAGATGGAGGATTTTGCGTGACGTCAGTATGACGCGTAGTTCGCATAGATACCGCTACAGGCTTCTCCCAGGCCACACCCTATCCTCCGCCTTCCGCATCCAGTCTGTTTCAACCACTTTCTTAATGTCGTCGGTCCATCTAGCTGGGAGGCGTCTCGCGTTACGCTTGTCACGCCACCTGTCTTGGCGTGTTTTGAAGCTATACCAGTGCTCTTTTAGCCAGGTTATTATATTCTTATTTTAATAGTTTGTCAGTTAATTTAAGTATAAGACGTTTATCCGATGCATATATTAATATCCATTTCTTATTGATATATTACTTACCATCTTAAACTTGATTAACTTTTACGTGTTTTAGTATGAATTACCTGTAAAAATAGAAAGTAGATAATTAGATACACATACATAGAATAGTTACACGGTCGGTAAATTACTAGAATAACGTTAGTACGGGGAATAATAACAAAGATAAACATTCTCAAGATAATAATGATAAATATGGTAAATATCCATCCTTTTATCTTTGAATTAATAGTATCTAAAGAACTGATAAAATGTACTTAGTAGGTACCTACAATGTTTTAATTTTCACGCGATACGAATTTCTAAACGATCTAGTGGTCAGAAGCGCGACTGCTGATTGTGGGGTCCTTTGTTCGATTGCTAAGTTGGTCAGTGTTACTGGATTTTTCCATTAGTAATATCTCAGTTTACAGTCTGGTTTTGCTTGATGGGGCGATTCCCATCAACTCAAAGTTGAAGTGGAAAAATGTCAACTATTTTTTGGAGGCCATTGTATGTGCCAACATTCATGTTAATTTATTTAGGTTAGCCAACAACTGTTTACACAATACAATTAAAATCCTACTAATATTATAAACGTGAAAGTTTGTATGGATGGATGGATGTATGGATGGATGGATGGATGTTTGCTACTTTTTCACGCAAAAACTACTGAACAGTGTTGGATGAAATTTGGCACACAGATGGTTTCAAAGTCAAAGTCAAATCATTTATTTCAAATAGGCACATAAAAGGCAATTTTGAACAAATAACCAGGATTAACATAAGTATAGGATACTTTTTATCCCGATATTCCCACGGGATCTAAACTTATGCGGGTGAAATCGCGGGGCGCAGCTAGTAATTTATAAGTGAAAGTAATTGGTCAAACGGCGTTGGAATTTATCAATCTCATAGACACCAACATCCATTTTTATATACAAAATAGATAAAATGACACATATTAATGCATCATTCATGAATGCGTTGGGTTACGTCACCCAAGCTTGGTTTCTGAAGGTTTGAATTCGAGGTTAAAATATTTATGGAGACATTGTGTGTTGATCTTTACATTGTTATGAAGATCAATGTTATATCACCTGTGTAATGTGTAATGGCTACCTTGAATTATTCTGTGTAGGTACCTCTAACTACACACACTTATATGACTGTTTTCTAAGCATAATCACCCTATAATGTTCCCACTGCTGGGACACAGGCCTCCTCTCTGTGAGAGGGATTGGGTCATATTCCACCACCAATGGGGGTTGGCTACTGAGAAATTCCTAAATGAAAACTTGTGTGTATTTTTTAATGAATATATATTTTTTCCTTTATTTCATTAAACACATATAAATTATATTTTTAAATATAAAAACATTTAAAAAATAGTAGCCCACCGGTATTGTTATGAAATAAATTACTTATAATTTATGACCGGTATCGGGAACACGGTCCAAGCTTTCGGCGGCGGTCAGGGCCCCAGAGAGGAACCTCCTAACAATGCGAGCCGTGTCCAGAAGTACCGCCTTCTGAATCAAGCCCTTGATTCAGCTGCCCAACGATAGCCTCCAGAGGTGTTAGTCGAGGCTTTTAAGCCATTGGGTGTCACGTCTATCGGCACAATGATCGCTGAGTCCACTTAATAGATATTATAGATATTTCCTTTATTTTAACTAAGTACATATAAATTACATTTTTTAAAATGTTATAAACAAAAAGATAAAAAAAAAGTTTAAAAGTATAAAAAATGGTAGCCCACCGGTATCGGGAACAGGGTCCAACCTACCGGCGGTTAGAGCTCTAGAGAGAACCTCTTAACAATGCGAACCGTGTCCAGAAGTAGAAATTATTAATATGATATACAGACTGTTTGTTTATAAATATAAACAATAACTATCACTATATCTATTTCACATGAGAATTCTGGTTTTTTTATGCAGTTATATCGTAAAACATTAATGGTCATTTTCATGGCGTTATATCGTAAGAGATAATTAACTATTTAGTAGGTATTCAAATTATGTAAAACCATAAAACGGACAAGGTAATAAATTAATTGGAACTGATCGATGTCACGGTAATGTCGCGATGCAACTGCACTTCCGTACATTTCACATTATGACGAACGAGGAAGACAAACCGGCTTCCTGTATTTATTTGCATTTTTTTTTAAATTAAAGCTTTATCTGAAGAATATTGACAATATTTTCTGTCACTGAAAATAATGGTTAGGTAGGTACTTGTTTATTTTACTTTATGGGGGACTAGCTGCGCCCCGCGGTTTCACCCGCATAAGTTTTGACCCCGTGAGAATATCGGGATAAAAAGTATCCTATGTGTTACTCCTGGTTATAAACTATCTGTGTGCCAAATTCCATCCAAATCCGTTTAGTAGTTTTGGCGTGAAAGAGTAACAAACATCCATCCATCCATACAAACTTTCGCATTTATAATATTAGTAGGAAGGGCCTGGGTAGCCCGAATGTCTTACGTTTTTTGCAATTTGCAGGTCAGTGTCATGTTGAATGTTAACCAAAATATAATTCGCGAGCGTAACAAATATGACTTTACAGAATTATCTTCATTAAAATCATCAATACAACCCACTAAGTTCATATATTTCTATTGAAATACTATTTCATGAAATATCGATCAATAGGATTATATGATTCTGTAAATACATACTTGTTACGCTGGCGAATCATATTTTAATTTAATTATCCTATCCTATAAACGCGAAAGTTTGTATGGATGGATGGATAGATGGATGTTTGTTACTCTTTCACGCCAAAACTACTCCACGGATTTGGATGAAATTTGGCACACAGATAGTTTATAACTATAGTTAACCCAGATTAACATATAGGATACGGTTTATCCCGATTTTCTCACGGGATCGAAACTTATGCGAGTATAACCGCGGGGCGTAACTAGTAATTTTGATAAAACTATCAACAAAACTATTGCCCAACATTTTTGGTTTACTATGACAACGAGGATTGACGTAAGTTACATTTCATGACATGAACTGAAGCATAGTTTACAATTCTATGAACGGAAGTGTTACCAACATCCTTTGAAAATAAAATAAATAAATAACAACGAGAAAATGTACTCATTATATAAGATTCTTACACAGTATCTTGGGCATTAACACAAGTGACACAAATACTTGCAAGTACTTGCAAGTCTCAGGCTTGCTGAGATGATTGGCACATCAATGTTCGATACACTTCAATAATTGCAGTATTATGCACTGTAATAACGTTGTTAGTACAGCATCTAGATAATTTAATTAAACATGTTTACTGCGTCGTAAGTTTTTACAATATTAAATAGTAATAAGTAGAGTTGTTTGTGAAAATTATGACAAAACTCGTCTGAGAAAGTACGACCAGCGTACCTATACATAGAAATACATAGGTAGTTACGTATTTCTGCCGGGCAGCGTTGTTGTATTCTGGTTTGAAGGATATGGGTACAGGTGGTAACACATGAGATGTTTGAGCTTTTTATTTATATATATATAGGTACATTATGATAGGTACACCACAAAAAAAAAAAAAACTGTTATTTGTTCTTTTTCTCTGCATTGTCCAGCGATGATGTTTTAAAATTGTATATTGAAAATACATTAAATTATATATTACCAATTTTAATACAAAACGCGTATAATGTAAAAAAAAATATGTTAATAAATCATACATGTAGTAAACGGTTTTTGCTAAGTAAATAGAGAAATCATTACTCATTTTCGCTACATGCAAATGAATAGTTATTGAAGTTTGCAAACTACGTAGGAGGCATTGCGTCATCCGTATCTTTAACATGCAAATAAATGGCGACCAGGCTCCCGGTACTTTCTCTGTACAGTCTAATTTCTCTTTTTACTGCAGCACACTTGACTTGGCGATTGTCTAATGCACATGTTTAATGAAATGAGTTGGAATGCATACAAATGATTCGATGACAGGCACACCCAGGATATTTGGCGCAGCACATCAAGCTACTACAATCTGTCAAATTTCTGTAATAGATTTTCAACTTTATCGCTAAAGCATTAAGGTTCAAGGTTGATTGGGAAAATTTGACAGTTTCGAGTAGCTTGGTCTGCTGGCGTCTGTACTTTTACCACGGCATGAGCAATTCTAATAAAGATAATTCCTGCTGACACAAGAGAAGAAGAAGAATGTAAATAAAATGATTGTTTTTACGTTGCACCTTGTACAATCCGCTCTTTAACTATATCTTTCCCTGTTGGATCAGCTTGGACTACGCCAATAGGAACATAATTTAAGTCACTCGTGATCATCTGCTACGTTGGGATCGGCTTTCAATCTAACCGGATGCAGCTGAATACCAGTATTTTACATGGAGCGACTGCCTATCTGACCTCCACAACCAAGTTACCGGGTAATACGATACCCCTTGGTAAGACTGGTTCTCAGATTTTCCGGCTTCTAACGACCCGTAACGACTGTCAAAGATCCATGAATGACAGCCGGGACGGCTTAACGTGCTTTCCGAGGTCCGGAGGGTTATGTGAAGATGGTCACCCATCCATGGACCAACCGCGGCAAGCGTAGCTTAACCTGATCGATCGAACCGTGCGGCTGTTATTACATAGCCACAAGCCCATCGCTGAGTACCACTACATATTTAAAAAAAAAACTTAGTTTATTTTTTGGTTTTACCAATTTTCTGGCACACCTAACATACACCTTACACACGTTTTAAGCTAATGTAGTTACATGATGCTGGTGTATTTATTGAATAAATAAATAAACACATAACTCTACCATCAACAGGACCTGATATTAGACACAGACTTCAAATAAATAGACCTTACATCCAGTCACTAACTATTCGGACCATTCGGACCTCAAGGCGACCGGGTCCATCGCCCACGTGTAGTATTTGCAATACTAGCTGTGTGATGAAAATATCAAGACCGTCCAAATAACTGGTCCAAGGTAATATTAGGATTATGAATTTGTTTTATTTTAAACTAGCTTTTGCCTGCGACTTCGTCCGCGTGAAGTTTTTTGTTGCCCCGACCCCCTCCGTCGCAACACATCATCTGCCCGCGTTATCACTTCGTTTTCACATAGCATCCTTTCTGACTTTTTTCTTTTTGCTCGGCTCCTAAGGGCCATAGCGTGATGTTAAATAGCCTATAGCCTTCCTCAAGAACTGGGCTATCAAATGCAAAAATAATTTCTCAAATCCGTCTGGTAGTTTCAGAGATTACCGACTACATACATACAGACAAATTTTTCCTCTTTATAATATTAGTATAGAAGTATAGATATTATAGATGTTGTGTTGGTTTTTGCGTGTTTTTGACTGTACTATACACTTCTGCTGAACCCATCGGCGAATACAGGCGTTGCGATATGTTATTTTTAAGTGTAAAATTTCTATTTGCATTTGTAATAAAGTTCACTCATCCTCCATAGAAAAGGCAGGATCCTCCGGCCAGACAGGTGTTGTGTCTGGCGGGTAACTGCTCAATGATTCATGTCGGGCTGTTGTATATATGCTAGTTGCGCGGTAAACTCTGCTTGCGAGATGCAGGATTTTGTGTGACGTCAGTATGACGAGTAGTTCGCGTGTGGCGTTTATAGATACCGCTACACACTTCTGCCGAACACATCGGGGAATTCAGGCGTCATGTTATGTTATTTTTAAGTGTAAGATTTGGTTTTGCATTTGTTAATTAGGATTTTTGTACTGATTAGTTAGTAAAAACACTTTTTAATCAACTGTTTCACAAGCAGACGACTTTAACTTATATCAGAAAATATTCACCGGAACTTATGAATATCAACTATACCAGAGGAAACGAAAGTGCGTTGCCATTATAGAGAAAAACCGGTTATATTTCATGCGCCTGTATTACGTAACAAGAAGGCCAATTCTCGTAATTAAAAACGTTACAATTCTAGTCACAATCTCATTTCAGCGACAATAAATGTCAAAAACTTGTCAAAAATGTAGGGAAATTAGAGGTATTTTTGACAGATTGAGACAATCAGACTGGGGCGTTCTTAAAAGTACGAGAATTGCCCCTCTGATCTGATCAAAAAGTTTATTTTGATATTGAAAATGTAGATTCATTGTTGATAACAAACAACATTTATTGACAGTTTTGTGTCAATTCACCCATGCATCACCAACATACTAACTTAAAATAATCGATTTCACACGGCACTAATCTTAAAACGTTTTTTTCCAATATCCCTTGTAGCCCTTTGATACAGTTTGTCTACTGAAAAAGTATTCCTTAGTTCCCTCCCAGTGGCGTAGCTCATCCCAATGGAGCCCTGTATCAAATTTTTTTGGGGGCCCTTTTTACCTAACTGTGAAGCTACAGAGGGTATTGTTTTTCAAAACAAAGAATATAGCATACTGACTTAGAAGGTGAGGGGCTCGTGGCTAATTAATAACAGCCGTACGAATCGACACAAAGGCTAAGGTACGCTTGCCGCGGTAGGTGCGTGGATGGGTGACCATCTTAACATACCGAGACCCCTCTGTGCCTCGGAAAGCACGTTAAGCCGTTGGTCCCCACTGTCATTCGTGGACCTTTGACAGTCGTTACGGGTCGTTAGAAGCCCGAAAGTCTGACATCCGGTATTACCAAGGGACATCCTATTACCCAGTAACTGGGTTGTGGCGGTCAGATAGCCAGTCGCTCGGAGTTATTTGTGAATTGTTTTTTGATTCTATGTATTATTTTTTGTCTCTGCTCTATCACACGCTGTCTACATCTCTGTATCTATTGTCCTATCTCAGGTATGCTGGAAGAGATTTTTTATGAAATAAGCATCACCTCTGTACCTATTTTTTTCTGTACTGTTTTTCATAGTCTGTTTATATATGCGTGTACATAAATGGCAAAATAAATAAATGGTAAATAAATAAAATACTGGCATTCAGCTGCATCCGGTTAGATTGGAAGCCAAGACCCAATAACACTTTGCCCGACCCGGGAATCGAACCTAGGACCTTATGCTCAGCAGTAGCGCTTGCGACCACTAGACCAATGAGGCAGACACAGTTTTCTTCCATACTTCTCTATTAGTCGTCATCTCGGTACTCACCCCCTTTTTAAACATATTTTTGAACAAATTTACAGAAATAAATATCATTTATCAACAAGAATTATTAAAAAAAAATCTGCTTATACACGTCACGTCCGGGGCCCCTGTAGCTCAGGGCCCCCGTATCGTTGATACAGCGGTAGCTACGCCCCTGTTACCTACCACCCTCCCCTTTACCTACTGCTAAAAAACATTCCCTATTGCAAAACAAAATATCTATTAGTACATAAAGGAAACTTAAGATTTCTAATACAGTTAATCTACCTATTTTTCTAAATTCCACACGACACTATTTCGAAAAGTTTCTTTTCAACATTCCTAGCCGCCCTTTACTACAGCTTTCCTACTAAAAAATGTTCCCATTTGTATATTCCTGTTCAAAAATATATCCCTCAATATAAAAGGCACCTTAGATCTTAATTCAACCTATTTTTCTAAATTCCACACAACACTAAGACGATGTGGCCCCCCCCCTGCCTGCCCTATGTCAGCTAAACAGGTATCTTCTACTTCATTACCAACCATTTTCTTCTTAAAAAAATATTCCCTACTTTAAAAGAAAATACTAGAACGTAGAAAACCTTATATTAATCCCTAACTCCGTAACTTAAAAAAAGGCCTTACTTCGAAAGAAAGTACGAGAATGAACAGAAAACTTTGTATTCACACGGTACTAATCACCCCATTTTACACGCACAGCACACGACGCGAATCACAAAAAAAATTTGACATGCCTAACTACCCTTACCATAAAAGGTTTATTTGCATTATGCTTAAAGTAATTACCCTTTCCTACAGAATTTCTACAAAAAAAAAAAAACAAAAAAATCCTGAGCTGTGTATTCCCTTTCTTCGAAGAAGGTACGAGAATGTTCACGAAACCTTATCATTCATCACGGCACATGAACCAAAGTACTCCGACCACCGAGTTCGACCAAGACACCAACTGGGCAGTTTACTAACTTAATTTAACTAACTTAATAGACGGCACACAGCACACGGCACGAACCTATTCTTTTCAACATCCCTAGCAGCCATATTCCCAATAAAAAAAAATCTCTAACAGAAAGTGCTAGAATGATCAAAAATTCACACGACACACAAGGTAAAGTACCCCCGAGCCGAGTCACGCTTTGCACCCGTTTCATAGCGTTGCGTACGGCACTTATCTTTTGCACACGAGTTGTCACACTGTTTATTATAAATTCACGTTACTCCGCTTATCAGTATTATTACAACTCTCTCCGTGATTAGACGCGTTACTTGTTGATAAAGTTTAATAACAGTTCTTTGTTATTGTTTTGTATAATTGAGTGGTGAATCATTCTTTGTAAACGGTAAGTTTGGCATATTTTTGTTATGGTTTTAAGTTTTTAATGAAGAATACTAGTAAATTAGTTCTAATTATTGTTTAATGAAGACCGTTTAGTTAATTATTATTGTGTAACAGGGCATGATGGTACAAAGGTATCAAGTATGTTTGGTCACTATGCATGTTCCAATGCTGTGTAACAAATTATTGTGCATACTTTGTCGTCTTGTTGTTAGAGGTGGAACACAGAATCGCAGATTATGTAGTAAATAATAATGACGACGATAATGTTAATTAAATTAAATGTTAATTATCTCCACTCTAGCAAAACCAGAAAACGTATATATTTGAATAAAATAACAATAATAAACAATATTTATTCGTTCAAGACTTAAACCTATTTACATACTATTTTGTACCTTAAATAGATGATCTATACATAATCATCTGTTTGCACATACGTATATCTGTTTGCGGACGAATGGACGAAGATTTTGTCAGCTTGTCAGAAGTACTGTGAGAGAGATTTATGAAAGTGTTGTTTTACTTGATGATTTTATATTTTATCTTTTGTGTACTTTTAGCTTTTATTTTATCTTGTGTTCGGGTATATACAAATTGTATCTTCAATTACTGTAATTGGTTTTAAACCGTTTTAATTAAAGTAATAAATAAATAATAAGCTAAAAAAAAACATTTAACATTCAATATTTCTTTATTGCAAGTTTGAAACCTTCTTGCTTTATTGATTCCTTTTTGTAAAGTATGTACTCATTAATTTCTTGTTTATTTTCAGAACCAACCATGCCGTGCTGCAAAGTATCTATCAAAAAGAACCTCGTCTGCTCCATGAGTGAGTGTATCTGCATCCCAACGCAGGGCAAACCTTACGTCTGCCTGAGCAAAGACGACGAAGGAAAGATCGTACCCTGCTTCGACTGCAAAGCTGTCCACATGGACGAAAACGAATGGAAATGTGTCGACTCCTCCTGCATCTGCCTTCCAACTGAAGGAAAACCCTGTCTTTGCATCTGTACTGACGAAGAAGACGCCATTAAGTCCTGCGACGATTGCCCTTGCATCAACGCTCGCGACTGCAAGGAGACTTTCAAGAGATGTGGCAAGGCTGGATGCGTCTGCCTACCAACTGGTGGCAAATCTTGCATCTGTGTCTGCAAGAAGAATGGAAAAATTGTTCTTTGCGAGTGCAATGGAGCTGGAACATGTGGCAACTCTTGCGTCTGTGTTTCTACCGAAGGTGGCAAATGTGTTTGCGTCTGCTGTGACTCGAAAGGCAATATAAAAGTCTGCAAAGAGTGTACTTGTAATCCTAAGGAACAAGAAGCCGCTAGCTGCGGTAAGGGTGGATGTGTCTGCATTAAAATTTTCCCAAGTGATGAAAAATCTTGTATCTGTGTATGCAAGAATGGAAAAGGAAAAATTGTGTTCTGCGATGACTGCATGTGTGATGATTCTGGCAAATGTGACAAGCCAGAATGCACTTGCATCCCAACTGATGGAGAAAAATGTGTATGTGTCTGCTGTGACGACAAGGGAGACATCAAGGTCTGCAAAGACTGCACTTGTGATGCCAATGAAAAGGTAGCTCCAAAATGCAACAGGCCTGAATGTGTTTGTATTTTAACTAAAGGGAAGTCTTGCATCTGTGTGTGCAAGAATAGTGAGGGGAAGATTGTATGCTGCGAAGACTGCAAGTGTGATGATTCTAGCAAATGTGACAAGCTGGAATGCACTTGCATCCCAACTGATGGAGCCAAGTGTGTTTGTGTCTGCTGCGACGCTAAAGGCAACATCAAGGTCTGCAAAGACTGCACTTGTGATGCCAATGAAAAGGTAGCTCCAAAATACAACAAGGCTGAATGTGTTTGTATTCTAACTAAAGGGAAGTCTTGCATATGTGTGTGCAAGAATAGTGAGGGGAAGATTGTATGCTGTGATGACTGCAAGTGTGATGATTCTGGCAAATGTGACAAGCCAGAATGCACTTGCATCCCAACTGATGGAGCGGAGTGTGTTTGTGTCTGCTGCGACGCTAAAGGCAACATCAAGGTCTGTAAATATTGCACTTGCAATGCAAAAGGGCAGGAAGCCGCTAGCTGCAGTAAGGGTGGATGTGTTTGCATCCCAGCTGATGGAAAATCTTGCATATGTGTGTGCAAGAATAGTGAGGGGAAGATTGTATGCTGCGAAGACTGCAAGTGTGATGATTCTAGCAAATGTGATAAGCCCGAATGCACTTGCATCCCAACTGATGGAGCGAAGTATGTTTGTGTTTGCTGTGATGACAAGGGAGACATCAAGATCTGCAAAGATTGTTCTTGTGATGCCAAGGAAAAGGTAGCTTCCAAATGCAACAAGGCTGAATGTGTTTGTGTTCTAACTAAAGGGAAATCTTGCATCTGTGTATGCAAGAATAGCGAGGGGAAGATTGTTTGCTGCGATGACTGTAAGTGTGATGATTCTGGCAAATGTGACAAGCCAGAATGCACTTGCATCCCAACTGATGGAGCCAAGTGTGTTTGTGTCTGCTGCGACGCTAAAGGCAACATCAAGGTCTGCAAAGACTGCACTTGTGATGCCAATGAAAAGGTAGCTCCAAAATACAACAAGGCTGAATGTGTTTGTATTCTAACTAAAGGGAAGTCTTGCATATGTGTGTGCAAGAATAGTGAGGGGAAGATTGTATGCTGTGATGACTGCAAGTGTGATGATTCTGGCAAATGTGACAAGCCAGAATGCACTTGCATCCCAACTGATGGAGCGAAGTATGTTTGTGTTTGCTGTGATGACAAGGGAGACATCAAGATCTGCAAAGATTGTACTTGTGATGCCAAGGAAAAGGTAGCTTCCAAATGCAACAAGGCTGAATGTGTTTGTGTTCTAACTAAAGGGAAATCTTGCATCTGTGTATGCAAGAATAGCGAGGGGAAGATTGTTTGCTGCGATGACTGTAAGTGTGATGATTCTGGCAAATGTGACAAGCCAGAATGCACTTGCATCCCAACTGATGGAGCGGAGTGTGTTTGTGTCTGCTGCGACGCTAAAGGCAACATCAAGGTCTGTAAAGATTGCACTTGCGATGCAAAAGAGCAGGAAGCCGCTAGCTGCAGTAAGGGTGGATGTGTTTGCATCCCAGCTGATGGAAAATCTTGCATATGTGTGTGCAAGAATAGTGAGGGGAAGATTGTATGCTGTGATGACTGTAAGTGTGATGATTCTAGCAAATGTGACAAGCCGGAATGCACTTGCATCCCGACTGATGGAGCGAAGGATGTTTGTGTTTGCTGTGATGACAAGGGAGACATCAAGATCTGCAAAGATTGTACTTGTGATGCCAAGGAAAATGTAGCTTCCAAATGCAACAAGGCTGAATGTGTTTGTATTCTAACCAAAGGGAAATCTTGCATCTGTGTATGCAAGAATAGCGAGGGGAAGATTGTTTGCTGCGATGATTGTAAGTGTGATGATTCTGGCAAATGTGATAAGCCAGAATGTGAGTGCGTTCCAACTGATAGAGCTAAATGCATCTGTGTTTGTTGTGATAATGGAAAAATGACCGTCTGTAACAATTGTACTTGCGCTACCGATAAGAAATGTGGCAAGGAATGTTTATGTTTTTTGACAGATGGAAAGTCTTGTATTAGTGTGTGTGAGAAAAATGGTAAATTAGTCCGTTGCGAGGACTGTGTGAATGATGATGCTTGCAAATTTAAGAATGAGTGTTGTATCTGTATTCCAGCTAAGGGAAAAGATTGTGTTTGTGTGTGTAAAGATGCTAAAGGCAACATTGTCGTGTGTGAAAATTGCAATGGCGCCTAATTTACGTTGTTAATTTGTATCTTTTTAATCACATTATTATGAGTAAATATTGTGTTAATATAATCCATAATAGTAGTGTTTTCTTACTACATATATTATTGTTATCCTGGTTTGTATCATTTTTGATGGATATTTACATGTCTTTAATACATGATTTTTTTAAAATAAATACATTTTCAGACATTTTCATTATCTTAGTTTTTTTTCTATTTCCCTAAAGTAACAGCAATCACATGTGGAAATCTGCGTATTTGTTTGTGTTTACTAAGAACTTAATAAACTCTATAAACAAAAATACATGTTCAGTAGGTAGTAATTACTGAGCTCCAAAGTTGCACAACAATAAAAACAAGTTAAAATAAAACAATTACAAGATACAATCGTCAGTTATTTTAACGGACAGTAAGACAATTTAGAGATGACGTCTGACAGAATCCATTAGGTACTGTTGGAAACGTCAAGTATTGTGACGTAACCGCTTGAGTTGTCAAAATGACAGACATGGCCCACAGCGGGCCGCATGGGTGGTATTTTATAATAGTAGTCTTAGGTTTGATGTCCAGTTGTTTTTCTTTTGTTATTTTTAATTAAATAATTATTTGGGTTTGAACTGTGAGGTTGAGGAATGCATTAAAAATAATTGGTGCATGGTACATACTTTATAGACCTCTGTGTGGTATGGAATGGAGAATGGATGTAGGTACCTATTTATTTGACTACACATGACATCATACCTGTATTTCCTGAAGGGTTACGTCTGCCTAGAGGTAACAAAGTATGGTATAGTTATATTTAAGTCTACTTATCTCTTTAATTCACAACGTACACATACCTATATGTCGACATTATGGATGCAATAAAGATAAATTCAATTGAATTTAATTAAAATAACTTGCAAGCAGAATAACACATGTTGAAATGAATCCAACTGGCGTCACCATCACCTCCCAACCATAAAATCATGTCATTACTATTTTATACCTTGTAGGTCGACTTTATTGAGGAAGATAGGAAAAGTTGGTTTATATTATGTAGTATTATTTATTATTAACATAGCTTATGTTATTTATTACGAATTTAATGCCAACTGCAATGATTAAGTAAAGATATCAAAGAGTAAGGAAATTAAAACCAATTACAACATTAAGAAATAAAATAATAATTATTGGGAAAACTATAAATAACGTTATTTCACGATCAAGCTTTTTAATTAACAAAATGCTGCATAGTTAGCTGCAAGTTTAAAAAATATTATTATTCTTTTTATCCAATGGCAAGTTGCCATACCAATTTCTAAAATATGAATATAAGTTCCCTCGTTAGGAAACGATCTAAGCTGGCATCAGGACATTTCTAACAAATAAATGTATTGCCATTAGATTGAATAAAAAAATAAAATATTTTATTTCACATAAACCTACATGGGCACTTAGGAAACGTCAGAAGCTAGGTGCACGGTTCCAATCGGTCGTTTCCTATGGAGAAGAGCCGGCAAGAAACTCCACGGGCCACGGTGACTATTTTACAAATAATTGGCTTTTACAGCATTTAAAATTACAGTGTTAATGGGTATGGGAGGACGGTGCAGGCAAGGAATGGAACGGGCATGTAAAGTTTCGACTAGACAGCTTGTGAAAAATTCGCTTGCAAAATCCATACAAGAAGTGAAAATAAATAAAAGCTTGTCCAACCATAATTTAAAACTCTTCAAAACCAACAAAGTTTAAACCAGAGACTATTAAAACTAGATTAAGTATGGTGTCCCATAATGCTTTATGGTTAAAGTTAATTTTAACCGCCATGGTCCAGTTAACAAGTGTGCCGTCGATGGTAGCCGAAATAGTTAAACTTGAACTAGAGACGGGCGTTAAAAGAGCGTGACACTAACTACTTGAGTTTTTCTGGTTAAAACAATGTGGATTTAAGGAATGGTAATAAAGAATTCTGTGGAAAAACTTGTTTTATTTATGTTTAAACATCGAATCATCCTGATTGTACCCTAGGTATTAATCATTTACTAAGTAAGCAAATAACAACTAATACCTAATTAATTAATTCATAAAAATAACAAAATGTAATCCTAACTTAACTAAAACTATACACAGACTAAAATATAGTGTCGCAAAATTCATCATTTACTTGCAATCTAGCAAATAAACGAAACAAAAAACAACACGAATAAAAAATGTACTATTTTCATTAGGTTATTGGTAGCTGGCGATTCATAAATATACGTTAAGCCCTTGGTGTCGTCGGCTGTCATTCGTGGAACTTTGATCTTTTTATTTCTCCAGTTATGTTTAAGTCCCAAAACTGCTCTCAAAACGGTGAAGGAAAACATTGTAAGGAAACCGGCATGTCCTAGAACAAAAAAATCGTAGACATGTGACATCTACCAACCCGCACTTCACCAGCGTGATGGATTACGGTCCACTCCCTCTCACCGAGGAGTGAAGGCCTGTGTCCCAGCAGTGGGAACTTTATGGCCTGATTATGTGTTATATTTAAGCCCCATGCAATGGTGGCCAGCCTACTGCCATCTTAGATAGAAATATATTGTAATTTTGGTGTGGTTGGTTAATGTGAGAATTTTAGTTACCTTCACAATATAATCACATTGTAGAGTAGAACATACTTGCAGTCAATTAGCATATTTCTCTTAGCACAATTTAATGTGGCCTATATGCTAACTCAGGTGTAGCTAGCTTTGTTAAACTAGATTTTTATTGTATTCAGTTTAGAAAAATGTAAGTACAACTTTAAACAAAGGTTTTTACTTTGAACAATGGTTTCACTATTGGTTACTCATAGTGAGAATTTTAAAGCATAGGTATGTGAATTATAATCTCCACGAACTGTGATATTAACACACCTGGTTTCTCGAACGAAAATCAACCCGAACTCAAAGCATTTATTTCAACTAAACCAATTTGAATTGTTGTCAAGGAGTCGAAAGATGAAGTTAGTTGCCCATTCCAAAGCGTAGTAGGTACCAATGGAGAAGAACGGGCAAGAAACTCAACACAAAGATTAGCTAACAAACTGTCAGACGCACGTCAACTGCTGCGATTGTCTGATTGAATTATCAACAGCCAATGAGATTACTTGACATGATTTTAATTTTGATATGTCAAATTCAAAATGTTTTAAACCTAGGCACTTATGAAACGTCAGAAGCTAGGTGCACTGTTCTAAGTCATTTACTATGGAGTATGGGAGGACAGTGTAGACCAGTCAAAACGTATCAACGGGGTATTTGCGTAGCACACTATCAGTAGTAATTTTGACAGTTCAACTACATTCATTGCGTTATTGAATAGACAAAATTTTCGAAAATATGAAGCAATGGATTAGCAACAGCCTCCAAATGGCCAACAAATTGAAAAACCTACAACGTTCTCACATTCATAAGCTAGGAAAGAATCTATAAAAACGTACCGTCGTTAACTTAAACTTCCAGAAACCGGATGCGCACTGTCCGGCACACCCCGGGTACCTTGCTGACTGTCTGTTATTCTTAGCACGACATGAAACCATTCACAGAAATCATCTGCCTAGCCTTTTCCCAAATATGTTGGGGGCGGCTTCCAGTCTAACCGGATGCAGCTGAATACCAGTATTTTACATGAAGCGACTGCCTATCCGACCTCCACAACCCAGTTACTGGGCAATACGATAACCCTTGGTAAGACTGGTTGTCAGACTTTCGGGCTCCTGACTACCTGTAACGACAAAATCAAAGATCCGCGAATGACAGCCGTGACCGACCGCTTAACGTGCTTTCCGAGGCACGGAAGGGTCTCGCCATGTAAAGATAGTCACCCATTCACAGTCCAACCGCGGCTAGCTTAGCTTAACCTGATCGATCGACCTGTGCGACTGTTATTATTAAGCCATAGCCCCTCAATTCACAGAAATATCATTGGAAAAATGGTGATATTTCTAGCACCTTGTTCTTTTAACCCCGTTTTCCAGCGTTCACACATTCCGGATCGTTTGTTCCCGCATACGATTTGTTTACTAATTAATTGCTTTGCGCTATAAGTACTGTTATTATGGCGTTAAGCGTGGCGGGAATTGTCGCGAGAGGTATTCAAAGTATATGATTTGTTTAAAGTGAATTTGTAAAGTTATTGATTTCTAAAGCTCTTATAAGGAGAAAAATTATCCTACTGACCCTCATTAAAACTCTTCGGGAAAAAATTCCAATTCAAAACAAAGGTATCAACGGCCATCGCTCAGCATAATGCTGTACGGCCCCGGAAAATATAGACAAAGTGACATTCTATCAATAATAACAGTGATAGAAAAGTAAAAAATTGTATTGGATTGATCTAAGCTTAATTAATATCAATCCAAATACACACATATACATACACATTATACACAACATACAAAATACACACATCACACACAAACACACACGGAGTTACATATTAAAAAACCCAATAAGTATATTTGTTATTATTAGCGAAATGTAAGGATCTCTTGCCTCTACCTACTCCTTAAAGGAACGCAGCCGCAATGTGGTATATTGGCCCATGCATTGGCTGTATACAGGATCAAATTGAATTAGCTAGCGAAACGCCGCAGACTAGGTATAGGTTGACCCCAAAAGAATGTATCATCAAATAACGTTTTTTAACGAGTTTTTTTTTTTTGATGATGGGAAATCATCAAATGACCCCTCCCGCTCTGGGTGGAGCAGAAGGGAGTGTCAGACTCTTACTGACTAAAACCCACCCGTGTTCCTTCCTTAGCCCTTTATGTACCAGGGCAGCGGTAACCCTTTCGGACGATCCCGCTACCGGACGATCCTAGATATCGATGCCAGTTACTCCTACAGAGTTTAGCTAGCTAACTTTATTTGACCCTGTATTTATTCAAGTATTTTTCCTGAAATCATATCGTTTCCTTGGATCAATTTATCGCAGTCTCATCTTTTTAGATATATCTACAAGCAACAAAATGCATGAAACAAATTTATTTCCTTGTCATCATTCATAGAAGTATCCGTTTAACTTACTCTATGGATACGTCGCGGCATCGTGTGTAACCGCATGTCTCCAAGACGTAATGTTGTCTATGACGCTGTCGATCGTTTGAGTGGCGTATAATGAGATCACCCGTTACTTTGTGACAGATCGACAAGTGACAAGCGATAGCGGTTTTTTACCTCTTCTTTATACTGCAAATCATTGGTGGAGGATAACATCATTATGACAACGGTATGCCCTAGAGACAAATAATCGAAGACATACTGTCTTTCACCAACTAGCATTGGACCTGTGTGGTGGTTTTCTCTACACTTATTGTATATGTAATTCGCATGGTATACATTATAAAGAGTATTCTAAACTATTTTATTATGGCCTCCTCCATCTCACAGATAGGAGGCGTGTGTCCCAGCAGTGGGAACGTTATGGGCTGATGCTCATGCTATGACAAATCATCAGCCTCCTGTCGTCATCCCAATGTCCGCTAAGCATGATTTCATCTTCAATAAATCTACTGTATTTGCCGGAAAAATCACAAATAGTCATAATAATTATTGGCAATAGATCTTTCACCTATTCGTTGTTGTGGTTGTCTTTATTAAAAAACAAAAGAAAATCGGTAACTGATAGAATACTGAGATTACGACTAGAGATGACATTCATAACAAAAGAAGAAGTGAGAAAATATGTGGTGGATTTGCACTAAACGTGACCCATAAGTAAAACACAAAAAAAAACCATTAAGGGGAAAATATGTGTGACAGCCACGAAAAACGGCCATCGCTCAGCATAAGGCTAGGGCTGTACGGCCCCGGAGGTCCTGGACGAAGTGACATTCTATCAACAATAACAGTGATGAAGAAGTCATAAATGTATTGAACTGACCTAAGCTACCGAAAAGCTCAAATATTAATACTGTTGAAAGTCGTTGCAGAAATACGAAACGCTTTAAAAACAATTACCACTCTTTTAATGTCTACAGGGAAACTTACTGAGAGACTAACAAAAAACTTACGACTGGCGCTAAGTATACGCGTTTCAGCGTCACCGACCGACTGGAACCGAGTATACGTGATTCAGCGTTACCAACCGACTGGAACCGAAGTATATCTGATTCAGCGTCACCGACCGACTGGAACCGAAGTATATCTGATTCAGCGTCACCGACCCGAGCGTGATGGTTCAGTTTCGTTCACTGTTCAGTCTTCAAAAACCGCTGTCACTTTTCACTTGGCCAGCCAACCCGTATCTTGTTAAGATCAGCCGAGTTACGGTAAGTGTCATATAGTAAGTCAAACAAATAGCAGACTATAAGATTATCGGAGAAGCACGTGCCGTTATTTAGTAAACACTTGTTAAACGGAGTATGACTAGCCGTATCTGACGGTCTGACGGAATGTTGACAACGAGAGAACCGAACTTGCGGTATTGTCGACGTAATTGTGATTCGTTTTGTGAATCGATCGTCATTTGTCGTGGAATGATCGATTCTTGATTCTTCAACCATTCTAGTATCTTCACTAATGACACCGGACCGTTATTGGTTTTTAAATGGACGTGTACTTGGACGTTCACGAACCTTCGTCAGATAATTAAAAGCCTAGTGTGGACATAGATTATGTAAGCTGAAGTGGCAATGGGTCGGCCATTTTAGCCGTACAACTTCCGACCGTGGGGTAGACGTGTTCTTGTGTGGAGAGGTAGGACACCCTCAGGCTAGGTGGAGCAACGATCTTCGAAGGGTGGCTGGTGGCAGCCGGATGAGATTTACCGAACTGAATGCGTACGAGAGGAGACGCATAAGTCAGTAAGTAGATACCCTTTTGAATCGTCAAAATGAAATATTTTCAAGTAATTTGCAAGTGTTACATTTCACTTATCGCTTTTCTCAGGTAGTTGATCGTTGCCATGATAAAATACAAATAGAACGAAGATTGCAAACAAACCAATATCAAAGTCAAAGTCAAATCATTTATAACAATTAGGCCCATATAACGCACTTTTGAATGTCAAAATTAACACAAGGAAATAGAATTGATTCCAGTCACTTCGAAAAGGTAGTTTCGCATGGAGAAGAATGGGAAAAAAACTCCATAGTTACTCTTTTTCAATGTTTTACAATGTGATCAATTAAACATCATAGCACAACATCGCGCTTTGTTTCCCCGAAGAGTTAGGCAGAGGTATACCCTTAGTACACCTATATTTCGCCAGTTCTGTTAAGTCCGATGTAATAGGGGACGAGTCTATAGCCAGACTCCACAAATCCAAACTCCGGGCTTCCACTGACAAATTCCAGATCGTATGGAAACGCAGGACCTCATGCTCAGCAGTAGCGGTTGAGACCAACCAGGAAAATAATTAAAATAATCAAAGTTATAATTGATCAAGCGATTAAATAGTTTTGATTCGCGGAAACAACGTATGCAAATTATGACAAACAAAATAAGTCAGTTTTCTTGTTAAAACTAACATCCTGACTTAGTTATGATAAATCACGATTTTGCATACGAATTAATTTTGTATTCAACGGGTTTTGATTTTGGTATACCTGTTTTTTATCCCGATCGTTCTTGTCGTGATTATAAAAAAGTTCTTAAATATTAACAATGGTTTTTCAGTTAAATTTGTCGGTTCTGTGGTGTTTTTCCCATCCTGTACAGTCACGAGCACCAATATGTCAGCACTTGGCCACTTTCAATTGCGATTTTTTCGAGAAATAACGAATGCAAAGTTGAAATACGACACATTACATAAACCTACGGGTTCGAAAATGCTATGTTTGTAACAACATAAAATTTCATTAAAAATAAAGGAGTAAATCGCTTTTGAATAAAGCCGAGTGTATACATACTTTTGCTCGTGACTGTACATGGTGAATTTGTTTGAAGTTTTCTTTTTAAAATCAATAGTCATTTATTCAAATTAGGCGGAGTATCAGCACTTCGAACGTCAAGATTACATAAGACGGTCCGCCAAATCGCCGCCCTTCACCATTTCTTAGTGCTTTCGCTGGGAAGAAGAAGTGGCGCAACAAACTCCACAGTAAAACTCCTTGCAATTATGTTGACATTTTAATTTTCTATAAAATTTAGCCATTGATTTTCAGGGTTTTTTTCTACGATCTATAATAATTCAGAAGCCACACAAACAACTTCAATAAATTCACCCAGTAGATAAAAATTTATCGAAAATAATTATCTGGACAGTCGAGATAAATGTCAAACCGTGTCATATATTAATGACAACCTGTGTTTGACATTTACCTGACATTCAATCTAGTTCGGAGCGGTCAGGTGAACTTTTTGTGGCGCTTTTAAGTAATTTTTCGCGCATCGTTAAAGCGCTGCACTTAAAAAAGCACGCCTATTTAATTGCATGACTGTGTTTGGTGCAAGTCATAAGCATCCGCTTTAGCAATGAACCGAATTAGCGAATGTTATGGAATGAAGTTAAGAAAAAAGTACACGTTTTAAGTTATTTTACTCTTATGACTTCTACCCGCTAGTGTACTTTTTTCTATACTTCCTATCTACTATCCTACTAATATTATAAATGCGAAAGTTTGAATGGATGGATGGATGTTTGTTACTCTTTCACGCCAAAACTATTGAACGGATTTAGATGAAATTTGGCACACAGATAGTTTATAACTAGGATTAACACATATAATACTTTTGATCCCGATATTCCCACGGGATCGAAACTTATGCGGGTGAAACCGCGGGCGCTGCATAAAATTGAAAATGTGCCAATTGCCTAATACATACTTCTAGAGTTGTCGACTCACCCACAAATAAATTAACTCCGTGCGAGTCGCCTATAGGAAACATAATATTACTTTAAAAGGACGATTCGCCCGTTCCGTTTCCGGGCGAGTAAATTCGCCATCAATAAGCCATCTTTTCCCAAGAATAGAATAGAATAGATACGCTTTATTGTGTACAGTCACGAGCAAAAGTATGTATACACTCGGCTTTATTCAAAAGCGATTTACTCCTTTATTTTTTAAAGAAATTTTATGTTGTTACGAACCCATACGTTTATGTAATGTGTCGTATTTCGACGTTACATTCGTTATTTCTCGAAAAAATCGCAATTGAAAGTGGCCAAGTCTTGACATATTGGTGCTCGTGACTGTACACCATACAAATACAATAACATTTCTTATCTAAAAAATGATAAGACATTTGCCAATAAAACGGTATACATGGTTATTTTTTATCCCATTGTCATATGTCACAATTTTTCAATTTTATTTTAAGTATAAATGTCAATTTAGCTTAAAACTGGTACCAAACGTGATAGCCTCACATAATGGAACCAGTTCTCTTAATGTATTCCGTTGTCTTCACAACGAGTCCTGTAGGTCACTCTTGTGGTGCTTATGTCGAAAAACGTCCTTTAAGACCGGTTGGCTCACCTTACTCCATGACGCGCAATGACACGGTGGTTTTATGGAAGTAAACAAGGTTAGGGAAAATGGCGTATTTATATTTGAGAAGGTATAAGAATTTTCTGTATTTCAAATTATGTTATCAGTTAAGTTATTAGTATTTGTGTTGTTTTTCTGAAAGTGCCATTGGTGACTGGAAAGTCGTGTATAGGCATGTGCTGTGGAGGAATGTCGTGAGATAAGTTTTGAGTATGAATGTGGATGGCCATAAGAGTAGGGGGAGGACTTAATAAATGATGTATGGATTGTGTGACAGATGGTATGGCTAGAAAGGGGGTGACTACCGAGATGACGACTAATAGAGGAGTTATCATCGTCATCATTTGCCCAGCCTTCCCATTATGTTGGGGTCGGCTTCCAGTCTACCGGATGCAGCTGAATACTAGTATTTTAAATGGAACGACTGCCTATCTGACCTCCACAACCCAGTGGGTAATACGATACCCCTTGGTAAGACTGGTTGTCAGATTTTCGGGCTTTTGACGACCCGTAAAGCCACTGCCAAAGATCCACGAATGACGGGACCAACGGCTTAACGTGCTTTTCGAGGGGTCTTGGAATGTAAAGATCAGTCACCCATCCACGGACCAACCGCGGCAAGCGTAGCTTAACCTGATCAATCGACCCGTGCGACATGTAGCGCCGACCGATAATCCCAAAAATATTGGGATTTGGGCAGGAGACTGATGGACTTATGTTATGCTAGCTTTTAAAGCATTTAGATTGTGTCATAGGTCACAATAATTATTTAAATCACCAGAGAACAGTGACTATTTTGATCTCGAACGTAGTAAGACTAGTCCAACAAGATAATAATATTAAGTTTTAATAATTATTATTAAACAACTAAGTAATCATTTATCACCATAATAGGCTATTTTCCTAAAAAAATCTAATGAGTCCGTCAGTTAGATTATCAAAAAATATTGGATCCGTATTTTTTCTTTTGTCAATTATATAAAAAATTATGAAGATATCGCCCGTTAAAGTTCCACGTGACGTCACTTGCTTGCGACACTTTTGCAAGCAAGTGACGTCACGACCCCAACTCCCTAATTTTGACGCGCTTTATCTTTGTAATTTTTTGTTTGATTGACAGAAGAAAAAATACGTGTCCATTATTTTTCTATAATCTAACTGACGGACTAAATATAATATATATTTTTTTTTTACCCAGGCAACTTACCCTATTCTGCTGTCAGATGAAGACCTTTAACCTTTTTTAATTAGCATAGTCAAATAAAAACTATTCAACGTAACCTTTTTTTCTAAGAACTTCAATTAATAAGTATTATAAACACCTACGATGACACTATGGTTTTGTATGGATTTTTTGTACGACAATCATTTTCTGACACGATCTTATAATGACGTCATTTAGTTTTTGTTTAATTATCCTCGTATTTTCGACAAAAATTAAAATTATTCGAAGTATTTCTAAGAAATATAAATTTAATAAAGTCTTATTATTATTATAGAAATTTATTGTTATAGGAACCATAGTCAGCTTATAATGTTCTCACTGCTGGGAGACAGGTCTCCTTTCAGTGAGAGGGAATGGGCCGTACTCCCAACACATTCGAAGATGTGACATCTACCAACCCGCACTGGGCCTACGTGGTAGATGGCTACCACGCAGGCCCAGTGCGGGTTGGTAGATGTCACATCTTCGAACTTTTGGTACTATTAAAAATGATGAAATACACAAATTGGTAAAATGGTGCAAGTGAAAATTTTACTTAAGGTGCTCAAAATTTTGTTTCATTGACATGTTCGTAGTTAAGCAGAAAGGAATCAACCTACAAAAAGTAATGTTTGAGTTATTGAGGTTTTAAGTTTAGGTGTGTATTGCTGCAATGATGTTGCATATGGAATATTTTGAAATATAGTCACTTATGGGCAAATATACCAATATTTTTATGAGCCAAGGTGTATTACATAGACTAACACGATTTTCGAGTTATTGGGAAGAATGTGGGTTGAGTCCTTTCTGATTAAGTACATCCAATTGATGAAAATATCGATGGACTTGGACATACATAAAAAATACACACAAACGAATGTAGAAAATTCTCTTTTTTAAGTCTGTTAAAAACTCATCACTTGAATTCAATAACAGTATAATTCAATACCTTTCCTTTTGGCTGGTTTCTCCGTAATCGGACAAATACACACGTGAGCAGAACCAATAGCCATTGGAAATATTGGAATTAATTCTCATATCCTTATTGCTACCAGTTTCATAACATGTGTGTTTGTAATACTTGTCATACAAGTTGTATGAGTCAGCTAATGGCTGCTGGCGATTAACCAAACTGTTTGGTAAGAAAAGGAAAATAGTTTTTCGTAATCCCATACATTGTCATAAACATTGAGGAAATGTAGTTGAAGGGTATTTGTGCGTGCTGAAATACTTAAGTAAACAAAATATATGGAGCTATTTATATAAGACCTTTTATGTAGATATTTTATGCAAAATAAAGATATGTATATATATTCTATTCTAGGATCAATAATTTCTATCGACATAACATTTTATTATATCACCAGCATTTCAGTCCAAAGACGTATCATCTGGACATCACTTCTGGACATCTAGGTAGAGATTGTCACAACTAATTTTGATCAGCCTGTAAACAGTAAATTCCCGTAATCTTCACCAACTCGTCGGCCACATTGTGCATTATAAAACACGGCCACTATTCGAATACTATATTCACTCCTACAAGCATTGTGGCCCACCCACTGCCACTTAAGTTTCACAACCCTTCAGGCTATGTAATTACCATGGTTCTCAAAATGGCCAACTGTAGTTAAAAACGAAAATATTTCCGCTACTAGCATTTAACTACCTAATCAGCCTATAATGTTCCCACTGCTGGGACACAGGCCTCGTCTCGAGAGAGAATGGGCTAATAATCTACCACGCGGGCCCAGTGCGGGTTGGTAGATGTCACATGTCTTCGAATTTTTGGTTCTAGGACATGCCTAGAACCAACCATTCGCTCACCGTTTTGAGAGCAGTGGTGATGAAATTATTTACACAAAGTAAAGCGTCTGCCTGGGTTCGAGCCCACAACCATGGTACCACTCGGCCCCCACTGCTCTAGGCTATATAGTAACCTGGGTTCTGAAAATGGCCAACTGTAGTTAAAAACGAAAATATTTCCGTTACAAACATGTATGACTAACAAACATACTGAACGCATGAATACTTGAAGAACTATGCCAAGGTAAATGCGACCCATTCATTGATGTTTCTACACCCACGGCTACCATAATCGATTCCTAATTAGCAATCGAAAAATGTTATAATCGACTCGAATGAAAAAATAATAACGTTATGAATATACCTACGGGTAAGTTTTTGAATTTACTTTTTTAGTTGAAGCATCTGATTCCTTTGCCTGTTTGTCTGTGATTCGTTTTGTGTGTAACATTTTCTGGACATAAACAGAACTACTGAACTTATTAAGACTATTTTTAACTTAAATATACTACTATATACTTACTTGGAGCAAGCCGATATAATCTGGAAAAATCTCATCGGGAAAACTTAGGTGAAGTGAGGTCAGTCAGGCTAGTAGTCAATTCCTAGCAAAATTCCTACCATCATGTGGAATGATAGCTCATTTAACCTTAGTTTTCAACAACGATTAGCTGCTTTAATAATAAGTATTCCGAATATGTCGAGCACTTTAAAATAAATAA
Source organism: Apamea epomidion (assembly GCA_947507525.1). Lineage (NCBI taxonomy): Eukaryota > Metazoa > Arthropoda > Insecta > Lepidoptera > Noctuidae > Apamea > Apamea epomidion. Next base: position 16,253,787 of record OX382240.1, on the reverse strand, counting down.
ATTCAGTCCACGTAGCAAGGTTAGACCCGTAGTAGGTGTCTGACAATATTTACATACAAACTAATCGGCCGAAGGTTTCGTCGCATTCAAACCAAGGAGCAGAAAAGTAGAAAAGGTCCATTCTATACTGGTGAACACGCTGTTATATCATCATCATTGTTCACAGGCGAAAGGCGAAAGGGTGATGGCGATATTCGTTCCTATATGTCCATCTCTTTTTCACACTTTGACACTTCCCGACGCGGTCTTTTTGGCTTCATGGAAATCAGAAGCTGTGAAAAATACGCTTCACATCTAGATTTTCTTAGGACGTTTTCGAGTTGGGTGGCTGTAGTTTAAGCAGTTTCAGCAATTTGCTTACCTAAACGTAATCAACCAGTTATACATCATTTATCTTAGCAGTTTTCATTGCTTTATGAATCGGTAAACGTTATCTTAAACCAACCACTGACAGATAACTCTACTGAGACTGTTTAGGTCAGTTATGTAGATACTTATGGATGGAGTGGGCCTACTGTTTCTCTCTTTCTTAGGACCGTCTTATATGTGTGTCACCTTCGATCATCGCCTTCGGTGTGATATAATTAACGTGTTCACAGAAGTTATGGTTTGCGTAACAAATTGAGGCCAATGATTCATGTGTTATTAGTTTATAATAGCGAAGAAAAACGATTAGGTATTTCATATATATACTCTCATAAACTCTCATTATTTATCAATGATCCTGAACCCATAAACTGACCCATAAAATATGGTTGTTTGTCGACAAAATAACGATGTTTGGCATGCGCACCAAGTTTCTGAATTCTGACGTACTAGTCAACCATGTCAAACTATAGAGAGTGGATGAACTTTGGACAGCTACCAGAATATTTTCATTGTTTTTTCGGTTTGTTGTAATAATTATATAATTCGCAGCCGGCAGACGTCGTCCTGCCCGGCTGAGTCATAATATACCAACAGCGGCGCCACCTACCGGGTCCAATTGTGTTTTCAAACCATTCAGGAACCCGTTGTAATATACACATAAAGTTTCATCCAAATCCGCCCAGCCGTTCTCGAGTTTTAGCGAGACAAACGAACAGCAATTGATGTTTATATATACAGATAGATTACATACTAATGACAAATAAAGTTTTCAGTAAAGTAATACATATAAGTATTGGCTGATAGGTGAAAATGTTGTCAGGCTTTTCATAGGATCTTGTAGGCTAAATCCTAAGGTTGGATTTTCTTCTGCCAAATAGTTCTGCCAATAGTCTTCAGTATAGATAAAATAAATAATATCTTTGTAACTTTCTAACTTACTGCCTTTTCCCGGCAATAACCCGACTTCCGATGACGGGTTATGGGAAATGTGGTCACGATGACGGCCGTCGTATTCGGAAACCTATGTTGACTTAAAGCCAACATTTCCGTACTTTAGCGGTTGTTGATACAACATAAAAAATAATATCTGCGTAGGATTTTAACAGTTCACTATAAAAGTAAATATTATGATTGACGTAAGTAAAGGAATTCGCTTGTAAATAAATATTTACATACACGTCTTTCAATAAATGTAAAGTTTTCTTGAAAATATTTACGTTACAAGAATATATCGCATGTAATGTGATGCTTTTTATTTCTTAAACTAAACATATTTCGTATGAAAATTGTTTACGAAGAACTATTTACTTTTTCACTCTGACGTTACTGAATTTGTGATTTTTTCTTTACTGAAAGACGTTGTGATGTAAAAATTGTGATACTTTTTGAGCGAGATATAAAATTAAAAAACCAGGCTAAAGTAACATGCTGTACATAACATCAAGGAGATGTGTCAAATCAATCAAACTATCCTGAAAATAGTTGTGAAAATGGCTTCAAAGTAGGCAACAATTGCAATTTTAATAGTAAGAGGTGCTCTGTGAAGTTTGTTAGGACATTAAATGGCAAATAAGCAGACGATCTACCTAATGGTCAGTGATCACCACTGCCTATGAACATCTGCAATGGGAAAGGCTTTAAGAGATAAAGCTGGAATGTCTGATGAGCCTGTAACAACACCAGCATCCATATCTTCCAAACCGGTTCTTCCCAGGACGAGCTCCTTCTCAGAGTTAATCTACCATTTTGTTGCAATTTGCAGCAGCATCTTTGGCTAAAGCTTAACCCACAACCATAATCACCCTTCACCCTTCTTTTATCACCCTTTATAATATTCCCACTGCTGGGACACAGGCCTTCTCTCTGTGAGAGGGAGTGAGCTGTAATCCACTACGCGGGTCCAGTGCGGGTTGGTTTTTTAGCTTCCAATCGCGACAACACTCTGTCCTCTTCCTTCGCACCCAGTCTGTCCCAGTCACCATTTTAAGGTGGTCAGTCCATCTAGTGGGTTTTTTAGCTACCCACTGGCATTATTTTCTCTACTCTAGCTTGCAGTTTTCAGGTAGTTTATAAAAAACAAATGAGCAATTTACAACGTACATGTAGGTTGATTTCACGACATCCAGTGAATGGTGGACTTATGTTGTTTCAAGCAAATATTTTTAGCTTTTATTTAGATTTGCAACGTTGAGAATAATTTTATTGTATTGAAACTTTTGATGTTTAGTTGAAGTAAATGGTTAATTATGCTGTGAAATTAATTTGTTTTGCCTGGTTAATTATTTTTGCGCCAAGCATGTGTGTTGGCTTTTAGAAGAGCCAAGGTAAGACTAAAGGTGACCCATCCCATGATAAAGACGTGATGGAACGGTCTAGTAAATAATTTACATAGTAAGAAATATGAGAAGAATGTAGTAAGAAAGGATAAAAAATACAAAATCAGCCTTTTAATGTTTCCACTGCTGGCACACAGGCCTCCTCTCTTCGAGAGAGACTGGGCTGTAATCCACCACGCGGGCCCAGTGCGGGTTGGTAGATTCACATGTCTTCGAATTATAAAAAAAGGATAAAAAATACCTCTTGTTAAACAGAAAGTCCACAGATACCACAAATCGGCAAATGTTAGGGTAACGAGCAAGTAGGATGTCCTTAGACTAGATGGAGGGACGATCTTCGCAAGATGGCTGGTTGCAGCCTGATGTGAGTAGCCCAGGATCGAGCCACAGGGCGTGTGATTGGAGAGGCCAATGTCCAGCATGTCTGCTATAGGCTGATGACGATGATAAATTAGAAATCCGATAAGATTATCCAATACCTATCTTGACTATTCGCTGGATGCGGGAAGCACAGAACTGGTCAAAGAGGCGGTGCTTGAGGGAGCCCTAATCCACCAGTGGACGTTCTTCGGATCTACCTACCTTGCTAAGTCACAGTATCCTTTTTCTAGCAACAAAAGACCGTAATACGTAAATTAAATAAATCAGTATTAAACAACAAAGCTTACACAACCATTTATACAGCATGATGTCACCAACAACCTTCTAAATATAGAGATATATCGCCATTTTGAATTGTTTATTGCGTTGCCTGTCCGCTTTTGGTTTGATGCATTCATTCACTAAGAGCTAAGGACAGATCGCAGCAGATTCTTTAAGTCTATACAATATCATAGCAACAATAGTTTTGCATACATTTTTCTTTAAGTTCGCTCAGGGATATTCAAATCTAAACTCTCAAGGAACCCTGCGGGGTAATTGTGAAACTGTCTTGCAATGAAAATGCCTTTTATTTTGATAATTCAACCAAGATTCATCCCGTGATTTATGTCGAGCAGGCGAATTTTGTCAAACATAAATGAAGCATGGATTGGCAATTTCTGTCGAATTGTGATTGAAAGTGTGTTATGCGACTGGGGTGCTGGTTACTTCGTGTCGTCAGTATTTTGCAGAACAATCGTAGGAGAGGTCTGGGGAATATTGCGGAGCTTATATTTAGCCAATGTGCCTCTTCGGCCGTGAGCAATTCGTTTTGGATACCCTTCGTCACACTTTAATACTTTCAGGCATATTCCATAATTGTTTGTTTTATGTTATTAAAACTAATATCATTATTTTTTTAAATTTTAAACACTAAGTAATTGATTTCTCCATTCTTGAGGGATAAGGCACTGTTTCTCTTTACTACAGGCTATTATGTAGCCTATCTAAGAGGACAGTACCCCAACCATTTATGTTGTATACCAGTGTTCATTTGTAAAGTGCAACTGTTTTTACTGTATTTACTGCAACATCTTTTATGCAATAAAGTTTATTATTATTATTCGTCTGAGGAGAATGGAGGTTTATATCGGACTCCTACCGACTTTGAGTGGGAGTCTGACATAACTCACCTTTTTTCGCACCGTTCCTCCTTCTATCGGTAGCGAGGAGTCCGTTAAATTCTCAATGCGACGGACGCACCCCTGACCCACATTTCGGCACTTTTCAAGTCCCGTCAAATGTATGGCGACGATCTGTGTATGTAGTAGAGACGCTATGCTAGAAAATAACATATAAATCCGACCTCCTCTATCTTCAATCAATAGCTACACCGACTTAGTTGCAATAAACAAACATAAAACCTCAGTAACATGAGATACGATACTCGCTGTTAATTCTGGAGCCATTAACTCAAAGTTATAGTCTCCATAACTCACTCCAACATAACTAACTAGGCCTATAACTAGGCCACTATTTTGATGGGAGGTTAATGAAGGATATTAAAAAGGTTCAAAACACGTAGTAGTTACTGCTAACTGTGTTCCCACGGTCACCGTGCTGTGTTTACTGTAATATGAACTTAACCTAAAAAGTTTATAGTCAGCTGTAGTGCTAATCTAGTACACTACAGCACGCATAAATTCGTATCCACTACTGGTGATGCTTTGGGCGAGATTCACAGAGTGCACTCTGACTTTGCTAATTAAAGTAACCGTGTCATGCGAGTCTGAACTTTTTTTAAATAACATTTGTATTCCTCTTCGTCGTATCGATGATTCCATTTATCTTACTAATATTATAAAGAGGTAAAAGTTTGTTTGTAAGTTTGTATGTAGGGGGTAATCTCTGAGACTACCAGTCGGATTGCAAAAAACTCTTTTTACATTGATAGCCCATTTCTTGAGGAAGGCTATAGGCTATTTAACATCAAAACAGAAAGAACTAGGTAGGTGGACGATGCGATGAGACGAAGTGGGTCGGGGTCCGAATATTCACGCGGGCAAAATCGCGCGCAGAAGCTAGTCTTAAATAAGCTTCGACACGGAAAAGAACCGGAGTTACCGACATAGCTTGCAAAGTGCTTACTTTGCAAGCTATGTTGCTGAGTTAGTGGCACTGGGCTGGTCATGTTTGCTGCAGGAACGATGGCTGGTGGAGCAGACGAGTTCTGAAGTGGACACCGCGTATCGGCAAGCGTAGGGTGGGATGCCCCAAGCTAAATGAACCGACGACCTCAAAACCTGGCTGGGACAGACTGGATGCGGGAGGCACAGGATAGGGTGTTGTGGCGCAGCCTGGGAGATGCGTATGTCCTGCTGTGGACTGCGATAGGTTGATTGAAGCTTCGACCAGAATACGGGCACTTCCACCCGTTGGCCTCGCAAGTATGAGCATGAGCTATTTATTCCTTTCAAAGAAGACTTTGAACTTCACTGAAGTGACGGCACTCGATACTGTTAGTATATATGTAGTATGTATGCCTTTAATTGCATTTATATGTAAACACATATAAATGCAATGATATGCAGTTTAATGTACTAACAGTACAGTCAGCAAAAAATTCGAACAACGTTTGCACATTCAGGACAAATTATTGAAGACCAGACTTAGAGATTTATCTACGAGTCCCTGATGTTAAGTTAATAAAATTGACTATTGACTTGTCCCTGACTGTACCAAGTAGATATCATGGGTCCAAGTGAATAAGCATGTAAAAGATAATTTTTATTAGCATGAATCCTAGAAAACGGACTGTACTGCCGTTCACTTCGTGGCTAGATCGTAAGCTCGGAATTAGCATTGGTAGTGAAATCAGATATTAACAAATAAGCTCACGATCGGATAGCAGACGTGGGGTTGCTTATAAAGTACTATCTATTATGTGCCTATATTATCACTACTCACGGAATAAAAAGATTATGCAATTTTCATATACATTCTTTTCGTTTACTTTTTAGAACTGTCATTTGAAAAACCAATTTTTCTTTATTTTTAGGGTTCCGTACCCAAAGGGTAAAAACGGGACCCTATTATTAAGACTCCACTGTCCGTCACTGTCTGTCTGTCTGTCTGTCACCAGGCTGTATCTCATGAACCGTGATAGCTAGACAGTTAAAATTTTCACAGATGATGTATTTCTGTTGCCGCTATAACAACAAATACTAAAAACAGAATAAAACAAATATTTACGTGGGGCACATACAATAAAAGTGTTTTTTTTGCCGTTTTTTGCTCGATATTAATAACGGCCACAGGTAGCCGCTTAAAATATTCACAGAATATTTAGTTGTATATTCACTTTAAAAATAAATAATTAAATTAAAATAAAATAAATATTTAAGGGGGCTCCCGTACAACAGACGTGATTGTTATAAATAATGGTACGGAACCCTTCGTGCGTGAGTCCGACTCGCACTTGGCCGGTTTTTTTTTTTTAATAACTAGGACTTTACACTTAAGTGTAAAGTGGCACTGTGCAGTACGTATGTATTTGGGAAAATAGTAAGTCTCGTACAAATCTCACTACGGTATTTTATCTTACAATAATTCTATGACATTTATGATGATGACATAATATTTTCAGCCGAAAGACGTCCACTGCTCGACATAGGCCCAAGCGCCGCTACTTCGACCGATTTTATGACATGAGATATCAAAACACAGTTAAGAACCTCGGGGTTGTTCGTTCCAACAGGAATCTCGTATTAATATATTAAAAACCAATAAAATTATATTCGTAAACACATCATAGCTTTTACTATAAAACGTAAAAATAATGATAAAACTATATATAGACAGCTTTTAATTCATGATAAACAAAGTATTTTTCCAGTATCACTGTGTTTATTTATAAAGCTTAGGAGATAAACTTTTTGGTTATTAAAATATTTTTGTTTTGTAGCAAATGTGTGGTAAACAAGATATAAAGATATCTTAACATAAGGTGGACGCCCGGTCATTAAGGATATTGGCCAAAAATATTGTTTTCTTTTTATTATTTTATTTATAGACACATCTACTTAACCTTCCGACGAAAACAGGCATGATGGTATACAAGGTAGAAAGAAAGAAAAAGTATTTATTGCGACTCGTACAGGATGATCATAAAACAGAGACGACATTATGAAAATAAATAATACTGCTTAAATCTAATAATGTTCCCAGTCTGCATCCAAAAATTCAATGAAATATATCCCATAGTTTAGTCACTATAGCTAGTCGAAGATTGGCAAAACCCATAGTCGACCCATCACTAGTACAGTACAACCTCAATATAACGAATTCCTCGATTTAATGAATTCTTCGTAATCTCCTTGAATTGTCCATGAGAGTCCACGTAAAATATACCTTTATATTGCGAAGATTTTTTGCGCACAACCTCTTTATAACGAATTTTCAACTATCAAAAAAAAAGTGTAAACCTTTAATTAACGAATTTTGTCAACCCAAAACCGTTAAGTAACGTTCCCAATAGTATGTGATTCAGTCGCGACAGGTTTCGACACGTTTTTACTTCTTTATAACAAATTTTAGACCAACCTAACCTCCATACAACAAACCTCAGTTTAATGAATTACTTGATATAACGAATATTTACTTGTTCTCTTCCGATTTGTTGACCGAGGTTGCACTGTATTTAGTTTGTTTGAAAAAATCACTTTTTTATTTCAATGTTAGGATTTATTAGATAGTTTTAAAATAAATTAGTAGGTATTGCAAGTGTTTTCGTTTATTGTCATATTGTCATCTCCACAATGTATGCGTTTCATAAGTGCCCAAGTAGGTTTATGTGAAATAATATTTTGATTTTGAGTATTAATAATTACATGTAAGTTTATGTGGAGGAGCTCGTTGCTAAGTAATAACAGCCGCACGGGTCGATCGATCAGGTTAAGCTACGCTTGCCGCGGTTGGTCCGTAGATGGGTGACCATCTTTACATACCGAGATGCCTCCATGCTTTGGAAAGCACGTAAAACTGTTGGTCCCGGCTGTCATTCATGGATCTTTGACAGTTGTTACAGGTCGTCAGAAGCCCGAAAGTCTGGCAACCAGTCTTACCAAGGGGTATCGTATTACCCAGTAACAGGGTTGTGGAGATAGATAGGCAGTCGCTCCATGTAAAATACTGGTATTCAGCTGCACCGGTAAGACTGGAAGCTGACCCCAACGTAGTTGGTAACAGGATAGGCAAATGATGAGTATTAAGAGCAAGTATTAAAAATAACTAGAATATTTTTTTGTTCAAGAAATGATTATTAAAACAGTTGTATACTTTCTCACGCTTAGTATAAGTACCCACTCTTAACAAAACTTTTAAAATGATTATGTAAGTCCCGCTATAAACATTGTCGAACAGGAAACGCATATTTCCTTAAGCGTTTTTAATATTGGGTGTTGTCAACCTACAGGCGGTATTTACATCATGAGATCACCCAGTAGATCCACTGCCTTCAAATAAGGAAAGAACAATGACTGACAACGTCTCATCGATCAGCAGACTTAAGATGTACCCCAGTCGAAAGATCTCAGTGAGCTGATCATTTTTTGTTATGACGTCATCCTGAAATACGTGGGGTATTCCGGATACAAAAATAAATAAAAATGTTTATTAAGACATTCGAAGTCAGACTCTTACAATACAAATGTATAACAAAAAAATTGGTACTAACTCCCAAACTAGAACTCCAAAGCCTAGGCTTGTATTTTGGGGGTCAGCCGATTCCCTTGTTCGCAAACTAAACTAATTTTAAGTTCAGTGCATCTTTTTCTTTCTATTTCATTAAGAAAAGAACAGAGGTAGGGTAGGTAAATATAGGAGTAGGACTAAACTAATATTTATCTTCTGTCCTTTCGCTGCTTTAACTTCTGTCCCGCTCCGCCCAGAGCGGGAGCAGTCATCTGAGGGGCAATTCTCGTAATTTTAAGAACGTTCACGTCAAAAAATACTTCTAATTTCCCTACATTTTGACATTTGCTTGTCGCCGAGATTAGACTGCGACTAGATTTTGAACGTTTTAAATTACGAGAATTGGCCTTCTAATGATTTCCCAAATAAAAAAAAGAACGAAGGGGTTTAGTGAGGGGGGAGGGGGGGTGTATAAGTTAGGATAAGAGTTTAGATAAGTACACTATCGCATAAGTTGGAAAATAAATAAATCAATAGATATTCAAATCTTTCATCACAGTTTATACTCGTACCTTCTGTAGATATCGCTGTTCTGTGGTGTTAAGGTCGTCAACTGACTGCAGGCAGCTTCCTACCCACCCACACATTGTTACCGTACATATTGTATGTCAGTATTGGAAATATAGTCGTTTTAGTTTTGTTAAATGACGCCATTAGTCATAGACAAGTTTAATTACGTTACCGTGGTAGTGGGAGATGAAATGAATCAGTTTTAATCTGACGATGTTGTAATAATAGTTTTGCTTTTCTGCTACTATCAGATTCAGAATATTGAAACTTACTATACCACTCTTGCTTAGAATTATTTCATGCTAGCTGCGCCCCGTGGTTTCACCCGCATAAGTTTCGATCCCGTAGGAATATCGGGATAAAAAGTATCCTATGTGTTAATCCTGGTTATAACCTATCTGTATGCTAAATTTCATCCAAATCCGCTCCGTAATTTTAGCGTGAAAGAGTAACAAACATCCATCCATCCATCCATACAAACTTTTACGTTTATAATATTAGTAGGATGCGAAGGTCTATGTTTAGTGGTGGATTTTTAAGACTGACTTAGACTGGTAAAGATGAAAATTTTTGCCTTTGAGCGCGTCACAATGGATTCCACTTCAATTAACTCAGCTTATCGCAGGCCACTGCTGGACACACGACTCTCCCAGGCTGCACCACAACTGTCCTCTGCCTTCAGTTTCCAGTTTGTCCCAGTCACCTTTTCAAGGTCGTTGGTCCATCTAGCTGAAGTGCGTCCCACACTACGCCGATACGCGGTCTTCACTCCAGGACTCGTCTGTTCCACCGGACATCGGTCCTTCGAGAAACATGGCCAGCCCACGTCAGCTTGCTTACTCTGTAAGCCCTGCTTGGATTCGGAGCCCTGCTTGGATTCCTCTTACTATCCTTAATTACGAAGAAGCTCATCTGGGGTAAAACTACTTCTATAACTGTCTGACTCAAACCAGCATTGCTGTGTTCCAGTTGAGAGGGTATAGTTGCAGGTGTTAGAACTGTCATGTGGAACATTATGTTTAGTCTCTGGGATGGTTTGCGATGCCTTCGGTATTGCAGATGTTCATAGTCGACGGTAATCGCCATTGAGTGTTCCGTTTGCTTGTTTCGGGAAAAATCCCTCTTCTACTGAGGTTGGGGAGGTCTATAGAATGTTTCTAGCTAGTCGGATCAACATGGTACTTAGGTAACATAACAATTTGTGTAAAGTTTACAAAGATTACATCATGGGGTGTTTGTTTATACTGTAAACATCGCATGATGTAATCTTTGTAAAAATAATAGAAAAAGAAAAACAGAAATAATCAGAAGCGTACTTTAAATATTGCACTGTCTGAATCTGTAGGATTTTTATTGCACAAACAGATTAAACTCAAACCCGTATTACTGCGTTTTCTCTTCTCATATAAAAGAGCTTTTGTTCTACACGTCCGTGAGTTAAAACCAGTAAATAAACCGTAAATTAACCGTATCGATCGGTTGTTTAACTGATATGTGAATAATTTGCGATGTAGATGGCCAGGTAATATCTTACGTATGGTCGGAGGACCATGTGGTGATCTCATGGTTGCGTAACACTTTCGCTCACCGACCGGTTTCCATCCGATTTCTTTACAAGAACGGCGGATTACGAAATTTACGCCTCCTTAGTGTCCGATCTTTGTTGTTTTTTGTGTATTTAAGATGTGCGTTCTTTTAGTTTTTTTTGCGTGTGGGATGGAGTGTTAGTTTTTGCAGGTTATTTGAAGTGGTGATACTCACTTATTCGTGTTTAAATTATGTAACGAGGATGTTAGAGTAGAATTATTTTACCAAGAATTTGACTATGACAGCACCATTATTTCGGAGCAGTACGTAGCTGCAGAAGTTTCGTGGTTCAATTGTTATTATTGACCAAAACAAACAAACACATAAACCTACATGGGCAATTGGGCACTTGTGATACTTCAGAAACTAGGTGCACGGTTCCAATTGGTCGTTTACTATGGAGAAGAGCCGGCAAGAAACTTCACGGTTACTCAAAAGAGTAACCGTGAAGTTTTTTGTCGGCTCTTGCTGCTTCTGTAGGTATTTAAAAAAAAATACCTACAGAAGCAGCATAGTCAGTATGTTCCCACTGCTGGGACACAGGCCTCCTCTCTGTGCGAGAGGGAGTGGGCCATAAACTACCATGCGGGCCCAGCGCGGTTTGGTGGATGTCACATGTCTACGAATTTTTGGTTCTAGGACATGCCGGTTTCCTCACGATGTTTTCCATCACCGTTTTGAGAGCAGTGGTGATGAAATTATTAACACAAAGTAAAGCGCCTGCCTGGGCTCGAACGTACAACTCGTAAGCTGGGGCCGTAGCACCAAAAAAAAAATCTTAGAACCTTTAAGTAGATACTTGTTAAATTATTCAAACAATCCCACAAACAACAAAGATCGCAGAGCAAAGAATGGTAAGTAAGAACTGCGAACGGTTACCGTTGTCCGGTAGCAACCGTTCCGGGTCGCCGGTCAGACCGACCATCTGGCGCTCTTCACGACACCTGCCTACCGGGGCAGACAGTACACTGTTATCTTAATATCTCAAGCAGTACGGTAAGTGACTGACAAAACTCGGTGCATTTGAACCCTATGAACTACTAACAGCACAAAACTTGGATATTGTATGGTAATGTAATACTGGACATCGAACAATGGTATGAATCCCTCCATGATTTACGGTTATCTTTCTAATCCTAGTCTAACACACTATCCTACTAATATTTTAAACGCGAAAGTTTGTATGAATGGATGAATGTTTGTTACTCTTTCACGCAAAAACTACTGAACGGATTTGGAAGAAATTTGGCACACAGATAGTTTATAACCAGGATTAACACATAGGATACTTTTTATCCCGATATTGTCACGGGATCGAAACGTATGCGGGTTAAACCGCGGGGCGCAGCTTGTGTAAAATACTTTCAATAGTCGTTTTGGTTTTGGCCCTCACAACTGGCGGGTACAATCAAGTAAAACAGCATTTTTGGTGTCAGATCGCGTGCCGTCCCATCGGGCTATGAGAGTGAAGGAAGAGGGAGTGCATCTGTGTCTGCGCACACACGCCTGCACTATAATATCTCCCGCGCCGAAGGCTAGTCTCCATTGAGATTGGCCGCCATGGCCGAAATACGGTCTGGTTAACTATTATTACAATCGAGAAATGAAATCGTTAGACACTTTTTTGGGTCAATTTATCATGCACGCAAGTGTACAGTTTCACTATGCATAGGACTAGACAGGTAAGAGTAAATAATAATAAATAATAATTTAGGTCAAGTTAAGAGTAAATAGAAAGAGAGAGACGATAATAGGGAGTCTGAATTTGTGCCCGTACCCTAATTGCGTAACACACTATCAATCACAATCTAAATCATTTTGAAGGATATTGCAAATCCATTGCTTCATATGTTCGAAAAATGTGTCTGCTCACAACGTAAATACTACTATTTCTACTTTATGCAACCTGTGATGACACCCTCGCGCCATCCCATCTTCCTAGCACGGCGGGCTGTGCTGGGGCGGCTGCTACAAGAGCAGAAAACCTTAAACGGCGCAAATATAACAACCTTATTGGGAGCCGTTGAGCCGTTTGCGGTTGAAACACTAGGGCCTTGGGGTCCGAGTGCTCATCGAATTTTTCGGGACATCGCCAAGCTGTTGGTTGACTCTTCACGTGACCAGAAGGCTAGCCTATTTTAGCCCAAAGAATCAGCATTGCCATCCAACGTGGTAATGCTGCCAGCCTTTTGGGCACTTATGCCATTGACAGTGATGCGGACGAATTTTTTGATGCCCAATGAGCTCCTATCTTTTTCTATATTTTTTCGTATTATATACTTGTATTTATAATTGTATATAGTATATATTAGTGTTAATTTGTTCTTGTACAATATACTACATAAATAAAACATTGATGCCTTTTGAGCATTGCAATTGTCCAACGTAAATAACGCAATGAATGTTGTTGAACTGTCAAAATGAAAGCCATTGCCACTGACAGTGTGTTACGCAATTACCCCGCTGGTTGATGGCAGTAGGCTCGCCCCCTATTACATAGTAGTAACCGGCGAAATGTGGGTGTTTTATAAGTACAGTCACGAGCACCAATCTGTCAACACTTGGCAACTTTTAAATGCGATTTTTTCGTCAAATAACGAATGCAATGTTGAAATACGACTCATTACATCAACCTATGGGTTCGAAAATGCTATGTTCGTAACAGCATAATATTTCATTCAAAAACAAAGGAGTAAATAGCTTTTGAATAAAGCCGAGTGTATACATACTTTTGCTCGTGACTGTACACCTCTGCCTACCCTTCGTCGGATATAAACGTGATGTTATGTTAGAAACACAAAAGCATGTCTCGAAGTTAGACAGTTTTATTTCAGTACAAATAAAAAAAACTAAAATGATCTTTTACCTTCTATATAATGGTACTAGGAAAAACTTTTAGGATGGTAAGTATTTAGTAAACTATTGTAAAGCTCTCTCTGATAGCAAATTCCTGCTCATCTTATCTGATCGGAGAGAGGCGAAATACTAAGGCCTTGACTGCAATCCACTATGATTCATCCGCATGTACCTACTAACGGCGTACGGTACAATGGAAATGATGTTAAGGCTACCTTTTTAGGACTATGAAGGACATTCAGTTTTTATTTTTGGGTGCACGAGATTAGTATGTGTTCGAAGAATTCCATTAAATGTGACAACTCGCCGTACTGGTTGTACAGTGTCGTCGAAAACGACGTATTGTCGAAACAATGTCGTATTGGTTGAAGAGTATGAAGGTATGAAGTTAGATGGCATTGGGTTTGGGCATAAATGAGATTCCTTACTGAATGGTTGCGGAGAGACGATAGTAGGAGTGTTGGTAGACCAACACACCAGATGGGTGGATGACATTCAGAAGATCGGGGTGAGATGAGATGGATGAGACTCGCACAGACCAGGGAAGCATGGCACAAAAAGGAGGAGGCTTGTACTCAGCAGTACTGACCAAGGAACAAGGCTGCCAATGGTGGAGTAGAACAGTCGGTATCAAAAATGGGTGAAGATAAAAAAAAACAAATGGTTTGATTTGTCTAGCTTCGTCATCCATAAGATGGAGGTAGATAGGTATAGCCGACTTCTAAATTGTTTCACCATCGTAAAGGGTCCCCGAAACGATCAATTGCAATTACATAGAAGATACACAATGATGCGTAAATTGATCGTCTACAAAATGCAATTGAAGCGATTGACAATATTACTACAATAGCAATTGATTGCAATTGATCTTTTCGGGGGTTTAAGGTTAAATGTCACGAATAGACGCCAGCAGGTCAAGCTACCCAAAACTGTCAAATTTTCTAAATCAACCTTGAACCTTAACGTTTTAGGGATAATAAGAAATTTCACAGATTGTAGTGGCTAGATGTGCTGGCGTCTGTAAATGTCATAAAACCATAAAGGTCTATTTGTCTATGTGATGGTCAGTTAGTTTTAACATTTGTTTCAATTTACTAGGAGTTCTTGTCAAAAGTCATAAAGCACTTACCGCCCATTTTCACCCTATGTATACATATACAGGGTGGAATTTTGTAATGCCACCTGAAGGGAAAGTACTCTTAATACTGTAGATAGATAATTTTACTCACAGAAAACATTTCTTTATTTTTGAATAGAAAGAAAACTGCATTCAAAGATTTTCGAAAATTCGCTTGCCACACCCGGGACTCGAACCGACTAAAATCTGTAAAAATTACACCCCATACTTTTATTGCATTGATCGTTAGGATCAATTTATAAGGATGAAATCTCTCTAACAAACCTGATAAATTAAATGATAGGAAAACCATGAAATCTTAAATTATTAAAATTATTTATAAAAAATGGTAAATTAGCTAATTAATTGCTCGAAATGGGCTCCATTTTCTTGGATAGACAAATGTATTCTTCTAACGAATTCATTTCTAGTAACCTTTAATAACGTGTTGTGGTGAATATTATAAATCGTATTCTGAACTTCAACTCTCAACTCGTTTACATTCGCATAAGATTTAATGTAAATTTGATTTTTCACATATCCCCACAAAAAAAAAAAATCTAAAGGGGTGAGATCTGGTGATCTCGCAGGCCATCTGATTGTGCCGTTTGTACCAATCCAGGTATTAAAATGGTTATAAGTAATGTTGGCAGTAGTGATTCTGCTGTTATGGGCTGGAGCACCATCTTGCTGTAGAATTATTGGTTTCGCTCTTGCTCGGGGAAATCATTTAACGCATTTCTTAAGAGATCCAGTATTTCAAGATACTTGACAGTGTTTAAATGACCTTCGTACACGTGGACTAACAGAACCATATTTCTCATAATTCCGCACCAAACGTTGAAAGAAAATCTTTCTTGATTGTTAGTTTCATGAACACGAACAGGATTCACTCGAGACCAATAGTGGTTATTGCGGCGATTGTACATGCCGCTATTACTGATGTTGGTTTCGTCAGACCATACAATGTTACTCAAAAAATTACGGGGTTACGGTCAATTTCTCTCACCATGTTTTGACAAAAACTACCCGTATTCTTTAAATTTTCTACCATTCTTTTCAATATGAACCGAGTTGGTGCCTGTCAGTCTCGATATCTCTCTCCATACCACCGCAGAGCTAGATTCACGTTTTTGTTATTTAAAAATAAGCTTCCATTAAATCAAATTTTTCTTGATAAGCCATTTTTACCGTGAGACAATGAAATGATTTGTAAAAACAATCAAATGTGAATAACGAATATGACAATCTATTTTCAAATGTAACATTCCATATTTAAACTACCTCATACACGCAGTTATGTCGCATCTAAGAAAGGAGTCTGCATTACCAACACGTGCAAATTGCAATAGTCTTATCTAAATAGTAATTCGTTATTTTAATGGATAAATGACGTCAATAATAATTATTAATTACTAACATAAGTAAACAGATAGATCTTTGAGTTAAAGAGCTTTAACTTGACTCATTGAATTTATAAGTGCAGATTTCATCCTTATGTCCTAACGATCGATGCAATAAAAGTACCCACAGGTTGTAATTTTTACAGATTTTAGTCGGTTCCATTCCCGGGTGTTGCAAGCGAATTTTTCAAAATCTTTGAATGCAGTTTTCTTTCTATTCAAAAATAAAGGAATGTTTTCTTTGAGTAAAATTTTCTATGTACGTTATTAAGAGTACTTTCCCTTCAGGTGGCATTACAAAATTCCTCCCTGTATAAGTATACATTTTTATTTTTTTTTGCTGTAGGGTAGGTACATAATAAAGCGTAGGTATTCGGTCAGTGGGTCGTTGGGGGCGGAGTAAATATAAAAAATTCGAAGGCTCATATCTCGGAAACGGTGCGTCATAGGGGCATGCTTCTCAGATCCTAAATGGTTTCTATAGAGGAGGGTCAACTCTAATAAAATTGGTAAATTTCCGAAAAAAAGTCCTCGCTTCTTAGCGCCCATAGGCTACACTCCAACCGAGTATTATTTTTAGTAGATATTTAGTACCTATATATATTAAACCTACCAAGCCCACGTACCTACCACCTACCTACAAGGTAACAACCGCACATTTACTTATCACTTGAATCTAAAGTTTTGATTTTTTTGCAAAACTTCTCAGGTGGGTAGATATTCGAAAGACAATTTATTACAAAACCGGATTTGTGCAAAAAATTCCTGATGCAAGGCAAGCCCAAAACGATTTCAACACAAGAATGTAATTATGAATCTTAAACTAGATCCATCTAAGGCCATTGGCCGCTAACAAAGTTTCATAATCATTGACAACAAAATGTGAACGTGCAAATACGATACTTGATAGGTCTAAACGTGCTTCAAGTATCAGATTTGTTAATTCAGAAACAGGTGACAAAATTTATGAAACTTCATGAACGTGTTTGGAAGTTTCACGTACTTTAAAATAAAGACGGAGTTTCTTTATTTCCACCATTTTGAAATATTCATCACTTGAAGGCCAATTTCCGTAATTCAAAACGTTCAAAATCTAGTCGCAATCTCCTATCAGCGACAATCTATGTTAAAAATGTAAGGAAATTGAACGTATTTTTGACAGATTAACACAGAGATCAGACTGTGAACGTTCTTAAAATTACGAGAATTGCCCCTCTGGTGTTGTTGCCTGTACCTACCTAATTAGTGATGTTCATGATGATCTGTGTTTTGACAGGGCTTATAAACTTTTAAATGAGCTTAAACATCTGGCTTTTATAAATATTTCTGTAACAACACTGTTTTCATCACAGTCCATGACCCGAATATTTTAATGAGTTCATAATAAAAGAACATCAAACACCTCTGATTCTGAATTAACATCTCACATGATCTAAACTCGTAAACATACCAACAATAACGCCTACACTAAACATATTTCAACAATTTACAACCACGCATAAAGTTTAAAACGATCATTTTGTTACACATTAACCTAAGGCACGCCGATAAGACGTATTAAACGCAAAAGTTTAGCAATATCAACGAAAACGACAAACCTGTATCGAAAGAATGGTGAAACAACGAAAAAAAATCGATTACATTATCGATATACGGAATCGTTACAGAACATTGTGTTAAAAACAAAAGAAACGTTTCGGAAATCAATAAGCTCACCTTGATAATCCGTTTATTTTGACAGCTGGTGCACGTCAACAAAGAAAACAATAGTGTGCACTTGTACACGACCAGTACTAAAACCTATGAAAAAAACATCCAAATATCGATGTTCGGGGCACCTCACTACAGCATTTTGAACACTAGGTTTCAAAGAACACGGATTATAAAATCAAATTCGGAACACAATACACTTTTTCGAAGAATTCGTTGTTATTTTCAAACATAGAACGCGTCGCGGCAAGCGCACGCGTCGCGGTCGTACACAACACTGACTTCGCGCAGCCGCCATTTTCTCGGCAAATGGTGGGAGAAGGCACCGAAATAGGAAATAAAATGGAAAAAGAAGGCTGTTCGGCTAGGTTGGCGTGCGCTACTCATTAAAAAAAAAAGAAACGGGATGCGTAACCTTTTCTGATGTGGAGAAAATTGAGACGCCTCTTCTGATGAATGCTTTGAAGGCTGTATGTGTATCTAAGCTGATTGGGAAAGGCATATTAATCACAGTTATTATTAGTCTTCGAGTGGGCTGTTTACTCGAAGACAATTTTAACAGTAATTTGTTCTGTGTTTCCAAGGTCCAAAGGTCCAAGGTCTTCATAAGACCCGCAACAGATGTATAATTAAGTGACAATGAACCTTCTCAGATCTACTAATGTACCATAAATTTTCCTTAAACTATACCAACAACGAATAATAGCAAAAAATTTGAAGAACCTTAAGCTTGTTCATGACCCAATTGTCTTCAGGAAAATACACTGTTATTGGAACTTGGCTGATCAAATTTGTCATAATGGATGTACTATGGTAGATAAAAACCTCGCAGTAAGTCCCAAACAGTAGCAAAACATTTCGCGGCAGGTCCAAAAGGAAGTGGCAGGATAAACTGCAGAAGTCCTGCCACCTCTAGCGTCAGTCGGCAGTAGACAGAGCCTAATCTAGGGAGAGAATCGGCCTTTGAGGGTTATATTTTTGGGACAAGCCCGCCATGCTATTACCAACGACTGCAACTGAGCCCTGAAAGCCAGAATTAACAACGCCGACCACCCCAAAAGTAACGAGGCAATTAAACTCGAATAGTTCCGGAACGGCACGAAGTATCGTGGTTCCCACAACGAATTTAATCAGAAAACAATTAGCGGAGTAGTAAGACTTATAGAGGTATGAGGAACAGGGTGTAAAGTTCACTCATACTCTATAGAAAAGGGAGGATCTTCCGACCAGACGGGTGTTGTGTCTGGCGGGCAATTGCCCAACGATTGATTTTGGGAAATTGTATCTATGCTAATTGCGCGGTAAACTCTGTTTGCGAGATGCAGGATTTGCGTGACGTCAGTATGACGCGTTGTTCGCATGTGGCGTTGTAGATACCGCTACAGACTAATCATTATGTCATATAATGATGAAATCACAACGTGTTCTGCCTGCCACCATGAGTCGGGATTCGGGAGCCAGGGATGCGCTCATGTTAATTTCCTGTGAGGGTCAAGCAAGGTGACTAAAGTCCGTTACCACATTTCCATGTAATTATGAATTTTAATTAATTTTCACAGTTTGATGCGAAAATCGGTTTTGTTCAAAGGTCAGTTAACAGTGACCTTGAATAATTTCCAATTAACCGAGGACATGACGCATTCTTCACTAACTTCGATTATTTCCTTGAAGAAACGACAGGTACTTCATAGGCTGGCTTAGACCACTGAAGGTAGGCATACAGCGTATACTAGAAAAGTAAAATTTAAGGGTCAGACCATCAAACTAAACAACTTTCGCCATGGGACCAACATCGTAATCTCGAAAAAATTATGTCAACTGTATACAACACTTCCTATCAAATGACGAACTCGACTGAAATGTATGGGAGTTCTGATTATTTTTTCTCGATTACGATGTTGGTCTCTTGGAGAAAATTGTTCAGTTTCATGGTATGTACAGACGCCAGGTCAACCTACCCGAAACTGTCAAATTTTCCCAATCAACCTTAATGCCTTAGCGATAGTGATTTTGTTTGTGTCTAGTTTAGTTTAGTTTTATGATCTTCCTGTGCGAGTCGCAATAAATACTTTTTCTTTCTTTCTTTCTAAAGTTGAAAATCTATTAAAAAAAATTGACAGATTGTAGTAGCTTGATGTGGTGGCGTCTGTACCACACCTTTCTGATTGTGAAATCGTGATGACTTCGTGAGGAAACCGGCATGTCCTAGAACCAAAAATTAGAAGACATGTGACATCTACCAACCCTCTATGGGCCCGCGTGGTGGATTACGTTAACATTAAGGGCTGGTTATGCTACACCTTTCTGATACACGCTGTATACGCAACCATACAGGATCAGTACTGACTGCAGATGATCTGACCTAATCCGTAACATGGGCGGCTGGTACTTCAAATAACGCAATGAATGTTATTAAACTGCTAAAATGACCGCCATTGTTCCGCAGTTTCTTTACGACGGCATAACATTCGACAAACTATCGGAACATCCTTATTTTCAAAAGGTTTCCGGTTTGCGCAAGATCCCTTAGAACGACTGGAACGATTACCTACTATCAGAAGCGAAAATAGTTCGATTGATTCATGTGTAATCTATGTACGAGTAAGTGAATCCGGTTAGATTGATTGGATCCAATTTGTCTGTTCATAAGATTCTCTCTATTTGTGATAGCCTTAAAGCTACGTTTAAATCTAGCGAAAGGATGAACGGATTTTTCTCAATCGGAGGTTTGTGAGTTGAGAGCAGTGGTGATGGCTGCGACTTACGAGGTTTAGGTCGTAAGGTCGAATCCAGGCGCTTTACTTTGTGTAAATTATTTTATCACCACTGCTCTTAAGATTCATGTGTAATCTATGTACGAGTAAGTGAATCCGGTTAGATTGATTGGATCCAATTTGTCTGTTCATAAGATTCTCTCTATTTGTGATAGCCTTAAAGCTACGTTTAAATCTAGCGAAAGGATGAACGGATTTTTCTCAATCGGAGGTTTGTGAGTTGAGAGCAGTGGTGATGGCTGCGACTTACGAGGTTTAGGTCGTAAGGTCGAATCCAGGCGCTTTACTTTGTGTAAATTATTTTATCACCACTGCTCTTAAGATTCATGTGTAATCTATGTACGAGTAAGTGAATCCGGTTAGATTGATTGGATCCAATTTGTCTGTTCATAAGATTCTCTCTATTTGTGATAGCCTTAAAGCTACGTTTAAATCTAGCGAAAGGATGAACGGATTTTTCTCAATCGGAGGTTTGTGAGTTGAGAGCAGTGGTGATGGCTGCGACTTACGAGGTTTAGGTCGTAAGGTCGAATCCAGGCGCTTTACTTTGTGTAAATTATTTTATCACCACTGCTCTTAAACATTCCAACCCTCTATGGGCCCGCGTGGTGGATTACGTTAACATTAAGGGCTGGTTATGCTACACCTTTCTGATACACGCTGTATACGCAACCATACAGGATCAGTACTGACTGCAGATGATCTGACCTAATCCGTAACATGGGCGGCTGGTACTTCAAATAACGCAATGAATGTTATTAAACTGCTAAAATGACCGCCATTGTTCCGCAGTTTCTTTACGACGGCATAACATTCGACAAACTATCGGAACATCCTTATTTTCAAAAGGTTTCCGGTTTGCGCAAGATCCCTTAGAACGACTGGAACGATTACCTACTATCAGAAGCGAAAATAGTTCGATTGATTCATGTGTAATCTATGTACGAGTAAGTGAATCCGGTTAGATTGATTGGATCCAATTTGTCTGTTCATAAGATTCTCTCTATTTGTGATAGCCTTAAAGCTACGTTTAAATCTAGCGAAAGGATGAACGGATTTTTCTCAATCGGAGGTTTGTGAGTTGAGAGCAGTGGTGATGGCTGCGACTTACGAGGTTTAGGTCGTAAGGTCGAATCCAGGCGCTTTACTTTGTGTAAATTATTTTATCACCACTGCTCTTAAACATTGTGTGGAACCGGCATGTCCTTGAACCAAAAATTCGAAGATATGTGACATCTACCAACCCTCTACCGTGTGGTAGATTACGGCCCATCCCCTCTCATATAGAGGAGGCCTGTATCCCAGCAGTGGGAACATTATAGGCTGATTATGGAGGGTAGTGATTGGATCTGGTACGTTCTGGAACATCTTTGTCATCTGAATAACACAAGGGTTAGTAGACAAGTCTCAAATAAGGACACCAGTAAGAAAAGTAATGTCATTAAGGCCACTGTGGCCGCCAGGCTGGCGAGCATTAGATATAATTATTGTGAACAACAATATAACCGCAGATCGCGCAGTGGTGAATTCGACATTATGGTTTTGTAGTTGTCGTGGCCTATATTGAATATACTTAAATGTGTACGGTCAGAGAATTAGCGAGAAATGTAGAGACCAATATACAAGGTAGAGATGACAATGCGACAATAAAATAAACTGCGTATATCTAATGACGTTCCCAGACTGCATACGAAAATTCAATCAAATAGTTTAGTCACTATAGTACTAGTCAAAAATTGTTGATCGATCAGGTTAAGCTACGCTTGCCGCGGTCGGTCTGTGGATGGATCTCTTAAGGATCGTTAAGCGGTTGGTTCCGGCTGTCATTCGTAGATCTTTGACCGTCGTTACGGCTAGTCAGAAGCCCGAAAGTTGTGGAGGTCAGATAGGCAGTCACTGTATCCGGTAAGACTGGAAGCAGACCCCAATATAGTTGGGAAAAGGCTAGGCAGATGATGAGCTAGTTAAAGATTGGCAAAACCCATAGTCGGCTCATCACTACTATTTAGTTTGTTTGAAAAAAAAATCTTTTTTAAAGTTATCAAAAAATAAAAGGCCCGTTTTGACATTGACAGTTCTAGTAGTTAATAAAGATCAAATTCGCAAAACACGTATTCGTTTGTATGAAACTGACAGGTGTCAAGAACGCATTCTCAAATGTCAAAACGGGCTCTTTATTTTTTGACAACTTTAATTTCGATTCTAGGATTTATTCGATAGTTCCAAAATACTCTTATGCATTAGTATTGCCAGCGTGTTTTCATTTATTTTCGTTTTGTCATTGCATTGTATAAGTAAATACTGGGACTTCGCATATACTACGTAATTGGTTTCTGGATTGAATAGTATAAAAAATATATATAAGTAAATAATAATTTATTTAATCTCAAAAAGAAAAACTTTACATTCCGGTTTCGAGTAACACTGGACCCCACGCTAGGATACCCTGTGTCGTGAGGTCCAGTCTCTTTCATCACATGGTTTGTATTAGCTGTAGTTTTTTCAGATCTACAGATAGGTACGTACGTAATAGTATTAAGTAATAGGTAAATTTAATTAAATTAAACTTACGGAAATAGTTGTGTGCATGTTATGGAAAAAATGAAAGGGGTGTTTATGTTAAGTATAGTGTGTAGTGTAAGTGTAATGAGAGTGTTGTGAGAGAGTGAGTGTTGTGATGTGTTTGTGTGTGTTTCGATTCAGCCAATAGTGATTATACTTTCAGTATTAAAATAATCCAAATCTAGAAGCCAATTAGTTACAATTTTCTTACAAACATGTCTAGTCGAGTTTAAAATATTCACTTCTTTATTTATTTTTGGATATAAGTGAGGGCCCATGAAAGCAAAAGCTTTTTTGCCAAAACTCAGCATGCAGGTTGGTCTTTTCCATTTGCATCTTCTTTGTGAACGCTTGTCATCAAGAATAGTATGGTGCGCAGTTTTGTGAAATTTAAGGATAACCGCCAGTATGTATAGTTTGCGCACCGTTAAAACACTAGACTCTTGGTAAAGTAAGTGTGTTGGGCGAGTTCTCCTGTTATACATTACGTTTAAAATTGCTCTTTGTGCCCGCTCAGCAGTAATAAGATGACTTTTACTTGCTGATCCCCAGGTCAAGACTCAGTATCCAAGGATTGAGTGACAAAGAGCATGGTAAATCATCTTAAGCGTCGAGATTTCTGCCAGTGATCTTAGTCTCTTGAATATATAAAGCAGCTTTCCGACTCGAGCACTTAGCGTTTCGATTTGTTTGTATATATATTTAGGTCCTTTTACAAAGTAAGTTTATGTACTATGTTACATACTACATAAACTTACTTTAATATTATACTAATTTAACACAATATAATTTTAAAGTAATTTAACACAATAGCTTTCATAGAACACACATAGAAAATTATTAGATAATAGTATATACATATAACTGGGATTATAATATTACCTATGGGTAATTATTTTTATTATTTTATTTATAATTATTTTTTTACTGTCCGGAATGGTGGATCACTGCTTACTCCCTCTCACTGAAAGAGGAGGCTTGTGTCCACAGTATAGGCGGATTATTCTATACAAATCCTGCCTGATACTTCTTCAGCTACTTTTGATGCTGTCTGTACCTCATAGATTTACGTGCTAAAAGCTTTAATTCAGGTCTCATACAAAGCTCGTCTCGTGAAAGTATAATTATTACTATGTACAGACGTAACCAGGTCAAGCTACCCAAAACTGTCAAATTTTCCCAATCAACCTTGAACCTTAATGCTTTATCGATAAAGTTGAAAATCTATTAAAGACATTTGACAGATTGTAGTGACGTCTGTACCTATTTGTTCACTTATTCGTCACTTCAACTAGGGTCGTTTCCTATTGGCTAATTCCTGGAAAAGCAACTTATTGATTGAATGAATGAACTTTCAGGGTTTTCAGGCATCAATGTATAAAAGTGGGTTAAAAAAGTGACACAAAAAAAAAGATAGACGGGACAGGGTGTTATAATAGTATGGCAAGAGGAAGGAAGTGTTGAAGACGAAGAGGAAAATTCATGGAAAACTTACATAACATAATCAGCCGATAATGTTCCCACTGCTGGGACACAGGCCTTCTCTCTGTGAGAGGGTGGGCTGTAATCCACCACGCGGGCCCAATGCGGGTTGGTGTATGTCATGTCTTCGATTTTTTTATTTTAGGACATGCCGATTTCCTCATGATGTTTTCTTTCACCGTTTTGAGAGCAGTGGCGATGAATAATTTAATCAAAGCAAAGCGCCTGTCTGGGTTCAAACCTACGACGTAGAAGTCGTAAGTCAAGGTCGTTACCACTGCGCCACCACTGCTTCGGGGATACTTAAAATCATTAAATTGCTATTCCAAGCTACTTTACACTATACTTACACTTTGACATTAATTTCACAATGATTTTCTCCGCACATAAAGTTGTACGTAAGATAGTTCAGAAAAGGTCACAATGAATGTTAAAGTGCCAGAAGTTTCCAATTCATTGTGATTTGTTAACATAAAGCGACATAAATTACAATCGTTTATGACAAGTACTTCTTCTTCAGAAGAGCCGTGGGGGCTCAGTGGTAATGGCTCCGATTTACGAGTTCTACGTCATGGGTTCGAAGGCTGCTTTTTTTTTTTTTGTTAGGTTAGAGTTTACATTGAGTTAGAGTGGTGACATTGAGTCCCACTGCTGGGCAAAGGCCTCGCCTTTTTCCTTCCGAACCTCCCTGTCTTGTGCGATCTCTGGCCATGTTGGCCCTGCAAACGTTACCAGATTACCAGCAGCATTACTTTATGTCATTTATTTCATCAGCGCTGGTTTAAAAAACGGTGAAGGAAAACATCGTGAGGAAACCGGCTTGTCCTAGAAACAAGAATTCGAAGACATGTGACATCTACCAACTCGCACTGGGCCCGCGTGGTGGATTACGGCCCACTCCCACTCACAGAGAGGAGGCCTGTGTCGCAGCAGTGGGAACATTATCGGCTGATTATGCTACGTGCTTCTTCTCCACACGATTTAACTACATATTATTCTACAGAAAACCAAGACCACGACCAACGAGAATAGAAATCATAATTTTTCTCGTACTTGTCCTAAGAATAAAAACTTTTTAACAAAAAAATTAAACCGCCGAAAAATCTGAAAAGCAACAAATAATAAACCTTTTTTATTTAACCTTAATAACTAAGTTCTTAAACTAATGTAAGTATATCTAAGTAATTTTGAGTCGGCGCCAAAAAATCAATAAACAAAGATCACTAAATTAAGCGGGATCGTCCGAAAGGGTTACCGCTGCCCTGGAACAAAGGGCTAAGGAAGGAACACGGGTGGGTTTTAGTCAGTAAGAGTCTGACACTCCCTTCCGCTCCACCCAGAGCGGGAGGGGTCATTTGATGATTTCCCATCCTCAAAAAAAAAAAAAACACTAAATTGGCTTAAATATAAACGGTGCCGACTCAAAATTATTTAGGTAGGTATACTTACATTGGTTTAAGAACTTAGTTATTAAGGTTAAATAAAAATGTTTATTATTTTTTGCTTTTCAGTTTTTATGGCGGCTTAATTTTTTTGTTAAAAGTTTTTATTTTATAATTTTTTGTGGCTATAGTCTACTAATTGTTTGCCAAAGGGCAGGCATATGTGGCACTTAGTAGTATGATAAATACACAACTCAGCATTCAAATCTGTGAGTGAACAAAAAATCACCCCTATTTTCCCACCCTTAGAGTTGGATTTTTTTCCAAATTTATATGGGACCAGCTATGGGGTATACCCTTTCCAATAAAAAAATAATTACCTACGCGTCGACTTGAGAACCTCCTCCGTTTTTTTTTTTCGTCGGTTAAAAAGGTAGGTATCAAACCGACTACCTTAAGTTTTGAGTTGAGCTGCATGATTACCGACAAATGCTTGCACTGACTGGACTGGTCCACTGAAATCTGTGTGGTTCTTTCCTCAAAAGACCATTTCAGATCTGACCAAGATTATGTCTGGATTTTAAAAGAGACTGTGACCTCTGGGTTTGTTTCTGCCTTTCTTCTCAGATTAGGCAGATAGACTGACTTCATTTAACTTGTTTATTTATTATAATATTACGTGTAAAAAGGGATTCCAAAATCCAATTTAAATACAATAAATAATTTCATTTCATATGGAGAAGAGCCGGCAAGAAACTCCAGAACTACACAAGAACGTACGATATCTTAAAAGTGTTTGATTTCCTCGAATATGTATGAAATAATATGTGACATAAAATCTTTTTTAATTATAATTTTATTTCAATGATTAAACTTTATAATAACTAAAGCTCGAGCGAAAGAGCAGTCCATCTATTAATAAATATTCGATGAATCGTTCAGCCAAAGTAGCGTTTGGCGAGAAAAGGTTGTTTCGCAATACATTCAATTCGAACAATTTATCGTTCAGTCGACTTTCCATTAATCGAACATATGACTCTCGAAGTTAAGTTACGGACCCTACACACTTTGCCCGAGCTAGAAATCCAACCCAGGACCGCAATCTGAGCAGGCGCTTGTGACCACTAAGCCACCAAACCAATGGACACAATGGTAAATTACTCTATAGGAAACAATAAACTTAATTCATTTCGAAAGCTTGATAATCACTTCAAAAACCTTGAACTTTTACAATAAACGGTACTAACTCGCTGATCGTAGTTATAAGATTACATTCACTTATTTGAACCAGTTTCGTACTATCACATCAACATCAGCCTACAGCAGTCCACTGCTGAACATACGCCTCTCGAATTGCTCGCCATTTTACTATGTCCACGGTAACTCTGGTCCAGCTGCTACCATTCACCCTGTGAAGAGCTTCGCTCCACCAACCAAGCCTAAGGGTTTCGTACCCCTTACCTTACGTTACAACAACAAACTAACACAATAAAAGTCATTTTGATTACCTCGTTGGTCTAGTAGTCGTGAGCGCTACTGCTGAGCATGAGGTCCTAGGTTCGATACCCAGGTCGGGAAAACTGTTATTGGTTTATTCTATCAGGAATTCCTCAGTAGCATTCCAGAGTCTGGATTTGTGCCAGGTTGAAGGCAATGGGCACCTCCTGTTACATAGAACGTAAACATAACTGGCGAAATGTAGATGTACATACGCCAGCACATTAAGCTACTACAATCTGTCAAATTTCTTTAATAGATTTAAACTTTATCGCTAAAGCATTAAGGTTCAAGGTTGATTGGGAAAATTTGACTGTTTCGGGTAACTTGCCCTGCTGGCGTGTGACCTACTATATATATATGTACCTAGATCTCCGCTTACCCCTTTGGGGATTACAGGCGTGGTGTTATGTGTGATCGGATAATCGGTTTCATATTTACCTAAAGTGTAGGTGTTGGTTACTATGGAATGCACTTTTGTATCGAAAAAATCCCGGGAATTCGGAATCGACAAATTTAGTTTTTTTACTATAGATTCAAATCTGGTGTAGGAATATTTACTTAGTTTAAGGTGTTGGATAATATTATGGAATGCACTTTTGTATCGAAAAAATCCCGGGATTTATATTTAAAAAAATATGTTTTAAGAAGCCGCTTCCATGATTTCCTAACCAAAAATGAACTTTAGGTAAATATGCATCCGATTATCCGATCACTGGTTATCATTTAGTCTGCAATGACCCTAGCTATGTCAGTCAATAAGGCTCAATTTACATTGCCGCGGAACGGTGTGGAAGCGAGTTTTCGTAACGATATTGTACATAGCAAAATGAACTGTATGTCAATTGTCTAACGTACAAACTAGATTCGAGCTTGTTACTGCGGGAATTCCCTAGAATGCGCGATAATTCTTCAGAAGATGCGCGACCTGTGCGTATGTGTGTATCCAATTTGTGCGTTACATTATTGACATAAAGTTCACTGTACTTTGTACAAAAAAAAAATTGCTTCCATTCCGTTCCACGGCAATATAAATTGAGCCTAAGAGATAAGAGCCTGCCTAGTTCAAAATACAAAAAAAGAAAACTTATTTGCTGGTTCCTATAAAATCGAGTTGGCAACGAGTCGATTTTGAGAGGAATTTAAAAGAAAATCTTCAGGCGTCTACTCGAAAACAATACACTACAATTTCATTATAAATTGTATGGACCAGAATAAGAATATGTAAGTGGTTGGAATAAGAATGAATAAGCAGTGGTGGCCCAGTGGTACCCGCCGCGACTTGTGAGTTGTAGGTCGTAGGTTCGAACCCAGAGAGGCGCTTTACTTTGTGTAAATTATTTCATCACCGCTGCTCCCAGCGAACGCTCGCGATGTCACGATGCTCACGATGTTTTCGGCGAACGATAACATCGTGAGGAAACCGGCATGTCCTAGAACCAAAAATTCTAAGACATGTGACATCTACCAACCCGCACTGGGACCGCGGTAGGTTATAACCCACTCCCTCTCGAAGAGAGACGGCCTGTATCCCAGCAGTGGGAACGATATAGGCTGATCATGAAGTATTCACCAGGGCAGCTATAGACATCTGCAATATCAGATGCGTCATTTGCATGCATAGGCGAAAGAAGGAAATAAATGTCATGTATAAATTACCAAAGATATTGTAGAGGAAAATACAGGTTCAGCCGCTCAATCACAAAATTAATGAACGAGCCAGTCATTTGGAGAATGTACTCAAACATGCGGGCTGTGGACACAATGCGGGAATGTTTTATGGAGACAGAATACATCGTGACAATATCAGGGCTGCACCTTCCTTGTGGCTGAATGAAAGCAGCACCTAGAAATAAATAAAGAAAAAAATATATAATGAAATTAATATAGTTAAATATCGCCCTGGAGTGCAATAACATATAGATTACGAATTTCTTCTACTTTCTTTCTTTTTTTAAAAAAAGGTCCCCCAGACTAGGAATTTCTCCTGTATCGTGGGTGCGTTTACAAACATTTAAACTCACATACACAAACAGCCAGACTCGGAATAACTACTTATAGGTCATACAAATATTTGTTCCGTGCGGGAATCGAACCCGCGACGCGCAGCGCAGCAGTCAATCGCTTAACCACTCGCCAACCATGCCGCAATAATAACACTGAAGTAGTCTTGAACCAGTTTTTTTTTGGCATCTAGAATTAAATAATATTCAATCTTACAATATAAGTTTTTCAAATTCATCATCACTTCTGCCTGCCCATTTTCCGTTACTAAGGAACTGTTTGAAATTATGAAAACACCTAGGTATTTGGCTTACATAACTGAAAAAATCAGAAACGACCATTTTTGGTTTAGGGGATGACATTTTATACGGAATGGTGTTGTTGTGTGTCTAGAAATCTACCTAAAAATTCTTAAATTAATTAATTCACATGAAATTTTGCTCATGAGATCCTCGTTTAACGAAGGTGTGCAGTAGAGAAGGATTTTTGAAAATTCATCTTCTAGGGGATGAATGTTTGCATAGAAGTTCTTAATTTTTATCGATGTTAATGTCATCGGACACACACGACTTGTGTTTATTGAACACAACCCTGTTTTACAGAACACGATGTAAATAATGCAATTCGTAGGATATTTAAATAACTTTCATAAAGCAGCGATACTGAGCACTGTTAGACGTTTTTCAAAATTAACATCTTTTGTAAAGTCTGTTCGGGAAACCATACACCATGGTTGGTATCTTATTGGAAATTAATATTCTACTATTACTGATAGTAAGCGGTCAGTGTGATGATCTTGAAGACATGGACGATTGTAAGTATTTTTTTTTGTTTTATGTTTATACAGGGTGGCAGGACAAACTTTAACCATGAATTCAGCACATGATGCTTGAGACTTTAGACCTTAGCGTATAAATTTTTTGTCGGTATAAAAAAAAAATCTGCTGTTTCATAGAAAAGTGCAATACTTACGCGGTCAGCGTATGGAACAGTTTTTTTAATAGGTAAAAAAAAATCAACGCATGGGGGTTCAGAAACATGAACGGAATCCATGGTAACAGGTTGCGCGTCGATATTTCGGTCACCCTGGGTATTTTTGGTGGCAATCAAGCCGGCAGTCCACCTGATGGTACGTGATCACCACTTTTATGGAAATCTGCATCACTAGACTCATAATAGGTATACACCCAACTGCCCCGTAGGTCTCGTTAGCTCTGGGTTTGATTCTCAGGACGGGCAAAGCGATGCGGGCGGGTTAGTGTGTGTTGTAGTGTGTGTGTGTTGTGTATTGGGTTTTTTCCGTTAGGCATTTTTCAGTAACAGCGCGTTGTTTGGAAGTTGGCGGTTTGATACCCCCCGTGCCTCAGAGAGCACGTTAAGCCGTTGGTCCTGCGCCTGATCTGTCTCCGGTCGTGTCGGATTGTCGTCCCATCGGACTATGAGAGTGTGGGAAGAGGAAGTACACCTGTGCCTGCGCACACACTTGTGCACTATAATATCTCCCGCACCGAAGGCTAGTCTCCGTTGAGATTAGCCGCCACGACCGAAATACGGTCTAGAGGACTATACTATAGGTATGTTCTTACCCTAGAGACAAAGTTGAAATATATCATATATATATGAAATATAACTAAATTGCCAACCTATGGCCATACTACGTTTTGTGATTTGGAAAGCACGTTTAGCC
This sequence comes from Apamea epomidion, assembly GCA_947507525.1. NCBI lineage: Eukaryota > Metazoa > Arthropoda > Insecta > Lepidoptera > Noctuidae > Apamea > Apamea epomidion. Next base: position 16,222,400 of record OX382240.1, on the reverse strand, counting down.
GTTGGTCCCGGCTCTCATTCGCAGATTTTTGACAGTCATTACGGTTAGTCAGAAGCTCAGACAACCAGTCTTACCAAGTAAAGAGTCAAATTAAATTAGCTAGCGAAACTCAACAAACTGGAACACATCAAGTTTTTTTTTTTTTTTTAAACGTTGCCCCACACTAGGAATTACCCCTGTACGTTTACTCTGTTAGTTTACTTAGTTAGGTGGTTGACTTTACAGTCATGCATGGATGCAAAACAACAGCTTGTATATAGCTAGAGGTCATTGTGTATTCGCTGTTGCTTAATAGAGCAACCCAACCACTACAAAGCCATTATTAAATATAGCTCCCGGTGTGCTGATTACAAAAATGATACCGGAAATGATGACAAAAAAACTATATGATTGCAAATGTATCAAATTGCGCTCACTAAGTAACTTTAAATTATTTACTGATACCTAAATAATTTACCTACGTTTTTAATAATTGTAAAAATAAAAAGGACTCAAAGATTGCTTTGTAGAAAAAAAACAATAAAAATATTAGCAATAAATTATTTTGTAAAATATATTACCAATTAATAAGACCTAATAATTTGACAAACTGTATAATTGAAAACAAATTAAATAGGCGATGTATGAAAGATTTAATTCAACAATATACAGCGGCGGGGTAATTGTACAACAGATTATCAATAACAATGGCTTCAACAACATTTTTAATAACAACAACATTAACATTTTTTTTTTTTTTAATTGTACGAGTATTTTAACTTTAATGGTATTTGTAATTGTATTTTTTAATTGTTTTTATCTTATTGTAATTTTGATTGTATTTTTAATTGTTTTAATGTAATTAGGATTGTATTTTTAATTGTAATTATGATGGCTTTTTATTAATTTAATTTTTGGGTAGTAACATCGCATTGGCGTTATAACTGTTAAGGTGTTATTTACGAAATTTGGAAATAAATAAATAAATAAAATGTCTTAATAAATTTTGGCAGTTCAACAATATTCAGTGCGTTATTTACACTGTTGAGCAGACAAATTTTTCGAATATAAGAAGCAATGGATTAGTAGTATCCTTCAAAATGATTCAGATTGGCATAAAGGTGCTGCTGCCGTTTCCGTAATAACTTAATAAATTACGTAGGTACGTACCTACATACTAATTATGTATTCAAATTTTATTTATGTTTCAAATGGACGTTATTTCAAGATAAACAAATATCAACTTTATTTTAATGAAAATTAACTTGATTTCAGAGTGACTAGCACTATTGAAAAAGTTATAAAAATGTTCTTTATTGTGTAGGAGTTAAAGTTATTTTTTCATAAACTCATATTTGTTTACATTTTTGGCGAATATGTCGCGAATGTAGAGATCTTGAAAAAGATCAGTTTTTATTTTATAAAATAATGAATAATAAACGATCATCATCAAGTACCTATTTTGGTAATTCATGGTGGAATAACTATTACTTGACAACTTTAGTTTAGACGGTTGAACAGGTCGTATAAATTCTGTTTTTTTTTTTTTTGTAAAAAAAAACTGTGGGTTTTCTTTTTCTCTTCCGTTACTGCTTATTTTCCAAGCTCATTATGTGGATAAATATATTAGCCAGTCCATTAAGAGATAACGGGGCTGACTGCTCAGGTAATTTCGTAATACACTAACAGTGGCAATGGGTTTTCATTTGACAGTTCAACAACATTCATTGCCTTATTTACGTTGTTAAGCAGATACATTTTTCGAACATATGAAGCAAAGGATAAGCAATATCCTTCAAAATTATTCAGATTTTTATTAATAGTGTTACTTAATAATGGTGTTGAGTCTATCAACCGTAATGGCGTCATCAGGAGTAGGACGAGCTCATTGTCCGTTGCTCCGAGAAGATCATAACATCAATTTAATTACCGAGGTCATATTATAAGTAATTATTATTTATTACTTTTTCTAGTATACAACAATTACTTCCTATATACTAGAATATCATTAAATATGAAGTATCTTTTAACTTTAATCACGTATCGTCACCGCCACCTCGTGTCAAGAATTCAAGACTTTACTTTATAAAAATTTCAGGTAGAGATTCATTTATTAGAGGTGCTCATGGCTAAGTTATAACAACCGCACGGTCGATCGATCAGGTTGAGCTACGCGGTCGGTCTGTAGATGGGTGACCATCTTTAGATCCCGAGACCCCTCCGTATCTCGGCAATGCACGATAAGCCATTGTTCCCGGCTATCATTCTCGGATCTTTGACAGTCGTCAGAAGTCCGAAAGTCTGACAACCAGTCTTACTAGGAGGTATTGTGTTATCCTGGGTTGTGGAGGTCAGATAGGCAGTCGCTCCATGTAAAATACTGGTATTCAGCTGCATCCGGTTAGACTGGAAGCCGACCCCCGCACCCTAATTGCGTAACACAATATCAATCTCCACCTGAACCATTTTGAAGGATATTGCTAATCCATTGCTTCATAATTAATAATTCGTCCGAAAAATGTGTCTGCTTAACAACGTAAATAACGCAATGAATGCTGTTGAACTGTCAAAATCAACCCCAGTGATAGTGTGTTACACAATTACCCCGCAGGTTCATTTATAATGTGAAAAATTTGTTTAATAGACTAAAGTGTGATTTGGTGGGTCATATTTTACACAAAATCGCGCCCGTTTTCCCCGAAGGGCAGGGAGCTGGGAAAGGAGGTACCTTTGCATAACTGTACAATTACAGCACAAATTACAGGCCTAGGTATTATTTAGTTTTGACAAAGTGTATCAGTTTATATCAAAATGAATATAGAAATAAAAATTACACAGCTGTTACTTGTCAACATATTTTTAAAATATTAATTGAATTTTGCAGTTGTCTGTACTACTTGTAGTCTATGATTGCAAGCATTAAAGTTGTATACAAAAAACTTATTTTTTATCAACAGCAAGGTTACTTAATCTGCGCCGCAACTGAAGTTGTATAGTCATACAAATGTGCGTTAATCCTTACGATGACATTCTGAACATTTGGGCACCGACTCTGCTTGTTTCACGACGTTTTCGTTAAAAATACATGTAAAACATTAATATTTATTGTTATGTTTCGCGTGTTTTTATTATGTGTTATGTTAGTGTGTAAAGCTGTTTGTATGTACAGTTCGAAGGCTTTGGAAGGATATCCAGCTGGTTATTTGGCTGATTGTGAGTACCCTATATTTATCATCGCTTCTGATCGCATTATATTTTATTTGAATGTTTTCCGCAAAATATTATCTTTTCGACTTATTATCGTTGCTGCTTACCTCGTTAGTCCTGTGGTGTCAAGCGTAACGGCTGAGCTTGGGGTCCTCTGTTCGATTTTCAGTTCGTGCAAAGTTTTATTGGATGGTTTTTCTACGAAAATTTCTCAGTAGCAGCCTGGAGTTTCGCCCGGTTGATAGCAATTAAGTATAGGCTCGCCCTCTATTACAATCAATCTAACATGCCTTTTTTTTATAGAACGTTGCCCCACACTAGAAATTTCTCCTGTATCGTGGGTGCGTTTTTGTTGCGTGCGGGAATCGAACCCGCGAGACGCAGCGCAGTAGTCAATCGCTTAACCACTGCGCCAACCGTGCCGTCTAAAACCTCCCAACTCTATTGGTGTCGGTTTTCAGTGTAGCTGAATACCCCGTTACAGAACCCAGTTACTGGCATGGGTAAAACGATAACCCTTTGTAAGATTGGTTGTCAGAATGTTGGGCTTCTTACGTTATGTCAAAGATCTGCTAGTGACAGCCGGGATCAACGGCTATATGTGTTTTCCGAGGCACGGAGGGGTCTCGACATGTAATGATGGTCACCTATCCATGTGCCGCCCGCGTCAAACGTAGCATAACCCGATCGATAGACCTGTGCGGCTGTTATTATTTAGCCACGGGCCCCTATATGTGGAGTTCCATATATATGTAGCCTTAATTGTGCCCAATTAAAAGTTAGAAGAGGGAATTTTGTCATCGTTCACATAGTTTCTTTGTAATGGTTTGTCCTGTCATTCGTCACCTTTCTTTCAAGTTGGGTGTGGGCTGGTGTCGATAGCCACCTCAAAATGACGTGTAGTGACAATATTTGATTTAATAACAAAAGGGAATGCGTATCGATGAGTAAACGTTGTTTCTGTATGTTTGTTTTTTGATAAAACTGTTCAAGGATCGAAGAGATATGATTCTGAAGAAGTGGCAATGTTTGTTCGTTAAATATTATGGTGGATGGAAAAAGTCTTTGAAAATGTTTTTTTAACTTCAATCATAACATAATCACATCAAATAAATCTATTTCCAGGTCCAGGAACCAACATACCACTACCCATCCCACCCGACGACTTAAAATACCTGAACATACTAGTCCAAGGCAAGGGGAACATCTTTTGGCCAAAGACGAAGTACAATTACCACCAAATGAAAGACTTAGCCAAAGACCCTCGGGTGGACTTCAAGAAACCCACTGTTATGTATGTGGGGGGGTTCTTGGACCACCCCCAACTACCCTTCGCGTTGACAGCTGGGGTGGTGTATAAAAAGTTGGGGTATAACGTGTTCTTGCTGGATACTAATAGGTTTACGACTGTTGCCTATCCTGTGTGAGTATGCGTTTTTCAATTGTTTTTAAGGAATAGTTTTGGAAATATCCCGCACTGGGCCTCGAAAAATCAACCTACATATACGATTTTTTATTATATTAAGTAGGTACGTTGCCCCACACTAGGAATTACTTCTGTATCCTGGTTGCGCTTACAAACATTAAAACTCACATACACAAACAGCCAGACCCGGAACAGCTAAATGTAGGCAATACGATTATTTTTTCCGTGCGGGAATCGAACCCGCGGCATGCAGCGCAGCAGTCGATCGGTCAGCCACTGAGCTAACCGTGTCGTCAAAAGTGTCGTCCGTAGTAAATTGATCATTTTTTTTTATAAACTACCTGAAAACTGCAAGCTAGAGAAGAGAAAAAAATGCCAGTGGGTAGCTAAAAAACCCAATAGATGGACTGACCACCTTAAAAAGGTGACTGGGACAGACTGGGTGCGAAGGAAAAGGACAGGGTGTTGTCACTGCGATTGGGAGCTAAAAAAACAACCAGCACTGGACCCCCGTTGTGGATTAAGGGCCACTCCCTCTCACAGAGAGGAGGCCTAACCTCATAGGCTGGTTATGCATAAGAAAAAAATCGTTACGCATAACATCACACCTGTAATCCGCGAAGGATTAAGCAGAGGTGTACCACCACATTTCGCCGGTTATATTTAAGTCCCATGGATTATGGCGCGAGCCTATTACTATAATATTACCTATTAACCGGGCATATGTACATATATCCAGATTCCGGGCTGCTCCTGAGAAATTCCTGATGGATGTACCCAATACCCTTAAGGCATCTTTATTTAACTTGCAACCTATAATTATTTATTTATTTCACTAACAATTTTTACATTGTGTCGAAATGTATTACATTTAGATCTAAAATAACATGAAATACAATTTAAAGTTATGAAATAACAAATACTTATTAGGAATACTCCTATCCTCCTAACCTCCTCCCTGTCCTACATGAGTGACAAATTTTAAAACAATCTATGTACCTAGTTAAACAATTCAAAATCCAAATGCCACTGATATGTAGATGTTATATAAAAAAAATGTCTATAAAATTAAAAAGGTTAATAGTTATAACAGTCTAGTGATACACATCACTGAGAAACTCGTCAAGTGTAAAATAGCATTTTTCTATCAGGAAGGACTTTAGCTGGTTCTTAAACTGATAAATGAACTTTAATTCTAGAGGTAGTTTATTAAACAATTTAATTGACTGATAGCTTGCAGCATGACTAACTACTTCCAAAAGCGGTTGAATCGTATATAATATTGTAGGTCCTTGCGCCTTGTAGCTTCCCGCTTATTTCTTTCCTCAAGTGTTTCGAAATTTTGTAGTTTTTTTTTTTGCTTCAGAAGCACAGCCCTGTTCCGTGATTCTGGCGATCTTATCTAGAACTTAATCTTAATACTCAGAACAAATGTATTGCCTATTCCAGAGCTGCCGGCAACATGCGGACCATTGGAAAACACGTCGCAGAAATGCTCGCCAGCCTCTCAAAATACGGTTTAGACCCAAAAAAAATGGAGCTTGTAGGCCTCAGCTTAGGAGGTCACACCATAAGCTTCATAGCCAAAAACTACAGACTCCAAACAGGTATGAACATCTCCAGAGTAACTGGCTTAGACCCATCGGGTCCTTGCTTCAGAAACTTAGGTCCAGAAGACCGATTGGACCAAACCGATGCAGATTTCGTTGACGTCATAGAAACTAATATCGATGGCTACGGAATGGCGGCTCCCGTCGGCCATGTTAATTTTTACGTCAACGGTGGGGAGTTCCAGCCTGGGGACATATTTTGGGTTCCCTGCAACGTTATTTGCAGTCATGTGAGGGCTTTTACTATTTGGATTTCAGCACTCATTAATCCAAATAGTTTTATCGCCATGAAATGTGATTCTGTTCAAGAAGCAAGAAATAGAGAGTGCTATGATAAAAATCCTGTTGTGACTAATATTGTGGGTCTGAATACGGATAGAAATACACAAGGAATCTTCTATTTGGCCACTGAGAACAATTTTCCATATTTTATGGGTTTGAAAGGGCTGGAGAAGGACAATGAATTTTTCGACTCCAAACTGAATTTGAGTAAAAAGACCAGCTGGAGTTTATTTTAGGCTAAATCTTTTTGTTATTTGGAATAAACAGGTTTGGGTAAATATGGTGTGTTTATTGTTTATACAGTAGGGAAGGTAAAAGAAGGGACAAAATATGCCATATAAAAAGCAATATTCACGGTCAAATTAAATTAGCTAGCGAAACTCCGCAAACAAAATATCTAAACATGATATAACAAAAAAATAAAATAATTTTATGAGTTTTTTTGTGGGGTCATCGCAGTTAGTGTTGTCACTTGAAACATCAGTTTAATAATCAGTTTTTTTGAGTATACGTCACAGAAGTATCGATATCGAAACAAAATAAAACAAAAGAAAGCAGATTTTTTCAACACAACAAAAAGAAACAATTATTTAATAATTTTTGATTTTTGTTTAGATATCACGTCTACAAAGTTTCGCTAGCTAATTTCATTTGACCCTGTATAACACGATTAAAATGTATGGAATAGCAGATTTTTTTTTCATATCTTAGAAACTCTAAAATCTATATGCGTACCTACTAGTAAAAGTTTTTAATTTTCATGAGTTCTACTAACACGTATGTCCCTTCGTTTTTTTGCCACACAGTGAGTTATTTTAGCTCATTACACTTTGTAGCGAAATAAAAACAGATCTTCACTTGTACACGTTTAATGTAGTAAAATAAAAAATATTGTAAACAAAACTTAATGAAGGACACAGCACGGTTCCTAATATTTCAAAAGATTAAGTTATAACTCTGACGCGACGTCCTTGGTGTTAGAGCCCTATAAATTTCACTATTACACGTCGCGTCGGTCCCGATACGTTTGCAAACGTTCCTATAACTCCCGCAATAAATAAATATCTGGTAATCCTAAATGGGTAACTTTGCACCAAGTCAATCGGTTATCAGGCAGCTAGGTAATAATTTATATCACCGTTTTAACCAAATCGAGACTATAGTAACTACTGAAAAAATAAAAGAAATAAGAATCATACGCAAATCCGGTCCACGCTGGCAGTCGGAAGTCTCCTCGCTGGCTGGTATCAGGATCCACCTGCGTTGGGTTCGATTCCCAACAGGAAGCTTGCAGTCGTCTGGTCCCAGGCTAGCGGTAGGGCGAATTCAAGATCCGCCTACAATCTTCGGACAAATCTACAGAAAATAACGAAAAATGATAATCCGAGACGCAGGCAGAATCTTTTATAACAAAAGAGCTGAAGAAAAGTTACATACCAAGTCTGAATGAAGAAACCTGACTCGCCTCGAGACAAGTTTTTGATGCTGTATAGTTCGTTTAATTTCGGGAACACTGCTCTTGGATCCAGTCGAACGACGAACGAACTCGGTCGATCAAACCGTTATATCGATACCTTTAATATCGTGGCAAACTATTACATGGTCAAGCGGAAAAAAATAATATCATATACTTCCGTCCTGTGTCCAAAAACAACTTTAAATAAAAAATCTCGGTAAGAGAATGACACTTTTAGATTCAAAATTCAAAACCAATAAGAAGAAAATAACCTTTCTGATTAAGAATAAGGTTGGATTTGTTAAAAAGGAAGGTTGTTCGTGATAATATTATAATGTAGCATTTGCCATTGCTGCAACTTGAATTAAGTAATAACAATCCAGAAGGTACGTACGGTTAAAGTATAATAACAATCAAGTAATTGGTACCTATTACTTGATTACTTTAACTTATCGACTACTAGCGACATCTGTTACCTACTTCTTGTGCTTGCAACGATCATCATGGCTTCTCGTGTGCAGCGTCATAGTAGACTATTTACAGGTGGTAGATGGCGCTTTAATGTTTACTTTCAAAGTGTAACACAGATGGCGTTAGTAGCTCACTGAGACATTGTTTCGAAGATGAAAGTTTTACGGAATGATTTTGATTTTAGTCACACATACTCAGTTGTTTTTTGTATATAATTTGTGATTTGACAAGACTATAATTTTTAAGTGAAAATGTAGGTCTATGTAAAGGGCATTTTGTACCTACTGCGGCTTTTAGGTATCCACTATCGTTTTATTAACACTTAGCACAATCAGTCTACAATGTTCCCACTGCTGGGACACAGGCCTCCTCTCTTCTAGAAGGAGTGGGGTACTACGCGGGTTCCAGTGGGCAGATGTCACATGTCTTCGAATTTTTGGTTCTAGGACATACCGGTTTCCTTCACCGTTTTGAGAGCAATGGTGATGAAATTATTTAAACAAAGCAAAGCGCCTGCCTGGGTTCGAACCCACGACCAACTCGTAAGTCGGGGCCGTTACTACTGCTCCCAACACTAATGATGGAACGCCTTAATGAGGAAACCTGTAATATGTTTAGTCTGCATGAGACCAGAGGGCCTAAAAGGGCCACTTTGGCAGAATCATAATAGGATAACAATATGAATTATATTAAAAATCGTAAAATGGTCACAAACTGACTGCGTGCAATTCATATCACAGTGAAATAATATTTAAACTATAGAAATAAAAACTAAAAAACCAATTTGATCAATAAAAACAGTAATGATAAAATTTACCGATAAAATTACGGTTTTTGTTTTTTTCATGCGGCAATGTTTACACCAAATATGAAATGAAACTTTACGAAAATTAGAGGAATTGCTAATGATCTGCTGGGAATTCAGGAAATGAATAGCTTTTAGAGGTATTGCTTAAAGTGGCCTTTTTAGGCCCCCAGTTATACATACTTATTTGTCCCTTCTTTACAGCCCATAAGCGCCATCTACAAAAAAAAAACTGTCCATACAACTCTTTCACATCGAAATCCAAACAAAAGTTTAAACAGTTTTTTTCTCATCCATTCATGAGATTTTCTAAAGGATAAGCTTCCTCATTTTGGAGGTCAAACATGGCTGAATTAAAGTGCATTGTAATGGCCGCCAGCTGGTTACCTGACCCCTGTATCAAGGACCAACGGCCTGTATTATTAACCCTTGTAATTATGCGAATGTCAATACGTAAAGATCATATTGTCCGAATCTCTAACCCTTTTTGGTTGAATATAGGTTTGCACGCGGATTCGGCTGTTATTTTTGATGTCGGATGTTGCAAATGTAGTTAGTGTTTTTCTTTCTTTTATGATTTTTGGAGTAAAGTACCTAAGTCATGATCTGCCTAGCCTTTTCCCAACTATGTTGGGGTCGGCTTCCAGTCTACCCGGATGCAGCTGAATACCAGTATTTTACATGGAGCGACTGCCTATCTGACCTCCAAACCCAGTTACTGGGTAATACGATACCCCTTGGTAAAACTGGTTGTCAGACTTTCGGGCTTCTGACGTAACGACCGTAACGACTGTCAAAGATCCACGAATGACAGCAATGAACCAGCAATGACAGAAATGATCCACGAATGAAGTACCTAAGTCCGATACATAATATTATCAATGGAAATGAATTTCAGTTTTTTGATTAAATACCTAGAATAAAAAAATGGAAAAAAAAATTATTTGCGGTAAACATGACGCAAAGAAAGAACACAAAATGAGAACAAGTTGGGGGAAAATACGCAAGAAATATAATATTTATTTTTTAGTCATTTTCTTCTTTTCGTGTTACTCCACATTTTTCATCTAAAGTCTGACTTTCAGTTTGATTGCTTTAGTATGTAGGTACTGTGGTAGGTTAAATAGGAAATACAGTAAAACCTTTTTCTTCTTGATCTAAATTCTAACATAACCAAAAATTTTCTATGAACAAATTGCCAATAAGAATTGATTTCTATATTCACAGTGCACAAATTAGCAACAAACAAGTTCAAACTCACCCTTTATTATAACAAAGTCCAATTTCCATTACATCATTTTAAACAATAAATACTTTACGCCTCAATTAAGTAGGGTCAGCAGTAAAGAAATTCCTATAAAGCACTTTCAGTACTTGCTATTGATAGTTTTTTAGTTTCCAATGGACACCTGGCCCTTATTTGAATATAAATATTATTCGGCTGACCGTATTTGGGGTCCTTTTGAAACGGGAAGGATATTCTCTTTACTCGTCTATTGTTAATTAGTTGACGCTACCCTGCCCATCCTAAATGGATGCGGGATGAAGATATTATCATCTAAAGGGTATTTAATCCTACTGGCCTTTCATATTTGCATTTGGTTTTAAAGCAATATGGACGGAGAAAAAAAAAACATTGCTTTGAACTCTTTCTGCAGCGACCCCTTATAAATTAGAATAACGACAGGATAATGAGTCACGATTTTCTGCGACTTAAGTAGTCACAGAAAAGCGTGACTTAAGTGCGGGTTTAAGTCACACGAGCTATAAAATAGCATACGATACGTGTGACCTAAGTAGTCTATTATTGCACGGCGTTTGGCTAAAGTCACAAAATCGTAATGTTTTATTACACACTAAAAGGCACACAAACAAAAAAAACAGAACTTAATTAAACTTACTCTTTTTCTGCACCTTACCAGCGCAAAGTTATGTTATTTTATTTATTAATTTAATATTTTAAGCACACAAATGTAGAGAGGCGGACTTAATGCAATAGGCATTTTCTACCAGTCAACCTTTGGGTGCTGCAGAGACAACTGATGCTAGGTGCTATTGCGAAAAATATTTTTAAATATAAAGGTCCAAAACAAAAAAAAAAGTTTCTTTATTGACTTCAGTTGTACACAAAACACTTATCTAAACACTATGCAGTGTTACAACAAAGGAAACGTGATTTCGATGAACTCTGGCACTCAAAGTAAGATTTAACTTGTGTTTAGGGTGCCAGCGTCCTCGCCTATAATTTGAAAAAAGGCAAGTATATAATTTAACTTTGTTTCATATTTAGGCTTGCCAAAATAAACTGGCAACACTATAAATTCGCACCCGGCCATAAGCCATTGTAATCGGCCCATAATCGTCCTTTGTTTTACCAATTCCTTTACATATGACAGGCAAATTAACTCCCATAAAAAGTGAATAAACCTGAAAAACCACTTAACACAAACCTCTTTACATAATTATTTATATTAAATACCTTTCTTTGTGTTCGAGTACATTTTTTAAATAATCGTTCAATATTTACTCGATTTTGTGCAAGCAGGTGCTATGTGTCACATGTCATTTTGACATTTGTCTGACTTAACGATGCATCGATTTCTTAATCGATTACGAGTTATGGTGGGACGATTATCGCCGTTTTACTTATCGTGCGGGTTTTGAAGAATCCCCTTTCTAAATAGGTAAGTAATTTTCTGTCTGTTTGTTACTATTTAACGTCCAAACTATTGAACCGATTTCGATAAAATTTGGTTGATATAGAGGTATGACGTAGAACATAGGCACACTCATGTGGACCTATTCTTAAATGTATGAACAACTTATACACCTACCATAACATAATCAGCCTATGATGTTCCCACTGCTGGGACACAGGCCTCCTCTCTGTAGGCCCACTCCCTGTGGGCATAATCCACCACGCAGGCCCAGTGCAGGTTGGCGTATGTCACATGTCCTCAAATTTTTAGTCCTAGGACATGCCAATTTCCTCGCGAGGTTTTCCTTCACCGGTTTGAGAGCAGTGGTGATGAAATAATTTACACAATGTAAAGTGCCTGCTTGGGTTCGAACCCACGACTCCTAAGTCGCGGCCCTACCAACCATGTTTCTGGCAAATACGACTTTGACTTTTCGAATCAGCCCTGAATTTGTAAAATGGGGTTTATAGGTTATGAACTCAAACAAACAAAGATAGTCGATTTTACCAATAAGTACACAGTTGAAAATATCTTTTCAGGTTTTCCACATTTTATTAAGCCCAAAAATATACCAGCAAATTTTATTATCTACCTCATAAAAATCTCTTCATGGGTATACCTACCCAATTCCAGAGTACGAGTAAGGTAACGTACTTACTTGCCGATTCTCCAAACCAAAGGGTTGTTTACTCCAATCTACATACCGATTACTCGATTACATTCAATTAACCGATTAAAAAATAGGTCTATCATCTTCATTGTCTCATCAAGCATGTGTCTAATCGATTCTATGGGAAGCCATTTGATCTGCTCGACTGGCCGTATGGAATTTTTAAATTATAAGATATCGATGATTATAATACTTTCAAAAGTAAATTTACGAGTATAGCCAGAATTTTAATTATCATGTTAAGCCTTTTGAATTTTAAATAGACTTGAAGCTATATATTACGTTTTTTGAGTTGTTTCAATTCGTATCGATTAGAAATTAAGGTAATAAATTATCGATTTTATTTGTTTGTGGGAACATCGGAAGGGTGGACATGACATGGCGTTTTAAAAGCGGCTACTTTTTACCATTACGGTTGCTCTGTTTTTTTTTTGTTATTAATAATTTGAACATATTATTGAGAACTTTCTTGGTTAAAAGATGTTGATATTTACATGGACATGATGAGACATGCATGGAAATGATGACAGGTGCAGAAGACTACGTGAACGGGAAGAAAACATTGTTCAGCAGAGGGACAACGGCACCCTAATAGCGTAACACTCTATCAAACTCAATCAGAATTATTTTGAAGCTAAGCTAATCCATCGCTTCATAATGTTCGAAAAATGTGTCGGCTCAACAACGTAAATACCGCAATGAATGTTGTTGAACTGTCAAAATGAAAGCCTTTGCTACTGTTAGTGTGCTAAGCCATTACTCCGCTGTTTTTTGTTCCTAATTGTCAATATTTATGTGATTGATACATATTGATGCACCAAATGATCGTAGACTAAATGCAATTGAAGCGCTTGACAATATTACTACCATAGCAATTACTTAATCAATTGCAATTGATCGTTTCGGAGACTCTTATAATAAAAAAACTGTTTTGTTTCTAGTGTGCGCCCTGTACCTGCTAACTACCTGCATGTACTGAAGGACCATTATGCCTGTAATTATAATTACAAATAACTTGTTTAAAAAAATATAATTTACCAATAACTTTCTCTGAAACATCTGCCAATGAACCAGTAGCTTATGAATAACAAAATTAAGTAATTCAATTTAAATGAAAATTGTTTAAAAAAATTCAAGGGGCTTTGTTGGTAAGGATGAGTAGGTATGAGTAAAGGGTACAGGATTGCCTTTACCAGAAGTGGTCATCGCATTAGTGGTTCAGCAGCTCGAATACCTATCATCAGGATTGTGCCTGATTAGGCTAGAAGGCCAATTCTCGTTCTTGTAAAATTAAAAAGTTGCAATGTCATCTCCCGCCTCCAGTCTACCCCAGCCACCTTATTTAGGTCGTCCGTCCATCTAGCTGGCGACGAGGGACAGGGTGTTGTGGCGCAGTCTGGGAGAGGCCTATGTCCAGCAGTGGACTGCGATAGGCTGAGTTGGTTGAATCATCATCATCTCAGCGACAATCAATTTCAAAATCTTGTCAAAAATGTGGGGAAATATAGGAGGTATTTTTGACAGATTGATACTGAAATCAGACTGTGAATGTTCTTAAAACTACGAGAATTGCCCCTCCGTTCGTCGTGGACGTGGTACGGCAGCGGGTCCCCCCCTGACATCATCTTCTGTCATTAGAAGACAGTCGTACGCAACCATCGATGCGACGCTCTGCTGGAGTGACTGTCCAGCAGACCACCAGACCAGCCAGTGTCACTATTATCCGACATCTTTTGTACTTGTAACTTCGTAACATAACTAGATGGTGCCACTTGCTTATTTATTAGAGCAATGGTGGCCCTGTGGTAACGGCGCTACCACTTAGGGGTTAGGAGACCCAAACAGGCACTTTACTTTGTGTAAATTATTTCATCACCACTGCTCTCAAAACTGTGAAGGAAAACATCGTGAGGAAACCGGCATGTCCTAGAACCAAAAATTCGAAGACACGTGATTTATCAACCCGCACTTGGCCCGCGTGGTGGATTATGGCCCACTCCCTCTCACAGAGAGGAGGCTTGTGTGTGTGCAGTGGGAAAATTATAAGCTGATAATCCTTATCTATTTTCAAGAAGTTCTAGGACATGCCGGTTTCCTCACGATGTTTTCCTTCACGGTTTTGAGAGTATTGGTGGTGAAATTATTTACACAAAGTATGTATACTTACTAAAAAAATAATAAAAACAGCTTCTAAAAACAAAAAGCCTAAAGTCATCAGATATACGTACACCGGCTTTTGAAGTCGATAGCATCTGATACTTAGACACGTCTAGTGCATAGATTAACATCGAGGGCCCTTTGAGAGCACTAGGTGAGTGTTTAGTTCCAGTCAGCGATCTAGGAGGATTTGTTTTGTCTTTTATTTAGTAACAGATAAAGCTAAGCTAAGCTGAAGTGGGATTGGGCTGGCCACGTCTGCCGTATGCCCAATGGAGCCCTGACACAGCTAGAAAGCGTCGCGGCATACCCCGTAGAAGATGGCGGGACGAGCTGGAAAAAACAAATGCTCAGTCCACTTTAGCTCTGGATCGAAAGAGCTGGAAGTCATGGGGAGAGGCCTTTGCCCAGCAGTGGGGTGATGCAGGGAAACAGTAATATTAACAGATAGCACATCCAGTTTGCTGCATACGAGTACTGCTGCAGATTTGCTTTGTAACACCCATAGTGACCTCCGCACTTCCACAGACGATGCTGTGAAAGTGGCGAAGGTTTGAGCCAGCAAAATTTAGTACACTGTCGTAGCATCCACACGACGAAGAAGAAGTACTGATACGATGGGCTGACTATCATTAAATAATCACTAGAAATGAGTTTGATAAAGGTTTTTTTTGTGTAAATTATATTGTCTTTCATAAATTGGGTGTCACAGGAGCATTTGCTAAAAGTGTTAAGTATGAATCTAGATAGCTATAAGAAAAGAGGCAGGCTTAAGAAACATATTGTATTATCGATAATATCACCGATAATATCATCGATAATATCATCGATAATATCATCGATAATATAGCCAGGATATGGCTAGAAATTTAGTGATCACTGAGATGACGGCTGATAGAGATGTAGGTAAGTCATAGGCTCTTCCTAACTTTACAAAACTTACCTGTCATTGCTTTATTTTTAATTCTTTTTACCTATTGAGGTATGGTAATTTTATTCTAGATGCGTCGTCTTCACATAATTATAATTATTATACAAAATATTGTAAAACATTTTTAAAAGAGTAACGGTGGAGTTTCTTGCCCGTTCTTCTCCATACGAAACTGCCTTTTGGAAGGGGCTACTAGAACCAATTCTATTATTTTGTAAATTTTGACGTTCAAAAGTGCCTTATTAAAATCACGCTTTTTGAAGCATATTACCAATCTTTTTACACCTGCAGCCTGTGGGTCAGTTATTCGCAGCGGGCATACAGCGATCTGCGTGTCCAATATAATAATGCACTCAGGGTACTGTTGGGGCTGCCATGGCGTTGCAGTGTGTCAGGGATGTTTGCTGAGGCGCGGGTGGATGGCTTTGCCGCTTTTGTTTGGCACGCACGTCCCTGCTCGCTCACATTCGTGGCAGTACCAACACTACACTGGGTGTTTTTACTGATCGGTGGGAGTCCCCCATGCTGCAAAGGTTACTTGACGGCACGGCTGGCGCAGTGGCTGAGTGATCAGCTGCTGCGTTGCGTGTCGTGGGTTCGATTCCCGCACGGAAGAAATATTTGTATTGCCTACAGGTAGTTGTTCCGGGTCTGGCTGTATGTGTATGTGAGTTTAAATGTTTGGGAACGCAGCCACGATACAGAAAAAAAAAAAAAAAAAAAAGGTGGGATCGGTAACGTTATTATTTATTATAATTATATGTGCGTCGTTGGTCTAGTGGTCCGCAAGCTTTAGGTACTACTCATGTAATATTTTGGACTCCAACAGCTTTTTCAGCCGAAAAATCACAAGCAATAGGTATACGAGCAAAAATTGCTTATGTAGTACCTATATACAATGCATAAAGGTAAGAAACATAGAAAGTGTTAGTATATGAGGCCTGCTTGAGGGTAGCTTCGTTCTGCGCACTTAGGTCTGTTATGCACGGGGTGCTGCGCCCCTCGCAAAAAGAAACAAGGCATGGCATACAGGGTGTCTGTGCGTCGGGATGAGGAGGAGTTGATACTTGGTGCTTTTGCGTTCGTGATGTTAAAAATAGTGTAAAATAATACAGACAGGACAGTAACTCCTGTCTGTTTGTTTGTCTGTTACCTTTTCTCGTCTTTACTCCTGAACGGATTACGATGATATTTGGTATGACCTGTGACCAAACCTACCTAGGACATGGGACTTTTTATCCCGTTGGTTCCCGTGGAATAATTTTTTACCTCCACGCGGGCAAAGGCGCTGCCAAAAGATAGTTATCCTACTAATATTATAAACGTGAAAGTTTGTATGGATGGATGGATGGATGGATGTTTGTTACTCTTTCACGCAAAAACTACTGAACGGATTTGGATGAAATTTGGCACACAGATGGTTTATAACCAGGATTAACATATAGGATACTTTTATCCTGATATTCCCACGGGATCGAAACTTATGCGGGTGAAACCGCGGGGCGCAGCTAGTGTTATATAAAACTAACTATTTTGCAAGTTTCACATTTGAAAATAAAAAGACTACGTGTATGACTCAAACTCGCGATCTATGAATAGTCATCATACGCAACCGGTCACTGTAGTATTTGGTTAGTAAATTAAACTTATTGGTTTTGATGTCATCTATGATTAGCTAGTAAAAATATTCATAGTTTTATGTGTGCATCAAGACTGCATACACACGAGCGACAAGCGTCAAAGGCAGTTGCCATCGACGGCTGCAGTTGTCTCTTCCGTCGACGCGTGTCGCTCAAGTTTATGAGCACAAAGGGAAAAAATTCCATCTAGTTTTGGAGAAAACAAATCTTGTTTTAGTGTACACGATAGATTACGACTTGTCTTCGATAGTAAAGTCTACTAGACAGCCTAGGAAGACAGTAAATTAAATAGGTATAGTCCGTGCCAAGCATTAAAAACAATTGACAAATGAATCTAGAATACAAATAAGCTCTCACTCGTAAGAGCCATAAAAGTTACCAAAACTCAAACTAAAGTATCAAGATCTCTGCTTCCACTACAGAATCCCGTTGTTAATAAGGAAAAGAGTGGGTACACAAGGGAATCTTGCGAACGTCGGTCCGCTGGGGAGACGGCGCGGTTCGAATTTTCTTTTTCACTGAGTTTTAGCGCTGAAGGTTTTATTTATAACCAGATTTTTTTTGTGAAAACCTACCTGAGCCGTGTGGATTAAAGGGTTATGTGACTTTGAAATTTCGGTAAAAGGTACGGGCAGAGAGGGATATTATGTAATCTTCCCCTTTTATAGTATCGGTACGAACAAGGCGCTTTACTTTGTGTAAATTATTTCATAAACACTTCTCTTAAAACAGGGAAGGAAAACATCGTGAGGAAACTGAAATTTCCTAGAACCAAGCTTCAAAGACATGTGACATCTACCAACTCGCACAGGGCCCGCGTGTTAGATTACGGCCCACTCCCTCTCACAGAGGAGGCCTGTGTCCCGGCAGTGGGAACATTACAGGCTGATTATGCTATAGTACGAACTAGTACAGTAACTACAGTTTAGCTTAAAATCATCACAATTCTCCTGCCCCTATCCCTATTTATTTAGGTTCGACGCAACATGTCTTTTTCTTCCATACCTCTCTATTAGTCGTCTTCCCGGTAGTCACCCCCTTTCTAACCATATCATCATTCACGCAGTCCATCCATCGTTTCGTCTTGTCATCGTTGGAGGCTCTTATTAGGGAAGGTACGTATTTACGCGACCAGGTTTTTATACCAGGTATTTGCTTCCAAGTACGCACACCAGGTACCGAACCGAAATACTTGCAAGACTTCAAAGTATTTTATACGGCTACTCGCTCAACTACGTATGTACTCAACAGCGTTAGTTTTTGCAAATGCGATCATGCCCCTTATCAGTAAGAGTCTACGGAACAATTTCATATGCAAGTATTTTTTACTTTATTGGTTTTGTAAGTATTTATTAATAAACGCGATTGTGCTCCTTATTTATAGGAAGTCACGAATCAATTTCCTATGCAAGTATTTTTACTTCCAACAGGGCTTGTGAATACGCGATTGTACTTCATTGTATGAAGTCATGGATACATTTTCGATGCAGATAGAAAATACTTGAAAGTATTTCGAGCCCCGGTTTTAGGCCCTGGTTTTTTAAGGTGGACGTACTTGGAAGCCCAGGTACTCGATTTTGGAAGTACGACCCATGTCTAGCTCTTATAACTACAGTATAGCTCATGTCGTGGTATAAATATATGAGCCTCTTAGCAAGGTGTTATTTAGCGACGTTAAGGTATAAAGCAAGGGTTCAAGAGAAGTCATCAAACTCAAAGTTCAAGCATTTATTTTAAATAAACCAATACCACAGGCACTTCTGAATTTTCAAGGTGTCGTGCAGTCTGAAAGATGAAGCCAGTTGGCCATTCCAAAGCGACTACGCTTTGCTTTAAGAACCTACTAAGGTTCTTATGGAGAAGAATGGCGAAGAAACTCCATGGACATTCTTTTAAATCAAAATACTCACAAAAAAGACATAAAAACAACTTTTTTGCTTCTGCTCACCCCGTAGAATTTAAAATGCTCCACTATAACTACGTCACATCACGCTATTCCTCCACGTGGTTACCAGAGTTATGTTTTTGTCCCAATTAAGCACTATACACTGCACAACACTCAACACTGCTGCACAGATTTACCTACCGTATTTTCGTGCTGCCAGTATTTTTTCATCAATGGCGCTTTCTTAATACCAATGAAGGGATATTACCCAAGGAAGCACCAAAAGAAATACACTCAAAGGTGGGAAATTCAACCCTATTTTTTACACACGACTGGACATCCACAGAGGGTTATTTAGCATTTTCTTTTAACTACCCCTTTGAAATGTAAAGGGGTTCTTAAAGAAATACCCTTGCCCATGGGTTTCTGTTTGGAAATCCATAAAAGCGTACGTGTCTGAAGGTTTTTCAAAGACTTTGTTACCTTTCAAAGTTTCTTTGAAGTCGGTTTAGTAATTCGGTGGTGAGTTGTTTTGTTTTTAAGTTCACTTGAATGGACAAAATTGATTGGGTTCTGTGGAAATTCTTATGTTCATTCCCTTTGGCATTATTAAAAGAGTTTTTTCATAAATTAATTAGTTGCAGAAAGTTCATAGTTTCAGGTTCCTAGAAAAGTAATGTTTTAGTAAGACACACACACAGATGGTTTATAACCAGGATTAACATATAAGATTTTTATCCCGATATTCCCACGAGATCGAAACTTATGCGGGTGAAATCGCGGCAGCTTGTGTAACATATGTACTTTCAATCACGATGTGAATCATTTCGAAGGAATAATTCTAATCCATTGCTTCATATTATGTTCGAAAATTTTGTCTGCTCTTTGAATGTTGTTGAACTGTCGAAATAAAAGCCATTGTTACTGTAAGTGTGTTACGCAATTACCCCACCGCTTTTATTTAACGCACTACAAAGAAAATCCTTTTTTCATGACTAATAATGAAGCAAAGACCTACCAAGCTTTGTATAGTAGACCCTCCCATAAGGAAGTAGCTATTACAAGTAACGTTAGCTTACGAAATAAAAAATGCTGCCATTGTTAAGCAAAACGATTCGTTTTTGTTTGTAGGAACCGAGCATTAAGGAAGGCACTACCAACTCCTGTCACTAACTTTTAGCCACGTAAAGGTGTTCAAAGGAATATCTACCTATACAAAAATATAAACTCATAGTCTTTCTCCATAGATCCCAATTTATTTGATGTCGAAAAAATCTAAACTGCCAATAAAAAAAATCTTTCCATTCCATAATTTAAATGGTAGATTAATTATTATTATTAGAGCTCCGGAAACGTGCGTCTGCGTCACTGCCGGATTGAAACCGGTCTACCACCCGCACGGCCGGATATTGCCTGGCGCAGTTGGCACCCCTGTACCGTTGCAATTGCTTCTTAATTATGCTATGGTGACCGGCAATCCGTCACGGAGTTTAGGCATCTGTTTCAGACCGTGATATTGGTCAAGACAGGTCAATTTGGGGTTTCTAATAAAGATTAGACGTCCACCTGAATATACTCCAAGTATGTAGTCCAAATTTCTTACCAAGGAGTATCGTATTACCCAGTAACTGGGTTGTGGAAGTCAGGTCAGTCGCTCCATGTAAAATACTGGTAAGTAAGTATACAGTATACGTAGTACACTCATTCAGCGAGTGTACTACGTGAGCTCGACAAATGGATGTACGAATAACACTTGTGCGACACAACTGTACTGCGACTCACCATAGCTGCATCCGGTTCGACTGGAAGCCGATCCCAACATAGTTGGGAAAAGGCTAGGCAGATGATGTTGTTCGACTATAAGAAAGACTAACTTCTGCCCGCGACTTCGATCGCGTTAAATTTCGGCCCACGACCCATCGCATCGCATCCTATCGCTCGCCCGTACTACTATTTAGTTTTGCCTAGGATTCTTCCTGACTTTTTTTTCATTCCTTCAAGTGTCTTAGCGCAGACCGCTAGGACCCTTGATGTTAAATAGCCTATAACTCTCCTCAAAAATTGGGTTATCAAATGCAAAAATAATTCAAATCCGACTGATACAGTTACATACATACAAACAAAGGTTACTTCTTTATAATATTTGTATAGATGAAAATTTCAAAAGAAAAGGCAAGCTTGGACGTGTCAAAAGCTGCTATCACCAATATGTTTACCAAGCGTGGTGATTATTGCATTGTCCTCTTAGAATAGTTAGTTTCTAGAAATCCGTAACACAATGTGTGTCCTTGATCCTAAGTGTTCTGTAAGGAGACCCAGCAGATTTCAAGAAGGTAGGAAGGTAGGTAGCTTCTTCTACGCCAATGACGACATATTTCACCAACCAATCCATTGCAGTAGGTATTACCCTGAAAACATAACAAACCAACGTCGAACATACACAATCTTCTCACAAAACAAACAGAAATCACAGAGCAGCTAATTCGCAAAACAAATCCGCATATTTAAAGAAAAATCTCAATAAAAATAGCTAAAAAAGTCTTTCATATCCACTTTTATTTACTCGTATAGCATCTGATAAATCGATGGCGACGAATGCTATGCCGCGGTAGCGAGTACGCATGCGTCGCAAAAATGGCGGCCGAAAAAAAGCCGGGAAATAAGAGAAAGAAGTGGCGTGGGGTGACCCCGAAGTAAGGAGAGCTCGCGGTGACGTGCTGGTATCAAACTAGAGGTTGCACGCGAGTTTGCTTGTGAGTTTGTGGGGAAGGATATTGGGGTCTACCAAATAAAATGATGACTGTCAGTTGATGTGTAGGATAAGTCAATGTGATAGTTGCAACGCACGTGGTAACAAATCGGTTAACACTTTGCTCGACGAGTCACATTTTACCCTGTAGTGGCCGACGATTCTTTCAGTCATCAGATTTTTTAAACGTTTAGGTTCTAGGTATTTTAAATACAGCTTAAAGGCCCAATTTCTTTTTTATAGTTCTCACATACTAAATAATTAGAAGTCGTTAAATAATACTTGAACCAAGATAATATTATTGAATGTAGTTATATAATTTGATTTGAGTCTAACAGCCTAATATAGTTTACTCCATCGGTAACAGACGACCAAAATTATTTGAATACGAGTAACAAACGCCAACGTTCATAAAATTGTTTTGCTTCTGTACTTCACCGCGTGCCTAGGGGTGTGTCTTCCCCTCGGTTCCCGCCCCCCGGAGGGGTGAACGTGCCCTCGTGAAGACTTCACTTGAGCCCCATTCACTTACTCGCGACAGTTACTGGCGCTAGTAAACTTGCCAGTGATTATGACAGTAGAAATCTGAATTAGAAATTTTAGGGGAGTTTTTTCGCGAACGAATTCATATCGTAGGCGATTTTATCCTGTAAATACTTTATTTATTTGGTGTACGTGCATCTAATAAGTTCATTTACATTCAAATATTTTTTGAAAATCAAAAAGATGGCTTTTTTAAGTGTAATCATAAATATTAGGTTGAGCAAAACAGCAGAAATGCGGAACTTAACAGTGTTCAGTATGCACATGGATACGAAATAATTGCAATGATTGTATTAACGCTATCGTATTTTAAAAATTTCTGCGTGTCTGTTAACTTTGCCATTAATTTAGGTAATTTCAATATTTCTGGCATATTAATATATCACTACTCTACACGGGCCTGTGTCCAGCAGTGGATTGCTAAAGACTGATGATTTCAAAGGTCATCTCGCTAGTACTCGCTCGAGTACTGTCCTAAGTCTAAACCAACATAGCTACAAGGGAATGTCACATCCATCTTTTCTTCATCCTGATAACGTCAAAACAGGGATTATAGGCCCATAGATAAGCATATTTTTTTAAGAAAAAAAAATTATGAATGGCACCAATGTCCATTACTTTCAGAGTAAAATTAAAATCTGTCATAAAATGATATATCTGAAAATAGATATTTTATTTTTAGAACTTTGCACCTCGCTTCATCAACTGAGTTCTTTCGAAACTTTTTTTAAATGAGAGAGAGAGCAGGACATAATTATATTTCTCTTTAAAGTGTTCAAGAATTTCATCTTATTATCTACAACTAGGTTTAATTTGACATTAGTTAGTAATGAGCCACAATATTTTATCAAATTATCCTGATATGACCTGACCAAGATTATTTATTTTATTATTTATTATGTGACTTCAAAAGAGACTGACCTCTGACTTTGTTTTTGATCTTTCTTCTCTGAGTAGTCAGATTGGAAATAATGTAGTCAGTAAATAGGCAGATAGGAAACACCGAACTCATTTAGTTTTAAAACTTAATTAATTTTTACGTGTAAAAGTGTTTTTCAAACAATTTATAAAAATAAATATGATTTATCAATGTTATCTCATAACGTTCTGGGTGCTAGGTGTATCTGTATGCAGACCGTATCTAATAATCTGCTCCTGAATAATATATTACATTCACATCACCCGACAGTTGGGCAGTTTGATTCCGCCTAGGGACGTCACGGCGGGCGTTTACTGCGTACCTACCATGTTTATCAAGCAATTTAGAACTCAACAGTTAGTTAGATATTTATATTTTCTACAAACAAGTTAGAAATAAAACGCAGCATGAAGTATTACTAATGTGACTTTTTCAATCTATACTAATAATAAAGCTGAAGAGTTTGTTTGTTTGTTTGAACGCACTAATCTTTGAAACTACCGGTCGGAATTGATTAGTTTTTTTATTATTTGATAGCCCATAGAGTTCCTATGGAAGGCTATAGGCTATTTATCATCACCCTTAAGAGCCAGGCAAAACTTGAAAAGTCAGTAAGAATTCTAAGCAAAAACAAAGTAATAGCGCGAGCAGGCGATGCGATGCGATGCGATGCGATGGGTCGGGGTAACAATAAATTTCACGCGGCCAAATCATCGAGCGAACGCTAGTAAGTAATAATTAAATTAGTATATTAAGTTCTTCAATCAATGAAGAGATTTATAATGCATTGTTTACCATAAGGACCAATCTCTTAGGTATATCATTACACTAGCATGATTGCATTTGACTTTATTACTATTAATAGTGTTAATAAACAACTATTTTATTACTATTAATAGTGTTAATAAACAACTATTTTAATTATATTGCTCGATTTACATGTTCTATTAAATTAATATTCACCGAGGGAATAGTTCATAATGTTCGTAATTAATGTTGGTTTTATTCATGATTTATTATTTTGAATCTAAATGTTGACCAGTATATCTTGGCATTCATAGTAGAGGTGTTGGTAAAGAAAAGTGATAAATTCAGTCCTTTTGATTTTGGTTATCTATTTGGCTTGTATAATTGTTTGATTGCTATGTCTATTAATTGTGTTATTTGTAGCAAAGCTGTTTTCGAAGCAATGGTATACTGTAGTTATAATTTAAGACGAAACGTCAGGGTATAGTCCGCGAAATACAAATTTTCTTACCTTTTTAGCAATTTGCAGGTCAGTTTCAAGTTGTATGTTGATCTAAATATGATTCCTGGCCGTAACAGATTTTTGTTTATAGAATTACAACCATAAAGATTATCAATACAATTCTCTAATTAAGAAATCTTATTAATTAACTACCACCCGTAGTGTTGTATCACCCTTTGTAAAATATCTACAATATCAATATTTATGTCTGTTATTTATATGGTGTAAATAATAAATAGTATTCTATTCTTTCTCGAAGTTCATATTATCCTATTGAATGACATTTGAGGCTAATTCTAACATATGGAGTTATATTGCTGTTTCTAATGATTATAATTCTGTTAAGTCAAATTTGTTACGGTCGCGAATCAAAATCAAAAGTCATTTATTCAATTAAGGCTGAGAATCAGCACTTTTCTCACGTCAAAATTACAAAAGACAGTCCCCCAAAAACGCCCGCCCTTCACCACTTCCTAGTGCTATCGCTGGGAAGAAGAAGTGGCGCAACAAACTCCCCTGCAGCACAGCTGTCTGTCCAGTTAGAAAATACTTGATACTTGATTGTATACAATACTAGGTTTAACATTACAAGGTACAGAACATAGAATCATACTTGATCATACAACCTGACACTAACTTGTAAATTGCATGAAACGCAAGAAAATATTATTAAGCGAACTAAGTAGGTTGGTACCTACTTACTAGCTAGTTATCTTGACAAAAACTAAATTATTTTTTTTGTAGTTTAGAAATAACTGGTCATTGGTTTTATTTTTAATTATCCTTGTCCGCATTCCCTACCAAAGAGGTCCTCTACTAAACACCGAAGGACCAGAAGAAAAATCCAATAATTTAAAATAAAACGTACTCAATTAGTCGGACGGACGTATTCAGGTTACACCGCCGAAGGGTAGGTAGCGGTAGTATTCGATGCACTTTTACGCGGGGGCGAGATGGGGTGAAATGCATAAATACAGGAGAGGGAGGGAAGAATACAAAAATAGGGTGCTAAGAGGCACCGACGCCATCTTGAATCGCCCTCGCAATGTCGATTTTTCGTGACGAGGGAGATTTTTATTTCCATTTCGCGTGTTGATTGTCCTTCAAGTTAAAGTTAGAAATAAGTTTTAACGATGTGGACTTCATTTAAAGAATTTGTTTTTTTTATATATAAAATGTGAAATGGATGTGGAATGCAATTTGCTTTAAAATTTTCTTTTCTAAGTAAGGCATGCTAATTAGTGTTGATAATTAGGTAAGCTTATTACTTGGGGCTGAGATTAAAAGAAACTGAGTTTTTGTTGTCTTGACGTTTTATTAAGTTTTAATAAGGTTTGCTTGTGGTGGAATATGATTAAGATAAGACTAATTAAGATATCTTGCATTTGTATTTTTTTTTAAGTCTAGACGAAATTTATACGATTTTATAATTGGAAATCATATTAAGAAGATATTTCTTATTTATGACATAGGTACTTAGATTCATGTAAGGTCACCAAAGGAGATAAGTAACCAGGGACGTCGGATATACATAGTTGTAGTTTTGTAAGAAACCGATGGATGTTTTCGAATAAAATTTAATTTCACAAACAGTTAATTTATCAAATTCAATTTCATTCGAAAACACCCATCGGTTTCTTACTAAACTTCAACTATATCCGACGACCCTGGTTACTTATCTCCTTTGGCGACTGTACTTACAACATGCCCCGTGTATTTTCTGACCATACGTAAATAAGACATCTGAGGGACAGTTTCCGTTTTTTAAAAACGTTAGCATCTAATCTTAGCTTCAATTTGTCTAAAAGAACCTCTAATTTACCTACTTTTTTTGACAAGTTTTTGACATTGCTTGTTGCTGTAGAAAGATTGCGACTCGACTTTAAAGTTTGTTAAAATTTGAGAACGAGACTTGGCCTCCTCTGTAATAATCATCAGCCTAGTATTTTCCCAACTATGTTGGGGTCGGCTTCCAGTCTGACCGGATTCAGCTGAATACCAGATTTTTACATGGAGCGACTGCCTATCTGACCTCCACAACCCAGTTATTGGGTAATACGATACCCTTTGGTAAGACTGCCACAGCAGGCAGACAGACGAACACAGGCAAGCAGACAGGCAGACAACCGTTTATATAATGTGTTTCGAAAAATGTTGTTGCACGTGTTCTGTGACAAATAAAATTGTTTCTTTTGTTTTTAAATTGCTTTTAAGCGGCCAGAAACATTGCTCTGCCTGGTGACAGATTGAGGGATTTGTGGGAGGCCTTTGCTCAGCTGTGGGATAGCGTAGAATAATCTTTTTATTTCCTGTGCGTGTCCCAAACGAAATATTTTTCTGTCTTTCTAAACATAAGGCTATAAACAAAGGTAAAATATAAATAAAGGAAAAATGGTAATTTTCTATTTAAATTCACATCAATTAATGATTGCACACCATTCATAAAACCGGGAATATATTTAAACGTCAAAACTCTAACTGCGTGCCAGTGCGTGCATATCTAAACCCCATCATTCTGGCTACTACTCCACCATCGGCTTTCCACTTGATTTAGGACTAGCAAACAACATAAAACCACAACCCATTCATTAGCCACTTTCTTTCACACAACGCATAATATCCATTTTTAGGGTTCCATACTCAACGGTGGCAACGGGGCCGATTACTAAGGGCCCTATCTAACTCGGACAGCAGTGGCGGCGTGACCATGGTTGCACTGCCAAATAATGTATCGTTAGTTGTCTATCCGATCGGACGCCTGAAGTATCCCATCATAAAGCTGTGTATATTTTGATGGGATTGCGACCATGGTTGCGCCACTATGGTGTCCTATTGAGATATTATGCCTTAGGCTCCACTGTCCGTCCACCGTAACGTCTGTCTGTCACAGGACTGTATCTTTTGAACTGTAATAGTTAAACATTTGAATTTTCCAAAGTGACTGTGTAATACTATTGCTGTTATGACAACAAATACAATAACATTAAAATTTAAAGGGGATCTCCAAACAAGAAATCAAATCAAATCAAACCTCTTTATTGCATTCATGTAAACCTTTAGTTGTTAAAATTTAAGTAAGTTCCAACATGAAACCCGGTAACCCGGATTTGTATCAGTGTATTTTTTGGTGTATGACTATAATATAATATGTAATTATTTATCTCTTTATCATATATACTAAATATTTTATTCTAGGTATTCTGTGACCGAACAAAAATATGCAGTGTTAATATTGTACGGCGGTACAGAACCCTTCGTGTGCGAGTCCGACTCTCACTTGGTAGTATTTCTATTCCTAATAAATCCATTGTATAGCACAATAAATTATATACCACTTTATATTCCATAAAAAGTGTTGCGTTATCTTGGTGGCAATCGCGACGCCTCAATCATTGTGTGGTGGGTGTTGTTAGCCAATAGTCTTGCAGCTAGAAATAATTACTGCTAGCGGAAACCACGCCTTAACATTGTGTGCAGGTTAAATTACGACTTCAGGTGCCTGCTTACTAATTATTCTGATTACTCCGGTGTGCATAAGCATTATATTATAGGTATAGGGAAAAAAATGGATGTTTTATCAATAATTTGTGGGCGATCGCGGTTCCGGTATAGGTTATTTTTCCGTGTGTGACGGACAAATAGTATCCAGTGTTACTATGCAACTAAGCTAGGTGTGCCCGTGACTTTGCTTGTGTTTCTTAATATAACAGAAGTGGTTTTAGGACCAATAAAAAATTAAGGCACTGAAAACATTATTTCAATTATTTTTCTTCCTCGCAGTTAATTACTATTTTTGAAAATATTTTAATTGGTGTTACAGCTGCAAAAAAAGATATAAGTAATAATAAATGAAATATATATACAATATATATAAAAATACTTTTTCTTTAAATCCTTTAAGTGCCCACTGCTGGGCAAAGGCCTCGCTACTCTCTTTCCACCTCACTCTGTCCAGAGCTGCCAAGGACCAATCATTATCAAAGGAGTCCAGCTCATCCCGCCATATCCGTCTGGGCCTGCCGCACTCTGCCCTATTTTAATTATAAATGTATAATTCTTATAGGTGGTTAGCTAAAATGTGATTTTTCAAACAAACTAATTAGCAGTGATGGGCCGACAATGTGTTATTTCCAATCTTTGACTAGCTATAGTGACGAAACTATTGGATATACATACAGGGTAAATTTTTCGTCGGTTATCAAAAAAAAATCTTCTGTTTCATAGAAAAGTGCAATACCTACGCGGTCAAAACGTATGGAACAGCAATATATTTTTTTAGTAACCGACGAAAAATTTCGACGCTATGGGGTCTAAACTCATGTGCTGAATCCATTGTTAGAGTTTGCGCGTCGACGTCCCTGCCACCCTGTATTTGATTAAATTTTTGTATGCAGACTGGGAACGGCATTAGATATTATACGCAGTTTAATTTATTGTCATATTGTCGTCTCCACACTATAAGCCAGTGGACTCTTAATAACAAAATGGAGTTCAATTCTTGAAAATACTTCGTCATGCGCTTTGTTATTTTGGTTGCAATTGAAGTACAAACATCTTTCGAAAAGCGCACCGTTCAAATTTCAATCGCTACTTTTATCGGTACATTATTTATCTCACAAACTAAATACATACCAATTTTTCATCTCGATAACTATCGACCCATGGGGGCGAACACCCATAAATAAGCACATGATGATGTACTAACCATTGTGATTTCGTCCCCCTGATGAAAAAATGACGAAAAAAACCTTAGGGGTGAAGTTCCACCCTCGCGGGTTTTTTGTCGTCCATCACTCACCCCCGTATTTGATTTTTCGACTCTATTGGTACATAATAGGTATTGATTTTGGGGTTGTGTCGCCATTGTGCTCAATTCTATAGAGCAATAGGTTTTTATATAATGGTGCATGTTCATTGGGTTGTTCAGGCTGCTTGCTTTTTTTTAATGCGTTAGATTTGTGTGTGGTAACTACATAGTTTTTTATATATGAACCTACAAATAGTAATTTTAGCATAAAAGTATTAATCATCAGCTCTGTTCTTTATCATTTATTTTTTGTGTTTATGCCATACTGAAACCTATTTGTCCAACACGCTATCAATCTCATTTTGAAGGATATTGCTAATCCATTGCTTCATATATTCATAAAATGTGTCTACTCAACAACATAAATAACGCAATGAAGGTTGTTGAACTGTCAAAATGAAAACCATTGCTCCTGATTTACTCAATTACCCCGCTGGTCATACGAGTACATTATTTTGAGAATAACTTTGTGTAATGTAAATTACCAACATTGCACGATGCACTAACCTAAAATAAGTAAAATAATAAGCAAGTTTATAAGTAAAACTAAACCTTTAATTATATGGCTAAAGAAGTTTCTCAAAGGACTTCAAAAAGGGACACTAAAACATAGGTTTCTCTTTAAAGTCTCGAGTGTTAGCGAAAAGGGGAAATTCCGACTTGTATTCACATAAGTATAAAAGTATTTTTCGCTCTGGTTATCTGTATTTACATAAAGCTCATAATAATTTGCTCTGTGTTTCAGAAGTATTTTAAAGAAAATTGCATTTAAGTTTTTATGGTTCTCTTCAACCCTGCGGGGCACACTCATCTTGATGGGGTCACTTTCATCTTGACAGTTCAATAACATTCATTGCTTTATTTACGTTGTTGATCACACAAATGTTTCGAACATATGAAGCAACTAGCTGCGCCCCGCGGTTTCACCCGCATAAGTTTCGATCTCGTGGGAATATCGGGATAAAAAGTATCCTATATGTTAATCCTGGTTATAAACCATCTGTGTGCCAAATTTCATCCAAATCCATTCAGTAGTTTTTGCGTGAAAGAGTAACAAACATCCATCCATCCATCCATAAAAACTTTCACGTTTATAATATTAGTAGGATGGATTAGCAATATCCTTCAAAATGGTTCAGATTGAGATTGATAGCGTGTTACTCAATAGGCTATTTTCCTAAAAAAATCTAATTAGTCCGTCAGTTAGATTATCAAAAAATATTGAACTCGTATTTTTTCTTATGTCAATTATATAAAAAACTATGAAGATATCGCCCGTTAAACTTCCGCGTGACGTCACTTGCTTGCGACACTTTTGCAAGCAAGTGACGTCATGACCCCCCCAAACTCCCAAATTTTGACGCGTTTTATCATTGTAATTTTTTGTACAACAAAAGAAAAAATACGTGTCCATTATTTTTCGACAATCTAACTGATGGACTAAATATAATAATTATTTTTTTACCCAGGCAAATACCCTATTAAGCGTGTTAATCATTTCTATCTGTTAGACCAGCAGGTCTAGCAGATAGAAATGATTGGAAATCGAGAAACATTCTACAAGTCTACGCAAAATGTACCTCTAGCAGCATAAATTTCTTGCCAAAAGCAATATTTAATAGCAAAAAAAATATCTCTAAACAAATGCATAATGAACTCTTGAAATCAATTAACAATTCGCTGAGTTTAATAAAACAATTTAATTAATTAGCTTCTGAAAGTTTCACGAAGTTTCATAAGGGGTTGAGTTTTACCCCACACTTGGGGGGTGAGACTGGACTCTCGTTATTGCCAACTTTGCCCTGTTTTTCAGTTTATTTTTTACCGTAAAATATTGAATTTATAAACTAGCATAATCAGCCTATAATGTTCCCACTGCTGGGAGACAGGCCTCCTCTCAGTGAGAAAGAATGGGGCGTAATTCAACACGCGGGCCCTTGGTTGACGTCACAAATGTCTTCGATTTTTTGGTTCTAGGACATGCCGGTTTCCTCACGATGTTTTCCTTCACCGTTTTGGGAGCAGTGGTGATGAAATAATTTACACAAAGTAAAGCGCCTGTCTGTGTTGGTGGGTTCGAACCCAAGAACTACAACTCCTAAGTCGCAGCCGTTACCACTTGGCCACTACTGATCACAACAAAATTATAATATACTAAAATTATAAATAATGTAACAATATATTAATTATAATTATTATTTAATATATTATAATTATAAATTATAAACAAATCGTCACACCTTAGGACATAGCTTCAGTTTGCCTAAATGACACAAGGTTTTGATTGAATGAAAATATGAATGAATCTACGTATCTAAAAACTTATTAATCTAAATTTTCCCCGCTACCCAGTAACTGGGTTGTCAAGGATCTATCACACACTACTAGTCACTTCATGTAAAATACTGGTATTCAGCTGCATCAGTAAAACTGGGAGCCGACCCCAACAAGTTGGGAAAAGGCTAGGCAGATCTTGATTCCAAGCTTTTCCTAGTTACTAATAAAAACTGATTATACATTTTTGCTCCTCCATCTCACGTACCGTTACATGCTGGGATCCGCACAATTAAAGAATCTGGCCCTTTTTCACAAACACCAAAAATATTTTTTCACATCCGCACACCAAAAAGTTTTTACTTAGACATACAAACAAAAAATCTCAAAAAAGCCGTATTATTACCAGAGATTATATCTGCAAACATTATGTAAGTACGGAAACTGGTTCTCCATACAATCCCATAGGCAACGGGTTCCATTGATCTTAAGAAAACATTCCCCCTGTGAACCAAGTTGTACACCGCAAGTAGAAGTAGGTACTTACTGTTGCGAGAAAAAAAAAACAATCTGAATGTTGTTTTGTGGCGGTGGTTCCGTAGAAAATAATAAGACAGGGGATTAAAAATATGCTGTAGTTGTTAATGATGAACAACTACAACACACTATCAGTAGCAATGGTGTTCATTTTGACATTTCAACAATACTCATTGCGTTATTTACGATGTTGAACAGACAAATATTTTAAACTTGTGAAGCAATGGATTGTAAATATCCTTCAAAGGGGTTCAGATTGAGATTGATAATGAAAAATTAACCGGTCAGTTTTTAAATAATTATTATTACCTAACAGATATAGGTTTACCTAACCATGAAAGTAACTCTATTAATAGATTTTTCTGTAATCAGTACCTACCACTGCTATTTTGTAAAGTTCACTTTGAACTTCACACAAGTGACAAGTCAGCTACTTTCTTTTTTTATAAAACTATTTCGGAATCACACCGATTCACACCTCTACACCGTTCTAATTCAGAAGTGATGTTTTTTGTTACAGGTTTAGTATGACCAGCCAGTCTACGAGTATTTAGTGAAAATCTCACCGTGACAACTTAGGTGAAGTTAAGTGAGCTGTCATTGCACCTGATGCTACGGATTGACACTACTTACAGCTCACTTAACCAAGTTTAGACCTAGGAATACACCCTCAGTAGTGTGATTTACTAAGCACTTTACAGCCAAACTATGTAACTGCCCAGATTTACTATTACTCTACGGAACCCTAATTCGGATAACCTACGAGTAAAGTTCAAGTTTATATAACTGGTTTCTGCCGCTACTAGCTTGGACCTGTTCCAAGTCCCAAGGTTGGAATAGCGGTGTAACTGCAAATGTAACGTGTAGCTGAGGCTGGAGAGAAACGGGAGTCACCTGGGAACGATGAATGAGAGGAACCGAAGTGTTTTGTAGAAGATTTTAGGGAAGGATGTGGTTGTTTTCTGTTGAATGACGAGGGAGGTGTATGATTTTATTTACGTTGAAACTTTTTAGTCAGGTGGTCAGCCATCCTAGCATTGGGCTAGATTAAGCTGAAATGCTCGTTTGGCATGCATAGGTAAACTTATTAGTAAATTGTTTTTAAAAGAATAACCGTGGAGTTTCTTGCCGGCTCTTCTCCATAGGAAACGACTAAATGGAACCGTGCACATAGCTTCTGACGTTACATAAGTGCCCATGTAGGTTTATGTGAAATAAAATAATTAGATTTGGAGTGAAAATACATAGTGAAATATTAAGTAAGTATAGTCACGACCATTATGACGTTACTATACAT
The DNA here is from genome assembly GCA_947507525.1 of Apamea epomidion. NCBI lineage: Eukaryota > Metazoa > Arthropoda > Insecta > Lepidoptera > Noctuidae > Apamea > Apamea epomidion. The sequence goes on along the minus strand of OX382240.1, from coordinate 16,188,807 downwards.
TTAAGAGCGATTTTCTTCTAAACTATTGATATAAATTAAATCGTGTTGTGAATATATAATATATTTTTGAAACCATGGGTACTAGGTATTATGTATAAGTTTTCTCAAAGTTCGCTTCTGTATTTTGCGTAAGTTTGTATTTAAACTCGTGATTGTACCCTATATCTATAATTTTTCTCCCAAAGTTTTTTTTTTTACCAAAATTTAAAGCACGTCAGCAAAAAAGTTGCTGTATAATATTTGTTTAGTTATGTATAAATAAGAATAAGTAACAGTTAAAAATCAAAAGTATTTTTGTCTCACGGCAACTTACCCAAAAAAGATCGCAACCGAAAAAAAAATCCTTCACGAAAGTCGCACGTTTTTTCTTTCTAAAAAAAAAAAAAACGCAAACATTAATTCAAAATACATCTACCGTAAGCGAGTTAAGTGGCAAACATAGACAAAAAAGCAAGAAAAAAAATCTTGGGTCTCATAATTAAAATTCCGTTCACACTACGGATCAATTTTTGCTCACAAAAAAAATTTAAATAACAAAAACGGTTAAGAGGTTTTTTCTTGGAAAAAAAAGTGCAATCGCAATTTTTTTTTATGATAATTCGAAGGGCATTTTTTACCTGTTGTCACTTAAGGATCGATTGATGAGATTGAGGTGTTGATCCATTTCTATTGAACCGTTTATTTATTTGGCACGAGCCGAAACTAATAGGGATCAATAATGTTTTTATAAAAGGTGTTAAAGTGTGGCAACAATTGATTTATTGGTTGAAATGTGTTATAGGGTCTTATTTAGGGTGCATCTTGAGCTCTACGAAACCACAAATTATTGCAGATATTTAAGTAATAACCGCCGCACGGGTCGATCGATCAGGTTTAGCTACGCTCGCCACGGTTGGTCCGTGGATGGGTGACCAGCTTTACATACCAAGACGCCTACAGAGACGTCTTGGTATGTAAAGATGGTCACCCATATGGCTGGCTTAAAGTGCTTCCGGGATACAGACCGCGGAAGCACTTTAAGCCTTGGTCGCGGCTATCATTCGGGGATCTTTGGCAGTCGTTACGGGTCGTCAGATACCCGAAAGTCTGACGACCAGTCTTACCAAGGGGTATTACCAGTAACTAGGTTGTGGAGGTCATATAGGCAGTTGCTCCATGCAAAATACTGGTACTCAGCTGCATCTGGTTAGACTGGAAGCCGACCACAACATAGTTGGGTAAAGACAAGGTAGATGATGAAGATAAAACAGTTTTTTGACAGATGGAACTAGTGATTGCAGCAACACACAATACATTGATTGATACACGAACTATATTAATATACTAGCTGCGCCCCGCGGTTTCACCCGCATACGTTTCAATCCCGTGGGAATACCGGGATAAATAGTATCCTATATGTTAATCCTGATTATAAACCACCTGTGTGCCAAATTTCATCCAAATCCGTTCAGTAGTTTTTGCGTGAAAGAGTAACAAACATTCATATATCCATCCATACAAACTTTCGCGTTTATAATATTAGTAGGATGTAAGAAGCCTCAAATAAGATAAGCCAGTTTATATATTTATTATATATAATAAATATATAAGCTGCCTTATCTTATTTACGCATTTTAAAGCTAACTTTTACGTAGGTAATCTGGAATATGTACGTTCTAAGACAGCTCTCAAAAAACGGTTAACCTAATGGACAGGGTAAACCTCTTCGAAGCGTTTTACTATCCTAACTTTTTCACTTGCTTAATACTAAAAACACTCATACGATGCTTAAATTGACCTCACACGACTTTTTACCAGATATGGTAAGGAAAATAGCCCATTTGTTTAAATAACAACGGACACTGTTACTCACTGGAGTTTATAGAGGGAAGAATTAACTTTATAAGTAACAAACTTATGCCTTATTAAGGCGTGACACGCTATTTCTATAAACACATATATCTATCGATTGGACATGTTATAAATTAAAGTTGCCTTTCATGCTTGTCTGTGTGACTGCGTTGTTCTTCTAAACTACGCAACGGATTTTGATGCGGTTTTCAAGATTATTTAGAATATTTATCCCAGGTTTATTTTGTACTTATAATATAATTATTAACATTACACACTTCTTCTTTTTCGTGTCGCTGGCACGACTGTATTTCAAATGTTTTTTTCCCAAAACTTTACAAACTTATAACTTACAAGGCTAGGTGGAGCGGCGATCTTCGCTGAATCGCTGGTAGCAGCTGGACGAGAGTTGCCGAAAATCGAGTTGAATGGCGTGCAATAGGAGAGGCCTATGTCCAGCAGTGGACTGCTGTAGGCTGGTGATGATGACGAAACTTACAACTATAAAGACACCTGGATGTTTTGTCAAGTTGTAAAAACCCTGCGACACAGGCGCCGGTCGTTAGTCCCACAGAAACCTCCTTAAAAGCCCTTGACATCTGCAAGAATACCTACATCTTCCACACAGAATCACGCAAAAAGATTAGGAGTACATAGCCAACCAAAAAACATTCGCCTCAACAATTTCAATTTCGCTGATATCTTATTTAAAGGGAGAGACTTATTTTTCACCCCTAAGTATACGCCGCCCCTTACGCTCGCGTGCTCTTTGCGAACTTCAAAGGGGGTTGCTTTCCCCCCCTTGTTAACAAACTTCCACCTATCTGCATTTTTATTTAAGTTTCGACAAAAATTTTCTACCCCTTAATTCAATTTTTTTTTCTCGCAATCGCTCTAGGAAATTAATTAGGGAACACGAAGCTGATATGCTAGTCGATTTTGAAGATTAACTGATTTGAATATTAAAGGGTCTTTTTGGGGGTGTTAGTATTTTTAATTATATATAGGATAATGAAGTCGTTGTCTATATAAACCTATGTATTTCTTTTCCTATTTTTGTAGCACTTACATAAGCGGTTAATTCCTTGATTTGCACGAATTTATTCGCCGGTGTGTTTAATCGGGCGAGTCGTTAGTTTTCAATAATATTATTTTTCTATGGGTGAATTGCACGGATTGGCACATTTTGAATAGAATAATGGACACTAGTGCACAAATTGTGCCAATTAAATTCGTGCGAATGGACTAATAAGCCACGTAACAAAGTGTAAAAAAGTTCTTGCCTAAACTTTTGTTCACCTTGGATTTTAACTTACAGAAACTGTTCAAAAATTTTTTTTAAAAATTAAAAATTAAATTAAAAAAAAAAATTAAACTGTCATTTTTGTCGTTAGACAAACACACGTACACAATTAATAGTTTTTTGAAGTGAAAATTTCTTTAGCGGCGTTCTGCACTTTTGTTGTGATGGAAAATTCGTAAGACGGAGCTCGCGTCAGGACACGTGACCTGATCGAAAATTCGTAAGATGGAGGAAGAGTGAAAACTTCTTTAGCGGCGTTGTGCACTTTTGTTGTGATGGGTAAAAAATGTTAAACTCGCGTCAGGACACGTGACCTGATCGAAAATTCGTAAGACGGAGCTCGCGTCAGGACACGTGACCTGATCGAAAATTCGTAAGACGGAGGGAGAGTAGACCGCATTCCAAAACATCAAAAATACACAACGTTAATATTCAAGTTTTCACTTCTGCCGGCACTCCCGGTGTGCAACCCGTTTTTTTTTTTTGTTAATAATGTATTTTTTTTGCTTTAAATGGTTAATTTTGGCAAAAGCTAACATAATTGAAAGGTCATTAAGTTTTTAGAGAAGCATATATCCCATTTGCCAAACCTTTATAGGCTTTCTCGGAAACTCTTGATATGAAATGAAATCATATATTTATTCATCTTTGATTCTGGTACATTACCCATAAGTTTGTTAGTATTACTTAAACTATGTTCTATATAATTACTAAGACAGAAACATTAACAAATTAGGAACAATTTATAATACAATACAACTTAATATTACTTTGCAAACATGGGTAATTTGATAGATATTATTTTTATAATAAAGTCCTCCATGTTCTGCCAACACAACATAAGCAAATGAAAATCATATTTAATTACAAAAAAAAAAGATATTAATATTTAAAAAAATAGTAGGAATCTAGTTTTTTTATAAGCTCCTATGTGAAATGCCGAGTACCTACCTAAGGTAGAACACCTTATGTACTTATCACCAAAATTAAATATGAAGACGCCAAGATGTCCAATCAAATAGGGGGCCTATTTGATTTCCATAATTGCAATAGCAAATTGGGAAAAGAAATGCTCATTTTGGGGGTACCAGAGGGGGTGTTTAGGCAAATAATTTTCATCTTTTAAATAAAGTAGGGTTAGCAAAAATGTCTTTTGATATTAACATTCGTTTAAAATACCTAAATAAAAACAATTTGTTGTTGCTGTTATTTGTATTGGATAAAACTTTAAAGGTAAATGTGTACCATCGTCAACTGCACAACCGCTTCAAATTGGTCGAGACAATGGCCGAATGCAAGTCCATTTAAAGAAGCTCCATCAACCCTTGGAAGAAGTTTACTCTGGTTTACTTAAAATAAGACATAATATGTAGTACAGAAAAGAGGAGGCCTATACTCTGCAGTAGGGTAAATAAAACTGCCGATGTTGATGATGATGAAGAACTAAATGCATACATTGTACAATTAATTGCTCAGCGTGCTAAGTCGACTATAACAAGTTATGAACGAAACTTTTTCTACTTATATATATATTTCTGTAAATTGCACATTATTGTACATTATTACAATAATGTGCAATTTCCAGAAATATAAGTCAACTACTACCCAATCCTACATCCTACTAATATTATAAACGCGAAGGTTTGTGAGGACGGATGGATGGATGTTTGTTACTATTTCACGCAAAAACTACTGAACGGATTTTGATGAAACTTTACAGTAATATAGTTTATACAGCAGGATAACACATATGATACTTTTTATCCCGATATTCTCACGGAATCGACACTTATGCGGGTGAAACCGCGGGACGATGCGAGTAATATTATAAACGCGAAAGTTTGTGGGGATCGATGGATGGATGTTTGTTATTCTTTCACGCAAAAACAACTGAACGGACATCGATTAACCCTTACAGTAATGTATTTTATACAGCGGGATAACACATAGGATACTTTTTATCCCGATATTCTCACGGAATCGACACTTATGCGGGTGAAACCGCGGGGCGCTGCTAGTAATCAACAACTTAATTTATGTTAAATCTGTTGTGTTAAAACTATTAGAAGAAAAAGGCCCAACGGGGGTATTAATAGCCATTATATTGTGTATTTGATAAGGTACTGAGACCGATGATACCCTTTTTGCTGACGCTACACGATTTCAATCGGGGAGACGCTGGCACGCGACCTCGTCTTTAATTATTTCTTTTTTCCTCAAAGCCCCAATAATAAATGCAAATAATACTCAATGCGCCATCCGCCAAATTATTGAGCCTTAAGCCGGCACTATGCAGTTCCTATTATGTACTGTATTTGTATTATATTTCTATATACATTATTTACTTAGCTTAGAAACTGGTGGTCAGTAGCCAAAAGGTCTGACAATCAGTCTTACCAAGGGGTATCGTGTTACCCGGTTACTGGGTTGTGGAGGTTCAGATAGGCAGTCGCTCCATGTAAAATACTGGTATTCAGCAGCATCCGGTTAGACTGGCAACTGACCTTTGGGAAATGGCTAGGCAAATGATGATGATGTTTACTTTGGTTAAACGTTGGCGCCAATTTGCCAAGAGCCTAAGCAGTGGTGACCCAGTGGTAACGGGCGCGACTTACGAGTTCTAGGTTGTAGGTTTGAACCCAGGCAGGTGCTTTACTTTGTGTAAATTATTTCATCACCACTGCTTTCAAAACGGTGAAGGAAAATATCGTGAGGAAATACAAAAATTAAAAACACTTGCCCACTCCTTCTCACAGAGAGGAGGGCTGTGTCCCAGCAGTGGGAACATTATAGTCTGATAATGCAAGCCAAGTGCCTAACATTTTGGGATTGTTGGAATTGGTCATAAGTATGAAAATCTGTTAAAGATATTAAAGCTACAATGATCACATTATCTGCTAAAAGTTGGTGATACGTTACTTATAGGGGTCTTCTTTACAAACAAACTTGATAACGCACAAAAAACATCCAGCGAACTGCCGATATATTATGTAAATATTTGGCATATGTAAGTGAGCGTGAGCTTTTAATAATGGCAAACCTCCTTCACCTAAGTTTTCACGGTGATTTTTTTACAGAATGGCAATGCTGGTATGCAAATTCAAATATGTATTAAACAGGAGAAATCATGGTCTTTTTTAGGAAATTTCGAAACGGCTAGTTGACACCTCCCGTGACCCAAGGTCTGGCTTTTACCTTGGCCAGAGGCTAAGCCAATGCTAAACCCAAGAGACTAGCATTACCTCGTTGTATGGCAATCCATACAACGAGGTAATGCTAGTCTCTTGGGTACATTACCAGTCGACAGCCATGCGGATGAGTTTTTCGACGCTATATTTTAGTCTGTGTATAGTTTAAGTTAAGTTAGAATTTAATTTTGTTATTTTACTATTTAATTAGGTATTAGTTGTTATTTGATTACTTATTATTTTAATTTACAGAAATAATTAAATATAGCAGGGAAATACAGTTGCTAAAATCCAGGCCAACAAAAAAAAACTTCTTAACCAAAAATATCGTTTAGTCAACTCTCGGCCCCTTGACCCCCAATAAATAATGTTATCACTGGACCCTTAACTATAGTTTATTCTCGCCCCTTGGGGGTCGAGAGTGGATTTTATTTTCCAGCCAAGTTTTAGTTTCCTCTCGACCCCCAAAGTACAATTATGATGATAAAACACATCACATCTTTTAATATATTCTTATTTTCTTACCAAAATCCATCAGGTTATTTGCCATCGACAAGCAAAGAAACAGAAGAAAATGAAAAAAGAGCACATCATAAAATAGTGAAAGATCATATAAACATACTCGTAAGTCAGTCGGCAATAAACCGAAAGAAAAAAACTTTAACAGTTAAAGATTCGAGATTGCCGGAGACGAAAAATCTGCGGAAAAATCGCGAAGAAAAGAAAACCCATTAGAAACAATCACCAACAATAATTCTTGGTGAAGTTTGAACTCCGAAATCTCTTGTCCTTTGCAGGGACTTGATAAATATGAAGGGTCTGACCTGATAATTTTTATGAAAAAGATTTTTTTATTTATAATGTGCGTCTTATTTGTGCAGAATAAACCATTTTTCTTTCTTTCTTTCTTTGAGTTTTATAGCTTGGATATTGTGAGAGGATATTATCAAATATCTGCTCTCAAAACGGTGAAGGAAAACCTCGTGAGGAAACTGGTCCTAGAATCAAAAATTCGAAGACATGTGTCATCTACGAGTACCAACCCGCACTGGGCCCGCGTGGTGGATTACAGCCTCTCACAGAGAGGCCTGTCTTCCAGCAATGGGAACATTATAGTTTGAGTATGTATTATCAAATCTGTATTTAATTTACATTGATGACTTTATTGTGTTTTTTTTTTCTGTGTTCTTTGACATGTAATATACAGTTGTTCATTAAATGTAGAGATGCTTCAAGATTCTAAGTAGGTCTGTAGAGATAAGCTGCCAATTTTGAGCGTTGGCATCCAAGGGATGCAGCAAAAAATCAGTGCTAGGGTAGTTAGCACTTGGGCTACCATCATCATCTAGCATATGGGACAATTTTTGGGATCGGCTTCTAGTCTAACCGGATGCATCTTAATACCAGTATTTTACGTGGAGCGACTGCCTATCTGACCCACAAACCAGCTACTGGGTAAGACGATACCCCTTGGTAAGATTCACTTGGTAGGAAGCACTTGGACTTGGACTTGGATCTGCCTGTTTTGGCATATTTATTCTGCCAATTGTGCGCTACTTTAAAATTGTTTGCAAACATAATTTCTTTATTGTCATTTCAAAAACTTTTACTGGCAATCATTAAAATCTTCTAAAACCAATAAGTTTCGAAAACCCATAATAAGCAAATACCACTGCTGCCGAATATTTCAAACTCAAAATAAGTACAGTCACCATTAAAACGCGAAATGTCGAACAAATTGGCATCGCACATAAATTTTACATAAACTATTGGACAGGGGTTGTCGCACCCCATCGGTTCACCCCCGTTCGCCCCGTGACCCTAACAAGTATGGTGGTTGAGGATTAAAAAATCGATAGGCTTAGTTCAATGGTGTATTCCTGTGAATACCATGGACGAAATAGAGGTCAGTTTTGACGGTCATCGGTTCGTTGATGATAAGGACAAGAGGAATTTAAAACTGTGTAGTAATGATTCAGTTTTTAGAGTACGGAGAACAAGGAAAAGACAAATAAACAGAAAATTTAATGTTATTATAATTTGATGAAACATGGAAAATACTTTACTTAGGCCTGTTTTTTAATACTCATATAACTTTTTAAGAGGTCGACTGTCACTAAGGAAATAAGCTTGCCTACCAGACGAGGGGATATATCTGAAGAATAATTATGACACTTCATATTTTCTATACAAAAGTTGTCAAACCGCAATATTTATTCCTCAGACAAAAGTTTTCTGTTTATTGAAAAACCAGCCCTTTGACAAATATAGTTAGAGATATGAAAAAATTGTGGCATAGTATAATATCAAAGATTTGAATCGTTTTATTTCGCCTTACTTGGTGTTAGAACTCAGACGACAATCATAATCACTATTGGGACACATGCCTCCTCTCAGTGAGAGGGAGTGGGCCGTAGTCCACCACGTGGGTCCAGTGCGAGTTGGTTTATTCAATTATTTGTATTAAATATTCTTTTCACATGTCTTTGAATTTTTGGTTCTAGGACATGCCGGTTTCCAATGTTTTCCTTCACCGTTTTGAGAGCAGTGGTGATGAAATTAAATACACAAAGTAAAGCGCCTGCCTAGGTTCGAACTCACGGCTTACAAATCGTAAGTCCGAGCCGATACCTCTCAGCCGCCACTGCTCTCGATATGGCCTGTTTATTCAATTTGTATTAAATATTCTTATCATGACTTGCTTTTTCATCAAGCGCCCTCTCTCACGAAATACATCTCTTTATTCTTTCTATGAAAAAATCTAAATAAGTGGGTTCCTAACTACCTACCTTTACGCTTCTATCCTCGGGCCAAACGGCACGTTATCTACAAACCCACCCCAAGAAATTCTTACAAATAGAAAAATTTTATATTCAAATACGATTTTCTGTTGATGGAAAGTCGAAAAAATCCTCCCCTTCAGTAATCATATAAAATATATAAGTATACTTTCTGCGTATGAAGCTTCAAAGAGAGATGGTGTTTTGAAGAAATTCGACCTTTTTACCTACCTCCTTTGTACAGTCAGGGAAAACGGTCGCAAGTTTCTTTTAAGTACCAAAAATTTTTTTTTTGAATCCAAAGAAAAGTGCATGATACTGGAAACAAAAAAGTAGGTAAATTATTCTTAAAATATCTAGATTTAATTTTATGATGTTTAAAATTTATCTTGTGAAGGCGTTAGGAATCCACTGGATGCAGGAAACAGAACCGGTCAAAGTGGCGGTGCTTGGGGGAGACCTATGTCCAGCGGACGTCTTTCGGCTGATATGATGATGATGTTGATTTATAATTCATAGATATTGTACAGTTTAGCTTGTTTTAAAGAAACCAGCCGTTAGTTTCATGTCTAAAGTCCAACAGCCTACGTAATTAATATGAGGTTCATCAATTCATCCATAGTTTTGTGTATATTTTTGATTGTTTAATCAAAAACTATTTATGCTCTTATTTTAGCTCTTCTGTTATATATTTCTATAAGCCGTCATCTCCTGTCTAGCCATATCATCTTTCATACAGTTCATCCATCTTTTCTTTGGTCTTCATCAACTATCCACATAATCATTAATTTTAAAAAATTATGGTTACAACGATGAATGAACTTTCTATCTTGGTTTATTAATATAGTTTTGGCTTCTTCATAATTTCCAACCGTTTTTTCGGCGACTATACGCAACATGGCACCCCAAACTCGATGAGATATTTTTTTCCTAAATCAGATGCACTCCCCCATTGCTTGTTACCGTTATTATTAGATTTGTTAGCACAGACCGATTCTTATATATAACTTCATATATACTTCCCTCTACGAGCTAAAAACGACCTTAGCTCCACAAAAATTGGGCTCAATTTGGTGGTTTAGTAACATGTGCGTATATTTTTGTTAGGTATTGATTTTATTTGTATACTAGCCATCGAACACGTCTGTCTGGCTGTTATTTTGTTTGTTTTGGATATTGAACCGAACCGTACAAAATGGACGTGATTTATAAAAATGATGAACAGAGCTCGAGGTAAGTCGAGACAATTTTATTTTAGCCAAAAGAATCTGTAGAAAGATACTTTTCATCCTGGATATTTCTATAAAAAAAAAATTAAATAAAAAATAAACGCAGCCGAAGTCGATGGCAACAGCTGGTATGTTAAAAAGGAAATACATCGAACTGTTTTATATAGTCTTATTCAATATCGCAGTTCACTGCTGGACACAGGCCTCTCCCAGGCTGCGCCACAACACCCGGTCCTCCTTCCACATCCAGTCCGTCCCATCATACGTCGTCATAGCCTTATTACAGCACCCTAATTGCGTAACACATTTTCTATCACAATCTGAATAATTTTGAAGGATATTGCTAATCCATTGCTTCATACGTTCGAAAAATTGGTCTGCTCAACAAAGTAAATAACGCAATGAATGTTGTTGAACTGTCAAAATGAACTCCAGCCGGTCTATTCTTTAAAATCCTACAGGGAAAACTTAGATTAATGAGCTTGAAGGGAACTGTCATCCCATTTGATGCTAGGGATTTTAGATCACTTCAAGCTCATTTCGCAGGTACGGGTAATGACTATTCAAAAGTGATTATCACATCGACATCGATGCGTTGTAACTGAAACAGTTATCGTGAATTCAGCACATGATTCTACACCCCCTAGCTGAGAAGATTTCGTCGGTTATCAAAAAAAAAAAAGTGCTTTTTTATAGAAATGTGCAATACCTACGCGATCAAAATGTACTGAACAGCTCCGCAGGGGTTCAGATCATGTACTGAATCCATGGTAACCGGTTGTCCGTCGATATCCTTGCCGCCTTGAAAAGGATAGGTTAGACAAAAAGCGAGATTAACCACAGTTCTAGGTTTTACAGTAACACATAGAAATGATACTACAGCTCGAAAACAGGTAATTCCTTATAAGTTCAATACACCATGTTTTATCTGCGGTTACTACATCTGTGTAAAGGAAATTAGTTTTATATAAAAAACAAGCATGTGTTATTAATCCGTTATATGAACAATTTTTGATATGTTAGTTTTTTTTGGTTTGACATGACCATTCTACAATATAACACCACGACTGATTAGGTCGAAGATGTAAGTCCTACCTGGTAAAGTGGGGCTACCTTGACGGAACGGCAGTAGGGTGTGCTTGTGAAGCTATGTCAGAAACCATGCTCCACCTCCTATCCTGCCCTCTGTGCCCAAAACATGCAGTCAAAGTGACCTCTGCGCTGCCACCGCCAACGCCGTGGAAGTGGCAAAGTTTTGGGAAAATAATATTTAAAATAGAGTAGAAGAAGAAAAAGGTTAGGTCGGAGGGCTCGTGGCTAAATATTAACAGCCACACGGGTCGATCCACCGTTAAGGCTGCGACCACCAGAACCACATCAACAAGGCAGTCCGTGATTTATATATGTGACAGATCCATTCGTCTCGTCACTACGCCACAAAGTTTTTTTTATCTAATCAAGAGGTCTTGGAGTGGAGACCGCGTATCGGCAAGCGTAGTGTGGGACGCCCCTCAGCTAGATGGACGGACGACGTAAAGAAGGTGGCTGGGACGGACTGGATGCGGAAGGCGGAGGACAGGGTGTTGTGGTGCAGCCTGGCAGAGGCTTATGTCCAGCAATCGACTGCGATAGGCTTAGTCGATTGAAGATGCGTTTCATCTCATAATAGAGAAAATATTTTTTAGATATAAGTGTACAGTCACCAAAGGAGATAAGTAATCAACCGATGGATGTTTTTTTGAATTAAATTTAATTTGATAAATGGACTGTTTGTTTTCTATTAATTTAATTTAATTTTACTCGAAAACATCCATCAGTTTCTTACTTAACTTCAACTATATCCGACAACCCTGGTTACTCTTTTGGTGACCGTACATTGTCATAGTTTAATTAACACTCAAATTACGCACTCGTCCTCGCCATATTAAAAAGTATCACCGCTTTTACTATTAACAGACATTCAGCCCATCTGCCGACACCATAGCCAATCCAGCTTGCAATAAAACAAAAATAACTGCCACCTAAAAAAAAAAACAATAGCAACCATAAACAATGACGTCCGAAAAAGGGGTCAAACATTCCCACATCCAAAACGGTATAACACTAAAAAAAACTAATTTCAATAAACAAAAATTTTATTCAAATTTTTGCACCTCTATTTTTATTAAGACAATGTAACATTTCTGATTTGGCTCGACATCTGTTTTCAACCCTTGGGTTTATTGTTTATAATATAAAAGCAACAATAGTGGCCGTTGACAATCACGGTGTACCGGAAAGGTGATGTTAAAACAAAAAAAAAAAGATTGTTATAGTAAGGAACAGGTTTCCATTATCATTAAAAGGGTAAATTGAGATGTAAGCCCGTGAAGTGTTCTGCTCATGAATATAGGGTTGCCAACTTGAAATAATTGATAGTTGTGTCGTAATGCTGGATTGAAAGCAGGTGATCAATATTTGAATTTTAATAGGAAGTCCTGGATGAGACCAGGGAAGCTTGCCACAAAAGAGAGGATGTATACTCAGTAGTCTGACAACCAGTCTTACCAAGGGGTATCGTATTACCCAGTAACTGGGTTTTGGAGGTCAGATAGGCAGTCGCTCCATGTAAAATACTGGTATTCAGCTGCATCCGGTTAGACTGGAAGCCGACCCCAACATCGTTGAGAAAAAGCTAGGTAAATGATGATAACGTAAAATTGCTAATGTCAGAATATGAGTTGTCTTTTTATCAAATGGCCAACCCTATCGTCTCCCGTATTTTAATTATAGCTTCCTCTTCCCCTGCGCCTTGAAGACATTGTCCTCATTTATAATTTATTCATACATTTCATTAGAAATTATTCACAGCTCGAACCGTATGCAAATTCACCAAAATTAAAATATAGACAAAGTGCGCATTCTCTTATTTATTTATTTTTTATAAAAATAGTTTTGTCATTGCAACCGTTCCCACCGAACGGGTTCTATTTCAAAATTGGAACGAGAATGTCATTCGTTTTTTATTAAAACATAAATTGTTTTTTTTTAATGTCATTCTTGAAGCAAAGGAAATGTTTTTATGATTTGTTTTCTTTGATTTGCATCTTAAAAATTAATAGGGGCATTGTTTGCATTCGTAATAAATTGCTTCGAAGGTAAGATGCTGTGGGAACGATTAAAGACTTGGATACACCTATTTTAATTGCACAAGAAAACGGAAATGTATAGTCGCTTGCAATTCCAGTTTAACCAGATCCAGTCGTACTATCAAAGTTTGTACTTAGGTCTACGTGCGAGTAAATCTTGAAGCATACTGTCACTTATCCGACAAAAGTTACGGTTAGGAGATGCTGTAGTAACTTTTGTTTGTTGTGAGGTTCTTTACTCGATTTTAAGCAATAAAACATTGAGTTCAGGCTACAATGGCCCATAGACATTTACCTTACACACTAACATATATCGATACTAATAATAAAGCTGAAGAGTTTGTTTGTTTGAACTCTGGGAAATCAAATCCGACCGGTAGCGGTCGGATTTGAAAAATTCTTTTTGCGTTTGATAGCCCAATTCTTGACTAAGGCTATAGGCTATTTAACATCACGCTAAGGCCCTAAGAAGCCGAGAAAAAGAAAAAAAGTCAGGATCAAAAAATTTCACGCGGCTGAAGTCGCGGGGTAAAACTAGTGAAGTATAAAACAAAACTTGTATTAATTAATATAGAAAGAAAGAAAGAAAATACATTTATTTGGCACAAACTAAAAGACACACGATACACCAGATATATACATCAGACAAAACAAACAATAAGATTAGATTAAAAATAAATAAAAGATTAAATAAAAAATGTGAAGTCCGATGCAAGAAAATTATCAGGAAAGTGCGCGTGTGTGAGTGAGCTTACTTACTTAATTATAGCTTACTTACTAGTTAAAAGCGAGGATTAATTTCCGAAGTTTGCAGCTGTTGGCACCTATCACATTATTTGCCAATTATCTTTTGGCAAAGAAATACATTTTACTCAAAAAAATACTTATGTTACTTTTCCTTCCCGCATAGATCTGACACGCTTTGGTAGAGACGCGGACTCACTTATCTATTACTTACATATATTGAAAACGCTTTTAAATGGGACTTGGCAGACGAATAAGGCCTACCTGCACCACAAATCACTCAATGCATTTAATGATAAACGTACCTATTTAAAACATCATTCTGTCCCTGTCATCTGTAAAAGATTTACAGAAATAGAACGATGTTTTAAATTCTTTGCTTTAGATTTATGGTGCAAGTGGTTCTGAAAGTCCGGAATAACGCAAAGGTAAAGGACACTTTTGAGTCAGTGGTATCGGTCCCGACTTAAGAGTTTTAGGTCGTGGGTTCGAACTCAGACGCGCACTTTTCTTTGTGTAAATAATTTCATCATCACTTCAAAACGGTGAAGAAAAACATTGTGACAAAACCGGCATGTCCTAGAATAAAAAATTCGAAGACATGTGACATCTACTAACTAGCACTGGACCCGCGTGGTGGATTATAGCCCACTCCCGCTATCATAGAGGAGACCTGTGACCCAGCAGTGGGAACATTATAGGCTGAACGAAGACTTTTGATACAGAGTAGTGTTCCCAAGCTGCGAACAAAACCGCGGCTTCCAACTAGTACTCAGCAAGCACATGACACATAAACTATGATATGATCAACTTCTGGTTTCAAGTCGAATAATAAATTCAAATTCAACTAACTAGACACGCAATTCCATATATTATGGGTTACACTGTTTTCCCTCTCGCCGCCCATTACGGTTAGGTAGGTACAACAATCATGATGTCAATTTAATACGATTTATTATACGACATTTACAATTTCAAATGGTTGTAATTGCTATAAGACAATCAATACCCGTCTTAAATATTTTCTATTTTCAACATAGTCTAATAACACCTTAAAAGCATTTTGTCAAAGGATTTTATACCTTACGTCTACGTGTTAAGAGTTTGTGAAAATAAAGGTGGGTGCAAATAATGTCACCGTGTAAAGTGTTCCGTATATTTGTTACTGTCAAAATGTAAATCTTGTAATATGAAAATAAACCTGTTTTATGGTGATTAGGACGACAGTTATTAGTCGTTATGCGTAATTTTAGAGGTTCTACCATTTTCCTAGTGATGGGAAAAGAGGCTCAATATTTGACACTTGTCCTAAGTTTCAAACGACTCAAACGGGGGCTTGTGGCTAAATAATGACAGCACGGCCGATCTTCAAGGTTAAGTAACCCTAGCCAAGGTTGGTCCATGGATGGGTGACCATTCATTACATACTGAAACACCGGCTGTCCCCGACCCGGCTGTTTAGCAGTTGTTACGGGTGTACGTGTCGTCAAATAAATTGAGATACGGGCAACAGAATGATATGATAATAGAGATGGTACTTAAAAACATCATCATCATTATTTCAGCCGAAAGACGTCCACACCTGGACATAGGCCTCCCCCAAGCACCGCCACTTTGACTAGTTATGGGCTCCTTCGGCCTTCACAAGGTGGACTGACGACTTTAAAAACATGAAAGTCTATAATGTCCAATTTGCTTCATATACTTAGGTGCTGCAGTAATAGGGTAGTTGCCTGGGTAAAAAAATAATAATTATATTTAGTCCGCCAGTTAGATTATCGAAAAATAATGGACACGTATTTTTTCTTTTGTCAATCAAACAAAAAATGACAAAGATAAAGCGCGTCAAAATTTGGGAGTGGGGGACAAAATCAAAATACGGGTTCAATATTTTTTGATAATCAAACTGACGGACTAATTAGATTTTTTTAGGAAAATAGCCTATTGGGTTGTGAAGATGCGACGGTATGGCAGCACAAGTATAAAAACATATTCAGCCACCTCTAGTAGTTACGATCATAAACTGAAGAGGTTTCTTATATCTGTGGGTAAGTAAAATGACAGCACTAGTTTAATCTTAGCAGTTAGCACTAATCAATTCTATATAAGACTTGAAGTGCTAATTAACTAATATGCCAAGTAATGTGGACCGATGACCTGGTGAAGGTCGCAGGAATCCACTGGATGCGAGAAGCACAGGACCGGTCGATGTGGCGAGACTTGGGGAACACTTATGTCCAGCAGTGGACGTCTTTCGGCTGAAATGATGATGATGATGAAGAGACATTTGCTTTGCAGTCCGCTTATTATTGCTAATAATAATTATACAATTTTCTCTCATAAGAGGTAGAATATAAAACCAGTTCTTAGAGAAAATAAATATTTTTAAATACCTATAGAATTAAAAAGAGCTGTGTATATGATTTTAATATTAATTGATTGTGTTTACCGAACGGGGATACCATATTATTATTATAGTTCAATTCATAAGCGATAGCGGGCTAGACTTTTATGTAGTACCTATATTTGGATGACAGTTGCGGCAGCACTATCAACTTTTAGATTTTTTTGAAGTGTGTTTTGAAGTTAAATAATTGTTGTTGGTTTTTTTAGCCAAGGAGAGTGAGAGTGGAGTGAGGCCCTTGTCCACCGCGACTACATCTCGATGCATCCCCATGTCGTTTTCTAGGAAATATTCCCTGAGACTACATATCTCGCAATTGTGGAGAGTCTCAACGTTTAAAAAGCTTCGACCTTCATACTTTCGCGGGATATACGGTCTCATTTCCGATGACCGTGGGTGATGCATTCGATTTACAGTTGCGTATGGACTAAAGTAGTCCTGTGTTCCAGGGAGATGCTTTAATATGAAACTGAGTTTTAAATTGAATTTAACATCTGTCTCAATCTGTCATTCTTTGGATTTTCTTTCTTTGCAAGGAAATACGTACCTGTGCCTATAGGTGTGATCCACTTCGAAAAGGTAAAAAAAAAATCTGCAATGGAGACATTATTTGCGTAGTTCGAAATGGTAGCGCTGTAGTCTGGGTCTTTGTTAGTCAACATGACAAACAAAAACTGTCACCTAGCAACTACAAAACCCAGTCAGTTACACTCTTTTTATAAAAGACTTTTACAGAGTTCTATAAACAACATGATGGCGGGGACAATTTCGAGACTGGTCCCCAATTAGAAACTTAATTCTTCTATTCTCGATTCCGCTTATCCTTTGCACCATACACTAGCTTTAAAATTGCACTGACGTACGCCATCACAGTCACGTAGACCATCGCTTAGTATATACGGAAGCCACTGCAAACACATGACTCACCTTTTATCTGCGCTGTCGGTAAGATGAAATTTTGTTGCATTTATTTTGTGGAAGTGTGAGACTTTATCTTTGAAAAAGGCCTCGTCTAGTAAAGTGGTAAAAGATATATGGTTTATTTCTGTAAATAGGTTTTAAAAACACTTTTACGCATTATCATCTGTTTAACCTATCGAAGTTCCAGAACCGTCTCCGAGTCCAAGTGGAAAGGTGTAAGTCAAACCTCGTAAAGTGGGGCTACCTAGAAGGTACGTCAGTAGGATGTGGATGTGGAGCTGAGTCACAAACTATGCTCCACCTCTTATCCTGCCCTTTGTGCCCCAAAACATGCAGCCAAAGTGACCTCTGCGCTGCTACTGAAAACGCTATGTAAAAATGTAATGTCCAGTTTAGCCTTTTACACGTAAAAAATATATTATGTTTTAAACTCTGTTTACTCCGGTACAGTCGACTCTTTTAAAGTCTAGACATTATATTTTTCAAGAATGATATGCTTCAATTTCTGCCTATGATAAGCACGACTGTATTTTGTTTTTGAGGAAATTGGCACCGACTGACATCAAAATAATTGGTGACAATAACAGGCAAGTGAAGACTTCATTTAATTTCATTTCAAAGGGTGCGTGGTGATAACCACTTCTCGTAGAGTGAATCGTTAGTCGCTGTGTCTCAAACGTTAGCTACGTTATGACACCTTCATGTTGCTTGCAGCAATCGTGGCCCAGTGGTAACGTTCGCGACTAACGAATTGTCGCTCGTTGGTTCGAACTCTGGCACATTAGTTTGTGTAAATTATTTCATCACCACTGCTCTCAAAACGGTGAAGGAAATCATCGTGAGGAAACCGGCATGTCTTAGAACCAAAAATTCGAAGACGTGACATTTACCAACCTGCACTGGGCCAGCGTAGTGGATTACGGCTCACACCCTCTCATCGAGAAGAGGCTTGTGTCCCAGCAGCGGGAACATTACAGGATGATTATACATATGTTTATATATATTGCTTTACACGTCTTTTAAGTATTTGGGAATGCCCGTAATCGCAGAGAAAGAGATGACTTATTGGCAGAGTTAAAATTAGTTATTAAATTAAATTAAATTAGATTTAGGTGCTGTTCAATGTTTTTTGCCTAAACCCTGTAGTGAGGAGGCTAAGAAAATATATCGTTTTGTATGCAGCTGTTTAGCTAATAGAGTGTCTCTTGTCTCTTAGTTCGTAAAAATATATTTTTGTTATGAATTATGATGGGACTGACATGGTTATGTGTGATAACCAAAAGCCTCTAAATAAATAAAGATCAAATCAAAAAGATAAGATAAAAAAAAAACGTATTTGGGAATGGGACTATCCTGTTCTGTCGTAAAACACAATTTCCTGTTCCAGTCAAATTTCCATGAATTAATGAAATGCACCGACCCCAGCGTGGTTTGACCAGACTCGATTAATCGAATGAACCCCAAGATTCGCACTAGCCCCTGAAGCCTCATGTTTCATGGTGCTACAGAGACCATTGCATATCAAGAAGTGGATAGGGGGGCGCCGTAATGGTAGGTAAGACGCTCCCTTACGATAGGAAAGGATTTAAGAAACGTACCGTATATGCATCCGTTGACTTTCGTTACGGGTCATCAGAACTCCGAAAATCTTAGGCCTCATTTACGGAGACGCGGAGCGTTGCGAGTCGCGTTGTGCGGCGCGGCCCGCACTGAATTCAAACATATGGCGTTGTATGAGTGTGTTTACGGAGAAGCAATTTTAGACGCGTTTGCTTGAAATGGAGCGTTTTTTGCGGCCGAGCCCGCGGCTGGCACCGCCGCGTCTCACGCGGCGTTTATCGCGGCGGCGCACGCAATTCTCGATAAAGCGATGGCCGCGGCGGAATCTTCTGCCAGTCATATTTGGAAATTCCAGAACGCAGACGTAGTCACCGTCACAATGGAGTACGTAATGATCGATTTTTAGAAAACTGGTCGGTTTCATTGAGTATCCCGCGTGCGCCGCAGCGTTGCCCGCCACGTGCTTTGCTACACGCTTGAGGATCCGCCGCGGGCGCAGCGACGGGCACCGCCACGCTTCCCGCCCCGCATCTCTATGAACAACGTCTTATATTGCCATACGTTTGTGTTTACGTGTGCGATGATAAGTGCCGCTTGACGCGCCGCCGCTCCGTAAACAGAAAAATCGTACGACGCGCCGCGAGATGTCACGCCGCACGCGACGCGCGACGCCCCGCATCTCCGTAAATGAGGTCTTACAAACAGTCTTACCAAGGGGTATCGTATTACCCAGTACCTGGGTTGTGGAGGTCAGGCAGTCGCTCTATGTAAAGTACTGATAGTCTGCATCTGCAGCTGCATCCGGTTAGACTGGGAGCCGACCCTGACATAGTTGGGGAAAGGCTAGGCAGATGGTGACAATGACCAGAATATGCGTCCTAGAGTAGGCTTCCTGTTCCGGTTAAATTTCTACCCCAGTTATGCACATCCTGACCTAACCTTGCATGATATAAAAAGTAATGTCTCCCCGTCTGTCTGTCCGTAACTGGAATATAACTGTAGGTTTCAGAGTGCTAATATATTCTGTTGACTCAGTTAATTTATGGTACAGCTAATTTGCCATAAGCATAGATTACAAATTAGACCACCTGCTTCTAACAAAAAATTCTAATACACTTAGTACTCCTTATACGGCTATTATAAAATAACAAGCATAATAAAAGGTATCACTTAAGGGGGATGCGCTAAGATAGCCCGCCGAATTCAAAGGGGGTTGAAGATTTTTATATAGAGCCTGCAATAGCTGCTGTCGCACCTTATTTTTTCAAAATGGTGGCCACTTATGAAACCTTTATGTAATGGTCTTAATAGGCTCGAAGTGAAAGAAAATGACGGATTTGTAGCGAAATCGAATAAACAAACTTTAATAACAAAAATAACAGAAACTTATAGGATTTTCAACGACGATGACAGACAAGATAAAAAAGCACATTATTTTGACGGCTAAAAGAAAAGTAAAGGTCAAATAAGACACAAAAAGTCTATAACAAGAAACTCATATGCTAGTTGCGTCGCTTTAACTATAATCGATAGCTGAAGTCATTTTGAAAAAAAAAAACAAAACAAAATGGCGGTACCTGTCTGCCATTTTGTTTTTTGTATGCTTTAGATGCCTTACGATTTTTGCAATTTGCAGTTCAGTGTCAGAAAGTATGTTGATTAAAATATGATTTGCGATGCAACAAATGACTACGGAATTATAATCATTAAAATAAGTAATAAAACTCTTGAGTTTGAATTAGCCTCAAATCTCATGATTTCATGAAATAGTCATTCAATAAACTTAGTGAGTTATATTGATGATTTTTATGACTAATATAATTATATAAATACATATTTGTTTCAGCCGCAAATAATATTTAAATCAACATAATTATTACCCTAATTGCGTAACACCCTATTAATCTTAATCTGAATCATTTTGATGGATACTGCTTATCCATTGCTTCATATGTTCGAAAAATGTGTCTGCTCAACGACGTAAATAATGCAATGAATGGTTTTGAACTGTCAACATGAAAGCCATTGCTACTATTAGTGTGTTACGCCATTTCCCCGCTGCAAAAAAAAAAAAAAAGTAAATTAGAATTTCGCGGGCTACCCTTGCGTTTTCGCCTTAATGACGCAACAGCACCTTGTTAAAGCTCTAGAAAACTTCATACATATGTACTTAGACTTGGATACTTAGACGAACAAAGGCGTTAGGACCATCTGCCTAACATGTGCGTTCGAACGGCTGGACTGTTAGATTAGACGGCAGGTAATATACGGCTTGGTAACATCTAAATATTTGTGTCGTCGATAAAATTGATATATCTATTAGTTTTTGTTTGACATGTGTATTTTTTGTTAGTATCGAGTTATAATTAATTTGTAATATCAAAGTTTCTGGGACAGCTTTTTTATTAACAGTATGAATGTGATAGGTTCTTTTTGTAAAGTAATTCACTTCGTACCTCACTCAAGTGACCTCTCCGTTATCTATATAAATAAAAAAACCGGCCAAATGCGAGTTGGGCTCGCGCACCGAGGGTTCCGTACTGTAGGTATGTAACAAAAAATTTAAGGTTTTCGGATTTTTTCCTTTACTTGTGCCACATGATATTGCTTCTTGCCAAACATAGTTAGTCAACGGGAAGTACCCTATAGGTTTTGATTCCCTTGCGAGTGTTAAAATATACGGCATAAGGGGAACATAAACGCCCGTATCTTTTGATTGCGTTGACTTCGAAGTATGATTTTTCCATTGTTCAAGAGATTGCAGCCTTTCAACTTGATAACTCCATGCGCTCCTGCGAAAAGGGGTTTTGACAGACGGACAGACAAACGAACAACGATCTTATAGGGGTTCAATTTTTCTGTTTGTGAATGAAAAATATATTTTTTTTGGTACACGCACAGGAATTACAAATAATAAAAAAAGTATGTATGTAGTTACTTAAGTAATATAGTATACCTAATGTAAATAGTTGGTTGTATACATATATTATATACAACGTGTAACTGAGTTAATGCACATTACGCAAGCAGTTTGTTCAGAAGCGAATACTAAATCGATTTCTGTCATTTTTAAAACACCACACATTTCTGAAACAATGTAAATAACAGTCACATTTTCGCTGTACAGACAAATCAAACCAAAATGGACCAAGTACCATTAGGTACTTGGTCCATTTTGGTTTGATTTTGGTTTGACACAGTCGCACACGTATAAGGGTCTAGCGTATTAACGCTAGACCCTTATACGTGTGCGACTGTGTGCGTGTGCAGATTTGTAATGTGACCACAATTTCCTCCCACAATCAGTTTAACTAATTAACCCAGTAACTGGGTTGTGGAGGTCAGATAGGCAGTCGCTCCATGTAAAATACTGGTATTCAGCTGCATCCGGTTAGACTGGAAGCCGACTCCAACATAGTTCGGAAAAGGCTAGGCAGATGGTGAATCCGTATAACTAATTAATTTCAATATGGATCAGAAAGTTCGGCTACAAGAGGGATGAATGAAAGGTATGTATACAGCTGAGATGAGAATGCTAAGACGGATGTGTGGTGTTACACGAATGGATAGAATAAGAAATGAGTACAAAAGAGGGAATCTGAAAGTGGCACCGGTAACTGAAAAGTTGTGTGGAAATCGGTTGTCATGGTATGGGCATGTCATACGGAGGAATCAAAAAAATGGAGTGACGAGAGTTTTGAGTATGAATGTCGATGGCTATAATAGTAGGGGAAGACCAAAGAAACGATGGATGGAATGTGTGAATGATGATATGGTTAGAAAGGGGGTGACTGTCGAGATGGCGGCTAATAGAGGAGAATGGAAGAAAAAGGCATGTTGCGCCAACCCCGAATAAATTGGGGTAATGGCAGTAGAATTATGAATCAGTATAACTAATTTAACCAAGAAAGCCAAAGTCAAAGTCAAAGTATTTATTAGTGCGATTTTTGGTGATATAACAGGTCTTCCAGATATTTTATGGAAACTCAAAAATCTACCCTTTAATATACACACACACAATACACAATTAATTTAACAATATTAGAAATTAAAAAAAAACATTATATACCTACGATACAATTCAAATAAATTAAAGGTCTTCAAATAGGAATATTACATTATAAATCATAAATACGGAATCAGTCACAAGAAATTTCGTCAGCATGAAGTTCGTCAATGGTATCATTTGTCTATTGCGTTTAAATTGAGTCAAGTTTAAATCTTTTATGTCATTTGGTAGCTTATTAAATTTTTTTGGAGCCATGCAAAGTATGCTCTTGTACATAAGGGCGGCTTTTGATCTTCATAGGCATAATTCATATCGGTATGTTGTTCTTACAGATCGATAACTTTGCTCTGAAGCTTTTTTAAATAAATCACATTTTTTTACGAACAATGCGGTCTCGTAAATTTAATAAACTATGTTTAATACATAATATTAAAAATTCAGTGCATGTCATATGACTATAACATAATATTCTAATTGGGGTGTTTGGTGGAGTGCGTTAATTCCGGGACATGTTGTTTAGAGTTTAATATTTTATATTAGAATTAAAGAAATGTCAGGATTTTTCACTGCCACATTGGATTTAAATCATCCTACTGGATTTCGCCTGACATTTTTCGTTCCCGTTCCCGAAGAGAACAACAATAATATTCCATAGTTCCAAAAGCCACCTTGTTGATCTCGATGGCCCAATTATCGCGCTCTTCATAATTTTCGGCAGAAAACGTTCGTGTTAACTCTTTATCTACAGGGTATATGGACGGCATGGTTAGTGTGAAGATACTCCTTGTGTGGTCAGGATCATTGTCTTCGAATTTGACAACGGCATTATCCAGGAGATAATAATGACAATGGGGAGATAAGGGGTGTACAGGATCCTGAATTTTCTTGAACCCATAAAATTGGGTATTTTCGAGAAGTATGAAGTACGTGCGGTGCCATGTTTGAATGTGTTCTTCGCGTATTTCAAGCCAGCCCTCTTTCATAACGCGACAGTTACTGAAAAAAAAATGAGAATAATATATTAAAAATAGAAATTTCCCTTTTTTATTTTCGTTGATCTAATGGTCGTCAGTGCTACTGCTGGGCATGAGTTCTTGGGTTCGAGTCCCATGGCGGACAAAGTGTTATTGTTTTATTGAAGTGAAAACTTCTTTAGCGGCGTTGTGCACTTTTGTTGTGATGGGTAAAAAATGTTAAACACGTGACTTGATCGAAAATTCGTAAGACGGAGCCCGCGTCAGGACACGGGACCTGATCGAAAATTCGTAAGACGGAGGGAGAGTAGACCGCATTCCGAAATATCAAAAATGCACAATGTACTATTCAAGTTTTCACTTCTGCCGGCACTCCAGGAGTGCAGCCCGTTTTTTTTTTATCTGGAATTTCTCAGCAGGCAGAGGTGTAGGTATCTATACTCGTAGTACCACCACATTTCACCAGCTATGTTTAAGTCCCATGTAATAGGGACAAGCCTATTGTCTTTAACCGGACACAAATCCAGGTTGCTACTGAGAATTTCCAGATGGAAAATCCAATAACACAATAGGACCTAAGCACTAGGTATCCTACTAATATTATAAACGTGAAAGTTTGGATGGATGGATGGATGTTTTTTACTCTTTCACGCAAAAACTACTGAACGGATTTGGATGAAATTTGGCACACATATGGTTTATAACCAGGATTAACAAATAGGATACTTTTTATTCCGATATTCCCACGGGATCGAATCTTATGCGGGTGAAACCGCGGTGCGCAGCTAGTTAGTTCATATTTATATAGATTAATAGTTATATACGGGGTCAAATTGAATTAGCTAGCGAAACTCCGCAGACGTGATGCATATCAATATCTAAACATGATAAAATAAAAAAATAAAAATTTGATTGTTTTTTTTTGTGGGGTGGATAATCGATCATCTTATTATTTTTGAGCAATTATAAATACTAGGTTATAAACGCAGATCTTCATTTTCTTCGTGTCGCTGCACGACTGTATTTTAAATATTGTTTTCCCATAACTTTGCCACTTCCACGGCGTTGGCGGTGGCAGCGCAGATGTCACTTTGACTGCATGTTTTGGACACAGAGGGCAGGATAGGAGGTAGAGCATGGTTTCTGACATAGCTACACAATCACACCCTACTGCCAACTACCACCGCACTGCACTATCTACTGCTACTGTCTACTGCCATAAGCGTAGATAAAGACCAAAGAAACGATGGATGGATTGTATGATGATAGTGATGGCTAGAAAGGCGGACTAAGGAGATGATGGCTAGTAGATATTACGGTAAGAAAAAGAAGACTTGCTGTACCGATCCCAAATGTATTGGGATGAGGGTTGGAGGGTGATAACCGACGAAACATTTTCTACGCTACGTCTAGAATCATAATGCTGAATTCATGCTTACAGTTTGCGCACTGGTTAAAAAAATATCCTGTATATTGCAGGTACTTACTGCACATATCGAATTTCCGTATTTTTTGCTGGTCCCTCCGCCATTCTTGCTGTCTCACTTTGATAACCGGGATATATATATAGACAAGAATGTTTTTTTTTTATTACTGAATTAACGGACACGTGGACGCTTAACGTGCACCGTCATATAAATACGACTGCTGTAATTTTTCGGCATGCAATGGTTTATATATTTATGGTTTGTCCTATATTTTGGTTAAGGAAAATTTTTTTATAATCATGTGTCATCATTATTGCAGATAAATTGGGTATTTATAATGATTAATTATATTTTAAATTTTGGTATTTTGGCTGACATAATGATGATAATATATTCGGGAAAACCAGGGGTATGTTGTTGATTTAAATTAATAATGCAATGTTTGTAGGTACCTAAGTAGGTACGGTATGCGCGCAGTGGCCCAGTACTAACGTATCGTAGGTCATGGGTTCGATCCCAGGCAGGAAATTTACTTTGTATAACTTATTTCATCACCACTGCTCTCAAAATGGTGAAGGAAAACATAATGTGGAAACCGGCATGTCTTAGAACAAAAAATTCGTTTGCCATCCACCAACCCGTACTGGGCCCAAGTTATGGCCCACTAACTCTTACAGAGAGGAGGCCTGTGTCCCAGCAGTGGGAACATTATAGGCTGATTATGCTATATAGATACTATGGCCAGTAACGAAAGTTCACTCTTAAGGTTTTTAAATTATAACTGAATAATCTCTTTAAAATCGCATGTTATCGTTAATTTAGAGAATATTATTTAGCAATGCAAAGGCTTACTACGGCTGTCCTCGTGGCGGCGATCGGCGGCGGCGACCTCTCGCGTCCGGCCCTCATACAGGCCATGGTACGGAGCGAGAGTGAATGGGAGGCCATCACCTCCTTCTGCGAAGCAGTAATGCTCGCGAAGGAGGAGGCGGAGCGCGTGAGGGAGAGGCAATCGCTGCACCCTCGCGCGACTAGCCGCCGCAGGAGACGCCCTGGACGGGAGTCAACAGCCGACTCCCGGCCACCGTAGGCGCGGGCTTGCGGGCGGCGAGCTATGGGCAGCTCGCAGCCCGGTAAGGACCAGGCCCGGGTCGACGGCGCGTTGTGTTCCACGCGCGCCTCAAAGAGCTGTCAGCACGAACTGACGGGGTCCGCTAGGGCCGATGCCGCCGGGGCTGCGGGTTGTTCGAAAGAGATACCGTGGCCTCTGGCACAGGCAACTGAAGGAACACGGGTGGGTTTTAGTCAGTAAAAGTCTGACACTCCCTTCTGCTCCGCCCAGAGCGGGAGGAGTCATTTGATGATTTCCCACCCAGAAAAAAAAAAAAAAAAAAAAAGGCTTACTACGGCCAATGTTTTTGCATCATGAATAAAAATAATAAATAAATCCGGAACCGTCACAAATAAAGATACGACATCTACTGATTATAATCAAAAAGTAAAAAAAAAAAAAACAAAAAAAAAACTTTTGTCTTCGTCGCGGAATCCAGTATTTTCTCTCAACTCTTGTCATTGTAACATAAGCTTTAAATCAAAAAATATCAAAAGGTAATAGTCAAATTTCATCTTTTGTTTCATTCCAGTGACACTAAAATGAGGGTCATTTTTTGTTCAGTTTGCAAAAAATGACCCTTGAAAGGGGTATTTTTTTTTTTGGTAACGTTCGAATTTAAATTAAGAACTCTATTGTCGGTGCGTTTTTTTTAAATTACGATCCGCCGGAGTCATTTTTCATGCATCGCTTGCAATCTGATTTACCTGCCAGTAGCTTTATACTTTTTTTGTTATTTTTTTTTTGAGTTGTTAAGTGTGACCCAGTTACGAATAGTTATATTTATTGGGAGACAGTTATATGAGTCATAAGGACATGTATTTTTTTTGATAATGGTATGGTTGGCAAAATAGGTTTTCATTCATTTCATTTGCATTTATTTCGACGCCATTTTAATTTGTTAATAGTTTTCGCTAGGTTAGGATACTATATTTTCATTTTAATATTTTGTTAGTTTATTTAGTATTAGAAGTTTAACATTTTCAAAAGTGAATGAATATCAATCGATTCTTGTTAAAATACTTTGTGCATTTTTTGTGTGATATCAGGAAAACAATTTGCCTAGCCTTTTCCCAACTATTTTTGGGTCGGCTTCCAGTCTTACCAGATGCAACTGAATACAAGTATTTTACATAGAGCGACTTAATGGGTGACTGAAGTTATAATACTAATAATACATTTTATAGGCACCAACCAGCATACAGAGATAATCGTCGGTTGGTGGCTCCTCATCCTTTAAAATTGTCTAAAGGGCCTCTGCGAGTTGGCTTCCACCCCTGGTACGCCATGCAAAGGTCAGGGTCCCGAGGTTTCCATGTTGGTTCGGAGGTCCCGACTTCCCGAGATATCTCAAAGATAAAACAATATTAATTTTAGTAAGAGATAACTTAAAATTAGACAAGAATCTTACAATTCCTACCCATTCTTTTACTCACCAGTGCAAATGCGACACCGGCTGTAAAGAGCATTTTTATAACAAAACATTAATTAAGTTGCATTAAACACTTGAAAACTCTAGTCAAAGCGTATAACTTAATTTTCTAGTTGCGTGCGCGCATTTAGCCTGAAGGCCATTTACGACTCAGTTGCTTGCATCTAAAATAATTGCATAGGCATTTAAATAAAATTGTAATAATTGTAGCTACATCATTTGCAATGTTATTTTCGCAGAAAACAATGTGTAGCCATTCATAATTTAAATAATAATTATAGTGGAACTTTGGAACTACATGAGTGCATGTATTGTCCTTAACAAGTACAGTCAACGTCATAAGTTATACATTTGCATTGTTTTGCGTTCTCATTATTTTAATTTATACTAATATAGCTGAAGAGTTCGTTTGTTTTTTTTGAACGCGTTAATCTCTGGAACTGCCAGTTGGAATTGAACACTTTTTTTTGGCATTTGATAGCGCAATTCTTGAGGAAGGTTCTAGGCCATTGGCACGCTACAGCCCTTAGTAGACGAGCATAAAGAGAAAAAGTCAGAAATACGCTAAGCGAAAACAATTTTTTTGATATAGTTGAAGTTTTTTAACGATATTTTTGTGTTATGTCTTCAAGATGTCGGAATACGGGTAGCGGCTCTGAAATGGAGGGCAGGACAATTGTCTAGACGTGATGGCAAGTGGGGCAGAGCTCTAATGGAATGACTGCCGAGTGACGATTGAAGGAGTGTTGGCAGACCAACAGCCAGATGGGTGGTTGGATGACATTAAGAAGTTCACGGGGAAGACCACTAAGAGACTCGCTCTGATCAGGGAAGCATAGCATGAAATGGAGGAGGCCTATTCCCAGGAGTGGATGAAACAAGGTTGATAATGATGATGGTGATCTTAATGTTGGTATATTGGTGTAGCTAGCTGACATATGGCAAATAATATAATTTAATGTTCTGTGTCTTGTAATGTTAAATACTTCGTATACAATAAAGTATTTTCTAGAGCACTGGTGGCCCAGTGCCAGACTTATGAGTTGTAGGTCGTAGGTTCGAACCCAGATAGGCGCTTTACTTTGTGTAAATTATATTTCATCACCACTGCTCTCAAAACGGTGAAGGAAAACATCGTGAGGAAACAGGCATGTCCTAGAATCAAAAATTCGTACTTAGACATTTGTGACATCTACTAAACCGCACTGGGCCCGCGTGGTGAATTATGGCCTACTTCCTCTCATAGAGAGGAGGCCTGTGTCCCAGCAGTGGGAACATTATAGGTTGAATATGCTAAGTATTTTCTAACTGAACAGACAGCTGTGTTGCTAGGGAGTTTAAATGCACTAGGAAGTGATGAAGGGCGGGCGTTTTTGGGGGACTGTCTTCCGTAATTTTGACATTCGAAAAATGCTGATTCTCGGCCTAATTTAATTAAATGACTGGTTCGTAGATATTACATAGTAACTATCTAGTTTAGGAAAACCCTTCGACTATTTGTTTGTCGTGAAATTTGCTAATCCTAAGGAAACATGTTTTAACTAAGATCGAGCTATATGATTGCTTTTGTAATTCAGTTAAGAGTTTGATATTTTAATTTCAGTTACTTAATCGTTTGTTATTTTAATAATATACGCTAAGGACTAACTTTGTGATTTTGCAGTGTTTGTAATGTTGATCCTAACTAATATTATAAATGTTTAAGTTTGAATGTTTGGATGTTTGTTACTCAGCCCGCGAGTAAATTTGTAAATCATCTGCATACAAGTGGTATTAACAATTTCGGTCGGAGATTGAGTTAATAAAAACTGCGAATAGTACAGACCGATGTCAGTGATGTCCAGATAAACTTAGAAAGTACATATAAATATGAATTTAAAAAGTTATATTGGAACTATGGTAAAACTCAATGAGGATATGTTGGCACTAACTAAATAAATAACTAGACATCATGTAAATTAAATATTATAGGTACTCAACAAATGATTCCCGTCTGTGATTATCATGGAGGTCTGCTATTATTTTGAGCTTCTATTTAGTAATAAGTGGCCATTATGTGCTCATAATAGCCTGATATTCAATACTCAGCTAATTTTGCATTCATCGAGTTCAAAAGCCGCTGTGACGTAGGTATTTTTCCCAGTAGTAAGACTTTCAGACTGTTTTACTATAAAAAAAGTAATATAAAAATCTATTTAGCTAACATAAACTATATTTCCCACTTTTTACAAACGGTTCATAAAACTTAATAATTAGAAATCTAATTGTTTATGCCCGCTTGTTGTACTAACTATTTATGTATCTACGACAAAAAATATTTATTTATTATTCCGTTTATTTATTTACTTACTAGTTTATTATATACATTTTTTTTATATAAAAGACATTTAAAATATAAAAAATAGTAATCCGCTGGTATTGGGAGCCCAAGCTACCGGTGGTTAGGGCTCCACAGACAGGAACCTCCTCACAATGCGAGCCGTATCGAGGAGTACTGCGCTCTGAATCAGGCTTTGATCCAACCTCCTAACGAGAGCCTCGAGAGATGTTGATCGAGTGTTTTGGTCATCAGGCCATTGGCCGATACGACAATCCACAACTCACATTCCACATGACAACAACATCATGTGCCAAGTCAAGATATTTAATGTGTTTGTCTTTCTCAGATTAATTTATTTAAGTATTATTAGGCTCTTCAAGAATGAGTACACTATTACTTTACAATTTGGAAATTGCAAACTAGTCTAAGCGCCTCATTACATGTGGGTAGGTAAGCAGGTGTGTTGTAAGTAGGTACCTACAAAATAAAATTTATTTTGTTTTATAATTATTTTATATTTAATTAATTCGGTTTTATATTGATTTCCAGTCATACAAATAACTCTACAGTTTTCATAACCTAAACGAAAAAAAAACTAGCGGAAGGCCGCTAAAATTCAAACATTCGATGAAACGATGAACCCCAATCTACAATTTTGAATTTTCGAGCGCTTTTGTTCACTCACACATACACAAAGCAGTCTCTGTATTTACGAGGGTGCCAGAAACGTCAAAGTTAGTTGTAAAGCAGTTTTTAATGTTGCTACTCGATAATAGATGGCGCTAGTAACGCTTTCTCAACAATCATTATAAAAGTTATTTTGTCTTAATTTTGCATCATTTTTATTTTGTAAGTATTTACTAGTTAAGAAATAATTTTTAATCATAATTCTTTTGTCACTATTCGTTAAAGGTTTTTCTTAAATTATTTATTTGTTCGTTTATGACAACATAGATGGCAGTACTAGTAGCGTTCGTTAAACCGAGCCCAGTTGAGTAAATATCCTGTTTGCCACCTCCTGTACGTGACATTAAACGTAAACTGTCTCATTTTCTGTTCAAATTGCCACCTCACATCTTATTCTGTACGCTTTAAAGCATTTATATTCATTTCTCGGCTCTTTGATGAAGATGTATGCACTTTATAAGAATCCAATAGGAAAATGTCTGTTCATTCTAATTTTAGAATGATTAGAATTTAGTGTATTGGAAGTTTAGTAGGAAATTAAAATTAAAGGAGCAACATCTGTTAAGATTTAAGCATTTCTTTTAACTTTACTACCCAGTTATTTTATTGGGAGTATATAGATCAAGTAGTACTCAATTACTACCTCAATACAATAAGCAGGTAACTATTTAGAATCTAGCAAACTGCAATAATACTTTGACCCAGAGTTTGTCTCTGAACTTCCATTGCTATTTTGAAATTTTGCTTCAGCTATTCAATTTTTTTGTTTTTTTTTAGGAAGGGTTTAAATTCTAGAGGATAGTTAAGAAAATAAGTTTTGCTGTGATTTCTGAAAAACCTATCTCATCATTATCATCTGCCATGCCGTTTTCCAGCTATGTTGGCGCCGACCTCCAGTCTAACCGGATGTAGATAAATGCCAGTATTTTACATGTAGCGACTGCCTAAAAAAAAGCCTATCTATAGGTACTTTTCTGCATTTCTTTCTAGATTCCCTTTCTAGATTTTTTCAGAACACAGATATTTTTTTTGGTTCAATTTATTAATGATGGTTATGCAGTTACGCAGCTATCTACATGTAGAAGAGTTGAGCTCTCTTTGGTCATGGCTTATCATAAGCAAATTCCGGACGAGGGTCATCTCATGTAACACAATAGTCTCGGGTAGCGTGAACGTCTGCTCCAGCATGTCCACCATTACCAGACCGCTTGGTGTATTCCGAGTTGTAGACATAGTTTTTCGCTGATAGTAAGACTGTATACAAACAAGTATTTTCTCAGTATTTTCTAACTGAACAGACAGCTGTGCTGCTGGGGAGTTTGTTGCGCCACTTCTTCTTCTCAGAGAAAGCACTAGGAAGTGGTGAAGGGTGGGCGTTTTGGGGGACTGTCTTTTGTAATTTTGACATTCGAAAAGTGCTGATTTGAATAAATGGCTTTTGATTTTGATTTTACTTAACTGTTTAACTATATTTTTTATCCATTAGGATTGATTCAATTTTTTTTATTTAGATACGATTTTAAATTCATGTTGATTTCAATCACATTGTATAATACCTAAAATTTTCATCGTAATTACCTAAGTTAGAATTTGTAGAACAAACTCTACCGGTGTCGTGTACACATACCTTTACACAAAATAAAAATTATTATTCCGTACGAACATTTCAATAAACATATCTGTCCCTTTCTAATCCTGACTAACTCTTCTAACAAACTTTTGTAATATCATTCCCTCTCTTTCTATCACTGTCAAACGCACACCCCTTTTAACAACAACACAATTTTTTTTGCCGATTTCAAATTGAAGGGTGGGGACATTTTGCCTCGAATAACGATCGATTTTATTTCATTTTGGGTGCGCGTGAGTTTGTAGTGCTTCGAGTGCTATTGAAAATGATATTTAACTACATACTATAGGTACCGTTATGTTCTGTTAGATAATTTTCTTTATATTAGTCGAGTATGAAGGACGGCAGTGTTTTCAATAATCGTTGTATGTCAATGTATTTGAAAAGTGTATTAGAAACTTACTGTAGAGAAGAATGTTTTTGGATATTTTAGATTTTAGTTAGATTTATTCTGACTGTGAATCAGTATTATAAATTAAACGAAACATTGAAAGAACAGTTTTCTCTTGTGTCATGCAAAACCGGTTTTCCAACCGGTTCCACCGGTTTTCACAACTTTGACTATGAGTCTGTGTTGTGCTCACCATACAGTATCGTTCGAGATCTCGACCATTTTGTCGAGTTTGTAACTCGAAAAAAAGGCTCGAAATTGCATTCCCTAGTGCTGCCGTCTATAGACGCTGTCAGTGCGGCGATTTCTTGCCCCGTGGTCTGCACTCAGCTTTAACCCTTCGTATGAACGTGGATCCACGCGAGACTCAATGGCTTCTTAGTTCTTTCTGTAATTACGGCATTCCACCGGTTAAATACTTAAAGCTGGGTGCAGATCAAGAGCAAACACACTTGATCAAAATGGTGTATTTACTGTGAAGGCATATCCTATCTTACTTCCTACTAATAATATTATTTATAAGCGTGAAAGTTTTTATGGATAGATGGATGGATGTTTGTTACTCTTTCACGCATAAACTACTAAACGGATTTGAATGAAATTTGACACACGGATAGTTTGTAACCAGCCGGTCGATTCTGTAAAAATCTCACCGTGAAAACTCAAGTGAAGTGAGCTTGATGTGAGTTGTCAGTAGTGTCAATCCCTAGCATTATTAGGAATGACAGCTCACTCCACGCTCACTTCACCTAAGTTTTCACGGTGAGATGGTTACAGAATCGCACTGTAGGATTAACACATAAGATACTTTTTATCCCGATATTCACACGGGATCGATACATATACGGGTGAAATCGCGGGGCGCTGTTAGTACCTAATATAATAGAATAACTACCTAACAAACAACATATCATCACGCCTATTTTTACCGGAGGATAGGCAGAGGTAACTAGAAGTAGATCTTCGATATCGGAACACTTATTATGGAACTCAAATGGAGTTGGGCAGGACACCTGGTTAGGCACAGTGATGACAGGTGGAGTAAGGCTGTCACAGAGTGGCGTGCAAGGACTGGAAGACAAGATGTTGGTCGTCCGGCGGCGAGATGGGCAGACGACATTGTTGCCATCGCGGGAAAAACCTGGATGAAGGTGGCACAGAAGCGTGGGGATTGGCCCAAGAAAAGAGAGGCTTATGCCCAGCAGTGGGGGAAGTCGGGCTGAGGGTGATGATGATGAACTAAACCTAGCTTATAACTAAAAAAAACCGGCATATTCTATCCATATGTATTACACCATGATATAAGTAACCTAGAAACACACGATAATGGCGATAATAACATACTGTATGCATCCTATGAAAGATAAAACTAGTGATTTGGCCCGGCCACAGTCATGTACTGATGTAACGTCAGCAGAACACTCCTTTGTCCGCGGCCGCTACCGTGAAGAGATGTTATCAAGTACCGACTGCAGATTCACTACTATTAAATGGGTTAAAAAAGAAAATATTTTTGGGAAAACCAAATAATTTGTCAGTAGAATTTGGGCTGTGTGCTCAGGATCCTACTAGCGTATTTCAGTTACGTCATTTATGAAGAAGATAGAAGCACTTAGGATGTCCTCTTGCTTCAGAGGACCTTCTCTTTAAGACCTAGTATTTTTAATTGTACTTGTTGTTGTCACGAGCTTTATTTCTTCAATTCAATTAGGCATTCAATTCATAAAGGCAATTCTCTTAATTTTAAGAACATTCACAGTCTGATCTCAGTCTCAATGTGTCAAAAATACCTCTGATTTATTTACATTTTTGAAAAGTTTTTGACATCGACTATCGCTGAGATGAGATTGCGACTAGATTGTGAACGTTTTTAACTACGGGAATTGGCCTTCTGATCTATGTCAATACGGTGCGCAGGGTGAGAGACAGCTCCAACGCTGTCCTGGCAATGACTGCGGGGAGACTTGATTGCTCCTATATGGGGCACTGTCGTAACCGGCATGTTGTTAAGGCTAGCTATTATTTTATTAATCTGACATTTAATCATTCTTGTTTTTATTATATTTTATTTTTTCACATTTTGTAATTATATTTTAATAATATGATAATTTATTTTGAAATTTGTATTCTAAATTTGTGTATTTTACTTTGACTTGTTTATTTTTTGTTTAGTGTATTTCTGACATTTAGGTTTAATTCAAGTTTCTAATTTAATTCTGACATTTAGGTTTAATTCAAGTTTCTAATTTAATTCTGACATTTAGGTTTAATTCAAGTTTCTAATTTAATTCTGACATTTAGGTTTTAGCAATTATTTATGTGTTTGTATTTTTTTTTTAATCTGTTTTTTATATCGGTCTCGGACCTGAAATAAATGAAATTGATTTATTTTATTATTAATATTAATTTACTAAACTGTTTCTGATCTACGTATCTCGCAAATCTATTGAAAGTTTCTGATTAAATAAGCAATTACTTTGTGTTCTAATATCATGACTTAATGTCTGTTCCAAAAGTATTTATGTATTTTATTATTTATGTACATAGTAAAATTTATACAAATACAATATATAAGTATTGAGTAAAAAGGTGATGCTTATTTCTTAAGAAATTTCTTTCAGCAGACCTGCGAAAGGAGAAATGACAAAAGAAAAGGTAAGTAAAGTATCTGACGAAAGTGTAAACAAAGCTATTCCTTACAGAAGAAAATAATTAGTAACACAATCATCTGTATATAAAAGGTTTCAACTATGTACCTCCCCACTTTTTTCAACAATATTTTTTTAATAATATTATTAAATTGTAATTGAAAAATCATCGACGGAAATGAACGTTATCAAAGTAACCACAATTGTCAAATGAAAAACATCTTTAAAGTGATTTAATATTAGAATTTCGGATTTTAGTACTCAAATAATCAAATAAAAGTACTCAATTTGAAAGTGGCACTACAAATTGGCATCCACAGGCGTCTTCTAATCCATTTTTTTGTTTGTACCATATCCATTTGTTTATTTGTTTACATTTTTATCACACACTTTTGGAACAAACTATCAGTATCTTTTTTACTTTCAAGTGTTTGTTTGCATAAATAAATTAAAAAAAAAATCGTTTAATTCAGACTATTTAAATGTCCATATTTTGTTAAAATTAATCTTAAAACTATGTTAGTCATGAGGAGATCAGCATAAACAGCCTATAATGTTCCCACTGCTGGCACGCAGGCCTTCTCTCTGTGAGAAGACTTTGGTTGTGTATATCAAAATAAATAGACTATTCTGCTATCCCTACAAAAGTAAAGTTGCATAGGTGTTGTGTACGAACAATGAGCTAATTGAATGCCTAATCACTAAGCTTTACTGAGAACTAACTATTCACTCTGTAAACGCTAACAAATTAACATTATGTGCAAGAACTTGGTTCTATTCCACACTAGCGAGGGCGATGACCTATCTGTTGGCGAGTTTTTATGACGATCGGAAATTATGCCAAGCGTGGATTGTAGTAGGTACCTATGTAGTATTATTGTAAGTAGTACTTGTTGCAGTTGGAGCGGTTTTTACGTCATGCATCCTGCATGAAGTTCAATAGTGTAGTTCAATAGATATTTATCCCGTATGTTGCATCTACCATGTTTTGTCTCTGCATCACCCTAAGGTCGACTGGTAAAAATGCCTCAGGCATTAAGTTCGCCTTTGTGCAGTATTTTTTTACTTGTGCATAAAGTTTTAATAAATAAATAGTGGTCTTTCCCGGAGTAGACTTTTGGGTAATAGCGGGGTAATTGAGTAACACACTAACAATTGCAATATTCAACTTTCATTTTGACACTTCGACAACATTCATTGCGTTATCTACGTTGTTGAGCAGACGAATTTTCCAAACATATGAAGCAATGGTTTCGTAATTTCTTTTAAAATTCTTCGGATTCTGAAAGAAAGTGTGTACGCAATTGGGGTACTGGCGGAACTAAATGTTTTAAGTAAACATTAAACAAAGGTTTAACATTGGATCGTCATAATCACCATCATAACCATAATGGCAGCTAGCCA
Organism: Apamea epomidion; assembly: GCA_947507525.1. NCBI lineage: Eukaryota > Metazoa > Arthropoda > Insecta > Lepidoptera > Noctuidae > Apamea > Apamea epomidion. The sequence continues at coordinate 16,151,687 of OX382240.1, read as the reverse complement.
GCACATTGTCCATCGAGTCACTGACTGATGGGTATGGATGGGTGCTCTTTTCTATCCTGCCATTTAATGCAGTTTCGTGCATCCCTCATCCTGCTGCTTCCTGCTTATCGACATAAACATAAATAATACGACATAAACATAATTATTTATTATTAATTTATTTTTTTATTGTCTTTTTTTTAATTTGTAATGTGTGTTTTGTTTGTGCAGAATAAACCATTTTTCTTTCTTTCTTTTCTTTTAGAAAGTAAACTTAACAAGTAGTTAAGGATTTAAAAAAAATAAACTGAACAGTCTTTTACAAAATAATTTAATGAATAACCTCAAAAATCTAACAATACAGACAATACCGTATAAACTTATCTAACACAAGCGACGTGGGCGCACACCGCGCTCATTTGAACTAACGAGCGATTTCTAGATACACTCCCGATTTATCCGCTGATAACATCATTTGGACGTTTTATTACTTTGTGTGCTTGTAATTGGTCGGACAGTGGACGGACCTGTACACCTGAAAGCGGTGTTGGTCATTAGGAGTGACAATAGCCTGTTAGTTAAACCGAGACGAGCAAAAAGATGTGAGAACAATGCACGCTTGCTTTTTCAAGTTACTTTAGACATTGGTAGAATGGTCGACATCGGCTTTGTTTGTCATTATAAAAACAATAGAATAGAACAGAACATAAAAATTTCAAAACTACATGTTTTTGGTACACCTATCACAATGTTGTCCTTTTAACCCAAGGGTTGACTGGTAGAGAGTTTCCTATGGTATTAAGCCTAACTATGTGCATGGAGTTTAAATAAATATCACACCTATATTTTCCGAAACTTATGCAGTCAACTGGAATCGAAAAAACTCAGTAGCACGGTTAGACATGGGAATTAAATCAGTCGCCTTTCATTAATTCTCTAACAAAAATGTAGAAATGTGCATCAACTAATGGCTAGTTATAGTAAAACTGTTCTATGGCTGGCAGGACACATTCTAATAAAACTACTGACAAGAATATTGTGGCCTTGTGATAATACAAAATAAACGTGGCTTTCCTAATGTTAAAAAATTATTCTGGATGACCATCCAGAATCATTTTATGACATTTGGAAATATCAATTGCCTACAAAATCATCTCGTCAATTAAGTCGCAGCTCGGTATTGGTCGGTGTTCAAAATAAAAACAGAAACCTACAAGCGCTCTTATGAAATGTCAGAAGCTAGGTGCACAGTTCCAATTAGTCGTTTCCTATGGAGAAGAGCCGGCAAGAAACTCCGCGGTTACACCTTTAATTTTACAATGTTTTCAAATTAAAATGTTATTAGGTATGAGAGGACAGTGTAGGTCTGCCTGTGTTCCCGTGACAGGTGTCATTTCAAGTCCATAAGATACTTGTCAGTGAACCCCCCCACCCCACCCCCTGAAAATAATAATATTCTCGCACCTACACAGAATTTTTTTTTTAAACCCATAACATTATAACGAAGGGTTATAGTTCTGTTTGCGTACAAAGTTGCCAGCGACAGCTACTTAGTTTACTGATAAAATCATTTAAACATTTTTTATTACTCACTGGTCTTGTAATTGGTCGGTGACTGGACGGTCTAACAACCCACACTGGCATTGGTCGTAAGGATATAAAACTTTATGTTTCATATTTTAATTTTCGTGGGCTAATTTTATCTGAGATTTGATCGGGTGTGAATGATTTGTGTTTATTTTTATAGTTAAGGCTTCTGACCACTTTTTGGATTTCTTTTGGTGATAAAGATAATGAAGGTAGTAAACTTAAGGGTCTTCATTATGATATCGTCAATACTGTTATTGTAGATCTGCTGTCCCTGCATAATAAACACACACTGGACACTGGACGCTAAGCCATCTTGGTCTTACAAATATTAGTGTCGTACAGGAATTGAATATGTGACACGTATTGCTCAACCACTGGGCTAAAAGACAGGAACACTATATTTACATTAGCAAAAGAATAAAAAACAACTGTTTTATGCAAACTTGCGAAAACTACATGGTAAAAAGGTATGGAACAGCTGTTTTAAAAAAAATAACTGACTTAAAATTTCAACTCTTGCGGTGTCTTGAATCATATACTTTATTCATGGCTTACCATGAATAAAGTGTATGTACAGTTAGCACGTCGATGTTCCTTACCCTGTGAAATCAGATTTTCTCAAAACTAGGAGAGCAAGTCTGTCGTTCGTGTGTACAACAGATGTGTAGGAATGCGACACGCATTACGTGTGGCGACCTCTGACGGAAAACACTGAAACTACGTCCGTAATAATGTTCAAAATTATCAGATCGTTTTGCTAATTAGTCACTCAAAGTACAGTCGTTGGCGTAATCGTTAGGAAACTGTTAGATCCTATCGGAATGGCCTGTGACTTCTTTCATTATAAAATACTTTTATTAGCTAACATTACTTCTAAGCTGAACTTTAACATGGGGTTATTTTATTTAGGAACTAGCTGCGCCCCGCGGTTTCACTCGCATAAGTTTCCTTCCCGTGGGAATATCAGGATAAAAAGTATCCTATATGTTAATCCTGGTTATGAACCATCTGTGTGCCAAATTTCATCCAAATCAGTTCAGTAGTTTTTGCGTGAAAGAGTAACAAACATCCATCCATCAATCCATACAATCTTTCACATTTATAATATTAGTGGGACTCTCCAGAAGCCCCATGGCAGCCTACCATTAACGTGGCAATAAAGCAGCCCAGGTAATCACAACAGGAATAAAAATAATTGCTGTAATTATGGATAATGGATAGCGATATCCATAAACAATATTGTAAAATCAATACTTAGTTATAAAATAAAACATAAAACTTTGGTATAAAAAACGGAACGTGGAATGGAAAACGTCCCAAAGTCCCAAAATGTCGTTGAGTTTACTTATCGTGCTGTGAAAACGAAAGAAATAAAAGAAATAGAAAACTGTTAGGTACTTAAATGTCTGCCTACCCCTAGGCCTTCATTTTAAAGTAAAACGACACAATTATCTTTGAATAACGAATGACCGTTATTTTGACAGCTGTCAATTTAAACCTCCGTCTGAAATTCGGATTCATTCAAATTTGGAATTCGCTGCGAATACGAATCAGCCAACCCTCCAATGCCGAATCAAATAAACTCGATGCATCTTACACGCAACATGACATCAAAATCATAAGAAGTCATTAGGCATCCGAGCGATATACGGACCCTAATTTCGTTGCGAAGACCGAATAACTCCCATATACCACGTTTACTGAGGCATTTTTTGATAATGAGCCTCCAATCCAAATCCCACCTTATTATACACATTTTAAGATTGAAATTACTTCGCAAATTCGACATGACAATCGTCCACATATCAGAACCGTGTCCGATCTAAAACCAACCCAGTTCTAAAGTCTCAAAGTCGAGTTTCGTTCGTAGAAAAGTTTAGTCAACAAAAACACACGCGAATGAGAAAAAAACCGGGCATCTTTTTGCGTCCCCTTTCTCCCCTAAGCCGGTGGGGGCGGATAGGGTGAAGAAAAATCCACGTAGGGTGAGTTGGGGTGGCTGTAGTAGTTTTTCGTTGGTATCACGCGTACGACAGGCTTAGTATTGATTTTCCAGCACGTGGAGCCTTTCAGGTGTCCGCATTTTTTAAAGAAGCACGCCTTTTTATCCAACTTCGGCGGGGAATATCAAGACTTCAGAAGTTTTGATTTTGACTGTACTTACGTATAGGATTAGTAGGGTTAATTAGGAATAATTATTGCTGCTAGTGTTCATAAAAAATACTGGTTTGAATTTAAAGACTTTTGAAGAAGATTAAAAATCCGTTTAAAAATACGAATACTTATTCGAAGTCGGAGAATTAGACAGCACTCGCGAATTTAAGAGGATTAAGAAATAAGAGGTAATGATTGATTTTGATGTTCGACACGTTTGGACGTGTTAAGTTTAATGCATGAGTTAAAGGTAAAAACCATCCTTTTTGCCTGCATAGCCTTTTTAGAGGTTACTTATGAAAAGTAATTGACAAGAAAACACCGTGCGAAAACATGAATTAAAATACTCATTTCTCGGTATGAGGAAAAGTATTTGCTTTCGCATAATCAGCCTAAAATATTCTCACTGCTGGGGCACAGGCCTCCTATCGGTGAGAGGGAGTGGGCCGTAATCCACCACGCGGGCCCAGTGCGGGTTGGTGGATGTCACATGTCTTCGATTTTTTTGGTTCTAAGAAATGACGGTTTCCCCACGATGAAATGAAATAGGTACAAAATAAAGTGCCTTTCTGGGTTCGAACTCGCAACTCGTAAGACAGGAAAAAATACAGTTTTCTGATGTTTTTATGAAAAAAAATATGATACCTAATTTTGGTGTTGTATTAAAATCTGCAATATGTCACCCTATCACAGATATTTTATTCGCACAGTCAGTTAAGCTAATGTTCACACAATATGCAAATTCAGCTAAAGGTGTAAAAGATTAGCATCTTATTGTGATTCGACGATTCGTTCCGAACTCTTCATGTTTGTTCGCAATTTGACACGGACCGGTGTAGCGGTGCCTTAATGTTTAACCGATTTTTCTGTTGTGTATTGTTTTTTTTTTTGGAATAATGATCGCGATTTTGAAAAAATCATAGGTACTTTATGTTTTTTTTTTTCTCTAATTTGAGTTAAAATGTGTCAATGTATAGATATACATACAGGTTGGATAAAAAAGTTCTTGATGTCATTGAGGAATAGTTAGATTTTTTTTCTATGCATGTTTTTAGGCAGAGGGAAATAGTAGTTTGTTTTGTAGTAAATATTGGACATTTTGTTTTTAAGTTTGCTCTGTCAAGTCTTCTAGTAAATGTAGGTTAGGTAGAGAATAATATCTACAATTTTTTATTATTATTATCTAAAGTTTAATTGTGTCCTTTTGTAAGTGTTTTTGTATTAATTTGTATAGTTAGTCATTTCATTTAGTACCTAGTATAGATTCTTCTTTATCTTTAATAGAAGAATCCAGCTTATCCTTGGCAGCTCTGGGGGTCTACTCCGAAGTAGTATCGGCCGAATGTTCGGCCGTTTCCTGCTACGAAGTTACTATTTGGTTCGGTCGGTTCTGATCCTCCCCTCCTACACTCTTTCGAATATTGACTATGGTCCCGACCCAACTGAGCCGATCCGAACTTTATTCGCATTTTTCAATAATATTCGGTTCGCCCATGTGTCGGTCCGATCCGAACATTCGCACTTTGCACTTCGGAGTATAGCCGCCCTGGACAGAGAGAGGTGGGAAGAGTGTAGCGAGGTCTTTGCCCAGCAGTGGGACCTTAATGGCTAATAATAACTATCATGTAGTATTCGTTACTTGTGTAATAATTGTATATAGAGAATAATTAATAGCTTTGATGGTATTTCATTCTCAAATGACATAGGTATGGTGCTAACCCCATAAACATTCTGTTGATGCACTCTTAATACAATTTTAACGCTGTTATTACTAATTTTTCACGTCATTTTCAAACTCAAAACCTCCGAATTTAGACTCTATTTTACAAAAAATAAAGGAGAGATTTGTTTGCACATAAATTGTCACACAGTGCTCAAAATGAATGCAAGCGAGGACAAAAAGGTGCGCTCTTTTGTTTCGACCCAACGATTTTGTTTTCAATTTAAATATTTTATACAATGTGACAATAGACAAAAAACCGGTACTTGTAACTGTAAAAAATTAAATATTAAAAATTATGACGGGTTCGCCCTTTATCTGGTAATGTATGCAAATTCGTGTTAGGTGATGCTCTGAGCTGGGATGTACGGAAGTCGAGTCCCGATTGCGTTGTTTTGTTTTTATTACCGACTGTGTGTTTCTGTGAGGAAATTTTTGCGCATGAATGTGGCTTGGATGTCTATAAGAGTAGGGGAAGACCAAAGAAACGATGGATGGACTGTGTGAATGATGATATGGTTAGAAAGGGGGTGACTGTCAAGATGGCGGCTAATAGAGAAGTATGGAAGAAAAAGACATGTGTTACCGTCAAATAAATTGGGATAAAGGCAAGATAATGATGAGTGTATATCTGTGCGACAGATCTCTTTCTAACTTTCTGTACAGACGCCAGCAGGTAACCTACCCGAAACTGTCAAATTTTCCCAATCAACCTTGAACCTCAATTCTATAGCGATAAAGTTGAAAATTTATTAAAGAAATTTGACAGATTGTAGTAGCTTGATGTGCTAGCGTCTGTGTGACTGATCTGGGTGATTCTTGTGAGTTACTTTTTTATTGGTTAACGGCTAAATGTGCTCTAAAGCCAGTGACGTTAGAATTTTAATGAGCTATCATAAAATACAGTGTCAGAACCTACCAACGTTTGACTAGCAATGGAAAGTAATTACATACGTAGTTGAGAGTCCCAGCTTTTGTCGCTTTTTTATGTAATTTACAAACTTTTTATTCGAATAGAAACATCGCATTTCTGAGGCATTCTATTACATAATTGAAAACGTAACAACGCTAATCAATTTCCTTTAATTACTAGTATAAGGTGCAATTTCTTCTAATAACGCGTATTAAAGGTGTAATTATAGAAAAATTCTAGAAATATGCACTTAGAACTTTTTCTTTTTAATTATCTTGTAAATACAACATGCGTGGAATGAGGAGCAGGCGATATCGAGCTTATCTTTTTCTTTAATTATAAAATTCTTGAGCTGCCTGGTTCACTGTTAAAGGACATAAGAAATTCAATACTTGTATCTAGTGGCAAGAAAATATGATCATTATTTGAAGGTTTTTAATGGCAAAAAGCGTACCTAATTTAATTATGACCAAAAACATAGAAAGCAAATATTTTCGCGTAATTTTCAAAAAAAAACTTTTTTTTAAATGATACTTTTTTGTTAAACAGCAAATAAAATACGAAGGCTTGTTTTTTCATAGAAACATTCCAACGTCGATTGGTCTGAAGCTTGAAATAAGATATTACGGAGTAAGGAGACAATATTTCAGCACTTAGTCACGAACGATAAACCCGTGTTGAACTGAAACAATTTATTCTGTAAAGCGAGCAATGTTTAAAGTAACTCGTATGATTTGAACACTTAAGGCTGATTTTTCAATCGACAGATGACAAATAACTTTTAATCGTCGAATAAAATTTATGTCTGACAGTATTTGTATGGAAGAGCTGTCAAAAATTAAAATCTAATTTCTTCGATAAAATTACCCGGCGTTGGAAAAATACCCTAACTCGTTCAATATTTGGGTTTAAGTAGTTGAAAGGGCTCAATCTACTGCTATCTGATACATTGATTGACCTAACAATTTCTTTCTCACAGTGGTTTTTCCGCGAAGGTGGTGGTGAAAGAAACTCTCTGAAAGAAAAACAAGAAGCCATACTAATATAACTTCATGTTTTATTTTTTCTTTTAGTTTTTAACTCTTTTTCTGTTTCGTAGAACTCAAAACGAATAATACTACCTAATGTAAATAATAATACCTTTGGGTTAAAGTTACGAAATTCAATATTTATTGTTTTGTATTAATATACCTATGCTTTTTGTTAGAATGATAGATAATCGATCATTATCAGACAGTGGAAATATAAACTATAACAACAACAAAAAATAAACAATCACGAATTCCAAAAGATAAAATAGGAAGCTTTCAAATATGCAAATGAATTCAATAAATTATAATTGAAGCTTTTAATTTATTCAAACCTCATTTTATTATCTGCGAACTGTATGAAATGTCAATTGTTTATTTTATTTTAGTCAATTGTTAAATAATTCACGATCGATAGACAACGCCTGTCTATTGTTATTGAAATAAATGCAATTAATCTTGTGTTTTGTTGTTATTATCGCATGGAGAGACATCATTTTATTGATGTGCATCCATTTTTATTTGTAAGATGTGTTTTGAAATTCTTTGTTGCTTTTTCAACTTAAAAACTTATTTGAAAACTTAAATTCATTGCATCTAATCAGCCTATAATGTTTCCACTGTTGGAACACAAGCCTCCTCTTTTTGTGAGAGAGAGTGGGCCATAATCTACCACGCGGGCCCAGTACGGATTGGTGCATGTCACATGTCTTCAATATTTTGGTTCTAGGACATGCTGGTTTCCTCACGATGTTTTCTTTCACCGTTTTGAAAGCAGTGGTGATGAAATAATTTACACAAAGTAAAGCTGCTTGCTCCTGCTTGGGTTCGAGCCCACGCCCTACAACTCTTAAGACGCCGCCGTTACTAATGGGTAATCATTGCTCATTAAGGAACTTTAATTACTTGTTTTAATACATACCTCCCTATTCTGATTTGGTTTCCGTGCTTATCATCTACAACAAGGCTATGATAAAGGTAATTTCTGTCTATCTTTAGCAGTCCATGGGAACGCTGCACTACAAATATCCGTCACCTCCACACAAAGCCACGAATAAATTAGACTACAAAATACAGATATGACAACACAAGGAAAATATTTTATCTCATTACGCATTCAAAGTTACGCATCGACCGGCAAAAATCAATAATGCGCACACCAAACGCGTCTTTGTACCACTGTGCGAAAAGTTAAAAACTGACAAGGAAGAAAAAAGATATGCAAAGTAGATCCCATGCATTCAGATTCGATATTCAAATTACTAGACCATCCTGTGAATGCGGAAGAACAATTTTGACACTCGGAAGAATAACCCTTCCACTTTATATTCAAATTTCGAGCATCTTAAAGGCCAGTAAGAATTTAAATAAAATAGATAAAACCATTTTTTTAAATGTATTCATAGATTTCGTGGGAACGGATCTTTAGGTCGTGAGTTTTGAGTCCTTTATTTCCTTTATGGTATAATCGATGGGGTTGCCATGTTATGGAAAGCTGTGTCAACATTTGCTGTAATATGGTAATTATTGATCGGTAATAAAGGAAAAGGTGTCATGGTGTATCGATTTATTTTAATTTATTGGGTGTTGAAATCGGGAGAGCGGAATGTATGGCTGTAGTAGTTTGTGGATTTATTTAGATTTTTAGGATTGAAATTGAACAGTTTTACAAAGCGTGAATTTTATAGGTAAGCTTCAGGACAGATTCTACATAACTAGATAGATCAGTACTGCTAGCTATTTCCGAAGAGTTCAATCTCTATATCAAGTTACTAGCTACTGGGAGAGCAGTCGTAGCTCAGTGGTAACGGCTCCGATTAACGAGTTGTAGGTCGTGGGTTCGAACCCAGGCGGTTCACTTAGTGTATTATTATTTTATTTTTTTAAATAAAACGACGATAGATACATGGTGGTCACATATTTACAAACATTCCATCGACTGCTGCGCTGCGTGTCGCGGGTTCGATTCTCGCGCGGAACAAATATTTGTATGACCTACAAGTAGTTGTTCCGGGTCTGGCTGTTTGTGTATGTGAGTTTGAATGTTTGAAAACGCACCCACGATATTGGAGAAATTCCTAGTGTGGGGCAACGTTTTTAAAAAAAAAACGGGTGTCACTCCGGGAGTGCCGGCAGAAGTGAAAACTTAAATATTAACGTTGTGCATTTTTGATATTTTGGAATGCGGTCTACTCTCCCTCCGTCTTACGAATTTTCGATCAGGTCACGTGTCCTGACGCGAGCTCCGTCTTACGAATTTTCGATCAGGTCACGTGTCCTGACGCGAGTTTAACATTTTTTACCCATCACTAAAAAGTGCCCAACGAAAGAAGTTTTCACTTCAAAAATAAAAAAAACACTCCCTCTTGAAGAGAAAAGGCCTGTGTCCCAGCAGTGGGAACAGTGTAGGTTGATTATGATGGTGATGATGAAATTACTGGGTTATAACCAGTGATCGGATAATCGTATGCATATTTACCTAAAGTTCATTATTGGTTAGGAAATTATGGAAGCGGCTTCTTAAAACATATTTTTTAAAATATAAATCCCGGGATTTTTTCGATACAAAAGTGCATTCCATAATATTATCCAACACCTTAAACTAAGTAAATATTCCTACACCCGATTTGATTCTACAGTAAAAAAACTAAATTTGTCGATTCCGAATTCCCGGAATTTTTTCTATACAAAAGTGCATTCCAGAATAACCAACACCTACACTTTAGGTAGGTATATGCATCCGATTCGATCACTGGTTATAACGGATGCCTTATCAAATAAAACGTTAAGAAGCTTTCCATTGAACATTCACACTCCTTTGTTTTATAAGTAACCCAAAAAAATAAATACTATCAGCACCTGCCTAGCATTTTCCCAACTATGTTGGGGTCAGTTTCCAGTCTACCCGGATGCAGCTGAATACCAGTATTTTACACAGTTAATTTCCAATTTCTCAAAAGCATACATTCAAATCAACTCAGAATTAATCTAAAAAAAAAACACGACATAGAGTCCCAAGTTTGAAAAAGTTCTTGCTCGAAACGAATGTCTTCAACCCTTCTGCGCTGGGCATTCAAATTTAAATTCGTGTCCCCTCCGTCTGGCAGGTGTACGGTGTCTTTGTGACGACTTCCGTCAGTTAAGATGTCCCAGGTTCGTTGTCTTGCTCTGAGCTTTTGTCGCGATGTTGTTAAACATGTGGTTATAGCTCTGATGTAAGTTTTGTTTTTGTGGCAATTAGAGGGACGTGGCTTTTGTTGCTATGTCGTTATGTGTCGTGTAGTTTTTTGGGTGTATAGAAAAACTTGGGTGAGTAAAGGTTATAGGTTTACATTAGAATTTTTGATGTCTTTGGTAAAAAATGCCACGAATCGAGACGAGTTGTTTTCGAAACCGAGTAGGTTTAAAGTTTTATAATAAACTAAGGTGTTGGTCTGATAATATTGCGAATTTCTAAGTATTATAGACTCATGTCATTAAAAATACCTCTATCGCGTTAGATTTCTCTGGCCTTTTAAAGGTCAAGACGTGACATAGACATCATGTCAGATTATGTTTGGACTTTAAAAGAGACTATGACCTCTGAGTTTGTTTCGGCCTCTCTTCTCAGAGTAGTCACATAGGAAACGCCGACCTCAACTAGCTCATTTTAAATTATGACGTGTAAAACTGATTCCGAGATCCTACTTACAGAATAAAGAATTTCATGATATACAGTATGATAGAATCAAAATTCGATTAGCCTAATTAATTTACTCCATAGCTACTTCTTATCTCATAAAATAAATAAAAAATGTGACAGTTACTTAAATGTCCACATCTTAAATCCGTAACCGGAGTACGTGACCTATTTTATTTAACAAATGTTTCCTAATAATATTACCCGGTGTCCCCAAGTCGTATACAAATTGTTTTTAAAATAATAACACACCTGGGTCTCAAAGACCGGTCGTGATTTTGCATCCGTGCCTCATTTGCATGCAAAGGGTTAATTCTTCGCGATTATTTGCGCTCACGCATATTTTTAATTATTCAAGGGTTAATGTATTCGGTTTAAAAAAATGCAGATACGTTTGTGAATGTGATTTTTTGTTGCGCATTCAGTTTGATTTTGAGTTTCGTAGTGTGTGGAAGGTTTTTTGAGGAAATTGGTGTTGAAGTAGAGTAGAATGTAAGACAGTGTTAGATATTTGTAGTGTATTTGAAGATCAGTACTTAGTACCTAAAGTTGTTGTGAGAAAATTTGGTGTGTCATGTGAGTATGAATCTTATTCCAATGTTTGTTGAAGTAACACATAGATTTGTTCTGTATTTTGAAGACTAAATCATACGATTTTTAGTAAGTATACTTTGGTATACCTTATTAAACCAATAATGCAAGGAAAACTAAGAAAGTGATAGACAATGTAGCTAAATAAAGGTACAGCTTTTAAGCTTTCCACAGACAGGCATGACGCGGCAACGCGACGCGATTCTGGTAGAACAATGTCCACTAAGTTTTCATAAAAATTGCTGTAATAAAGGGCGTCGCGCCTGTCTGCGGTAGCCTATAGGGTTAAAATCGTGGTCATACGTAACAAAATTCCATAATTATAGAACCACATACTGCTATATACTACTGATACAATTTGACAACATAGGTACAACTGATAACTTTTCCTTTCCTTAGTTACCTACATAATTATAAACATTTCATGTTATTAGTACTTATAATAAAAAAACAAACAGCCAACCACCGAAAAACTAATTTTCCCAAAATCGAAAATCCCAAAACCTGATGTAGTACCACCGGTCATGCATCAAGTTTAATGATTGGATTCGCCCCGCCTACGCCATCAATCACTCACAAACTGACTAGCGGGTGGAAGCTATCCCTAATATCGCCCCAGCGTAAATTGACCCCTGACTTTCTTCGTCTCGCCCTGCATTCGCCCCGGTTTTAGAACCACAGTGGCGGCGGGAGGGTTAATTTAAAATTGCCGCGATGCTAGAGGGAGGATTTCGCGAAAGCATTGTGTCTTGTTAGAACCGTAATGTCTTGGATAGGAGATGTAAGTAAATTATCTTTTTTTTTTCGGTTTTCCAGGGGTGTACTATGTATTGGGAGTGTTATAGACTGACAACATGGTTTCTGGTGACAATTGATTAGGTTTTTTAGAGTTCGTTTTGCACTAGAATTTTCATGATTTGATTTTCACGAAAATCTTCGAGGATTCTCAGCGATCGAAAGATTCTCAGCGTAGTTTCAATCATCTGCTGAGCCTTTTCCCAACTATGTTGGGGTCAGCTTTCAGTCTTACCGAATGTGGCTGTTTACCAGTATTTTACATTGAGTGACTGCTTGTCTGACCTCCATAACCCAGGTACTGGATAACATGACTGATTGTTAGAGTTTCTAGCTTCTAACTCCCCGCAATGACAGTCAAAGATCTATTAATGACAATAGGTTTAGATTTCAACACGTTTGAAAAACTTTTTTTATTTCCTAACGATCATGGTGCCAGAATGGTATCTGTACTCCTATTTATAAAAGAGAGCACTCCGCTCACTTTAATTATATATTTTGTACGTAAATTATTAAGAATATTGAAATGCAGTGGAATTTAGGGGTTGTTAACTTTTTTGACAAACAAATATTTGATTCCTTTTGAAATATATTATCAAATAACTAAACAATATAAGGATCAATCGTATCTATGGTCGATTCCAAATTTTCAAACAAGAATAATTTACAAAATACACATTCGGAAAACAACCTCTGGTTGAATAAAAAAAAAACATTACCTATTCACATTCAAAATAAGAACTCCTTCCAACAAAATTCATAAATAAATCCAATCTATTTGACTATTTCCTTCGGCGCGGCAATATAATAAAAAAAGAAAAATCGCCCATGCAGGGGGTAATCCCGGTGGGAGGGGGTTTCCCCGAAATTGAGACGATGTAAGAAGATTACGTTTGATGCATTACGTGACGAGAAGGTGGTTTGAGGTGGATGAATTTTGGTGGGTTGGAAGAAAAAGGTTGGCAGTAGAAAATGTTATTTATGGGTTCAATGTCCCATACGAACTATGTAGGCAGTTTTCTTTTATACGGTTAGGTCTAAAGCTTGGGTTTCCTAGGAAAGCGGTTTCGTCATATTATACCAGCCGTCATGAAAATCGGTCATTTTCACCAGTAATTGTCAATAAGGTGTCAAAAAACGCTCTGTATTTATATTGAATGTGTGACTGGTCACCGCTTTCCAAAGGTTTAGAGATTACGGCGGGGAATTAAACTAGGTACCGTTCCATAGTATGTGTATCGCTAGTCTCCGTTGTCGCCATGGCCGATATACGGTCTGGAGGACTATGATTGCATAGTCCTCCGAACATGGGTTTGGTTTATTGCATCAAACTGATAATTATAAACAACCAGCGTCTACCCGAGACTTCAGCTGCGCGAAGCAACTTTCTTAAATTTTTTTCCGTAAGGAAAGTATTTAAAAACTTAAAAAAAAAAAAGATCGTTGAAGTCGTTCTCAAGTTATGGCGTGACCAAGGGAAATATGGATTCATTTATATATATGTACATATATAGATTAAATTAACTGGGACTTAGAAATTCTAAATAAATGAAGATTTCTGAGGGAAAAGTCTTGCATTGCTTATTGATTGTGTTTGTCACTTATTTTTCATGAATTTAAATATTTTTTACTTAAACACAAAGAAATGAAATAATTTAAATTCTGAATTCATAGAATTTTGATGAAAAACCCTTGTATAGATTTCAAGTATATTTTCTTGCTAAATATGTTTTGGCCCTTCATCTTACGATATTACCATTATCTTTGATTTGTGATTTTTCTTCCGTCATCACCAAAATATCTCCACAACCATCTTAAATATATAACGAATAGTCTAAACTCAGTCTAAAAGTCTAAACATTCATAGAACATCTCATACATACATAATACACGAACTGGCGCCGAAAGTTCTCCAACAGAAAACTTGCACAATATATCTTCGTTTGCAAGTTTTACATAGGAACGCGCCATTTTATAGGTGTATATAAATATTGCGAGATGCCCACAAATCTTTGGAGCAATATCATGGGAAAAATGTATTCGTAAGTTGTGTAGTGTATATAGCTGTGTTTATATGATGTCTATTGTAAAGCTGAGGGCATAAGAGTGGTTCTGCACTGCATCCGATCCGAATCCGAGAAATGACGGTCCGAAGTAGCCTATTTGTATGAGGGTTTGCGCACTGCATCCGAACTCAGGCCGTCCGAACTTAGAACATTCCCAATTCGGATTGAACTCGGATCTTGAATTCGGATTCGGATCGGACGTAGTGCGAAACCGCTCTAACGGTTTGTAAGTTCGAAGTTTTTCGGTTTTCCGAATAAGTGTTTGATAGAGTTTTCTTGTGATGTGTTAACTGGTAGTTCAGCCAGTGTATTCTGTAAAAATATCACCGCGAAAATTTAGGGGAAGTGAGTTTGACGCGGGCTGTCAATTGTATCAATCTCTAGCTCCAGGTGAAATGACAGATCACTTCAAGCTCACTTCACCTAAGTTATCACGGTGAGAATTTTACAGAATAGATCTACTGATTTCACTACACCCTCGATATAAGTATTTCGTTATCCCGATAGTATTTTTTTCCGAATTCTGGCTACCTTATGAACTTAGGCTTATAAACACAATTTTATTTTCCAATTTAGATACTAAGTATTCTTTTTTGAATCTATACATAATGTTCATGTGGAAAGCAAGAAGTCTTGATCAGAACCTAAAATTAAAAACTTGGCCTACACTAGATAATTCAGTATTTAACAATTTTCTATAGGTTTTAACCATCCTCATCTCCCTAGCCTTTTCCCAACTATGTTGGGGTCGGCTTCCAGTCTAACCGGGTGTAGCTGAGTACCAGTATTTTACATGGAGCGATTGCCCATCTGACCTCCACAACCCAGTTACTGGTTAGCACGAACCCCTTGGTAAGTCTGGTTGTCAGATTTTCGGGCTTCTGACGACCCGTAACGAATGTCATAGATCCTAACCAATACCGCAATATAAAGAAATACATATCCACATCCTGTCTACATTAAATGCCTACCATAGAGCAAATGATACGAATTTCATTAGAAAAAGGTTATCCGTACTTGAATTGTGGTTACTCTTACAGAAACGGTTTTTTCCAAAAACCCTCGCTATTCTGTCCTCGCCCTAACCCTGGCGGGTTTAGGCCACATTTCCATACATATGAGGCAGTCTCCGCTGCAAGGAGCCGAAACGAACCTTCCTTACACCAGCTTGCTTAGAATACTTTTTGTTGGCATATTGGGGGTTTTACCGGACTTGCGTATAGGGGGTATTACCGTATACCTATGTTTGAAGTCTCGAGTGTTGAAGGGTTGGGTACTTTCGACTTTTGCTTTATTTTTTTCTTGATTAGATGCAAGCATCTAATCCGTATCACCAGTGATATGGTGGTGTATCGTATACTATCTTCTGCCCGCGACTTGGTCCACGTGATGTTTCTTGTTTTAACAAAAAATCTGTGACAATCGGCAATACTGTAGCTTCAAATTAGTGATAGAATTTTTGGAATCGGATCAGTAGTTTCGAAGATTACCCTCTACATACAAACTGACAATACCTCTTTATAATATTGATAACAGATTGGTACTGTTTGATATAATAGTCATAGGTTTTATATATAGTCATTGATTTCCGTGTCGTATATTTTCTTCTAGAAAAATTGTTTAGTCGATTTCGTATTCGATATGCCCTTTAAGGCAGTCACTATCAGGTTGTATGTTGATCTAAATATGATTCACGGCGGTAACATCATTATTTATTAAAATAATTATAATCATAAAAATTATCAGTACAAGATCATCATCCATCTAAGTTCATATTACACTACTGAATGACTATTTCAAGAAATCATGACATTTGAGGCCAATTCTAACTTAAGGAGTTGTATTGCTGATTCTAATGATTATAATTCTGTAAAGTCATATTTGTTACGGTCGTGAATCATATTTTAATCAACCTACAACCTGACACTGACCTAGACACAGGCCTCCTCTCTGTACGAGGGAGTGGGCCGGAATCCATCACGCATGTCTTCGAATTTTTGGTTCTAGGACATGCCGGTTTCGTCTCGATATTTTCCTTCACCGTCTTGAGAGCAGTGGTGATGAAATAATTTACACAAAGTAAAGCGCCCATTTGGTATCGAACCTACGTTAGACTACGTAAGTTACGGTCGTGACCACTGGGCCATCACTGCTGAAACTCAAGATTTCAATCAAATTAACTTTCTAAAGATAATTCAATATTCTCCTCGAAAATAAATAAAACCTACACAAAATATATTAGAAAGGAAATTGTTATAATATTGTAAAGGAGGGAACGCTCCAATATATCATGTGACGTCACGGGCTATGCGGCTGACACGAAAATATTGCGATGCATCAAAACTGCCAAGGAGCAGGGAGAAAAAACGAACTTTGCTACGTGTGTGGTGCAAGTTATGAGAGAGCAGCGGTGTTTGAAGCTTGTTGGTTGAAGGGTTTAGATTTTCCGGTACTGTGTAAGTATCTCAGGTCCAACTCAGGCTGTTTTTTGTTGTTCTTCTGTTCTGGTTCTTCTTCGCTTCGCTCTTGACAGCCCGGTCGTGGTCACGATGAACTGTGTCCAATGGCAGGTGTAGTCGTAGCTCGCCTCACGATCTATCTCCATCTGGTTCTGTTAAATGACAAAATCAAAAGTCATTTATTCAAATTAGGCTGAGAATCAGCACTTTTCGAACGTAAAAATTACAAAAAGCAGTCCCCCGAAAACGCCCGCTCTTCAAAATAATTATAATAATTAAAAGGCAAGTCTAGCAAAGAAGAGGGTATCCTGTTATAAAAGGTTATACCAAGCCCAACAAATGAGTTATGAACCTTTTGAAGCCGGTGGAAGGGGGCACGTAGTTTTTCCATATTTCTAGTGTTAACACTGTGAATATTACTGTTTTTAGTGTATAAGTGTAAATTTTGCCTAATATATAAGATGTTGGCGAAGATGAATTGTGATGCAATCGTGATAATACTAATATCTCAGACAGTCTGGCGCATTCATTAACAGGGCCTCCAACTGCGGATTTAATATGATCGTGAGGCTAAATACTTTTTGTTCCGAAAGCACCTAGGTTAGTGAATTTTAATGCTTGAAATATAAGTGCTTGTTCAAATTCCTTTTTGGTAAGATAATTTTAAACTGCACTAATGGCCAGACAAACAAAAGGTCGCCTCATTTTTTTTTAATATATAGCGATTATTACTACAGGCACACCTCTACCTAACCCTTCAGGGAAAACAGTTGTGATGTTTTTTTTATGAATAAAATAGTAACTTATTTACTGTGATGGATTTAGTCGCTAGGCGATTAAAGGTCATGAAAAACAATCAGTTTTATCCATGCAGTTGGATACCAAAAGGAGCTCGTTTAACACCGTTGCTCAATTTGTTTGCTCATCTACATATTAGACAAAAGGGTCGTTAACATCAAGATAAACCATGACTATAACCCGCTTTCTTTCATAAACTAGACCAAACAATAATACGTTCAGAAAAGCGAGGGTGGATTGTGTCTTGAAAAATGCTTTGCGGAGCTCTGTGGCGATGGGTTGTATATCATAAGACATATCGCAAGATATATCTGCGCTTGTGTACCCAAGTGAATATTATGAAAATCTTTGCACATATAAGTACATAGGTAGGTTCGCTGGTATCTGCCTTTGGAGGTAGGTATGATAATATGTTTTTGAAAGCAGAAGGTCAATTCCCGTAACTAAAAATGTTCAAAATCGAGTAGCAATCTCATCTCAGCGACCACCAATGTCAAAAACTTGTCAAAAATGTAGGGAAATTAGAAGTATTTTTGACAGATTGAGACTGAGATCAGACTGTGAACCTTCTAAAAATCACGAGAACTGCCCCTCTGGTCACGTCAGTTACAACAAAAGTTAATGAATAGTTTCTTTGATTGAATTCCACTAATAAGCTTTTATAGTAGGTACTTTAGCTGTTGAGAACTAAACAACTTAGTTAGAACGAAAGCACTAGGAAGTGGTGAAGGGCGGGGGTTTTTGGGGGACTGCCTTATGTAATTTGTTGTTTGTTTTTGAAGCTGCTTTTGAATATTTTAATCAGAAATTTTTGTGATAAGAGTTAGTAATCGTCGGCCATTGCCCTGACTTATCAATGGTTTCCCCAATTTCCGATAGATAACAGATTTTAAAGGAATTCTTGCGTTATCAACATCATCACCATCTGCATGCCTTTTCCCAAGTTTATTGGGGTTGGCTTCTAGTCTAACCGGATGCAGCAGAATACCAGAATTTTACATAGAACGAGTACCTATCTGGCCTCCAAAAACCGGTTACTGAGTAATACGATACCCCTTGGTAAGACTGGTTGTCAGACTTTTGGGCTTCTGACGACCCATAACGACTGTCAAAGATCCACAAATCACAGCCGCGACCAACGTTTTAACGTGCTCTCCGAGGCATGGACGAATCTCGGTATGTAAAGATGGTCACCCTTCCACGGACCAACCGCGGCAAGCGTAGGTTAACCTGATCGATCGACCCGTGCGGCTGTTATTACTTAGCCAATTCTTGCGTTATCAATGTCTTAGAACAAATACAAAAAAAAATACAAAAATGTTCATTTCAGTACCAACTAGTTTACATTAGTTTATGATTGGAGTCCCCTTTAAGCATGATGACGCCTGTGTTAGGAGACTCCGCACTTCCATAGCTTTGGCTGTTTGTACTACTTACAAAATGATTTTTATTTTTAGCTTTGTGAAGGACATTGTGATATTTGTGCGATCTATAGACCAATAATCGCTGTGACTGTCATTCACAGTCACACACGCGCATACAACATCTACACCTGTCTGCCTTTTAAATCGTACGGGAAGTGAAACTCTAACATCTATTGAAAACCCGAAACAGGGGGAGTTACTCCCCACCTCCCACCCCCCTCGTTATTCTACTTCCCTTCTCCCCTTTCTTTCCACTAACTTCGCATCGTCATCCGTATTACTTGGGCCCTAACTTATGTGGGGGTATATGAGGTCCACTACACACTGAATTCTAGACTCTGTCTTTCGTGAAATAAAGTTGAAATTCTATTACAGCAAAAAACCAATTTACAACACAAGCACCCACCCGATTATATTCTTTATTTTTTGGTTGTTAAGAGCGATTATCGCTTGTAGAATCACAGATCAATTTCGTGATAGTCTGTACTGATTCCTTTGCATTACTTTTCCTTCTTTGTGGATGTATTTTATACGAGTTTAAGGTCTTATGTGGATAGTCGGCATGTCGCAAATGTTGATGTGTTGTTGTGTGCGAGGGTCTTCATAGCGGGGAAAGGACGATTCAATTTCGTATGGAGCACATATTTTGTAATAGAATTTTAGGAGTGTTTAACTTATATTGAATTTGTTTCTTCTGGCATGCGGAACTATGTAATTTTCAGGGGTTTTCCGGAAAAGTTAATTGTATGTGACAGACGTGTCCCTTGAAAACGCTTTGATCCTGGTCTTAATAAATGAACGAATTTCTTCAAGTTGGTCAGACTTGGCTAAGCAGTTCCGTGTTAATACCTTTCGGAACGAAAACGATTTTGGTTAGTTAAGGCTTTTATTGCTCCTAGAAATACATATTATTAACAAGCTTCACTTTTCTGAGGGACACTATGCACCTCTCCTCAAGCTCCATCCTCCATTACCTATATCACCTGAATGCATAAGCATAATCGACCCATAATGTTGCCACTGACTGGGACATAGGCCTCCTCTCTGTGCGGGCAGCGGGTTGGCGGATGTCACATTTCTTCAAAATTTCTAGGATGTGCCGGTTTCCTCACGATGTTTTCCTTCACTGTTTTGAGAGCAGTGGTGGTGAAATAATTTACGCAAAGTAATGCGCCTGTCTGGGTTCGAACCTACGATCTACAACACGTAACTTGCTGCCGTTACTACTAGGCCACCATTGTCAGTAGCCACCCAATCCCAGCAGTGGGAACATTACAGGCTGATTATGCTGTATGAGGCCACCTGGTTGCTTTTTACAAAAGACAGGATTAAAACCTCCATACATTCTGAGCTTCATTAAATATTCTCACATAAATTAGGATTTAACTCAACCAAACAAATTGGGTGTTCATCATTAATGAGACATAAACAGACAAACACTCCCTCCTTTACCCAATATAACAGGCAATTAGCTGTCTTGACAAATAACTGCAAATATTTGGGGCGACTTATAAATTAGAAAATTTCGCAAACAAAAATCAACTCTATATCTTAAAAAATACAGTTTAATTTTTGTGTTGAACATCTGAGAAGAATTAAAATACAATGCAGCAAAGAAAAGTTGTGTCTGTTTCCTTTAATGACGTCATTAAATGCCATAACATCGTCCAGACGGGGATTATCCGGGATATTTTCAAAGAATATACAATGAATTATGTAAGGAAACTCCTATTGACGAGGGATTAGGTCTTAAGAACGACTTGACAGTAAGAAGGTAAGAGTCGGGATTGAGAAAAGTTTAAAGAAGTAAGTAGGTACTTGGAAAATCGCTTTTTATTATTGTGTGCAAGACTCGTTGTAAACTCGCCTTTAGTTCGGCTCGTCTAAACCTAGCCTTCCGCTGCTAAAGACGTCAGATTTTGTTGGCTATTCGAATTTTGAATTCAGGAATAGACAACATTTGAATATTTCGAACTTATTGATCGAATGAGTCTGTGTGGCTCTACTCAGATTATTAAAATTTATTACGTAGGGTGTCAAAATATACCTTTGTCACCGAAGACAGGCATTGCTAATAATAGGTTGAATGTTGAATTCAAATGATTGCTCCAATATCTTCGGTTGTTGTTATAAATTCATCGTCGTGTATTGTTTATAGTTGGTTGTTACATATTCTAATTTCATTGAGAGTAGACCTACTTATGAATACAGACAGATGTGGTGCTGAGGAGTTTGTTGCGCCACTTTTTCTTACCAGCTAAAGAACTAGGAAGTGGTGAAGCGCGGGCGTTTTGGTGACTATCTTATGTAATTTTGACGTTCAAAAAGTGCTGATTCGCAGCCTAGTTTATTAAATAAATGACTTTTGGTTTTTAATAGCATGACAGTAATCATGATTCCAACTGCATACAAGATTTATTTAATGAAGTAAAATGTCGATATTATAGAAATTCCAATTGTAAAGAGCACTAAAAATTTAATATCCTTTCGCATTCTTACAAAATATCTTCGAATATGGTCGTTAAAGTTAACCCCCGTTCGCGGGGGTGGTTATTATTCATTTTTCTCCAGTCAAATTCAGTGTAGGGTTCACTAATGTGCCACTCTAAAATCAACCCCTACGAGGTTTTCGCGACCATGTTTTTTCCCGTAGAAGTTTTTTGTTTGTTTCTTGTCCCTTTCTTTCGGGAGAAAAGTGTATTTTTGTCTCTTTCCCTCTATCACGCTGCGTGGGGTGGCAACAGCGAAATTATGATACGTTTTTTTGGGGCTTAAATTGATTTTTCGGAAGTATGTGGAAGCCATTTTATAGCGGTTTGCGAATGATATGTTTTTTTTTTGTAGTTTAATAAAGTTTGGTTGCCAGTTTTTGAAATTTTATAAGTTTTAATTTATCCCGTGTTCGAAATAGCTGTCGTTTCTAGTTTTTAATACTACCTACATGCATGAACCTTGTTTGAAGGATAATAAAATGCAAATAAAGTAGGTAAATTAAAATTTGCAAATAAAATAGTAAAAGGCCAACAATACCTATTGTTTTAATGTAGCTTTGATATCGCTCACATATCTTTCGCCTTTGTCTTTCTGACCGCAATAGCGCGAGAGAAACATACTTATATACTCAGGAAAACCCACAAAGAGCACCTATTTAATTTAATTGTGCGTTATTCTAAAACGCTTCCTTTAAGGGCCATTTAATTCTTCAAACATGTAAAATTTTAGATTAGATAAAACAGAAGTAAAACTAAACACGCTTTTTAAAAATTAAAATACTACTTCCAACGATAATTTTGATATTATCTAAACTATCCGATTCAAACGAAACTATTTTTCTCGTAAACGTCATAACTTTAAAAATTATGACTTCATCATAATTTAATAATAAAAAAAAACTTGTATTAGTCAAAATTGTGTTCCTTTGTTAATTACTTACGGGTTCCCATTTAAAACCTATAAAATGTGGAATATAAAAATTAATAAATGTCCCAATTATGTTTAAGGTTATTTTTTACTGTGTTTTTATATTTAAACATTTCATTTTGTTGTTGAATTATGGATCTATTATTAAAGGTGGATAGTGATGACTATTGATTAATATAATGATATGTGACTACTTGATCGTGTGACAGGTGCAGGGTTAACTTGTCAAGCCGTATTGATACATCTTTAAAATATGTTTATTAGTGGGTACAAATTCTTTAATTATACTTTAGCAAGTATTCTCTGAGATTAGCCCGTGGTGATGCAGATGCTTATAGACGGCAATGACCACTGACTATATAGTCTGACCATCAGATGGATTGTTGGTATGATTGTCAGCCAAGTACATACAAATATACAATGTGGTACGACAGTACTATCCTATTTCCTAGTAATCTAATAAACGTGAAAGATTGTGAGGGTGGATGGATAGATGTTTGTTACTCTTTCATGCAAAAACTACGGAACGGATTTGAATAAAATTTAGCAGACAGATAGTTAATAAGCAGGATTAACATGTAGGATGCGTTTTATCTTGATAACCCCACGGAATCGAGACTTATGTGGGTAAAACCGAGGGGCCCTGCTAGTACTAGTACCTACTTAGTAGTAGTAAGTGGGCCATGTATGTAGGATACCTTTGCCTAGCAGGAGGAAAATACAGATTCAAAAGAAAGAATGTTCAGTAGAAAATGCTGAATAAAGACTGGAAGAAAAAAAATGAAAACCGCTTATTGGTTGACTGGCAATAATTTACTCGCTCGAAACGGGCGAATCGATACTTAATAAAAAATTTTTCTGTATGCGATTTGCACAAAATTTATTTATTTGTGGGTGAATCGACAAGTCCAGAAATATGTATTACGCAATTGGCACATTTTAAATCGGGCGAGTAAATTCATGCGAATCATGCAAAGACATAAAAACGTTTAATACACGACACAATTGTTTTTAGTCGAGCGTTTTTTTAGCTCGGGGACAAACATACCCTTTGTAAGCAAACCCGAACAATTATAACAACTAGTACTATAGATAATTACTGTACAATAAAAGCCAACGATAATAAACATGATCGAGTTAACAAAACAGCAGGTAGCGGCAATATCTCGATTTATAACATATCGCTACATCACGATAACAAAATAACTGATGCTTAGAAAAAACTTAAACTGAGTTGTATTAAGGCGTCAACACACGGCACCTACAAACGGTCTATTCTGTAAAAATCCACCGTGAAAATCAATCTACCTGATGCTTGCTTAATCAGCTTTTATTGTTCCCACTGCTGAGACACAAGCCTCATCTCTGTGAGAGGGAATGGGCCATAATCCACCACGCGGGCCCAGTAAGCGTTGATGTCACATGTCTTTGAATGCCGTTTTGGTTTTAGAACATGCCGGTTTCCTCACGATGTTTTCCTTCACCATTTTTGATAGCAGTGGTGATGAAATAAATTACACAAAGTATAGCGCCTGTCGCCTGTCTGTCGCAAGTCGATACCACTTGGCCACCACTGTTCTTACAGCTTCTTTAATAAAAAAACTATTTAAATTGTTATACTTATGTAGTTGAACCTATGTACCCCACCCCTAGTCATATTTAATCATTATTTTATTGTGTCAATGTTATCGCTGCTATTAATTTTATTAATTTTATAGTTTTTTCTCTTATTAGTTTAACAATTGATCAACTTTATCAAATGAGTTTTAATTTTATGTCGATTTTTATTTATAATTTATCATCTCACTAATGTAATATAATTTAATTTTATTTGACCTATTTACCAATGCTGTCATTGCCAAAAATTAATCAATTTATTTTTTATCGATTACTTACTTCATAATTCTGTGTTTCACTATTTCCAATTTCAATTTTATTTAATTGAATATTTGCGCTTAGTACTTAGTAAGTTAGCTAATTTTCCGAATTTATTGTTTTGGGCATGTGGTGTTTACCTATTAGTGATTGTGGCGCTGTAATTTAATTTTAAGAATGAATTATGTTGCTGAATCCAGTGTGAACAATTGTTGGTAGACTTAATAAAAAAAAATAAAAAAAATATGTAGTTGACATAACAATAACACACAACATAATAAATTTATCACACGCGTGTCTAGTGATAGTAGATCAGTGGTGGCCCAGTGGTAACTGCCGTGACTTTCGAGTTGTAGATCGTAGGTTCGAAACCAGTCAGGCGCTTTACTTTGTGTAAATTATTTCATCACCACCGCTCTCAAAACGGCGAAAGAAAACATCGTGAGGAATCCGGCATATCCTAGCAGCAAAACATTTGAAGTCATGTGACATCTACCAACCCGCACTGGGCCCGCGTGGTGGATTACGGCCCACTCCCTCTCACTGAGAGGAGGCCTGTGTACCAGCAGTGGGAACGTTATAGGCTGATTATGTGTCTAGTTATTATTACCTACTTATTACCCAAAGTTATAATGGCCATCAATCAGTAAACTCGGCTAACTTCTCGCTAAATTACAAAACAAAAGTACCAACATAGAATAAAATAATAAAATCCTTAAACCATTGTTCAACCAAGCTCGTGTAACCACATCCTAAACCATTGCGTGTTAATACAGTTAGCTATCAGATAAGTTCCAACGGTTAACATCAACCAGGTTCACAATTAACCATTCAGATCGTACAGATAACCGAATGAATGCAAATTAAACGGTCGAAAAAAAAGTGTGGTCGAGTGAACGCACTTTTGTGGGCGTCAGTCGTTCCGTGTGAAGCAACCTTAATAACAAAATTACTTATTTTGATAGATGACGTGTGGTTGTTACGTTCTTTTTTTTTAAATGATACTGTTTAGTAAGTAGCTGGCTGTATTTGTTTTAAAAGGTGTAAGCATGTTGACGAACAAGTAATTGAAAAAAGGAAATTTATTGAAAAAAAGAACAAATAATTTTAGCACATTGTATGATTTATTGAATTAAGGCTCCTGCAGACAAGCGCAACGCGACAGTGCGACGCGACTATAGTAGAACAATTTCTATGAAAATTACTTACAAAATTGTTCTATCAGAATCGCGTTGCACCGTCTCATCGCTACTATCTGCGGGAGCCTTTACGCTTTTGATATAAAACTTAAGACGTTCTACTTTGTTGAGACAATGTAAACTTGTTAGCACTAAACCATTTGTTATCTAAGAAAGCGGACATCGGTCACACACTGACGGCTGTCCAAGTCCAGCGGGGTAAATGCTTAACACACTACTGATAGTGTGTAATATAATTTATCACAGCAATAAGTAAGATGCTTGAAAAAATTGTCTGCTTAACAACGTAAATAACGCAATGAATGTTGTTGAACTGTCAAAATGAAAGCCATTGCTACTGTTAGCTTTAGTGTTTCGCAATTACCCCACTAAGCAGCAGTGTGTTAGTTCTGTTACCAGTCATACAGACTAACCTTTTCACCATGGCATGCTTGAGCTATTATTTTTTTACAGCCCCTGTCGACAAAATAGTCACGAATATGTTCATTCATCATCATCATTTAAGTACATCACAATCCAATTTTATAGCAAGAAAATCTATTCCCTAGTTGGTCTAGTAGTCGCAAGCGATACTGCCGAGCATGAAGTCCTGGGTTTGATTCCCAGTTTGGGAAAAGTATATTTGGGTTTTTCTATCAGGAAATTTCTCAGTAGCAATCCGGAGATCCGAATGATATGTAGGACTTAAACATACCTGACGAAATGTGGGTGTACTAAGGTACACACCGTGCACCTCTGCCTTGGCCCTTATGAATTACATAAATATAACATCTTTCTTATAAGTATCTACGATGAATTATAATAATATATTACTAGCAGCGCTCCGCGGTTTTACCCGCATACGTTTCGATCCCGTGGGAATATCAGGATAAAACGTATTCTATGTATTGATCCTGGTTATAAACTATCTGTGTGCCAAATTTCATCCAAATCTGTTCAGTAGTTTTGGCGTGAAAGAGTAACAAACATCCATCCATCCGTTCATACAAACTTTCACGTTTATAATATTATTATTCATTATTATTTATAGTAGGAATTAGGATTATAAACATTTTAAATGATTTTCAATCAAGTGTTGTATTGTTTCAGGATACCGTAATACCTTCTTCATGAAACCCTGAAGCATGAAAAAACAAAGGACTAACACCAGGAGTAGGTCCGTTTAAACCCTCAGGCGTAAGGAGTCCCAACGTTTTTTCGATCAACGAAAAAAAAAAACTAGCAAGAAAATTTAAATATTAAAAGACCGTGTCGTAAAAAAGACATAAAATTAAATAATTATGTCATTTATACAACCATTGTAATATATTGTCATTCTGTATCTCATTACAGTTAAAATTACTATTAAGAAGTCTTCCTCTGTCTGATTGGTATCTATGTAGATAATTAATTAGGGTCACTTTCGTGGTCTAATAAAACACATTTTTATGGTGAATTTTATGGCAAATAAGGACTTTATATATTATTGGTTTAATTTATAGTTATGGCTATTGTAAATGCAGTATATCTATACTTAATCTATACTAATACTATAATAAACCTGAAGAGTTGGTTTGTTTGAACGCGATAATCTCTAGAACCAGCCGGATTTGAAAAATTCCTTTTCAATAGTAGGGTCATAAGTGATAAGTCGTGCTGCACCATTATGGCGCATTGGGTACGTGTACATGTACATATACCCTGTGCGTCTGGTGAGTGCAACAGAGGGGGAATTCTCTTAATTTTAAGAACGTTCACAGTCTGATCTCAGTCTCCATCTGTCAAAAATACCTCTAATTTCCCTAGATTTTGGCAAGTTTTTGACATTTGCTTGTCGCTGAGATGAGACTGCGACTAGATTTTGAACGTTTTGAATTACGAGAATTAGCCTTCTGATATAATTATGATTTAAATCTTGTTTTTCGTTTGTTACTAACATAGCTTATAAGTAGTGTGTATTACTGACACTACGAACCCTAAGAGCCGTGCAAATAGAAAAAAAAAACCAACAAACAACGCTCAGCGAAAATTAAATTATAGCTCGGGCAGGTTATACGATGCGACGAGGTGGGTCGAAGGAAGAAGAAATTTCAGGCGTACGAAGTCGTGGGCCGAAGCTAGTGTTCTATAATCACATACTTAATTTCTGCGACAATGTTGCTAGAAAAAAAAAATCGTTTTTATTGGGGAAGCAGAACTACTACTGGTTGTAAATAATTCTATCGTGAATGCTCATTAAGGGTAGTTAGCCCACCAAAGCACGAGTTAGTGGTCGTAATTCAAATATGTGTATATCATTGGACGTTAAAGTATCTGCATAAAACATATTGACTAACCCTTACCGCCCTCAATATAATTCTCATATTTTTAAGTAAAAAAAAGACATAAACACATGATAACATCACGCCTGTAAACCCCGAAGGGTTAGGCAGGGGTGTGCAGCCGATGAACTTGCCAGAAGGGGGTCGAGCATGGCACCAGTGGGACCTGAGCCCATCGCGCCACTCGCCTTCGGATACATACGTACTCTGGTAAGAAAACGCACCAGAGACCAACACGACAAACTTTGGACGGAGCTAGGCGAATGTAGGCAGGTTAAGGAAGCACTTCCCACGATTGATGGCCGCCGCACGAAACAGGTTCTCCGTCTGAATAAACTAAAGCTGCGTAAAATTACTGCAGCTTTAACTGGCCATGAGCAATTTAACAAACACCTCTATGTCATAGGAGTAACAGACAGTCCGCTGTGCAGGGTCCGCATGGAGGATGACGAGACAGCGGCGCATGTGCTGCTAAACTGCCTGGTGGTCGCCACGTACAGGGCAAAGTACTTCGGTAACCCAGGTATCCTACATAAGACGGTCAGTAACATCAAGGCGTTGCTGGCCTTCCTTAAGGAGCTGGGGTGGATCGAATGATCGATTTTCCCACCCGTACGCAAAATACGCGCATTGTCGTGGAGTTGCGGACACCAGCCCGTATTGCCTTCAACTGAGAAATCCCAGATGGAGAACCCAATAGCACTTTTCCCGACCCGGGAACCAAACCCAGCTGTGTTTATTAACTTAATACAACTTTTACTAAGCTTAAAGTGGTTGAAGAATAATTGTTTGCTGCACCGGAGGACGTCATTACGTCGGCGCCGGCTGTCGCTGATAACCAGCGCTGGGGCTCTGTCTTGCATAGGGTCGCAGCATAATGCTGAGCGATAGCCGTTTTGCGTGGATGTGACGCATGTCAACCGTTTCTTATTGTTTTTTTTTCTTTATTTGTTTTTTATGTTCTTTTTTGCGTCATGTTTACCGCAAATAAACGTATTTTTTTTCTTTCTAAAGAGTTATAAAGGCCGAAAGAGAATATTATTCAGAATTTGGCTCTTTCATTAGCCACTTACCCACACGTTATGTAGCTTATAGCTGTAAACATTTGCGAATTGCTATTACTCAAACTTTATTCAGCATGTCTGTGTGTGTAGTGCTAGCGACTACTATACCAACAAGGCAGGAAGACGAGAACGAAGGAGCAAAACAATATTTAAGTATTATTAAGGTTTTGATGATCCACCTTTGACTAACAGAGTTAAGCTCTGTAACACAAGAACTCTAATTAAAATTAAAAACTTAACTACCACAAAATGGGTGTTACAAATATATTACAATAAATTAATCTGACTAAAATATAATTAATTCTAAAACAATTATGCTAGCAGCATACCAACAGAATTCCATTCACTTTGCCCAAAATATAAAATTAAAAACATAGTATATGCAAATTAACGAGATGCTTGTGAGTGTTTATCGTGATATTAACGCGGTATCCCCTAATTCAAAGTCGTTGTCTTAACTAACTGTTAATAGGGTTGCTTGTTATCGGCCCTTACTTTAAGGAGAGTAAAAAAATTAAGGTCGATTTTGAAATAAAATATTGACGCAATAGTTTGGTTTTAAAAAAGTTTATCAAAAAGTGTGTTCTGAATGAACATCGTCTGGCATGCCTTTTTATCACCGAGTAATAGTACTTAGTCATTTTAACTGCTCCGTTGGTTTCGTGGTTGCAAGCGCGACTGCTGAGCGTGGGGTTCCTGGGTTCGATTCGCAAGTCGGACAAAATGTTATTGCGTTTTCCCATATCATACAACCTGGTACTGAGTTGCAATTGCAAAAAACGTAAGAAAATTGGAATTTCGCGGGCCTGACGGCTAACTATGTCTGAGTTTGGTGTTTTCCTGTTATAAAATTCACAGAACCGGATTTTAGAGGATAAAAGGCAAGGGACTGGGTAAAGGCAAAGCATCAGACGTAACGTGAGGTATACGCCTTCACCCGCATCTGGTGACAACAGCGGGGTAAATTCGTAACACACTAACAGTGGCAATGGCTTTCAATTGACAGTTCAGAAACAACATTCTCTGCGTTATTTATGTTGTAAATGTTTAAAATTTGTTTTGCGCAATTAGGGTGC
Source organism: Apamea epomidion (assembly GCA_947507525.1). Classification (NCBI taxonomy): domain Eukaryota; kingdom Metazoa; phylum Arthropoda; class Insecta; order Lepidoptera; family Noctuidae; genus Apamea; species Apamea epomidion. The sequence continues at coordinate 16,121,557 of OX382240.1, read as the reverse complement.
AGATCACGGGCTCTGCTGAACATCAACATGGTCAAGTGTGTCTATACTTTCAAAGCGAACAACACTTTCCATTGCATCCAGGAAGCACCTTCCGATTGACACAACCAACTCCGGAAACGATAAAAAGGTTAGTGATACAAAATTGTTTTAATCACTTATTAAAATATTATAATAGCTTTCATCGTAAATAAAACATTATCAAGCATTATACCCGCTTAACATCAGGTGGGCAGTCACCGACAGTCGTTACCAAAATGGAATATTTAAGGGACCAAAAACCCATCGAGTTAGCGCTTTCACTGTGCATAATATTATCATAATAAGTGGGTATAAATATTTATACACAAAAAACTATGTAATTAATGGTCACTGCAATCCAGTTTTTGGGTTAAAATGTACGGAATTACTTGCGATGGTTATCTGTTAATCGATGTTTTTTTTGGGGTTCCGTGGGGTGGATAATGAAATGTTAATTTAAATTAAGTAGATTTGAGAGCTTTTACGAATATAATTGAGACAACATCAATCAAATGTTACTTGGGTATTTGGGAATGGTCAAGGAAATGTATTGTAATTTTTTGAAAAAAAAATAACGGAATGCATTAAAAAGTTCGCCTCTGTACATTTTTGTTCTTAAAGTATTAAATAAATAAATACATTTTGTGGTATAATTAATAAAATCCAAACTCGACCAGTACCCTAATTGCGTAACACACTATCATTCACACAATCTGAATCATTTGAAGGATATTGCTAATCCATAGCTTCCTGTGTTCGAAAAATTCGTCTGCTCAACAACGTAAATAACGCAATGTATGTTTTTAACTGTCAAAATGACACGCATTGCTACTGATAGTGTTTTACTAAATTACTCCACAGGATTGTCAACTCAATAGGTTAGCAAGAGAAGAGACTAGTTAAGGTGGTCTTGTAGTGTTTTAGAAACGTAGTATCAATTACCATTACCAATATGAAATATCAAAAACTGAAACTCACATCACTCTGATACATAATCCAAAGCCGAATTCAGGGCGAATGTTACTTGCCATACTTACATTAAAGGCTCTAAACTTATTAAGGTTCACGTAGACAGGCGCGACGCAAAAGCGCGAGTAGAACTATTTCTATGAAAACTTTATGGAAGTTGTTCTATCAGAATCGCGTCGCTCCGTCGCGTCGCGCGTGTCTATGGGGGCCTTAATAAGTTTACTGACCATTATATAGGTACTTATCTACTTGCATAATTTTATTGTTCACAAAACCTTTAACGACCACTCAAAAATGCATATCAGGTCACAATTGCCTTTAATTAAATGTAAGGAACCCCAGGCCATTTTCGGGTACTTAAATATATCTACTGTAATGTGTTCTATTATTCATCTAGTTTTTGTGAAGTATCCCCGATAACTATTACAGTTCGCGTCCAGATAAAAAGTTAATTCATTAGACTTAAAGATAATTATGTTATGGTAGTAATAAAAACTTTTTTTGTCCATAAACAAAGACATTTGTGTTGTGATGTGAGTAATTTTGAACTATATTTTATTTTTGAGTTAAGAGTTAAGTTGTTTTGAGTTATTTGAAGGGTTTGTGGCTATGTAATAATACTGGCACGGGTCGATCGATCAGGTTAAGCTACGCTTATCGCGGTTAGTATGTGGATGGGTGACCATCTTTACATACCGAGATCCCTCCGTGCCTCGGAAACCACGTCAAGCCGTTGGTTCCGGCTGTCATTCGTGGATCTTTGACAGTCAGAAGCCCGAAAGTCTGACAACCAGTCTTACCAAGGAGTATCGTATTACCCAGTAACTGGGTTGTAGTGGTCAGATAGGCAGTCGCTCCAGATAAAATACTGGTATTCGGCTGCATCTGGTTAGAATGGAAGCCAACCCCAACATAGTTGGGAAAAGGCTAGAAAGGAGTTAAGAATATGAGATAATTTTCAAGTTATGGAAAAACAAACTGAATGTCATACATAACAAAGTTAAAATTCCATTACAACCAAAAACTTATACCTTTTTGTTACAAATGGTTACTCAAAAATCAACTTAGAATAAATATCACTAAAGTAGATAACTGATTAAGTGGCAATGGAAAGTAAATTATCTGAGATTATGTACACTGCTTTACAGTTTAAGCCCAGGAATCTTATCAAAATCATTCCAGCAGTTTGTTAGAAACCTGACCACAAAGACAAACAAACATCTTTTAGCTCAGGTTCCCTTGGGCGATTTTTTTCCATTCACTGGATTTTCAACCCTCGGTAGTGTGCCGAACATTCAGAATCGTACAGCCGTCGTAAAACGCATTCTTGGATTTTCATCTCTCGGCGCTAAGCAGAGCGTTGAAAAACCAGTGCTCGAAAAAAAATCGCCCTAGCGAACCTTTGTCTTATTTATGGTTAGCTTTAACACCGAATTGCTGGAATGATTTTGATAAAATTCCTGGCTTATTTTGTGTAAGTATTTATAACCGACATTAAAAAAAGGAGGAGGTTCTAAATTGGGTTTTTTGATGTTTGTTACCTCAGAACTCCGACATTCATAAAACAATTGAAATTTTTTTTTGGCAATAATCGGAAATATAAAACCAAAGACCGGACTTCCGAAATTAAAGTTATTTTCACTTTGTAGTGTTTGGTTTTGGAAGTCCGTTACCTTTGTATATTTTGAAACATATTGTTCATATTTCACGTTTTTATATTTTTTCAAACGCTTATCAGTAAGGAGTTGTCCAATGATTGAAAAAAGAAAAGGGTGCTTTAAAACATGCCTACTTTAAATACTTGACTCACAAAGGCTTACGCTGTTATACTTACGATCGGCAGTTGCAACACCGACCCTACAGTTTATTAGATCGTTTCGAATAGAAATAATCCTTTTAAACCTTCTTTTGTGGTAAGAAATACCTATATTTTATTTAAGGTGCATTGAAAGGTGTTGGATACACAAAGAAACATTAACATTAACACTTATTATTGGAATATCACGCGCATAATCTTCGCACTAACCATTTAAATACCCAACAATTACAATACTAAAGGTTTTCTAAAACAATTTCATTCTATTACGAAAAAACCTCTAAATCGATTCAGCTCAATTACAAAAGTTAACCCTTCGGCTGCAGTCGGGTTAAAAAATATCTAAATTTTAATTTACACTCGGAACAAAAATAACCTTTTTGAAAATGGCGCACAATTAGGGTTATATAGATAAGTGGGGACATGCCAAAACATAGTGCTAATGACGGCATGACGGTTGACAACCTGACAGCCTAATGTGACACAGTAATTGTTGGCGAAATGTCACTAAAGGCGTAAACACACCGGCGCGCGGCGTTTGTTTGACAACGAAAAGTAAATGAAGGTACGTTGAAAAATTTGTAGGTATGTGAATTTAAGAATGCTGGAGTATTGTTTTAGACAGTGTTAATTCTGGCTTTTATTTAATTTTGTTGGTTGGAAAGGTCAACGGTTAAGTGTCAGTCAAAAACTATGTGTCAATGTTGCACTAACTTATGTAGTCAAACAGATAAAAAAAAAGCGATAAGGCCGCCCTTTGTATATTTTATAGTGTTAGATGTTTTTTTTTATATGTGTTTTTGTCTTCTGGTGTACAATAAAGTAGGTATAAAAAAATTTAATATAAAAAAAAAATCGTCATTAAAATATTAAATGACAAAATCATAATCAGCCTATAATGTTCCCACTGAATTAGTTAGAAATGTATATCATTCCTGAAACAAACTAGCCACACCTGAAAACTGATTAATACTTCCTTATTATCTTGGATTATGGAAGCCATGACAGAACGTGAGTCGTAGACAATTTCTTTCAATTATTTACAAGAATAAATATTATCTAAATCTGCACTAATTATAAAGTTACACCAATGAACTTAACGAGATCAATTACCAACACAGGACAGTAATTACAAATGTCAACCAACAAACTATTTAAAAATGAGAAATTACTGCACTAATTATTTTCCAACTTTAACTCTTTTCTTAAAATGTGACGAAAAGAAAAAAAAAGCTCATTTTTTCCTTTTTATTTCAGGCCAGCAACATTGTTGTATCAATTGCGGCGAGTGACGTGACGTAATTACAGTAATAAATTTAAAAACAATATGGCGCTCAAGATGGCCGCGATAGCCGATGTTCGCAATAAACTGTTTTTAATGACTTTAAACCACCTGCACGAATTTGTCCCCGAGACATCGCTGCGTACATTTATTATAAAGAAAGCGTTTGTGAAAGTTAGTTAAAAGCATTATTTTAGATTGTTTTTGGGTGAACCCCTTGATTTAAGGCTAGTAAATCAAACTAAAGTGTTTCCTTTTTAGATCGCTTTGGTCGTTAACAATTAATTAAAATCTAAAAATAATTAATTGGGTATTTCACTTTATTGTTTTTCATAAAATATTTTCTTTTATTTTGCTCGCAATAATACTAAAGTAGTTTTACCAACCCTCTTAATTATGAAGATTAAATCTTTTTTCAACACATTTTTTACTTTAATATTAAATTCATGAAAACTGACCCTTGCTTGTCTTAAACTCCAAACTGCCCACAGCCGAAATAACAGATAACCTTATGCGAAAAAATTTTATTTTCCCATAATATTCTTTAGGGAACTCTAAAACAAGAAGGTGCTTGGAAAATCGAATTAATTAGCGCATCAACAGGTGGCGAAGATAAGTCAGTTACGACTTCAGGCGTCTTTAATAATTCCATTTCTACTCGTCCGGAGAGTTTTAACGATTTTGCTAAGTGAGCTCCGAACGTTTGGATATGGCATCATTATGAGATTCGTGATGTTAGACGGAAAATCGCGAAAACTAATTATGTGTGGTGACTTTGGAACTCTCTGTCATCATAGTTTTCGTTTTTTAATTCGAATCCGAAACAATCATTATTATTAAATTATGTAAATACTAGCTACGCCCCGCGGTTTCACCCGCATAAGTTTCGATCCGGTGGGAATATCGGGATAAAAAGTATCCTATGTGTTAATCCTAGTTATAAACTATCTGTGTACCAAATTTCATCCAAATCCGTTCAGTAGTTTTTGCGTGAAAGAGTAACAAACATCCATCCATCCATACAAACTTTCGTATTAGTAGGATAATGTAGATTAATCAATGTAATTTACAGAATAAATCATTATTATTTATATCGGCCCGGACTCATACATAGTCTTCTAAGACTATGTATGAGTGGGTGCCGATACGTGAACTCCACTCCAAAATCTCCAGGATCCTTAATAAAACGGTCATCATTTTGTTTTATGTTAATATCATGACTATTTGCCACTTTAAGTTTTTATTATTTTAATGATCTTAAGAGACCTAAAGAGCATTTGCAGGGTGCAGTGGTCGAAAATTTCCCTATCTGTCGATGTAGAGTAATTTGAATAACTCCGTCCCATTTTTTTTTTTCGTTTTGTGTGAATGTGACGCATGTTTACCCCCAACTTGTTTTTTTTATGTGTTTATGTCCTTTTTCATGCGTCATGTTTGCCGCAAATAAATGCATTTTCTTTCTTTTCTATTTACCTCCTCCATCCCTTCTCACATCTTAACCAAATTGAAAGACCCCACAGTTTCTTTTTGTCTCAATTTACTTAAAGATTGCATTCCCTCCTGTAATTAATGATTAGTCTGTTCCTGATTACCACTAATGGCGGCGTCTGTCTCGTTTGCGCAGGCAGCGATAATTTGAAACAATTTGTGTTCTGTAATATTGGGAGCCGTGGTAGGTGACGGCCTTCTTTGATTTGAAACAGCAGGGTAATTGCGTACCACACTAACAATAGCAATGGCTTTCATTTTGACAGTTCAACAACATTCATTGCGTTATTTACGTTGATGATCAGACAAATTTTTCGAACATACTCGTAATATGAAGCAATGGATTAACAATATACTTCAAAGCGATTCAAATTGTGATAGATAGTGTGTTCCGCAATTATAGTGTTGGTAGCCTTTGGGTTTGTTTTGGGATGTGTGTAGATTGAATGATACTATGTATACCAAGATTCATCCTCATTCTCATCCTCATTTTCCCAACTACAACGTGGTTTTTTGATATCCCATAACTTTCTAGGGGGTATCTTCACACTCATCATTATGATCAACTTTTACTATGGGACCAAACCCGAAATCGCGAAACAAAAATCTGGTGTTCCCTATATTTTGACGAGTTATACGAACATAAATGTAGGGAACAGCTGATTTTTTTTTCGCGCTTTCAGGTTGTGTCCATCCATACATACATCCATACAAAATTTCACGTTTATAATATTTTTAAAAAGGATTTTTTTTTTTCATTTACAATTATATTAATATGAGTAAATAACAATTAATACCAAATCCATTTATAAAAATAACAAAATAATATCTAAAACTAGTCGACTGGTAATGTACAGACGCCAGCAGGTCAAGCTACCCGAAACTGTCGAATTTTCCCAATCAACCTTGAACCTTAATGCTTTAGCGATAAAGTTGAAAATCTATTAAAGAAATTTGACAGATTGTAGTAGCTTGATGTTGCTGGCATCTGTATACAAGAGACTGATGGCATTACTTCGTTGTATGGCAATGCTTAGCCTCTGGCCAAGGTTAAAGCCAGCCCTTGGGTCACGGGAAGTGTCAACCAGCCGTTTCGAAATTTCCTTAAAAAGACCATGAGCTCTCGGACCCCACGGTCCGAGGGTTTCAACCCCAAACGGCTTGATAATATAATCACCGATAAGGTTATTGTACTTACGCCGCTGCAGGTTTGCTTTTTACCTCATCAAGAAACATTTCATTCACACTGAACCCGATACAGAGCCATTTTGTTTATATACCGTTTACTACTAAGTATATACCTATTATATACAGCCTGCACCCTTCTCAGTGCTATAATAAAAGTGATTTATGTGACATGGTCTTAACGTTCACAGGCCGAGTCGTTTCCGGTAGCGGTCGGCGCAACTTCCGGTTCCGTGTTTCCGCCGTTTTCCTCTGAAGGGAAAAGAAGGTTTTTATGTAAAAAAGAAAATATATATATTATGTATGCATTTTGCTGTTGTTTTATTTAATGGTGAAAAACTAATGGCCCTGATATAATGGCAGGAATAAATGTTTTTTTAAGAAGTTCTGACTATTTTTTCTCATTTACCCTTCCCCCAAATATGTTTCATGAAAAATTTGAAAGCTGCTCACCGCGTGTCAGACCTGCACCCGTGAACATATTTTTTGTCTCTTTATAACATAAGCAAAAATGGGTGGCTGTTCGACAACCAGCCCCAGCAGTCTCGAGATTCATAGCGATCGCTTTACGACCGAATTCGGTCGCAAAGTCCTGTCACTCCATACATTACACCTGTCAATCCGGGACTTTGCGACCAAATGCGATCGTAAAGCGATCGCTATGAATATCGAGACTGCTGGGGCAGGAAATGTTACATACGACTGCTAGACCATCTAAGTGGCTTTAGAAAATTTTTGACTTTATTTTAGTCTAGGAATTTCTTTAGTGAATCTAATGACTTAATGAGCTATCGTAAGGTTTCATATCAACGATGGTCTTTGCGGAATGGCTTTGTAGCAGAGCAGCTGGGGATCGAGCTAAATGGAGTTCGATTGGTGAGACCTATTTCCAGCATTGTAGTGCAATAAGTAGGTACAGTTTTTTTATCTCACGAAGCGAGTCACCTTTACTTGTGGTAACCAAGTGTACAAACATACTGTGAATGCATGTGTAAGCGCAGGAGCTCTCAGTATCATCCGAGACAATGGCGAAGTAGGAAGTGTGTATGTGTGTAGGCGCACGTGTGTGTTATAAATATGCTGTCGCTACTCGTCTTGCACGCACACATTAACAACATATTTTTACACTAGGTAACCACAACAAAGGCCAGCGTCACTTCGTGAGTTAAAAATACTGTAGGTATAAATGAACGATTTGCGTCAGAGTGCTGCCGGTGTATTCTGTAAAAATCTCACCGTGAAAACTTAAGTGAAGTGAGTTTAAAGTGAGCTGTGACCACCTGACGCTAAGGATTGAAACTATTGACAGCTCACTTCGAGCTCACTTCACCTAAGTTTTCAGGTGAGATTTTTACAAAATAGGTCGGCTGTTTAGGCTAACTTGGCAGCTTAAATAGCACAATAAACTACGAATTCAATTAGCACGAGCTACGAGTAAGCTCTCTTAAATATAAAATACATACATAAAGGAGGAGTCCTCTACACAAATAAATAACAAAGTTTCAGCTGAAAGAGAACACGACTATATTATTTTACTTTTTCAGAATAAAATCGCTACCATTACGATTTAACATAACGCTGCATTAGAAGGCGGTTGATAAAATTTATGGTACGCATTCGTAGAATTTATGGCTTCTAAGAAATGATGGGGGTTTCTACCCCTTAAGTTTTCACCCCCTATTGTGCAAATATAAATATGTTGCGCGACTCTTAAGACACATTTGTTTTGAAAATAAACGTTTATTGACCTAGTGTGGATGGTATAATTTTGAGTTTTTTGGATTTTCCTGACTGCTGAGATCGGGTTCGATTCCCAGGTCAGACAGCGTTACTAGGTATTGTAATAAGGAAATTTAGAAAAGCAGCCAGCTCACACTGGGGCTTAAAATATATCTGGCGATTGTGTGTATCAGGATTTAGGTTCTTGATATAGATGGTGTCAAATGTCATTTTAGAGGCTATATTGTGTCATTTTTGACAAAGTGCCAATTCTCCAGTAATTTGAATAAACAATTTTGATAAATTTTTATTTTGATGATATGTCAGCCCTGTTACCTCCAACTGGTTTATATATTTACCTGATCAATTCTAATGTAGGTACCTTCAGTTCCTGCCAATCTGAGTGAAGAAATTAGTAGGTATATTATATAAATAAAATTGTCTTATATTTATTACAAAACAACAAAAAAGAACTAAAATAACTAACTAACTTTCGAAGAGCTGAATTTACAATCGACAGATAATAATTAAGTAATCGTGGAATAAAATTGATGTCTGACAGATTTTGCATAGACGAACAGTCAAAAATTAAAAATTATTTCTCGTATGAAATTATCTACCGTTGCAAAAGTCAGCCCTAAATTAACTACAATTTGTTAAATTCCATGAACCTATTTTTAATTTCTCCGCTAGGAGAAACCCTTCAAGTAGGTATACTAAACTGCAAATACTTACGTCAGTATATAAGAGAGCTAACCTACTGCTAATACATACTCAAACCACAAGCCTCATCAAAGTAAAACAGACTACCTGCTCGCTGAAAAAAACACTAGAAATAAAAGAAAGAAAGTGTAACGAAAGAAAACATTGAGGAAAGGATACAGTATTGGTATTAATGTGGAAGACGTCTCAATGTCGGTATAAGGAGGGTGCTGCTAGACATATCTGTGTCTGCTGATATCCGGAGGAGAAGGGTTGTTGCACACTACAAGCTATTTTAAGTTTAGGCATTTTTTCTAGTAACATGAGGGTGTTCCACATTCCGGCATTGGCAGAATCACGGATTCATGTTAGTCCTAAGTATGTACATATACTATTATTATGTCTTTGACATATCTTGGGATCCTGGGGTCCCGGACCTTTGAAAGGCGTACTAGGGGCCGAAGCCAACTCGCAGAGGCCCTTTACACAATTTTAAATGATGAGGAGGCACCAACCGACCATTATCCCTGTATGCACCATGCAAGTGCACCCAAGGACAACCCCGGTTGGTACAGGACTATTGCAGAACATGGAAACAAAATATACTGGGCTATGGGTTTGTGTGGCTATAGTGGATCGGTTAACTTGAAGTATGGAAGGTCTATGCCCCTGCCTGACCAATGATTATTATCATTGGTCAGGGAGGGGCATAGACCTTCAACAACATACAACGTGTTTTTTTTTATATCCCATAACTCTAGGGGGTCATTGTACTCATCATTATGAACAACTTTTACTATGGGACCAAACCTGAAAGCGCGAAAAAAAAATCAGCTGTTCCCTACATTTATGTTCGTATAACTCGTCAAAATGTAGGGAACACCAGATTTTTTTTTTTTCATGGGATATAAAAAAAACACGTATAATATTCACAGATAAAATGGCAGGGGATGACTTGACTTGACCTATTATTATTATTATTATTTACTTAAGCAGGCAGAGCAGTTGTGGCCCAGTGGTAACACCCGCGACTAACGAGTCATATAAATCATAATCAGCCAATATTGTTCCCCCTGCTGGGACACAGGCCTCCTCTCTTCGAGAGGGAGTGGGCTGTAATCTACCACGCGGGCCCAGCGCGGGTTGGTAGGAGTCACATGTCTTCGAATTTTTGGTTTCGACTTACGAGTGGTAGGTTCGAACCCAGCCAGGCCCTTTACTTTGTGTAAATTATTTCATCACCACTGCTCTAAATTTTTTGGAAGAAACTGTCATATCCTAGAACCAAAAATTTTAAAACATGACATCCGCCAGCCTGCACTGGGCCTGGGTTGCGTCTCACCGAGAGGAGGGCTGTGTCCCAGCAGTGGGAACATATGATTTAAGTAACATTGGCAGTAGGGGTGAAGATATCGTTTTAAGTATTAAGTATACTGGACGAAAATCCAAACTCCGATTGGCTATTCAGTTTTATTTTCTAAGCTAATATTTTAATTAGACAATGATCCTGGATTGGGACACAGCATACTTTGTATCCCGATATTCTTGCAGCAGGCGCAGCTAATATTTTATAAATGCAATAAGTTTTGTCCTTGCTTTACTTTACATGTGAGTTCTATTTTCATAGTCTATTTTTGAGAATGACATGTGGGCGCACAGTTGCAAGAGCATACATTCTTACAAGATTCCCATACCAAGCTTTGAATAGCACATCTTTAGGTATACATAACACCCTAAAAAGCGAATGTTTTCCCCGTCCTTTGTTCTCGGCAGAAGATACACTGCCGTTCACACATGAGCGCGTCCCTTTTTAATACCGGGTGAGTTTCCTCCAGTAAAGGAATAACGCGTTTTTGTTAAGGGTAGATACGTTCAGCATTAAACTTCAAGATGGAGAAACTTTTTGTTGTAGTTTTCTTTTGTGTTTTTTTTTTCTAACTTCTGGAATTTAATCAGCTGCGTATGTAATCTAATCTTGTTGTTGGCTGAGAAAAATGTGATCTTGGCTTGGTTTAAAGGTCTTTTAAGGTTTTATTAGTTTAGGAAGTTTATAATCGAATCTGGAGTACCTTATTGTCTACCACAAAATTTTATATCAATCTGCCGAGTCTTTTCCTAACTATGTTGAGGTCTGCTTTCAGTTTAACCGGATGCAGCTGAATACCAGTATTTTACATGAAGCGAGTGCCTATCTCCTTAAGTTTTGAGTTGAGCTGCTCGATTTCTGACAAATGCATGCACTGACTGGACAGGTCCTCTAAATCTGTGTGGTCATTTCCTCAAAAACCACCACAGACATCGATCTACATGGTCTTCATATTTTATGATTTGACCAAGATAATGTATGGACTTTAAAAGAGACTGACCTCTGAGTTTGTTTCGGCCTTTCTTATCAGACTAGTCAGATAGGAAACGCCGACCTCATCTAGTTTTTAAAATATGATTGACGTGTAAAAGTGTTTGTGCAAACCTACTTACAAAATAAAATCATTTATCTGACCTCCACAATCCAGTTACTGGGTAATATGACACCTTGGTAAGACTCGTTGTCAGACTATTGGACTTCTGACTACCCGTAACGACTGTCAAATATTTATGCAAAAGATTACTGATTGATAATTATACAAGGAGTACTTAGGTAAGCATCGTATATATATTAAATGGTTTTCTGTAATGTCTGCCTGGGTCTAAGAAAAAGACATGTTGAAAGTCACAGTCCAATAATTTATTTCAAGTAGGCTATTAAAAGGCACTTTTGAACGTCAGCATTTGTATGAAAATATAATTGATTCTAGTAGCTCCTTTCTTCGTAGTTCCGTATGGAGAAGGATGGCCAAGAAACTCCATAGTTACTCTTAACGTGAGTGTAGGTATATCATTATTTGCCTATCACAAAACTGTTAAAGAATGACAAAGTTAATAGTCAATTTGCTTAACAATTAATTTTTCTGACTTTACATACTAAGTTAAATATAATGAACTTTACAAAAATGTTTCTAGTTAAATGGTAAAAAAAAAGCCCTTGAAGCAATTCTTGTCTAACCGAGTTGTAACAGCATGAAATAGGGTCCCTGAAAATGTTGTGACGGCTCCCACACTGAACTGCTTCAAGAATCGACTGGACAGATTAAATATCTCCAAGCTATACGATACACGCGCATCAGCTAAGTAGCTGCTAGTGTGTCTAACCAAATACAGTGCAACCTCCATATAACAAATCGGAAGGGAACAAGTAAATATTCGTTATATCAAGTAATTCGTTAAACTGAAGTTTGTTATATTGCGGTTAGGTTGGTTTAAAAATTGTTATAAAGAGCTAAAAATGTGTCGAAACCTGTCACGACTGAATCACATACTATTGGGAATGTTATAATAATTCGTTAATTAGAGGTTTACACTTTTTTTTGATAGTTGAAAATTCGTTTTAAAGAGGTTGTTCGCAAAAAATCTTCGCAATGTAAAGGTATGTTTTACATTGACTCTTATAGACAATTCAAGGGGATTACGAAGAATTCGTTAAATCGAGGAATTCGTTATGTTGAGGTACGTTATATTAAGGTTGCACTGTAATAATATTTTTTTTTTTGAGCGACCTTGAATTTTTGGACCAGCCCGACCGTCAGTGTCCACGTTTCGGCGTCATATGTCATGATATTTTTTTAAAATCTTAACTTAAATAAATCTTGTCAAAATCAAAAGTCATTTATTCAAATTAGGCTGAGAATCAGCACTTTTTAAACGTCAAAATTACAAAAGACAGTCCCTCAAAAATGGCCCCCTTCACCACCTAGTGCTTTCTCTGTAGTTAAACCAACCTAAACTGCCGCTGCCCCGCTAACTTGCCTGCTTGTACCTAATCTTAAATAACTTACTACTTGTTCTATTTGTGAACCACTTTTGGATAATGTTCTAAAATGAATATATCCTACTTATATGTAGGTACATAGGTAGGTACATATACTTTGTTCTATTAATACATCTACAAACGAATAACGTGTAAATTAATTTTAAATAGTACTTGGTTAAGTTTTACGTAACTTATTACACGGCTTACTAATACTGCTTGCATTAATTAAAAGGTAAGTTAATGCTTTGCAAATAAATTCAATTAAAATTGGTCACAGGCAAAAGGCTACAAAAAATAACATTCCACAAACAACACTATTCTTCAAAAACTTATTTACGCACTTGAAACCATTTACTAAAATAAATAAAAATAGAAAATATAAGAAAAAGAACGAAAACTTTAAGGTAAAGTATCCGAATGCACATTACCGTCGGCAAGTTCAAAGAGATAACACCCGACGGCGGCTCTTTGATCTCGCGCCCGTCGGCAAAACGTCTTTGATGTCACTGCGTTGCATGGTTAGATGCTATTTTCTTGACACAATTATTTTTATTTATAAAATGGGGAGCTGTGCTATTTTTGTGATTTATTTAATAGTAGAAATACTGTTATTTGTCTTTATAACGAGCCTTCCTTTTGATAAAACGCAGTTAAAGTCACTATACAGACTATACACCAAAGTTAGAAAAGTTTGTTTTTAATTGCAACAATACCTACAATTAAAAATAACCCATCTGAAATGTTATGTATTAAAACTTTACATAGTTACACTTTGGACAACTAAGTTAAAGCACATTTCTTCATAAATCTGATATTTCATTTATTTATTTTATCATATAAGTACCTACCAACATAGATTATATAAACAGAAAAGAAAAAAAAGTTGAAAAATAGGTAAAAAGGTGACGCTTTTTTCATTGTTGAGAAAGGGAATAGAAAGTGTTAATAGCTGTAAGTAAATGTTTTTAGAGAAGTGTTTTCATTTGTGTGTGTGATGGTAACCATACCTTTTGCACCTTTTTTGGCAAATAATTGTTTCCAAAAATCTCAATTAAACAAAAAACCAACACAACCCTCGATCCAAAAAAACTCTATCAAACCAGCGACCAAAACCTGTGTCCACCAATAATAAAATATAATTGAAAAAAAAAAATAGTATCCTTTTGTCTTTCCTCTCAACCCTATCTCCTCCGACCCAGTTCTGGTGAACTGGGGTGAAAGTTCAGCCTTGGTCAAGGTGAAGCAGGCGCCCATTAACGTCTGCACTTAGAACAACTCTCTTGGCAGCACCGCCTTAAGATTTGGAGCAGGATCCAGCAGTCTTGATACTTGGATAATTAATTTTTAATTAAAATTTATCTAGATTGATTTGCAGGTTTGATGTGGCCAGTAATGACTGTGAGGTTTGGAAGGAAGGGTTGGCTTATGCATTGGGAAAAAAATGTACGGTAAAAAAGGTTTTCAATTTTATTAGGTAGTATGCCAAAGATTACAAAAAATAAGAAAACATAATTTGATGAGTTTGACTCCTACCGAAAGGACTGGCCGCTGAGACTGAAAGGACTAGAAAAGACAGAATTGTGTGGAAAAGGGCCTTTGCCCTGCAGTGGGACAATGCAGACTATTTAGATAATTCAGATGGACAGAAAGACATTACTTTTCATAATAATGTAAGGATCAATATTGTAGTGAACATTGGATGTAGTTTATGGTTGGTGGTGTATGTTAGTCACAAATAATAAAAGTGGTAAGAAAATGCAGATTCCTCGTTATATGGAAAAAAATGAGAATATGCAGTTAAATAGTTCTGTTAAATATTCATAAACGTGATTATTCTAAAAATAAAAGTCTAAATCAGTAGATAACCGGTTTCTCAAATTAAAACTCTAACAGTTGCTTTAATTAATTAGCCATTTTATCCACTAGCTGTCAGCTGTCATATTTTTATAGTAGATATCATAAGCAGCAGTAATCAACCACGTATCTAATCTAATCCAAAATTTTGAAAACCATTTCTGCCATTGTTCAAACCGTAGACAAAAAATATAGAAAACCCAAGGTAGAATTAATTACCACATTTCAAAATTGAAACCAAAACACGCTAATTTTCGCATTTTTCACAATTAGTCCCCAGTATCAAAACTGAACGGTCGCAGTGTACAAAGTTGGCTAAGTAATAAGATAATGAAGAACAGCGGGGTCGAGCTTCGAATTAAAACGAGAAACGTGCACCACAGTGGAGGAACCACCTCCGAGTTTCACGAACTTTACAACTGTTCTGTTCAGAAACTGGTCGTTCGTTATTTGTGTTTTAACTAAAGGGTTTTCAACGTATCTATTTGATTTATTTAGTTGGTACTAGCGACCCAACCCTTCTTTGCCTGGTTTTTACGATTTGATAAAACATCGAGGTTTCTTATGTGAGGTTAATATAAATGGATTATACACAAACCTTTCAGAATAAATTCTTTAAATCATAGTGAAAACTGCCTGCGGTCACACAGACAGACATGAAAAGCGACTTAATTTTATATGTAATAAGTATAGATCATACAACAAATTAAAAAAATTTGAATGATAACTATGCAATTCGTATTAGAAAAAATTGTTTACTGGATGTTGCTACATAGTAAAAATTCTAATAAACATTTTGTAGCTTTTAGTCAGCGAAAAAACTACATTGTGTTTAAATTAGTCGTCTTAATAAAAAAATAATCGTGTATAGTATATGTTAAGCACAACACTGAGTATTCATTACATTCGTAAAACTACAAATAGCTCATCGATGAGCAAAAAAACAGTCGGATCAAGAATGTGAAAACTCGAACTGGCCCCGCCGACATAACGCACACTTCCCTTGTTTATTTAATGAGTGAATCGGAGAGACGACCTCGTTATGACGTCACTACTTCTTGAACATCGCACCGAACGAGACAGAGGATCCTCCAATTAAGAAGAAAGAGAGAGATGCAAACACCCACTGAGCTTGAATGAATAGATTTTCTTAAGTACTCCGCTTTCCTCTAATGAAATCGAAATGAAGATGTGTCAATGAAAGTTCAGTTTTAAACACTTTGCGAAGATTTCAAGGTGAATCGTCTTTGAGGAAAAAGTTGGATTCCTTTTACGATCTTTTTCTTTTAAAAGGGTAGTTGGAAGTCTTGGCTAAGTGAAGTATTTTGTGGAAGACTTTTAGTTGCTTGAAGTCTTGTTGACTTTGTTAAGAGAGAGTCTGTAACTGGTGAAACGAATATAGGTAGGACTCGTGATTTTGTGGGATAGTTCTTAAAACATTTTGGGATCGTAGTGTCGATAGTGTACTTCATGTTTTCAAGAATTTTCTTTGCAATTGTGTTCTGCGGGGTAATTGCGTACCACACTAACAATAGCAATGGCTTTCATTTTGACAGTTCAACAACATTCACTGCGTTATTTACGTTGTTGAGCAGACAAATATTTCGAACGTATAAAGCAATGGATTAGCAATATCCTTCAAAATGATTCAGTTGCGGTTCATGTGTTACGCAATTAGGGTGCTGGTATCCAGCTGCATCTGGTAAGACTGGAAGCCAACCCCAACATGGTTAGGAAAAGGCAGATGATGTGTTCTGCAAGTCTGGCTCAGTTTGTTTCTTTCTAATATTCATTGTTTAAAAACCTACTTTCTCTTTTTATGGGAGAGGATTCGTTAATACCCCATGGCCCCTTGACCCTTGACCCTTTTGACATTATAATCTTTGTTTTCTGTTTTTTTTTTATAAAAAGAGGGGTATAAAAGCAAAACCGCTTCAGTCCAAAATTGCAATTTTTTAAACTGGTATAACCAAATTGTAGTACTTGAAAGCTGCAACATTATGCCATAAACGATAACGTGCAAATCCGAGGTGGATTTGCACGTTATCGTTTAAATCGTGCAAATCCACCTCAGCCAATGTAAATTTACTATAAAAGTAGCGTACAGCGACAAAATACACCTTAAACCTGTTTTAAGATGTATTTTGTCGCTGTAATGCCAATAAGCGAATTTTTCTTTTTTTCTTTCTAATAATGATGTCTTTGAAAACTCTCAAGAATAATTACTTACACACATTTATTTATGTACCTACTTATTTACTAATATATTACACAGTCAATATAAAAAACCGCGTTGAATTATCGATATAATTACAGTCTGGGTACACAACGTATCTTTTTTTCGAATTTTCTTCTAAATTTATGTTGATTTCGTTACCAACGCAAACCCATTTCACGATTTCTTTTTCAACATTCGTGTAGCTGGCGGCCGTATCCATAGTCGGGCAGTTGTTGCTAGGTGGTCTCTGGTCTTATTTATTTATTTATGTACACACATATGTATATAAACAGACAAGAAAAAACAGAACAGGAAAATAGGTTACAAGGCTTATTTCTTAAGAAATCTCTTCCAGCATACCTGCGATAGGACAATAGATAGAGAGATGTAGACACATAAAATCATAAACAGTTCACATAATAAAACTAAACAAATAAGTATAAAAAAATATATATTATGAGAATATACTTACATACATACAAATAAACATACATACTTCTAAAATAAATATCTTGTTTGAAATCTGGGAACAGAAAGTTGAATAAACAGAAAGTAATTGGATTTTAACTCTAATATTAATGAAAAAAGGGATAGTTTCAGCAAATATGGGACAGGGATAAATTAGAACGGCAACGTCGCACTTTTGTGGGGTTTCAAAATAGACAAAAACTTGTGACTCGCTCCGAATGATCACGAATAGTCTGAGTGTCATTTTAATTATTGCTAGAGGAAACACAAATTGCAAGAAGTAATATGTATGTAATTCATATTGAGAATTATTTTTCCATTTGCGGATAATTCATTTATTACTGGTCAATTATGAGTCGAAGTCGCGCATTCATCGCACATTAATGGTGCCGTAGGTACTTCAGTACAAGCGTAACAAAGCTGTTAGTAGTATAGTTTATCTTATTGGTCATAGTTTTCTGTTACAAGTATTCTGGAAAAAACCACTGACTAGTGATAATTAGGATCTCGTTGGCACCTTTTGAGTACACACTACATAATCAGCCTATACTGTTGCCACGGAAACGTAATCCACCACGTGGGCCCAGTGCGGGTTGACAGAACTCTAAAAAAATACGAGAAGGTGATCCAAGTCACCTTCTCGTATTTTTTGGGCAGTGGTGGCCCAGTGGTAACGGCCGCGATTTACGAGTTGTAGGTCGTAGGTTCGAACCCAGACAGGCGCTTTAATTTGTGTAAATTACTTCATCACCACTGCTCTCAAAACGGTGAAGGAAAACATCGTGGGGAAACGGGCATGTCCTAGAACCAAAAATTCGAAGACATGTGACAAAAAAAAATAAAAAATACTGGTATTCAGCTGCATCTGGTTAGAATGGAAGCCGATCCCAACATAGTTGTGAAAAGGCTAGGCAGATTGGATTGGTTTACTCAGGACGGATTGGCGATCTTTTCCTTCATCGATGACAATAATGTCCAAGATAAACTCAGCAAGGACCTACGTAATTATGACTTGAAAAAGTCACATTGGTACTTTGCTCGGATTTGAACTCACAAATCTCGTGCATGAGAGACGAATCCTTAACCACTGGGCCGTCAAGACAAAATAACATTCTTTGATGAAAAAGCAGACAAACATTTTTTTTTATTGTCCCGCCTACAGATACGGGCCGAGCGTTTTTCATTAGGCTACGATCACATTAGGCGGGCGGACAGACGGCCGGATTATTGGATCCGACGGACGAAAGACTTCGATCCGTTGCCTTTTTTACTTTTTTTCTCTCTTTTTTTCCTCCCAGGCACCGTCTGGGAAGGCTTTTCCTCTTATTTATTGCTTATACGAAGCCCAAATTGGATATTTGTGAAAGGTTGAGTCGTTCGCCGATAGAAAATATTAGTTTTTTTTTCTTCTTCTGTACTTTTTTTTTTTGGAGTCTGCATTTGTATTTTGTTATTGGTATTGAGTTCGTAATGTGGTTGGTTTTATTTGGTGTATTCAATCATTTGTTCGTGGATTTATTAGTACCTTACAACTCCATCATGTTGTAATTATAACTCGGTTATAACCCAATCACGTCATGTAGAAACTACGCGCACAGAAATGCAAGAACTTTAAATAAAAATGTTGTCACCCAGAAATTTGTCGACATCGCGAAAGTATCATCAAAAACTTCACCCAACTAAAAAACTAACTAAAAATCACACCACAAACATCACACCTTAATTTGGGAAACGAAACCACAGACAGACATTTTAAGGACTTGTCTCATTAGCGCCGAGAGCACGCTCTCGTCACCCCGCTAATTAAAAGATTTTGATGCAAGCGCGCATAATAGTCGCACGACAAAAAGTCGCAAAAAAATGTAGTGATTTTCAGACGAGACAATAGAACGTTACTTTAAATGTGAATCGTGCAATCCTGTAAGAATTTTGTTTAATTAGAATTTTAATTAAAAATGTTTCATGTTTTTTGTGCCAAGCAGACGTGTGATGGGATTCTTATAAGATGTTTGTACATACTTTATCTATTACTGAAATATTTATTGGGACTGGCTGATTTTACCAAAGTCTTCTTCAAAGTCATCTTTTTTATCTGTGGAATAAAATTGACATCTGACGGTTCTAGTATAGAAAAACTGTCAAAAATTCAAAATGTATTCTCAGGATAAGATCTAGGTATAAAAGTTTGGTCAAATTCACCCTAATAAGAATAAAGGCTGCCACAAAAGTGTTAAAGTATAACAATTTTTTTTTGTATGGTGACTTTAATCTCCTCTATAAATACTGTCATCTGCCTGAAGTTTTAAGGAAATGAAAAGTTGCCAGTTAACTCAATTAATATTGTGAAAAGAGAAACCAATACATCTTCACCCCTAACGTATAGTCATCTGACAGCATCAGCGTACCTACTTACACCTAATTAAAAAAAAAAACCGCAAGACACATTATACGCCGCGGAAAATTCGCCTAAACTTATCAGCCGAAAGCCACGGCACAATCCATCATCATTATGCCAAAACTCGCCGAAATTCAATAAAAAAAAACTTTCCTCTAACACCCCCATCTAGCGGCGGTGGCGGGAACTTCAACAACAGCCCCCACTATGCCGAGGGGTGGCGACCACCCCACGTCGTATCCCTTTTTTCTTCCCTCCACACCCTTATCCATACCTGAGCTTTCTTTATCCGTAGACCGAACTTTTTATTTCGTTCCGTCTCTCTCGCACATGTGGCGGCACACCGTCCAAATGTGACAGGCGATTATCCGTCTCGTTCTGTTGCAAAGAAAAAAATCTGTTTATAAAAATGAGAGCGTAGATGTGTTTGGGGCACGGCTCCATTGGACGTAGGGGTAATGTTTCATACACGGAGGGGTGTTTTTTATACACGTTTGGATTGAAAAAAAAAGTGCACCCCAACAGAAGCCGAACTTCTTTTAGGTACCTACGGATATTCATTTCGTTTCCAATTTCGATAACAAAGCTTATATTTTTTTCATCCGCTTTTTCGCATTTCTTTTGTACGTCTCCTCGAAATAATTGTGCGAGCGGTTCCTAATTCGTTTGTGTTGTTAAAAGGTGAATAGTCCTGTATCTAATGTTGGTCGGCTGTTGGATCTGAGATGTTCACATGCTCGGCTTGGCTCGCAAAGACGGGATTCATTGAAAATATGAATGGTTTCTGATTAAAATTGTTTGATCTGTATATGTTTGATCTCTTGCGTTCGAGATATTTACAATTACCATGTCTGAAATAATTTGGAGACTCGACTTGCCATGTAATTTCTTTGATAAATCATAGGTTGGAAGCACAATGATGGCTGTGCGTGGCAACGTGATGCACAATTATACCACAGGGAAAACTGCGGAGTAAATGCATAACACACTAACCTTAGAAATGGCTCTGATTTTGACAGTTCAACAACATTCATTGCGTTGTTTACGTTGTTGAGCAGACGATTTTTTTGAACATATGAAGCAATGGATTAGTAATATCCTTCAAAATGATTCAGATTCCGAATGATAGCGTGTGTGTAGTTACGCAATGAGAGTGCCGTATTCCAAACTCTGAAGTTTGGATCATAGAAACATGTGAATAACGTGGATAAGCTTTTGTAGGAATACATTAAGCATTAAAGAATTTCACAATAAATCAGATGCTTTAAAACATTTTTTTTTTAATAAAATAATTAGTCGGCGAAGGTGGTGTGATGATCTGGTAACGATTGCAGGGCCAACATGGCCAAAGATCGCACTAGACAGGGAGGT
Source organism: Apamea epomidion (assembly GCA_947507525.1). Classification (NCBI taxonomy): domain Eukaryota; kingdom Metazoa; phylum Arthropoda; class Insecta; order Lepidoptera; family Noctuidae; genus Apamea; species Apamea epomidion. The sequence goes on along the minus strand of OX382240.1, from coordinate 16,100,225 downwards.
TTGGAAGGAAAAAGGGGAGGCCTTTGGTCAGCAGAGGGACACAAGTAAGACAGACAAGTAAGATAACACTCAGCAGAGGGACACAAACTAAAATAACAAAAAAAAAAAAAATGTCAGCAAAAACTATCTCTAAATAAAATACAGTTTCTCATGGCGCATTCTGTGTCATATCTGCACGTTATGTCCCTCGGTATAAATCAATCCGAACAACCAGTAACCGTCGACTGCTGACCAAACTCCCCCACTAACCGCAACAAAGAACCCCGAGCGGTCACTGGGTTAGTTCTCGCTGTATAAGCATAGACAATAGGTATAGACACATAGACGTGTCGTGTCGTCTCTCATTGTGTCCATATCTGTTTGTAACAGACATCACATTTGCAAAAATATCTTTTTGTAACATGTGAGATTTCAACTGGTCTTTTATGGTTTATACTGGTTTATAGTTAACCTACTAGCATAATTAAGTTATACTAGCATGTTAATATAAAATACTTATAAAAACTGCCGACAAACTGTCGATTTATTATGTAAAAGTCTCACCGTGAAAACTTAGGTGAAGTAAGCTTGAAGTTAGCTGTCAATAATGACAATCCTAGCATCAGCCGGTCTATTCTGGAAAAATCTCACAAGTTCTCTCCTAAGCTGTTTTCGCGGTGGATTTTACAGAATAGATCGGCTTTTTGCTGTTTGGCAAATTTTATCTATGTTATTTTTGTACCTAATATAGATTTTGAAAAAAATAATGGCAAAGTACCTACACCTATATAAAGCCCTACATTTCGATGCAGAGTAGTATAGACACGACGCTACTAATTATTTACGATACTATACATTCTGCTAAATAGAACAATTTATTATTTTCCATCCTGTGAAGCTTACATTTTTTCTAAAGCTATTTTTCCACCTTTGCAACTGCAAAGGTGGAAAAATAGAGATTGGTCCTTAGTAACTACTAAGGACCAATCTTTATTAAAGGAGTCCAGCTCATTATTATTTCGTTTTTTTATCTATTTATTTATATAATTACGTTTTTGAATATTTCTTAAAATATAATAAAAAAGTATAAAAAAACATTAAAAATATAAAAAATAGTGATCCATCGATGTTGGGAGCAGGGTCCAAGCTACCGGCGCGGTAGGACTCCAGAGACAGGAACCTCCTCACAATGCGATCCGTATCGAGGAGTATCATTATTATTAATTGTTTTTGTATGCACTTGTTACTGTGAGAAATAAACCTATTTTGCCTTTTTTTCTTTTCTTACGCCTCGTCTGTGAAGTATCGCCAGGATAATTAATTTGTCCTTGTAAGTATAGATATTACAGTATGAAAAATGAGTTTCCGCAAAATAGTTTTGTTTCTCTTGAATAACGCTCTTACGTTATTATTTATTAAATTGCTTCCTGTCTTCAACCACAGGAAATTGCAGAAAAGCTGTCATAATTAATGCAAATGAAAAATGACAATTTCTCTAAGAAATTAAAAGCAATAATAGTCACTCAGTCTAACGCTGCATGTTTATTTTAATTTTCTTTCATTACACAGCGTTATTAAAATAAATAAAGTTGGTTATTATCATGACAGGCCCGTTGAGTCCAAGTCCCACTGCAGGGCAAAGGCTTCCTTTCCGCATTTCCATTGTTCTCTCTTTTGCAATTAAAGCCTAATTTTTTTAAAGCGGGAGTCTCTTTCTCTTATTGTCCAGCGAGCAGTGGTGGTTCAGTGGTAACGACTCCGTCTTCCAAATTGTAGGTCATGACTCGTGGGACAGGGACTTTATTTTCCTTAAATCATTTCATTACCACTGCCCTGTGCCCTCAAAACGGTGAAGGAAAACATCGTGTGGAAACCGACATGTCCTAGAACCAAAAATTTGAAGACTTGTGACATCTACCAACCCGTACTGCCCACGGATTACGACCCACTCTCTCTATCATAGAGGAGGCCTGTGCGTTCAGCAGTGGGAACATTACAGGGCGATCATTGTAACTTGTATTTCTGGTTCTACCGCATCTGCTGTTACTCTAGCCCAATTCTGATGCGATATGTGGCCTGCCCAGTTCCATTTTAAGTTAGTACTAAAATAAAATAATAATATTTAAAAAATGCTGAGGTCTGTACACGCCGTCTTACTTAATACAATTAGGTAATTATCAAAAGGTGTGATGAAGATGCTTTTTCCAAGCCCTAGAAAATTTTTTATTCAGAAAATCCTCCGAAAACCATACGCGAAAAGGGATTTTCAATTCGACGTCCATTCTTTTTTGGGGCTGTTACTTCACATAGAAGTAACCACCTACTTTGAAATGTTTTTTTAACATTGTACAGATATTACAAATATTGGCCACAGCAAACGGACTACAATATGCTACTGTATAATAAACCATTGCAGTTTACAATAATAAAGAGAAACACTGTTACTACAAAGAAGACAAAAAACAAAAAAAAAAAACACGATAAACAAAAACATAACTGAAATGTGGGTGTAGGACAGGTATTATAGAAATGTATACTATACAAATCGATAGTGTATGTAATAAAATCAACAAATTCGTATACGCTCTTAGACGGATTAAAAATGTTACAAACATTAAAACAGCTGTAATGTCCTATCGTGTATATGTGGAGTCCTCGCTGCGATATGGACTAATTGTATGGGAAAATAGTACCGACCATAACAGAGCATTTATCGCTCAAAAGAAATGTGTTCGAGCTATTCAGGCCATTCCACCGGACGTATCTTGTCGACCAATATTTAAAAAACTCGGTCTGCTTCCACTACCCTCACTATATCTATATGAAACATGTATGTATGTACGGAAACATAAAGATCTATTCAGAACAGCAGCAGATGTAAGCTCTAGGAATCAGCGTGACAAATTTAGACTTGTTTTAGATGAAATCCCTCGATTAAAACAATATAGTAAAGCTGTGTAGCTATGGCTGTACGTATTTATAACAAATTACTATGTAAACTTAAATTAGATACTAAATAGCAGACTGTTTAAAACGCACTTGTTTAAATGGCTAAATGATAATAACTAGCATTAAGGTATACTTTGAACATAAGTTGTGTTAATCATTTTGCATGCTTTAGTCTTAAGCAAAACATGTATGATCTCATCCTTAACTCATGTAACACCGTTGTATACCATGTTTTATGCAAATAAATAAATAAATAGGTACACTTCTGCCTAACCCTTCGGGGAAAACAGCCGTGATGTTATGGTACATGTAAAACTTAAAACATCTAACTGCAAAGATAATAAATTAGTAGGTACCAATAAAAAAAAGTCTATACTTCAACGGTCATGAAAAGAATGATCGACAGAATCGCGGCGGCACGTCACTAGTTAAAAGACATAATTTAATCACCACAACTATATTGTGTCCACTTAATGCTGCGTTCTTTCACCCCAAACCATATATTAAGGATGGCCCATTAAATACGCATTTGCATCGACACCGGTCAGGAGGTAATAAAATTAAAAGCTGATATTGCCTTTAAAATGAGCTATTGTTATATTTAAAAAAAAATGTCGCAGTGTCGTTTTAGCAGGTGCAACCCTTAAATGGATTTTGGTAAAATTATAATTTAATAAAGGAAAAAAAACGTTGTTTATTTTTTTTGTGGAAACATGTTTTTTATGAGTAATTGCTTGAAGTATACCAGCTTTTTTATTACACGATGTCAATTTTGTAATTAAAATGTCAAACAAGTTTACCTACAGCATTTTAATTTATGTCTTCCTACCATAATTAAAAAAGAAAACATTGATAGGTATGTATTTGTGAACTTAATTATTACAGAATTTGTAAATTATTTTATTTCAATTTACTCTACTTATCTCGTTTTGTTGCAAAAAAATGGCGAATGAAGACTTTGAAAGCTCAAATTCCTAGTCATTGCACTCCCTTGAGTCTAATTACTAAGCCATGTGGTAAATATTAATAAAATGGACAGGATTATAATTTAAAGATATTTTTTTTTAATAAATTAAACATTACCAGCAAAGCATAATAAACAACCCCATTTTTAGGTAAATCACTTTCCAAAATCTGCCAGCATTCTATATAGGTTGAATTAAAAAAAAATCCGCTACGACAGTCACTCCAACAATTTACAGCACCCATCTCTAAAAATAGCACGTGCTTACTATTCACATAAAATATCGACAAGTGCAACAAAGCAACGTCAAAATATTACAAAAACACATCCGAATTGAAAAGATCGCTTTACAATAAGCTGAATTGTTCCCTGAATAAATCGATTCCACACATACAATCGAATAGGGCGCTCACAATTGAATCGATTTTTAACACGAGTCAAGTGGTTTCCATTCATTCGATATTAGGATCGATCTTTTGTCGATTGGCATTAAGGATGTCAATATATGATTTGGGTATTCAGCTATTGTGTAGTTTATGGTTCACGCCTCCTTGTTAACCTTTTTAGAGAAGAAAAGAAAAAAAAAATTATTATGATTATTTTAATAATTATTAAAAAAAAAAATATGGCTTCTTATGTCTGAAATCGATATGCCAAATCGATAGTTTTGTAACTGACCTGAGGTAAAAAAAATACCTAAGTTAATAGGTATATTTGTGAAAACAATAAATAACAAGTCTTTTGGGTACGTTTCCGGATAACAGCGACGTGGACGAGTACTTCGACGCCTAAGTGCCTTTTGTTTTTGTATTATTTGTATAGTTAGTCATTTAATTTAGTCTAAAAAGTTAGTTATAATAAATAAATAAAATAAATAATAAATTTATTGTACAAAGAGAAAAACATACTTGAAGTTAGTCATACAAGCAGTTTGAACAGCTGGATGCTGAACTAAGTAAAAAGATATTTATACATCAGCATAGCTTGCACAACCACTCGATACGCTTCCGTACCGTATCAAGCATCAGTAGTAGGAGGGTAGGAGTCCTCTAAACGCTGTTCACAAGTCCAAAACCCGAAATTCTGCCAGTTTAAATCAAATAGACGACCGCTACTCTTCCGACAGCAGTTTCCTGTCGGGGGCAAGGCATCTCAGGTTATCGAAATGGGTAATTTTCGATACGATAGCCTGTCGGAGGTTGTGAATAGCTATGCAGGAGCCAAAACTCCTCATAAACATTGATTTTATTACAATTCGACACTGAGAGTTTATCTTGGAATTTAGGTATGGTGTTGAAGATTTACAAAATATAATTAATATTTTGTGTCTATTACATACCTACCTATTACCAAAAAAAAAATACAAGTGCCTGTTAATCAAACACATATTGATCGACAAAAGAATCTCCTCCCAATATCCTCTTAAAAGCGAGCAAAACCACATTATACAAATGAATAATATTATTTAAATCGTGGCAAAAATGCAACGACAAATTACAAATAAGATATGCGTTTAAATTAATGTCAATTTGAAAATATGTTCATCAGAAGAAGTTCCCACGCGTATCTTCACACGAGATTATTAAACCGAAAAATATTTGCATAAACTACATCACTGCAGTTTCGAAAAAATAAAAAAAGTAACGAACACTTTATTAAGAACTAGTTTATAATGAAAAAGTTCTTCAATTTCACTTCCTTATAAATATTTATTCATCAAATAATATGCAAATGCTGTAATTATAGGGTTAGTAAGAAATGGGTTAGTCAATTTGCATACTAACCCTGCAATGCGAAGTGTAAGAAGTACGCATAGAGCAGTATGCAAAACTGGCATAAAAGCCAGCGAACGTAAGTTCAATTTCGAATAATTTTAAAGGTGCGTTCCTAAATATAAAAATTCTTTTAATTTTGCAAATTTCACACCTTGAGCTTGGGGAAACGACAGGTTTAAAGACGATTGCTTTTAAAAATAAAGACTTGTCGCAATGTGACGGTTTTTTTTTGTGTAATGTATAATAATTTTGTGCAATTTATGCACACCGCTCGTTAGACAATTAGCAAGCAGATGTCTGTTGAAAATTTATTTAGCTACTGGTTCTAGTGTGGGAAATGGGGTGCCTTCTGAGTGTAATGCCTCGTTTAATAGTTAATTTTATGCCACAATGTTTTATGGGCTCCTAGATAAACGTGCTAGTCATATTGATACTTTTTTTTTTACTGAACGTTTTTAGCTACTCATTAAGGTAGCATTGAACATAATACTTTAGTGAGGTTTTTTCATAGATATTTTACTAGAAAATTAAAATGTTAAACTCATTGGCATTCTGCAATGGTGGTCGAAATCAACCTGCGTGTGAAGAGAGCTTAAAAGTTTCTGTGCAAAAAGTTTTAATGGAAAATAAGGATTGCTGAAATTGCTGTTATAGAAATAACTTTAGCTGTATATATTAGAAGAATTATACTAACCGAAGTTATAACTTATTTTTTGCACCCTTTGCGATTCCTATTTTTTTTGTCACCGAATTTTAATAACACAACCACATATGACTAAAAATAACAATAAAATGCGCAGCAAAAAAATACTATAAATTCTGTACCAGCTTTGCGTTTTTGACTCTACAGTCAAAACGCGAAAAAAAAAATCAAATCACAAACCAAACATTTTTAAATACGTACAAAACAAAAAAAAAAACAATGTCGCGAAAAAAAAAACAACGCACAGCTGCACCAATTTGAAAATAGAGCTAATGATTAAGTATTATTCATTGCGTTACCGGTTTTTTAGATAAAAAAAACTTTAAAAGGCCAATTTAATGATATGCGTGGCCCACTTTGAAAAGACAAAAAAAAAACAATATGGCGACGATTCTCGATTTGAATATGGTCTCAGGGATATCAGTTACAGAATTCATTTGAATCACAACATCTACTGTCTATGGAAGAGATAATAGTTTTTTGGCTGTGAAGTTTTTTTAATGATAGTAACCCTTGGGAAGGTGATCATAATTTATGCTAAAAGGTGTGGACGGGTTAAGTTACTTCCGTAAGTGGTTTTTGAGGAAGGAAGTAAGTTTATTTGCAATCTAGTTTTGCATCGAGGAATATACTACGTTGTGTCCATTTTACAATGTTAAGTTTTCATAAGAAAATGTTGTGGCAATTCATTTCATGGGTTATTTTATAAGAGTTTTCTGTTAATTGAAAAAAAAAAGGAATCCTTTGCACCAACACAGTGTTCTCTTTGGACTCTAGAAGTGTTCCGTTATTACCCATGTTCGACCTGTTAATATTGGATTAATCATACATACTTTAATGTACTTTTAATAATACGTATTATATTATTATTAATGCGAAAGTAACGCTGTCTGTTACCTTTCACAATTTGGCACTCTGGTAGACTATGATCTGGGTTAGGACAAAGGATTTATCCCGGTAGTATGTTGCCGTGGAAAAGTTTCCGACCACCACGCGGGCGCAGCCGCGAGCAAAAGCTAGTCTAAACTTATATTATGAAAAGAAAAGATTAGATTTTTTGTATGTTTGTTCATTACGCTTTCACGCTAAAACGGCTAATCGGAGTTGGATCAGATTTGACACGTGGTTAGACCATGACCTGGATTACATAATCAGCCTATAATGTTCCCACTGCTGGGACACAGGCTTCCTCACTGGGAGTGGGCCTTAATCCACCACGCGGTGGGCCCGCGTGGTGGATTAAGGCCGTGCGGGTTGGTTGACCTGGATTAGGACATAGAATACTTTTATCCCGATATTCCCACGCAATTGATAATTATGTGGGTGAAGTCATTGGGTGCAGCTAATATAAACCAATAAATAATCTCACCACAAAGTGATTAATTTCACGCAGTACTTAAACAATATTGACACATAGTAAAACACTTATTCTAAGCTTATGGATACATGGCGTGTTATTATAACACACCATGTATCCATAAGCCTAGAATGTATTATTCATAAAATATGCATACAAATATGCGGGCGAAATATGCACAAAATATGCACAGTCAAAAAACCATTTATTATTAGAATTTACGTTTATTTTCACATTATATTTATATATATTATACATATATTAATATTAGTTAACACTAAAATAACAAAATAATATCCTAAATTAACTAAAACTATTTACAAACTAAAAAATAGCGTCGAAAAATTCATCCACATCGCTGTCGACTGGTAATGTACCCAAGACACTGGCGGCATTGCCACGTTGTATGGCAATGCTTATCCTCTGGCCAAAGTAAAAGCCAGCCCTTGGGTCATGGGAAGTGTCAACCAGTCTTTTCGAAATTTCCTTAAAAAGACTATGCACACTCGAACCCCACGGCCCGAGGGTTTCAACCCCAAACGGCTCGAAAATATAATTATTAATAAGGTTATTATATTTACGCCGCTTGAGGTTTTCTGCAGCCGCAGCAGCAGCACCAGCGTAGCACGCCGACCCTGGAAGATGGGATGGCGCAAGAGTATCGACACAAGTTGCATCCCACACTAAAGGCCTACCCACCTTCCAAGGAAATAAAGACATGCCGTCCGGTCTCTTGCCATCGTCGCGTGCCAATCCATTGGGTTCTAATACAGCTGGAACGCCGACTGTGACAAGAGCTCGTCGAATGATGTCGTTAATGTTTGCGTGCCGCGCTAAGCGACCTGCGCTTCGGCTGCAAGACAGGCCGTGGTGTCAGAGGCTGTTGACAACTTCGCCACAGTGACAACGATGGGGAGAACAACATGGTGCTCCTAGTCGTAAGAATATTAATATTAGTTATGATAAATTATTATTATAACATATAATAAACGGTAAATTATACACAAGAATTATAATTCTTGTGACAGTAAACAATAACATATTTTTCCACGTTTTCTGCAGCTAACTTATGACGTTTGTCACTTAATATTAATTTATAGGTTGAAAATGACATTTCGACATCAACTGACGTTACCGGAGGCGCCATTTCTGCAGAGACGTCTTCAGGCAGAATTTCAGGCGCAATACAACACGCCTAACACGTATAACTACTGAAATGAGCACTGTCAATGAAAAAGTACCAAAATATGCAATAACGCTATAAAAATAGAATTATATGCATTTGCATATGCAAACATGCAAATGCATACAATCCGGTGTCTAGTCTATTATTCATAAACTTAAAGACTCTTCTTATACAAGGTGTTGTTTTGCATCCTCGTCAAATTCAAGTAGCTAACTATGCTACTGATTCTCGACACGAATCAATAATAAAATAGGTAGGTTTTTTTTTTCTAATTCGTCATTTTCGTATATCGGCATGTGTGGGACACGCATTTTAAAACGAAGCCTCTGTGAGACCGCACTGTACCTGCCCTTTAACACACATATAAAAATGCGGCCGCTTATACGATACCATAACGTGATTCTGTTCTTTGAAAGTGGTGTATTCTGAAATACTGTCAAACATAAATAACTAAAAAAACAAGTATGTATTCATTATTTACCGGGGATCGTAATTTTATTTGATTATTTATGTCTTTCATAACAGCCTCCTGAAATTTGACGAGGATGCAAAACAACAGTTTGTATAGGTAGGTACTTGTGCCTACCATAAAAGGGAAGTACTATTTAATTTAAAAAAAATAAGAAACTGCTCGTACCTACATAATACTATGTAAAATATGTTGATAGAGAAAAAATACAATTATTTTTAAATATTGCAAAGTTGTACGGATGTACAGCTAACGTAGACTTCATGTAGTAATAAATCACCATGATCTGCCTAGCCTCTTCCCAACTATGTTGGGGTCGACTTCCAGTCTAACCGGACGCAGCTGAATACCAGTATTTTACATGGAGTGACTGCCTATCTGACCTCTATAACCAAGGTGATGGGTAACACGATCCCCGTTGATAAGAATGGTCGGTCAGACTTTTGGGCTTCTGACTGCCCGTAACGACTGTCAAAGATCTACGAATGACAGCCGGGACCGACAGCTTAACGTGCTTTCCGAGCCAGAAGTAGACTGTAATCTATACTACTCTATACTAATAATAAAGCTGAAGAGTTTGTTTGTTTTTTGGTCCGTTTGTTTGTTTGGACGCGCTATTCTCTGGAATTACCGGAGTCGGATTTGAAAAATTATTTTTGTACTAGCATCGCTCCGCGGTTTCACCAGCATAAGTTTCGATCTCGTGGGAATATCGAGATAACAAGTATCCTATGTGTTAATCCTGGTTATAAGCTGTCTGTGTGCCAAATGTCATCCAAATCCTTTCAGTAGTTTTTGCGTGGAAGAGTAACAAACATCCCTCCATCCATCCATCCTCACTAACTTTCGCGTTTATAATATTAGTAGGATTTGAAAGCCCAATTCTTGAGGAAGGCTATAGGGCTATAGGCTATTTAACATCACGCTAAGACCCTTAGGAGCCGAACAAAAAGAAAAAAGTAAGAAAGAACGCTAAGTGAAAATTAAGTAATAGTGCGGGCGGGCGATGCGATGCGACGCGGTGGGAGCTAAAGCTAATCTATGTCTAATTATGCGAACTGGAGTTTTTAACCTTGAATTACACGAGGCACAGCAATGCGTGACTTTTTAAAATAAATTCTAGTATACAGCTAAATTCTACGGCACGGTTGGCGCAGTGGTTAAGCGATTGACTGCTGCGCTGCGTGTCGCGGGTTCGATTCCCGCACGGGACAAATATTTGTATGGCCTACAAGTAGTTGTTCCGGGTCTGGCTGTTTGTGTATGTGAATTTAAATGTTTGTAAACGCACCCACGATACAGGAGAAATTCCTAGAGTGGGGGGCAACGCTTAAAAAAAATAAAAAAAAATATTATGATTATTTTTTATTTAATTGTAATTGTAATATTCTCCTGGACGAGCCCTTTCACTAAGAGTCTAGTTCTAGTAAGTAAATAATATTGAGCCGATAATAATTAGGTATTTCAATATAATTTATAAAGGTACCACTTTGGTACACTTTCTGCTGATCCCCTGGAGTCTGCCAGGTTACATGTTCATAATATTGTGAATCCTGGATCAGAAAGATAGCATAATCAGCCTAAAATGTTCCCACTGCTGGGACACAGGCCTCCTCTCTGTGAGTGGGCCGTAATTCACCACGCGGGTCCTTGGTAGATGTCGCATGTCTACGAATTTTTGGTTCTAGGATAAGCTGTCATGCTCACGATGTTTTCCTTCACTGTTGTGAGAACATTGGTGATAAATAATTTACACAAAGCGCCTGTCTGGGTTCGAACCTACGACCTACAAATAGTATCTAAGACGCGGCCGCTACCGCCGCCACTGCTCCGAAAGGTAAATAATATAAAATTGTAGGTATACCATCACCATGGGATCTCTATGATCAATATATTTATTGCATTCCACAATGTGAACTTCGGTTGTAGGTTTGCAATGACATGATCATTGAGACCTGGTCGGGCACAGAAAAATAGGAGGAAGCTTTTTTTTTTTTTATCAAATGATCTCTCCCGCTCTGGGTGGAGCGGAAGGTAGTGTCAGACTCTTACTGACTAAAACCCACCCGTGTTCCTTCCTTAGCCCTTTATGTACCAGGTCAGCGGTAACCCTTTCGGACGATCCCGCTACAGGAGGAAGCCCTCAAAATGTAGTGCCAAAATCCCATGGTTCAGTGTCACAAATTACAAGTAGGTACTTAGACTGTTTTTATTAAACCAAAAAAACACGTCAAACGAAAAATGAATACTCCCAAAAACGACCCAAAAGTGTAAATACGAAAATAATTATTCGAAATAACAACATAATTCGACACGGTCGCCGGCTAACCCTTACGATGCTGCCGTAATTTGCATTTTTTTTTCTTAAACGTTTTTTTTTCCTTTAAGAGCCTCCTGTGATTATTTTATGCGATTACAATGTGAAATTATAACAGTTACGCGTTCACATGTTAATCAGTTTTTTGTTCGAAGCATTTGTGCCTTTTATTTAAATCCGTAAAGTAATGTTGCCATCGTAACAGATGTTTTTGGCACAATGAATTTATTTTGGTTTTTGTTCATGTGGATGTGGACGTTTCATTACGGTAAAATTTATGTTACTATTGTTACTACTGAGATTGTGGGTAGGTAATCATCTCAATTCTATACGTTTTACTTCATTTTGACAAGGTGTTCTTGATAGCAATCATGTCATTAAAAGTGTGAGATTTAGAATGAATTAACATGAATAGTGGGTCGTGTGTAAGTTAAATTCTGCATAAAAAACTATTGTACACAGAAAACAAAAGGAAAAGTAGATAGAAAGTATCGCAAGAAATTAAAAGTTTGTTATAACAAAATGTGTCTTTAAAACTAAACATATTAACCCTGATAGTGATACCTGAAGCCTCCTCGTCAATTTCAATACATTTAATTAAACACCCCACTACCGTTTGTATTAAATAAATAGCTAAATTAACAGTAACAATGAACTAATACTTATCACCACAAATAAATGTGCAAAAACTAGTCCATTTTCAATAACATGTGTGAATACGAACTTTATTTTTATTATAGTAATGTAGAAAAAGTCGGTTCAAGAATATTGAGCTATAATAACAATAAAATGCGAGGTGCGCATGAGCGATTTTGCAGGCGATAAAACCGTACTTTTAAAATTTTTATAACTTCATCCGTCTGAATTATGTATTTTGTAAGTGAATTAATGGCATTTTAGCGAAAATAAAACTAGATTATGAGATAGTGGACAGTTTAGAGGCGTGGTAATTGCAACAATTATGTCCAACGTTGATCACTTGTAATGAAAGAGAAGCGACAGTTTTTTTTCTCTTAATATCGTAGTTTTTTACTTTTTATTAATCCTCAGAGCAGGTATTTTCCTTTAGTTGGCGCCAAAAACGTAGTTACTTTTTTAATTTCATTTTATTAGACACATACTAGAAAAAAATAACAAACGAGTCTTTAGGTATTTACCCAGAATTTGAGGGTTAAATAAATACGATTTGGTATCGTGTTTTATTGATCAAAGATATGTAAAAATAAAATTACTACGAATTACTATAGTAAAGGACTACGCAGACAACTCACATCTATTCATCTTTTAAAAAAACAGGTTTCAATTTAAGTTCCATTCATTCACTGCTTGAGATTTCACTCACATTAATAAAAGTACGGTCATCGTTTCCAAACATTCAGAAAATAAAACAATACGCAAGACATATAAAATAACATACCAATTTGCAGGGATACATTATATTCAGATCATCATCTGGCTAGCCTTTTCCCAATTATGTTGGGGTCGGCTTCCAGTCTAACCGGATACAGCTGAATATCAGTATTTCACATGGAGCGACTGCCTATCTGATCTCCACAACCCAGTTACTGGATAATACGATAGACATTGGTAAGACTGGTTGTCAGACTTTCGGGCTTCTGACTACCCGTAACGACTGTCAAAGATCCACCAATGACAGCCGGGATCAACAGCTTAACGTGCTTTCCGAGGCACGGAGGGTGTCGGTATGTAAAGATGGTTACCCATCCACAGACTAACTTCGGCCAGCGGCGATAGACCTATGCGGCTGTTATTATTTAACCACAGGCCCCTCGGATTATTTTCAGATATACTTTTATATTATTCGAATTACTCGGAAGTCATAATAGAAACTCCGTCGGTTTAGCATCATCCAAGAATAAACTGCACAAAAGTAACAACAACCGACACAGCTATTTAATATTACAAATTAATTTCTGAGCAAAGACAAGTTAAACAAATATAACAGTGCAAACAATGCACGCTTCCCAACAGACGTTATAAATTAAACTTATTATTTCACCCACAAACAAACAAAAAGTAGGTTGCACTCCTGTAATCCTTAAAGCGTCATACTTTCAAAAGTCCATTTTCATAACAGAAAACAAAAGGTTTTGGCAAAGTTTGGAGCGAAAAAGTTTCGGAAGCGCAGTCCCTACCCTTTATTTAACCGCTAGAATATTTATAAGACGAACCGTCTGCAATTTGTCCCGACTAAAGGTAAACGCATAAAAACTGGAATTCATTATGGTTGGAATAAAAAAAAAACTGGAATAAAATAGTTGGGTCCGCATCGAAAGGGTTAAACGTCAACGTCATTGAGTGTTGGATTGTGATTTGTGGAAGACGTGTTTGTGTATTAATTGTTAGTTTTAGAAATTAGGTCTCACGAAATAGTTTTTTAATATGGCGAGTGTCACCTAAGTTTTGAAATCAATAAGTGAATTTTCTAGCAACTATCATGTAAAGTGGTAAAAATGGGAAATAAAAGGTAATAAGGATGTACTATCTATAGATACTAGCTTCTGCCTGCGACCCCGTCCGCGTGAAATTTCTTGTTCCCCTGATCCACTGCGTCGAATAGCATCATATCATCATCATAATTTTCGTTTAGCGATCGTTCTGATATTTTTCTTTTTGCTCAGTTCCTAAGTGTCATAGCGTGATTTTAAATAGCCGCCTTCCATTCTCATTAAGTGTCTATCTAGCCTTTTCCCAACTATGTTGGGGTCGGCTTCCAGTCTAACCGGATGCAGCTGAATACCAGTGTTTTACATGAAGCGACTGCCTATCTGATCTCCAGAACCCAGTTACTGGGTAATACGATACCCCTTGGTAAGACTGGTTGTCAGACTTTCGGGCTACTGACGACCCGTAACGACTGACAAAGATCCACGAATGACAGCCGGGACCAACGGCATGCTTTCCTAGGCACGGAAGGTTTTCGCGATATGTAATGGATGGTCACCCATCCACGAGCCGACCTCAGCAAGTGTAGCTTTACCTTCGATCGAACCGTGCGGCGTTTCTTTCCACCGTTCAAATAAAACGTCTCGTTATTCTATTTGACTAAGAAACCTAATACAAAGCATTCTACCTCGTATATAAGGCCCGCATATAAAGTTGAACGCATTTTTAGTAAACACGCCTCGCGAGGGGAGAGAGGGCGCGAGTGGCACAGAGGGTCGGAGTAATGGCTGCCGAATGTCGCGAGAATCCATTTTGTCCCTCCCTACCCCCGTTTGGTGGTAAAGTCGCGTTAGCGGTCGTAGTATATGTGAAAATTTCAGATGTTTTAGTGTGGGTCTTTGGTTTTTGTTTAGACAGCAATTTTACATATATATAAGTTTTTAATATTAGTCTTTACGAATGTTTGAGTGATAACAAAATATGTTTGATGTTTACAATGTTTATAGTTTTGACCCCTAGTTCACTGGACTTAATTTGTTGCTAATGACCTCTAGTATTACCCTCTTCAAGGATTACGTCGAGTTTCCCTGTCACCCTGTATAAATACCTACCTACCTACCTACCACATAAATACATACATACATTATGATTTAGTTATGATTACATTATGATCGCTACATTCAGAGGAATGTAGCAATCATAATTTAAAAAGAAATAAACAAATACATTAATTTGTTACATAGACCCCATTTTCTTATAAGGTCTATCGTCCACGAAGCCTCTCCGAAGTAACGCCTTACAAACTCTTAGTATAATATTAACACTAATGTGTACCCAAAGTGCCATAATTCACAAATATTTCTAGACGGGCCTAAATGTTAGCTTAAGCTACCTTGATTCCAAATAGGTAAAATAGATAAACATTTATAAATAATAAAATAAAATAAACATTATAAAAATATCTTATCTTAAACATTTATTTATTCAAAATTTCATAAATTTCGTTACCAAAATAATATCCATTTAAATATCAATTTACAGTACAAATTGGACTAGGTTAATCCAGAAAAATACTTAATCCAACCAACCGATTTTTGATCTAACTTTTTTATATATACTACAAAAGTGAAGTCGCTCTAAGTATTGGATGCGTGCTAACTGCTAACACGGGGGTAGGTGGAAGCAGAAATTATTTTTACTCTTCTTGCCGTCACTTGTTAGCTGTGCCCCTGCCTCCTCTGTGATCGATATTCACGCGAAATCATAAATATTAGGGTGATGTGGGACTGTGAGGCACACTTCGCGTTTTTATTTATGTGGTAGGTAGGTAGGTATTTATACAGGGTGACAGGGAAATTCGACGTATTCCTTAAAGGGGGGTTAAACTAGAGGTCATTAGCAACAAAGAAGTCCAGTGAGCTACGGGTCAAAACTGGATAGTTAAAAAAAAAATGCTATTAAAGACCTTTTATTTCTGAAATTATGTAAGTTTTGCAAGCTTTTTTTTTATGATCACTCATTTTTCAACTTTCAGAAAAGTATCAATGAAATGTTTGGAGTGGAGTAGTTTTTTCTCATAAGTAATTGTTTTTTGTAACAAGTCAGCAAATTTATAAAAAATCGAAGAACCGACACAGCTCGGTAACCATCCAGTTGGACCCCTAGTTAACTGGACTAAAGTTGCTATTTCTCTAGTATAACACCTTTCAAGGAATACGTCAAGTTTCCTTGTCACCCTGTATGTATTGGGTGGAGGTGAGAAAGTAATGATTTCTTTGCGAAAATTTAAAATGGCAAACCTACGTAGGTTTGCCATTTTAAATTTTCTATGCATTCCAACAAAAATCTAGAGTCAGCTATAAAGTTTTTAATTTGAATCCTAATCTAGAGGGGTCTAAAGTACTCCAAGATTACTCTATTTTAAAATTAATACTGCAACTACAATATTATCAAAAACCCGTGTCATTATAAAAATAAAAAATAAACACTTTCTTAGAGTATCAATAATAACACCCTTAAAATTAAATTAAACACCCATTACGTAACAATTAAAGCTTTAATAAAACTGTAATTAAAACCTATTAAGTCATCGTTTCGTCACTGCAAACTGCCATTTATCTATAATTAACACTACACTGCGGGACAAAAAAACGGCCCACCTCACAAAAATCTAAAAACTCTTAATTGGCTCAACATTAATACACTTATAAAGAACCGAGCTGTCAAATTAAAAATACCCTCTGGTTGAATTTTTCGCCCTATCATCGTATGGCACAGTCGATTAGACCCAATTAAATGTAAACGTAATTTCGCGTGTTATTGTTCTCCGATAAAGTTTTTCTGTTGTAATAAAATTTCGCTTCCCTTAGGCCCTTGTTATGGCAGTGACATCTTATTAAAATTCAGCCTAGGGCCAATTCCTTTCTTCGGTTTACAGTGGCGGCCGATGGTAATTGTATACTTTTAAAAGAATTATGCACAGTGGTTGTAAAGATTTTAGGGAACGTACCGACTTTGTTTTTTTTTTTTTTTTTCAAACTACCTACTCTTTTTTTGTGATTCAACATTTTGTTTTATTCTAAAATTATGGATAAAAAGTGCTATTAAATAAGTATCGCTTTTTATCTATTAGATACTAAAGAGCGCATTATCATGATTATAACAATAGGAATTAAGACATTGGGGAACTTATTAAAATTTTGCATTGGAGCCCCTCGGGATTCAGAGACGAGATATTTTATGTGCGATACACAGGAATAGTGGTTAAACAGTTAGTAAGTTACACTGTTTTGAAGATTGCAAAGCACCGATGGCTCTTTACATAATCAGCATATAATGTTCCCACTGATGGGACACAGGCCTCCTCTCGGCCGTAATGAACCACGCGGGCCCAGTGCTTGTTGGTAGATGTTATTTTTATTTTTTTTATTGACAATGGGCTCACTCTTGACCTCAATCCAGCCCAGAGGCAGGGATGAGATCTACGGTGGAACAAGCTTGCCCAGAAGAAGCCTATTCACTCTTGCCCTGAAGAGATTCGGGTTGTATGAACTCGGGAATGCAGACGCAGGCAGAGAATTCCACTCCTTAGCTGTGCGCATCAGAGAAGATGATGAGAAGCGCTTAGTGCGTATATATGGTATTTTAACCAAATAGGGGTGGTATCCCGCATTGCGTCTGGACTCTCGATGGTAAAAAGGTTAAGGCGGGGTGAGCTCATGTAGCTCTTGAGCACACTCCCCGAAGTACAGTCACATGTCACAGGTCTTTGAATCTTTTGTTCTAGGACATGCCGGTTTCCTCACGATGTCTTCCTGGCCCTTTAGCTTGATGTTATTTTAGGTACATACCTACGTAGTAGGTACACCTAAAGATGGTATATTTCTTTGTCCGACACTGTAACACGTCACCTGTAGACCAATTCCAGTATTCCGTTTTTCGCTTTATATTTCATTTCAATAAACGCAATGTTGATAAGTAGTCAGTCGGAAATATTTTTGTTTTTTCTACCTTGTCTTTTCTTTACACGAGTTTCCTCTTTAATGCTGGTTGTTAAGGGTGTTTGTCCTTTGAATTTTTTTACGACAATTGTATTATACATTTTTCTAATAACGCGCCAGGGTGGGTCAAAAACGGAATTGGTTGTTATTTGAAATAAATTTTATATGAGACGTTCTAGGTACTGTCCCCTTCGTTTACGAGAGTGCTCCTGTCTCATTTTGGCGCCGTTTTGTGTTTTTTTTTTGTTAAGAATTCGTATTTTATTGTTTAAGGAATATTTTTGTTGAATTTGATGTTCAATAGTTACTTTTTCAGTCTCGTTAGACAATGGTTATAATAATTGTTATGATTGCACTTTCAATAGTAGTTTTTAATCCTAAATTAAGAAGTAGCTTTTATGATGAAGCTCTAGTTGGTGAAATGTGGGTGTTACTAAACACCTCTGCCCGATCCTGTGGGTAATACAGGCATGATGTTATGTTATGCCGTATGTTATACCTATGTGCCTGGTTTCATAGCGATGCTACCAATATAATTAACAACGATATCGTTTCGTAGCGAAGCGTAGCGTGGTGTAGACTACACTGTCCTCCCATACCCGTTAACACTGTAATTTGAAAACATTGTAAAAGCCAATTATTTTTAAAAGAGTAACCGTGGAGTTTATTGCCGCCTCTTCTCCATAGGAAACGGCCAATTAGAACCGTGCACCTAGATTCTGACGTTTCATAAGTGCCCATGTAGGTTTATGTGAAAAAAAATTTTTTTTTCGTAGCTAAGTTTATCGTAACTTAGGAAACTATTTCACGATTTTGAGGGTTTTGCGTGTTGCCTTCAGACTTTTCAATACATAAATAATATAATACATAATATAATCGATATAGATCCGGCTGTCATTCGTGGATCTTTGACAGTCGTTACGAGTCGTCAGAAGCCTGAAAATCTGACAACCAGTCTTACCATTTTACGAAGGGGTATCGTATTACCCAGTAACTAGGTTGTGGAAGTCAGATAGGCAGTCGCTTCATGTAAAATACTGGTATTCAGCTGCATCCGGTTAGACTGGAAGCCGAACCCAACATAGTTGGGAAAAGGCTAGGTCGATGATGGCATAATATCGATAAAAATCACGAGTAGAAAACATAAATAATTATTCTTTTTGGACCCAGAAACACAATGATTGCTAGTAGAGTACAGCTTGTGGGTATCTTTTGCTTTACCCTGCAGATGATTCCCCATACTAAAAAGCTACTTATCTCATCCCATAGACAGTTCCTGCACACATCTGTGGGGGAGGCAAAATACCATTAATAACAGGATTAAGGGGCCGAGCAGAAAGAATAAATTGGGAGGAAACCGCCTTGGGGGGGAGATTTATCGAGTACTTAGCATAAGTTCGACTGTGATGCGTCTTTCATTAATTTTTCATTGGCCTGTGGTTCCTATTCAGGGAATTGGGAAGGTAATCTACTTACGGAGATTACGATAATGGTGATTTTTGGTATGATGTTCAATTTACTGCAGGAGAAAATCTTTTTTATTTTATTTTATTGTTTTATTACTGAATAGGCCTGCTTTGGACCTCGATCACGCCTGATGAAAAGCTATCAATAAACTTAGCCTATCGCAGTCCACTGCTGGACATAGGTCTCTCCGATGCTGCGCCACAACATCCTGTCCTCCGCCTTCCACGTCCAGTTCGTCCCAGCCTTCTTAAGGTCGATGAAAAGCGATGGATGAGAGTTATAATGGAACGCGCGTGCCCAGAAGATGCCTGTTGACTCTTGCTTTGAAGGATCTTACTCAATTATTACACGGGTTAAATGTGGAAGGGATCACAGACCATAGCAGAGATTGTTGATACATTTTGGCTGTGCGCATAATAAATTTGGAGGAGAAGCGCTGAACACGATTGATCGGGATATCAACCAAGTGCGGATGGTACCCTGCAGTACGTCTGGTAGTCCGGTAGTGAAAGAGCGATGGCGGGACCAGGTCGTAGAACTCGTGCGCATATTATCCGAAGTACAGTCTGTAGAAGACTTCTCTTGTAGTAGGCTGTAGGAACGCTTTCATGCTTCATTTTAGCTAGTACAAACAACGAACTCTTTCTTCACGATATTTTCTTTCGATTTGTTCCGCATTCGCTTCACAAAGTACGCCCCACATTTGATATTCCGTGTTCGCCCCAGATTTTAATTTACATCGAGTTTCTGATTTTTAATAGGTTCTTAGAAATAATTTTCTACATGACATGATAACATAGATAATAAGCCTATGACGTTCCCAAAGCTGGGACACAAGCCTCCTCTCTTCTAGAGGGAGTGGGCAGTAATGCACCGCGCAGATTTAGTGCGAGTGAATGAAAACATCGTGAAGAAACCGATGTTCTAGAACCAAAACCATTATCACTTTTTATTAATACCAGAGACAAAATAACACATCCCTTTTACTTTTTTCTACATAATAAACAATACAGTGCTTTAAACGGTTAGCAAACGAACGGTTAAAGTTAAACAATTCGTTAACAAGCCGGTTAATATAAATTCCTTTAAAACATCTCAAACGCAGCAAAGATTGGCATTAATCAAACTTATCGCTCACTGCTGATTGAATTATATAGAGCTGCATTTTTCTAATACACTGTTTTTTTTATCTATGAATGTGTTCACAAAGGAAATAATTTCATCGCTGCTCTCAAAACGGTCAAGGAAAACATTTCGAGGAAATCGGCATGTCTTAGAACCAAAAATTAGAAGACATGTGATATTTATCAATCCGCACTGGGTTCGCGTGGTAGATTACAGCCCACTTCCTCTCGAAGAGAGGAGGCCTGTGTCCCAGCAGTGGGAATATTATAGGCTGACTATACTTAGGCATCCTCATAGAGAACAACTACCCTATTCCTCGTCGGGAATAACAGAATGAAAATCCAATTGTATCAACATTCAGGGTTGGCTAAAAATAGTAAAACTAGACGTTGACATGTCAGTCAAAAATCAATTTTAGTCTCGTGCAACAGGTCCAAAAAAAAAGGATGCCGTGAAAAAGTTTGACATCTATACTTTATAGTTTTTTTAACTGGTGACGATGATCCAGTATTATGTAACAATACTATATCTGGTTTATCCTTTTAGCATTTATACAAGGTAGCAGGGATTTCGCCGCATAACCTGTTATCATGGGTTCAGTGCATGATTCTGGAACAATGAATCCCTGCAAAAAAAAAAAATCTGTACCATATACTCGTATTTTGACCGCGTAGGTATTGTACTATTGTAGGAACAGCAGTTCTTTTTTATGAACCGACGAAAAATTTCAACGCAGAGGCGTTCAGAATCATGTAAACTACTGAATCCACGGTAACAGGTTGCGCGAGGATGTCCTTGCCATCCTGTATACAACACAAACTTTTCAGGTAAATGCAATACTTTAGTGGGTAACTTTCTTCTTTTTGTTTCAGAATTCAGTGGCGAAGCGGAGGCAGGGGATATTTTTGACGGAAAAACATACGTACATACACACATAAACTCAAGCCTTCTTACCCATGTGGGTAGGCAGAAACTACAGAACGCCACCTGCTAATCAAATCTTCTAATCAATTAATGAAAAATAATTGTAAACAATCGTGTTGGATGTGCCTCTTCTTATTCCATTTTATCAAAACAAAGCTAGGTGAAAATGCCAATTTATTTCTTAACCTCGGGTTTCAACATCTCTAGAGAAATAAAAATCAAGAAAGAAAGACAAAATCGCGCCAGCTAATTGATAATTACCAAGCATTAGTGCCGTACCAGTGGGGTCGCAAAAATTGCACCCCCCGGGGGTCGCAGCGGTTACGACCCCTAACAGGTAAACGATGATTGGTAGAACTCGCTTCATTTCATTTCTATATTGCGCGTAATCTTAGATTTCTGAAGGAAGCCTTTGAAATTGAAAAGTGACTAAAGGATTGCGTTAAGAAATTGCGCCGTTTAACCGAAAAGTTGTGTGGGTGGGAATCGGTTGTCAGGGTTCCTATGGGGCACTTTATGTGAAGGAATGAAGGACGCGTAGTGAGGAAGTATGAGGGTACAAGAGGATGGATATAAGAGTTGGGGAAGGTTCACGAGATGGGATGGATTGTGTGAAAGATGATGGCTGATAATCCCATGCCCATTTCGGCTACGGTGACTGTTTCTGTTTCCAACAACTATAAGTTACAGTTAAAAAAAAAAGTAAAGTGTTCGCTCGAACGTGACCAATATGATCTATCTTGACTGTAAAGGTACGTGGACAGTGCAGACGCGTTAGAACGTCATTGTGGTAATAGTATTGTATGTTGGAGGGTGGTTTACTCTTGAGGCTGATAGACGTGAAGTCTAGAGTTGTATGTACGAAGAAGACATGCTGCATCGATCGTACATAGATCGGATTAAGGACAGGACAGTGACAATACAAAAGTCACGGGTCAGTCGCATGCATAGTGACCCCTGGGCAACAGTTTCCGCACGGTAGGCACTTGAGGATACACGGCGTCGCTGGAAGAGGTGGGCGACGACATAGACGCGTACCGCAAGGGTTGGATCAAGGTAACTCTGGAAAAGGATGCCTGGAAGAATTTGGGGGAGTCCTTTGTTCAGCTAGTAGTGTTAGTAACTGGGACAGTGTAGGCGTATAAAAAAAGGCCACAATCTTTTCGTCAAGAGTGTTAACAGCAACATTCTATCTTATAATAAACACAAAGAAACATTATCAGAAAGAAAAATGCTAGATTATTTACAAAAAGCCGCTAAGATTATTTCCAAACTAACTGTCAAAGCTTAGAAATTGTGAAGAACGGATGTTAAACCACGATTAACGACCACCCAAACAAAACGTTAGAAATCAACACAATTATCTATGCCAATTTTACCATAAACCACAGCACAATTACATAAAGTTTTATTTTTATAAATCTTCGATTTGCTTCAGCCCTAAAGTTTAATGCGGGGTGGCACCCCATGGGGTGCGTATTTTTTCATTTTCATCGTGACGAAACTCCATTTTTTTCCTGTTTAATCAAAGTGGTGGGACACGCAATGTGGTATGCGAATGTTGGGGGTGGGATATCCGTATCGGGGTGGGTGGCAGCGAAACTATTTTTTTGGTTTCCATCTTGATTTCGGTATTAAAATACCTTTTTGATTATTCCGTTGTGCAATAGAAGTTGGGAGGTGTTTATTTGTACTGTTAGTGCAAAATCTGTCATTTTATATATTATGTATATTGTGAACCGGTAAAAACGAGATGACTTTGAAAATCTTGGGCGACTTTGATGGTTACTTCAAATGGAGCTGTTTTCTTCAACTTTACTAACCAGTAAACAGTATTGCATAAAATTCAAAATGTGCCAATTCGTGCGAGTCGCCTATAGAAAAAATAATATTATAAAAGTAAACGATTTTAACGACTAATAAGCCGATTTAATAGTTAGTCTGCTATTCGAGGTGGAGACAAATCCAACAAATCAAAGATCATAAAAATCGGTTCAGCCGGTCTTGAATTATAAAAGGTGTAGCTAACCCAACTTTGTTTTTTTTATTTAGGTAAAGTTCATGTATGGACATAATTACGTTTTCTACACACCCTGGACTGTCGACCTTGCTACAACCCTGATGAGTCACAATGCCTCCCAATATTTTAATTACAAGTTTTATAAAGACATAACACAGTTTGTTTGTAACACCTTTATTCCACTAGATATTATTTATGTCCTTCAACTAAACAAAAAATCATAAAAAAACAACATTAAAAAATATGTCGTAATAAAACTGTAACTTAAGTAAGTAGTTAACTTAAGTTTAATATTTCAGTGCAAGTCACCATATTTAGACGTTTATGTGAATTACAGCAATAAATTTAGTTGATTTACTGGCACTGTGCAGGGAAATGTATTGTTGTGCTTGAACTGAACTGCTGTTTTTACTTTATTCAAATAAAAATGTATGTTGCTGCATTGACGAATATTTTGTTTCTATAATTATGTACTGTCACAGTCAAAAGCTTTAGTAAATTATTGGTACTTAACAAAGGTCCCTACTGTGTTGTGATTAACCCAAATTTCGTGATTAACCTGAATAGCGCCTGTAACCACTCGACTAGTCTAACTTTAAGGTCATTTTTTTATTGATAAAATCGACCTCAAGGCCAAAATATCTGGGTAGCCCGCGCAATTAAAATATTCATACGTGTTTTGCAATTTGCAGGTCAGTGTCAGGTTGTATGTGAATCTAAATATGATTCGCGGCCGTAAAAAATATTTATTTAAAGAATTATAATCATAAAAATCAACAATACAACTCTCTAAGTTACACCACATGATCAATCCTACTAATATTATAAACGTGAAAGTTTGTATGGATGGATGGATGGATGTTTGTTAATGTTTCACGCCAAAAACTACTGAACGGATTTGGATGAAATTTGGCATACAGATGGTTTATAACCAGGATTAACATATAGGATACTTTTTATCCTGATATTCTCACGGGAACGAAACTTATGCGGGTGAAACCGCGGGGCGCAGCTAGTAAAAAATAAAAATAAATTTTTAGACAAAAACGAAATACAATAAAAATGTTTATGTTATTGTTGTTATGTTTAAGGATTAAACTGTAACCTGTTGTAATAGTTTCTTGGATGACAAATGGAAATAAAATTCTTTAAAATGTCGTAACTACTGTTTCATTTTACACCTTCATTTCTAAGTGATAGTACTTTGAAAAAGTTCAACCTGGATAAAAATATATTTCAAAAAACACAATTATTAATTATATTGATTTGTGAATTATTATATCGCAAACTGCTACCTAACTTAATAAATATCAACTATTGCACGCACACTTTTTTTCCTTCAGAATAAGGGAAAAAAGTAGCCGCTTTAAAGATAAATAGCATTTTGAGAATTAGTCATTCATAGAATTAGTTAGAATTAAAGACTCAATTGCCTTTTTGAGAATTAGGCTTTGTGAGGCTGAATCTTAATACCTAGGTACCTTATGACGATGTTTATGTTATTATCTATAGGCACTAAGTAATATTATAAAGAGATACTGATCCGATTTCTAAAGTTCTTTCACTAATGGGAAGCTACAGAATTGCCGAGTATTATAGGATATATTTTATGTTAAAACGAGAAATTTTACGCGGACAAAGTCGCGAGCAGAACCTAGTACTTTATAAATTTACCATCGACAAGGATGCTATGAGATCCTAATAGAGGAGGCGGATTTACTGTCAAGAGGATTTGCTGCCAATCGACCTTTGCGCACCTGCTGCAGTCAGACTGAAATAAAACCGCACCGTACCGCATTGGGTTATATCTTGTAATGGTAACTGTAAGTAGAAAAATGAATAAATAAATAAAACATGAGCTGCTGACCATAGAGTCCTGGGTTAGATTCCCAGGTTGGATAAAGTGCTGTCGTGTTTTTCTATCTGGAATTTCTAAGGAGCAGCCGGAGTCTAGATTCGCGCTCGGATGATGATAATAGGCTCGACCCTATTACTTATTTAGTCATAAACATGACTGGCTAAATGTGGAAGTACTTTAGGTACACCTCAGCCTAATCCTTGTGATGTTATGTAATTTTAACCAAAACTTCCGACTAACTCCGAAAGCTTTTGAGACACTTACACGTTCCAAAAAAGTCAGTTAAGTTCAAATAACTAACTGCCAGCGTTGACAAGTTAACTTTAAAGTTAAAACGTCAAAGGGTCCGTAATAATTACGGTGGACTGTCATAGAGCCCATCATTTGTGGGGGCCTATAATTTAGTTGCTATCATTAACTCATTTTGGTATCGTAATATTTTAATTTTGATAACTTTTTTCCTTTAAACTTTTTTTTTTGTCAGTTCGTTGGTGTTCCGTTGTCTATGTTTTTTATGTGTATTGACTTAAATTAAGTGGTATAAGTATTAAAGGTATGATTATTGATCATTTATTTTGTAGAAGAGATTGGGGTTAAAAAAAACCGGTCAAATGCGAGTCGGACTCGCGCACCGAGGGTTCCGTACAAATTTGTAGGTATGTAACTAAAAATTTACGGTTTTCGCAATTTTTCCTTTATCTGTGCAATAAGACATTGCTTCGTACCAAATTTCAAGATTCTGAGTTCACGGGAAGTACCCTGTAGGTTTTGATTCCCTTGCGAGTGTCGAAAATTTGCGGACATTTGCGGCATAAACGGCAGTATCTTTTGATTGCGTTGGCTTAGAAGTTTAATTTTTTCACTGCTCCAACGGTCAGTAAACTTGAGTATTTGATATAAATTCCAGCTTGATACCTCTACGCGTTCCTGAGAAACAGGGTCTTGACAGACAGTCAGACCAACGGACGGACGGACAACAAAGTGATACTATAAGGGTTCCGTTATTTCTTTTCAAGGTATGGAACCCTAAAAAGATGATTAGGCGACACCTGGGTTGGGTCATCAATGTTTTCTTATGATACTTATTGGGTGGTAAATTAGTAATCAGTAATCATGCAGGCGTCTTTCTCTGATGGTTAGTGACCATAGCCTAAGGACATCTGCAATATCAGGAGTATCATAATATGGTGCGCTGCCATCCCAGGGTAATATCCCATGTCTTATTGAGATGGATAACAATGGTGGCCCAGTTGTATCGACCCCGTCTTACGAGTCATAAATCGTGGGTTCGAACCCAGGCGCTTTACTTAGCCTAAATAATTTCATCACCACTGCTCTCAAAACGGTGAACGAAAACATCGTGAGGAAAGGAGAAAAGGAGAGAGAAAAACCGGCACGTCCTAGAACCGAAAATTCTAAAACTTGTGACAAATACCAACCCGCACTGGGCCCGCGTGGTAGATTACAGCCAACCCGCTCGAAGAGACGAGGCCTGTGTCCCAGCAGTGGGAATATTATAGGTTGATTATAGAGATACTTCGACAGTGTTACCTGAGGGCTTACACAAAGTGGCATTCTATCAGTGGTAACGATGATGAAAAAGTCAAAATTGTAGGGGTCTGATATAAGCTACCGAAAACCTTATTTTTATCCCGTTGAAAGTCATTGTAGAAGAACAAAAAGTTTTAAAAGCGATTGCTACCTGTTACCTAGTGTACCAAGGTACTCAAGAGTGTTAACGCCCTCTTGAGTACCTTGGTAATTTAGGTAACTCTAAGGAGTGGACTTCTTAGCCAGAGAATTTCAGCAGTAACTCATCTCGGACTCTGAAAGTCTTTAAGGCTTAAATGAGTAGCTTCCTTCTACAGATAACAAGAACTAAAATATAAAAAGATAAATTTTTTAGTACGCATCTAATTAAATAATATTTAGGTACTTTGTGAACCTCGAAACAGAGAAAGCTCCATCACTAAGAAACATTATTATAATGCAATTTAAATAACAAAATCGGAAAATACTTTAAGACGTTGGGCCCGGCTGTCATTCGTAGATCTTTGACAGGCGTTACGGGTAGTCAGAGGCCCAAAAGTTTGACAACCAGTCTCAACAAGGGGTATCGTCTTACCCAGTAACTAGGTTGTGGAGGCTAGATAGGCAGTCGCTCGCCGTAAAATACTGCTAATCAGCTGCATCCAGTAAGACTAGAATCCGACCCCGGGACAGTTGAGAAAGGCTGATGATGACTTTATAAAACAAAATAGGAATCTAGGCCTACCTGAAATACCTGCTGCTATCACCAAATCTGTAGGTGAAAGTAAAGGACCTTAAGTCCATTTTTTGTCATTTTTGTATTTTCAATGATAGTTTTGTATTTTCAATAGTTTAATAAAACTTCATAATCATACTTTTTATTCTACAACGATACACTATTTACTTTTTATACGCGGTCGATTTTAATATTTAATTTCGGGTATAGACATCTTTAATGAGCTCTACTGACTAATTTATAAAATAAATGTGACTTAAGGTCCTTTAGATTCCAGAAAAAAAAAAAAAAAAAAAGGTCCTTTAGCTTTCACCTACAGAAATAATTCGCCAGGTGTGGTGATTATAAGGATGATCACCATTCAACAGCAGGTTTTGTTAGTTGTTTAGAAGAAAACCCAGCTTTAGCAATAATGTTTACAATCTGAATGTGAAAAAACACATTCGAGAGGTGTCGTGGGACACACCCTTGGAACAAAGTTCGTCACGACTTTCATGACGTCACCTTTGTGACGGTCAAAATGTTACACTTTTTGGTCTCAGCACAACTTCCATTCGCCAAGTGTGCCGCGTACATACACACATAATCCAGCCTATAATGCTCCTTCTGAAACACAGGCCTCCTCTCGGTGAGAGGGAGTGGGCTATAATCCACCACGCGAGCCCAGTGCGGGTTGGGAGATGTCACATGTCTTCGGATTTTCGGTTCTAGGACATGCCGGTTTCCTCACGATGTTTTTCTTCACCGTTTTGAGAGCAGTGGTGATGAAATAATTTACACAAAGTAAAGTAAGTGTGCCGCGTATTTGTGCGATAATGAACTTCGTTCTAAAAATTATAAGTTAGATTCGTTGGCAGGATTACATATGATTTATCACAATAGTCTAGACGGCCAATTCCTGTAATTAAAAACGTTCAAAATCTAGTCGTAATCTCTTCTCGGCGACAAACAAATGTCAAAATTTTCTCCAAAATGTAGGGAAATTAGAGGTATTTTTGACAGATTGAGACTGAGATTCAGACTGTAAACGTTCTTAAAAAGATGAGTCAGGAACAAATCAACTAACAACTCATGTACCTAATTATCGTAACTCTTATCTACATAGGTATCACAACTTTGCTTCTTTAACTAGTTCATTTTCTAAATTCTTGCAGTGATTGGGAATATCCTAAATCCGAGTGTTGTTAAGTATCGATTTTGTAACTTATTTACTATAAAGCCTATGACAATAAAATTATTGCTCTCAAGTTGGTTGCTGACCTACCTTTCTTTAACTTTTCCTGATTAGATCAACCATTCACACTTAATCCATATAAGTACCTACCTAATTATTATAAGTTTTCATCTGAATCCAGCAAACAATACAAAAAACATTAGCTGCTAGCAAAACTAAAAAACCAACCAAATTGACACAACAAAGTGAATAGACTTTCTAAGAGTCAATTCAGTTTTTTTTTTTAATATTCTGATTAATTATTAAATTATCCACAGACGAAAATAATAAAAAAGTTTCAAAGAACAGGTCATCTACTTTTAAGACTATTTTTTATTATTTTAACTTCACGTCCCGAAGCATTTTGTGTACTGTTTTATCTACATGTCTATTTGTTATTCTATTCGATAATAGATGTCGCTAGTTGTTCTAACCAGAAAGTTTCTAATCAGTTTTTCTTTAAAATTCCTTAGATAATCTTTTTTAATATTCTAAAAATCAATTATTGCTAGGTACCTCATTAGAGACTATTTATTAATAGGATAAACAAGCATGAGTTTACGTTTAATGTTTTTCTCATGAAATATTTTTATAAAAGTTGTAATCAAATCAATTGAATAAGACCCTGGATGTGTAATGTGTGTGTGATTTTGAATGTGCTCAGTCCATGCACATTCCAGAAATAAATATATTAATTGGTAGGCAAATAGCTACGGATTATTAACTTTCGTATCTATCCAAAAATATTTCTAGTTTCTAATAGGACAGTACCTACTTAACATTTTGCATTTACTCACCCCTCAATAGATGTCGCTACGTGTTCACGTCGCATCTTTTCAAGGGTACTTACAAACTTTGCTGTATTTTTTAGAACAAAGATGTCGCTAGTACAAAGTTACTGTAAAATTAATGTGAGAAGTTCGAGTTTAAAAATGATCTTTGCTTTGAATCTTAGATAGTTTTACCCTGTTATTAATAAGAAACAAGATACATACTTATGCAACAACATATAACATAATATCACACCTGTATCCCTCGAAAGGTTAGGCAGAGCCTATCGTACACCCTCATTCCGCCAGTCTGTTATGTAAAGTCCCATGTAGTTACATGGGGGCGAACCTAATGCTATCAACCAGACACAAATCCAGGATAGCCCAATAACACTTTGCCAGACCCGGGAATCGAGCCCAGAACCTCATGCTGAGCAATAGCAATTGCGACTACTAATCCAACGAGTCAGTAGATACTTATGTAACAAATTAATAATCAAATAATTATTCTATTCTGTCGACCATCATTGGTCAATGTGTATTGTGGAGGCACTAATATACAAGAACGATTTCAACCCAATAAGAAAAACAATTGTTTTTTTATTGGTCTTATAAGTTCTAGTTTTCCAATAAGGCTCTTTGAATTTGAATGGTAACTACAGCCCGATTCAAATGTTATGGCGGCTCGGAACATGAGGCAAGTCGCTGCGCAGTAACAAATTCATGTGTCAGCGGGGGTGAGGGGTGAGGTACTGCGCAGCGAGTAGCTCACTTCAGAGCCGTCACATATGCTTGCTTAGGATATGACTGTGAATTTACTGTGCAGACTTGTTTTTCTTCTTACCGTATCGATGGCAGCGAGCTCAATTATCTTTGGCCTAAAATTCAGCTGCGTGAACTCCGCTCACTGATGCAGTCATAAGATCATCAAGTACACAGGTGATAGCATGTGGCGTAAGATCGACGATAGGCCATTATGTATGTGGGAGACGACGCATGCGCACAAGACTTGAGATCTATATCCTAATTGCGTAACACACTATCAATCAGAATCTAAATCATTTCGAAAGATATTGCTAATCCATTGCTTCATATGCTCGAAAAATGTGTCTACTCAACAACGTAAATAGCGCAATAAATTTTTTTGAACTGTCGAAATGTAAGCCATTCCTTCTGTTAGTGTGATACGCAATTACGACCCTGAGCTGTCCTGTACCCATCTGTGGAGCCTCTTGTCTCCTGCTCTCCTTTCTCCAAATACTGCTACTGATACCTGCACGGCTGACTTCCCTATCAAAGAGAAGAAGCGTGTTGTATGTACCTATTGACATACGCATAAAACTATGTAGGTAAGTAGTTGAGCGTCATGCATGTTCAATCACTGCCCCTACTCTTTGTTCTTACATTAGCATAATATGAACGGTACACTCGGCTGCAAAGTTCATTGTTTTTCACAGTTTCTACTTGGTAGTTATTAGGTAGTGAGCAGCTGTGGCCCAGTGGTAACGGACCCGACGTACAAATTGCTGGTCGTGGGTTCAGACCCGGGCAGTCGCTTTACTTTGTGTAGTTAATTTCATCACCAGTGCTCTCAAAAACAAGGAAGGAAAACATCGTGAGGAACCGGCATGTCTTCGGACCTAAAATTCGAAGACATGTGAGATCTACCAACCCGCACTGGGCCCGCGTGGTGAATTATGGCCCATTCCCTCTCATAGGTAGAAGGCCTCTTCCAACAATGGGAACATTATATGCTGATCATGCTAAAGGTTAGTAGTAGATGATAGACTAATGACCTCATCATTCTTCTGCCCCTGTTCCAACTGATTTGTGGTCTGTGCAACATGTCTTTTCTCTCCACAATTCTCTACTAGCCATATCATCTTTTACACAGCCGATCCAACGTTCCTTTGGTCTTAGTAGAACTTATGATATTCAATCAATCAATCAACTCAGCCTATCGTAGTCCACTGCGGGACATAGGCCTCTCCCAGACTGCGCCACAACACCCTGTCCTCCGCCTTCCGCATCCAGTCCGTCCCAGCAACCTTCTTTAGGTCGTCCGTCCATCTAGCTGGGGGGCGAAACTACGCTTGCCGATACGCGGTCTCCACTCCAGGGTCCTACTCCGAAGTGCAAAGTGCGAATGTTCGGATCGGACCGACACATGGCCGAACCGAATATTATTGAAAAATGCGAAAAAAGTTTGGATCGGCTCAGTTGGGTCGGGACCATAGTCAATATTCGAAAGAGTGTAGGATCAGAACCGACCGAACCAAATAGTAACTTCGTAGCAGGAAACGGCTGAACATTCGGCCGATACTACATACTTCGGAGTAGACCCCCAGGACTCGTGTGCTCCACCGGCCACCGGTCCTTCGACAAACATGGCCAGCCCACTGGCACTTCAGTTTGCTTACTCTGCGCGCTATGTCGGTGACTCCGGTTCTTTTATGATATTATAAATCTGTAATTTTTCTCTTCCAATTCGACTAATGTAATGCAGAAAATGACGGGAGTCAACAGCCGACGGGAGTCAACAGCCGACCCGCGGCCACCGTAGGCGCGGGCTTGCGCGCGGCGAGCAATGGGCAGCTCGGCGCCCGGTAAGGACCAGGCCCGGGTCGACGGCGCGTTGTGTTCCACGCGCGCCTCAAACAGATGTCAGCACGAACTGACGGGGTCCGCTAGGGCCGATGCTGCCGGGGCTGCGGGTTGTTTGAAAGAGATACCGTGGCCCCTGGCACATGCAACTGAAGGAACACGGGTGGGTTTTAGTCAGTAAAAGTCTGACACGCCCTTCCGCTCAGCCCAGAGCGGGAGAGGTCATTTGATATTTCCCACCCAAAAAAAAAAAAAAAAAGATGCAGAAAATCAAAATCGTATACCTATACGAATTTAATCTAATCTAACTAGCCTGTACCTGTAAAAGTATTATTGGGTATTACCATCATGAATATCTTAGTACCAGCCTGGAGTCTGGATTTGTGCCCCGTCGATTGTAATAGGGCCGCCCGCTATTACATGTGACTTAAACATAACTGGCGAAATGTGGGTGTACTATAGGTACACCTCTGGCTAACCCTTCGGGGATTACAAGCGTGATGTAGTATTAGTACGTGCACATTGAGATAGTTTTCGTTACTGTTAAGAGGTGTGCCTGTATACTTACATTCTACATCATCATCAAAAGTCTACAACAGTCCACCGCTGGACATAGGCGTCTTTATTGCACGCCATTCAACTCTATTTTCGGTAACACTCATCCAGCTGCTACCAGCCATCCTGCGAAGATTGCCGCTCCACCTAGTGTGAGGTCCTCACGTTTGCAGTTTCGCGGGTTCCACTCAAGAATACGTTTACCCTAACAGTCATCGGTTCTACGGCTAATATGGCCGGCCCATTGCCACTTCAGCTTGTTATTCTGTGAGCTATAGCGACAACTCTTGTTCTCTGCCGCATCACCTCGTTACGGATTCGATCCCTCAGAGAGGCATAACGCATCATAACAGGCAGGACGCACTCACATTCTTGCCTATCCTTAATTTCAACTTCATGCCAATATTTCTCTTAGCGACTGTACATTATGGATAGGCCAACCCTATCCATGTCGGCTGACAATTTCATCTCATAATTTATTTTATTAGGTCTACCAACAATTGTTCCCACTGGATACAGCAACATAATTCATTCTTACAATTAAATTACTGCGCAACAATTACTTAAAGGTAGAAACCACATGCGCAAAACAATAAATTCGGAAAATTAGCTTATTAAGTACTAAGAGCAAATGTTCAATTAAATAAAATTAAAATTGGACATAGTGAAACATAGAACTATGACAAAATCGATAAAAAATAAATTGATTAATTTTTGGCAATGACAACATTGGTAGATAGGTACAATCAAGTTAAAATTATATTACGTTAGTGAATTGATAAATTATAAATAAAAATCGACATAAAATTAAAATTAATATAATATAATAATAGATCATTTAGGACCTATAGATAATCTAAACTTAGCCTGTATCTTTAGTTTTACCTTTTGTAGGCTATTTGATTAGTTATTTTTAAGTTGAGAGGTAACTTTCAGTTTTATTTAGTCTTCATCGCTTTTATGTGAGCCGTATGAAATGCAAAAGCTTAACCTTAGATCATCATCTGCCTGCCTTTTCCCTACTGTGTTGAGTTCAGCATCCATTGTAACCGGATGCAGCTGAATACTAGTATTTTACATGGAGCGACTGCCTATCTAACCTCCACAACCCAGTTAATGGATAATACGATACCCTTTGGTAAGACTGGTTGTCAGACTTTCGGGCTTCTGACGACCCGTAACGATTGTCAAAAATCCACGAATGATAGCCGGGACCAACAGCTCAACGTGCTTTCCTAGGCACGGAGGGGTCTCGGTATGTAAAGATGGTCACCCATTCACAGACCAACCGCGGCAAGCGTAGCTTAACCTGATTGATCGACCTGTGCGGCTTAGCCACAAGCACCTCTCCTCCTAAGCTGGACCTTAGATAAACTTTAAAAATGTTTAAGCCTTTAAAGTAGTATTTGCCATACAAACACATATCCTCTGGTTATTAACAAAGATATTACAGCGATCACTAAGCGAGGTGATATACATTTTCCTTGTGCATAAAATGCAGTGACTATTAAAGACATTTTCTTCAGTAATTACCTGTTATTTTATGGCTCGAACTATATTAAGGTATCTACACTATACTGGCACCGATTCCCTTGTTCACAAACTAACGTAATTTAAGTTCAGTGCATCTTTTTCTTTCTATTTCATTAAGAAAAGGACTAAAGATAAATATTAGTTTAGTCCTGTCAAATTAGTCGGCGCCTAAAGTAAATTGACGTATTTTTAGTTGCCAATTTTTTAAATCACGTTAACTTGTCTATGGAGTCTCTTAATTTTACAGGTTAAATGATTTTTTTTTATATCCACTATAATTTTCAAAAGTCTTTTCATAGTTTTTCAACCATTGATCTGGGCTCAAGTCTCTTCTACGTAAACAGTAAACAAGGAAATACGACTCTTAAGAAAGGTAGCAGGATTAGGTAAGTATTAAAACAACATTGGTACAATAAAACACAATAATAATGGTAATTGGTACAATAATTGGTAAAGTTGACAAAAAATAAAAGGCCCATTTTGACATTGACAGTTCTAGTAGTGAATAAAGATCAAATTCGCAAAACACGTATTCGTTTGTATGAAACTGACAGGTGTCAAGAACGCATTCTCAAATGTCAAAACGGACCTTTTATTTTTTGACAACTTTAGTTAAATTATATTTTGCTGTTTTTATTTCTTCATGTTTATTGAATGAACCCGCTTGCTCTTAAAAAGTCATAACTTCTTCATCCATTTTAGTTCAACAATCAACTCCACCTATCGCAGTCCACTGAATGACTGCCTCTCCAATGCTGCGCCACAACACTCTGTCCTCTGCCTTCCGCATCCAGTCTGCCCCAGCCACCTTTTTGGGCTTCTGACGACCCGTAACGATTGTCAAAAACCACGAATGATAGCCGGGACCAACAGCTCAACGTGCTTTCCGAGGCACGGAGGGTCTTGGTATGTAAAGATGGTCACCCATCCACGGACCAACTGCGGCAAGTGTAGCTTATCCCGTGCGGCTGTTATTACTTAGCTACAAGCCCCTCAAACAAAGAAAAAGTATTCACAAAGAAAAAGTATTATCTACTTATAAATGTTATCAGATAAAATAAAACATTCTTTATGCTTCATAATTTCATACATATTTATTTTATTGGTATGCAAAATAAAACTTACTAATTACAACAACTAGTGTAGGTTTTTATGTGATTATGTAGATGCCTTAATATGTAAATTTAATTCTCTTGCTCTTCTTGAAAAAATAAAATCAACCGACAATAAAACCTTTGATAACCCTATAAATACATGAAATAAAACTTCATCAAAACATACAAGGTAAGAAAATAATAATCGCAAAACTGAGCTGGTAAACAAAATACTGGGCATTTAACACTTGCGCCGCTTAACTACGGTCGTTAAGACCCCCGAGCTATTTCCGTCTATAATAATACACCAAGCAATAAAACAGATAACAGGAAAAAGCAGACACGATACCAGTTAAGAAAGGGTTAGATCGCCTACGGTCTTAGAAAAAAACACTTGAGAAATAATGTTCTAAGTGAATTGGCAAGCAAAGGAAATTAAACCTTAGTGGCAAATGATAGAGCTGAGTTTTCCATGTCGCAGTGTTGAATGTTTTAACCCTTTGAATGCGCGCCTCGTATATTTCCGACTTCCGTAATACAGCCAGCGACAGTATAATTGTCTATAATGATGTATTATGCTTATCTACCCATCTTGTTGGCATCGCGTAGCCGCGAACGTAAGATACACATCTAACATTTTACGACATTTTTCTAATTACCGGCTGTCGTTATTTTTCCAAACCTATTGTTACTTCACTATCATATGTTGTTGAGTTTTAATTTTAATTGCCGGTGGTTAATTTGTCTGTCTCCAATTATTAAAAGAAATTAAATTTTATCTTTATTTTGCGTTAAGTGTTACAATTATGTTTTCATGTTTTCGACAGGTGCAAATAAAAATATGAACAAAGCAAAAAGCGCGGCCACAGATTTAAAAAAAAATGCAAATACCTAGTAATCTATAGATAAAAAATGGTTGACTACCCAGCAAACCGGTTATCTATTACAATCGTTAAATAAAGTAGGAAACGGAAGAACGACAGATGTGCGTGATTTTTCTTTAGTAAAAAACTGTATGCTAATGTCCCCTTCATTTGCATAATATAAAAGTGTTCGCTCTCAATAGTAAAGCAAAAAGGTAACCCTTCATCGACCTTTTTATTTATTTTTTTCATGTCAGAGTACGCTGTTGGTCTATGTGTAATTAGAATAATATGTGCTTTGTGTAGTTTATGTCGTTTTTTGTCGCCTCACACATCTGTAGGTTCCGGAAGTCGGAAAAAACGGCTAGAGATCGAAAGTGGAGGGTTAAATTATTAGTAAAAATAGAAAAAATAGTCAACACTGTTCTGTAGAGCTGGTGAGTTTTTGTTTAAGCTTACAATTTTATTTTTATTTGCTTGAACATCAGGTAAGCTTTAAGTGCACTAACAATTTTATTGTCGCCTTTGTAGAAATATCCTGCTGTTAATTAACTTGCCGTTTAGAGAGGAAGCGCAAACTTAATTTACATGAGTACATATTTTTATTTTATGCATTATTGTTCACAGTAAAAACACTCATTTCTTTTATAATTAAATTTACTAAGATTACGGGGTTACTAAGAACTCTTTCAAACGTTTTAATCCTTACAGTTATTGTAAGAGCGATAACAAATCTGTCACTCACGAATCCGACAGTGAATTGTCTGTTAAGTACTTTTGCAGGATGTTGGCGCCGATTCACTTGTTCACAAACTAAACTTAATTTAAGTTCAGTGCATCTTTTTCTTTCTATTTCATTAAGAAAAGGACAAAAGATAAATATTAGTTTAGTGTCCTATCAAATTAGTCAACGCCTGACGTAAATTGACGTATTTTTAGTAGCCTATTTATTAAACACGTCTAAACTTGTCTATGGATTAAGTATCATAATTTGACAGGATTAAACTAATATTTATCATCTGTCCTTTTCTTAATGAAGTGGAAAGAAAAGATGCACTGAACTTAATTTTTTTTTTCTTTTAAGTAAATTTTAGTTTGTGAACAAGGCAATCGGCGCCAATATATATTTTTTTCTGTAAATTGACAATAAATTAATAAAATAATGTTAATGATATAGTATTTTATGATTAATATTATTTTATTCAAATTACTAGATTCAGACTACACACGACAAGTATAGACAGGTAGATACCTAGAAACGGCAAAAAAAGGCTTATCCCTTCTCTACACCTAACCAAGTCAACGAGCCATTATTTATCGAAGCTCAACTAACAAATGAAGATCATTCGAGCCTCTCTAATAATAATAAACCAAACCTAACTATCACAAAACTGCACACGGCATTGAAAGGGTTAAGGCCAGGCATTATTATAAAAGATGACTCCAAAAGACCCTGGGAACCAATTGAATATGTATTGTGATTATAATTTATTCAAATTTACCTACAATGGAAGGGTGTAATTTAATAATTTGTAACAACTTCTTTAGATTTTTATTACTGGTTGGTTGTTACTTTGGTTTGCATATGGTATTCTTTAAAAGGTAGAAGGTAAGGTGTGAAATAAATTGGATGTAACTTGGTCTTTAATTGTTTATTTCCTGCTTTCTAAGCTTACAAATAATGCGGTAATTCGATGGATGCCAGAATCTCAGGACTGGTCTAATCAAATAAGACCAAAACTCATTTATTCAAATTAGGCTGAGAATCTGACGCTTAAGGGAGGCTTACGTCCAGCAGTTGTGATTCGGTGAAGTACAGTAGCAGAGTTTTAATTTCGACTTCGGGTTTCTGAAACAAAGTAGAAGTACAATTATTAAAACTAGGTTCCCTATATTAAATATGCCTGTGAGTATGAACTGAAACCAATTTGAGCATTCTACTTTGAAACAATTACTACATATAATGCTATGAATTTCTCATTGTACCTAACCTAGCGTACATACATGTGGAGGTATCCTTTTTTTTTTTTTTTTTGAGGATGGGAAATCATCAAATGACCCCTCCCGCTCTGGGTGGAGCAGAAGGGAGTGTCAGACTCTTACTGACTAAAACCCACCCGTGTTCCTTCCTTAGCCCTTTATGTTCCAGGGCAGCGGTAACCCTTTCGGACGACCCCGCTACCCCGGCAGGCTTCGGCCCTCTCGGGCCCCGTCATCTACGCTGACATCTCTTTGAGGCGCACGTGGAACACATACGCGCCGTCCGGCACGGGCCTGGTCCTGATCGGACGGAGAGCTACCCATTGCTCTCCGCCCGCAGGCCCGCGCCTACGGTGGCCGGGAGTCGTCACGCGGCTCCCGACGCCCGGAGCGTCTCCCTCGGCGGCTGAGGCGTGAGGATCTCTCCCTTGTCCATCCCGCCACCTCCTTCGCTAGCATGACGGCTTCGCAGAAGGAGGTGACCGCCTCCCACTCCCTCTCGCCCCGGACCATGGCTTGCACCAGGGCCGGGCGCGAGAGGTCGCCGCCGCTGCCGATCGCCTCTACGAGGACACGGCGGTGCTCTGCCCAAGCGGGGCAGACCTCCACCGTATGCTCCACCGTGTCCTCTGGGCGATCCTCGCAGTGGTGACACCCGGGCGTCTCCTCCCGCCTGATGATGTGCAGGAACCTCCCGAAACATCCGTGTCCGGAGAGGACCTGCGTCAGGCGGTAGGTGAGAGCGCCGTGACGCCTCTCTAGCCACTCCTCAAAGAGGGGTCTTACCGCCGCTATCGTGGCGTGCCCTGCGCTGGGTTGCGATAGTCGCGCCTTCCATTCCACCATGAGACCGCGCCGGAGGTCCGTCCGCTCCGGAGCAATTTGCCGCGGGTGCGGAGTTTCCCCCCGACGTAGTGCCTCCGCGCGCCAGTCATACAGGCGCGCGAGGACTATCGCCTCCAGATCCCATGGTGGCAGTCCGGCAAGGAGGCTTGCTGCCTCGCCCGAGATCGTGCGGTATCCCCGGATAAGCCTTATGGTTACCACCTTTTGGGGCGCGTTCAGGTAGCCAGGGGTGCCAGGGCAGAAGGGGTGCCAGGGCAGAAAACCTCCACGTGTGCCTGGGGACTGGAGTTCCCTTCTGGATACGTCCGGGGGGAAGACCAGTTTTCGGGCCGGTGCATCCTGGGGTGCGGGCAGCTATTTCTCATTGGGATTTTTTCCCAATGAGATCTCGCTGCCCGCATGCTAATGTTCTGCCAAGAGGAACGCTCCACACAAGTCGCTATGACGAGCAGAGCGGCAACTGTGTGGAGTAAGAGCGGGCCTGGTGTGCACTTACCTTGCCGCCGGGCAGGCAGGAGGGGATAACCCCCCTCTCCTGCCACCGTTAATATCGTAGCCCCGAAGATTGTCAAGGTCATGTCTCTGACTTTTGACGGGGGTCAAGGGTCTTGGCTTAACCGCCCGGACCGCGAGGAAGATTAACCTCTATAAAAAATTCCCCAAACCTCCAAGCGGCGGCGCACCGTGAGGGAGGTATTAAGCTTGGCTAATGGGTAGCTTGAT
This sequence comes from Apamea epomidion, assembly GCA_947507525.1. Taxonomy (NCBI): domain Eukaryota; kingdom Metazoa; phylum Arthropoda; class Insecta; order Lepidoptera; family Noctuidae; genus Apamea; species Apamea epomidion. Next base: position 16,060,278 of record OX382240.1, on the reverse strand, counting down.
TTAGTCGCTAGTGCGAACTACGCATTTTTTGAGCAGGTACACAAAGTTTTTACTCGTGGGAACTAACATGGAAGCATGGAACTAGCATGGCATTTTTTTAAAAAACCCAAAAACCCAACGGAAGATGTGAGGAGTGATGCGGGGTCGGAGTCCGACACTGCATCGAGAGGAGCGAGCACGGGAGGCTCAGTGAGCCCTTGCCGTGACCAGGAGTCGGCCGCTGCTAAGAGGAAGATCCATAGCAAGCGGCCAAGGTCAGTGGACGGCCAGGGGTCGTCCTCTGACGGGGAGCTGGCCTCGGCCAGGAAAATCCCCACCAGTAGGCGGGGAGGAGCCCGAGAGCGAGGCATAGGAAGGGGGCTCACTGCTCGGGAGGCGGCGGAGAAAGCGGAGGAGCCCGCAAAGGAGGGGAGGGGTCTGGTCGCGCGGTCGCATCGGAGCCGTCAAGTGACGAGGCGGCGGAGGTAGGCGGCCCTGATGCGGACCGCAAAGACAGGTTTGCGGCGGTCGTGGAGGCCGCGATCCGGGACGTGGCCCTGAAGAAGTTACAGACTTCTAAAAACAGGGCCATAGTCTCGGCCAAGGCCTCCATCATGGCGGCAGCGGAGGCCATCCACCTCGGGCCCCCGCCGGACATAACGTCCGAAATGCGGGCGGAGGTGCCCCGCTTGACGGCTGCCATGGAGCTCCTCCGAAAGGAGAACGAGGAGCTCCGAGCGAACCTGGCCGGGCTGCGAGCGGCCGGCACAGCGCAGACAACAACACCACCAAGCCAGCCCGAGCCGGTGGAGAACCAGGTACTAAACCTGGTTCGGCAGGAGCTGGCGACCTTCCATTTACACCTATACGACGTAAAAAGCCGCATGGAATCGCCAACTAAGGAAGAAAATATGAATGGTCTGAATAACTCTATTTTGAAGATGGCAATGTCGTAAACAGCGGACAAATGTCACTCTGCTGTGCATTGACAGCGATATATTAGTGAGGTTACCAACGTTCAGAATGCCTTATTTGCGGGTGGGTGCTGTATAGTCGCCCTCGTAATTGCTTAAACACTTTTGACAAAAAGTCTTAGTTTAAATTGGAACTGCACTAAGGTTGACACTGACACATTGGTCCTGTAGCAAAAATAGACTTGCAATAGCAAGCGATAACAAACTACATTCAACCTAAGGGTGCATGGTGACGCAATGACAAGGTACACTATACATACTTATTAGTAGGGAATGCAATCTCGATGTCGCGATTTCTAGAATGCCGCGAGATCTCTAATCTCGTGAAATCTCGAGCCTTGTTTCGACATTGAATATCGTTCTTCAAATCAGCTCACTATGCTTATAGAGAAACCATTTTCAATATAATAATGAATTAAATTTATAGTGTGCGTGATGTGTGTGGGTTAATTTATTGCTTTATGCATGCATATAGTGTAGATGATTGTTACTTAAATAAACGTTGATATTGGTGTTTCGAGATTGGATTAATGTTGGTTTTATTTGCAAAATATAGCATATGATTACCCTAAGTAGGTGTAATTTGCGAATAATCGATGTCGAAATTGTCGTAAACGACACAGACCCACTCAAATCTCTACGGTTGTTTCCTCAAAAAAATATTTCAGACACCAATCTACATGGTCCTCACATAATCTGACCACGATTATGCTCGGACTTTAAAAGATAGTGAGACCCCTGAATTTTGTCCGGCCTTTCTTCTGAAAGTAGTCGGGTAGGACACGCCGACCCCATTTTGTTTTCAAAATATGGTTGACGTGTTTGTGAAAACCTACTTACAGAAATAAAATAATTTATTATCATTGGCAGGCAAGATCTCGAATGGCCAATCTCGAAACCAGACACCACGCGAGATCTCCAGTTGCCAATCTCGTCTCGAGATTGCATGCCCTACTTATCAATCACTTGAACGCGCATTCCTACATTATTTGTGAAAGTTGAGCAAAATTGTGCACCAATTAAACTTCATGTTAACTTCTTCATTACTTTCTTCTTATGACCTAATTAAACAAGAAAAGTCAGATTCATGGTGACACTTACGGTTGAATTGAAGGGCTCCAAGGGTCCACGGATGACTTCGTAGAATGGTGTAGTATTGATGGACAGCATCTAGAAAAAAAGTGCATTTTTAATTAAAAAAATTTTAAACCAAAATTATAACGTGTTGACCAAAAAGCTCGCAAAAGTTTAATAAAACAACTCGAAAATTGCACAAGTTCCTATTTTGTTGAAGTTTTGTGGTGAAAATGTAAAAGTTTAACCTAACTCTGGCTACTTTGTCACATTGCTGTCACGTAAAAATCAATGACTCGAAACTCGTGTGTTGTAACCAAACGAACCATTTATTCAGGCATACACACCTTACCATTCCACAAAACGTATCAAAAACACCTTTTCCTATCAAAAATTGACAACATCACGTAATTTCACAGAAAACTGAGCTATTTATATTATTTCTGAGACGAAAATGTGTAACGTGGCCAAAATGGCGCGATGCTCGCTTCAGTGTCCGCCATCTTTGGAATGCGCGAAACTGATGCGCAGTCGGACGAAAACTAACAACCCCATTCGGACACTATTGTTGCCTCGTGAATTCACCCACGCGATATTTTCAATTCGGGACTTGTACACGCGAAAATCAACCGTCACTGTTTAGGGTTAGGGTATATTTTCGCATATTTACCTGCTTGGATATTTTTAGATGTGTTCGAAACGGAAAGGCTTAAGTTATACAACAAAAATTTTGAATAACGAACTGTATTGCAATTGAATACGACTTATTATTCTTTGGGGCTATTGTTAGAAGAAAATTGTTCATCGTTTTTCAAGACTCGAGCTTACGGTAACAAAATAAAGTTGAATATTCTGTTTCGCTATAGTGATGTGAAAGTGTGCGTTTCGTATATCGACACGAGGAAACCTTGTTATATCCGCACGTGTGTTAGTTTTTGATAAAGAAAGGGTAACGTCATATCTCGATGTTGAATTTTTACCTATGAATGTGACATTCGGCGGAATAAGCATACATTGATGTGTGTGTGCGGTATGTTGTGTTTAGGGGTGAGTGAAAGTCATGCTTGAATTTTCTTTTCGGATATTTGGAATTACCTTTCCAGTAAACGTAAAACTCCATCTAAAAGACTGGTATTCGCTCCGGGTAAAATATTGGTATTTAGCTGCATCCGGTTAGATTGGATGCCAACCCGAACATAGATAAGAAAAGGCTAGGGAGATTGATTGTTAAGTAAAAATGAGATTGTTAACGCTTTTATATAGTTTTTCGAAATACTAATAGGTACTGATAGAGCTTAATTTTCGTTGATTTTTGTAATAAGCATATCATGATGACCTTACTTTTGCGTACCTCGACCCTGGATCAATATAAAAAAGCAAGCTAAGTGATTCGTTGAAATCAATTAGTTTTATAATATTGAAAATAAACTTGGTTTAAAACAGTTGTCACCGGATTCTTTGAAGTCGTTGCACGCTAGCTTGAATGATTAACATTATAAATAATAAAAAAGGTGCCGGAAAATATCCGAAAACGTTATCGTTTGCGGATGAGATTCGGATATTTTCCGGCACCTTTTTTAGGCACATCACTATCCCCAACTGCGACTGTGTGCTGTCGTATTTTAATAATATTCATTTTTCCATGTCAGCGAATGCTGGAATTCTATGATATATTCTCAGCATGTAAACCAATATAAACGTATATTCTGTATAAGTATACTATTATTATAATTGGCTTCATTTTATCTTTGTATCAATTACATAAGAGATGTCGTGTTGTTTTATGCTTTTAGGCTTCTTATCAATATAAATGGGTATTATACTAAGTAATATGATTTTTTGTTTTGGCGCTGATAGTGAATTTATAGTGGTTTTTAGTTGATATTGTAATGTTTGATTGATCGTTATGATTATCTGGTAATTGGGCAAGAGTAGGTTTTTTTATGGAATAGGTACTGATTTGTCCCGTCAGAAGTCCGAAAGTCTGACAACCAGTCTTAGTCAGATAGGCAGTCACTCCATGTAAAATTCTGGTACTCAGTTGCATCCGGTTAGACTGGAAGCCGACCACAACATGGTTGGGAAAGGGCTCAGGACATGACTGATTTGTCCCGCCAAGTAGAATAGCGGGGCGGTGTTCTGGTGCGGTTGGAAAGAGCGGGTGAAATGATTTCGGATTTTTCACTATATGAATTAGGCTTGTGTTAGTTATTTATGCAATTATAATCCTGCATTAAAATAGGTAAAAAATCGTTCACTAATCGTGGGCTAAGCGTTTTATCATCTATAAACATAACAAATCTGTAGACGAGGCATTTCTGTATATTGGAAATATTTCGAATAAAAAAGTTGGGGTGTTAAAGGATAACCAACAGATGCAATTTCATCATTTCAGACGCAGAAAGCAGTGGCATTGGATACTGGACAAGTAGACGACCTCCTCCGATGATTACCACAACTAGCAATTACTTGATTTACTCATATCCTGTGGATAGCAGCGATCTGCATCAGGTCTTCAGTTTTGTCAGTTAATTGATAGTAATTTACAATTTTTACACAAACATTTTCAAAAGTCAGTTTCAACTTTAAAACCGAAACCATGAGTCATTGATGAGTTCCAAAACTTTTATCGATAGGGGTGCTCCTTACTATATTACAACTATCGATCACATACAACCGATTGACGCGTTAACTGAGTAAGTAAAACTCAGTTCTGAACGCTCAATAAATAAAACGAACCGACTGTTGTTGCGTTACGAAAAACGTTATTGATGGTGGAATGTCAGAAACAAAACTGTGCACATTTGTAGTGGCCCTGAAATTGTACGCCCCAGCGCGGCGCGTTTCCGTGTGGATTAGGGATGGGGTAGGGCGCAAATTACTTATATCGATGTTTAAAAAATATGTTTTTGTTTTTTTAAGATGACCATATTTTTTAGCAGAAAAGGCAAAGGACTGAACTGCTTTTAAGTTGGTTTTTCTACCTAAGTATATCCGTATTTAAATTTCAATTGAATATTTAATAGTTTATCTACAAAATGGGCATTCTTAGACCCCTACAGTCTAAGAATGCCCATTAGGTACAAAAAAGAAGTGTAAAAGATTATGCCCGTTATTAAGCATTCTACGGACTATTCAACAAGAAAGATAAAGCTAACGGTAGATGCCGCTTTAAGATAATAGATAAAATAATGCCGACAGACTCCGCGTCAGTACTTAGTAATTAAAATCATTAAACGTTCCAACTAATCATTCAACTCATGCAATTATTTTACAAATTAATTCACATACAAACAACAACAATTCAATATTTGTTTTAATTACTACATCAAAGTATAGCGATGACCATGACCATTTTGACTAATTAATTATAATTATTCTGCTATTAATACTATAAATGTGAAAGTTTGTATGTTGGGATGTTTTTAACTCAATCACGTACGGCTGAACGGATTTGGATACAATTTGGCACACAGATAGCTTATAACTTGGATTAACACATAGGATACTTTTTATGCCGATATTTCCATGGCATCGATACTTATGTGGGTGAATCCGCGAGGCGCCGTTCGTTGGATATCTTTTCTATCCAACCGGCCTTTTTGCTATATTTGCATACAGTATGCAATAATGGTTATTAAATGGCGTATTAACCCGATAAGGAAGACAATATGCATACTTGCCTACTTGCATAGTTTTAAAACTCGTGTAGATTTTCTATGTGGACAATGTGGAAGAAATAAACCATTCTCGCGCATGTATTTAAGTCGTCGCCATTACAGTATATTAAAAAAATACAAAAATGTACCTTGATAGATTGCAAATCCTCATCTGCCTAGCCTTTTCCCATCTATATTGGGGTCAGCTTCCAGTCTAACCGGATGCAGCTGAATATTTTACATGGAGCGACTGCCTATCTGACTTCCACAACCCAGTGACTGGGTAATACGAAACCCCCTGGTAAGATTGGTTGTCAGACTTTCGGCCTTCTGACGACTTGTAACGACTGTCAAAGATCCACGAATGACAGCCGGGGCCAAGGGCTTAACGTGCTTTCCGAGCCACGGAGGGGTCTTGGTATGTTAAGATGGTCACCCATCCACGGACCAACCGTGGCAAGTGCAGCTTAACCTGATCGATCGACCCTTGCGGCTGTTATTACTTAGCCACAAGCCCCTCTTGATAGATTGCTAATATTCAGGGACTTTTCCTTGGTGTATAAGATGATGTATTTTTATATCGTGTAGTTAATTCTACGCCTACTCTACCTGTAATATTTTTTTTCTACGTATGTTATACATTATTTGAAGGGCTTTTACACCCACAAAGTCTTTAGAAAGACGAACACGTGTGTGACGATTTCTATGGATACCTAGTCCTTTCAGATTTCCGTTTATATTAATAAACTGTGTTTAGTCAAAGTGTAAGATCATCAATCTGAAAATCTCTCAACCGAGTCTTAGGGCCGAATTTTTGATCCGTAGTTAAACTCAGCCAATTGTTAAAAATAGTACTTAACCAATGGTTAAATATTGGCATAATGTGTTTTTTGTACAATTGTTGGTTTATCTAATGGTTATTTTTTAACTAATAGTTAATTATTTGACCATTATCAATGATATTATATCATTAGATAAACCAAACACACATTACTGACATTATGCTGAGCTGAGGCTCTTTTGCCATTATAATCTTTGTTTTCTGTTTTTATAGTTTTAAGGTGTATTCATTTTGTGTAATGCCAATAAACACATTTTTCTTTCTAAAATTGATCAAAAAATACATTTTGCTAAAATTTAACCATTAGTTACTATATTCAACAAATTGGTTGAGTTTAACTACGGATCAAAAAACCATCCTTTTTAAAAGATACAGTTTGTTCATGGGTTACATATATAGTTATATATTGCATGCAGATTGGAAACGATATTATGTGCATCGTAGGAGTTAATCGACTGAGAAAATTCTAGATATTGTATCAAGTTTTCTTTGTTCCGTGTTGAGCACAATAAAACTGCATAATTAAAGCAAGATATGATATTATACCGCCCATTGTGCTATATCTGATCTACTACATATTGTTCTAATTAAAGTCTGTTTTTTTTATTTAACTGTTGTATTTTCGCTATAAAGCTTTGCCACGACAGCGGCGGTCGCCATTAAAATGATGGCCCCGGGTTTGACTTTACGGTGTTAAAAATGCTTTCTAGAGGAACACATTAATTTATAAAAAATATTAGCGGACGCTATATGGAGGCCACCGCAACCTTAGGAAACGTTATTTAAAAATGTAAGTTTATTTAATTCCAAATGCAATACATTAGAAAAATATAACTAAAGTCGCAAATATAATGTCCATAATATATTGTTGGCGACAAATTACGTCCAAAATGAATTACGAAGTTTGGTTTGTTTCATGCACAATATTGCAATGTGGACATTCAGACTGCACTTGAATTGACGGTCAAGTATCATTCATGCACAAATATGCAGGCTTAGATCAAATACTCGTCTTTAGGATATCTAGGCTATACTATACTAACACAATACTTGCCTAGATTTAGCAATGGGATGTACGACCTAGTTATCAGGTGATGCGTGTTGCAATGTTGCTTCATTCTGTCTGATTTTTTTTTTAAGTAGTATAGGATATGGCTCTTGGTACTCAATATTTAATCATCTAGCTACTTGAAAAAAAAATGTTTTACATTTGTTGTCAGGTTTCGGATTTCTTACACCGAAGACATTAATTACAAAAATCCATAATACTACAAAGACAGGTAATCAAAATCCAATAATAAATTATAATTTTTTATCATCATTTGCTTAGTCTTTTCCGAATTATGTTAGGGTTGCTTTCCAGTCTAACCGGATGGAGCTGAATACCAGAATTTTATATGAAGCGACTGCATGTCTGACCTCCACAAGGAAGTTAGTAGGTAATACGATACCCCTTAGTAGGACTAACGAAACAAATTTTTATTTATATTCGTTATAAATCAATCGCCTACAGACAGGATTGGTCCACACTAGATCAAGACAGAGGGGAGTCAAAAAAAGAAAGGTAGGCCTTTTCCCTCCAATGGAACAACATATGTACGGTAAAACTAATAATATTGTTTTTTTTACTGTTTTCCAAATCTTAAAAAAATATCGACATAAATTTTCCGACGTCGTTTCCCATCCCTACGACAAGAACGGATACAAGACATTTGTTTCAGCAGCTACCCGATTTCACTCCTTCTAGTGGGGCACCGAAAAATAAGCGGCTCGGTGTTAAATCGACGAACAAATTACTTTCCCTAGTACGTTGGGTCTGTTAGAAGGGTACATTAGTAAATCGCGTGATTACTTAATGATAAATGTGAGTAAATGAAGATATTTGATATTTTTAATGTGGGGACAAGGATTAAGCTGTTGCGTTCAAGTTGAAATTTTACCGTTTTTAAACGACTTCAAAAAAAGGAGGTGGTCTTAATGCGGTTGTTTTTCTTTTTGTTACCTCAGAACTCCGTTATTTATAAGCCGATTTGCAAAATTCTTTCTTTAGCGCTGATTTTTCCAACGCCAGATAACTTTATCGGAGGAATAATTTGGAATTTTTGACATTTCTTCCATAGAAAAACTGACAGACGTCATTTTTATTCCACCAATAAAAATTATCGGTCGATTGAAAAATCAGCCCTAAAAGTAATTTGTTTTATCATGTTTAGATATAGAGATATCTCATCACGTTTTCGGAGTTTCGCTAGCTAATTTCATTTGACCCTGTATAAAAGCGCACAAACTTAATATTAAGGGGGTTCGTTTAGATGTTTCCTGTGTGGTGTGTTAGTTACGTACTTTGCTGAGCAGACAAATTTTTCGAACATATTTATGAAGCAATGGATTAGCAATATCCTTCAAAATGATTCAGATTGAGATTGATAGTGTGTTATCAATTAGAGTGCCGATTAGTTAGTTTGATAACGCTGTCTTTTCATTATAGACTTTAAGAAAGTGATCATTATTTATCAGTACCTATTGGCTAACTTGAATTAACATTATGTGATTTGATTTTTTTTATAAGAAATCGAATTATTTTTTTTGCTTGTTATCTCTAAACGGATCCCAAGAGCCTCTCCTCCCCAAAACTGAGACCAACACACGAGACCAACGACCCTACCTACCCTCATTCCATTCCTACCGCGTCCAATTCCTTGACGTAAACTAAATTTTCCGATAGTGAATGGTTCCAAGATGGCGGCTGGTCCCCATATGCACTGTGTGTGTGTGTGTGCTTGTTATCCAGTCACTCTTTCTCGCATATTTCCCATTCGTTTTGACAGGCGTACTGGGAATAAGAATTGGGGAGTAAGTGAAATTGCTAAGATTTTTTGTTGCAACGGTGGTGATCAATGCTCGCGTCTTCTATCTAAGAGAAGAAGCCTTTGAACTGCACTGAGAGAATAATAGGAAGGTATAATTATGTTATTATTCTGAGTTTGGCGTAGAGCCTATGTTGCGTCATTGGTTGAAGAATAGCATAAAATATGATTATCTTAGTTCAATTAATAGCAAAGTGGAATCCGCAATAAAACAGCTATTAAACACATTAATGGTTAAATTTCATTATTTAATTACAATTAATTTATTAGAGAAATAAACTTATACATTAATTGATTACAAATACGCTTCATCTAAGTATTCGAACTCTGACACGGCACGCACTGCTGACGTGACTTCGAATGATGATGAAGTAAATGTTGATATTTTTAGGATTACCAACCTTATAAGAGAAAAGCAATAAACACTTGAAATAGTAGGATATTGGCGCCGATTCCCTTGTTCACGAACTAAACTAAATTTAAGTTCAGTGCATCTTTTTATTTCTATTTCATTAAGAAAAGGACAGAAGATGAATATTAGTTTAGTCCTGTCAAGTTAGTCAGCGCCTGACGTAAATTGACGTGTTTTTAGTCGCCATCTTTTTAATCACGTCTAAACTGTCTATGGAGTATCTTAATTTGACAGGACTAAACTAATATTTATCTTCTGTCCTTTTCTTGATGAAATAGAAAGAAAAATGCACTGCACTTAAATTTAGTTTAGTTTGTGAACAAGGGAATCGGCGCCATTGTAAAGAAAGTGATAGAAAAACCTGAACGAACATCGCACAAAACAATGGAGACTAGCAGAAACTAATTAAGGCCTATATCGTGCAATAGGCACTTCCCAATAGAAATGATACTCGAACGCTACTACAATCTGTCAAATTTCTTTAATAAATTTTTAACTTTATCGCTAAAGCAATACGTTCAAGGTTGATTGGGAAAATTTTACAGTTTCGGGTAGCTTGACGTGCTGGCTTCTGTACAACAAAAAAACTAGGTTTCTATCATCTTATAATTGGATTATACAATATGATCTGAATTAAAGAACACGTGAATCAAGTGGTTTTCCTATAACTGATAGTGAATAAGAAAGACGTTAAAGAACGATTTTTTTTTTGTTTAAGTTACTGTTAATTAAATAACCTATAGCTAAGAGGCTAGATTGTAATGTGAATAAATTGTCAGCATACTTCATTTAAGTACACTATATGTGTAGTATTTTTTTTCGCTAACCTATTTTATCCCACTGCAGCAGTGGGACAAAATAGGTATATTCATATTCATTCACCTTTTTTGAGCTGTGCCTTCTCCGTCCAATCGGTTAGGAACGAGTCTAAATCGTCATAATGTATATACTATACAAAGCAAAAAAAAAATCTCATTCTCTCTCTTGTCTGCACTAACGAGAGTTTTTTTCCAAATTTTTCACCCACCCCTCTTCACTCGCAGCCCGTAGCCACACAACTCCCCAACGACCTCTCCAGGGTTGCTTGTTAGACGACAATATGCAGTTCTGTGGCTACCGAATTATTATTTACTATATGCTTAAACGATTATGGGCCTCTCTAGTTAAGCAGTATTGTGGCTGGGACTGCACTAACGAGCTAGAGTTGAAAATATATCGATGTTTCGCCAGTGCTGTAGTTTTGTGCAGATCTTAAGGAGATGACTGATGTATTTAGATAGATTTTAACATAATATAACAGCAAATCAGCGGTGTAATTGCGTAACACACTATCAGTAGCTAATGGCTTTCATTTTGACAGTTCAACAACATTCATTGTGTTATTTACGTTGTTGTGCAGACAAATTTTTCGAACTTATGAAGCAATTAATCCATTGCTTCATAAGTTCGAAGAATTTGTCTATCAAAAAAAATAAAAATTTGGCAATATCCTTCAAAATGTTTCAGATTGTGATTGAAAGTTACGCATTAGGCAAATAGACAAACGCGTATAGTACTTCAATGTCAAAAACTTGTCAAAAATGCAGGATTTTAGAGGTATTTTTGAGATTGAGACTGAGCTCAGACTCTGTACGTTCTTATCATTACGAGAATTGCACCCCTAATATAAGCCCCTTTAAGCCCTTTTTTATTCATTCACTACCTATAGTCAATTGGTGACATAATAATTAATGTCATGCCCAAACATACAACCTAAATACCTCCGACCGCACCTCATTTATTAATAACTAGCTGTTCCCGCGACTTCGTTCGCGTGGAGGTCAGGTATCAATAATGTGTCGCTTTGAAAAGGTTCTTCGATTCTTCCATTGAAAAGGAAGAATCTTTTTTTCTCTCTTTTTTTGCGCAGAACCCGTTTTCTAAAATAAAAGTCTAAATAACTACTTAAACCATCAGGTGTCTGTCAATGAAAGTCCCGTCAAAATCGGTCCAGCCGTTTCGGAAATTAGCCGGAACAAGCAGACAGACAGAGAAAAATATTTTTTTTTTTTTTTGGTTATAAGTAAGTACCGTATATACCTACGTTCATATGCATTTAGTAAAAAGCGATCATTTAAAAAACAGACACTTCTTTTTGATTTATTTGTATTGTAAAGATTATAAAAAGTTAAAGTTGTAAATACAAGATAGTTAAATTATTGATAGAAAGCCAATTTATTATATTTTTAATGTGTCATTAATATCTGTTTCATAATCCGCTTTTTCTGTACATTTAACTATAGCCGTGCTGTCGTCAGTAAATAATACCATTGGCTGTTGAATTTGTCTAGGTAGGTCATTTATATAAAGCAAAAATATTAAGGGTCCGACAACAGTACCTTGCGGTACTCCAAATTTGACTTCCCTACTATCTCATAAATATTTATATTGAATCTTACTTTTGGGACTTATCCTAGCCATTTCTGTCTGTTGTCTGCGTTTGCTTAGGTAAGATTCAATAAGCCTCAAGACGTTTCCTCTAATACCGTACCTGTCAAGTTTGTGCAGAAGAATGTCATGTTTAACGAAGTCAAAGGCTTTAGTCAGTATATATTACACAAACTGGTGTTTTGTTGTCGATATTCATCATTATGTTACGAGTATGTAGCAAGTCGTAAATTGCCATGTTAGTGTTTTTATTTTTTCTAAAACCTTTCTGCTCATTGCCAAGGATATTATATTTATTTAAGAAAGAAGTTATAGATTCATAAATCAGTTTTTCGAGTATTATAGAAAATACAGAAGTAAGAGCTACCGGTCTATAATTTGACATTTCTTCTTTACTGTCTTTTTTATGTATAGGTATAATAATTGTAGTTTTTAAAGCTATCTGGAAATGTGCCATCACTTATGCACAGGTTCATTATATGGCATAATTATGGGAGAAGCTATTACATCTGCAACGAATTTAAATTTAAATTCTAAAACATGTCTGTGCCATTATAATTTAATTTTAACACCATTTTGTACCATGTTTCATGAGAATAAATGATTTATTATTTAATAAGGTCGCCCACAATTTATGAGACTCTATTCCTAATGTATTGTAGCGGTATCTACAACGCCACATTCGAACAACGCGTCATACTGATGTCACGCAAATCCTGCATCTCGCAAGCAGAGCTTACCATGCAACTAGCATACATACAACTTCCCGACATCAACCGTCGGGCAATTGCCCGCCAGACACAACACCCGTCTGGTCGGAGGATCCTCCCTCTTCTATGGAGGATGAGTGAACTTTACACCCTGTTCCTCACGTCTCTATAGTATAAAAGCCAGCTGTGAATTTCCACTAATGAGGACTTAAAAGCTTAACAAAGCAACCTTGATGAATAGAAGGGGAAAATTTTCCGTTCTCCGGCAAAAATTTTCCATTCCAACACGAAAAATTCACAAAACTACCTAACGAAATTGATTTCACGAAAACATTTTCGACTCAAAAATTTTCACCGAAAAATTCTGTCGACTCAGACACCATAAAATATAACGCTGTGAAAATATAAAGAAAGGCAGAGGTATAGGGTTGTGAGGGGTTGGGGGTGAACCCCATCTCATTGTGATGCGAGAGACAAGACAAGTGTCAAAAATTTACTACAAAAACGGCCACGAACATCAGGCGTGACGGTATTCTGCACGTGGACCTATTCTTTATATTTGTATGTGTAGCGTGGGGTCCTGGGCTGGATTCCCAGGTCGCGCAGTGTTATTTTTTCCATAAGAAGTTAATTTTTGCAGTTGCAGCCCGGAGTTTGGTAGATGGCGGTGTAACGACCCCGTGTCTCAGAAAGTATGTTAAGATGTTGGTCCTGCACCTGATCTCTCTCCGGCGTGTTGGATTGCCACCCCATCGAACTATGAGAGTGAGGGAAGAGTGAGTGCACACACATGTGCACTATAATATATCCCGCATAGATGGCTAATCTCCGTTGAGATTGGCTGCCATGGCCGACACTCGGTCTGGAGGACTTTATGTGAATGTGAAACTCGAAAACGATTTTAGTAAGCGTAAGTACTTTAAAAAGGTGGCTGGGACAGCCCGGATGCGTAAGCCGGAGGTTAGGGTGTTGTAGCGCAGCTTGGGTGAGGTCTATGTCCAGCAGTGGACTGCGATAGGCTGAGTTGATTAAATTGTTTCAAGAAAGAAGGAGCATTCCTTTGTTTAGTTGATAAGTTATTTTAAAAGAGAAATAGGTACCTTAGGTACTTAACTCATTTTCATTTTCCATTTTTTTTTTTGAGAATTTTCAGTAAAAATATTGGCATACTTTTCAACGTTGAAAATCTAGAACACACAAAACTAAGGTAACATAACTTATTAACGAAATCACAATCACCATCGTCATTATTCATTACCAATTAATCACCACAACCCACCGCATTATCCAGAAAATTGCATGAACAACAGTCATTCGCCCCAGCCGCCATTTTATTACCCAACAAAGGTACCTAAACTAATCATAAAGCTATCAGAAACGATAAAATTAATCAAACACAAAACATAAATTACCTACATAATCACGGCATCGTAACTCCGAAATCACCCCTAAATGTACCAGTTAACCCACTAACCGACTTAATAATAAAACGCAAATTTGACCTTGACACAACTCTAGTTAGTATGCACAGTCTTTCTTTTAAAATCTTACGTATTAATTTGCAAACTTTTCTAACAAAGGAAAAACGACTTAATTTTCCCAACACTAAGAATAAAAATCCACTCTCCGACGACTAAAGACAGAGATTCGTTTCTCAAAAATGAAAAATTCTAACATAATATTTCTTAAATTGATATCAATTATTAATTTCAACCTTCATGTGTTACACTAAAGTTCAATATCAATGTCAAAAAATAAAAGCACTTAAGACATTCTGAATTTGAATAAGTTATTTAGCACGTGGTTCTTGTGACGACGTTCGCAATTTGAGTATAAATTAGAACACTTATCTCGTCGCGGTACTATCTTTTTTCTTTTTCTAACTACGGGTTTTGGATGACGCTGTCTCTATTTCGCCCCATGTCAAGCAAGCGTAGGGGTGTGAGTCGCATCAAGTGAGCTTTATCGATATTTCCAAGATAATACTCTAACGGCGACGGGGTGGTTTATGAATAGTAAAATGATAAATGTAAGCAATTTCAGAGTATGAACTGCTGTATCTAAAACCGAATAAGGTAAGAAAAATCGATAGGAAGGGTGGTTTTGTGTCATCTAGGTGAGGACTCCCAATAGTAGGGACATGTAGTTGTGTTGCGAAAATTGTATCGATAGTCGATGTTTTTATGAGGCGCGGACCGCTCTGATATTTAATTTAGCGGCGGAAGCAACAGGTTATTAGCACGGAGCTTTCCCGCCTAACTTTCCGGGCGTTCACTTTTTAAATTCCTCTCTTTCCCTTTCTAATTGGATTGCCTTCTCCCTTTCCCGTGAATGAATGAAACTTGTTGCTTGCCGAATCATTTCGCATTTATTTAAGACTTTTAAAATGTGTGTCATTGCATCGGGTTGAATCTCGCGAGCGTCGGACCTGAAAATCGATTGCTACTCGATTTGATAAACTGATGGTGTCACTTTAAACCGAATTTTCGTATCCCCTATTATCGTTTAACCGTAAAACTTATTTTAGCGTATAATTTTATGCATGAGAGGTTACCCTTTCGGCGTAAAAATTAACACGTTCGATGGTTAATAATTTTCCGCTCATTAGTTCTATTGAACCTCTTCTGTGATGTTACCTGTATATTTTTATCATAACAAAAATAATAAAAGCGACCTCATTTATTTCTTCGAGAAATACCTATCAGACAAAAGAATTGGTACACAAAAGGAAATCGTCTAAACGATATTGCTTACTCGATACGATATCTCATATTGTGACAAATTGCGAGACATATCCACATATCAAAATTCACATTTTAACCAAGCATCTACCTACATGTATAGATCCACAGTCATACGTGAAACGAAGCCCACACCATATCTTACTCTCGAACACACGAATCTACATACATAAATATATTTCTATTCACCACCCAATACATTTTATCTATGTTACCGTTGCCTTACTAGAAATTCCAACTATGTCGTAAGGACACATCACTATTGAAGTTACAGTCCAACTAGAGTCTTATTCTAGTTAGAACACATTTGAAATTACAACGGCAGCATCACGATCGGTTAGTGTGAAGCCAAAGTGAGCCCGCGATCGAGTCTCACGAGGTATTCCCAAGGGGTGAGCGTAGTTCTTGCGTTTAGATATAAAGAAAGGTAGATACTTATGAAATTCGAAGGAAAAACCACCCTTCCCTATACTTACACAGCGCAGTCGATTCGGTTTTCGCCGAGGAAATTGTAGCGTAGTTTGAACGGGACATTCGCTCACCGTTCGCCGCATAGAGACGACGATTTTCTCGAATTTCCTTCGGGACGCGTTGCCTCCAAATTTGTCTTTGCATATTTTTTTCTTTTTCTGGTGTTCGGTATTTGAGTGACGCGTTATTATTTTTTTATTTCTGTATTTTTCTCATTCATTATTTTATTTTAATTTCCAGTGCTAAAATATTGTTTTTAAATTCGCGCCGCGGTAAAATTTTGACTTGAAAACTTTGCTTCGTGTCGCCATAAAGGTAAGAATATTTTCAGCCAGCATGAAACGATTCTTTTACGATCGAGTTATAATATTTTTGGAATATTTTTATGACGTAACCTGTATTCAAGGATTTAATTTTGTAATTTTTCAGAAACTAGGATAAATATTTCGGTTTTTATATTGGTTGTAAAGTTTTGCCGGCAACTTTAAAACCGCGTAATTACGAATATAGACTTTTAGAAGTCGAGAAATGCTAGTGAAAATTATTTTTTCGGCGAAGTAACCTTTTTTATTTCTAACGTTTTTAAAGAGTTTCTCTGATTGATTTAATAAGAATTTGTAAAAGTAAGTTAAGCCTTTGCTTCGATATTTAGATAACGGAAATACGTATGTTTCTTTTATTCAGTTAGAAATGTAATGACAATGAGCTAATTATTCTAATGTCTCACTACTTACCTTACATTTAAAATTTGGTCACCGACATGAAAATGTAAGTTGATAAAACTAATTGATTTATTATATAGAATTTTCACTGCAATTGACACAATTGAATTGATTTTTTTTTAGGGCTGTTTCATGGTACCTTCTAAGCCATCACAAAAATATATCGGTAGTAAGTTGTAATAGGAAATGATTTCTCCTCGTCTATTTCTATTTCGTGAACAGCTTAAAACTTACATTTTTATTCAAATCAAATTACCTCTTTAATTTAATCACAGCACAGCCCGCTCATAGAATACCAGTATTTCTAATAGACAATAATTTCAACTAATTGAGCATTCAAAATGACAGAGAGGCGTGACTCTTGTCGCAAATGACGGCCGAATGACGAAATGACATCAATTGACGACCAGTAGGCGGGACTTGTACTGAATGTCATTTAAAACAAGTGACATTTGGCAGTAAGTTGTCAGGTACCGTATTCTGAAGATTGAGTTGTTGTAATTCGGAATGACTTAATTATTTTATGTTTTTTGTGTGGTACTTACTATTCTCATTTCGTAGACGTCCATCATAATTTAATACAGAAAACCATGAATTCCGTTTAATAAATGTTTGTATTTATTTGTGTAAGTAAGTTTGTACCTCAGTTTTACACGTTAATCATATTTTAAAAACTAGATAAGGTCGGCGTTTCCTATCTAACTACTCTGAGAAGAAAGGCCGAATAAAACTCAGACATGTTTTAAAGTCCAGACATAATCTTGGTCAGATGTGAACACCATCTAGATTAGTGTCTGAAGAAAGAAACTACATAGATTTCAGTGGAACTGTCTTATTTGAAAGTTTTGATTGAAAATGAAATATAAATTCAAACACAGTCGATATGAAGTACCTGAGTCTTCCATATTTTGGGGCAAACGACTGAGTATCAGAATCATTCGAAGAAAAGGTGTTGAACTAATAAGAAAAACAGGCTCTGTGAAATAAATTATTTCCTTGTAACATTGCTCGGGTCTTTATCTACTTTTCTTTAATCGGCTGTACCGATAACTTTACATAGTTTGGGCGCAGTAAGAGACAGCATCATTAGCGTTGCTGATATCGGCTAAAGAGCCGAAATAAGGACACTTAAACAATTGAGATATAGTCTGGCAAAGACCTTTGTACCTGCTTCATTCGCTAACTTCTCTTATAACAAAGAGGTAACATTTGAGAATTTGTAATTTTCGAAACTACTGATCCGATTCCAAAAATTAACTCTCTAACGGTAAGCTGCAATATTGCTGAGTGTCATAGGGTACATTTTATATCAATACAAGACATTTCACGCGGACAAAGTCGGGGGTAGAACCTAGTAAGAAATAAAATTAAACAGTAGGGTTTTTTCTACAAGTTCCAATTTCCTTATATCCTTCTAAATAACACCCAAAGTCCTGTCAATCTAGCACAACGTTCACCCAACCTGCTAGTTTAAAAAAACAATACAAAAGCGCACGCTGAGATAATCACGTATAAATATTAACTACGATCGCGTCCCGGCTTTACTCGGGGGTAATTTGCCACTGACAGATATCCGATTTAGTGGACTTTTATTTAAGCTCTCCTTACAGAAGATTTTTCTGGTAGATAATTTAAAAAAAAACTGTTCTGTGTATTGGACGGGCAGCAAGCTCTAGGTTTTTTTAATATTCTAGTTTCTATAATGTTTTAGAGAAATTTTAAGTAAGTAGGTAGACTTAAAATTTCTCTTATAAATATCTACTGTTCTTGGAAAACATCCTTGGGTACAATAAAAGCAGCAAAAGAAAATTCATAGTTTCAAGGTTTTTTTTTTCGGAATTACTCTAAATATACCATACACGTCGTCGTCGTCGTCGTTTCGTATACTCTATATATGTTTGCCGCAAATAAATGCATTTTCTTTCTTTCTTTCTATATACAGTCGAAAGGTAAGGTTAGGTTAGGTAGGTTTAGGTTTGTTATTGCCATTTGTTGCCAGTTGGCAACTAGAGACCCGTCCCTGCTTCGCACGATTTTTACGACTTGACAAAACGTCGAAATGTCAGTACTATTTTAGGTTAAATATTAATGTACTCGTATTATACACATACACCTTCTGGAATAAATTCTCTAAATGATGGTGAAAATCGCATCAAAATCCGTTGCGTAGTTAAGAAGAACAGCGTGTTCACACAGACAGGCACGACAGGCGACCGTTATTTTTTTTTTATATTACGTTTAACGTAGGTAGGTAAGTAATATTTATTATGTTTCAACAACATTTGTTAAAACAAACCGGTATCTACCTCTCACAAGACGAGAAAGAAGTCCGTATGTCCGTATATTTAAAACGTCAAGTTTTAACGACTTAATTTGCTTAAATTGTGAGTTGTAAGCGCAACTCTGTTGGTAATTAAGTTTGAAATAAATCAATTTAATTAACATGTTCGTAAGGTGAATTAACTTTAAAAAAAATATGACAAACAGAAAATTTTAACAGAAGGCCAATTCCCGTAATGAGAAACGTTCAAAATCTAGTCGCAATCTCATCTCAACGACAATCAATGTCAAAAATGTAGGGAAATTGGTGGTATTTTTGGCAGATTGATACTAAGATCAGACTGTGAACGTTCTTAAAATTACAAGAATTCGAGATTGGAACAGTTTTTCGAAAAACTGTTCCAATCTCGAATTTAAATTGTTCTATAAATCATAACTGCTACACTGGCATAATAAATCACGAGATAAGACAGAGTTTACTCTATTCCTAAATAAAACTGTGCAACTTTATTTCCATCTAAACCAGCTACTTACAAAGTAAAATTGAACGGAGAACCTATCACAAAATAATATCGAATCTCCATACATTATACTATTGATGGGGTGAACGACATATAATTTATATACCTACCCGTATTACGTATAGTCGATAGTTGGTTCCACCCCCGTACCTTGCGACCCTCCGACGCATGTATATACATAATATATACATGTGAGTAGGGTTGAGGACAAAATCGATAGGGCTAACTCCTTTGTAAACCAACGGCTTTGCACGATTTTTGAACTGTCAATTTTTTTTTCCGAATTCCGAATTCGATGTTCCAAATTGTTGTTTGTGATTACCGTGTTCTACTTTTTAATAGCGTCACTGAGTGAAATTATGATGCAGGTAGAAAACAGATTATTTATGACTTTAATTTGCATGTAACACTGTTTAAAGGTAGGACGTAAATTAAGATTTCAATATACTCGTAGGAAAAACAGTAGAAATTGTAAAAAAAAGCGAAAAGAGAAAATTTACAATACAGGATGATCTAGCGTGGTACTCGTAACAATACTTTCTTGTTTTGTTTAATACACAGACCTATAAGTAGTATGACAAGTATATAATAAAGTAGTATGAAGTAAAACTGTTAAAGTAACTAGCTTTTTAAGTGATACCTAAGTATTGATTCAACATTTTGTTTTTCCCTTAAGTTCAAACAACGAGACAAGAATTTCCATCGCCAACTTTAAAACAACATGAAACTTAGGTAATTATATTTTATTACGCCTTCGTTAACTTAAATTTAAGTACATTATTCCAAGAGAAAAAAAGGGCATCTTCCTCTAACAGACAGACAGACGATGTAATCCTACTAATGTTATAAATGTGAAAGTTTGTATGGACGGATGTTTGTTACTCTTTCACGAAAAAACTACTGAACGGATTTGGATGAAATTTGGCACACAGATGGTTTATAAGCAGGATTAACATATACGATACTTTTTATCCCGACATTCCCGCGAGATCGAAACCTATGCGGGTGAAACCGCAGGGCGCAGCTAGTAATAATTATATGCACACTTATGTACTTCTGATTAAGCGGTAATCAACATTATCATTATTTTTTTAATATATTTAACGGCCTATTATTATTCATTGCAAACTCGAGTTATTTTCGATGTTAAAATTATCTTAACAGTGATCGAGCAATATTAACCCGTCTGATGGGCTTATTAGTCGATTCGCACGAATTTCTTCGCCCGAAAAGGGCGAATCGTCACTTTTAAATGATGTTACTTTTTCTAAAGGCGATTTTTTCTAGAAGTTAATTATTTGTTAATTTTATGCAATGAAGCTAAGAAAAAATTACACGTTGTTGTCGTCTCTCCTACTAATAAATAAACTTCGTAAACATCGTGCGAGTCGCCTATATATAGAAAAATAATATTATTTAAAAGCAACGATTCGCACTTTTCGGGCGAGTTAATTCGTGAGAATTGACTTATAACCCGTCCGGTGGCTGTCCGTTCCGATGACAACGCAAAGTTGAAACAACTTTTTGTGGCAATAAAATACGATGATAATCGGAAATAATGTTCAACTTCCATTTACCTAGGACATTTTAATTTGTGTATTGTAATACGTGTGTTTAAAAAAAAATGATTCTAGTTTTTTTAAGAGTAAAACGTCGGAAATAACTTTCTTTGGCGAAATCATTTACGACATTACTCTAGAATATTATTATAAATTCACTGTGAAATAGTGCAATGATTTTTTATAAGTTTTTTGTGTATCCTATGACCTTTTTCACGACATTTACTTGTCGCAGCCAATTACTTAAAAATATATATCAAAATGGTCGCTGTACTATGTAGTGTGAGAAAACAGTACAGAGTATTTAATTATTATAAAACCAGTCTACGTTAATATTTTTTACACGTCTCGGTTAATTTATAGCATGACCAAACGGGGAATCGAACGCGTAGCTATTTATTTAACGGTGAAGTGGTAGGATCATAAAATTTTATTTTGTTGTTTGTATTTAAAAGATGCCTAATAAAGAGCTTGCTTAATCGACTATGATCGCTACCGTCGATTATCGAAAACTTCGAAAAATTTCGAATGTTAAAAATTTTAATTTTCGAATTTATTGCTCATCACGCTAGATGTCTATGCCTGTTACAACTAAATTGTCTATGACACGCCGCGCCATATCGTAACGTGGTCGTTTGATTTTATTGTTTCCTTTCTTCCAATGTGTTTTGTAGCTGTTAATTACTTATATTGTTATTTATGATTTAATTTAATCGATGATTTATTGGGTACCTACTTAGTATTTTATTATGGTTTTTATCGTTCATATCGGACATTTCGGGATCATCGGGATTCTTGTTCTTTTAACGATGCTGTGTCGATTTTACGAAAGATACTCATACATAAGCGGAGTTTACATTATGAAACTAGTGTCATGACTTGATTGTTGCAGCTGATAAAGTCAATTAACACTCTGGCACATAGAGAAATAGTAATTATTATTTCAGCCAACTAATCTGAAGAGTTAACCTGAGATATGACAGCGAGTTACTTGGATTTATCAGCTTTTTAAAAAGAAAAAAGAAAGAAAAGGAAATTGCTTTTATTGGGCTTGCAATTAAAAAAAAAACACCTTGAAACTATAAATAACAGAAAATAATGCTTTTAATACCAAAAGGTCCTCAGCTCAGCATATTGTCAGATGACAACACAAGTTGACCGCGTGTTAGATAGCTATAGCCCCAAACAGAACAGCCAGGCTAGTGTTTCACGACACTAGTTTCAAAATATAAACCCAGGTTTTCTGCGTTGATATGACTTGAAAGTAACTCGACTTTAAAATAAAAAGAGTTTTTAGTCCGTAAAAAACTTTACAAAAGAGGATGGATTTGATGAAGGAAATGTTTTAGTTCTTCAAATTCCCGGACAAAGCAAACTAAAATACCGTAGTACCTATAGGATTCGGGGGTAACATTATTATACCAGACCCCACCCCCATGTTGTCAATCGATCAAACATGTGCAAACAGTATAGACTTACAATTTGACAAAACAGCCCAAGTCTCCAACAACGACCAAAGAAAAACACACCCAAAATTAAAAAGCAACATGGCTCATTTTTGTGTGATGATGTTTTAATGCTCAAGCTCAATGCCTCGGGTTTGCAATTTGGACATATTTCTCTTATACATAGGAATCATAGGAGCTATGGTAAATGTATTGACAAATATATCGAGTTACAGTTTCCATTAGGATATTGTTTATATCAATTTATGAAAGTACCTACTCGAGCTGTCTCGATTCTCAGAGCGGTTTGAGTTATGTTCATAGTCTGTAGGGTTAGGTAGACTTAAACCTCCGTTACTTATTAACAATAGTTTATACCGCATAAGATTCTAAAAGATTTTGATTTAAATAGGAAATAGGTACCACAAATACAAAAACATCTGTTTCATTCTTCAGATTTTTTTGTCGCAGCAGATTTTTCTGTTTACTTGTGAATGGACTATCTTAAATCTGTTTCGATCAGATATTCTTATTAGAATCGATTCTTCCGAACATGTTTGATAGGCAATGGCAATAAAAGAAGTATGAAAAGATAAATTGAACACACCAATTCTGAGTTTAATGAAGCCCTAGACCCAATACTAACAACCAGCAGTGGATCCGCGTGGTGGATTATGGCCCACTCCCTCTTACATAGGGGAGATTTGTGTCGCAGCAGTGGGAACATTATAGGCTGATTATATTAGACCCAAAACTGTAAACAACATAATTGAAAGATATTTCATCGAAATAAATTTCGTAAGTGCCTACGCAAAATTAAAACTTCCACAAAACAATCGAAACCAAAAGAAAAACTAGCGTAAAACCGAACAAAAACTTAACCCTGTAAATGAAAACACCACTTTCCGCTCAATAAATATTTTTGCGGTCACAACAGCTTCGTTGGTGTTATCATTATTTACAACACATAAAAAGGCGATACTTTTTAATAGATACTATCGATAAAAAGATACAGAATTTCACGATAGCCATCGAATATCTGGTAATAAATTTCTCTTTACTAAATTAATTAAAGCATCGTCTTATTTTAACGAAGTAACGCTCTTACACGGCTCACTTTACATTTTAACCGACTTCCGATGCACATAAAACAATCAGGCGCAGTTTTTAAAACGGTTTTTTAGATGGACAGATAAGAAAAATAGACCTTTAAAATAGAATACATTACTAGGATCATAAATAATGGTCTGTTTTGTAAGGAGCTGTAGAAATAAAGTATGCAATGTATACTAGTAAACAATAATTGTTAATGGCAATTAGTTGAATGCATTGAATAATATAAGTACTCGAGTGACTACCTACAGACTTAAAACGTTACGTTTGAAGTAAAGTTAGAATATAATTGTCAGAGTGTACAGTTGTTTATGACAACATTACTTGTGATAAAAATCTGTACAATATGAACAAACCGTAAAAATATAGAGTTAAACAATGTTTTTTAACATTTTTCGCTTCGATAAATTAAATACATACTCGTAGATAGTAGTAATATACATTTGGATAATCAAAAAATACAAATCATTTACCTCTGCACCCTCAAAACACAAAAAAAACCTCGGCTGAAAAAACTCAGATTCACTTTCTTGAGCCGCCATTTTAATCACGCATGCGCACAACACATCACTTAGAAATCTGACATTTAATTACTAAAACGACTAAAATACGGACTTAGAGACACGTCTGAACACAGTTGTAGCACAATTTTGAATGCGACCTCATTCCTGACCTTTTATCTCACGTGAATAAATTATTACCCATTTTTGTCCCCTCTGCAGCGAAAGGGTTAAGTTCTATAGAAACTTATGGCTCGTGAATTTGCATATAATTTTTAGTTTATTATTTATTTTTGAAAGGATGTAAAGGGGTATTGTGTAGCGTTTTCAGGGGTTGATGAATTGGTAGTATTAATATGGATTATGTAGGTTTGTCGTGTTCAGCTTGGGATGCGCAGGAGCACCGGTTTTATTGTCATTTGTGTTGCTGATACAACTTTGTCGTATTTTTTTTTTTCATTTACTCGTTCCCGTCACGGGATCCCATAGATCAGATTCTTTAGTTAAAGGATATTAAACATTCAGATCTTGACCTGACTGACCGGTATTGGAGTGTTTTCTGGATCTCTTCTCAAACCGGGAAGGTTAACAATACTTGCTTCCCAGTTGCTTTGTACCTAAATACATGCGTTTTTGTTAACCAAGTCTCTGATGGTTGAAAGGAGTTTTATTCCTTGGGCAGCTTTTGGCATTGATGCTTATTATCTGATCTAAGTACATATAGTACAGGTAAATCATTTCTCAAGCCGCTAAGCCAGGCTCAAGACGCCAGCATATCAAGCTACTACAATCTGTCAAATTTATTTAATAGATTTTCAACTTTATCGCTAAAGCATTAGGTTCAAGTTTGATTGGGAAAATTTGACAGTTTCGGGTAGCTTGATGTGTTAATGTCTGTAGTGCCTCTAGGTAGGTATCTAACGTTTTGTTATCCAAGTGTTTGGTGGGTAGAAGTAATTTCATTCTTAGACCAGCTTTTGGCATTGATATTATCTAATCATCAGTGATAGGAATAGGTAGTGCCTATTTGCCTAAACTTCGAAGAACAGAGACAAAACACGGAGACTTCCTTACGACAAAATTTTTTCCGTACGTACATTTTGTTTCAT
This sequence comes from Apamea epomidion, assembly GCA_947507525.1. Classification (NCBI taxonomy): domain Eukaryota; kingdom Metazoa; phylum Arthropoda; class Insecta; order Lepidoptera; family Noctuidae; genus Apamea; species Apamea epomidion. The sequence goes on along the minus strand of OX382240.1, from coordinate 16,034,874 downwards.
GCTTTCCAATTACGTCATATTTAAAAAATAATATAAATATACATATATTTGTTACAACAATATTCTATGCGTTTTATATTTCCTATAGAGCCCATAGAGGATAAGTTATTATTATGGAGTTATAAATTATAAATGTTATGTCTAGTCGCAAACTTTAGGTAAATATAGACGAATTAATTATTCCAAATAACATATTTTTTTAATGTATTTAAAAGTGTTGTCCCGAATATCGGGACAGATGTCCCGGAAAAAAATAGACCTAAGGAAGTCTCCGTTTCTTGTTTCTGTTCTTCGAAGTTTAGGCAAATAGGCACTACCTAGTCCTATCACTGCTAATCATGTATGTAGGTAGGTAAATATAAAATTTCAATGAAAAATATTAGCATAATATAGTTATTATAGGCTAAGTTATACTAACATTATATGGATTTTTTTAAATCTGAAAAAAATCATTTGAATTGAATAGTAACCGAACGGTTTACTATAACAGTCAAAACAACAGCAAAAAAATCGTCATCGTCAAAAAACCATAGACACTTAATTAAAAAAGGAGTACCTATACACCAGAAGGTTAGTGAAAAAAACCCTTTCTTTTGTCTAACATTATTCATAAAACATCAAACCCATTATTATTAATTTTAATAATAAAACTGATACGATCACATTTCTTGTTATCTGTTTTATTAATATAAACCACAATGCGTGCGATCAACCGGAAGTAGAATCTTTTGTAACAGACGCTCAAACCCTTCCGGTGAAGCGATGTCTTGGATGCCGATATTAGGGGCCTTGTCTATTCATTTTGACCCCTAACGTCTGTTTTTTCGTATCTATGGGAATATCTGTGAGAAATAATAGGATCTTTAGATTTTTGGCTATCGCATTTGAGGGTTGATATTGGAAAATCGGTTAAGTGAAAAGATGATTGGGCTTTTTAATTTGTAGTTTGAAGTGTCTAATATTTTTAAGTACGCATAAAAATCGGGCCAATTTTTCTGTTTACTTTGTTCTACTTTATGTTTTTTTGTTTAAATTATTTTTCACCTATCAAGCTAAAACGCAGGCCTAATATAAAATAAAATTAAAGAATAAATAATTTAAGTCTATACAATCAAGTCAATTAATAACAGAAACACGTCTCACTTACACGCGTTTCAAAAATCCACAATTCCAACAAGTTCTCCTCAAATATTTACCGAATAAAAAAAAACACACAATGCACGCTATTATAGGCAATCATCATAGTATTGATTATAGAAAAAAAAAAGTTTGCAAAAAGCCACTACACTCGGTACCAACAAAACAAACATTTCACGGGTCTGTGGTAACAAAAAAAAAAGTGTTGTCTATGCACAAGGGGCCCATTGTACCGAATTTGACTAGCCTTTGTTTAAAATACTGATTTATAGGCTATTAAACCCTTTCTGTTAATGTATGTATAGATAAATTTATGCATATTATTCCTTGTAAAAAATGGTAGTTATATTTTATCTGTGGCATAACAAAGGTGTTTTTTTTATTAAACAGGGGTGCATACGCATGTGTTAAGATCTATGACAACGACCGCGAGTCTTAAAATGTTGTTATTATAATTTAACGGGTTTTACTTGTCAAACGATAGCGGAAGTATTAAAAATTACTGGACAGAAAAGTTTGTCCCAATTAATTTATTTGAAATTTAATTTTATGCATTTCTGTCATAACTCTAAAAGATAATATCAATATCTCAAGTCCGTAAAACTAAATAATGCAATATTAAATTAGATACAATATTGCTTATTAGATAAAAAACTGCCTAATATCCTCAAAAACGAATTCTTCTATAAAGGATGCAATAAAAAAAAATATGGGGTCACAGTTTTTGTTGACAAAAATTTGAAATATAAGTGCCATTAAATTGTTTTTGTGAACACCCCGTAGCGGAGTACAGCGTGTAAAAATTGTAATAATTTAAATTATTGGGGTATCATTGGTATGGTACGAAAACTTATTCTTTTATTCATACCTTTCTTGCGAGAAAATAAAAAAGATCACTTTTGACACTTTGGTCTAAAGATGAATTTATTGATAAATATATCTGTCTGTAAGTATATATATTCTATCTGTCTACTTTGAGAAGAAAGGCCGAAACAAATTTGGAGCCCACAGTCTCTATTAAAGTCCAGGCATTATCTTGGAAGGCCGAAACAAATTTGGAGCCCACAGTCTCTATTAAAGTCCAGACATTATCTTGGTCATGTGAAGACCACGTAGATTGGTGTCTGAAATGGTCTTTTGAAGCTTTCCTCTGACTCTGGCTTGTAACTGTTCAGTCAGTGAACGCATTGGTCAATTAGCATGCAGCTCAGCTCAGAACTTAAGGAGCTCAACGATTCAACGAACAATATCGAAGAAAGGACATTTGGGTAGGCCGCAACAATTACTCAAACTGCCCGACCGTGATCAAAACTAACAAAAAAAAAAATGAGACTTTACAAAGTAAATATTCATGTCATTGTATATATATTGCAGTTTGGATCTATAACAAGTCTTGATTTTATCCATTTATTATTTTTCCGGTATTTTCGACAACTTTTCCCATTTTTTTCCTTAACCCTATATTGTGACCCACTGCTGGGCAAATGCCTGCCCTTTTCCTGCCAAAACTCCCTGTCTTGAGTGATCTCTGGCCATGTTGGCCCTGCAAACCTCGTTAGATCGTCACACCACCTCCGCCGTGGTCTACCTCCCTAATTAAATACAGAATAAAAAAAAAACTTATGTCTTTTGTTAGGTACTCCATTAAAGTATCATCTTTCATTCGCTTACCCTAGACACAGATATAATAAGTACAAGTAGTATGTGTGTCTTATTTCCAAAACGATTCAGAGATCAGGGAACGATTTTACCTACATACCCTTTACACTCTTGTCCATCTCGACGGCGAAGTAGACCACGATGTAGACCACTTCCTTCCCATAAGTAATGATAATTTTTGTCATAACTAATCTTACAAACACAATAAAAATACACGAAAAAGTGGCTCTTAAAATGAAAACTTAAAATTCCGCACACCCTTGAAGAAACAGAGGGATAACTTGCAAGAAAAAAAAGCGGTACGCTTAAAAAGGCAATGCCCTACTTTCCAAGGCAATCCCGGACAACTTTCACCTATTCCCGTGTAGGAAAACGAGCTACAAAACTAACGTCCCTGAACTGAGTAAATGGCGTGAGAAAAAAGTAATTTTCATTCATAAAACCATTTTCTTAAAAGCGTGCGATAAGGACAGATAGACGGTGTCGATAGCGCGCCGTCCCTTTCTAGCGCACTCATTTTTAATGCACTTTCCCCGAAGAGGTTCTTTTATGCTTCTTTTAAGAGTTGCAAGGAAGTACGTGTTTTTTTTAAGTTTTCCTTTTGACGCGTTCGTGAAATTCGCCTTTACTTTGTGGCGTGATGTCAATAAGTTTAAACGTTAAACGTTTTACTTTTTAAGACGATGTAGGTATCTTTTTATATCCTTTTTAACCCTCCGTTTTTCATACAAAAACGACGTTTAAAATAGTTGCGGGTGTTGTATTGTATATACTTAGTTAATACGTGTGTGTTAGGGCTGATTTTACCAAAGTCAGATATCTTTTATCCGTGGAATAAAATTGACGCCTGACAGTTCCAGTATGAAAAAACTTCAAAATTTCATGTCAGACTTATTCTAGGTATAAAAGTCTAGTGAAATTCACCCTAAAAAGGTTCGTTGGTTAATCTGTCTACCATTTTATTAGTAGATACTTTAAAATATGTGCCACGAAGTACTGTGATAATAAAATGCAAAATCACAGGACATTAGCCGCATCATGCACACTCAATAAAGTCCTATTTAAATAAACCAATCAATTGTAACGATTTTTGAATATCGACCGATCCAACGTAATCCTTTGAGTGCCACTCGATTCAAAGGGATGCTACCGTTGTCCTCATTGTGTCCATATAATTTATTGTCACCATACAAAGGTACGGGATGTTCTACATTTTTTGAAGTTCAATGGGTCATATTTTAACTATTTGACTTTTCGATGGTTGTAAAGTAGTTTTTTTATTCAAGTAGGTCTATGAACTAATCACGTGACAGCAACAACACAGAACATTATACCTAAATCTTTAAAATGAATACATACTTTATTCTTCTAAACTAAACTAATTTTATTAAGGGCTGATTAATTTTCAATCGACAGATAATTTTTATTCGCGAAATAAAATTGTCAGTTTTTCAGTAGTCTGACAGTTTTTGTATGGAAGAAATGTCAAAAATTCAAAATTATTCCTCCGATATAATTATCTGGCGTTGGCAAAATGTTACTAACACTTTATGGATTCTTTGGTCCGAAATAAAAATCATTATTATTATTAAAATCAGCCCTAAGAGAAAATATTTTTTGGATGTATATATATAAACTAAATATCTTGACTGAACAATTTAATAATGAATATCACAAGGAGGAACGTAGGCATATGTACCCAACTCGTTCATCTAAAAAGAAGACACTTGTTGTTCCTAGGGTCACAAATAACTTTGGTAAGCGCACAAGAAAATATGTGGTACCGTCGTTATTGAATGAGCTACCCTCACAGCTGATCGCATGTCAAATCTAAAAACCAGCTTAAAAATGTTCTTAAAAAACATTACCTGTCATTGTGTCCATAGCTGATTTTGTATCTGTGCACAATATAAATTTTCCATAGGTGTAAAATGTGTTTATTTCTGTAACTCACTTCCTTTTTTTTTTTCTTAATTTTATATGTTAGTTTATAGTAAAAATCGAAATTTGTTATAATGATATTATGAAACGAGAACAACTGCCGACAAACTGTTTTGCAGTTTGGCAGATTTTTCATATATTATTATTATACAGATTTTGAATAAATAAAAAATAAAAAAAAATGTTTGTTTGTTATGTTACGCTTTTACGCTAAAACGGCTGAACAGATTTGGATGAAATTCGGCGCATGGGTAGACCATGAACTGGATTAGGACATAGTATATTTTTATATCCCGATATTCCCACCAGATCGAGAGTTATGAAGGTGAAACCGCGGGACGCAGCTAGTTCCTCAGGTATAGAAAACGCTGCATACATGTCTTGAAGGTATTGAATGACTGAATCTTGTTGAGGTTCCATTTCCTTTGAACTGTGTTTGTGTTTACACTCTCAAAGAAACCATTGGTCCATTCAGTTCTATTATGCACAAAATGTCCTTTCATGCATGACATTCGCAATCACAAAGCACGTGTGCATATCTATATCTACTTATGGAAACCGAATCAATGGATAGTTGTATTTAACATGAAGGTCAAATCAATTGCACCCTAGAACAACGTTAAATGTGGTAAAATGAGAACAGAAGGTTCCAAACTAAGCGAGCACCCGAATTGCGTAATAGACTATCAATCATAATCTGAATCATTTTGAAGGATATTGCTAATCCATTGCTTCATATGTTCGAAAAATTTGTCTGCTCAACAACGTAAATAACGCAATGAATGTTGTTGAACTGTCAAAATGAAACCCATTGCTGTTAGTGTGTTATGCAATTACCCCACAGATCCAGAAATTGTGTGTGGGTATTTTAAAGATAAATTATGAACAATATTGAGTAAAACGACGTTAGAGGTAAAACGACAAAAGTTGGAGACTCTTCAGATTAAACTCCTTTTGGGGCCAAAGAGCCAACAAAACAGAACTTTTCTTAACAAAATCATAAAAAATACCAACACACGACTCGTAAAATAGCTGATAACCAAAGGAACCGAACTGAAAACTTTGTGAAGTATGTTATAAATAAAATAACGTATTCACGAGCGTCGGATGCGCAACTTACGGCTTCAAAAGTTGGGAAACCACTCTAGGAGTCGGCTTGGAGTTTTACCAACAATATATTTGTCTGCCCGCCAACCGTATGTCGATTGGGGAGAGGTTACGTTGATAAGCGGAGCGAGTAAAGGGTTTAGTGAAGAAGAAGTAGAGATAATCCAAACTTCTTTCTATACTTTGGGCCGATCTTTCCATCGCCAGATAACTTTTATTCGATGAATAAAATTAGCGTTTGACAGTTTTTGTATGAAATAACTGTCAAAATTATTCCTCGAATAAAGTTATCAGATGATTGAAAAATCAGCCCTAAATAATAGGGGTTAAAGTATGAAATTGCCGTTTCATTGTAATAGGTACTTCGAATGGACATAGAACCTTCATGGTTTCATATTTTTGAGTGAATCTTTTTTCACATGGTACCTATGAAGTTCTTCTTTTAAAAAATGTGCAACATTCGATTATCGACTTTCAGTTGTTTTTTTTATTCAGCTTAGACAAGAAAGAATACGAGTTCCGACGCGGAACTAACGCGGCAGAAACAGCTCGCAATATCAATGTTGCGTTTGGAGAGGGGACTGATAATGAACGCACCGTGCGATTTTGGTTTAAACGCTTTCGTGATGGAAAAGCAAAGCTTACCAATAAAAAGGTAACGGTAACTGTTTGGTGGTCTCAGCATGATGTTATTCACTATAGCTTTCTCCGATCTGGTCAAGCAATAACGGCAGATGTCTACTGTGCCGAACTCTGAACAATGATAGCAAAACTAGAAGTGAAACAGCCCCGACTCATGAATCGATCTTCACCATTATTGCTCCATGATAACGCGAGACCCCATACAGCACAAGAAATCGTTTTAACTCTACAGGAACTGCAATTAGAAACCATTTTTCACCCTCCGTATTCGCCAGACCTTGCTCCAACGGACTACCATTTTTTTCGTGATTTGGACAATTTTCTACGTGATAAAAAGTTTTCTTCTCAGGAGGCAGTACAAAATGCTTTCACACAGTTTGTCGAATCTAGATCACGAGAGTTCTATCGCAAACGCATAAATGACCTTCCTATTAGATGACAGCAATGTATAGATAATATTGGTAATTATTTTGATTAATTATATATGTTAAATTAAAAAAAAAACTAATTTCAATTTTTCAGTACAAATCGGCAATTTCATACTTTAACCCCTAATATTATAAACGCGAAAGTAATTCTGTCTGTCTGTTTTTTACCTCATAAATAAACCACTGAGCCTAGAACCTGAGGAAAGAAACAAAGGGTACTTTTCATCGTGGATGTTTATATTAAAAATGATGAAGTACAAATTACACGCAGACGAAGCCGCAGGCAACAGCTAGTATTAGTATGAATCTCAGAGCAAATAGCGTTTAGAAAGTCTAAAGAAGCGTATTCTTTACAAGTTTTTAAAGAATAACGTTCTACTGACGAGTTTGTGGTTTATTTTTCAGTTGAAAGGCAACTGTACAGTGCAGTGCTCAAAATTCTATGTAATATTTAGGTTTTCTAGTATCTTAATAAATGAATGTCACGTAAATATAGGCATGGAATCGAGATCCAGCCGTATCGCGATCTAGTCTTACTGGTAACCTAGACATACCTATTGAGAAAGGGACCAAAGAATACCAACCCATTTTAATATCAAACAAGTAAAACCTTTCAAGATGTCTACATTTCCAAGACATACAACAGTAGTAACTCTCCTTACAAGAGCTTTTCGCAGCCCGCTCCCGCTACCTCTCCGCTCGTCTTAGCCCACAAAAGTTTCGATAAAGGCAAACAGACAGACACTGGACTTACCTCCTACGCCACTTCTCGCAAACATTCTTGTGAGTAAACTTAAAATATAATAATATCTTACGACTTCTGCGAAAGTTGCCCCATTTTAGAAGTATCAGGATTTTTTGACTTCGTGTAAAATCATTTTCGTGTAAGACGGTACCTACTTCGGTGATTTTTATTCTTGAAATGTGTGAACGTTTTGTGCACCTGCTACCGTACCTGTTGTTATGCTGAGAATCTTTATAAGAAACTATTTATCAAGGAGATATCCTTATTGGTGATGTTCTTAAGAAAGATCAGTAGGCCAATTCTCGTAATTTAAAACGTTCAAAATCTAGTTCGGCGTCAAACAAATGTCAAAAACTGGTCAAAATGTAGGGAAATTAGAGGTATTTTTGACAGATTGAGACTGAGATCAGACTGTTTTTTAACCCCCGACGCAAAAACGACAGGGTGTTATAAGTTTTATAATTACGAGAATTGCCCCTCTGGTGTGTAGTACTCGCCACCGGCGGCGTCCGTCTATGACCTTTTTTTTTGTTTGGGTGGGAAATCATCAAATGACCTCTCTCGCTCTGGGCTGAGCGGAAGGCGTGTCAGACTTTTACTGACTAAAATCCACCCGTGTTCCTTCAGTTGCCTGTGCCAGGGGCCACGGTATCTCTTTCGAACAACCCACGGCACACACTTTAAATCACAATCTGGATCATTTTGAAGGATATTGCTAATTCATTGCTTTTTATGTTCGAAAAATTTGTCTGCTCAACAACGTAAATAACGCAGTAAATGTTGTTGAACTGTCAAAATGAAAGTCTTTGCTACTGATTATGTGTTACGCAATTACCCCACAAATGTACACATGACCGTAGTTTCTTGAACGAAAATTATCGTAAAATTAATGTGACAAATTGTCAAGCGCCCGATTGGAAAACTGCTGCGATTGGCTGTTGATAAGTCAATCAACCAATCACAGTTTACGCGCACTTAACAATTTGTCACAATAATTTTGCGATAATTTTCGTTCGAGAAACTGGCCCCAAGTGCCTCAGTGTAAAGTGTTGGTTACCCTGGCTAGCCCTGTCATAACTTTAGTGCGCGTGCCAGCATGGCTGGCTGACAAAAATAACTCATCACCTGTCTATCTTTTCCCAAATATGATGAGGTCAGCCACCACTCTAACCAGGTGCAGCTAAATACCAGTATTTTACATAGAACGGCTGCCTATCTGACCTTAACAACCTAGTTACCGGACAACACGACACCCCGTGGTAAGACTGGTTGTCAGACTTAGGTTTATGACTACCCGTAACTACTGTCAAAGGTCTACAAATGACAGCTGGGACCAACGGCGTAACGTGCTTTCCGAGGCATGGTGGAATCTCGGTATTTAATGAATGGTCACCCATCCACGATCCGACCTCGGCAAGAGTAGCTTAACCTGACAAAAAATCTAACGCCCAGATGCAATAATATCGCCTTTCAACAAACTCATCTAACCAACTTAATACAATGGAACGACACAAACACATTCGCTTTAAACAATTTTGTACATCACAAAAGTACTTTTCCTACCGTCATCCAATATTACGAAACAAAATAATATTCTGGAAGGAGGAGGATAGGAAAAAATTGAAACCTTCATACGTAGGGAAAATAGTCTTGGAAATAAAAGCGTGTGAGGAATCGACTGTTTCCCTACGTTTCTTTGGGTGGCGTTTGACAAAACATCCCCCTGCCTCCCCTGGCATATGCGAGTAACACATTATCTATCACGGAATAAGCCTGTGTGCTGTGGAGTCGATGTTGTTGCTACATTTTTTTGTTGTGTTTATTTTTTTTAACGTTGATTATGTTGGGTTGTTTTGCGATAGTAATCACGCTACTCTTGTTTGATATTGTTGATTGGTCTTAATTAGAATACGCACGGCGACATATTTAGCTATACCTTTCCAGTATAAGCTGACTTCTCATAGTACGAAGAGCCTATAAATGTGAGGTCAGCTAAAACTGGAAGTGTATAGCTTGATATGACGTCGTCGTGTGTACCCACACTGTTCTTGGTTGATATTATTAATTGGTCTTAATTATAATACCTAATGAGATGACAATTTTTATGTTAGTGTCTCTTAGGTTGGCATTTGAAGCTGCATTTGTCAAGTTACATTTAAAGTTGCTTTAAATGGCTGCTGCAACCCACTCCCTCTCACAGAGAGGAGGCTTGTGTTCCAGCAGTGGTAACATTATAGCTCATTATGCTAAGACTGCTGTAATACATGGCAGTCTTAAGATTATAATTATTGGCTTCTCGAATACTTAATAGTAGGACTTGAAGGAAAAACAAACTTAAAATAAGCGCTTTAATCTCTATATTTATTTATGTTTCATTCACAAGAACAACATATTACTTTAATCCTTAACTTCCTTTCATTCATTTGTCAAATAGCAAACTAATCCAAAAAATATTTCCCTTGGCGTCTCCATAGAGTCCCCTGTTCTCTCACAGCGCCATATGACACATGTGCGGCATAAAGCGAAGTATTGATCTAGTGCCGACTTTCTGTAAGATAGTGTGTACGAGACACAACAATGTATTTCTTTAACAGCCAATAAGAGATTATTCAAAAGGTGTATTATGTCACGGGTTAATTTTGTAAGGCTGACTGTAGAATAGATCTACATTTAATTTATTTACGTAAAGAATCTAGTTGAGCCGAAACAGTTGAACTTAGCAAATGAAATAGTCCCCTATTGACCTAAGTTTAACTGTTTTTATGCCAGCAATGTTGCTATGCTAAAAGACAAATGAATTCAAAGATAAATACTGATACCTGCGGGGCAATTGCGTAGCATATTAACTGTAGGAATGGCTTTCATTTTGACAGTTCAACAACATTCATTGCGACATTGTTGAGCAGACAAATTTTTCGAACATATGAAGCAATAGATTAGCAATATCCTTCAAAATGATTCAGATTATGATTGATAGTGTATTACGCAATTCGGGTGCTCGCTTAGTATGGAACCTTCTGTTCTCATTTTACCACATTTAACGTTGTTCTAGGTTGCAATTGATTTGAACTTCATGTTAAATACAACTATCCATTGATTCGGTTTCCATAAGTAGATATAGATATGCACACGTGCTTTGTGATTGCGAATGTCATGCATGAAAGGACATTTTGTGCATAATAGAATGAATGGACCAATGGTTTCTTTGAGAGTGTAAACACAAACACAGTTCAAAGGAAATGGAACCTCAACAAGATTCAGTCATTCAATACCTTCAAGACATGTATGCAGCATTTTCTATACCTGTGGAACTAGCTGCGTCCCGCGGTTTCACCTTCATAAGTCTCGATCTGGTGGGAATATCGGGATAGAAATAATCAAATCTGTTCAGCCGTTTTAGCGTAAAAGCGTAACAAACAAACATTGTTTTTATTTTATTTTTTTCATTCAAAATCTGTATAAAAATAATATACAAAAATAGTGTGTATAAGTTAAGGAAGTTTTCATTAGGGAAGTCAGACGCAGGGCTCATCAGGCTGTTTTCGTTGATTTTCCTAAAATAGGAAAAAGAATGACTGTTTAAAAAAATAATATGTTAAAAGCTACGTTTCACCTACGAATATCACACATAACTTCCACAAAACAGCGTAAAATAATTCTTTAAAAATTTACACATCGTGCCAAGAAAATAACATCGAAGTTGGCCGCGCGCGATAGCCACAAACTACTCGGTGGAACCAATAAACGGCTTGTCATCCCGCTCTGATTGATCATTATTTTATGCGCCAAACTATCGTCCTATCTCTCTCTCACTGGAGGACTGCCAGCGAACCCCGCCGTGCGGTGTAGAAAATGTGGCATTTCCGTTTTTATTTGAATACAGAATCGCGCGATAATGACGGTGTGAATTTTTATGTGCCGTCATAGTTCAAGATGAAGCCGAATGTGTGTTCGGAATTCAAAAGTGGTTTATGGACGGACGTCCAATTCTAGAAGCGAGATGGGAGTATCTATGATGTTATGCGGAGGTAGATACCTTCTGGTTGCTGAACTGTCTGGTCAATTTGGATAATTTCGGAAGATACTGTCTAGGGTGGGTGGTGGAGGGCTTGACTAATATCTTGATTGACTTATTACTTGTAATTTTTTTACAATGTTTATAAGTATGCACCATGTCTATCTATCACATAATTAATTTATCTGTCATGGCTTCGTTTTTAATTCTTTTACCTATTGTGGTATAGTACTTTTATTGTAGGTGTCTCCTCTTCACATATAATTATATAATTAATGTATACAAACTACTGTAAATCATTTTATAAGAGTAACGGTGGAGTTTCTTGCCCATTCTGCTTCATACGAAAACTACCTTTTGGAAGTGGCGACTATATTTTATTGGAAATTCAAAAGTGCCTTTCATGTGCCTATTTGTAATATATGCTTTGACTTTGACTTGATCAATATTTTCTAAACTCTCTTTTAAAAGTAGATTTACAAAGTGAAGCCAACAAAAAATTGGACAGTGAAACCTAAACCGTTTCCACAACTTTAGTATTCATTCATAACTCGTAAAAACATGTTGTTTGTTGTAACATAAGCTTCCGAACTATAATTTTATTACTGTCATGATACTTGGGTGTTTGTGCCAAAAATTTAATTGGTTCCAGTAGTTGCTTGCTAACTATCTATTACTACTGTTGTTGTTGCTTGCTATCTTGGCATAGTCTTAACTTGTTGTCTTTAATGTTGATTGCCTCAATTTTACTATTAATAGTTAACTTAAACCAGTGGGGTAGTTGTGTATCACACTAACAATAGCAATGGCTTTCATTTTGACAGTTCAACAACATTCATTGCGTTATTTACGTTGTTGAGTAGACAATTTTTTCGAACATAATTATGAAGCAATGTATTAGCAGTATCTTTAAACATGATTTTGATTATGATTGATAGTGTGGTACGTAATTAGGGTGCTGGCAAAAAATGACATACCTATCCAAACTTTAACTTAAATCTTAAGTTCTAAGTTGAGCTGCATGATTACTGACAAATGTGTGCACTGACTGGACAGGTCCACTCAAATCTGTGTGGTACTTTCCTCTAAAGACCATTTCAGACACCAATTTACATGGTCTTCTCATGATCTGACAAAGATCATGTCTGGACTTCAAAAAGAGACTGACCTCTGACTTTGTTTCGGCCTTTCTTCGCAGAGTAGTCAGATAGGAAACGCCGACCTCATATTTTTTTTTTTTTTTTTTTTGTATGTTTGGTTATACAGACCAAGTTACATAAATAAAATCCTTCAACATTTATAATAACTAAAAAAAGTTTGATATTTTTTTGGTACAAAACCTCAAAATATCGTCTAACCTCAAAAAATAGTAATTTTTCTGAGCGTAAAAAAAAAATCCGTTACTTTCCGTAATATACGACTACCCACTAGGCATGCGGTTGACAGGCGGGCTAAAGGATTTATGAACGTTCCCCTGTACCGTTTGAAGAAAAAAACGTAAGGCATGGCCTGTTGGTTGCGGAAATATATTATATTAAAAGTATAGTGCTGTGATTTTTAATAGAAATCTAGGAAATTATGTACTTACAACTTAATGTAGTTAATGTTTTTACGAAAAGTATTCTAATACTAGCTTTTGCCAGCGGCTTCGCCCGCGTGGAGGTCGCAAATTATCCTACGGAAACGTACTACCAGGGTAAAAGTATCCTATGTGTTATAATAATATATAATATGTTATAATCCAGATTATAAACTATCTGTGTACCAAAAGACAATGATCAAAAGTCGTTCCAAAAAGTTTCATGCATCAAATTAAAAATATTATAGTAATTATTTTCATAATTTTTTACGACATTACGCGTCGGGAATTTGATTTTTGAACAGGGAAATTAATTTAAAGTAAAAATGTGTTGATGTTGTTTTGTTCCCTTTACATGACGTTCTGTTTCAAACGATATGATTAATATAACCTTGAATTTTGAAAGAGTCATGATCACGTCTTCCAAAAAACATGTAATAAAATTATACTTTGCCGATTCCACATTAATTCAAAATAACTAGAATAAAATAGAATAGAATTTTTATTTAAACGACTATCATTTTTTTCGAGCAGTAATGGCCGTTTGTGTATGACAGGTCAAACAAAATAAAGTACCTAGTTTTCAGGTTATTTCGATTTTTTTGAAAATCTCCGAAACGCGGGTTTTGTTTACAAAAAATGAGCATTGTCCTTTCATCCAAATCCGTTTAGTAGTTTTTTCGTGAAAAAGTAACAAACATCCATCCATCTATCCTCACAAATTTTCCCGTTTATAATAAAACATTAGTAGGAAGTAGGATTATTAATAAATTAGCACCTACTTTAGTAGTACTATTATGTAAAAATCTCACCGAGCTTGAAGTGAACTGTCAATCCCTAGCGATCCTTAGCATCAGGTAGAATGTCGGGCAGGGTAATTGCGTAACAAACTAACAGTAGCAATGGCTTTCATTTTGACAGTTCAACAACATTCATTGCGTTATTTACGTTGTTGAGCAGACAACATTTTCGAACCTATGAAGCAATGGATTAGCAATATCCTTCAAAATGATTCAGACTGTGATTGAAAGTGTGTTAAGCAATGAGGGTGCTGCTTACTTCAAGCCAACTTTAGCTAAGTTTTCTCGGTGATATTTTATTACGGAATAGATCCGGCAGTTCTAAACCAAGCCACTACGAGCAGAATACAAAAACCTCGAATCTATATTGATAGATACAAGATTTAAATTAAAATAACCGTTGAATTTATCAATCTTTCAAACCAAAACGTAATACAAAGTACTACCGAACCAAACTCTAACAACTCTCCAGTCGTCCAACCCTTATTTATTTTTCCGAACACAGAATTTGTCGTACCGAGCTCGAAACTTCCGAACTAAGTACTGGTACTATTACTGCTCCACCATTATGATGCAAATCTGTCCCAATTAGCCGTGCTCAGAGCCACGCTCCCCGGATATACACACATCTGCTGGTTAATTTGCCTAACAATACACGGTTTTAATATTCAAATACGTCACCTTTCGTGATTTCTAAACACTTGTCATGTTTGGTACTGGTTTAGGTTTACTAGAGTACATGATTTGGAAAGTCGCTGGGTTCTTTTTTGTGGCTTCAAGTGGAAAGTTGGGAAATGCTTGAAAGAGAAAGAAAGAAAATATATTTGTTTAGCACAGACGAAAACCACACGACACAATATAATATTATTATTATACTACTAGCAAAAATAAATATAAAAAAGTATAATATGCGTTCTGAGAAATTAGCAGAAAAGTGTGCAAGTGTGGTACAAAAGTACTCATTGAAAAATACATATAGTACGTACATGGTATGTTATTTTTAGAAATAATATGGTTTCTTACTTTGTAAGAACGTTAATAAAGTATATTAAAAGCTAAAACTAATAAGGACAAGTGTGTGCTGAGTTTTATGGTAATGTTAGAAAAGTTCGAATTGTTTTCTATTTAATGAGTTACAATTTCGACCTCTGGTTCTTCGTTCGTTACCTCTGCCTTATACTGAGTTACCGACCTATTAGCTCATTGTGACATTCCGAATCCCCATATAAACAAACAATGAAAATAATTTACCTATTGCGATCTTTGAACATGGATTCTTTTGGCTCATTGACTGTTCTAGAGATTCCAGATATGAATATTCTATACCTAGGAACTTTTCCCATTCTATTGTTATAGGAGGTTTTAAATAGACAGAAAAAAAAAATATCATTACTCGTCATGGAAAAATAAAATACTCATCATCATTCTGCACTGACTTATAATTCGAATGGTATGTTGACAGTAATCTATTATTTTTTCTCTCTGGTAATGGTGCGCCATTGTCGAACATTCATAATTTATATTTGAAATAAAACAAAATTACAATATCAACCAATGAAATAAAACGAAATATTTTCTAAGGCCTGATTTTTCAATAGGCAGATAATTTTTATCTGAGGTCTAAATATTGCGGTTTGACAACTTTTGTAAAGAAATTATGTCGAGCTGTCATATTTATTCTTCTTCATTTATTTAGATATAAGTTATCTGACTATTGAAAGCTCAGCCCTTAGTAATGTAAACCTTACGGCACCTTATAGGATCGAACGACAATATATTATAACGGACAGAATCGGCTAAATATCATATAACACTATCTCAAGTTCTCAAAGAGTCTTTAAAAAATCTGTAGCTAACCCTTTAAAACCGCGTCTATCGCTTTAGATATGTTAACACATAAACACGGGGTACTAAGTACCCCGGCGATAAGCCGTTATAGAGCTATTTCCTAAAAATTGCGGCTGATAGGGTTATGAGCATCGGTAGATGCCAGGAAGTGTGTGGATGTGCGTAGATTGGGCTTAGAGTCGAGTATAGATTCGACAGGGCAAAATCAGCGGGTTAAATTCGACAGGGGAAAATGATTTGGTGAGAATGAGTTTTTGCCCTGGAGGTGAGTGAAGGGTGGATTAAATGGGGTTGGTTGTTAAGGTTAACAGTTTTTTTAAATATATGTTGTGAAATCTTACCTTTGTGGTACAGTTTTCGATAGCACAACATACCAAACTATTTTCTATTTTGGAACACAGCTGTCTAGAATATTAAATCTATATTTCTGTGATTGTCCATAGTAGGTATATGGCAATATGTATTTAAATCGAACCTGAAATAATTCCCATTTTGCTATACTAAAAATATTATTGAGCCTCTAATTTAGCCTTTTTTGTGAACCTTATTTTTTTTAAAGCATTTTTCATTACAAGGCTAATAACATTTTAGAAGATAAGTTAAATTATTTCCTAGAGTATATTTCAGTTACCCGCGAGCTAGCAAAACAATTTCACCCAAAGTGTCCTCTCTCCTTATTAAAATCAACATCGTACACAAGAAGACACTCCCAACGTCAAAATATTAACAGAATATAAGAAATACCGAAAACATTCCAATAATCCTTTACTTTAGAGCATCGTATGTCGCCGCAAGATTAAATTCCGTACAATATAACTACTACGCAGAAAATGTCCCGTCTTTTTAATATCGTATGTTGGGACTTTTTTATACCGAATATAAAATATACAATTTCAGCATCTTCAGTGACATTGTGTACCATCCATCTTTTCGGGTTTAGCTTGGCGTCTCTCTCTAACTTGTTCCTCCGTCTCCTTCTATCGGATTTGTAGTTCCCCCCAGTGGGCTGGAGGAGTTAACTCTTTGAGCATTTTTCATTGGAATACGGCGGATATGAAGAAATGTATCGCGTACTCAGGCGTGTTATGATTTTTTACTTGTTTCTATTTTTTTTTGCTGCGGTGATGTTATGAAATTCGGATTGGGGTGAATTAGCATATGGTGGTACTGAACTATGGTGCCTTTGGGAGATAAGGATTGTGGCTTTAGGAATAATTGGAATAAAACAATCGCTTTTTCAAGTCGACGATTGCACGTTCTTATTGTAATTATAGCATCATCATCATGTCCATATGTCATCATATAGTTAGGGATTAAAATAGTCATATCAAAATTAGGAAACTTTTTAAATCTAACCAACCTACCAAATCTAATTATAGCCACGATGCATCGTTTGTGCTTTGTGGGTTTCTAAAAACTAGTATATACTATATACTTCCTGAAGTTTTATTCTACTTAGTGCTGAATTTACCACAGTCAGATATCTTTTATCCATGGAACAAAATTGACTTCTGTGAGTTCTAGTATGGATAAACTGTAAAAAATTCAAAATTTATTCTCAGTATAACACTAACTGGTTCTAGGTATAAGAATTTGGTGAAATTCGCGCTTAGTCTAATATTTTAGAGCATCCTCATAATTACCTCCGTCTCTTACCCTGTCTTTTCTATCGTCACTATTTGCTGAAGGATGACCTTTAGTCCGGACATGAGTCCGGGCTAATCGGTCATCTATATCTACTACGAAGGTTATATCCACGTTGTTATTAAGTTGCCAACATCTTGTTTGGGTGTCTGTTTTCGGTGGAACTTTGAGATATTAGTGTTTAGCACGTATGCTATGATTAAATGTATATTTGAATACTTAATTGTTGGCTTATTTTCAACGTTTTCAATTAAATTGAATTCTTTAGGAAATGCAAAAATATTATCTTAATTGTGTTTTGGGCGTAGGTACTTGTATTCTTTATTGAACTGTGCTTAATGTGACAGAGCATTTTCTTGTTAAATGATAGATTTGTTAGTCAACATCTAGAAACGTTCATCAAATACCACCTTTGACAGATCTTTGGAGAGTACTATCCATGTTTGCATACTCCATCAATCACGTAACATATAGGGTGCTCCATTCATCCGCACGTCACACCCCCAAACAGAGAACACCGCTTACCAAAAAATATTATTCCACGAATTTCGAACTCGAAAAAATACATTACTAGGACGAACAAAATTCCATATTCTGCTGCACCCACCACCAACAATTGGCGCTTATTCCAGTCACAATTCGGTTATATTTGCTGAAGAGCCTTGCGATTCCGAGAGAGCTTTAAAAACCATCGATTCGGTATTTGAGATTCCGATCACGTTATTCAGCGGCGGCGTAGTACGTGCATCTGCCATCTAGCGTAGACAGCTGGTACTATTATAGAGTTAACGTGGTTTGAGTCTGTGTTACGTGCCCAGTAACTAAGAGTTTAGCTTTGTAAGCACGTTGGGTTACGCGCCGTGTGTTGGTTATCAGATGACTGTGCAGACGGGCGGGTTATTTCTGACTAAGCTAACAATAGACTGATTCCAGGCATGCCAGATCACGAAGTAGAGAGATATGTAATCCAGAATGAAAGTAGAAGAAAGAAAAGAGAGGCAGAATGTTTGAGACTAGTTTAAAAAGTCAACTTGATATTCTAGTGCCCAAAAACTGATTCCAGCTACTGACAGATCGCTAATAAAGAAATGGTCAAATCAGAATCAATGTCAATCAAGTCAGAATGAAGGCCATGCAGAACAAGGAACGTCTGTTGAAAATGGATAAGATTTAAGAGAGGCAGTATATTTTATGGCAGTAGGAGAAATCACTTTGATGATTACCTCAAACGAAAGACATATTCTAGTTATGATTTCAAAAGACAAATAGAGAGATGGTCCAATCAGAACCGATGTGAAAAATCAAGCAGACCAATCAACGTTAGTTGAAGATTTAAAGATTCAAGAGGCCCTGAAACTCTAAAAACACGAGATACGTGTCGTATTTCGTAGTCAATTTTACTGATAAGAGACCTCTCGTATATCGAGTATTCGATATAATTTCGAATACCGCTCAGGCCATCAAAATCTAGCACTTCTTCGGTAGCCCTTGGTTTAAAAGTGTCTTCTAACAGCAGCTTTCTATATCGGATATATAGCTATTTCTCGCATCTCTTCATACTTGCATGATTGTTTGTCGAAACGTTGGCTAATTTTTTTGTGGGGTTCCAAAAATCTAAGAGTATTTACAATTTCTCGAATTTGATGGATCATTTGCTAGAATTATGACACCAATACTACTATCATCATCATTTCTTTCACTTTACTGATAAACCTGATTCTCTTTTATATTGATTTCAATCTTGCATGCTTGTAACAGTCCTTTCCCAACAACAATCGTCCGTGTGTATCCTATCTGATTCTATGCATGATTCATAAAACAATACTGAGCGGTGATGTAATATCATAATATTATGTATAATTGTAGATAGGCGTTATTTATAGATAATGTATCGGCCACAATTTATATTCAATACAGTAAAGCTATAATATTATTGACGCCCTATCATATCACTGTGAGCGACAATAGTCAATATGCTCTCAGTAATAAAAGCGATAATTCCATGGGAGAGTTGGATGATGGTATTTTAAGGAGAGTCGGCAGAGAATACTTCAGAGCTGATTTTTATTATTTAATGTTCATTTAAGGTTATTAACACCTGCTTATGGGTCTTGAACATTCACTCCGCATGTTGCAACTGTAAAATGGTTTACGACTTCTTGCAAGAGAATACCTAACTAAACTGCAGTATTTAGTTGCTCCTGTGTTTGTATCTAGTCTCAAACCTACGTTGCGTTGCTTATAACCAGTCTCTGCTTTGCAAGCAGTCAGCTGATACCTAATTGGTTAACTTTGAGATGTCCATTTCCTCCGTGATTGCGTTCTGAAAAGAACTGATTTCCTATATTTTATTATTTTATTTATCTATCTTAATCATGTGACAAATTGGACATTACACTTATGCCAACTCATGTATCCTGCTTCGCTTCTGTTGGCCTCAGATAAACCCTCAATCGATATGGATTCAAAAGTATATTTTTGAAAAGCGTTCTTATAACCGTGTTTTCCAGAAACGCAATCTTTGACAGATTTCGATATCAAATTAATAGCACTATGGGCAAGATAGGCTCCAGTTACCAATACCTCAGAAACCGGGGCTTCTTAGAATTGTGTAAAAGTTTATCTCAAAGCAAATAACACCCTTAGCAACAGTACCATCTCAGCAAATCAGGAAACCAAATATAAAAGCCATCCACAGAATCAGTAATGTATCTGGTAAAGAAAACATAGAATTACCATGAGGTTCGAATGCCAATCTGCATGACGGGCGGCATTCATATTTACCCAATAAGATGGGATAACAGGGATGTATTGCTCATGTACCAGTTCTGATTACAGGCACGTGATTCAGAAAGCTGGGATTTGTAAATAAATGTAGTATGCGGAACGAATTTTGTTGAACGAGAGAGTTGTTGAAATTGATGGTTTAGGTCCTGCCTGTGATTGGTAAGGAATCGTTCATAAAGTTACGGGAAATTTATGTTTTTCGACTGTGTTATGTAAGGAAGTCAACTTGAGCCAAAATTGATGTTACTCCATTGGGGAACCAAAAATATTACCAAATGACTGTTTATCCAAAAAATGGGATTGCAATAGAGTTACTTCATCATTTGCTACTGTACTGTACATACTGTACGTACGTACGTACGTACTTGACCTGTGTGACCTTATTTCGGACACAGGATATTTTACTTATTCCTAAAACTTATCAATCAAACACAAAGCGTTTATTTCAATTAAACCATTTACAGGCACTTTTGAATTGTCAAAGACTCTGTCAGTTAGTCAAAAACTTAAAGCTAGTGGCCCATTCCAAAACGTAGATCAGTATGGAAAAGAACGGGCAAGAAACTCCGAGGACACTTTTTAAAATCAAGATATTACAAAATCCTGGGTACATTATTCTTATAGCTTCTATATGGGATCGATCCTGATGTAAAATTTCCTATATTGACTATTGCGGCCATGCGACTAATTTCATTTAACGTAGGTACTTATCCAAGTTATATTTTATCGATAAGTTAAGTTAGGTCTGCCCAGGGAGTTGTTTTTTTCTAAATTCAAAAAACATCACGCAAACATGAGAATTACTTTGCGTGAACGACTCTTCATTACCATGATATTTTTCACATAAAACATGTTTACGTACATCTCGTCATAAAAACAGTGTCATAACCCGACTTGCAATGTCAAACGTAAACCTTATTAGAAAATATAAACAGTTGGGTAAACAAACACGCTTTCAAATCCAAATTCGAACACGCGAGATAAAAATAATGAAATATGAACTTGGGAGGATACACTACACTCGAGTAGGAACACCCCTAAGAAAATATCCCATCCATCAACAAAGAAAATAGCGGACCTCCTTGCTTTAGACAAATGATTGACAGCGAGCGAAAAAAAAAAAAGGAATAAAAAAGGATAGGAAAAAAAGAAATGATTCCTTATTCAAATTTTCACGGCGTTCGATTTTTTCCTTTGTCGCGAGACGTTCCTTTTTTGTTTCCATTTGTAATTTGTCGGTTTGCTCTTTCGTTGTAAAAACTGCGTTCAGTCAGCGTAAATGTCTTTTAGCAAGTTTTTTTTTTCTATTGGTTTTTATTATAGAGTGTAGACGTTTTGATATTCCAACGGTGTGTGTTATTTCGTTGTTGGCCTACAATTTGTCATTTGAAAGACGGAGTATATGCAAATTGTAAATAGGGATGTATTCATGAAGAACCACGTACAGCATGTTCAAAATACTGACTTATACAAAATTAAGTAGAATTTATTTCGAAAGTACCTACCTATGTCTAGTCCTAAGTCGTAAGTATAACCTGACAGTTTGTTAACAGTATCCGTAGTCAATAGGCCGACTTTATCGTTTCTTAATTTATTACCACTATTTAAGGACACATTCAATTAAACAAGAATTACTTTTATTACTCCTGGCGTTGGCACTGCTGATAAATCTGCTTATTCCATTTGGAGAAAGCCAATCGCGATCATTTCCTATAACGGTCCAACTATTGATTAATAAGTCTAGTGACAAATTATTTGATGGCCAATAAAATAGCATAATTCATTATTATTGCTAAATTTCTTCCTGCTGATAGATATTTACGTAACCTGTAGTCATATAAACCTATTTTCCATAAATATTATTATATCGTTAAATAAATGTCTTATCCTTATTTGTAACTAATTAAAGAACTAACTCTCTAAATACAACAGCCCAATCCGAACCAAAAACCCGAATTCCATTTGAATTCAAATTTTCGAATCGACCGACGTCAGCTGATTGGCGAAAGCGTTCGCAATTTAAACTGGTGACCTTGTAAAAGCGTTAATTCACCCCATCCCCGCGTAATTTGCGCTTACCGTAAAACTGATTACGCGTACAACAGCAGACGATTCCGTCTCTTTCTTTATCGTGCTGTTTCACTCCCTCCCATTCATGAAACGTTTAATTATACCGCCTTGGGATGGCTTTATGCGATAGTGAAAGTGGTAAAGTTTGATTGGACTTTCCAGGGAAAGTGTTGGGACTGTGGCAGTGTGGGTGGAGTTGGGTTGTTTGTATGATAGTTTAAGAGTTGTTTTGTTGTTGTTTCGTGGATATGGGGTACATACTTTGTTGGATACTGTTGTTTTTATTGGTCATTATTAGTTTTGACGATATGACCCGGAAATGCAGAAAAAACTGTTCACGCTTTCGTACGTCAACAATAGAGCAATTCTCGTAATTTTAAGAACGTTTACTGTTTATCTTAGTCTGAATCTGTCAAAATTACCTCTAATTTCCCTACATTTTTGTAAATTTTTTGACATTGATTGTCGCTGAGATGGGATTGCGACTAGATTTTGAACGTTTTTAATTACGGGAATTGGCCTTCAGTATAAATTTATAACAAATTCAACTACATATATCACCTACATATACAGAAAGCAACTATTGTAACTTCCATCACCGGAGGGAATAAAAACACACAGTATGCAATTTGTAAAAAAAAACAAATATTTTTTCTTTGACAAAAACAAAATTATGACAGACGCATAACACCAACCATTACGACCGCGTCTTTCTTCTGCCGACTTTTTTAAACATGGCGGACGCCGGAGGCTCTCTAATACTCATTTATACCCCTCCTTGTTTTCCGTATCCTGTTTAATTTAAACTTCGAATGTTGTGCAGGTCCGGGTTACGACGTAATGAGTCGGGGGTTGAATTAGACGAACACTTGAGGGTTATTGTGTCACTTGTTGATTGAACGTTGCGTAGAATTAATTTGCGTTTGTGTGTTTGATCTTTTCTTTGTGTATGTGCTTTAAGTGTGTCAGTTGGTCTTGGTGGTCGATAATGCTGTTGTTTTTGGAGTGGTAGCAAACTTTCAGCAGGGGGTTACCAAGGGGTATACAGCGCAGTCGGCAGTCGCTCCATGTAAAATACTGGTATTCAGCTGCATTCGGTTAGACTGGAAGCCGACCCCAACATAGTTGGGAAAATGCTTGGCAGATGATGTTTCAAGTCCCATGTAATAAGGAGCGAGCCTATTGGGCCATCAACCAGGCACAAATCCAGACTCCGTTCTGCTACTGAGAATTCCCAGTAAGAAAAACCCAATAACATTTTGCCTGACCTGGGTATCGAACCCAGGACCTCATGCTCAGCAGTAGTACTTGCAACTATTAGACCAACAAAGCAGTCAGTACAAAGGAAACTTAAGACGTATTTTCGGAATATTAGGTCAGTTAAAAATCCAGTAGCGAATAACAAAAACAATTTAAATTATAAATATACCCGCAGAAAACATCCTACTAAAGTTGTCAAAAAATAAAAGGCATTGACAGTTCTAGTAGTTAATAAAGATAAAAAAAACACGTATTCGTTTGTATGAAACTGACAGGTGTCAAGAACGCATTCTCAAATGTCAAAACGGGCCTTTTATTTTTTGACAACTTTAATATTATAAACGCGAAAGTTTGTGAGGATAGATGGATAGATGAATGGTTGTTACTCTTTCACGCAAAAACTATTGACCGGATTTAGATGTAATTTGGTACACAGATAGTTTATAACCAGGATTGACACATAAGATACCTTTTATCTCTATATTCCCACGGGATCGAAACTCATGCGGGTGAAACCGCGGGGCGCAGCTAGTTATTACAATAAAAACCAATACTTTTCATTCGGTCGCCATTATCCGTTATTACGGAAATGATACGGTATTACAAGCCAATGGCACAATATTACAGTAATTGGTATTTGTACCAATAACGGTTTGTACCAATAATTATTTCTACCAATATTGGTCCGTACCAATAATGTGCTGTTACTGATATTTGTTTGTTATAGTTTTTATGGCATTGGTTACGAAGTGGTATTTAAGGGTTAAGTTTGTGATAAACGGTTTTCAAAGTCACTATTTGAACGCTAGATAATTATTCTTGGTTATCCTATAATATCCTATCGTAAATTTGCATGCCTTATGGCTAATGGACACTATTGTTTGTATGAGACCTTTTCTTTTGTACCCATATTTGCAAATGAATAAATGATTATGATTATTCTTAATTCATTTACTCAAATTACTCTGAGAATCGACACTTTTTGAATGTCAAAATGACATAAGACTGTCTCCCAAACCGCCCGCCCTTTGTGTTTGTGCTAGCTGTGTGCTAGTTCTTTAGCTGGGAAAAAGACGTGGCGCAACAAACTCCCCAGTACTCCAGCAGCACAGCTATCAGTTCAGTTAAAAGAACTTGATTGATCTATAGCTACTAAAACTCTATTCAGAAAGAATATTACTCAGATTAAAATTGACGAAAGAATGAAAGCGGATGAAGAAAAAACACTGGATGAGACTCTTACAAACATCATAATTGAACCACAAACAGTAACACTAACTCCTCATGATAAAAGAGAATAAGATATAACAGCTCTCAATATTATCACTCAAAGACGCAAAATCTTCTCAAATAACATATAAGCATAACACATAAGCATAATCAACCTATAATGTTCCCACTGCTGGGACACAGGCCTCCTCACGGTGAGAGGGAGTGGGCCGTACTCCACCACGCGGGCCCAGTGCGGGTTGGTACATGTCATATGTCTTCGATTTTTTGGTTCTAGGACATGCTTGCTCGAAGGATAACGCAGAGCTGTCTATAGTACACCCACATTTCGCCAGCTATGTTTAAGTCCCATGTAATATGGAGCGAGTCTATTGCCATTAACTCGACACAAATCTCCGAGCTTTCAAATCAATATAGTAATAAAAGTATCTGATCTGGTAAATTGAGCTCCTTGTAAAAGTACTTCAACTGCATCAAGTTGCATGGTTGTAAGACTGCCACTTGGAAGAAAATGTTGACACAACCTTTGATATATATAGGTTCAAATTTATTTAGCTAGCGAAACTCTGCTGGCTTGATGGGTACCAATATCTAAAGATGATAAAACAATATTTTGTGATGGGTAAAAAATGTTAAGCTCGCGTCAGGACACGTGACCTGATCGAAAATTCGTAAGACGGAGCTCGCGTCAGGACACGTGACCTGATCGAAAATTCATAAGATGGAAGGAGAGTTTTTTGTGATGGGTAAAAAATGTTAAACTCACGTCAGGACACGTGACCTGATCGAAAATTTGTAAGACGGAGCTCGCGTCAGGACACGTGACCTGATCGAAAATTCGTAAGACGAATGGAGAGTTTTTTGTGATGGGTAAAAAATGTTAAACTCGCGTCAAGACATGTGACCTGATCGAAAAATCGTAAGACGGAGGGAGAGTAGACCGCATTCCAAAATATCAAAAATGCACAACGTTAATATTCAAGTTTTCACTTCTGCCGGCACTCCCGGAGTGCAACCCGTTTTTTTTTTGTGTAAACTTTACTGACGTGATGGGTTTCGCTATCTAAACGCGAATAAACCAAAAGAAAACGGATTTTCGCAACTCAAAGTTCAGGTAACAAAACTACCAGCGGTCGTTGACCCCAAAAGTAACATCAAATTGCATTATTTTATTTTAGCGTGTTTAGATATCGATACCAATCACGCCTGCAGAGTTTCGCTAGCTAATACAATTTAACCCTCTATACAATCTTCACATACAAAGAACTGTTGAATGATATAAAGATGGAAAATCACGAGACTTCAAATTGTGTTTCAATATTTTCTTAGAAATCATAGAGACATGTCTAAGAATTCGTAACCAAAATGACGCTGTTTCTAAGACCTCTTAAGCCACGGTTTCCTCAAAGAGCGCTGGCCGCCACATAGCGTCCGCAATTTAGCGGCGAATGACGTCTCTGAAACTTATGAAAGTAAGTTGGTGTGTTTTCCTAGAGAGCGTTTTTTGACATCGTAAAGTCAAACCCGAGTGTCATCATTTTCATAATATCCGTCTCTGGGGCCGCTTTATGACGGACTGGTGGCCACCGCTCTTGTAGGAAACCGTAGCTTTAGACTTAAAGAAAGAAAGAAAAAGTATTTATTGCAACTCGTACAGGAAGATCACAAACTAAACTAAACACAGTCAAAAAAAAAAAATATGTTTAAAAAAAGTAACAAAAAGAAAAATGAAACAGAAAGTCCTATACGAGGCCAAAAGGCTCCTATCTCAGCATAACTTATGTTACTGCTAACCGAGCAACATATCAATCGAGCAGCTAAATTCTTTCTTTAGCAATAAAATTACAAGTAGACTCTAGAAAGACTTATCTAATTGACATATAAAAACACCATAAACGCTCTTTAAAAAACCAACTTCCTCAAGAAACAAACTTCAAACGACCAGAGATAATACCACGTAGAACAGCCCTTTAAAATTGACACGGAATAATCCCCAACAGAACCTCTGTAGCCAAACAATGACCTTATTAAAGCGACATACAGAAATAATTCAAACATACATATGTTTATATACACATATAATACACATGCTACTTGGTAAATCCTTCAGAGTAAAACGAGATGGGACGGGGTGGCATCAGCCCCTTAGGGGGGGCCCCACCCTCGTCTATAGAATGTCTCCGCACGAAACCCCTTTGTAGAAGGAAGGGTTACCTTGGGAATGGAATAGAAAATAGTATATAATAAAAATTCAAAATATATTCTTTGGAGGCACCAATTTTCTGGAATACCCGAAGGGTACCCGTTTCTTTAGATTATTCCTTTTTTTCGGCAGACACGGGAATGAAGCTTGTTCTGCCATGTGATGCCTTTGAAAAATTACTCCGTTATAACGATCTGAAAGAAAACATAAAATACATGTTTGTGTTGAAATGATAACCTTGGTTTTGTTGTTTTATTGTGAACTAGAATTTGTTTGATCATCCTGTGTCTGAGATGCGGCGTTTGTTATTTTTGTGTCGTGTTCTGTCTTAGTTTGAATCCTATAGCCCTAAGTTACGTAGGAAGTTGACACAATCATAGATCTTACGCAATATAGGGCACTCTTAAAATATTCATACGTTTAGGTACTAGACAATGATTACCATCTGTTTTTTTTCATTTATATTTCTTGTAAGCTTTGTGTTTTAGTTTGAATCCTTTAGCTATGAGCGAAGTTGACACAAACATCTTTAGCTTCTACATAATATAGGGTACTGCTAAAATATTCAGAAGTTAACTAACTAGATAATTATTAGTATCATTATGTTTTCACATTTATATTTTATATTTATAATATATTGAGTTCGATATGAGTCTCATAGAAGTGATCTGTTTCGGTTCGTAGGGTTGAACTGACTTGATTATGGCACATTCCATTGTATCCTGTCTCAACCAAATGGTGATGATGCGAGGAGTTCAGGTTCATGGCCACGACAGGTATGATGGGACTGTCATTCGCATTGCGGTCATAAAAGTAATTTTTTTAACCCTATATTGTGTCCCACTGCTGGGCAAATGCCTCCCCTTTTCCCTTCCAAACCTCCCTATCTTGTGCGATCTCTGGCCATGTTGACCCTGCAAACCTCGTTAGATCGTCACACCACCTTCACCGTGGTCTACCTCCCTAATTAAAAACAGAATTTAAAAAAAATGTTGTCTTTTGGTAGGTACTTCATTAAAGTAACATCGCTTAACATCGCTTTTCCTAGACACAGATATAATAAGTACAAGTATGTGTGTCTTATTTCCAAAACGATTTAAAGATCAGGGAACCATTGTACCTACATACCCTTTACACTTACGTAACATATAATTTTATTCAACATCGATCAACGTGAACAACTCTTCAAGCTTTAAAGGTACATTTACATTAGTACTAATGAATAATATCCTAAACCATCAAACCGACGTCAAATTTAACTTATTCCATATAAAATAGAATAAGGAAACAGTGGTTTGATCGAACATCCCCGCCGTGTCAGGTACCGAGTCAAAAAAGAAATTCCATTTCCAGAAACGAAAAATCCATCCAATACAATATATCACACGCTCCTAAGCCCGTTAGGAATAGAGAGAGATGGTGATATGTGTGGTGCTGAAGTTAGAAGGGGACGGAATCAAATGTCCCTGCGAAATGGAACGTAAGAAGATTGAATAGAAGTCGCACTAGTACGAGTTACCTTTACGCACACTAGTGTGGATGTACTATACGCCTTATTAAGGGGAATACGGGGCTTAGTTTGCGTCTCAATCTAGTAATGGATTTTTGGGGAAATAGGCTTAGGAACTTGGGAAGTTGTGTCACCATTTGATAAAATTTCAACAGGATATTAAAAGAAATAGAAGAATTAGGATAATTTTGACTTTCACACTATCCCAAATTGTTAGAGGGATCAAGTTTATACACTGTTTTTTTAAAAGCTATACTTACGTAGTCATGTTTTTAGTTAAATATTTGTGGTACATTATAGGTTTGTTCAATAAAATCTGTCAGAGACTGCGAATTTGTCATTCAATATTACGTTAACCGCTGTATGTTTCCAATCGAATAGTTTCAGTCAATGTAACACGTGAATAACAACGACAGCTGCGCTGCTGGGCAGTTTGTTGCACTACTTCTTCCCAGCTAAAGCACTAGGAAGTGATGAGCGTTTTGGGGAACTGTCTTATGTAATTTTGAAGTTCAAAAAGCCTTTTTTGAATAAACTACTTTTGATTTCGAAATATTATTTGAACATGGCAGCTTATTATGTATAAAGCATAAAGTTTCTTAGCGTGCCCGCAGCGGCAGCAACAGTATCCTCAGTGTGTTGGCAGGTCAGTGGGATTCCCCAATGTTGCGGAGGTGGACACGCTAAGAAACTTTAAGACACGCTGAATTTTAAATATATATTTCAATCTGTGTCTATAATCTCCAAAGAGTAGAAGTTAAGTAAAATGATTACTAACCCTACGGACTCCTGACTGAAACAAAAGCTTTCTATTTTATAAACAGATCCCTAACCTTTTCCTATCTCAATTTTACTATTCTCCACATCAATTCCTCCATCAATATCTCGACAAAATACCACCACACGCCACGGACGTCCCCTTAACTAAAGGGTTATGCTTGTGTGCGCCTAAATACAACGAGCACATGCGAAAACTCAGATCAACCGTAAAGAAATGACGCACACTGGCAGAAGTAAAGGCTTAGATCACCCATACTTCTGCACCCAAGTGTACGTACACGTGGCAATCTTGTTTGGCTGCGACTGTGTGAGTGATTTTCGCGATATAGTACCCTTGGGACTCGAATATTTTATTTATTTTTCTTGCATTTGGGATATCATTGTTACTTACGCTGTATTAAAAGTAGAAACGAAGTAGATTGCTTTGGTGACGCAGAATTGTGGTTCGAGAAGGATTAGGTTACAAACATAACATCAAGCCCCGATATTCCCCAAAAGGTTAGGCAGAAGCCCGAAAGTCTGACAACTACAATCTTACTAAGGAGTATTGTATTACCCAGTAACTGGGTTGTGGACGTCAGATAGGCAGTCGCTCCATGTAAAATAGTGGTATTCAGCTGCATTCAGTTAGACTGGAAGCTGACCCGAACATAATTGGGAAAAGGCTAGGTAGATGATGACATAGGTATTATCAAATACAATTAGGGAATAAAATAACTAAACAAAATCAATTAAAATTTTCGCTTAGCAGCTTAGCATGTTATTTAAATTTGTTGATTTGTTTGTTGTTTTGTTTATTGTGAAACGAGAACAACTGCCGACCAACTGTTTTGCAGTTTGGCAGATTTTTTATATGTTACTTTTATACAGATTTTGAATAAATAAAAATAAATAAAATGTACTACCCTTTTCAGACATTTTCTTTGTCTCTTCTATTCGAGTGTACATATTGTCAAGCTGTTGCAAGTACCTTATTATATTTCAACAGATTTTCTTTACTTAGCGTTAAGTTTTTCCGACATGAAATTTATGTGTTTCTAGCCGTTTCTTTAATATTGAAATGTATGTATGATGAATTTGTCCAAACCTACATAATTATTTTGATCAGAAGGCCAATTCCCGTAATTAAGACGTTAAAAATCTAGTCGCAATCTCATCTTAGCGACAATTGATGTCAAAAACTTGTCAAAATTGTAGGGAAATCAGAGGTATTTTTGACAGATTCAGACTGAGAACAGACTGTGAACGTTTTTAAAATTACGAGAATTGCCCCTCTGTTTTGACAAGACTGTGATTGTTCTCTGACCTCTAAATCTACCATTATTATTTGTTACCTGTACATAAATGCTACTGTTCTCAGCTTACATGAAATAACTCTTCAGTTACACGTCATGACAGTACATACTAAGGGTAACGAGGCCAAAGGCCACACGACAACCATATTATTACCCGAACACTCCAGATTTTTTTTCAAATTTCCGTTCCACATGTAACTTCAGTCGAAAACAACAATTCAACTCGTAAAAATCACAACCCCATAATAATTCCTTAATACCTACTCCACATGCGTACCATAAAACACATACGTACTATGCCCGGTAATAGCTTTTTATGTTCGCTTCGCACGGAACGGAACCCACTGGTTAAACGTTAACGTTCGCGTTTGAGTATTGCGTTCGTTTACGTGGCGCGTTTGGATGGGAAGGCGAGTGGAGTGGCTTTGGCAAGTCGAGTAGAGTGGACACTTTGTCAAATAGATGATTATACAATTGTAATTTTAGAATTTTATGCTACCTTAACTTGAACTCAAATTGAAAAAAAAAAAGAAAAAGAAAGCTAAGAAAAAGTCTGGCCTTTCTCAGCTTTTCGTTTTCATGGTGATTCATGGTAATCACAGGGAAAAGTAGTTCTAAAGCTTTCGAAAGTTATTAACTTGTTACGTTTACGTCTACGTTTTATACCTAATTCTAGTAAGGGCAACCAATTTTGGTTTATAGCACTAGACAATGATTAATGGTTGAACATTCTTGTGCACACAATTTTTTTGGCTAGGAACGTTAATGTGACAATGACTCTCAAAACAAGCAACTTTTTGCCATCGATACGCTACGATTCTACGAAGAAGAAAAACCGCTACCTTCGCTTAATTTCGTGCGCTGCCGCGCGCCGTGTGAGTGAACACTTGCCCAAAAAAGAAAGCTAGCTTCCTCATTCAAACGCACCACGATATAGTGCTGTCGTGTCATGGCTACATTTGCTGCGTATGAATCGTAAGCGTACATGTGATATGTAAATCAGCCGTATTATACGATGATTTGTGCGCCCACTGAGATTTGTGACATCGTGTATAGTGGCCATGTTTATTAGCTAATACATACTACTAGCATATGACGAATAATAACATGGGAAATTACATTGTCGAAAAATTTGGTGATACCACGATTTTTGGAGAACTTAAAAAAAAAGTTTATTGCAGAAACTTGTACAAAGTTAAAAAAAATAAGTAAAATCAAAAGGTAAATCAATAGGTAAACAAGATAAGACATTCTCTTGCCCTTATCCCAATTTATTTGGTGTCGGCGTAACATATCTTTTTCTTCCATAATTCTCTATTAGTCGTCATCTCGGTAGTCACCCCCTTTCTAACCATATCATCATTCACACATTCCATCCATCGTTTCTTTGGTCTTCCCCTACTCTTATAGCCATCGAAATTCATACTCAAAACTCTCCTCACGACATTTTCCTCATTTCTCCGTAACACATGCCCATACCATGACAACCGATTTCTACACAACTTTTCAGTTACCGGTGCCACGACTTGAATAAGACTTGAATTATAATAAAATAAAAGAAAGAAAAAAAAAAAAAAACTTACTAAGAGATATATCCTAATATAGTGTGTGTGTGTGTGCATGTGTCTGTGAGGGTATGTGTAAGGGTGTGTGTGCGTGTGTGTATCTTTTCAACTCATATTGAAGACTTCTTCCAAAACATGTATAATGAAGTGCTAGCCAGCATATTTACGAGAATTAAAGTACCTACAGTAGTAATAGTAATATTAGAGATAAGTAGGCACCTATCTCTGTGCCACTCTGTGTATGACAGCTGAAAGATAGGCTAACGGCCGAACCCAATAACCTATTTTCAGTTAAAGAATATCGCTATTGATGGTAGCCAGTATAATCATTAACTGCCAGTATCATAATTATAATCATACAGATCGCTACTGATATAGATTATTGGGACGTTAAAACCAGGGATAGATAGGTTTTCCAACCTCCAGTATGCCAAAACTGATGATATATAGGTAATCGGGTTCGGTCGTAAACCTACCTTAGTCGATGATTCAAAATCAAGTAGTCATACGAACTTCTGCGACTGTCCTCAATAGTAGGGAAAAGCTAGAAATCGATCTAGAATTTTATTAGCACACTTAAAAGAAACTCAGTTTGCAATAACCAAAACAGGTCCGGTCGATAAGTGGAGTACTTTCCAAAAATGACATAATTTTAATTTGTAATAATTATCACACACTAGCTGCGCCCCGCGGTTTTACCCGCACAAGTTTCGATTCCGTAAGAAAATCGGAATAAAAAATACCCTATGTGTTAATCCTGGTTAGAAACTATCTGTATGCCAAATTTCATCCAAATCCGTGCAGTGGTTTTTGCGTGAAAGAGTAACAAACATCCATCCACCCATACAAATTTTCGCGTTTATAATATTAGTACGATAAATAAAATTCGACATGACTCATAGGTAATTTATAATTGTAAATGAGCTATCATATCGAAAACACCATTGTTTTCAGTTCAGACATTTCTCCACTGAAAACAAACCCTAAACAAGGGTATAAAGCTTAACACTTAGTGCTCAAGTCTATCTAGTGTCGAAATTTTCGAACACACTGCGTTTGAGGACTGTATCTTTCATCGTCTGGCCAGGATTTCCGATGGTACCTTTCACGGGTGCAGCTGTTAGGGTGCCTAAAGAGAATGCCTAAATGTCTGGTCTAATCTTTTTGTTTTAGCTTAGGTTTTGTTTAACCGGGGATTAGGGTTGTGTGAATGGAGCGCTATCGCATGACAAAATAAACACGTCATGTTTTTTTTTGTCTCATGACTCATTTTAGTGACTCATATTGTGCTTCACCTTGTCCAAATCTATTTGTTACTGACATAACATCACACCTGTGTTTTCCAAAGGATAAGGCAGAGGTGAGGTACCTGCTCTTCTGCTTCTTGGCGTGTCGATTGCAATCTAAATGGACTCGGCCCAGAATTCGGCTACGTGTTTGGCGCCATCACTAGCGTCCATCAGTTCCTGTAACGTGCAGCTGACAGGACACGCAGGACACGATATTATTGTGTCCCATCGTTTTTGTGGAACAGCACCACATTTACACTGCAAGGCAGAGTCGTATATGAAACTCCACCTGAACAGGTTTTCCTAGCTACGGCCAACCTGGGTTCTGAGTCTGTTTAAAGAGCCTGGAGGGGTATGTAGTACTTCCACATTTCGCCAGTTTTGTTTAAGTCCCATGTAATAGGAAGTCTATTGCCATGAACCGGGCATAATTCTAGACTCCGAACTGTTACTGAGAAGGTCCATTCCATTAATTAATGTTACCGAAAGTTAATATTTTACTAAATAAGTTTAAGTGCAAAACAAACGCCGGTGAGCGGGAACCTCTCCGTCGCCTTGTAGTAACTTATAACACACACTTTACCGATTCAGATATTTTTGCATTTTCTCCTGCAAAATTTATAAAAATGGCTATAGCTTTGCTTACCGACAACCTTTCATAACTTGCTTTTATTTTTTCTTTTAATTTACAAATTCGTATGTGATCGTCCGTCCTTGCCTCTTTTAGATATTTATTAATTGAATCCGTGGACAATAGTGTGGGTTATACGTTTATTAAATAAATCTAATTAGCTCCGATATACAAATTGTAACGTGTAACTGTTTTTTGTCCCTAAATAAATAAAATAAAATAAATATATTTACAGTAGTTTCTACGCATTAAAATACCAGATTTATTATCCATGCAAAAAGTTACTTTGTTAAAAAAACAAGAAAACAGTTATTTCACAAGTTAACAATTATAATTGTATGTGGTGCTAAGAAACGAAAAACTATCATGATAAAATCTTTGCAAAACATATAAACACTTTGAAACACACTACCGGAACACGACGATTTAACCGTAAAATTTTACTTTTTGCCACCAAATGATATCATAATTAAAAACAACAACTTCATGTTTATAATTTTGGCAAAATTAAAGTTAATATTAATTAGTACTATCATAAACATGAGTAATAAAAGTTGAGTGAAAAAGTATGCTAGCATGTGGCTAGCATTATTTTCAATTGTAGCTAGATCGATTGGCTAAAGAAGACACAGAGAAAATCGAAGTCCAGTCCAGTTGAAAACCAGCGTCAGGCACTAGTTGTACCCGCGGCAAATCGCTGCGGAGCGGACGGACCTCCGGCGCGGTCTCATGGTGGAATGGAAGGCGCGACTATCGCAACCCAGCGCAGGGCACGCCACGATAGCGGCGATAAGACCCCTCTTTGAGGAGTGGCTAGGGAGGCGTCACGGCGCTCTCACCTACCGCCTGACGCAGGTCCTCTCCGGACACGGATGTTTCGGGAGGTTCCTGCACATCATCAGGCGGGAGGAGACGCCCGGGTGTCACCACTGCGAGGATCGCCCAGAGGACACGGTGGAGCATACGGTGGAGGTCTGCCCCGCTTGGGCAGAGCACCGCCGTGTCCTCGTAGAGGCGATCGGCAGCGGCGGCGACCTCTCGCGTCCGGCCCTGGTGCAAGCCATGGTCCGGGGCGAGAGGGAGTGGGAGGCGGTCACCTCCTTCTGCGAAGCAGTCATGCTAGCGAAGGAGGTGGCGGGATGGGCGAGGGAGAGATCCTCACGCCTCAGCCGCCGAGGGAGACGCTCCGGGCGTCGGGAGCCGCGTGACGACTCCCGGCCACCGTAGGCGCGGGCCTGCGGGCGGAGAGCAATGGGTAGCTCTCCGTCCGATCAGGACCAGGCCCGTGCCGGACGGCGCGTAAGTGTTCCACGTGCGCCTCAAAGAGATGTCAGCATAGATGACGGGGCCCGACAGGGCCGAAGCCTGCCGGGGTAGCGGGATCGTCCGAAAGGGTTACCGCTGCCCTGGTACATAAAGGGCTAAGGAAGGAACACGGGTGGGTTTTAGTCAGTAAGAGTCTGACACTCCCTTCTGCTCCACCCAGAGCGGGAGGAGTCATTTGATGATTTCCCATCCTGAAAAAAAAAAAAAAAAAAAAAAAAAAAGGCACTAGTTGTCTGGCATTTTTGCTGAACTGGGCCTTTTTGGCGCAGCCGTGAGGCACACTTTCCTGCAATTTTTTTACATCGCACTTTTTACTCTCTTTATTTGTTTTTATCTGATGTAGGTACCTATATTATTCTGTGATTCTGTGTGCGTTATAGTTTTCTTTCAATTTTCTTTTCTTTTCTTTCTTTCAAATACCGATCAAAAAGAACATCCTAAAACTACTTCTTCAGTATCTCATGGGAATTTTATTATATACTATGTGACTTGGAAATCGAACCTCGAATGTCATGCTGAGTCCACTAGACGAATTAAGCCTACAAACATTACTCTCCTTTTGGGCTTCGCCACAGTGGGGTAAAATAGGTATAGTAGTCGTGTTTTGGCATGGCAATAACGGTCATTACCCCTTTCCATAATATCTCTCCGTATTAACCCAAACAATAAACTTTGTAAGGTTTTTCGTTATTGGAACATGTTGAAAATCTATCGTGTGGCTTTATTTCAGTCTTGGAAATGTAATATGCAGAAATTTGTAGGTGAGTCAATGACCGCTATTATCATGCTAAAACGTGACAACTATAGTTGAGTCGTAGCAACCTTCTTTATCACTACCCATAAAAATACTAATAAACAAATAGCAACATTTGTACTGCAAGTTTGCCAAGCTCGTAAGTTTTCGGCAATATTCGTAACACCGAACGTTAACGAGTAT
This sequence comes from Apamea epomidion, assembly GCA_947507525.1. Taxonomy (NCBI): domain Eukaryota; kingdom Metazoa; phylum Arthropoda; class Insecta; order Lepidoptera; family Noctuidae; genus Apamea; species Apamea epomidion. The sequence goes on along the minus strand of OX382240.1, from coordinate 15,998,446 downwards.
TTCATTCGGACATATTTACGATTTTGGCACGGCACGGATACGATACGATTGCGAACCGTGCCGTCTGCGACTGCGAAATATGGGCCTGCGAAAATATGAGCATGCGAAAATGATAGTTTCCAATTTGGTAATGGGATCTTTCGAGCTTTTGGTTCTAGGGCTATAAATTGGAGGGTATGGGGGTGTTTCTTTATGGAAGGTTTAGCTACATTAGTTTTCATGTTCCATTAGTGTGACGTCATAGTTTGGTAGTGTTTCGCTTTGTGATTGGTACGCAAACAGGCTGATGGTCCAACTCATTTCAGTATACCTGGTAGATAGCAGCTTTTTTTTGCATTTTTCGCCAGTCAAATTACAATCTACCCTACTAGCTTATAAGTAATTTAAATATAACTTAAACTGCTAAGTACCTAACTATAAAATTTATTCTTTCTTAATTTTGCTGGAAGAGGTTTCTTTAGAAATAAGCATCACCTTTGTACGTATTTTTCTCTTATTTTCTTTTATCTGTTTATATATCTGGTCAAAATAAATTAGGTAGCGAAACTCAACAGTGTATCACTTAATCATTCATTTCGACCCCAACATAGTTGGGAAAAGGTCCCAACTATGTTGGGGTCGGCTTCCAGTCTAACCGGACGCAGCTGAATACAAGTATTTTACATGGGACGACTGCCTATCTGACCTCCACAACTCAGTAACTGGGTAATACGACTGGTTGTCAGACTTTCGGGCGTTTCGGGACTACCCGTAACGACTGTCAAAGAACCACAAATGATAGCCGGGACAAAGGGCTTAATGTGCCTTCCGAGGCACGGAGGAGTCTCGGTACGTAAAGATGGTCACCCATCCACAGATCAACCGCCGCCAGCGTAGCTTAACCTGATCGATCGACCTGTGCGGCTGTTATTATTTAGCTACGGTCCCTACCTAAGAACTCTAAGACAAGAAAGAAACCACGACTTTCTGACAACCCTATGTGAGCTGCTTTACAAATGAGGTAAAATGTAACGAAGTTTAATTAATAATTAATAGACTTCAGTAATTAACCGCTGAGCCTGAACACCACGCGTCAATGAAAGTGTTATAAAACAGTATTTGTAATTAATTATGTATTTTCATTACGATCATGTACGCAGATGAAGATTATCTTTACTATGTCTAAGCTTTCGTAGCTTAGACATAGTAAAGATAAGCAAAGCAAACTTGGATTCGGTAAAACAATCCAGCTTAGCATAAGCATAATCAGCCCACTGCTTCCCACTGCTGGGACACAGGCCTTCTTTCTTCGAGAGGGAGTGGGTCGTATTCGACGCGGGACCATTGCGGGTTGGTAGATGTCGCATATCTTCGATTTTTTTTGGTTCTAGGACATGCCGGTTACGAACTAAAACAAAAAAAAATTGATGGTAATATTTTTTTCTTGTTTTATAATGTTTAGATATCGCTTCCCACCACGTCTGTTAAGTTTCGCTAGTTTATTTAATTTGACCCTGTATTTATCAGTGTATTTACAAACATGATTAAATAAATAACGTCTTTCTTATTCACTTAATGTTAACGGGAAGACACTTGATTCACTTGTTCTTTTCTGCTACTGTCTCAGTTTTTTGTTCTTTATAATATCGTAGCAATTAACTTTATCATTTTTCTTACCCCTTTTTTATTACAAGCATCAAAATTATATCTTCAAAACTACCGTAAACTTTAATTACACACCTAACTTACGATCTTTTTAAAGATACACTCGTCCACCAATCAACACCCATTCTTCGCCATGACACTGCTTTTTAATCACTTAATTGTATTCATATTCTAATCTAAATGAACATGTACGCTTTATCTATGAAATCAAGTTTGTTACGTACTTCATTGTACATAAGTAATAGGGCGGCTGCACCTGTCGCTAGCACCCTGAGGCACAAGTTGCACATTAATTGTATCGCTATTTCCATTCAAACTACCACACAATATGTCCATCTATCTGTCCACGTTAAGGGCCTCCTGTCTATCTAAAAAGTCACTGGTGGAGTTACAAGTGCACCTATCTGACATTTAATACTATTGTATTTTATTATTTACGGATACAAAAGCTATAAATGTCTATAAATTTGTTGCAACTCACTGCGGACGGCATGCACATTTCCACTACAACTCTGACAGACATAGCAATAGAGATATATCGATTTCTAAACGCAATTACCATTAAAATAGTTTGATGTTAGACGTACGCAAATAAGGGCTTGTTATTTTAAGCTTGTTTTTTATACAACAATTGCTGCATAGTAAAGACTTTTCGGATATTTCGCATGCCGTAGATTCATTAGTTCCTAACAAGGAATCCCGCAATGTAGCCGCGAGAATGCAACAGTAAATAAACAATAAAACCATTGCGTTTATAAATTATCGGCACAATGGCAAAAACGGCCACACAGTGCGCCGTATTCTTTGGTTAAATTCACTGCGCCCATAATTGGTGCCGCCACCCTAAGGCGGTGGAAGTCTTAGGAAATTATAATAGTTACGTTTAATTTGGTTATTGTAAAGTTAACAAATTATTTGTGAGTGGATTAAAGGTACTGTTACGGAGTGTGGAAACTTGGGTGCTGAGCGAGGACGTTTAAATTAATTAATGATTGTAGAACTTTATATAGTTAGTTGGTGTCAATGGCCTGGGGTAACTGTTTGCTAGTTTTATAATTATGCCGGTAACTGGGACACTGTTTTTCATGATTAAGGCCGATTGCATGACAGCGACTGTATTTATGTTCGTGACGGAGATGGTAGGATGAGCTGGACTCCTTTAATAAAAATTGGTCCTTGGTAGCCTTTGCCCAGCAGTGGGACATTGGTGGCTACTAAAAAAGAGGTGTTGCAGAAAAACAAGACTTTTTCTAATAGAGATATTTTAAGTTTGCTTCAAACTAAAACACACAGAATTTTTTTGTTGGTTTTAGGTTCCCAAGGAATTGCTATTCCTAATTTGGAAAAAAGAATTATATCTTAAAATTTTAATGGACCGGGAAAGGTGTTCCTGGAAGGATTTGCGGGAGGCCTTTGCCCAGCAGTAGGACAATATAGGTTAATTAAAAATGTAATGATTAAAGATGTAATTAAACCCACACTATCTCGCATCTACCAACCCCCACTCCCTCTCACAGAGAGGTGTCCCAGGAGTGGGAATATTATACAGGCTGATTATGAATTATTGTTATGCATGTGTCTCAAAAATCATTGACATTAATAGTTAAGACATTTTTAAACTGACTATAGAATATTGCTTCTTCAAGATGATAAAATCGAAATTGGTAGCCATTATCAAATGGAACTACTTACATCATAAAATGGTGTACTCAATTTAAAATACCAGGCCAAAGACAGCACCATTAATTTTAAAAAGTTAAAAAAAATAACACTTTGCCATCCACGAAAGTTTTTTATTGAAATAACAATATTAATAATGCCAAAACTGCACTTTATCAATATGGCGACCAAACAACCGGTATTTAAAAAAAAAGTCGCTCATTGGTCGCCTGCTGTAAAAAATGACGTCATAACATTGTCACATGTTATATTATTATGACAGAATTATACAATGTTATTAGCACTTTATTATTCAGTTTTTAATAAAGTTTTTACACAAAAAGCTTGACGCAGAAGGACAACTTTACACAAGCCTAGCTGACACTCATGGACACGCAAATGCAAAACTGTAAAGCTGAAAATACAAAAATATCTAGATGATTATTATTGATAACGTTTTAATTCGTGCCGAACCCAATCATCATCAAAAACGTTTAAAAAAAAAAACATCATTCTCCAGCCTTTAACCCAATTAATTTAGAGTCGGCGCAACATTATGTCTTTTTCTCATTCACAGAGTCCATCCATCGTTTCTTTGGCCAATATAATTGGGGAAAAAGCCAGGTAGATGATGACCACAGCTCTGAAAGATCTGAATACAAAAAATCGCAGATACGTGACATCTACGAACCCGCATTGTCAAGCGCGCGTAAAGTACTGTGATTGGTTAAATGATTTATCTACTGGACATTATATAATCCGCAGCATGAGCTATACCATGTTTCGCTACTTCTTGCTGATACAAGAGGTTCTCCTCCACCAGACCACACAACCAGGACCAGAAAAGTTGCATACAAGCAGCTATAATATGTAGTAACAGAGTTTTGTTTTGCACAAGGTGAGTGAGCATTAGACCTTCTTATATATTTTTTCTCGTAACCAACCATTGCTTATACAGTTTTTAATATAGTTTTAGCTTGAAAGGTGTCATTAAGGGAGCACAATCGATCTAGTTTGTTATTCTCGTGCTAAAGTGCACTAAACACCGCAAACTTTGTCATCGGCCATTATTAATTTGTCACGCAGCCTTCGGAAATACAGAAAGTTCATTATTTTGTAAGTGTTTCATTATCTTAATGGTATATACAGGGTGGCAGGGACATCGACGCGCAAACCGTAACCATGAATTCAGCCCATGATTCAAGACACCCTGGAATATAAATTTACCGTCCGCTGCTGTTTTATACGAAAGTGCAATACCTACGCGGTCAAAATATATGAAACAGCAATTTTTTTTACACGTTAATTGCCAGACAACAGACACAATAGAAAATCTATTGTTGGCGGTCACCGGTGACCGTAGTGGCAGTCAATGTCTTAATAACCGACAAAAAATCTTCGACGCCGACCCCATCGGACTATGAGAGTGAGGGAAGAGAGTTCACCTGTGTCAAACGTATTTGGGTTGAAATCGTTCGTCAGTTATGAAAAGGAAATTTTCAGTTCCATACACTTTGATCGCGTAGGTATTGCACTTTTGTATGAAACAGCAGATTTTTTTTTAGTAACCGTCGAAGAATTTCTACTTTCTAGGATCATGTGCTGAATTCATGGTTACTACAATTAGCGCGATGTCCTGCCTGTATAGGACTATTGATAAACGTATATGTCTTAAAATACATTGTAGGTCCTACGATAAATTGCTTGGGTGGTGATCCTATTCATCATCTTAGTTTAAACAAGCAAATGGTAAAAGGTGCCTTTAAGGAAGGACTTAATAAAAAAATAATAGAGTGGCCCTCATTTCTCTCAATACAAAACTATTTTTCAAAATGTAGGTACAATTCTTGACTTTTAATAAAAACATAAACTAACCAGCCGGGTAATTGCGTAGCACACTACCAGTAGCAATGGCTTTCATTTTGACAGTTCAACAACATTCATTACGTTATTTACGTTGTTGAGCAGACAACATTTTCGAACATATGAAGCAATGGATTAGCAATATCCTTCAAAATGATTCAGATGGCGATTGATAGTGTGTTCCGTAATTAGGGAGCTGGCCTATGTATTTACCTACCCAGTTAGGTTACTTGCGAGTTAATTACACAGGTAATTAACTCGCAAGCCACAAAAATGGCCACCTAAGACAGCTTAGGTGGCCATTTTTGTGGCTTGTGGCTAAGAAATAACAGCCGCACGGTCGATCGATCAGGTTAAGCTACGCTTGCCGCGGTTGGTGCGTGGATGGGTGACCATCTTTACATACCAAGACCCCTCCGTGCCTCGGAAAGCACGTTAAGCCGTTGGTCTTTGACAGTCGTTACGGGTCGTCAGAAGCCCGAAAGTCTGGCAATCAGTCTTACCAAGGGGTATTGTATTACCCAGTAACTGGGTTGTGGAGGTCAGATAGGCAGTCGCTCTATATAAAATACTGGTACTCAGCTGCATTCGGTTAGACTGGAAGCCGACCCCAAGATACTTGGGAAAAGGCTAGCCAGATGATGAAGTGGCCATTTTGTAACAAAACAATTGAATTATAGAAAAAAAAGATGTTCTGTCTCACCTGTAAACCATGCGGTATACAGAAGCTGCTTCTTATTCAATAAACTTCTAACTTTAACTTACTTTACATGAAAAACTAACCGGTCTGCGTCTACATACATATTCAAGCACATTATATCTATTTTTACCCACTATTTGCATGTTTTACACATTAGCCGGACATTTTGCGTAACGACCGCTATGTTGCACCGGGCCCGTGACGTCACGGTTACTGTAAATGAACCTTATATGAACGTTTAATCACCTCTTATGGTTGTTTGTAAAAAGAGTGTGTGTGTTGTAGAGAATCGCTAGAAGTGGCAGTAAACAGTCACTTTAACCATTGGCTAAATTCTTTTTGGCAGTCTAAGGGCGTGGACCCATTTCTATGGTGCGGCGCCGTTTGCCGTGCAACGGTACGGCACCGCCGCTGGCAGATGGCGCGGCGCCGTGCCGCGCCACGGCGTCGTGTACCGTAGACATGGGTCCACGTCCAATATAGGAAGACTTCGGTCAAGCACTCCAACTGAAAGTCTAATTTGGGGCAACTTCGGATAAAACAGCAGCTGGAGTGTGATGGTGGCCTAGTGGTCACGGCCTAGTTTTACGTCTGGTAGGTCCTGGCTTCGAAAACAGGCAGGCGCTTTCTGTAAATCATTTGATCGTCACTGCTCTCAAAACGGTGAAGGAAAACATCGTGAGGAAACCGGCATGTTCTAGAACCAAAAATTAAAAGACATGTGACATCTCCCAACCCGCACTGGCACGCACAATAAATCAAAAGGAAAAATATAAATACATGTGTGTGTTTGTTAGCGTGTGAGTGTGAAGTGGAAAGTGTCGTGTGTGTGGTGTGCTGTTGTATGTGTGTGTGTGTGAGAGTAAGATGGTGTAGTTGTGTGTGCGTATAAAGGTGGATGTGTATACGAATGTGTTCCTGAAGGGATGGCTGTATGTATTTTATGAAAAACGACGAGACTAGGATAGCAGTGGATATCAATTAATTGAGCTGAGCCATTGTTAATGAGACAGACACTGCACTCTTCACGCTGAAACAGAGTTGAAAACCCTCATGTGTCTACAATAATTTTACTGTTGCTCATCCACTTTTAAAGCAAAACATCAACGTTTCTTGAGGGTAGAGCGGAAAAAGTAATTTCCAGGACCAACAAAATCCAGGTGAAAATAGTTTTCTACCTACCGCTACTTCCAGCAAAGTCGTGCCACATCTAAAAACTCTACATCTTCGTTTCCACAGTCACTATACTTATAACACGAACAAAAAATTCAGCTAATAATGTGATACACTTGCAACAGCTGACATTAGTCGCATGCGCATGCGACAAAATTGTCGCATTACCTGTTAATAACTGTTTATAAGACCGTAATTGGAGCTCCGTTTCGAAGTTTATTGAGTGCGTTAATTACGAAATTCACGCTTATTGAGCTGTAATTGGAATCGGCTGATTGCTGGCTCATATTTGGCATAAAATTATACAAGATGACGATGTAATGGTACGTATTTGTCTTTTAAGTTTTTTTAAAGTCGAAACTCAAAACTCACTGGACGCTTAGGTAACTTTTTTTTTAGGTAACCGGCATGTCCTAGAACCAAAAAAAAAACGAAGATATGTGACATATACCCGCACTGGGCCCACGTGGATTACGACCCACTCCCTCTCGAAGAAAGAAGGCCTGTGTCCCAGCAGTGGGAAGCAGTGGGCTGATTATGCTTATGCTACTTTTGCTTAAAGCTGGATTTTTTTCCCGAATCCATGCTTGCTTTTCGTAGCTTAGACATAGTAAAGTTAATTTTCATTTGCCTACATTATCGTAATGAAAATACACAATTAATTACAAATACTGTTTTATAACCCTTTCATTGCTGCGTAGTGATTAGCCTTAGCGGTTAATTACTGAAGTCTATTAATTATTAATAAAACTTCCTTACTTTTTACCTCATTTGTAAAATAGCTCACATAGGGTTGTCAGAAAGTCATGGTTCATAAATATTTGGATAAACGGAGTTCTTAGGTAGGGACCGCAGCTAAATAATAACAGCCGCACAGGTCGATCAAACTCAAACTCAAACTCATATCATTTATTTCAATTAAACCATTTAGAGGCACTTTTGAATTGTCAAAATTAAATAGTCGGTCTGTTAGTCAGAAAGTTGATGCTAGTTACCCATTCCAAAACGTAGATCTCTATGGAGAAGAACGGGCAAGAAACTCCAAGAACACTCTTTTAAATCAAGATATCATAACAAAATCCTGGGTAAAGACGCCAGCACATAAAGCTACTACAATCTGTCAAATTGCTTTAATAGATTTTCAACTTTATCACTAACGCATTAAGGTTCAAGGTTGATTAGAAAAAATTGACAGTTTCGGGTAGCTGGACCTGCTGGCGTCTATACATTATATGTGAGAACAATGTAAAAAAGAAACAATTTAAAATATAAAACTATAAATAAGCCCTGGCAGTTAAGAGACGACCAGTCTTAACGGCGCCCGTTCACGATCGATCAGGTTAAGCTACGCTGGCCGCGGTTAGTCTGTGGATGGGTGACCATCTTTACGTACCTAGACTCCTCCGTGCCTCAGAAAGCACGTTAAGCCGTTGGTTCCGGCTGTCATTCGCGGATCTTTGACAGTCGTTACAGGTAAGAGTCAGAAGCCCGAAAGTCTGACAACCAGTCTTACCAAGGGGTATCGTATTACCCAGTAACTGGGTTGTGGAGGTCAGGTAGGCAGTCGCTCCAAGTAAAATACTGGTATTTAGTTACATCCGGTTAGACTGGAAGCCGTCCCTAACATAGTGGGGAATAGGCTAAATTGTCAGACTTTCGGGCTTCTGACGACCGGTAACGACTTTCAGAGATGACGCCACGTCTGACAGCCGGAACCAACGGCTTCACGTGCTTTCCGAGGTATGGAGAGGTATCTTGGTATGTAAAGATGGTCACCCATCCACGGACAAACCGCGGCAAGCGTAGCTTAACCTGATCGACTCGTCCGGCTGTTATTACTTAGCCACAAGTTCCTAAACAAATGTTATAATGATCAATTCATCGATTAAAAAAAAAAAGTCGTTCATAATCACTACCTACAATGGGCCAATATGTTTGCTTTACTTCTAATTCTGGCAACCACAATCAGCCTATAATGTTCCCACTGCTGGGACACAGGTCTCCTGTCTGTAAGAGGCAGGGGCCATAATCCACCACGCGGGCCCAGTGTGGGTTGCTGGATGTCACATGTCTTCTAATTTTTGGTTCTAGGACATGCCGGTTTCCTCACGATGTTTTCCTTCACCGTTTTGAGAGCAGTTTTGATGAAACTATATACGCAAAGTAATGTGCCTGCCTGGGTTCGAACTCACGACCTGCAACTCGCAATACTGACACTAAATAACAATTTTTAAGTTTCTAAATAGTGATGGTACATAATTAACACGGGTCAGTACTAAGTATCGACAGAAGACGAATTAATTTAATGACCAATTTCAAGAATGAACATTTAACTTGGTCTTCTAAGTAGGTTTTTAATGTGTAAAATAAAATTGTTGGACTGAGTTACATAAAAAGAGTCAGCTGTTTATAAGCGGGCGTTTAAATTGCAAGTTCTTTTACATTGGATAGGTTTATGGGAGCTGCCGGCAGTATCTTGGCTGTTTGAAAGGAGTTAGTAGAAATGAGGTAGTAACGTAAAAGCTGCTACTTACAAAATAAATAAACATTAAAAAAAAAAAAAAAAAAAAAAGTATAAAGCCCTCTTAAGAGGGTCACGCCAGGGTACCCCGCGAAATTCAAATCTTCTGACGTTTATGGAATTTGGAGATCAGTTTCAGGTTGTATATATGTATATATATATTTGTATTTACAGAATAAGGTAGTTGCCTGGGTAAAAAAAAAAAATATATATTTAGTCCATCAGTTAGATTATTGAAAAATAATGGACACGTATTTTTTCTTTTGTCAATCAAACAAAAAATTACAAAGATAAAGCACGTAAAAAATTTGGGAGTGGGGGTCGTGACGTCACCTGCTTGCAAAAGTGTCGCAAGCAAGTGACGTCACGAGGAACTTTAGCGGGCGATATCTTCATATTTTTTTATATAATTGACAAAAGAAAAAATACGGGTTCAATATTTTTTGAGAATCTAACTGACGGACTAATTAGAATTTTTTAGGAAAATAGCCTATTATAATCATTAAATCACCAATCCAACACTCTAAGTTCATATAATGATATTGATTGAGATTTCATGGAAATAGTCATTCAATAGGATACATACAACTCGACACTGACCTGCAAATTGCAAAAAACTTAAGATTTGAATTTCGCGCCCTCTGGCGTTTCTCCCTAAAAATTACAAGCTTAAAAAAAACCCTCTTGATGGGGTAATTGACATAAAACCTAATTATGAAAGTAATCAGAAGAAAGAAAGTGATCACACACAACTAACAAAAACCTGGCCTACCACATAAAAAACAAACTAAGTAAAACAAATCATAATAATGTGTACCTCAAAGTCACGAATGCCATGTTCCATTATATTTAACCCTACAAACACAACAGGATCCAAAGATTCACTTTCACTCAACCTGCATTTAACCCATTGAAGAAAAAAACTAACATCGGTTTGGGCCACCTGAGATTTCTAACAAAGGGATGTTTAGACCCTTTTCTTGTCGACAATTGTATATCTATTCCCTTTCATTTCGGGGCAGGAAGTCTTTGGGACACCTGCGTAGAAAGTGAATCCGTGGGTACAAACAAAAACCTGGTGGATGATTTATTTAGTTTATTGATCGAAGACAATTACGTGGCGTGAAATTGATATTGGGAATCTTTACTCTAAGGGGTCGGCTTACGGAAATAATTGACTCAAGTTTTTAGTTTTTTGTGTCGAGTAAAAACGTATTATTACTGGAGTATTCGCAATATTTTCCGATTAATCCACATGTGGTCGCAATACAACAGTTAAAAGAATGTTAATTAAGTTTTTAATGTTCAGCGTTACCGGTAGCTATGCAAATACACTAGCATAATTCTAAACGCGGTCATTCTAAAAATATTACTAGTAAATGGTAATGATATTCATTCACACGCAGACTTACCGCAAAAAGGTAAATCTAGCGGGATTTTCAGAAGAATCAATAATACAAGAGTGAAATAAAAAGCTAGTAAATGTTAAATACATCTTGTTTGATAAGAAAATATTCGCAGTTCACACGCATATTAAATAGACCGCCGAAACCCTCCAGCAACAATAATGTGAATGATTTTTTATTGCAAGCCATTGTGACACTTTGGCACCTGAGTATTTGAATGCGGCATTGTATTTAGTGACTACATGATTTATATTTGCATACGGTTTTGTATGAGTTCGTTAACGTCTACGGTTCGGGAAGGAATCGAATGGGTAAGACAGACCGTTCGCACGGCTGCTGGCTGTTGGAGGGTTATAGAATTTTAATAATATATTTTTGGGATAGGGACTTATGTACGATCAAGAATGCAATGAAATATTAATTGAAATTCCTCGATTGTGATTTTTAGTTAAGTTTATTAAGGATGATTCTTCATTTAGATACGTCTAAAAATAGATTACAGAAATCGTGAATTTGAATGGCGTGTGACATCAATATGTTAATACCATTCATAGTATGTTACATAACTTTGTACTATACTACATATGTTACATCAATATGTAGCATAGTTTTTGCAATATGATTGTATCCTAATAGTGTTTTTCATGAGTGGTGGCGAAAACAATGAGGTGTGAGGTGTGTAATAGTGATTTTTTTAAATAAGTATTGCTGTATTATTATAGTATCTACGTATGTGTATAATTTATTCAAGGCACTATTGACTTACGGTGACTACATCAAAGCCAGAAGAAAGATCAAGAAACCCTTAGAAGTAGTACGAAATCTTAATTGTTTAATACGTACCCAATGAGCAGGCGGTGTGATCAATGCTCGTCCCTTTTTTCTATGAGAAGAGGGCTTTGGTATAATTAACGGGCTGATACGTTTAAACCTCTGTTAAACTTTCAAGTAACCAAGCCAAGGCCAAACTGTGCACAAATGACATTGAAGTCTCTGGAAGCTGGATGCTGCACACATCTCCCACCCCAGATTTTAGCAAAAGGGGTGATAAAAAATTATTATTACCAAACTTAGCTTGCACATGTCGACCCAGGTACATTTCCAAACAATAGTCCTTACCTTTTTATATGCAAAATTATTTCGGTAACCCAATATGCAAATGGGTTCACCCATTGCTATGCAAATTTTCCCTTTTCAAAGAATATCCTAACGATTTTGGCTTCGGATCTATAGGAGAGGGATCGGATCAATACGCTTATTGATCACTGGAGTGATTTATTGGCTTATGCAGTTTGTTACTTGTTATTTTTATGTTCACGGTCTGATTCTGTTAGAGTGTTTGTAGAAGTTCAAGTGACAGTTGGTAGTCCGTGTGAGAATTGTTAGGAATGATGAGGCACGCTTGTCAATATAACTCAGAAGATTATGTATTTTCTGTACTGAAGGTGTCACTCTAATCTAAGGTTTTCAAAACCAACGATTCGAGTGCTCTGTATTTCGAATCGCCATTTGCAAACACTAAATTCTATATTTCTAGAAATAAAATTTTCGTATCGGGGAAGCTCTGACCAGTGAACAAGAAACCTTCGGCCATCCTTTGGCTGTGGATGGACATATCTGAACGGAAGAATGGTACAGAAACGCGTTTTTAGCCAAGATATAATAATAATCAGCCTGTATTGTCCCACTGCCGAAAGTCGAGTTGAGTGGCGTGGACATAGGCCTCTCCTATTGAGAGGCCTATGTCCAGCAGTGGACAGCTATATGCTGATGTTGATGATTGTCCTACTGTAGGGCAAAGGCCTGCCTTGCCTTTTTCTGCTCAACTTGTTCCTGAGCCAATACGGACCAATCCCTCATATAGGCGTCAAGTTCGTCGCACCATCTACTATTACTTGCTATCAGATGTGACTTAGGGCCGACATACACGGAATGCTCGAGCAGTTAGCGATTGATCAAAGTCAAAGTCAAAGTCAAAGTCAAATCATTTATTTCAAATAGGCACATAAAAGGCACTTTTGAACGTCAAAAATAAAATTAGAATAAAATTGATTCTAGTCGCCCCTTCCAAAAGGTAGTTTTCGTATGGAGAAGAATGGGCAAGAAACTCCACCGTTACTCTTTTAAAATGTTTTACAATATATTGCATACATTATTTATATAATTATATGTGAAGACGATGCACCCAAAAATAAACTTACTATACCACAATAGGTAAAAGAATTAAAATGGATAAATGTAACCATGACATATAGATCAACTATGTGATAGATACATGGTGCTCACATATTCACAAACATTCCAAACGTAGACGATTTTCATAAATAAATAAGGAGTAATAAGTCCGGGTGTGACCCCAAGTAATTACAGAATGTAAATCAATGTCAAAAAAAAAAAAAAGAATAAATTATACAATTACATTAGCAACCAGTTTGATTTTGTCTAGACTCTAGAGATTGTCCTATGGAGCAAGACCAGCATGTTTCCAAGCATTCTTATCTTGGATATAATCCTCTAATTTGTAATATCCTTGCTTACAAAGTGTAATTTTAATATAAGTTTTAAATTTTCTTTCATTTAATTGCAATATTTCACAAGGTATTTTGTTGTAACATTTAACACAGTACCCCATAAAAGATGTATGAACTTTAGATAATCTGAAAAAAGGTTGATCTAATTTATCTTTATTTCTAGTATTAAAATTATGTCTATCACTTATTTTATTAAAAAGATGTTGATTTTTTCTTACATACATAATATTTTCATAAATGAATTGGCAAGGTACCGTCATAATATTAATCCTTTTAAATAGTTCCCTAAGAGATTCGCGGCGACGTAGATTGTAAATGGCTCTGACAGCTCTCTTTTGCAAAATAAAAATGGATTCAATGTCAGCAGCCCGACCCCACAGTAAAATGCCATATGACATAATACTGTGGAAGTAACTAAAATAGACCAAGCGAGCGGTTTCTTCGTCTGTTAATTGTCTTATCTTTCTAACAGCATATGCGGCCGAGCTTAGCCGCCCCGCAATAGATGTTATATGAGGTCCCCATTGTAATTTCTCGTCTAGCGTGATTCCTAGGAAAACTGTCTGATTAACAAATTCTAATTTTTGGCCATTCAATACGATGTCACATTCGCTACTTCTAACATTAGGTAATTTAAATCTAATGCATTTTGTTTTTTTTTCATTAAGTACTAAATTATTAACCGTAAACCAATCTTGGACCTGAAGAATAGAGTTATTCACGTCGTCAAGATTTTGTGACCGACGGTCTATTTTAAAGATCAATGATGTGTCATCTGCAAATAACACCATCTTCGGTTGATTTTGAAGTAATTGGGGTAAATCATTAATATAAACTAAAAAGAGGAATGGACCCAATATCGAACCTTGAGGAACGCCCATTGTCATTTCAGAACCCAATGAGTTTACGCCATTTACTTGGATTTTAACCTTTCTATCTTTCAGGTATGATCTTAACAAGTTTCAGGTATGATCAACATAAACGGACCGCTCTTGCAGTCATAGTCAACAGCTTGAAGCTGCCATTGATAACTGCTGGAGCAGTTGATACCAACTGCTCGTTATTCAAATCAGGTAACTGCGCGAGAGCAGTCGACAGCTCGAGCAGTCATTGTATGCCTGGCGACTGCAACTGCTCGAGCGGTTTCATGTATGTGTGTACGTAGAAGACTGTAGTTCACTATGCAGTCGCAGCTTAAAGCAGTCCATCCTGACTGCTTCAAGCAGTCCGTGTATGTCGACCCTTACTCATTACGTTGTTATATTTTACTACTTTTTAAACATTATTTATAGGTATCTAGGAGCACAAAAACATGAGCAAAATTTCGCCCTATTTTTTGCTCAACTTTAAAAGATGAAAGCTGAGCAAAAAACGGGGCAACATTGCGCCACGGCATGCTATAGGCTAAGAAGCCTTTACACAAGAATAGAATACATAATCAGGCTATAATGTTCCCACTGCTGGGACACACACAGGCCTCCTCTCGGTGAGAGGGAGTGGACCGTAATCCACCACGCGGGCCCAGTGCGGGTTGGTAGATGTCACATGTCTTCGAATTTTTGGTTCTAGGACGTACCGGTTTCCTCACGATGTTTTCCTTTACCGTTTTGAGAGTACTGGTGATGAAATAATTTACACAAATTAAAGCGTCTGACAGGGTTCGAACCTACGACCTGTAACTAGTAAGTCGCGGCTGTTACCACTGGGCCAAGAATAACAATACATAACACTCAGATATGTCAAGTTATGTGGGCGCTAAATCTACCTCATTAGAAACCCGCCTACATAAAACACAACAATAAAAACTCCTAACTCGGTTAACCAATAAAATATCCATGTCAACAGAATATCATATTAAATTCACAATAATGCTTTCAATAACTACAGTATTGAAATTGATATTAATAGGCAATTCAGTGGCTAAGCTTACCTGATTATCAATATAATATTCAGTCTAACGAATGAGATGAAAGCTGATACTGAAATAAACGAACTAACGGAGGTTCAATTAGTTATATTTGCATTAGGTAACTAAATATTCTAGAATATTGGTAATAAAGGCTTCCTGGCTCATGATTTCCTTTACTATACTTATTACTAGTGATGTCATACTGTAAGACTGAAAATTACCACAATTCTGGGAAAGTATGTCAAGTCGTGGTAAATTAGAAAATTAGCAAAGCATGGCTGACTAACGATGGCGACGGCGCGTTGTGTTCCACGCGCGCCTCAAAGAGCTCTCAGCACGAACTAACGGGGTCCGCTAGGGCCGATGCCGCCGGGGCTGCGGGTTGTTCGAAAGAGATACCGTGGCCCCTGGCACAGGCAACTGAAGGAACACGGGTGGGTTTTAGTCAGTAAAAGTCTGACACGCCCTTCCGCTCAAAAAAAAAAAGGGCTGACTAACCAAGATACACTAGAGTACTGAACGTACAGTGCTATTGCACATATACCTATAGAGGTAAGAGGAACAGGGTGTAAAGTTCACTCATCCTCCATAGAAAAGCGAGCATCCTCCGACCAGACGGGTGTTGTGTCTGGCGGGCAATTGCCCAACGATTGATGCTGGGAAATTGTATATATGCTAATTGCGCGGTAAACTCTGCTTGCGAGATGCAGGATTTGCGTGACGTCTATGTGACGCGTTGTTCGAAGTGCCGTTGTAGATACCGCTACACACAACTGTAACACTAGCATTACGAAAATACCTTTTTTTTTTTTTTGATGTGGGAAATCATCAAATGACCCCTCCCGCTCTGAGTGGAGTGGAAGGGAGTGTCAGACTCTTACTGACTAAAACCCACCCGTGTTCCTTCCTTAGCCCTTTATGTTCCGGGGCAGCGGTAACCCTTTCGGACGATTCCGCTACCCACGAAAATACTCTTACTTCTTCGTCCATGTCAAATTGACTACATTTAACAGTCGCCACTGTTAAATATGGGCTATCCACTGAATGATTACAGAAATTGCTATAACAATCACTCTCAGAAAATTAATTGGCAGCGGCGGCCGGCATCAGATGATGAGCAATGAAACCAGCGCCAGGGCTCTGTCTCGTATAGGGTCTTAGCACTTTGCTGAGCGATGGCTGTTTTGCGTGGATGTGACGCATATTTACCCCCAACTTGTTATTTTTTTTTGTGTGTTAATGTTCTTTTTTTGTCGCCATGTTTGCCGCAAATAAATGTATTCTCTTTCTTTCTTTTCTTTCAATGGCGTCGTCCTGTGTGTTAATAACATGAAAATAAAATAAACTGGATGGAAGGTGATCAGTTTTTACAAGACACTATCAGATTAACATTAATAAAAAATAAAGATGCAGTAAAGGAGAATGGGCACCGTACTATGGGTTTCTGTCCTGAAGCCCAACAGCCATTAGATAATAAAAAGAGCTTTTCAAGTAGAACCTTTGCTTCTAAAACGACTTTTGCACATTCTTAGTCAGTTCGGAGTTATTAATGACCTAAATCGGTGACTTCATCATCATCGTCTCCCTGCCTTTGTCTCATGTTACTAGGGGTCGACGCAACACGTGTTCTTCTTCCAGTCTCCCCTGTCAACCGTCACGCTATCATTCACTCCCTTCACTTTAATATCATTATTCACACAATCCATACCCACTTACAATACCTAAAAACACACCACAATATACACCTAACAAAACAGCTAATCACGAACTTCCTCATCATAATAAACATGTAGGTATAAAAAAAAGACAATTTTCCGGTTGACCGGCCCCCACATTCGGTAGTTTTTACCCCAAAACTCGCGTCCCTGCCCACCTCCTTTGTTATTCACCCTTGTAGAGGGGATGATTGGCTAATGCATGCATTTTGGAAATATGTATGATTGCCGTTACAGTTTGGTAGTAAAAAAAGTTGGAAGAAACTTCGAAATAGGTTCGTTTCTTTTTATGAGAATATGGATAGTGGATAGATAGTAATAATGCGTTTATCTTTGTGGATGACTGCGGAAGTTAATTTTTATCAAGTTTTAGAGCAGAATAAAATACTTTTTATTATGTAGGTACAGTCATCAAAAGAGATAAGTTAGCAGGGTCGTCGAATATAGTTGAAGTTTAGAAAGAAACCAATGGATGTTTTCGAATGAACTGTTTGTTTTCTATTAACAAAATAAAATTTTATTCGAAAACATTCATGGATTTCTTACTAAACTTCAACTACATATACTGACGACCCTGGTTACTTATCTCCTTTGGTGACCGTACAGCATCTCAATTACAGGTAGAAGATTGAAGATCGATCTGACTTTGATTTGTTTTATTTTATTAATACACTAGCTGCGCCCCGCGGTTTCACCCACAATATCGGGATAAAAAGTATCCTATATGTTAATCCTAGTTATAAACCATCTGTGTGCCAAATTTCATCCAAATCCGTTAAGTAGTTTTTGCGTGAAAGAGTAACAAACATCCATCCATCTATCCATCCGTACGAACTTTCACGTTTATAATATTAGTAGGATTTTAGAAGTTTTGTAAATTTTTAATAGTCATTAATGTCCCACTGCTGGGAAAAGGCCTCCCAACTCTTTTTCCACCTCTCTCCGTCCAGAGCCGCCAAGGACCAATCTTTATTAAATGAGTCCAGCTCATCCCGCCATCTCCGATAGGGATCTAGACATTTAAAATGCCAATTGACTTAGAAAGAGCACATATTTCATCTATCTTTTTCTCTTTCCAATTTACAATGATCACCAGAGAAACGAGATGATCTTATTCCTCAACGGTCAGTAGGTACAGTATGACGCAAGTCGGTGGTAACAAAACCAGTATAAGCTGGCCTCTTATTCTATTGAAACTCCGTACTAGGCTAGGCTAGCTCAAGATCAAAGTAAGCTGGTGACAAATATGGCTACTATTGCCATGAGCGTCGACGATCTCCAAGTCAATAATTACTCAGCGCACCTACATACGAATAAATTCTACCTCAATCCTTGACAAACAAGTAAACACAACATGGTGGGCACGAGTAACTTGGCTAGAGATTCTTAGAATTTACTAATTAAACGTCTGGTTAGCTCTGTTATATTATGAATTCATTCAAATGTATTTTACTTGGATAAACCAGGAATTTTGGTTTTAATGTCCTATATTTCTAAGTTGTATTGGTTTCGTTCGAAAAATGTGTTTACCAAGCTAGTAAGTACAGCACCCTAATTGCGTAACACATTTCCAATCACAATGAATGTGAATAAGTTTGAAGGAAATTGCTAATCCATTGCTTTATATGTTAGAAAAATTTGTCTGCTCAACAACGTAAATTACGCAATGAACGTTGTTGAACTGTCAAAAAGAAAGCCATTCTACTGTTAGTGCACTACGCAATTATTCTTCGGTTATAACCTATTATATTATTTAAACAATAATGTTGTTTAAATAATATAATAGGTATTTTCGGTATCGAGTAGTGAAAAACGTAAAAAAAAACCTTTAAAAACGAGATAACAGCGTTGTTGATTTACTGGTGACGCCCCCAAACCAAGCAAGTTACACAAGGGTCAAGAGCAACATCGATTTTTAGGAATGGCATAATAGGCTGCAGTGGCGGATCGAATAAAAAAAAAATAAAAAAACATAGGTAGTCATGGGGACAGCCGAGAGTAATAAAAATATAAAACTATGATAAAACAGTGTTTTTTTATCTGTAAATTAATTGGAGTAGGTTTAATAAAAATAAAAATGTCATAATTTGTAAATTAAAGTCATCACCACCGCTCTCAAAACGGTAGAGGAAAACATCGTGAGGAAAATGTTCTAGAACCAAAAATTCGAATACATGTGACATCCACCAACCCGCACTGTGTCCGTGTGGTTCATTACGGCCGACTCTCAACGAGAGGCATGTGTCCCAGCAGGGGAAACATTATAGGCTGTTTATGCTATTAATTAAAATATATGAGTATACTTTCATTGCTGGAGAAGCGCAACACGGTGTCACGATATCTTGTCGGTAATCCGAATCCATAATTGTCCCCTACGAAAAATCGCTCAACGCAGCTAAAGAAGTTTTCACTCCAAAAAATATTACACGACATTACGCCCACTAACAATTTTCACAATAAACTAGATTCAACAATAGCGCTATTACAATATTAAGTTAATCCTTTCCACGAGCGGCGTATAAATATAGACACAATAAAATTACTGATGCATAGAAACACCCACAAAATATGAGGTATCATTCATGGGTTTATTACAAATTATAAATATTTATTATGATTTATTATAAATTCCACGTGGGCTCAGACAGACAACGGGCGGTGTATAATGTACCATAGTGATGTGCTTCACAATCTGACTTATTATAATATTAATATTATATTTTTTTATAAGTTGATTTTTCTGACATCTATTTATATCTGGAGGGACTAACTAAATGAAGAGGCTACGATCATACATCACCATATTACACGACCACATATTAGTATCTACTTACGGCTATTTCAGAAAGTGGTAGCCTATAGCCCGGAACACATGCTTGTAACTTGCACAAAAGTATGCAAGTAGCTTGCACACCGTGACAACAACTTCTGATTGATGAAAACCAATGCCATGCAAGCTACTTGTATATTTTTGTAAAAGTTACAGGCATGCGTATTCCGGGCTTAAACCGCTGTAACGCATGTGGTTACCTTGAAATATTATCTTAATACGGAACGTTTGAAAAACTTATTTTTTTAAATTCTTAACAATAAAACGGCGAATGATTTTGTGATTTCTGAAATTGTTGCAGAAGTTATTACGATATTATATTCAATGCAGCAAATACACTACTTTTAATAACAATGAAGTACAGCTCATCACTACACAATATCATTTAAAAGGAAGTTGCATACACATCTACCGTTAGACGCATATCGTATGCATAACATGATGTCATAATTTACTTATAATACCCGATAGTTTTAGCTACCGACATGACAGCTTCTATATATTAAAATTAATAATATTGCGAGTACAGGGACAAAGAGGAGCTTATTATTAATAGACTAGAGTAGAAGAAATGATGGATTAATAAACAATAGGCTAGAATTCGTACAGACGCCAGCACACCAAGCTACCCGAAACTGTCAAATTTTCCCAATCAACCTTGAATCTAATGCTTTAGCGATAAAGTTGCAAATCGATTAAAGAAATTTGACAGATTGTACTAGCTTCATGTGCTGGCGTCTGGACAAAGTTGCGGTAAGGCAAAGAATAATACAGAAAAGAGCTGATGAAATAAAAGTAAAACTTAACGGCTGCCTAATCCATTTAAGTGCCAACTAGGTTAGCATAAGAACTCTTCATATTTCCAGAGCATAAAAAATCCAAAAAAGTTTCAAATTCATTAATTCAACATTGTCTAACAGCTTATGAAGAGCAAAAAAAAGTACTTAAAATAAAACGACGTAATTAACTCAAAATAACGTACCAAAACCGCAAACCACAAAAACGAAAAGAGTAGCTAACGTCCATAAAACAGTTAGCCAAAAAAATGTTAATTGACACTAAACAAAAAAAAAACCGGAAAAAACATTTTGTAACGAGAAAAAAAAATGAAAAACTCACTTTACTCGGCCACCCCATAATTTAAAATTGCGTCGCGTGATCCGAACGCCATGAATGACCGGGGGTAACCACCCCTGTCCTATGGTGACGCCCATTGATTTTTTCCATAGTGGGGACCGAACAGCCCCCGATAGTTCCAACAGCTGCCGGTTTCTTATAAGATTTTTTTTATTAGAAAATATTAGAAGTTTTTGTTCCGGTTGAGGAATTTTTTTTCTTTTTTTTTTCTAATTCGACCGTTACGTTTGTTTAGTTTGTAATTCTATTTTTAGATGTGTTTTGCATGTCGGTTGTGTCTTGTGTGATTGTTTTCTGTGTGGCTTTTGAAACGAATTAAAAATAAAATAATTATGTTTTGCTATGAAGCTAGCGTTATTCTACATGTCAGTGCTAGTACAATCATAAACTGACTATATGTTACTAACACTAGTTTATAAGTTTACATTTTTACCCACTAACAAATATGGAAGTGATTCTGAAATAAATGTTTATTTATTTATTTATAAAAAAAAATCTTCAAACCAGCTAAAATACCACAAAAATAATAACCAAAATTGAAACACTTTTTCAACGTGTGTCTAATGTCAATGTTACGTCAAAGTTCATATAATTATGTCGTGTTTAAAAGGTTTTTAGCCTAAACAACTGATAAACACGGTTTAGTGGTAAGTTAGCACTGAAATACTACTCCGGAACTTTTTAATCTCCTCAACTTTCCACTTGGTGGCACAATAACTTTCAACCCCATAAAGTCATGTTGAAAGTGTCCAACTTCCAAGGACAAAGGTAACTATTTTTACCAGTGTGTGTGAATGTAGACAATGCCTATACGTAATAATTATGTCTACAGAAATAATTGCTGTACCTACTTAATACTAGTATTTGCAGAAAATACAGACATCATGCGTATTGCCTGTAATTTTCTTGATTGGCATATACATATAAATTGTGTTTTCTAGGCCATTTCTTAAAGGAATGGTCATTAAAAATGGCGATGTAATAATGTCAATTATATTGTTAAATTACGAACGAAAACAACAATAGCTTACAATTTTTTTATTGAATTTTAAACTACGAATTAAATCTTTGTTTTTTCTTCGAAATTCTTTTCTATTTACATACAAAAATATCGTTTCTGCAATCGTTTTTCTAATAGTTACTCCGTTATTCCTACAAGAAATAAAGCGTTATCTTTTTCTTATTGCAGATCTGACTTACTGAACCGGCACCGCCATCTATCGCCCTCTCGGTGAGTTTCAATTCGACACTTTGTTGGTACCCTTTTGCAATGTCCTTGCAAGTTCGGTGGCGGCGCGTTCCTTTTGCAATACTAGCGACATCTGTAAGCGTGTTTTAGAAGCTTTTTTGGCACAAGTTCTCCTGATCGTACACGCGGCGTTGTTGTAGCCAAGTCGTATGAAGTTAGGAGTCTTCAGAAAGTTGTACAAAAGTTACGAAATATCTATTTCAACAAAAGCAGTTAAATTGAAAATGGTGATCCTTTTTTTGTGTAATAATTTATAATTATTTCAATTTAGGTGAAAAACATGTACGCAACTTTCGATTATGTAAATGGAGATAATATATGAAAAAACGATCGATGGTAAAACAATGAGATTTATAACATTAATTACATTTCCTATGCCTATTTTTTTTTAATTTCCTTATTTGCAAATTGACAACGGCACTCTGTTGTGATCGCGGAAGACTTACCTACCAGTAACAAAACTTTAGGTTACAACTGTTAAACTTTACGGAACAATGAATCTAAAACGTCAGCATACCGCTAGGTTAACATTCTGTTTCAACGATTTATAGATCCATATTTCTCATCCATTGTTTAGGAGATAATTTGCTACGAAAAACTTTACAATCGATCTTTTATTATTGCAGTCAGCACACGCCTACCTTTTTACGATTGAGTAAAAAATATGACTATCTTCAGCTCCGCAATCAATGGGGTATTAAACAAGACAATGCAATTTATTATCGACTTTTATTACTTGATCAACTGCTAAAATATTATATTCCTCACTACATATAGCCATTCAGCAGTAATATAATATTCACAATGAAGTGTTTATTGCTATCAACTTATTTATTGATTTCATTGTTCGACTAATGATTTAGGAACACCTTTCCCATAAAGACTATTATCTGTCCGCTATCAAGAATTAGTCTTGTCCATTCAAGGGTATAATACGATTATAAAATTGCAAGGTTTTCAATTAAAACAATTTATTACATAAATTCTTATGATGTCAAATAACGACCAGATGTATTAAACTTCTAAGTTATTATTTATAATTATAGTACTGAAAAGACAACACTGCCAATAAAAATATAATAATAATGACGACATTGAATTTCAATGGCAACACTTTCCGTAATAGCAAAAACGATAAAAATGTCACATATTGACGTAACCAGGAAAAAACCAGCTTCCATTTTCCGTCGATCTAGACTCAATTGTTCGCCGCGAGTCGTCTGGCAGATCAAGTTTTTAGAAACGGCAGCAGAATTCCATAGAATCTGGTTCAGTCACGCCAACTTAGCTAATGAAAAACAATTATTTTGCAATCCATTGTCTCACGCTATAAAACTATAAATCTAATAGAAGCCTTTGACACAGTTGAATGTGCAACAAACAATGTTGCTTGCGAACCTTGTCGGATATTCTACGTAACAGATTAAGTCGGCACGTGTATAGTGTAGATATATAAGGCAGGTATCGATACTTCGTTGTTTTGCGTCAGAAACTTGCTTTGCGCACGGAGTCTCTCCCAAGGAGCGGTTATTGGACCAATTTTTTTTTAATTTCATTTCTTATATAA
Source organism: Apamea epomidion (assembly GCA_947507525.1). Lineage (NCBI taxonomy): Eukaryota > Metazoa > Arthropoda > Insecta > Lepidoptera > Noctuidae > Apamea > Apamea epomidion. The sequence goes on along the minus strand of OX382240.1, from coordinate 15,974,542 downwards.
CTAATTGCTGACATTATAGCCCATGAAATACATTATTCACATCCATCATAAATAAATAAATGTGTGTGTAAATAATTGTGTCCAATCACTTTTCAATAAATAAATTGTGTTTGATTGTAAAAGATAAATCATTTGTGTTGGTATTTTAGGCAATTGTAAGAACAACCACTCTGTTTAAACAGTTAGATCATATTTTATTATAAGCTGACAAAACTAAGATTATTATCGCTAGTAGTTTATTGTAGTTAGATTTATATAAAATATTAGCTAACTATTTACGATTACACAAATATAATAATTTTGTCAAAAGGTATACCTACTAAAAGTTCTGTCGAAGTACTGGCAATTAGATTTACTAAATAAATATTATAATTAGCAATTAGTCAATATGATTTAAGTAATATAGACGATGATAATAATATTCGCCATAAACAGACCTATAGAAAACATGATGACATTTACAAAATGACACAATCACACAGACAGCACTAGATAAATATCATTAGGATAGCAATAAAAGTCTATCATAAACATGATTATTAAAATATGGTTACACGATACTAATTTGCATATTAACATCGCACAAAATAACATTAACTTATAAATAAATAAACCGAATGATTGTCATAACGTTTATGAAGTTTATAATCCAATAAATAAATAACTTACAAGCATTACATCAGATATTGCTGTTAATTAATCGAATGGTTCATCAACTAAAGGCTGAATCAAAATGAAGGCTTCAATCATTAATTTTATTTAAAGTTTTTTAATTTATTTATTCTGTTCCTTTTATTTCGTTTTCGCTTTCAAGGCAAGCCATTTTAGACAGAATATATTCATGTCGGTTGGAAGAAACTATACTCCTCTTGTAAAGATTGTCTAAGACTTCACGAAACATTATGACACTTATAATTTTAAAACTCATTTCTGCAAGATTGAGCAACTTCAAAAAAAAAAGAGCTAAATTATAAAACCATGCTACCAATATACGTATAGAGAATAGTAGTTCTCTTGTTGATTTAATTCGCATGTTTGTTTTTTAACGCAAAGTCCTAAAACTGATTACTTTGTATCAACAACTCTTATCCAATTAATTTTTTGAATGATATCTATTTATTTTCTTGATAGTTTTTTTAATTCTTCATCACCAGTCTGCTAAAGGGTTAATAATCTGCAAGTAATTCTCAATCATTATTAACAAATGAATCAATTTCTTAATGCAGCATGATTTGCAAAAGTGTTCGAGTCGCATACAAGATCGGTCTCTCTCATTAGCATTTTAAATGTTGAACAGTGATTGGTACAAATCAGAACTGCGTGTTAATGTTTTTTTTAAAAAGTGTGTATTGGCTGGATCAGGCGGTCTATTCTGTAAAAATCTCACCGTAAACACTTAGGTGCAGTAAACTGTCATTCCATCTGATGTTACAGATTGACAATTTACACTATTGATAGCTCACTTCACATGTTTTCACGGTGAGATTTTTGATACTATTCACAGCTCACTACATCTATGTTTTCTTATTGAGATTTTTGTAGAATACTCCCCCAAATCACAACATCTGTCCATAACTTTGATACGGATTTTTTTTTTACAATAGGTCATCTTTTAATACTCGCAGTCCACTGGTAAAGTTATTTTATTCAGTTCAACCGTTTACGTTTCCAGTTTACGCCAGCTTCTTTGTAACAGTAGTAAAAACAGTTTTTTTACTGTACTTTTAATATTTCATAAATATCAAATTTTCACTGCTTTGCCAAATACTTTTGAGATTCCTGTGATATTCAGAACAAGTTCTATTCTAATTTGTATCTAATATTGTCATTAATTATGGTATTTTTATAGCCATTGAAGACTTTAATTTCATTTAACTCGGTTATAGCAGTCGGTATTAATTCCACTTAATCAAGACACGTGTCTTTTTATTACAAGCTGTTAAATATAGGTATTTGAATTACAATCTATACTAATGATAAAGCTGAAGAGTTTGTTTGTATGAACGCGCTAATCTATGGAACTACCAGTCGGATTGAATAAAATATTTGCATTTGATAGACCAATTCTTGAGAAAGGTTAGACTATGTAACATCACGCTATGACACTTAGGAGGCGAGAAAAAAAACGAAAGCTACAAGAACGCTAAGCAAAAACGAAGTAATAGCACGTGTGGGCGATAATTTCACGTAGACAAAATCGCGGGCGGAATATAGTTATTATATATTTCATAGTTTGGTTCTTCGGACAGATGTTGGAAGTCGGATTTTATTGCCGTTTTGAATTATTAACGAGAGTTTTAACTACAGATATTATAAAAAGTAACTGAAAGCAGTAAAATTAGTTTGTAGTAAAACTTGCTAACAATTAGTAGATACACCTGATGATCATTATCATCGTCCTATACTTTACCAAAAAAATTGCCTTCTTCCATTCTTACATCTGGCCGTTCTTCATCGCCAGTATTCACACCCTTTCTAGTCGTAACATCTACACAATCCATTTATTTCTTTGATCTACTCTTACTCTTCCACATTCTTATTCTTCTCTCCTTCTTCGTCGTATAAATAATTCCATTTCCATATTTTTATAAGTTTCGACCAGAATTCCGCCACGTCGAAAGCATTAGCATTGGCTTCGCCAAGGTCTTTCAAAGTTCAGGTGTCACAGAGAGCGCTACAAGAGGAAGAGGTATCGTTTCCCGGTTAATGGCAATAGACTTGTCACCTGTTACATGGGACCGATCATAACTGGTGAAATATGTGCGTACTATAAATGCATCTCTGCCTAACCCTTCGGGGGATACAGTCGTGATGTTATGTAATATGAAAATCTATCTACTACTTGTACTTGTATGTCTTGATATCACAAAATTAATAAACAATGATTATACTCGTATTATAATTTTAACAAGCCAGCATGTATGACAGTATCTCCAATGCAGCGTCTGAGCAAAGAGCTGAGCTCACGATCGATCAAGCTGTCAGCTGCGTTTCGCGAGCAATGCTACATGCATTTGTGTTGAGATAGGCTGGTTGCAGACTATCAGTTGATAACAGTTAGAAATAAATCATTCATAAGATAACGTAACATCACGCGGGGATAGCTTTTCGTGAATCTAGGCTTTATGATTCACCTGTAAGTGTAAGTTTTTTGGAGTAACCGCTGCTTATTAATTTGTCATATGGACTGCTACCAAACTGGTTGTATAGATTTTCTGATCAAGGCACAAGTTGCTGTCCAATGTCCGTTCGGGACTATAATTAAACTCATTCCTTTCACGACACTTTTTGCTTAATAGGGAATTTACAATTGGAATATATACAGAGAATTTCTATTTATCTGATTAGATTTTACATAATACTCTTAGATAATTAACACTGTTCCCAAATATTTTTCTTAATAGTTCATCAGTCCTTCAAGAAAACTGAAAGCGTGTAGCTAGCCTTATCTTCTCCTAGATCCGCTGGCTAGCACACACGATGATTCGTCAATTTAGACACGTTCTCCGTCCAGCCAAAGGCGACTGATTAAATTCAAACTGACTGATTGAAAATTCATTGGTATGGTGTTACATTTTATATATGCACGCCGTTTTTCCCTTGTATGGTCAACAGAACTATTATTAACGACATAAAACATAAACACACGCACTCTTCGCATGGGTGTAGGCTGAAACTACAGAACGTCACCTGCGACGACCCTAACATATCCTCATTTTGCTTCATTTACGTTCATACATTTAACGACATGTGCATCAAAATTGCTTGAAGCCATACAAATTGGTTTCGGTTGAAGTTTATACTAAATTCTTTTTGCATGGTGTTTCTAGGTTATTTTATTGCTTGCAACGATCATTAGGAATCATTTTTCTAAGTGTATTTAATTCCGCGACATTTGCAGAACATGGTGTGTAGCTTGAGGTGAAAATATATTTATTACTATCTTATGCCTGGGGCTTCGGCCGCGTAGATGTTGGAAACTATCCCACGGGTACGTGCTACCGTGACCAAAAATAGTCTTTGTTTTTTCCCAGGATACCATCTATCTTCTTGCCAAATTTTATCGAAATCCGTTCAGTGGTGTAGGCGCGAAAAGGTAATATATACCTATAGACAGTTACTTTAGAATAATAAAAACAAATATAAAATAATATATTATTATGATATTATTTTTTTTATTTGTTTTTATTATTTTTTATTATTATTATAATTTTTTTTTTATATGATATATTTTAATATTAGTTATTTTCAGCCTGCCTGAATTAAATAAGTAATATTTAGCTTTGAGGGACCTTTTTATACCAAATGCAAGGAACCGTTGAAAGATTTTTATTGCTTCTTAGTTTGATTTATTCAGATAATGATACCTGCTAGATAGGCTAGGTGCCTCTTCGTAATTCTTGCTAAATTAAAAGAATATAAATCTAGTAAGAAACTATAAATAATATGCGAGAAGCACAGAACCGGTCGAAGTAGCGGTGCTTGGGGGAGGCCTATGTCCAGCAGTGGACGTCTTTTGGCTGAAATTATGATGATGATGAAGAAAATATAGAAGGACCGGTTCCAAATATCCTTTCACATTTAACCCGTCTGCCTCCAAAGAAAAGTGAACAGGCATCTTCTGGTCACGCTCGTTCCATCGTAGACCTTATACATCGCTTTCCATCAGGCGTGATTGCGGTCAAGAGCAAGCCCAATAAATAATTTAAAAAAAATCTGATAAGAGCTCGATGAAAGAAAGAAAGAAAGAAAATACGTTTATTACACAAAACTGCCCTGCCGTATTAGAAACTAATAAATCAATAAATAGTTTAAGAATTCGAAGAATTAATCATGATTATTTTAATTTTGTAATAAAGAAGCATCTATACCGTATATTACAAAAAAATTAGAAATAAAAATTATTAGAAATCTGATAACATTATTTATCACCAATTACCAACTGACTATAAAGTATCATAAATCATTTATAATTAACCCCACTCAGAATCCTATAAATCAATAATAATAACTCATTATTGGAGGATTTAACTCCACAATATGGCTATCTCCAACATTCCTATAAATAGTTTTATCTAAACAAGTGGGATTCGGTTATAACCGAAACGGGAATAGAACCCGTTAAGGTCTTGTCGCAACCAGCTTTAGCAGAAATAACTTGATTATGCTTGACAGAAAATCAGTTAACGTAGCCAGTTACGTTTGATCCGTGGTCGGCGATACTGTGACCTCGATTTCTTCGAAATTTCCAGGACTGTGCGGAGGGAGGGAGACCAGGAAACATTGGTCTCGTATATCTCCTTTGATAGTTGGTTGTCTGATAGAAATCAGATTGGATTTCATTGGCGATTGTTGAGCTGACTCATGGCTGCAACGGCAAATATGATTTATATGCGAGGATAATTTTATAGAAATCTACAGAAATGTAACAATTGTTGTTTATTTGTAAGACTTTGTTGAGTATCCTGGTTTGGTAGTTGAAGAGCTGGAAATGTTTAAACAGCTGCGAGACTGTCAAATTGTTATATTTAGACTTAACAATAGGTAGGCTTACCACTAAGTTTGATAGATTTGTTTATCTTCAAAGCACGTAACTTTTAGCACAGTGCAAACTTACAAGTGGTAAGTTCAGAATTAGTGGTAGATCCTATGTCGTTAGCTAGTTTATATTATACTAACTGTTCCCGCGGCTTCGCTCACACAACTATGTATTCTATTGGCATTAGGTATAAGTTAATGGAAAAGCGAAGTCGTCGTATTTTTTTTTTTTTTAATTTGTATTTAATATCTATGATACTTTTAAGATTTTTTTTTTTTGATTGCTTGCAAATATTTGCAATATTTTAACGTTGTATTTTTTTAATATTTTACATAGACTTTTGTAACTGAAACTTTTTTAATGTGCATTGAGAATCCTCTACACTAAAATAACATTGTGTAGTCCGTAGATCTTACAACATTCAATGGTTTATTTGAACCGGGGACTACTCAATTACTCCTAGCCCTACAATCCTCCTATCCTCCTCCTCTATCCTGAACTACCGATATCTATGCCTACCTTGTATAGTAGCAAGAGTAATGATAGTTTTAGCCATTTCGGTAACAATAAATATTTATGGTCAATTTCTCCAGTACATGGAGTACCTTGTACAAGTACCTTGTTTGTAGGGTAGCCTAGTTTTAATAAATATAAAAACCTTCGTTCAAAACGGAGGGTTTTTAAAATGCTAAAGGGATATGCAAATGTTTTTTATAAGTCCTTTCTATGTCGTAAATTGTTTCAAGAGTTAATAGTTTTCATTCATTTTAGTCCAATCACAAACACACAACAATTACAATTTACAAGCTAACACTAATATATATATGTATGTTACTAGCTGACCCGGCAAACGTTGTTTTGCCATATAAATTATTTCTAGCTGCCCGGCGCTACTTCGTTCTCGTGGTGTCCTACCCCTTACCCTACGCCTACCCTACTCCTACCCTACTCCTACCCTACTCCTACCCTACTCCTACACTACTCCTACTCTACCCCTACCCTACTTCTACCCTACTCCTAACCTACTTCTACCCTACTCCTACCCTACTCCTACCCTACTTCTAACCTACTCCTACACTATTCCTACCCTACTCCTACCCTACTTCTACCCTACTACTAACCTACTCCTACCCTACACCTACTCCTACCCTACTCCTACTCCTACCCTACTCCTAACCTACTCCTAACCTACTCCTACACTACTCCTACCCTACTCCTATAAGTAAAACGCTGGTTGATTGATAGAACCTAGCGGACCCGGCAGACTAGTGGGACAATGACAGATGGGACAAGTGCCCGAAAGGCTGGCAGCATTATCACGTTGGATGGCAATCCTGATTCTTTTGGCTAAAAATAGGCGAGCCCTCCAACCGCTTTGCAATGTCCCGAAATAATCATTAGTCTTACATACATCTAATTTGATATTAAGAACATTTTACTGTAGTGTATCCTAAATTCTGGGGAGTTGTCTTCCTTTGAACTCTAATACACCATCATTATCCACACCCTGATTTTTTCTGTTGTATGGAAGCTGACGTACGTGCAGTACACCTTCCTCTTCCAAAACCTTTTCATTTATAATTGAACATCCTGCATACCTATTTTTCCTGTATTTTCAATTACATAAATCAGGAGTGTCCCCTTAACCCTGCAAAGCTGGCCACCCCACCAGTACCGTACACTGCATTTTACAATGGCTACTGTAACCAGTCGATTAGGCATCTAGTTGGTCTTGGGCCATATTTGGGCCCACAGATAGTTATAATGCTAATAAATGGAAAACCATACTGTTGTGGGCTTTTGGTAGCACAGTTAGATTTAACTAGTTAGGGAACTTGGATTTACCTGTGCGAAATGTGCTTTTACGTACTATGTGTTCGACCATTATATTCTCTTGAGAATTGGTGCAGTCTTCCCTACCTGGTTAGTCTAGTCTAGGTCGGAAATGGTAGTGCTAATGATCCTGGTATCCTAAGTACTATCAGGCAGTGTTTTGTTTTTTTATATTTTTTATTTCGGAGTTCTCTGGTCCCAGCTGACTAGCTCAGCCATTCGTGGAACTTTGACTGGTTGTCAGACAGAAAGTCTGACAACCAGTCTTTCTAAGGGTATAAGTATTACCCAGTAACTGAGTTGTAAAGGTCAGATAGGCAGTCGCTCCATGTAAAATACTTGTACTCAGCTGCATCCGGCTAGGCAGATGATGTTCATGATTTGTGCGTTCTCTGTGTCCGGAGTCTGGATTGGTGCCATTATTAGGGGTAAGAGGTTCATCTCAATTAGGAAATTGACTTTAGCATGCCTGGCGAAATGTGGTCTGCGTACTCCTTTGAAAAATACAAGCGTGATGTTATGTTGAGTTATGTTAATGTTACTTCTTCTTTGGCTATTTATATATATGTATGTATCATATTGTAGTTACGAGTAGCTAGATAGATGCCATCATTGTCTCTCAATAAAATGATAAAAGGAAGTAAACATAATTATATTATAAAATCTATGATGATCCCAGTAAGGAATTTATTACTTATTGGAATTGTATTGTAATAAAGATATCTATTGACTGCTAAGTGTGTGTATATGTGCACTTATAAGAATAGTTATCATTTGAAATAAAGGTACTTCTGAAATATCAAACTGAACGAGTTGTAAATCAGATTTTATTATCAAGGCACTTACCTAATTGATCATTATTTTTGGGCATGTACTAACAATTATTCCATCACCACTGCTCTCAAAACGGTGAAGAAAAACATAGTGAGGCCGGCATGTCCTAGAACCAAAAATTCGAAGATGTGACATCTACCAACCCGCACTGGGCCCGCGTTGTGCATTACAGCTCACTCCCTCTCACTGAGAGGAGGCCTGTGTCCCAGCAGTGGAAACATTAAAAGCTCATTATGTATGTGTGTGTGTATTCACTAACATAGCCAAATCATCGTTGTTCTGCCTATATCTCTATTTGTTTAGTGTCAGCGTAGCTCATCTTTTTCTTCCATACATATCTATTAGTCATCTTTTCAGAGTTCACTTATATTTCTACCCTAACGCATAATCAACCTACAATGTTCCTCTGCTGGGACCCAAGACATCTCCCGGCAAGAGGGAGTGGGCCGTAATCCACTACGCGGGCCCAGTGCGGTTTGGTAGATATCACATGTCTTCGAATTTTTGGTTCTAGGACATGCCGGTTTCCTCACGATGTATTCCTTCACCATTTTGACAGCAGTGGTGATGAAATAATTTATACAAAGTAAAGCGCGCCTGTCATGGTTCGAACCTACGACCTTTATCTCGTAATTCGCGGTAGTTACCACTGGGTCATCACTGTTCCTAGCCTACTAGCCCGCATTGTAACCGCGTGTTGGATTGCAGCCCACTCCATCTCACAAAGAGAAGGCCTGGTGTGTCCCAGCTTGTTCTTATTGCCACATGGGCCTTCTCTATTCCTCAATCTCGCCAGCATCCTAATTGCCTAACATACTATCGATCTCAATCTGAATCATTTCGAATGATATTGCTAATCCATTGCTTCATACGTTCGAAAAATATGTCTACTCAACAACTTAAATAACGCAATGGATGTTGTTGAACTGACAAAATGAAAGCCATTGCTACTGATAGTGTCTAACGCAATTACCCCGCTGGTCGAAGTCTACTACTGATTATGCTAGCCATATTACTTAGTCATGTGGTCGTTTTACTTTTATGTCATTCAAGTGTACCTAATAGGACCCAGAGTCCTTATACCCACTAGAAATCCCAAGAACTCCTTCCGGACTGCACCTGGTCCAACTGGCACTAGGTTGGCAGTGTTACCGCCTACAACACATCAGGTATTCAGCAGACAAGGTCGGCAGTTAATAAAATATCGTTGGTATAAGAAGCACTGTGGTAGAATGACAATCGCGGTGACAGTTAGCGAGAATTTGAATTTTAGTGCGATCGGTACGTGAAGGTGGTGTGTGCATTGTTTCACGGGTTAGATTAGGTACAATTAATTGTGATTTTATTAGGTACTAGCTTCTGCCCGCGACTTCGTCCGCGTGAAGCAACTTTCTTAATTTTTTTCCGTAAGAACCTTCTACAAAGTATTAGAAAACTTAAAAAAAAAGATGGATGAAGTCGGTAAAGTCGTTCTCAAGTTATGGCATGACCAAGGGAAATAGGGATTCATTTTTATATATATAGATGTGTGGCTAAGTTATTAACATGGGTATCCTCAAGGTATGGATACGTGACCGGTTCTTCGCAAGCAAGACAGCTGAGAATTAAGGCAGGCAACAACGACGATAGTAGAACCACTTATATGAAAACTTCATGGAAATTGTTCTACAACAGTCATGACGAGCGATTGCGTCGCACCATGCCGGCTTCTCAAACAAGCGAAGTAAAGCATTCTTTCGCCGTTTTGAGAATGCAGAGGTGATGAAATAATTTACACAAAGTAAATCGCCAGTCAGTGTTCGAACTTACGACTTACAACTCCTAAGTCGCGTCCGTCGCCATTGGATCACCAATGTTGCAGTGTACGACTTGTATCGAGTAAACGTACTTGAATGTCCCATACTTAGGAAGTGGAAACACACCGATCCCTTAAAGGAGCCATTTAGTATGCACAGTGGTCCTATTACGAGGTAACACTGTGTATATTTGTAGCCCAGGGTTCCGCATGCGGCCGTTTGCATAGATATAGGCCGTAATGCACTTTGTATGAATCAGATGGTCATACGGAGTGATTTTGTGGAGCTTGATTGGCTCTTGGCTCTAAAGACATTGATTCAAGAAAATATTGACAGTTTAAAGAAAGAAATGCTTACTGCCGCAACAAGAAACGTCAATTAAAAATAATCAATCATTAACTTTATTATTAGATGGAGTTGGCGCAACGAGCTGGACTCCCTTAATAAAGATTGGTCCTTGGCAGCTCGGTACAGAGAGGGAGAAAGAGAGTAGGGAGGCTTTTGCCCAGCAGCAAAAAATACTTTTACACGTCAAAAATAAATTATGTTTTAAAACTAGATGAGGACCGAGTTTCTATTCTAGAAAGAAAGAAAATGTATTTATTGCGACTCGCATAGGAAGATCATAAAACTAAACACAATAAAAAATAAACCAATTATATAAAAAAAAGTAACGAAACCAAATTAGGTATATAAAAAAAAAACAATATCAAAAAAATGAAACAGAAAGTCCTGTACGAGGCCAAAAGGCTCCTATCTCAGCGTGATGCTACGACATTTTGAGTAGAAGCACCGAAACCACCTCAGACGTCACAGTTTCTTTTAAAGTCGAGATATAATCTTGGTCAGGTCATATGAGGATCATGCGGATTAGTATCTGAGACGGTTTTTTGATGAAAGAACCACACAAAATTGACCAGCGTACACCCTGGTTGTTTAACACAATATCAATCTCATTTGGAAGGAATCAATCTATCTATATATATAAAAATCAATTGCTGTTCGTTTGTCTCGTTATAACTCGAGAACGGCTGGGCCGATTTGAATGAAATTTTGTGTGTATATTTCAACGGGTTCCTGGATGGTTTCTGGGTAGGAGTAGGTTAGGAGTAGGGTAGGAGTAGGGTAGGAGTACGGTAGGAGTAGGGTAGGAGTACGGTAGGAGTAGGGTAGGAGTAGGGTAGGAGTAGGGTAGGAGTAGGGTAGGATTAGGGTAGGAGTAGGGTAGGGGGTAGGACACCACGCGAACGAAGTAGCGCCGGGCAGCTAGAAATAATTTATATGGCCAAACAACGTTTGCCGGGTCAGCTAGTTGCTTCATATATTCGAAAAATGTGATTGCTTAACAACGTAAATAACTCAATGAATGTTGTTGAATTGTCAAATTGTTACCCATTGCTACTGATAGTGTATTACGCAGTCACCCCGCTGGTCTAGCTACTAATTTAGTTTGTGCATAGATTTGTCTATAATGTGTCTCTCTTATAATCAGTCACGAGCTGTAGTTAGGAATTTAAGATGTCTGCCCATTATAAAGTAAGTAGTTGTATATTTCCCTAAGTAGTAAAGTCCCGAGAATTCCTCTTGATTATATTAATTTCCTGGCCTATTAGGCAGGGTTTGAAGAACTAATTAGTACCGTGGTCATTACAATCACTTAATGCAACCAGTCGAGACTAGTAAAACCAGAGGGTTTTAGCCGTGGTGACCACGATATTTGTAGCTGTCAGGACTAACAACACAGTTTAACGGGAAAGCTTAACTTATTTCTGTACATTTTACTGCTGCCAAGCAGCGTTATTGTGGTCTGGTTTTAAGGGCATTTATCGAACATATGAAGCAATGGATGTTACTAATACATTGCTGCATATGTTTGAAAAAATTGTCCGTTCAACAATGTAAATAACGCAATGAATGTTGTTGAAGTGTCATAATTAATTGCATTGGCATTGCAAGTGTGTTACGCAATTACCTGCTGGTTTGCCTATTGAAAGGCTTAGCCTAAAGCCCGGACCAAAACTATTAAAACGATGTTTTAAACGTTACCCACTCATAATAGAAGACAAAAACATACGGCTCAAAGCAGACCCTTCACAAAGTCACGATATTCCCTTGACAAAAACAGAATAACATGGAAAAAATCTTGTAAGGGCTAAAGATTGTACACACGAACTCATTTAGCGGGATGTGTTTTAGATCTTATCGTGTGCTCCGAGCTTTATGGTCGCCGATTATAGAGCACGGTGTAATAATGAAATATATATCGCGTGATGGTTCTGTAGGAGACTATATGTTAAGTTTTGTAGATGTTCTGAATGTATTTATTTATTTAACCATTTATGTACATACATATTTAAACAGACAAGAATAAACAGAACAGAAAAAATAGGCACAGAGGTATATTCTTAAAGAATATACTTTTCTTAATCTTCTGGTATGCAAAAGACGACTGTCAAAAAGGTGTTGGGAATTTGGAATCATTGGAATGTAAGAAAAGTAAGGTGGACCCACGACCTTGTGAAGGCCGCAGGAACCCGTTGGATGCGAGAAGCACAGAACCGGTCGAAGTGGTGGTGCTTGGGGGAGGCCTATGTCCAGCAGTGGACGTCTTTCGGCTGAAATAATGATGATGATGAAGGAAAGAAAGAAATATAAGTTTATATGGATGCTGTGCCCGCTTGTCATATAATTACAATTATAGCGATACCCAATTCGTTTGCCTTTTATAAAGGAGTGGTAATTTTGACATCATTGTTGCAGTACTACAAAGTAATAAACTATTAGTAGTCGACATTAACAAGCCCATAATTTTCAGCATCATAATCTACATACCGTTAAATTTTGATCGTTTTAATCCTTAAAAGGAGTCATCATTATGAACATCTTTTATTGCGGGACCAACCCTGAAATCGTGAAAAAAAAATCAGTTGATCCATAGATTTATGTTCGCATAACTCGACATAATGTATGGATCAACTGATTTAAAAATATATATTTTAGATAATTTTGACGTTCAGAAAGTTCTCAGCCTAATTTGAATAAATGACATTTGATTTTGATTTCAATCCACACTAGGTAAACAATGACAAACCGCCATCTCGTAGTGTGCAAGCAGGACGCACTGTTCTCAAAACGGTGAAGGAAAACATTGTGAGGAAACCGGCATCTCCTAGAACCAAAAATTTTAAGACATGTGACATCTACTAACCTATACTGGACCCGCTAGATTGATTACGGCCCACTCCCTCTCACAGAGAGGAGGCCTGTGTCCCAGCAGTGGGAACATTGTAGGCTGGTTATGATATAGGTAGTGTGTAAGCTGATATATGCCATTATCTTGCTAAAGAGTAGAGACTATTGCATCTAGAACTATCCAGAATTATAATAATATGACAGCTACCACAAAATGAATCATAATCACGCAAGCGAACCCACACAAAACGTCAGTCTCACGTAAATCACTTAGGACCTTGACAGAACCCTAAGTAGGTACCTATCTACCTAACTACCTAGAATACCTATGTAGGTGGTTAGGTCTTATAGCCATAACTAATCAGTAAACAGATTGGTCGGTAAGCTCAAACGTGCCGGCGAAGTGGGTTGATTTTAATTATGTTTTACCCTTGAAGGAAACGCTAGAGGAACTGGTTTTTGTTGTATAATGTTGTTAAATAAAATTGTAGTGATGCTGTAAATGACATAGGTGGGTCGGTGGGTAATAGTGAGGCTGCTGAACGATCTGTACTTGGTTCGATTATTTGGTTAAGCTTCTTCTTGTGGAGGTACTTTTATACCCTGGGCTCTCAGACGTATCAATCATGTAGACTCACTAAGCGTCTCATCATCATCATGATTTAACTGAAGGGCTTAGAGGAGGCCTATTTCCACTGCTGGACATAGGCCTCCTCTAAGTATTGCCATAACAGCCGCATCCAGTTATTCCCAAGACTTTCACCAGGTCATCAATCAACCTTGTGGGACACCGACCCACACTGCACCTTCATCATTCTCCTGTTCTATTCCCAATTTATTTGGGGTGAGCGCAACATGACTTTCACTCCCTTTTTAGCCATATCATGTTTTACACAGTCCATCCATCCCGTAGGTATTTAAAATAAACCCATGCTACTACTTTTTCTTGTTTCCCAAACCACGGAAACTACCTCTTTCTGACCTAACCTATTCAATTAAAAGCTAAGTATTCTCGTGCCATATTCCATAACCTTCAAAAGTGAGGGAGTCCTCAACGCTGGAATGTCATTAATGCCAGGCGTAATATAGTGGAACAACCTTATTTTACAATTTCCTGCATACTTCACCCACCTTAAGTCGAAGGTATTAGGGTTTAGAATGGAGTGGTTGTGGGTTTTGTAATTGAAGGTTTAAGGTGGTTATGTTATAATAGTGCAAATCAGTCGTCGTGATCGAGGTATTACATTGTCGTGCAATGAATGCGAGAATCAGAATCGAGAATGCAGCTGAGAGGTGACGGTTTTATACTCGTGTTCTGTACTTAATGGTTCGGGTGGAGAGGAAATCGCGTGTTTTGGGGCGAAAGAGAAGGGAAGAAATCATTTGGGAATATTTTGGAACAAAATGCAGATTTTTAGAAGAGTACGTAACGATGGAGGTGGGCTCATTCTTCTCCATACAAACCTACCCTTTGGAGAGGGAGGAGGGACCATAACCAATTCTATGTTCTTGTAAATAGTGACGATCAAAAATGCATTTAAATGGCCTAGTTGTTTCGTCTTCCGCATCTAGTCTGTCTATCTAGCATTAGTTATTAGTTCTACCATACCTAGGTAGGTATGGTGGCTTGTGTGTGTGTGTCTAAGTGGTACAATTATCTTTTTGTTCTCTTAGCTTAGTCAATCTGCCTCTATGTTGGGGTGGGCTTCCATTCTAACTGGATGCAGCTGAATACCAGTATTTTACATGGAGTGACAGCCTGTCCGACCTCCACTACCCAGTCACTGGGTAAGACCGATACCCCTTCGTAAGACTGGTTGTCAGAATTTCGGGCTTCCTTCTTAGTTCTTATAAATTGGAAAGTAACTGTATCCCTATGTTACCTTTTCACACCTAAACCACTGAAAGGATTTCGATAAAATATGGTCTGGAGATAAATGGCATGCTGGGGAAAGACATAGGCTACTTTTTTCCCGGTAGCACGTTCCCGTGTGATAATTTCACGTGGGCGAAACCACAGGCAGAAGCTAGTACTGATGATGAAGCTAAAGAGTTTGTTTAAATGCGTTAATCTCTAAAACTACAGTCGTTTTTGAAAAATTATTTTTGCATTTGATAGCCCAATTCTTGAGGAGGGTTACGGGCTATTTAGCACTACGTTACTGTGTTTAGGAGCCGAGCAAACAGAAAAAAAGTCAGCAAAAACGCTAAACGATAACCTAGTAATGGGGCGCAGCTATACCTGGGATCGAAAAAGTGTTTCAGCCTGTTGTTTATGATATACAAGAGTATCTTGCTGACATGTGGAATAACTTGCTGCAGTTTAGTAGAGCGTTTTTTTTATAAAGAGGAACAAATACCGACTCTGTTGACTATCCGGCCATCTACTGGTCTTCCAGATGGAATTGCAGATGTTTAGAATCTGCTTCACACCTTTGAAAAAAAGAAGTCAAGAATTTCACGCGTTCGAAGTCGCGGGCAGAACTAGTAGTGAAGGACAATAATGTTACTACTAACTCATGACAAAGGAATACCTGACTTACTGTCATGCGGACTGAATCATATTCTGGTTAAACTTGACATCATATT
This sequence comes from Apamea epomidion, assembly GCA_947507525.1. Lineage (NCBI taxonomy): Eukaryota > Metazoa > Arthropoda > Insecta > Lepidoptera > Noctuidae > Apamea > Apamea epomidion. The sequence continues at coordinate 15,958,759 of OX382240.1, read as the reverse complement.
TTATGATTCATTGCCCTCAACACCGACTTACACAAAGGATGGCCTGTTTATCTGAAAGGCATTAATTAGTCGTTTTCAGAGAATTTAGTAGAGAATCATTATCTTATAACTTCTTAGTCAATTCTGTCATGTTTGTCGAAGGCCCGATGGCCGGTGGTGCAGACGAGTCCTGGAGTGGAGACCGCGTATCGGCAAGCGTAGTGTGGGACGCCCCCCAGCTAGATTGACGGACGACCCAATAAAGGTTGCTGGGACGAATAGGATGCGGAAGGCGGAGGACAGGGTGTTGTGGCGCAGCCTGGGAGAGGCCTATGTCCAGCAGTGGACTACGATAGGCTGAGTTGATAGGACATTCTTCCTCAAAATTATTAAATAAATACTGGTTAAACTTTGTCACCTGCGCTGGCGTTAAAGGGTTGGTTCAACATTTTCACACAGCACCCTAACTGCGTAACAAACTATCAATCTCAATCTGAATCATTTTGAAGGATACTGCTAATCCATTGCTTCATATATTCGAAAAATGTGTCTGCTCAACACCGTAAATAACGCAATGAATGTTGTTGAACTGTCAAAATGAAAGTCATCTACTGTTAGTGTGTTACACAATTACCCCGCTGAACAACTTTTCATAAGAAAACCAGCCCAGAAACTGTCATTTATGATTCAGAGTTCAGGTATACCTGCCATACCTGAACTCTGAATCATAAATGACAGCTTAGTGTGAACGTGACGGATTCTATTCTCAGTTGTGTCATCTACAGCAATTTATGTCTTACCAGTGATGACAGATGTATTAATTTTACTACATACGACTTAATTAATTTTTAAACACATATAAAGCTGGCTGTTTATGCAGTTTCCCATAACAATGACCAAATTCTATTATTATCTCGTGTCTGACACAATTACTTGACACCATCATGACTTTGCATGGCTGATGTCAAGCAAGACATACTCCTTTACTAGGTGGCAAATATAATTTGACATAAAGGTGGCGCTAGTTGGGAATGCCTGTACATAAAAAATTAACAAACAACCACACATCAGTGATAACAGTTGCTCTACTAAAATCATCGTTACTGTTACTTACAAATTTCTTACCACTAATGTACAGTCGACTACAACATTCATCATCATTATCTTAGGCTTTACAGCCGCTGTGCAAGTATATTTCTCCAACGTGACCTATTTCCGGCTTCTTCTCTCCAATTTCTCACTTCATCAGTTCTTAAATCTTGATCGCCAACGGTTTATTAACAAAAAACAAAGGAAAGCAAGTAAAAACTTATAATTATTTGAGTAGTTCCCGAAAGTTCTACGAGAATAATAAACACGTAACAATTAATGAATGTATATTTATTTATTTGAACTTTTCGCACAAAAAGGTACAAAGGCGGACTTAATGCCTTAGACATTCTCTACCAGTCAACCAAGGTGGTGAAGAGATTAGATGGCAGCTGCTTTGGTTGAGAGGAATAATGATAAAAAAAAACTATTAAAACTAGGTACACAAATGCATAAATAGGTAATATACACATACATATTATTAAGTAAATGTTTGGTGTTCTGGCTTCGTTTATTGTTGCGACGTGTGCTGCTCATCGAAAACGACATATTTTAATGGTTTTACAACATGAAGCTCGTCTTAAATCTCATAGAGCTCATGGTTGCTCCACGTTCGCCATTGCTCGTTTTCCAGCACTGCAGCGAGTAGACACCTGAGGATTTTCTAACATTTTTCCTTCAACATTCAGTACAAGTCAATTTAGTTCCACATTTCGCCACGGGCCAAGCAAAACTGGACGCCCAATCATCTTATAACAAATTCTGCTATAGTCTTAAGACCACACGTAATTTCTTAGAACTAGTAACTACATAATTTAAATAATTAAGACCAATGTAGTTCTGAACGTTGCATGTTTTCATCAGCCGTCAATTTGCCTTCATTTCAACTTCACTCCTCTCAGATATTTCACTTTACATAAAGACGTTCATGTCTACAGTTATTAGATTTTAATGAGAAGTACTTTTGAATTTGTTTAGGGCTGCCTACCTTCTTTTTACAGGATTTTTTTCTTCATTACTGTTATATCATCGGATTCCCAACCCATTTCTATCTACGACCGGAACCCTAGTACTCCGCTGTCCGTCCGTCAGCGGGCTGTATTTCTTGAACCGTATTTTTCTTTCCTTTCTATTATCAGGGTTTTATGTTTGCCTTGCCTATTATAAACATAATAATCAGCTTATAATGTTCCCACTGAGGCGGACACAGGCTTCCTCTCTGTGAGAAGTAGTGAGCCATAATCCACCACGAGGGCCCAGTGCGTGTCACGTGTCACATGTCTTAGAATTTTTAGTGCTAGGACATGCCGGATTCCTCACGATGTTTTCCGTTGTTTAGAGAGCAGTGGTGATGAAATTAAATACATGAAGTAAAGTGCCTGCCTGGGTTCGAACTCACGACTTACTCGTAAGTCAGGCCGATACCACTGGGCCCCCGCTGGTTCCTTTTGCCTATTTTGTTCTATAGTAGTATGTATTGTATTGTACGTTTTGAGCAATATGTTTGGAAAAGCTATCCCATTAAATCGTTTTATTTCATCATCATCATCAGCCCATAGCAGTCCACTGCTGCACATAGGCCTCTCCTATTGCACGCCATTCAACCTGCAGTCTCGACATTTATAGCGATCGCTTTACGACCGAATTCGGTCGCAAAGTCCCGGATTGACAGGTGTAATGTATGGAGTGATAGGACTTTGCGACCGAATTCGGTCGTAAAGTGATCGCCATGAATGTTGAGGCTTCAGCCCCTGAGGGCGTCCACCTTTCGTTTACCGATTCGCGATCATTTTATTTATGTTCTCAAAATAGTTGATCTGAAGGCAGTGCCAGCCCTGTTAGGGCTAAAATAAACGTAACTTGATCTGGACTAAGAGTTTATTAAAAGCAGCAATGAATGAGCTCTTTGTACTGAAATGTATTTAAATGTTCTTGATATACTTAGAGTATTGTAAGGGCGATACATACGTTAGTTAATTAAAGTAGGTTTGAGTCTATTTTGGGAGTTTTGAGAGTTTCAAGTTAGAGTGATTGATTCTGACACTGTTTGACAGAGGATTCCTAGAAGATAGAATAATTGAACACTAGAAAAAATTGAGTTAGCAAGTGTGCTTTTTCAATGGCATTTCAATAAGATTTGGCAAGGAGCTAGCTCATATACTGAATAAGGCAATAGGGTTCTTTGTGTTCAGCATAATTATTGTATCTGTTGGGTGTTGTCTTGTTGAACATGACACCTGTCAAAGTGTACATAGGTAAAAACCCTTTTGTTTACGTTATCTTTTTTCGAACATGAGACAGACAACTGCACTCTAATTGCGTAAAACACATAATCATCATAAAAAAATCTGAATGATTTTGAAGGATACTGATAATCCATTACTTTATATGTTCGAAAAATTTGTC